>CM057459.1:673505000-674755000 GCA_016271365.2 Neoceratodus forsteri | reverse complement strand
AAGTACACATTTTGGAAGGGAGCAGGGGTGGAAGTACAAATTTTGGGAGGGGTGTAGAGATGCAGGTTCACATTTTGGAGGGATGCAGGGTGTAAGTACAAGTTTTGGAGGGATGCAGAGGTACAAGTACACATTTTGGGAAGGATGCAGGGTGCAAGTACAAATTTTGGGAGAGGTGAGGGATACAAGTACATATTTTGAGGGATACAGGGGTTCAAGTACAAATTGTGTGAGTATTGCAAGTATAATTTTGGAAGCGATGCTGAGGGTAAGTACAATTTTGAGGAGGGATGCAGTGGTGTAAGGACAAATTTCAGGATAGGTGCCAGTGCACAAGTATAAATGTTGGTTGGTGCAAGTTCAAATTTTAGAAGGGCTGCAGTGGTGCAATTGCAAATTTAGGGAGCGTAAGTACAAATTTGGACAGGGGTGGAAGTGGTGTACATTTTGAGGAGTGCAGGAGTCAATTAACACATGTTTGGTGGTGTCAACTAAAGTACTAATTTTGAGAGAGTGGTGCAGAAGATGGGGTGCATATTTGGATGGTTCCAGGTATAAAAGTGCACATTTTGAGAGAGGAGGGTAAAGGTAAAACTATTGAGAAAGTGCAGCAAAAGCGGGTATATTTTGGGAAAGATGAATAAAGGCTGAACATTAGCAGAGGACAGGGTAGAATTTAAAATTATGAGGAGGTGCAAGACATAACTAAATATTTTGGAAAGGTTACAAGGGCAGTGGTGCACATTCTGGGTTGAGAAGAATCTATCACAGAGAAATGTATATATATATTGAGAGTGTGGTAGAACCTCAGCAAATAGTGTGAATGAAAACAGAACTGCGGTTAGGTTACTTTGTCATGAAAATGTAAAACAAAAATTACAATGAAGTTTGAGTAGCACCTTTTGTGTTTAATATGTTCTCCCACATTTTACTGATTAGTCTGAGAAAGTTACTAGATATTTATTCTCTTATAGTATATTTAATACTGTTTGAAGTGACAACTGACTTTTGCCTTTTCATATTCTGATCTACTGTGTGTATACTAAGCTGTCAGAACCTTAAGAAAAACATGTCATTCTTGCTTAAATTACATCACTAATGACCCATGATTTTGCCAGATGGCCTGAAAAGTCTGAGATTCTTTTTGAAACCATCAGCTAAGACAATAAATTGGAATTTATGCATAAGAAATTGCAATTCCTGCAGTTTATCTGTAATACATAAGGCCTGGTTGTCCTTATATAAGGAAGAATGGTTAATTTTTAAATATATTTGCATTGCTCTTTAAGAAAGTGTGAGTACACCATAGCTGGTAGGATGGGACTAGTCAAATGACTCCCACCACTTCAGTTAGCTGCTGTTTCTGTTCTGTGTGTGCATGGCTGTGTATACAAGACATGTTTCTACGCTTGTTGCTGTGTGCCCAAGAAGAAATTTAAATTTATTTTTTTTTCTGATAATTAATTAGGCTTGACTATAGTGAGTAACACTTGTCAGTTCAGCATTACTGCAGTAACTGGAGTGACTTGATTTCATAAGAAATATAATTTATATCACTCATCTCTTGTGAGGTACCCAGGCTTGGTTCCTTCCTTGCACTTAAGCAAGTGTGACAGCACCGTAGCTGGTAGGGTGGGACTGAAGGAAAGAATTGCTGAGAACCTAGAGGCTAGGGGGCACAGGACCCAAGGCAACATGGTTTCACAGCAGGAAGGTCATGTCAGACTAACCTAATAGATTTCTTTGACTGGGTGACCAAAGTAGTAGACCAGGGAGGAGCTGTGGATATGGCCTTCCTAGATTTTAGCAAGGCATTTGACACAGTCTCACACAAAAGATTAATATACAAGTTAGTCAGCCTTGGAGTGGGTCCCAAGGTGGTAGCCTGGATAAAAAACTGGCTGGACAACAGGAAGCAAAGGGTAATAGTAAACAGAGTCCACAGTGAGAAAGGAGGGTAACTAGCGGGGTACCGCAGGGTTCAGTACTGGACTGGTCCTCTTTAATGTTTTTAAGTGACATTGGAGAGCACCTGGAAGGAAAGGTATGTCTCTTTGCAGATGACACAAAGATATGCAACAGGGTTGATACACAAGGTGGGGAGGAAAGGATGAAAAGGGACTTGGCAAGGTTGGAGGAATGGTCAAATATGTGGCAGCTAAGATTCAATGCATAGAAGTGCAAGGTAATGCATCTAAGAAACAAACCCAGGGAAGAGTACACAATGGGGGTGAGTTAATAATAACAACAAAATCGAAAGTGACCTAGGAGTAATTATAGCAGATGACCTAAAGGCGGGCAAGCAATGTAAGAAGGCAGTAAGGAGGGCTGGGGGATACTGGGATGCATAGGAGAGGCATCAGCAGTAGAAAACAGGAAGTTGTTATCTCTCTGTACAGGCAGTTGATGAGACCCCATCTGAGTACTGCGTGCAGTTCTGGAGACGTCATCTCTGCAAAGACATAGACAGAGTGGAGGCTGTTCAGAGGAGGGCAACCAAAATGGTGCAGGGTCTGCACCAGAAGACATACGAGGAGAGACTAAAGCAGCTTAATATATATACCCTTGAGGAAAGGAGGGAGAGGGGGACATGATAGATACTTTCAAGTATCTCAAGGGAATTAACAAAATACAAGAGGATAGCATCTTTCAGAAGAAGAGATGTGCAAGAACAAGGGGCACAATTTGAAGATAGAGGGGGACGACTCAGAGGTAATGTTAGAAAATATTTTTCACAAAGAAAGTTGTGGGTGCATGGAACAGCATTCCTGAAGAGGTTGTGGAGTCAGGAACAATGGGAGAATTCAAGGATGCATGGCACAGGCATAAGGCAATTCTAGTGGAGGGTAGGAGGAAGTAAGCTGTTGATTAACTAGAATCTGCAGCTTATTCATCAGGTAGGAAATGGGCAGATTAGGTGGGCCAAGCAGTCCTTATCTGCCATCAGATTCTATGTTTCTATGTTTAGGTGGGACTGATTGGCTGACTCCCACTGCTTCAGTTAGTTGCTTTTGTGTTCTGTGTGTGTGTGTGTGTGTGCATGCTGTGCAGTAAAGACATTGTTCTATGTTTGCAGCTTTTCTGCCTGAGAAGAAATTTAAAAATGTATTTTTTTTCTGAGAATGTTTGTGGCTTTCTGCTCAAGAAGAATTCTAAAAAGTTTTGTTTTTCTATGAATTTACTAGGCAGACTTGTGTATAAGTGAGTTAGACTTGTCAGCTTAGTATTGCTGCAGTGGCTTGAGTGACTATATTTTATAATAAAATAATAGAATTTAATATATCTTCCTTTGAACAATACAGCCATGGCAGACAGAGGACGTAGTACCAAAATATGTAATTGGCCCAGTAGCCCCAGCAAAGCTGTAGCACATGTGGAGCAGCAAACAACAGGAGAGGTGAGCATATTGCAGAACAATGCTCACTATTCACTGTACAAAATGTTTTACCTCCATCAGCACCAGTATGGCATCACTAGGAAAAGTAAAAGTACCATCAAGCACTGATGCTGCTGCCAGGAGAACATTATTCTTAACTGCCACTGATACTACCAATGTGAATGTGTCCTCTTCATCCCTTTCCACTGCCACCATCACCATCAGGATGACGACATCCTCCTTAATAATCACCGCTGCTCTGATTCACCACCAATCCACTGTGACTACCAGCATTCCAACATCTGCTGCAACAGTGGCCCTGCCATACTCCTACTACTGTGACTGAGAGCACTCATGCCACTGTGACTGAGACTACTTCTGCCACTGTGGCCCAGACCACTCCTGTCACTGTGACTGAGACCATACCTGCCACTGTAACCATGGCAATCATCAGTACTGCCATAGTGACACCAGCCACTACTACCACTATGTCCATGCCCAGTTGCACAATGACTCCATTACTGTGTCCACTCCTATTGTGACACCTCTTGTTTCGGCCTGTCTGCAGTACCATATAATTTGTCAGTGCAGATGAGGAGGAGACACACTTATCTGGGTCTGAGTACTTTCTACCTGGAGATTTGCCCACTGATACATCATCTGAGGAGGATAACCTAAGCAGCTTTGATGATGAGGCAGATTATGGGAAGTACTATAAGAGCCATAAGGCACAAAAGCTGAGTGTCCCAAAAATCTCAACCTCACGAGGTTGCAGTGGCAGAAGAAAGAAGGACACAGCTCCCCACTAAAAAAAAACTCAGTAAGCTACCATTCAGCACTTTGTTCAGCAGGCTCCATCCCAGCCTGAACAGTCAAGTAGAGCAGGTGCAGGGCACCATCAATGCCAGGAAAACCCCATAGATGCAGGTCCAAACAAGAAAGGCTAGTGGGGTCAAAAGAGTGGTGATGTAGTGGTGCCACTAGCTGCATAAATGGTGTCAGGAACAGTAAGGGCATGGTATGGTTACATTTTATGTTACTAAAAAGGTAACAGAAAGGCAGTGTGCACACTGTGCAGTACAACTATCAGCAGGTGGAACCTCTTAACAAATTTAATGACTATTTCCAATATGAACCACCTACAGGTAAAACACCCCAGGTTTCTAAAGCTTCAGGGTCTGTACCTGTACCTGTGGTTCCATCAGACCCATCTCATGGTGATGTTGCAGGCAGTGGTGCTGCTGGCACTGGCTGTGCAACAGAACATGCTGCCTCTGAAAAATATACAGCTGTACCTGCTGCTGCTTCCACCCATCTCCCTCAGCAAAGGAGTCCTCTGTGCACCCCCAGCACTCCTGCCAGGCACTAGTCCTCTGCTGTTTGCACACATTCTGGCAAGCAAGAGACATCCCCCATCCACGGCCACTGGCAATAGTGAAAGTGCTGCAGGTCTGAACTAAGTAGCAGTCATCCCATCCAACAGTTCAGCACATCACACAGCTCACAGATGAAAAGATAATGTTGGATCTGCAACTTTTCAGTTATGAAAGACACTGGCTTTCATAGAATTTTGTAGCACTTTTCAGCCACAGTTAGTGCTCCTATCATGTTCACATCTTCACACACTATGGTGCCAAGGATATATGAGGGTGTGAAATGGCAATTGCCACACTACTCTCGGAGTCTGTGGCTGGAATTTTCCACTGCACTTCAGACATCTGGAGCAGTACAAAACTCAATACATAAATATCTCTCCTTGACCTCACACTGGTGTATGAAAAGGCCATGGCTCCTCTTTGAATTCCTCCTTCTCTCTCTGTATCACTGGCTCTCCCTTCATCCCTCAACAATCTGGCAGTCACTCTAGGTCTGCTCCTCTAATGTTGGGCTACTGGAGAAAGATTACACAACAACAAACATCCTGGCATTCATTCAAGACATGTTGCAGTGATGGAGAATTGGTACCAATCTACATGCTGTGTTTACATCGTGGATAATGGGACAAATATGATGAAAGTAGTTGCTTATGGAAATTTTGTCAGCATTTGCTGCTTTCCCACATCTTAAATCTAGTGGTCACATTTGTTCGACACATAGTACTGAGGCTAGCAGGAGGATCTCCACAGCATGCTCCATCTGCTCATTTTCATCACTCCGTAAGGGTGACTACCCAACTAAGAGACGAGCAATAATGCCTTGTCTGTCTCAACATCACTTGACAGATGATGTCAGTACCAGATGGAATTCAACATACCTGATGCTGTGTAGACTGCTAAAACAGAAGCATGCACTTCATGACATATCAATGGAGTGTGACACTAGGGGAGTCCTAGGCCACCATGAGTGTCACTGGTCGATGCCATGGTGAGAGTACTTGGGCTGTTTTAGAGGATGATCTAAGTGCATCCACTGCCACTCTGAGCCAGGTGATCCCAATAGTGAATATGCTGAAAGCATCCATGGAGAGATATGTAGAGGAAAACAGAGAGGCTCAAGATGAGGCAGCTGTGTTCGTTGAGCAGCTACAAGCCAAACTGGATTCAAGGTTTGCAAAGAGCTGGATAGTTGCAGCCACATTTTGCAACCATGCTAGATCCCCAGTTCAAATGTGAAGTCCTTTATATGGCTATGGATAGCCACAGAGTGATGATTTTGAGAAGAGCTGTGTGATGAGCTGCGGTTGCATGCAGTAACTGGTGACACGGGTGGCTAGTGCAGAAGGTCATGAGAGACAGGGAATTCCATCTGGTTGGTCTGGTTCCACTGGTAGAGATGGGGAAGAAATATCTGTTACTGACAAGAGCACTGATGGGAGTGTGGGCACTGCTCAGCATGTCCTTATGTCAAGAGCAACAGAAAAGTACACAGACATGGCCTTTTTGCAGAAAAATATTGGACAGCTATTTTGCAGAGTCTCTTGAGCCATTTCAGATAAATCCATTATACTACTAGGTATAAGATGCATTCAGCTCCACACTTGGCATTACTGGTTGTGAATGCATTAGTTGCCCCCTGTGAGGGTGCCATTTGAGAGGGTGTTGAGCTCAGCTGGTAATGCTGTTGAGCCTCTTTGTTCAACACTAGATGCTGAACACATCCCACAGCTTGTTTTCATGAAGCATAACTTGCCATCACTTGGGTACAAATATGAGTTGCCCCATGAAAATAGAAATACATATCCTCTCAATTCTGCCATTGCTAATAGTTTTTCTTCATAAAGTTAATCTATATATTTTGCCCCAATGCTTTCTCCCTGCAGTGTTCAGTGTATACAGGTTCATTATATTATAATATAATACATTAACATTGTTATATCATAAGATACATTACCTTTTTGAACCAGATGTAACTTCTGTTCTTCTTGTTTTAATATATGTCATTGTCCTGCATCTTAGAAATAGCAGGTATGCTACAGTAAATACAAGCACAGTTATAAAAGCCCCAAGGTAAATCAAAGACCTGTGGGTGCTAATGACTTGCTTCTCATGTTATGACATCAAAAAAAGTGGTTGTGAAACTGAGTGCACTGCACAGTGTACCACTCACCAGTCCGCTTTTACATAAAGCCAACAAAAACAAGTTTCCCACAACCTTCTTGCTTCCCAGTTCCCACATCACCACAACTTTTCACAGATGCGGCTTGTTTAGGGACTGTTTTGCTACTGTCATCATTTTGCTAATCCCTTTATTTCTTGCAGTTATTTATCTCACACAAAAAAGGCTGTCTGCTTTTTTGCTCTTCAGAAATCCTTTCATTTCAATTTCTTTATTCACAATCCACTTTTCTTAGCTGCCCAGTGGCACCCAGCTTATGCTAGGGCACTGTGGCAGTCCCACAGGAACACTATCTGTGCCCCCACTTGCCAAGAGAAGTGACATCAGTGGGATGCTCACTCTTCTCTTCTCTGCCTGGCCCCCAAGCTACCAAGGTCATAGTAAGAAAACAAACACAGTTTTTTTTTATCTATTATTTTACTCCTCTTGTTCTCCACCAGAGATATAACCTGTAATCAGATAGGCAGGTACCCTAAAACCGACAGGGATATATCCTTGCCTTGTATTCAGACAGGGAATAGGATATACCCCATTCAGGCTCTATGAGCTGTTGTTGAGGCAGCAGTTGTTTTTTGTTTTAAGTCAAAGGCTCATTACACCACATGGTGCGTGCCATGCTCCTCCTAAATCTTGCCCATCAAGGCCCACACAATGAAAACACTTTGAATGTGCCATGTTGGTCTCCTAGTAGGTTATGGATTTGTGCAAGGAGACCAACATGGCACTTTATAAAAATGTTCTGTGAAGCCTTGCCCTGGGTCCTCCTTGAAAATTAAATGAAAGTATGTAAAACAAGAGTGTATACAAGCAGGCAGCCTTTTATTTCTGTGATAAATTAATTATTACAGGTAAGAAAGGGATATAAAATGATGACAACAATAAAAACACTCTCCAAAGCAAGTCCTATCACCAAGCCCTATCATTAAAATGTTGGATTAATATGTGTGGTTTTAATGGAAAAGAATGAAACAACTTGATATTGGAAATGTCCTGTATTTTTTGGCTTTGTGCAGATTGCAACTGCTAACTGAGTGAGTGGCCTTTCTATGCTGTTACACCTAATGAGATCTTCTTTGTCATTATATAAACAATAACCCACGACAGAGTGTGCGGTTACTGGGGCTTTATCAACAGCCTGTGTGCATTGTGAGGCATGAGGCCGCAGGCTGGGTGTTCTCACAGAGCCTGGGGTGTTGATTAATCCCCATAACCACACATCGTGGAGGGGTTATTGCGCCTATAACATGGGCTGTCACTAGATCTCTCAAAAATATGAGGAAAGCATGATTAATTGATGAAAAGGCAGGAACTATTTTATGTGTTCTACCACCACCACAGGTACTGCTGTGCTGACAGTGATGAAGTGAGCAGAACATGCACTGCTCACACTTCTGATTATCTGCGGTCTGTAGTGTAGCAGTTCAGACACACTGATCTGTGCAGACATGACAGGGACAATGAACATACTAAGAAACAGAGAGAGAGAGAGAGAGAGAGGTCATTGGTTTTGCAGGCAGGCTGGAACTGCATGAAATGTGAGAGAGAGAGAGAGAGAGATAGAGAAAGAAATGTCACATCTCATTACTCGCTATCGCTCCTCTCTCTTTGGCTGGCGTACTAACCCTACTGTTTTGCTGGGCAACAGTCCTGGTGCTTGCTGCCTGTGACAATGTGTATCAGATTATGGGAGCCCTGCTGCATATCGCTCGTCTCAAAGCTCTCGTCATTCAATGAAGCATCACTGGGAATGGGACGGAGGGGAGAGAGAGAGAGAGAGAGAGATAAAGAAAAACATGCAATTGTGTTCTGCAATATGGGCTCTCTGTCACTGAAGCAACATGTGCTCACTGTCTCTCTCTGTCTGACTGGTGATACTGACTCTATCATATTGCTGGGTAACAGTCCTGAGCTTGCTCCTGTGACAATGTGTGTGGCACACATCACACCTACCTTCACTTATTCTCTCTCTCTTGCTCTGACCTGGTAACTGTGGCACATCGTCGAAGCTGGGCAATCCACAGAGAGAGAGAGAGAGAGAGAGAAAGAGAAAGAGAAATAGACACAGCTAGAGACAATAGTGCAGCACCTATGAGTGTTCACCGTCTCTCCTCATTACCTCTTGCACCTGGTGTCACTCTCTGTGCTGGCTGTCGCTGTGTGGGTTGTCCCGGAGGTCCACGGGATGGTTTTATTTGGGGACTGAAGCAGCAGGAAAAGGGCACACACAAGAGGATGCAAGGACACCAACACAGTGACAGGAGATCATGGAGCTGTCAGCTTCTCCCTGTCACTCTGTCTCCCATACCCATTCTGTTTGTTTCTGTCTTTGGTCCACTGTGTCCGGTCCCAGTCTCTGTTGCAGGACAAATGCTGGGGGCTTCATTGTACCACCAGAAAACTGGAGATCCACAGGGTGGGTGGGTGGGAACTGATGCAGGGTGTGGGGAGTGGCTTCACAAATAAAAGAAATGGATTGGGACAATAAAGTGCTGACTGCCAGTACACATTACCAAACGGCAAGATGACACTTGCTGCTCAGTCCTCCGAGGTCCACAGGGTGGGTGGGTGGGAGTCAGAGTTCCCACGTATTGTCTACTGATAATATGGGCAGAGGGACATTTGTGATGTGATTTGCAGACGGCCACCACCGCACTCATTCATTAATCTCTGTAGAGAAATTCATGTCCATTGTGTTTACCTGAGGATGTCTCTCTCGCTTAGTGGGGGGATTAATGGCTGCCTTTGCAAACTGTGTGTCAGACACAATAACAAGATCTGCCCACTTGATCACTTTTCTGGGGCATTTCACCACTTACTGTGAGGGTAACAGAGATCAATGAATGGTCAGGTGGTGTCCATCTGCCTGTGAGCTCACAGATAGATCCCTACACATGTTATAAGCCAAAATAAGTAAGCAATAAGACATGACAGGATGTGCATGGAACATATTTTACCACACAGCCAGGGGTGTAATAAGGCAAGAGGCCCCTAGCCAGTGCCTTTAGCTCCTAGCGTGCAGCAAAATATGTTCCATGCACACCCTGGAGGTTTTATTGTGCTTATAAAATGGACTCCTTTAAAAAAAAAACTTTTACAGTTAGAAATTAATTTTATATGTCGGTACATAGCATTTACTTATGCCAATTAAAGATAAAATAGTCCTTCCGTCTACCACATAATGAAGTCATTATGATGTCATTATATCTGTACTGGACAAAGTTGGTAATTAGGAGAACTTGTAGAGAAACAAAAACTGGGGAAAACATTCCATTTAATTCAGTGTAACTTCCTGCTCATAAAATGCATTTTGCATTTAATTGGAACACTTGCCATCGCCGCCGAGCTGCTGCTCTCCTTCCCGCTGCAGCTCTGTCATCATTTCTGTGTCAGGTCTGGGGTGCTGTTGGGGCTGGTGCTGCTGCTATGGTGGCACAGGATCACAGATAATTATTAAATTTAATCCAATCTGCCACTGAGAAAGCAATAATTTTTATTTTTATTCCAGGTTTTCTCATAGATCGCTGCTCGCGATGCTCGCCTCAGCCCCATGATGGTGGTTCTAAACACTCCTGACAGCCTGGATATGGGCAGGAGTACGGTAAACAGGTTGTGCCTTAACTGCAAAGAGGGATGATTGCCAAATGTTAAATCAACTTTGAGGTGCCCAATGGTGTTACTGAAATGTCCATGTTGAAGCAAGTAAAGAATAGTAATGTTTATCTTCTGCTAGTTTTCACACAGGCCGCTGATCACTCTACTCACCTCAGCCCACGATGGTGGTTCTGAACCCACCTGACAGGCTGGACCTGGGCTGGGATTACGGTAAACAGGAATGGGAGAGAGGTGAATGGAGGCTGTGGTAATTCGTTATGGGGTGTCTGGGGTGGGCTCACTTCAGCATTGTTTTTGGTAACAGCAGCTTGTGAGTTTTTTTCTGCCCCCACACTGGAGTGGGGTAAAGAGATGGCTACCATAAACTGCCAACATTCTATGGCACAAGAATCTTGGCCTTTTACTGGCAGCTTCTTACCCATGCATGGAACAGATCTCATGCATGCTGAGCTACGTTTCTGATTGGCTGAAATAACCTACCCATTTTATAAGGAAGAGTTGCACGGGGCTGTAACTGATTCTTGCTTGCAGAGCAAAAAACAGGGCTAAGCTAGTAGTATGGCATTTTATTCCCTAGTAGTTGTCCTTAAATACACTAAAATTTAAATTATTACACAGAAGTGTGAAACAAGTTACCTCTCCTCCAGCTTGGGATTTAAAAAGGAACAAAACTACAGTAGTAGCCACAGACATTGCCAGCTGTTTCCAGATATTTTGATAAATTTCTAAAGAGTTTCTCTCTGCTGCCCCTACTGTAGAAATGGAGAAAACATTAGATATGGAAATATCACAGACATTTAGGAAATAGCTGGCAGTGTCTGTGGCTGCTACTGTATCAAGATTTCTGCTTTTGGGCTAATTTTAAGAAGCATATGGGTGTGGATTGTTTTCATGATAAATAATTGCAAGTTCTATAAGAAAGGAATAGCAAAATGATGTCAATAGGAGCACGCCTCTAAACAAGACCTATCGCCAGGCTGTAAGTGATTGCTTTATTTGCAGAGCAGAAATGGGCCTAGTATATAGGGGAAAAACACTCTTAGCAGTTCTCCTGATAAACACTGAAAATTACCACACAAATGGTGTACCCAAAATTATCCTCCCTAGCTTGAATTTAGATAGGAACAAAACTGTCGAGATTTCTAATTTTGCCTAGTTTTAACAAGTGGATAGAAGTAGATTTTTTCTCTACATCAGCTCAAGTCATCTGTCTCTCCTGTCTGGCTTCTGCAAATGCTGGGGCATGTGGTCTACCTTCAGTGAGATTCCAAAATGGCTTCTGTTTGGACAGGAAGTCTCAGGAGATCGTGTAGTCTCACATCCAGTTCCAGCAGCCAAGTAACAAATAATGAAGAATAAATAATGAATAATTGGGACTCCCAAATATGAATGCTTGGCAAATATTCAAAATAAGGTATTTGTACACCCCTAGATATTTTATCTTTCCCTTTTGCTTTACTTTTATCCCTTTGTACCCTTACTCTAGATCAGGTGTCCCTCTTTTTCCCACACAAGTAATTACTGTTTATATGAACAGTTACCTCCTGCTGTTACCTTCTTCCAGTAATACGAACAAGTAGTTACTTTTTGTAGGAGCAGTTACTGTACCTCCCTGCTGTTACCTTCTTCCAATGTCTGAATAAGTAGTTACTTTTGTAGGAACAGTTACTGTACCTCCCTGCTGCTACCCTCTTACAATCTTCCAGTACCCTTTACTCAGATAGCAGCAAGTAAGTAGGTGCTTTATCTTACCTTAGTAGTAGAGCAGCAGAGTTCCATGCATGCCAGCTGTCACCTGTGGATGTCTGCTGACGCCTAACACATCAATCACTTCAGCTGACCCACTCCTTCACTGTTCCATTCATGCCCTAAAAACATGAGCATGGTGGGACATGCTGAGTGGATGTGAATTTATACTGCCCTGAGGGACTTCCTTCTTTAGCCTGATTGATCACTGAGCCTCATGTGACCTTCTTTCAGCCTCCCACCCCAACTCCAATGTCTTGTCCTCCTGTGATGAGGAAACTCTGCAAAAGGAAACAAGGTAGTTTAATAAAACAAAAGGAGCCTTTAAAGCCCATCTTTGTGTGGTGCTTTCAGGTTCTGAAAAGTGTGTAAAAGGTAAACTGCTCTGCTGCCTTTAAATCCTCTCTGAGCTTCCTGGTGTAGTCCATTCAGTAACCATACCTCACATAACCCTTGTTTCAGCCTCTGACCCCCGACCCTGATGCTTGCAGGTTCTGAAAAGCATGCAAAATATTTTGCTCTGGAAGTGAAACCCAGGACCACAGGCCTTTCTCACTACTGTTTAGTAGCCATTAGTGCTATTACTGTACTAAGGCTCTTGACCTACAGATGGACCTGAGCCAACCCTTTGGCAGCTGTACATTAAAATCACTGAACTGAAAAACTACATGAACTCAGGCTTTGAAAACCTCTCAGCTCAGTACTCACATTTCCAGTCCTTGCTGAATTCCCTCAGGGGAGGTTGATGAGCACAGTAAGTGGCTAGAGGAACTGGAACCCAGAATAGAAACTCAGGAAGAGCAAATAACGAAGACCTGGGCTGAGCTATCTGGTGCACATCAACACATTGAGCAGTTCCTGACATCCTTGATGACTACAAGAGTAGAATGTTTAAATAATTTCTGCCTCATAGGTCTCCTGAAGATGCTGAGGGCAAGGATCTGACAGCTTCCTAGCTAAATGGCTGCTTGAGATCTTGGGACTGGATTTGGCAGCTCTTCTCAAGGCCCAGCTAGTCCACTGATCTCGTGGGAACCAACCAGATACTATTGAGTTCCCACACATTTTTAACAAAGGTTTTGCATTACCCAGGCTGGGTCTGTGTTCTCCAGGCTGCTTGAAGGCAGTGCACCATTCTGGAGGAGGGCATGATGGTTCGCATCGCTCCTGATTTCACTTGGTGCAAGTAGATCAAGAGCCAAGAATTCACTGATGTTAGAAGGGTGAGGCATGGGAAGAGGTGGAAATTCACACATGTGTATCCCCTCTCAAGTGGTGGTGCAGCAGCAGGACAAATGACCCAAATGTTTCACTTTATCAGAAAACACATGAATTTTTGGAGGTGGAAGGCAGGAAGTAGATGAGATCTGCTCCCAGGCACACTGGACCCTTGCCATGAGTCTGATTGCACTGGACTTAATGCAGTTGTAAGGTGAAAGTAGAGATGGGAGTAGACGAAGGTTTAACATGGGGAGTATTGTAGCACAGGAATACAGAACTGCGCTACTCACAAAATTTAAGGGCTCATTTGAGACAGATGCATAATAAAGCCCTGCAAATAAAGTAACTTAATTTATAAATGGGGTCTGCTCACAAAAGCCAAACACTATATAGGGTCAGGGTAGCACTTCTATATTTAGAGTAGAGCAGGGGTTCTATGTTAAACTTCATATTATGAACTTTAATACCTTCACAACTATTCAACGGATTTGCACAAAAGTTTGCATATGTGGTCTCATGGGGTAGAATCTTTTGATGTGCTAGTTTCATTCTGGTTGGCTGTGCAGATTCCGAGATGTGGATAGCACAAAAATGTAAAATTTGCTCTTTTTCTGTTTTTTTTTTTTTTGTCATCACGCTGTGCCCAGATGGTTTGGAATTCTGCTCTGGAATTTTCAGTCTAGAAAGTGCTTGGCATACAAATGTGCTTTTTGCTGGTTTGGTGAAAAAATATTAATCTTTTCCAAAGTTATTCTATTTAAAATGTTGGTTTCTGAGCATTCTCAGTACAGACTTTTGGATAGCTTTCCTGGAACAAAAAATAATTTGGTCTGAACAAAAAGGATACGTTTTCATTCTGGGCAATCTTTTTCATGAGAAAAATTTCATTTTCATTTGCTACCATCTTTTTTCTTTCTGTTTTTCCCCAAAAACGAAAATGTCAAATCCCCAAAATGTCAGCCTGCATGGATACCAAGACATGTATCTTGTGCATCAGGAATCCATTAGGTGGAGTCTGCATTTATCCATTGGAAAACTGACCCCAGAATGTGTTTTATTTATAATTTAAAATTCTTTCTTGTCACTGCTTCACATTTTAATGAATCTTTTGATTTAACGTAAAAGATTCCTTTTCATGAAAAAGCAATTTGGACTTAGTTTTTTCACCTTTTTCATGAGTCCTTTTCATTTAAACAAAATAGGTTAAATGATTCCCTAACCCCAGTGCAAACTGCAGAAATACATAATTTGGTAGAAGCATTTAATAGTACTTTTACTATGGTCAGAGCCCCAGTGTTCTGTGGCAGAATTTTCTGATTTCTGCTGCATGATTTTTCATTTCTCTGGCAGAAGGCAGTCCTGTCTTTGGCTAAATATGATGTGATGTCATCGATTACATCATATGCTGAGCATAGGGAGGAGCTTCAGAATAAACGAGGAGGAAAGAAAGCCTGACACTATGGAAAAACAGTATACAGTATTTATATGAAAATTCACCAAAACAATGAATTCTGTGGCACTATATATATATTCTCTCGGCATGATGCAAATTCTGTGGCAAATTCATAACCGCAGAACCGCAGAATTCAGGGGCCTTGACTAAGGTACTAGCCAAAAAGGGACTGAGCATGTAATAAGGACAGGTTGTGCTCGCCTATTAGACACAAGCCATATAGGATACAAGAGAGATTAAGAGCAGAGGTTGTTAAAGAAACAGAGAAATGAAAGAACCAGGTATCACAAAGGAGTCTAGAAGTGCTTGGGCATTACCAATGGTTATTGTAAATAAGAAGGGGGTAGGAATTTGCCTTGATTTTAGAAAATGTAATCAAGTGTCAGAGTTTGACAGTTACCCTACACCCAGGAAAGATGATTTGGTGGACGGTTTGGGAAGTGCTAAGTACATCAGTACCCTCAATCTTACTAAGGGTTACCGCAGATTTCTAGCAAAGAATCCAGGGACAAAACTGCATTTCTAATGCCAGCTGGATTCTATCAGTTTACCACCATGCCATTTGGGTTAAATAGTGCACCCGCCACATCTCAGCTGTGTATGGGCATAATCTAGCCCCACTGGCTTATAGTGTGGCTTACCTGGATGATATTGTAGTGTACAGTCCAGACTGAAAAAGCCAGCTGGATCACCTATGAGCAGTTATCCAAGGCATCAAAAATGCAGGTCTGATCATTAATCCTACCAAATGTGCATTGGACATGCAGGAAACCAAATATTTGGGGTATATTTTTGGTAATGGGAGGTAAAACCAGAAATTTCTAAGATAGAAGTTGTAGCTAACAGCCCTGTCCCTAAATGAAGAAACATGTCAGGTCATTTTAAAGGTGGCTGGTTACTAACGAGATTCATCCCAACTTTGCCCAAATAGCTGCTCCCTCACTGAACTTACAAAGGAAAGATATCTGAATAATGTGAAATAGACCCTAGAGAATGAAGAAGCTTTTAGGGCCATTAAGGCTGCATTATATTCTTCTCCCATCTCTGGTGGCTTAGCTGACATACTCCTGGTGGTCACTCTAGCTCTTTCTTACATTGGATCCATACTGTTCTGCTATTCTTCCCTGGTTCCAGGTCTGGAACCCACAAGTAAACTCTTGGCTTAGATTATGCATGGCTTAACCAGTAGCTTCTGACACCAAACGTGAGAGGCTTCTGGATGTGGTGTGGGCTTCTGACACAGAATGACACCAGTTGTAACAAAACCAGATGCATTTGTCATCAAACATGTTGGAGGCTTAGGTCAGGAAGTATGAGCAGTCCAGAAGAAGTTGTAGAAAAACGCAAAAGGTGATTTATTGTACACAAAAAATGAACTAATTGAAACTCATCAGCATCTCTCGTCTAGTCTCTCCAAATCAATCTCTCCAGCAGGACATAAAGCAGCCTGTCCTGGCTCTGCTGAAAATCCTCTCCATCTCCTCACAAGCTCTTGTAGTTGCTGGTTGCTAAGCATACAATTGTGATCCATCCAGCAAATGTTTGTTGCTAGGCCTAACACTGGATGCATCTTGTAGCTGGCTAGAGCATTGTGACAGATTACATCAGTCTGATGTCACACTCTTTCACAGTTGTCTGTCTGCCATCATTTCACTCTCTATTTTATGTATCAGGAACCCAGTTGCATACAATACAAACCTTAAGCAAATTAGAAATTAGAAATGAGATATTAGAGGTAATGACTGTGCAGTCTAATGGAGAGTTAGGAAAAGACAGAGACATTAATAGAATCCTTGCTTCCGTTCCTTCTACATAACACAAATGGGATAGGGCCTAGCTTAGCTCTGTCACAGCTTAGTTTTCCACTTTTTTCATGTCCTTTTCATTTAAAACAAAATAGGATTCCTTATCATGAAAGAAGAATTGAGACTTAGTTGTTTTTCCAATTGCTTTTCTGTTTCAAGGATCCTTTTGGTTTGATTTTTCCATTCAAACAAAAGGATCCTTGACAGAGAAAAGGATTTTGGACTTAATTTGCCAATTCCTTTTACGCTTGAAGGAAACCTTTTTCATTTCCTTTTTGTTTGATATAGAACAGGATTCCTCAAAAGAAAAAAGGATTTTGCAGGACTTTACCATAATTCTGTCACTTTTCCTGGTGTCTAGTGCCCTACCTCAGATCACTGTACCCCAAATGTTTTAATATTTCCTGCTGTATTGTGGTGCCCCCACCTTTGATAATCAGCCCAGTTACTTTATTAGTTTTCCCTGGTATCTAGTGGTTCCCCCTAAGCTCCCATTTCCATCCCTGTATGTTTCTTATTTTGTCCTGGTGTATAGTGGTGCCCCGATTACTGTCCCCATGATTTGAGTAATTTTACCTGGCTGTCTAGTGACATCCCCATCATCCAATTGCCACCCCATAATATTTGTTTCCCTTATGTCCAGTGGCAACCCCGATTGCCTTCCCCATATTTTTTAGGTTTTCCTGATGTCTAGAGGCACCCCCACCCTCTGATGCTGTCTTCCTAATATTAGCTTTTTTCCTGGTGTCCAGTGGTACCCTCCACACTCCTGACTACTTTCCCCATATTTCTATTGCATTTTCCTGGTGTCCAGTAGCACCCCCACCCTCCAATGCCATCCCCATAGTGTATCCCTTTATAAAGAAAACATTCCCTTAATGTCTTCTTTTCCTTTGGAAAAAGACCCTTGACAATCTCACACCCACCCACCCTACCTCCTACAATTGCATACACCACCATCCCACATAGCTCCAACACCCACACACCATCACTTACCTGAATAGGTCCCAGGGTGGAGAACCACTCTGCCGTGGAAGACATGTCTTGCTGCTCCAAATGCCAACTGCAATATGAGAAACTAAGGTGAGTGCAGTTCAATGTATTTCAAAAGGGTTTCAACTTTGGTACCTAACTTTACCATTTTGCATATGTTCATACCAAATTTTCAACATGGCCTTTGGAGACCCCACCGTGAACAATGTTAGTGGAATTATGCAAATCCATTACAAAAGATGATTTTGTGGTCGCTTCATAAAACCACCTTTTGAGCAGGATTTGAAACTTTTCACCACCTCTGTTCATAAGGTGGGGTCTTAAGAATGATATGTTGAAAATTTGTGGTCAAAATATGTTAAAATGGCAAAGTTAAGCACATACATTGACATTTTGCTGTGCTCACTGGTAACTTTCTTAACTTTCAAAATTTGCACCACCAATTTTCTACATAACCATTTCTTTACACTACCTCATGAAAGGGAAGCTGTCATTTTCATTTCTTGCATTTTAGTACCGGTTCATGAGGTGGGTTAAAAAAAGGCTATGTTGATAGTTTGGTTCTGTTGCTCTACAAATGAAAGTGCAGTTTGGAGTCAAGACTGTCTGGGCTTTTACCCTTGTGGGGTTTTAGGGCTAGCAGTGCTGTAGGGTATTGTCAGGAGAAACAGGTTGAAAGGAAAAGCGCACTGAAGAGGGGAGCGAGTGGGGGGGCTGGTGAGGGAGTAGAGGGAGGGAGGTAGGAGGCGAGTAGGGAGGAGGCACAGGTGGTGAATAAATTATTGAATTCTGCTGCCACTGAGGGGAGTCGGAGACAATGAGGTCCCCTATCTTTAGTACAGGAGGGAGGATTGAACAGGCAGGGAAAATAGAACACAAACAACCTTCCAGATTTTGAGGGATTACTAAGGTTTTCGTGAAAGAAGGACTTGAAATACTACACTTTAGCAAGGTGAATGGCTCAGGTGCAAGTGTTATGGAGGTGATAGTTGAGCAAGTCCTTGAAGCTCCAGAAGATTTATGTGCCACCCAGGCCTGGTCATGAAGCATGTTGGCAGGCTAGCAATCAAGCGAGACCTTGGGGAGACAACTGCCATGGATCCTGGTCTTCTAAGTTGCACGTGATGATTACAGATGCTCAGGAATTGAGAAATGAAGTAGCTCAGGGCTGAACCAACAATGGAGGAATTTGCAATTGGCAATCAGTCAGTACTGGCAAGTTCATTATGCAAGGAAGATAGGTTTAGGGATCAGTAGGAGCAAAGACTGATAATGATCGGAGTGGGGGTTTGTACGGTGGATTTTCCACACGCAGTAAATCATATGGCTATCGCTGAGTGCATCAGGGAGGACACCTGAAGAGATGAACTGATGCGGTGAGATGTCAGTGCCCAGTCAATGAGGGTGTGCTTATCTGATTTGAGATTTAGATGCACAGGATTTGTGGTAAATTGCTTTAGATTAAGGGATGAGATATGACTGCAGATTTTGAACTGAGTGCTGGACAGCCAATTTATGTTGATATCTCTTAGGATGAAGAGTTCCCCAGGGGTGGAGAAGGTGGAGAGAGAAGAGAGGAGGTCAGTGATAGAGGATGGGGAGGAGGAGGGAGGATAGGGCAGCAGTAGACACCTCACTTGTAGACTGGGAGGGAGCAGGGAAGGGAGAGCTTTAATAGAAGGAGTTTATAAGCAGAGGGAGAGGCAGAGGAGAGGCAGACTGAGGAGTGAATGGAAGTGGAGGCATACATAGCCACTCCCAGCCCTAGACGTTTTGTCCTGCTGATGATGGAGTAGCCAGGGATGAAAATGACAGATTCAGGTATATTAGACTGAGCCAGGACTCAGTAATTATGAACACTGAGGGTTTTAAGCTGGACACGAGGGGTTGCAGAAGGTCAGTTTTGGGGAGTAGACTTCATTATTTAGGTGAATTAAGCGTAGACCTTTGGGCAGCTTGGACAGGGGAGGGGCTGGGGTTGGGTTCAATGTCACCTGAGGAGAGGAGCAATAGAACTATTAACAATTTGGTGAAGACAGGTAACCATCTCCCTGGAAGGAGGCAAGGTGAGAGGGAGCGTGGTGGCCAGGCTAGAGTTGTCTGTGGTGGGGGTGGTATAGCTGTACAGATGGATGCTAGGTGAAAGCTTGGAGAGCGGAGGATGGATGTGCCTGGGTGCCAAGGAGAGTGTGTGGGGAGGCAAGAGGATGGGAGAGTGATACAGGAGGAAGGGGGACAGTATATAGAAATAGGAACAGCAGGAAGGGTAGTGGGGGAAGGAGGGACAATGGGGTGAATAGAGGAGGGAGGGAGATAAGAACTAGGAGGAGCATTATGTGGTTTGCAGAACATGGAGGCATGTGCTGGAGAGGGGTTGATCTGGAGGAGAGTAGGTAAGGTGAAGGCTAAAATACCACACAATAAGGCTCACAGAAATTAAAGGGTAGCTTAGACTATGGCTAAAATCTGGATTGCCCAATTGGCCTAGTGGTTAGGGTCATCGACTTAGTGCAGAGGGGTCAGAGGTTTGAATGGGTGCATCTGAGAGGCAGAGGGTGATGAAAAATCAGTAGATCAGGATTGATTAGAGAGGGTTGATCCAGGAGGAGCAATTACTAGAACTGAGTGGGTACCAGAAATCAGGGGTTGGGGGAAGAAGAGTATAGGGAAACAATGATTCCTACTGGCCACAGAATATAACCTGCAGCAGGAAAACTTGGGAGATAGAAATTACAGGCACACAAGTATGTGACTAGTCACGTGACCTGTAAGTGCCTATAAAGCAAAGCAAAGCTCTATCTAGGGTGGGAGGGTGGGTGGGGCAGTCACCGTGGTAGTGGTTACAGGCTAACACAGTACAGGAGAACCACTGTTGAGGAGAGAACTCTACCTTTTTGGTGCTGCTGCAGGGGGTTGCCCGTCAGCGTTGCTCCACTGGTAAGGAGGAGTGATGTGAGGGACAGCTGCCTGAGAAGATAAAGTAAAGGATTATGAGGTCACACAGAACAAAAGGCACACTGCAGATAAAAGGAGACAGGGGTCACGACGGAAGACAGAGACAAGGGGGGAGGGGGCTGGCCTTTCCTGGGCTATGTATGCGCAGTAGTGATTGCAGATGGGAGAGTACAGAAGAGTACTGCCTGACCCGAGGAAGAGACACAATATGGAAGGGAGCAACGTGGAACAAGACAAGGAAGATAAAATCCAAAGCAAAGGTCAACATAAGCTAGCACAGGCGTATACACAAACTTGGCAGGCTTACAATAACTCAAGCAGCACAATTTGTACGCTGGTACACTGAACAACACGCTGCTCTACATAGCAAATCATAAATAATGGCAGGCACCTTAAAGTACAGGGAGTTTGGACACAGAATGTGGTGAAAATAGGCATTAGCTAATTGTGCTGAAACAGCCAGTACATATAGCCAACATTAATTTATTTTTAGCAGTACAGGAGAACCACTGTGGAGGAGAGGGCACTACCATTCTTGGCACTGCTGAGGGCCATCCAGTCAGTGTTGCTTCCTCTGGTAAGGAGGAGTGATGTGAGGGACAGCTGCTTTTCTTGGTGCTGCTGCAGGGCCATTCTGGTTGGCATTGCTCCCTGGTAGGGTGGAGTGATGTGAGGGACAGTGCCTTTCTTGGCACTGCTATAGGGGCCTTTCCGGTCAGTGTTGCTCCCGCTGCTAAGGGAGAGGACGTGAGGGACAGCTGCCTGAGAAGATGGAGAGTTGCACAAATGAGGGTATGATAATCTTACTGCACTTCTCTCTTGGGACTATGGCTGGTGCTCTGAAATTACTCATCTGAAATGTAAGTGGCTTCAAGACAGTGGTAAAGAGGAAAAGGTGTGATCTTTCTTTAAAAATGTTAAGGGAATTTTTTTATGCAGGAAATGCATATGACCACAGAGGAGGGTGGGGAAGCAAGCAGGCAGCTGGGGATGGGTGCTGAGGGCAGCCCTGTTTTATCTCCAAGGCATTGGGTCTGCCCAGTCTTGTTATAAAGGTCCATAAGCAGCAAGTAGACCCCAGGAATGTTTTTTGATCTTAGAAGCTATTATATCCATGAACAATTGTTATTTATAATGCTAATTTACCTATTTGTATTACTTGTATTTGTATTTATGGTTCTTAGTGTACCTCTTTGCCTCTCTTTCCCCTCCCTGCAGGACATATCTGGAAGCGAGCTATTACTAGCTCAGTTTGTCTTTGCTGTTAAAACTTGTGAAATAAATAAATAAATAGTTGGTGCTAAACCTTTTACATTCTTGTAGCTCATACCATCAAACTCTCTGCCTAATGCAGACTATAAAATAATTGGCAAGCTCATTACAGGAAGGGTGGAAGTCGCCTTTGCTGCAGCCTATCCACACTCAGATCATGCCTATGCTCTAAGAAGCTATTCCCTAATTGCCTTGCAATTACCTAAGGTCAAATCTGGTTTTGGCAGAGTTGCATAAGTTTCTCTGGCTGCCTTCCTTGTGGAATAACTGCAAAACTTAAAGCTGAGCTGTCCTGTTAGCCTGAATATTTTCAAGTTGCTCTATGACTGCTCCGTGAAGGAATCTTGCAAATGTTTCCACATCCCTAGATCACCTATTTTCCAGCTTCCTCCTGCCCATCCTGCCTGCCACCTTGCCTCTGCCCCCGCCTCTCTCTCCCTACCAAACACCGCTTCTTCTGCCTCTTTAGCCATGGCCAAGTTTCACCCCTTCCCTGAAATATGCCAGTTAACTATTCCAACACCATTTCTTCCTAAACTGGTATCCCCTTCTTGCCTTTTTCTCCTTTTTAGTGAATATTCCGTTGTACCCAGCTGTAAGCCTATCTGTTGTAAAGGCCCTCTCACTCAAATGTTGATGTACATATGTATATTTTTTCTTCTTTGTTTAATATTGCATTATGTTTTACCATGTTACTGTACTATGATTTTGTATGACCAGGTCCATCTTGCAAATGAGCCCTGCTCAATGGTGCCCACCTGGATAAATAAAGATTTTGATTGATTGATTGAGATCAGAAAGCATTTTTGAAAGACGACAGGCTAGAAAAATCATTAGAGGAATGGTAAACATGATGTGAAATGGGAGGAAGAAGGGTGCTTGATCCAGTTTTCTAATCTTGAATGGAGAGGGCCTTTGACTTAGCTGGGTAGACCTTCATGTTGAATACTTTAAAGTTAATGTTTGGATCTGGTCCCGTCTTTCTTTCTGGGTGGCTACCCTCTACAGGTCCCCAGTGACACAAATATTGACTAATAACATTTTGTTAGATAGTTTTACACACTCCTGGCACACACATCAGGGTTGTATACTTTTCCATTGCTATACGTCCAGACTGTGGAGCCCCGACAATTGCAATTTGGGACCATGGGAGGATAATGGGACTGGAGGACAGAAGACAGCAATGAGATATTTCTTTATTTGTTAGCAATATTTTGTTGTGTATCTTGAAACTGGAAGATGCTGTCCCAGTACTAACTTCTATATTTGAAATCTATGGCCCTATATCAGGTCATAAGTGACTTCCTTGGGGCAGAGGAGGGAAGATCAGCCCAGGTTGCTGGGGTCACTCTTAAGCCCACTTCTCAGATTAAATACTTAGGTATTCAGTTTACAAAAGAACTTCTTCACTACTTATTACAGTATAAGCTGCTGTTGCAAACTCAAACAAAATTGTGACAGGTGGAGAGCTCTTCCTCTTACTTTGATAGCAGGGGTCAATATTGTTGAAATACGTCTGTTGCCCATGCTATTATATATTTTCCAAGTATTTCCTGTAAACATCCTTCTATATTTTTAAAGGTGTGAGGGGAGTGTCATCTCTTTGACAGAACAAAAGGACTCACATCAAAGATGAAATCATCTCTTAGAGCATCCAGAAGGAGCTGGGACTTCCTAACTTTTGTCTATACTGTATGGTAGCTCAGTTTATGTTCCTAGGTAGCAGACACAGGAAGAACATAATGGACTGGCTTAGGTACACCTGGATGAAGATTTTTGGGGACCCACTCCTATCTTTAGTTGTGTTCCTCCCTGCATCATGGGGTGGTTACATTTTGCCCAGTCCCTTTCTGAGGGCTACTGTTAAAGTGTGGCTAAGTAGCCACAGGCTCATTTGCCATTAGCATTGGGTATCCCTAGAGGCACAAATTTTGGTTGGCCTTTGGTAGATGAAGAACCACCCCTTCATATATGGAGTGTATTACAAAAGTGGGAAAACGAGTGCCTGAGGGTAGTTTAGCTAGTATATGGAGCAGTATCGCCCTTGATTTTACTTTATCTAAAGACACATTACAGTTTACCAGTCTCCGATGTCTTTGCCTGTCTCAAGTGGGAGGACATGCCTTCAGCATCTTTAAGGTTCTCTGTCACAGCCCCTAGAGAGATCTCCCATTGAGGAGTTGGTATATGTCCTCCGCCAAAGGCAAGACCCTTATCCTTATTTTACAGTTTATTAAATCACTACAAAGTCGATACTATGGGTGACATACAACACAAATGAGCCCTAGATCTGGTCTTACCACTATCCCTCCTGAACAGTGGTAAATAGACACCCAGTCTATTCATCAGTGTTC
Organism: Neoceratodus forsteri; assembly: GCA_016271365.2. Lineage (NCBI taxonomy): Eukaryota > Metazoa > Chordata > Ceratodontiformes > Ceratodontidae > Neoceratodus > Neoceratodus forsteri. The sequence continues at coordinate 674,730,658 of CM057459.1, read as the reverse complement.
CAAGAATAGTAAGCTTCATCAGATCCAGTAGATTTTTTTAATGAGGGCATATTTCACCCTGAAACTGCACATAGATTAGGCAAGCAGAGTTGGAGTACTGTCCACAATGCAAAACAGGGTAGACACATTATTTCACCTTATATGGCATGCCCAAAAATACAGACTTATTGGCTGGGAGTGGTAGATAATATGCTGTTATGAGGGTTCATCTTTATACCAATCTGGCAGAGATTGTGTTGGCCTCACAGGGGTGGGAGCACAGCGAGTGCCTCATCCGCAAGTGCCTATTAGTGTTGCATAACTAGTGTCAGCAGTTAAAAACCCATTTGTGACAAGAAAAATCTGATGATTTTCACTGGCATTGTGACTTAGTTATAAATACATACATAGTAACATAATAATTAACATTTGGAAGGGACTGTAGATCACTCATGTTTTCCAACCCTTGCATCACAAACAGTGATCAAAATAAGAACACTGACAAACATGTGCAAAGTTAAAAGGATTCTCTACCCACTCTACTATCCAAGGCACTTCACTGATTCCAGTGATAAGCAGACATTTGTCCAGGCTTACATTAACAGCATGTACTGACTTTATGTCCACTGTCTCACATGGTAGGCTTTGTCCTAGGTTCACCACCCTCTGGGAGAAAAGTGATTTCTAATGTTACCCTGCAATTACCACTCCGAGCTTCAGGGTTTGTCTGCATGCCCTGACATAGGACACCAGATCAAATATCTCTGACTGTTTACTACTGCTGATACACTTAAATATTTGAAAGACTGAGACCCTGTGAACCTTCCTTTCTCCAAGGTAAACATGTCAATGATTTCCAGCTTTTTATCATAGTTTTGTCCCTAAAAAACTGATCATTTGGTGGTCTTGTGTTGCACCCTCTTGACTGCCTTAATGGTCTTTTGTATTGAGGAGAACAAAACAGCATGCAGTATTCAGATGAGTCCTTAACAGGATCTTGTAAACTGGCAGGATTACTAAGTGCTCTGCTGTCATTCTCTTTGTGATGCACTCCAGCATTCTGCTGTCCCTCTTGACAGCAACTGCACATTTCTAGTTCTCCTTCCACCCATTATGAATGACCCAGTTCCTTTTCCTCCTAGACTACACAAAGAGGAACCTCACACACAGAGTATGCAGTTCCTACCACTGTTTTTCCTGCCAAGGTGTAGCACCTTGCATTTGGCTACATTAAATCTGAGGCTTGAGGAGTTTGACCAATTAACCAGCTTGTCCTTGTCCTGCTGAAGTGTGTCCCCATCCACAAGGGAGTCCACTGTCCTGGCTAGCTTAGAGTCATCCATGAACTTAAAGAGTCTTTTGAGACATCTGCTTCAGATTGCTGTTAAAGATATTGAAGAGCAGGGAGTTAAGGGTTCCATGTGATAATGGTGGCTACCTAAAGGTGATCGCCGTTGTCATAAAGTCAAGTGGCTAAAACCTTTGCACTCTGACACCTCACAGCCTGAACAGCTGAGCCAAGGACTTAGATTTTCATGCTTCTCCCTTGCCCCCCACCAATAAAGATTCTCAACTCCAGGGGTGCATGTCGGGGGGAAGCATGAAAAATAAAGGTTTGGGATGGGTGGAATAAAATTGCAGCAGTGCTCAGACCTGAACCGGTGCACTCACCCACCTCAGCCTCAGGCCAACCCCCGATGCCATGGTGCAGCTCAGCAACCCACAGCAGTGCCACCCCTACATCCCCTCTGCCCCCTCCCAGCCCATGCTTGCCATGCTCACTCCCCTCCACATGCATGTGTATATAGTGACATCCTGTTGCCCAGTTCACCCACCCCACATCCATTCACCCTCCCTCCCCATCACCATTCAGGATTTTACCCTGAAGGCATTGCCGTTACAGATGGCACCCTTCTCCATGCACCCACATCACAGGCTACCTGTTCAAGCACTGATCCTTGAGGGATGCCACTGAGTACTACTCTTTGCTTTAAATAGTGACTGTCCACCACCATCCCTGCTTCCTACTTACAAACCAGTAAACAATCCACCTTGTTTTATCCCATGTATACTAGGCTGGCTTACTTAGCCCAAACAAGGTTTGTGCCATTGCATCAGATGACTTGCTAAAGTACAGCTAGACTAAGGCCCTTGGCCATGCCCCATACATCTCCTCGATCACCCTCTTGAAGGTGATCAGATGAGTATGGCATGATCTTTCGATCATAAAGCCATGCGGAGAGAGCATGAACCTTGGCTTCACCAAATGCTCCATCATTCAGTCCTTGACAATGACCTCATGGACCTTGTCCAGCACTGATATCTGGCTGGTTGACCTGTTACAGTATGGGTACACTTGCCCATATATTGAAGATTGGAATCATATTGGCAATGTTACATCCTCTGGTGCTACAACTGCCAACACAGACCTGACATATTATTGCAAGTGGCACCACTAATTGTTTCTATGATGCTCTTAGTTCTTCTATGATCCTGGGGTGTGTCCTATCTGCCTGTTGAGTGTTTCCAGGCTTGATCTTTGCCAGGTAATCAGTTACCAGGGCAGACATCAAGTCCAAAGCCTCCATTGTGGCTACATCTTATGTAATACCATTATTGGTAGCTTATCTGTCCTGCATAGCACTCTTCCCCCACTTCCTCCCTTCCTGGTGTGACCCCACTGAGCACTTACCCCATGTTCCTCTTTATCCCCCCACCTTCCTGCTTTCTTTTCACAAATACTAATCCCCTAATTTTGACCCTCCCGATTTCCCCTCACCTTGCCCACACACTTTGAAACCCTTTCCCTTATCCCTCTCCCCCATATCACCCAATCCTCCCTATCACCTACATATGGTAACTCTGGGCAGATTTCTATCCAATCCCACCCTCTGAATACTCAACCCACTTATTCTGTCACCCCTTTGTCTCGGCTCCCACCCTTCCCTGTTCTCATCTATTCTGTCCTCCCTCCTTTGGTCACCGCCACTTCTGACCCTCCATAACTCTACCTGCATGCTCTAAAGCTCAGCTACCACTATAAATTGCTTGTCCACCTTAGGTATGCTCTTAGTACTGTTGCAATAAAGTTGATCTCTCCTACCTGCTGTATTTTAACTGTAATTGCTTGAATCTGTATCTGTATGTACCATAATGTACTTGCTGCTGTATATAACCCTATCTGTTTTGTAATGTTTACATACCTGGTCTATTGCCTTATGACATGGAACCTTTGTAAATGAGCTTTTAGCTCAAAGGTGTTATCCAGATTCCAATAAATAAATAATGGACCCTCCTAATTAGCGCCCTCCCTCCAGCAGGCACCTTTGTTGAACATTGAAATGAAGTATTTGTTAAGCATCTCAGCCATAGCCTCTGGACCTCTCACAGGTTCCTCCCGATGCCCCAGTTTTCAAGGGCCTAATCTGCTCCTTCACCTTTCTCCTTCCAGTTACGCACTGAAAGAATATATTGGTTCTTGGTTACTCTACTGTTGCCGCTGCTATCCTGGTATCCAACACTTCCTTGGTTGTCATAATTCTAATTTTGCAGTCTTTCAGTTGCCTTTGGTCCCTGTTGAACAAGGGACACCTTTTGATTTTTCCCCCATTTCTGTTTACAGGAATGCAGGTCTCTAAAGCTGCTTTGAGCTCCGCCCCCACCCCCATTGACCAAACCCTCTTTCTGTGTATGACAGCTTTGGGGTGGCACAGTTAGGAGCCTATTTGCACCTGGAATGTGCACAACCACCAACTGCAGCGGTGTATAAAGCCCTAAATGTTTACAGGACATCAGTGATTACATTCTTGTAACAAAGGCTTTTCTAGGTATGAGGAATGACAATGGTGTCCTTCTCATGAAATAACCTCCTGAACGTCTTTCACCTTTTTAAGCTGTATTATATTTGTTTAATTAGTTTAACGTGTTAATGATAAAAGATTGCATAAGATGCCTTCTTCACATGGGAGTCTTGACATACATTATCAGTAAATATGACTGCACAACAAAAACACTGTCTTTTCAATGTACAGTACAGTCACTTTGTATTAAAACATATCTTACAGGCTTATAAAACTTGGCAATACTGTTCTGCAGGGAGATAATTGACTGTATCAGGGATTACACAGTGCATTCAGAATCAGGGCATTGTATTGATCTATACATTTATCTAGACATAATGATGTGCTTCAACAACTGATAGTCCATTTGCTCATCCTCTACATGGGTATTATAAACAGGCTTAAGACTAAGGAAAGGTGTAAGGATCATCACTCTGGAGGAAGAATTATAGGCGATCTATTGATTTATTAAGACTAATTCTTGGCCAAAATGCTTATTCTCCTCCCTGTGGGTGTTAGCACCATAGCATGGAAAGTGTCAACTTTTATCAAGCAATTAAGCTGTGGTAGTTAGTGACCTGTCGTGTTGTAATATTTTTTGAAACTCACAAAGTTACTAGCAGCTGAAAATGACTTATCACGTCTGCGGATTGTCATTTTTCTTTCCCAACCACACTGTGATTATAGCTTGCATACATGGTCTGAAAATAAGTTTGGCATCAAGTGTCATGTCTAGATGTGTCTGCTGCGGGACTCAGGAGGCATGGTTGGCATAGTGGGCACAGAGACAGGAAAAATGCTTTGTGCTATTTGAGATCTGAGTTGCAGCTACAGCTGGCTACTGTCATCTAAGAATGGGGCTTAACACAGAAGAGGGAGACCACTTTAAGTGCACAACTCTGCTACCAACATTAACACGGGAATGACTTTACAAAGATCCCTGTGGGAGAATTTTATGACATCTATTTCCACCAGATTGTCTGTGTAATCATCTGCTAAGAATCAGAAGAATCTTGTAAATAATTTGGAGAAATCCTCGAAGCACTACCCCAACCCTTCCCATTTTCCACATGTCCACCATCTGAATGTGTGTGTGTGTGTGTGTGTGTGTGTGTGTGTGTTTATAAAATTAGTAAGAAAATCCTACTCTGCCACTAGTACAAACACATCACATGACCATGTTTTATTCCCCAATGACTGCACACCTGCACCCTCCCATGGTTTTTCTCCTTATATATTGTGTACCAGCTTTATAAGTGTGATGACACACTTCAGGATGTGCAGTCACTGTCTGATCTATGCACTTCTATGGTGGCTGAGGACACTCAGCTTTGTGTCATGCCCCACAACACACCAGAATTATGCACATAGGAGAAAACAACGCACGCTCTGTTATGTTTTAGCACTTACTATAAATGCCTTGTATTTATATGATATGGTTAGGACATCCTCCCAGGAAAATTGTATATTTATATCCCCATAAAACACAGTACTGAATCTGTGTCCCATAGCAATTAATTAATTGTGACATTATCCATACACTAACAAATCAATTCTGACATCACCAACTGCCAGCTTTTTATTTTGTGCCTAATCCTCAGAACCAGCCTTTCCAAAAAAGGTTTCTTGACAGTTTGAGTCTTCCACTAACAAGCAACAGACTTTTTCTCTAAGACCTACCCATACATATCATAATTGAAAAAAACTACATTAACATATTGTTAGGGTTAAAAGCAGCAAAAGGACTAAAGAAATTAAAACTAATCTCTTGTTTTGGTCCTGCACAAAAAAATAATGATTGATCCTGCAGGCCCTAAATTAAGCAGCAGACTTCTAAGACATGCATCCAGATCTGTAGCTTGAAGAAGGTGGCACACGGCATGCTCCTGAACCTGTAGCTTGGCTTTGGGTCACAAGGCTAGGGGCTGGGGTTGGTTGTGCATTGGTGTTGAAAAACCTTATACCACATTTCTCTCCTTTTATGACTTTGGAACTCTAACAATGCATAATGTATTTTTTTTTTTTGCAATGAATATATATTATACAGGCACAGTGGCATCTGTCTGTAAGGTGTGAGTAAGTGTTTGTGTCATTTTTGGGGTGGGGCAGTTTTTTGGCAATTTATGTCAAGGCTGCCTTAGCCCCTAAGACTGTGAAATTTGCTGTGCACAGTCTCAGCCCTAGGAGATACTTTTCTGGCAGGTATGGAAAAACTTGAAGGGTCCTGTGCAAAGCAAGGTTTTATTCACCTCCTGCTTTGTACAGCCTGTAGAGCCCTATGAAAAGCAAATTATGACTCTGCTTTCTAAAAACTAAACACATTCTTTGTACTAAACCATGTTAATGGAGAGATAGGGTTGTTCTAGTCATAATGCCCACAAAGTATGGTAATGTGCTGTTAGGCTTGTCAACCCAATCTCCACAAAGTATAGAAATGTGCTGGTAGGACTGTCAACCCAGTCTCCACGAAGTATGGAAATGTGCTGTTAGAATCAGCAACTGTAACTCCCACTCCTCCCCCCATCCTCTACCCTCATGACCCTAGGCCAAACTACAGGTCCAGGGCCACGATCAGTAGTCTGGTACCTCATATTGGGCCAACAAATTCAACATTTATAAATAGAAATCCTAGCCCTTGCCGCCCCATCCCCTACCCTAATGAACCAAGGCCAAACTGCAGATCCAAAATCATGCCACAGAGAAGTGATGTTTCATAGAAGCATAGACAATGATGACATAAAAAGACCAATGGCCCATCCAATCTGCCTGTAGTTCCCTATCAAACCCGGGACATATTATCCATACAGGGTACTAGCCTCGCTAGCCACTCATCTGTTCCCTTCCTACTACTTACCACCCTGAGTAATCACCATATCTTTCACTCTGTCCCAGCCATGCTTGGAAACTGTTTGTGGTTTTGGCACCCAACAGCACAGCTGGCAGACAGTTCCATGATTCCATCACCCTTTCTGTAAAATAAAACTTTCCTATATACAGCCAATATATTTTAGATCTAATCTGAATGATTGTGGGCACAGTTTTAGAACTTTACATCCATTTATGACACATGGAATACATTGCACATTAATACTGTGGACTCTGTGAAAGCAGCAGACTTGATACAGATTTGTAAGTTGTTTCAAATAGGGCAATGCGCCCATACACAAAGTAAGCCAAGGGTTGTAATGTTTATGTTGTATGGTATAGGCCCTAATGAATTGTACAGATAGTATGACGTGCATTTTATGCAACTTCATTTGTTTTCATATGACTCTGCAGGCCATAGAGGAAGCATGGTGTGTATTGTTTACTTTTATAAGTAAGCCTGTAGGTCCACTGTAAGGTATTATATACACTGCACACATGTAATTGTGAGTCAGAATCCAGCTGGGTATTAATGTGAAAGGATTTGGCAGCTGGCTTTCAATGCATAAAATGCAAAGTAATGCACTTGGACCACAGAAACTCAGCGGCTATGTACAGAATGAGAAAAGTGGAACTGTTGGTATTGTTGACCACCATGCAGGAAAGAGACCTTGGGGTCATTTTTTTCAATAAATATTTGTATGTATGTATATGTATATGTATATGTATATGTACATGTATATATGAGAGAGAGAATAAATGCTACAAAAGTGTGGTATATGAGGATATACTGTTATTGATAGGGCTAATTAGCTAATAACCAATGAGCCCAATGGGTGAGTGGTTTGTTGCTAATTAACCCTGAGATGGCATTATATCCTTGTATACCACATGTGTTTTATATAAAACATAAAGATATTTGACATATATGTGACAGGGTGAGTCCACTCATGAGGCTGGCCATGGGGATGCCAAAAAGTATGTCAAAGAAATAAATCTTTCTATGTGTATCTTTCCTTTTACTTTTCTATCCAGGCTGTTGCAAAAGTATTCTCTGTGACCCAGGATATGATCACCCTGAAGGTCAGACTGTGTCCCCCTTCTTATCTATCTGCCCTCCTTTTATTTTCCTTCCATGTACCTTTCCGTATTCCACCTCCAATATATGAGCAAACAAAAGATAATCAGAAATAAAGAGATTTAAAAGCATACTAGTCTAATTTGAAAATGCTAAAGTCTGAACCCTGCTTTTACAAATGAAGGTGCCTCATTTCAGTACACCTGCAGGTTACACACATTAACCTTCCTTTAGTTTTAGCCTGAATTAAAACTACCATGGAAACAGCTACACAAGAACAGTTAAAATGTTTTATGTTACACTGTTAGCTCGCCTTTGAATCAAATGGATTCTTCTGAGATACTTTCAAGAGACAACGGTAACTAAAGGCAAATTAAATGTGGGACTGTTTCAGTGCATAGCTTCTGCAATTTCAGCTCACTCACCTGCAGCTAGTGCAGTTATCATGGCGATGGTCAGCCCAGAGGGTTAGTTAGATTAGATCAAATCAGTCCCAAATGAGATTAGTTTCAGAGAAGTTCCAGAGCAAGAGAGAGAGAGAGAGAGAGGAAGAGAAGGTGCTGTGTGAAGAGAAGTATTTCCAGGCTGAGTTTTGACCTGGAAGAGGGAAAGCGGAGTGAATCTCGTGAAGACAAGAGCATGCAGCAATCAGTGAAAAGGTATTTAGCCTTAAGTTCAAGTTCAAGTTCAAGTTTATTGCAGGAAAGTCTGTTGAGCAAGCTCATTCACAAGGAGGTCCTGAGACATACATACATTCACAATGAAGTCCTGCGACTGACTTACAGACAAATAGTTAAGTGCTTACATCATAAGAAACAGAATTCATAATGATAAGAGCTTACAACATAATACGAGTGGGCAAAATGATAAAGAACTCCCAGGATGCTCTCGGTTCATGAAGAGAAATTTGTACTGTTTATAAAGGCAATTCATTACATACATTGAAAATTACAGTGATTCCATAACAATTCAACAAAGATTCCACCTAAGGCACTGATAGTGGTGCGAAACAGAGTTTTAAGGAAGTGTAGGAATGGAACCTGGGATATCATGGAATCACTAGTTTGTGTCCTAGTGAAGGCAATTCATTAAAGACAGTTGCAGGTGTCTTTTAGTTTAGCCATAACTATCCTTTTAAAGAAGTTAACATGGACAATACTGGCTAATTTCAAAATGATTGTTGTCGATTCCAAATAGTTGGCAGGCGCATGAAATAGCATCGCTTCCAAAGGAGGTGCAGGTCCTAGGTACGCCAAGTAGGAGAAACTCGGACTTCCTAAGTGAATAGACACTGCACGCTATATGTATTAAGGAGGATAGGTATTGCGTAGTTTGTTCTGAAGAAGTTTTAAAGTCCATGTACCTGCATGGACTGTCCGTCTAACAGAGAGCAAGGGCCAACCAACTAAGGCATATAGATCACAATGATGAGTTAGAGGGAGGGAGTTTGTTATGAGTCGAGGAGCCATGGTAGAGACATCTAATTTCTGGAGATTAGTAGAAGCTGAGGAATTATAGATTACATCGCCATAATCAAGGAGGGGAGGAAAGTGGCCTGTACCAATCTAGTTCTAATTTCAGCAGGAAAGAAAGATCTATTATGGAAGAAGAAACCTAACCTGAATTTGAGCCTTTTAGCCAAGTCATCAATATGATCATTAAAAGAAAACCTGTTATCTAATCAGAAACCGAGATATTTGAACTTTGCAACTATTTCCAGCTGCTCACCAAGGGTAGTATTTATGAAATCATTGGGCAGAGCAGGGGCAATAGCTATGAGGAGCATGGGCTTAGGATCATAGCTTTGTTTTTGGCATTAAGGAGTAACTTTGCATTGATTAAGTTTTTTCTAATTGACAAAGTCGGTTGAAGAATGTCCCTAGTTGCTTCTAGCGATGGCCCAGAGGAATACAGGACAGTGTCATCTGCAAAGAAGTGCAACTGGGACTTTGTAATCTGATGGTCGAGGTTGTTTATATATAAGGAGAAGAGGACGGTCCTAGAATAGATCCTGTGGGACTCCCCTGACAGTAGGCAGAGAGGAAGAGAAACTAATTTCCTGATTTGACTTTTTGGGTCCTGCCGTTAGGTAGTTTTTGAACCATTGGGTAGTAGATGGAGTAAAGCCAATATTGGTAAGGCTGAGAACTAGTAGTTATGATCTACTGTATCAAATGCTTTTACTTTAGATCCAAGAAAACCACACCAGTAGTTTTCTTAGAGTCCATTGCAGATACCCAATCGTTAGTAACTTTGGCTAGAGCTGTAATGGTACTATGGTTTGGGCAAAAGCCAGATTGAAGAGGGTTAAGAATATGTTATGCTCATATATGGTTTTTCAATTGGGCGTGATCAGTTTTTCAAATGCTTTTATGAGGATAGGTAGTACTGAAATAGGTCTATAATTATTGAGATCACATGGGTCTCCTGACTTAAATAGGGGAGAATATGGGCTGATTTCCAACACTAGGGAACTGTGGCGGTTGAGATAGAGAGATTGAATATATGAAGCATTGGGGTGGTAAGATAGGGGTATCCAAGTTTTAGAAATAATGGATCTATATTATCCTCTCCTGCACTTTTTGATATCCAGGTTAATAAGTGACACTTCTACTTTTTATAGCTAAGAGGGAGCAACTGGAATGAGCTGGCTGGCATGTTTGGTGCTGAATATGTGCTATCAATATTCCTAATTTGGGAGGCATGTGGGGAGGTATCAAATGCTAGGCTGGCGGCTATGAAGTGGGAATTAAGTTCTTCTAGTATTTGATTGAACTTTCAATAAAGAACCAAGCAGACATTAGAAGTAAGAAGGAAATCTGCCTTGTTGTCATTTCAAGTTGTTGTTTTTGTCTATGGTTTGCAAGGTAGGTTTTAATTATTTTGATGTCAAAGATTTTTTTTTAATTGTATTTTTATTTTCTTGTTGTTTTATAGGAGGTGGTATAGCACAGTGGTCTAAGGCTCTGAGCTGCAAATCTGGTGACATCCAGCAGACCAGACCTGGGTTTGAATCCCATAGCTTCCACTTGCCTACTGTGTGACCCTCAGCAAGTCACTTAACCTCCTTGTGCTCCCAGGTCACTCCTGTAAAAAGCTTTCAGCTTAGTGTGCTATACCTGGTTAAAAAATAAAAATTCCAAGTGGTCTTGATCAATGCAACTTTAGTCATTTTGCTTCCAGTTTGTAACTAATGTAAGTTGGTTTGGGTATTGTAGGTATTTTATAGGGATTGATTGGTTAATGGTTTTGGTTACTTGGTGTTGATTGGAAGTAGGTGTTTTGCATTTACATGTGGAATTGTTGAGTGTTTGGTGAGGTTTTTAGTTGTAGTACATGAGTTTCATTGCTGTGGTATTTGAGTTTAATTGCCAGCATAAGTTACTTTGAGTGGTATTGTATATGGGGAAATACATGATGGTTTTTCATGGATTTGGATCACATCCATGTATTTGATATTCATATATATATATATATATATATATATATATATACACACACACACACACACACACACACATAAACAGCTAGATAGATGGAGGGATGTACACACACACACACGCACACACACACACACTACATGGGTAGATTTTTTCCCCATAACAAATACTTAAAATTACCAGCTCATATAACATAATAAGCCATGTTTATTGAAAACTCAAAGAACGATGTTACAACAATTGAACACAGGGCACATTGTTAATGGTGTCCTCTATGGTAGCTCAGTTATTTAGGTACAAAAGTTACACAATGATATACAATGCTTCTAAAGTTACATAATACCTGTGATATATAATATCAATACGAATTTTATTCAAAATACAATTCCATCATTATATTACAGTGGCAGTGAAGTACCACTATAATTAGGATTTTGTAGATGCTTTAATGTTAAAATCAGAATTGTCAGCCTCTTACAACCAAACATATTTTCACACAACCATTGAAGGTATTGTCTGTTTATTAGACTCTTTTGACGTGGAAAGTTTGTGACATTAAGTACTTTCTTTCAGTAGAGATGAGCAAAATGCATGATGAGACTCAGTCACAGAAACTATGAAGTATATAAAATAACATTTAATACTCTCAATATATACATATGTTACAGGATAATACACATTAAAGACTATGAGGAATACAGTAGTTCTACAGAGATAAAATAAACATATTTGGAGTGACAGAGAACACATAGACTAAGCTAACTCAAAGCTATCTAAATTCTAAGTAGAGTAGAAGAAGCGTACCCCAGATGGGAACTTCGTGAGTTATGGCAGACTCAAACCCGTGATGTTACAAGTTCAAAATACCAAAACATAACTGGACTCTAGGAGCAGATACACCATGGAAATGCCTTGGCTGGCTGGCCCTCTAGACCCTCATCATCATACAGTAAGGTCCAAACTGGTTTTGTGGATTAGAACCTGGTCCCTTTGTTATCCTAGCTGACTAAAGCAGAGCAGCCCTGTCTCACTCTGCCTTGGCCCTGTTTACACTCAAAACATGACTTTCTGTTATGAAAGGATTCAGCCCATTGAAGTGTAACCAAAACAAAAGCCTTTATGCAGGGCAGGAAAATGTTTACACAAAGGACCCTCTTAACTGAGAGTCCCCAGACATGGGCTAGAATGGAATGTAATTCTTAATTTCCAATAGACCTCCATGTCAGCTGAAGTACTTTAAATATATATATGACACACACACACCCCATACAAAAAAAGCATACATTACAAGTGTCACATATTCCCATGGAAAATGAAAAATTCAACTTTTATTGACCCTAAATCATGTTTTCATGTTAACAGGTTTGATCTACCTACTATGCCCCAGGTCTCCCTCTGTTTCAAAAGTCTTTGATTCTTTGCAGCCCTTTCTTTACTGGACCACTAGTTATTGCTTAGACAATCCACCTGAATTGACATACAATGACCCACTGCAGTGCATCAAGTCCATGTTATAGGACTGCAGCACCAGGTTCCAACTTAACAAATTGGGGTTTTGATTGCTTGTCCCATGGAGCCATTTGAGGGGTTGTGAGCTGTGACCAGTGTGAATACCGTCCCATACAAATGTGGCTGCAGATTCTGCAGAGCCCAGATGATACCCAGGCACTCTTTTTCAATTGTGGCACAGGCCTCCTCTCTAGGCAGTCACTTCCTGCTCAGGTATAGGACTCTTTGTTTTCCCCCTATGTTTAACCTGACACTGAATTTGATACTCTGTGGTCAGAAAGGGAATGATGTGAATTATGTGGTGAGGTGGAAAGGGAGAAGCAGCAAGATGGCCATGCTGCTGCTCCACTCCACACTTCCAATTTTAACTTCTTTTTCAAATAGTTTGTATTCTTTATAGATGTATTTGTATCTGTTTTAAGTTACTTGGAGGTGAAAGTTAAAGGTTCATTCTTCTTTTATTTGAAATTACTGCAACACTCAAGTATATGTTGGCATCTTGTATGTCTGCATGCTTAGACTTACCTGTATGTCATGGCATCCTTGAAATTGAGCCATAGTCCTAACTCAAATGAAATCCCTAAAGTGAACTTATGGGATAATATAAAATAGTTTATGGATTAGATGGGCTCAGATCAAGGGTGAAAGGGTCAGAACCTTGACTGAAGGAGGTGCCGAACATGTGGAATGGAGAAAGGTGAATGGAGGAACGTATGAGTTGTATTTTTTCCTGAGGAGAGTTTGAGCTGCACTGTAACACTTGCACACTGTTGTCAGCTGGTTCAGATGATAGCTGAACAGTAAAGGAAGGTTTGGAGGAGGTAGCAGATTCATTGTTATGAAGGATTATAGTTTGGCCCCATTTAGACCTTGCTCAGTTGCACTTTATGACTTCTGGCTTAAAAAACTGTTTGCTGAGGACATTTAGTTTTTCATTTTCTGGCTAATATTTACTTGACTGTATTTATGTTATTTGTACACCTTCTTTATGCCAAGGACAGCATTTTTACAGAGTCCTATTTAAATTGAGATGGGACTTAGACCACAATTTTTAACAGGTCACTTCCATCTTCTTTGTCTGCTCAGCTGTCTTCTGCCTGGTTCTTCTGGGTAGCCATGGAATATTTTAACTAAGGGATATTATGATTCTGTAACTCCCCAAAAGTGGTTCTTCTACTACCTTTCTAGTCCCTCCACACCTGATACTTCTTGTTTTGTCTGCTTAGGAGTTGCCCAAGTGAAGGGAATTTCTGGGATTTTTTTAATGTAGTTTTACACCTTTTTAGTGTGTTTATTACATTATTAAATAATCATTAAATTTTTGAATTGTGTACTTTATGAGCAGACTGGCTGCCTGGTCGATGACATCAGACATCACACATTTGATAGGCCTATCCAGCAGATTCTTGCTACATTTTATCAGTTTTCTGTATATAGAGAGTAGAGATGTACAAAGTTTGTAAAATTCACTCTGCAATTTAATTTGTAGAGGTTATGAATTCACACAATCCATGGCCATGGATTGTGTGAATTTCACTGCAAAGCACAGAATTTTGTCTGTGAATTTCATGCTTTGTCCACAAATTTTGCTTCAAACTTTGAAAAAACGAGTTCCGTAGTAGTGGAAAAATGGCTTTCAGCACTACAGAATTTAGTTGTGGCACATTCACAAAGAAAATTTCTGCAGTTGTGGAAAATTGCAAAACAGGCGGTTGCGATATTCCACAAGAGCTGAAAATCCACAACATTTTTCTGCAGCTGCGAAATAATCTTAATGGCCCAGCAGACAGAACAACAGCAGGTGCACCATATTAATGGAGAAGGAGACTTCACAGCCTTGCAAAGTTGCAGCACAACCAGCACCTCAGCGAGGCAAGCAGCCAGGTATCACCACCTGTACCAGCAGGACCTTGCACCCACTGGTAATATGTATCTGCTGGTTGTATCTCACTCTCTGAGGTGTTTCTTCCTCCGCGTCTATATCACACACTTCCAACTCTGACTCTGCTGCCTGTGGGCTCCATTATGGGCTGCACTGGGTCCTGTATGTGTGGTTTGTTGCCTTTCTATGGAACTGTGAGCTATATGTGTTGTAACAACTGACACTACTATACAGCCCACAACTTTGCAGTTGCTGGTGCCTGAACCCCCAATATAATTGCATCTCAATTGTTAGTACACTGCTTGTTGCTCAGGGTGAGTTATGCCTCACTCTCTGTGGTGCAGCATGTGTGCAACATTCTTCTGCAACTACAGAAAACAGTGGCTGAGAATAGCCTTTAAAGGGATATGACATACTTTTCAATGGCTTTTTTTTCCTCAGGAACTTCCTTAGCTACACTTTTTCTTTGGTCCATAGTGTATTCCTCCCACAGCTAAGGAAGATTTGTGTATACCACGTAGCTCAAATACCCCTTTTTCCATAACTGCACAACTTTTGGGGACTTGCACATTTTTGCACCCTTCCAAGTGTTTTGAGAATCTAGCCCACAGTCTATTATTAAGTGGTTGTAACCACACTAGAGGATTAAAGGGATACCTTATAAACTTTTGAAATATTTTGAAAATGTTTCCCTCCTTACTTCCCAGGCAATTTTATAAACTGATTTATAGTGGGATACTTTTTATTACATAAGTAAACTTTTAAATAGATTTTAAGAATTTTTAGAACTTACTGCACTAACTATATACTTGTTATCCTCAGTATTATAGTGGAACGGTAGCACCATTATAGTTAGGGTTGAGTAAGCTGTTTAATGTTAACCCTAACTTTGCACTTTAATAGCTTTGCCACTGTTCAATGGATTTGCAAGAAATTTTGCAGATGTGGTCTTGGGGTCTAGATCGGGGATGTTTTGCTGTTTTGTGTCATCATCTATTGCCCAATTGGTTTGGAATTTTGCTCTGAAATGTTCTAGGTAGAAAAGGATTGGGCCACAGTGCTGTCTTTCACCGTTTTGTGAAACAAATATTAATCTGTTCCAGAGGTTAAAGGATTTGAAATTTCAGTTCTGATCATGCTGACTATGGTCTTTTATATAGCTGTTTCATATGAAAAGAATTTGGCACATACAAAAAAATTCTGATTTGTAAAAATTCTGATTTGTATGGGGATCCTTTTCATGAGAAAAATGATTTTTTTGTATGTCTGTCATCTTGCTTCCATTTTTTACCTCAAATGTTTTTGAAAAGTCGTAAAAATAATATCCTGCAGAGACACCATCATGTGCGTTTTGCTAATTGGGACTGCCTTACAGGGGTTCTGGAGTTAGTTTTGGAAAGATCACATAAAATGTATTTTAACACATTTTAAAATCTTTTGTGACCCAAATTTATTTTTTGTATGGCCATATGAAAAGAGAATAGGGGCCATAAGAAAAAGATTCCTCTCATATGAAAAAGAATTTAGACTTACCTTTTTCACATTTTTTTCTTATGAAGCATTTTATTTTTGTATGAATGACACAGCCTCACAGAAAAGGTCTTCATGTGAAAAACAATTTGGATTTTGTTTTTTTCATATGTTTTCATATTTGTTTTAGTATGATGGAATCCTTTTTTTTACTATGAATGACACGACCTCATGAAAAGATCCCTTCATATGAAAAAAGAATTTGGACTTTGTATTTTTCACATTTCAAGTTGAACAAGCCATAGATTCATCAATACATGAACTTATGGGGCAAGCTATATATCACAATAAAGGTCTGACTAAGTTCTACAACACTAACACATAGCAACCCCCAAAAAAATTAGGGCCATATCAAAAACTTAAAAGTAATAAATTACAGTTCCATAGGATAACATTGCAACTTTAACAAACTATAACTCTTTTAATCTTTGCATCAATGGACAATGTATATATCAGTAGAAAGGTCTTAATGACTAGTACAACACTAAGCCCTCAGAAATAAGAATTGAAAATAATACATCCCTACCTAAAAAAGACAAGGAAGCACATAAACTGCTTTTCTGGAGGAATGGAAGTGTAGCACCCAGAGTGCCCTGCACTTCACACCCACGTACATATTTGGATAAATGGAGGTGTAGAAGTGCTGGGCCCAGAGGTCCCTATGCTTCCATAATCACATGGATGTGTTCACAGAGGTCCTGTGGGGAC
This sequence comes from Neoceratodus forsteri, assembly GCA_016271365.2. Classification (NCBI taxonomy): domain Eukaryota; kingdom Metazoa; phylum Chordata; order Ceratodontiformes; family Ceratodontidae; genus Neoceratodus; species Neoceratodus forsteri. The sequence goes on along the minus strand of CM057459.1, from coordinate 674,713,828 downwards.
CTGCGTGAATGACAATGTGAATGTACAATTTCAGAAAGTAAAATTCACTGAAAAAAACTTTGTTAATGCACCAGTTAGGGTTAAACCAACAAAGTAGGGGTTACAACCCTAACACCCCATCCATCTTGCAAACAGTAAAATAAAAAAGCACTTAACAATTTGGCAATCCTGAGTCTTGAAAATCAAGCCTAGGTCTTCCTTCTGGTTAGCAACACTACTGCTCACTCCATTCTCATACAGTGTGCACATATGAGCTTATTTGCTGATGGCATGGGGAAGTATTAGGTTGATAACCCCAAGAAAGACCCTGCACCTGATTTGCCAATACTCTGGACTGTCAAAACTGTAATTTTATTTCTTTTACTGCTTGTAAGATGGGTGGGTATTAGGGTTGGAAATCATAACACCACATTTCCCTACCTTTGATGGTTTTACCATAACTGGTGCATTAACAAAGTCATTTTCAATGAACATATTTATTTATTTATTAAAATGTTTCACCTGGAAGGCACACTGAACAACACGTTGCTCATCTCTTGATGTGACTGGGGAGGGATACATATAGATGTTATGTTAAACATACGGTTAATATTTAACATACCTGTCAAATATACATTCAGTTACATTTGTAGAATGGCACATATAGTTACATTTGTAGGATGACATACAGTTACCATTTAACATGTCTGAGGATTATGCAAACATTTACATTTAGTGTAGACATTCAATTACATTTATAGAAAGACACATTTTAAATATCTTTATAGAAAGAACTCAGTTAACAATTTAAAATGACTGTGGATAGTACCAGGCTAATGTAAGCTGGAAGCAACCCAGACTAGACAAAAACATCTGAGCAGTTAGTGCAAATGTACTAAAATCTATTTTAAGTGCACGGTGCTAGAGATGAGGGCAGAAGGAGGAGGGATGAGGGAGTAGGGCAGGAAGGATGAGTCAAACCAAGAATTCACCTCCCAGGATGCAGAGAACCCTGCAATGGGCAGAGCAAGGCTGTGACTTGGGGAGAGGAGAGAGGGTGAAGGTCATGAAAGAAGGAGGAATGCTAGGTTTGGTAAGGGTGTGTATATAAGGTGGTGTTGAGAAGAGGGACGGAAGAAGCTTTGCCTAAAAACTTGGCCTCTCCAGGATGCTGATAACCCTGCCAGAGGTTAGGATCAAAGGAGAACAAATTGGATAGAAAAGGATAGAGAGGAAGGAGGAGGAAGAGAAAGGCTTGCCCATGCTAGACCCTCAGGATACTGAGAACCTGCCAGGGGAGATAATAAGCATGGGCAAGTTGGTAATGTAAGTAGATGAAGGGAGAGGTAGAAGCAAGGGTAAGGTAGTAGCAGAGTGAGAATACTAAAATAGATAGATAGATAGATAGATAGATAGATAGATAGATAGACAGACAGAGAGAGAGAGAGAGAGAGCTAGATAGATAGATAGGGTTCCATGTCATAATGGCAACCGCGGAAAGGCAATCATCATTAGGGTGAGTGTACATCACTGAAAATCAATTTCAGTGATATACAGCCTCAACACACAACAAAAGGGTGCTGGGGACTTAACATTTCATGTTTTATGTAGGGGCTGTCTCCACATCCAACACCCTACTAAAGGTTCTCAACTCCAGGAGGGTGCATGTCAGGCGGCAAAATGGGAACATTTTGGGCCAGGTGAAACAAAATGTATGTTCACCCAGACCCAAACCTGGCACTCTCACAACCTAGCCTGTCACCCACCCACCACACCATGTGGCCAGCTCAGCAGCCCACTGCCACACCATGCCACACAAACCCTCCCTCCTCTTCCACCCATCACTCAGTGTGCTCACTCCCCCATGCACCCATACATATAGCAACATCCTGTTGCTATATTCACGAACCCCATCTGGTCGCCCTCCTCCTCAGTAGCCATGTTGACAGGCACTGCAATTGAGTCACCTTTTGAAAGCACCCAAACACAGTCACCAATGTCATGGGATACCAATAGATAGATATAGAGGTATAGCTATTATAATATGTACAAAATAATTGTACTATTATACTTCTGTTTTGTGTATAATTGGCTAAAATAGCAAGCTGCAAAAATTAATCTATAAATACAGAATTAAACAGTGGTCAAATGAGAACAAGAAGTAAAAACTGGATAGTGAGGAGTCTAAACAGAATGGCAAATTAAGTATAGAAGAAACAGAGTAGGAAGAGAATAATAGGTAGTATGGCAAAAAAAAAAAACATAAAGATGAGCCAAGTTTCCTATAGCAGTAAAAGGAAAAAAGGAAGAAGTAAAATCAGCAACTCTAAAAGGATTGATCCTGGTTAACTATGAATTGTTGACCAATTAAAATGGAACAAAAGTTAAAATACAGTGGTGGTTCAAGATATCAGCATTTTAACATCTACTCCTATAACTGATACAAAAATACAAAACAGAAATTCATTTCAAACACCTGAAACCCTTAATTCAACAAAATTTGAAAATAATTCAGATCAGAATTTTAATAAGAATTCACTAGAAAGATATCATTTAATAAGACTTGAATGCCAACAAGGGACTAATAGTACAGAATTAATGGGGAGGGATCAAAAAAGCTGAGCAAGAATCTTTGCAGGATAGTTATCAGGAATTACCTAACCCAGCAGTAGAAAGGAGTAAAGTTTGGGAGAGTCTGGGATCTAATGGGGTACATCCCCATCAATCTAAAACTGACATCCTAAAAATAATCCAGTAGCTTCAGGAAACAATTATGGGATTAAAAGAGATTGCTGACCAAACAAAATCTATGAAAGTATAAATAAAATAGGAAAACAGATAACATACGCTCCTTTCTTAGATGAAGGTAGAGATATAAAAAAACACGTGGTAGGTGTAGCCATCTTAGAGTAGTTAGCAATATTGAAAAATTAAATAGCATCCCTAAGAGATGATGTTTCCATCAATGGAGCACAACTGCTGGAGGAATTTTAGACTCCCAAAGAAGAAATAAAAATGGCAGAAAGAATCCTCAGTCTCCATAATTCCTGATAAAATAGATCAAGATAGCAACAAAATGAAGTACAGAGGAATTCACAGCAATAGACATACGGATAATCCAAATCAAAGAGGAAACAAGAAAGAGAATAAAAAGTAAAAAAAAAATTAAAGAACACAAACATTCTGCAAAATAACTCAGTAATCGAACCTCTTTAGTAAATACAAGATGATGATGGTTCAGGGAACATGCAAAGTAATCAAGTATAAAAATCAGAAACCAACTGGTGTACATATGGTCATTGCTGCCCCTAAAAAACAATGTAATATTTAAAACCTGTAATTAAATAGTTTAGCAGGCGTGGAGGCAATAATACACTAAGAGGATTACAAAGAACTGAATATGAGTATCAAGAAATATTTAAAACCCTTTGTCACATGATCTGTGTTGATCTGCTAGGGCTTGAAATTATCTTTAAAGATATATGTGATATGATAAGGTGTGATGATCTTATAAAAGAATAAACGTTTGATTTCAGTAAGATATACAAGAGTGGAACATGATGTCTGGCACAATGTGACCAAATTACAGAGATATAACTAGAATGGACTACAAGTACTGTACAACTAAAATCAAAATTAGAAATGGGAAATTCAGAAATTATGACCAAGTCTAAACTGGTTACAGAACTACTAAGGTATCCCTAATTAAGAAGACTCTGCTATGAGATCAAGAAAATATATATTGCCCCGACATAATTCTGTCAGTCTTGGTATTGCACAAATTGGTTTTGAAAATAGAACAAAGTTAAAACATATAATCTGTCATCTCTTTGGAAATCTTGGGGGTAGAGTTTTACATGGAGGATATAGCTGATGCTCAAAGAATTTTCAAAAGTTGGACACAGGGAGATCAAATCGATCTAACCTTACAAAACAAAGTTTTGGCAGATAACATTTGATAATAATGGCAACATAAACTCAACAGTTTAGTAATTCTGACAACCTGAATTGGAGTACAATGGGATGGTCAAGTCATGTTGTAGATATGGGCAGATATGGATAATTCATTGACAGATTCAAACAAAATGGTAAGTGGATAAAGAGATAAGGTATTTGATTTAAATCAATCAAAGGCAATAGACAACAGTACTATTACTGTTTTGAACAAAAACAAACATAATCTTGGTATAGTATCCTGGAATGCTTCTGGACATGCCTCAAAATTAATAGATCCAAAATATTTAAAATTCTTAATGATAGCTGCTATAGTAAATTTGAAAGAAACTTGGCACAGAATAGAACAAATACATTTAATGAACATAAATGGTTATCAGATATTTCAAACCCTGGCACATAAGCTGAAAAAAAATGGTCAGAGGAAGTAGAGGTCTGATTACCTATATGAAAGTAGTTGAATATTTGGAAATTAAAGAAGTAATTAATGATAAACAACACTGCATGATCATAGTGGGTAAGATCTTAAAGGATTCATTAATTCTGATTAACATTTACAACCCACCAATAAATTCATCAATCTGTAGTAAGGATACTTTCAGCAAAATTACTCAAGATATTTTGCTTCTACAAAATCAACATAATAATGTAGGGGGCTATAATATCAGATTTGATAGTGGTGGTCCACAAGTTGGAACAAAAACCTGACTAAGATATGATATATTGGGCATAGGCTGCAGAAGACAATTGACAAAAATACTGCTACTACTACTACTACTGATCAAATAAAAATATTGCTTGAATCCTTGGATTTGACAATGTATAATGGAAGGCTCTCATCTGACTCAGAGGAACACACAGGTGTAGAAATTATAGAGGACTTCAGGTGTCAATTACATAATTGATCCCCATATGATTATCATAAGTATGAGGATTTAAAAATTATAACTTGAACAGAAATTGATCACTTTCCACTTCTATTATACAGGACATTGGCTAGGATTGTGTCAAACAGCATGCATGAACCATTCGAGATAGCCAATAACAAAACTAAAAATACTGGAATAGAATTCCTTGAGAAAAAAACTACAAATGATAATTTAATATAGCCAAGAAATAAATCAATTCTGGAAAGACAAAACTGAACCAGAAGCTCTTATATTCATGCATGCTGAATTACTATAAACAATTTGAGGAATCCTATAAACAAGAATAAAGAACAAATAATATGCAATATGAGTGTTGGTTCAACAAGACCTGTAAAGTCAAGAAAATGAATTTGGCAAAGTGTGTGTGTTACAACAAAAAAATCTGACTACAGCAAACATTATTAAATTAAATAGGATTGGAAAACAGTATAAGGCCAGTGAGAAAATATAGAAATGTGCCCATCAGAAAGAGCTATGGGATAACATAATTACTGTATAGTAACAGAAATGAGGACAGTACACAATTCTGGAAATTGGTTGCCATGGGAAGCAATTAATACAAAACTCAGATTCTTATATTGCCCCAGATAAATGGCTAGACTATTATAGAGCACTTTCTAAAATGCAATGTACCCTCTGGACAAGACAATGATGTAATAGAAGAACCATTCACTTGGTTACTCATCAAGAAGTGGAAGATGCAATAGATTGAAGAGTAATACCTCTCCGGTTTGAATTAAATATCTGTTGAATTTTATAAACTTGGTGTGAGCGGTTGGTCATATCCTCCAAAGTTTTAAAAATATATAAAATAATAATGGTGTTGTGTGCTTAAAGAATTTCGCACACCGGGATATTGGATGCTACATAAACCCGAGAACAAAGCTTGAGGCTTTTATTTAAGCATCCCACATTGAGGTGTGTATACTCATAATATTAACACCACAGTGTTTTATTTTATATAATTGTTGGTATCATTTTTTACCACAGAAATTATATAAAATAAAAGATGTTCCTGTACGACAATGGACCTGCTGAATTTCAGCTTGGTCTGTGGTCTGAAGTGCCAGTGGCAAAAATTTAACCTTTTTTCTTTTTACCATTTTTAAAAGCAAGACAGTTTACAGGACATTAGTCCAGTGTTTTTGAACTCACCGCCAAAGTCCAAGTAGCAGTGAAGTCTCTGTCCATTGGCAGGTGAGCTAAAGAGAGAGAGGAGCCACAGCTGGGCATGCACAGAGTTAAGGAAACCTGAACGTGTTTGCCATTATAACATGTGGGTTATAATGGCAAATTATAACTGAGATTCTGATAGAGAAAATATGAGACCCAGTAATTATAAAGCTATTATGTATGGGCTTACTCCCAGATACATGAAAAAGGTGCCTATTTAGTCCTTGTTTTTGAAAAAGGGGATGGGGAACCCTACAAATTATAGACCGATAAACCTGTTAGATAATATGGCTAAAATATAAACAAAATTTTCCTAATTAGACTCATGAACTGGACTGAAAACAAATAAACAAAAAATACTTTCCCTTTGCAAGCAGGATTTAGGAAAGAACTCAGAAGCACAACACAATTTTTGATTGTTACATTTACTAGAAAAATATTGTTTAATTAAAGTAAAAACAGAAACTCTTTGTAGCCTTTGTGGAATTCTCTGCAGCATTTGATTCTATTATAAGATCTTACCTTTGGTTAAAACTAAGAGAACTCAGGATTGACCATAATTTATTGGTTCTCATAAATTGGCTTTATTCCAACATATGCAGTAAAATAAATATACCAAGTACTGGGATTTAACTGAAAAGATCAAAACCAATATGAGAGTGCAACAGGTTGTATCCTTGCTCCAACCCTTTTAATATTTATTTAAATAAAATATTATTCAATTAAATAAATCAGAATATTTTCTGCCAAAGATTTTACAACAGTATATACCTATCCTTGCATATGCTGATGATTTGGTAATTATTTCTACTAGCAGATTAGGGTTACAGAGAAGCATATGAAAACTTAATGCACTCTGTCTTAAACCAAATCTTATGCCCAATACTAATAAAACAAAAAATAATGATCTTTGTAGTAAAAAGATACAAAAGAATAAATCTTGTAGAAAAACCCTTGGAGTATGCTCAAGAATTTACATATTTGGATGTAATATTCAGCTACAGTAGTAAATGGAGCGGGGTTGTGGGATTCAAACTTAGGTCTCCAGGTTTGCAGCCCAGAGCCTTAAACCACTGGACTATACTGCCCCCTATTCTAAAACAACTAAGGGAGAACTACTTATCTAAACCTTTTAGGTACTGAATTTGAAAATGGCAGCAGTTGTGAGCCAGCCAACATTCTAGCTCGAGTTTGCATTTGTATTACTTTCTTTTTACTTTTGTTTATTTTATTTTTGTTTAATTTTAATAAAATTTTGGATTCATTTGTGTGTTTAGAGAGTTAGGACTGAAGAAGTTGAGGTAATTAGTGATTTTTCATTATTTTTCAGGTTGAGTAGTCATTCGTGCATTTCTCCCAGTTCTGATCAGCTTTATTAGTTTCCACCGTGAGTGGTGTTGTGTAGCAGACTACAACTAGCATTGTGGTGTGCATTCCAGTTAAGCTATGGATTTGCTTTTGGAGCTCGGAGTATGTTTGTTTTAGGTTTTTAGTTAATAATTAATTTCTCCTGATGCTACAAACACTGTTTTTGTGCTGTCAACCTGATTTAGAGTATCGAGACCTCCACCTGTAACTCTCACTCTGTTTAGATTTTGGCCCAGAATTTTCAAGCAGAAGAAGCCAGAGATGAAGGCCTGAAGTGGATTGCTGTTTCTCCTGGTCTGGGACTGTTGATGAATATGGTTTGGAAGTTGTGAGTACTGTGTTAAAGAGGCTAATTTCCTGTTGGGGGTTGGTGTGGGGTTTTCCTCATGGCCTTGGAGTTCTCCTGGACCCTGCTTCCAGTCCCCTATTGGAGGGCCCGGGGTTGGGTGGTGAGAGGCACAGAGTGCCTTGAGGTTGGTGGATATTGGGACAGTCTGTGTGTTTGGTGCGCTCTAGGGGCTGTGTGGCTCCCCACCCGACCCGAGAATAGTGAGGGAATTAGTCTTGAACTGGCAAGTTTTAATTGCTTTTGCCTCTTCCAAGTCTGGCCTGTATTGGAGTAATTTTGCACCTGGAAACATTGATGCCAAATTATCCGTGATTGTATGTATTGTGTGGATTCGGGAGCTGGTGCTGTAAGTAAATTATTGCTGAGACATTGAGACTTGGGAATTATGGAGGATTCCTGGAACTACTTGCTGGAGTGGAGTAGCTGGATTTGGAGCTAGGTGAGGGGCCCGATCTGTCGGGTTGGCCAGCCTTCTATGGCAGGACAGCGGTTGGACTCTGAAAGGCTAAGGAGCAGGCTGTTGGAGCACTATCACTAGGGATCTCTGTGGGACCTATCGATTGGTGGGTCCCAATGGGGACCCATGGTACCTGTCCTGGTCTTGAGCTGGATATCTGTTCAGAATTTTGGGGCTTACCGACTGGTTTCAGAGTGAAGAAGGTTACGAATTTGTCTCTTATACTTAGCCATGAACAGACTTTCTCTATTTGCAGCAAGAGTGTTAAATAAGTTGTCTCCAGTCTCTGGAAGTGAGAGCATCTGAGGACTGGGGAATATGTTTTTACTCTGAGAGAAATTAGTAAGGGTATTTTATTTTTGCTTAGTGGTCTAAGCTCCGGAGAGGTTTCTGAGCCCTGTTGGCGGTTGGAAGACTAATGGGACTTAGTTAACTCTTCTCTCCTTTTTATATTGTTAAATATTGTATTTTAGCATGATATTGCTTTATCTCAACCCCCGTAGCTGTGAGAGGGCCCTGAGGAGGTGAAAATGTTTTTATTTCAAATCAAATCAAATCAAATCACTCTTTATTTATATAAGGCGCTTTCTTAAACCAAGGCACCTGTACAATATTACATAAAACAATAAATAGTTAAAACAACATTAAAATATTCACAAATCATTATAAGCTTTACTAAAAAGGCAGGTTTTCAAAGCTCCTTTAAAAGTTTGGACAGTCAGGCAATTTGCACCTGATGAGGTAGAGAATTCCACAGGGTTGGGGCCATGAAACTACAGGATCTGGCCCATGAAGTTTTAAGCAAACCCTGGGAATCTATAGCAATCCTAAGTCACTGGATCAGAGAGCAGGGGGGCTGTAGGGACAAAGGAGCTCTTTCAGGTAAGCAGGACCCTGATCGTGTAGGGCCTTATAGGTCAGCAAACCGACCTTGAAGGTGATTCACTAGCAAACTGTCAGCCAGTGCAGTACATGGAGCACAGGTGTTATATGACTGGACCTAGAAGAACCAGTCAACAGCCTGGCTGCCTCATTCTGCATTAGCTGCAGGTGGTGAATCTCAACCCCAGTAGCCCAAGGTAAAGGGCATTGCAGTAGTCAAGGTGGGAGGTAATGAAAGCATGGACCAAAGTGGAAGATCATCTGGAGGAACCAGGTGCTTCACCCGGGCGATGTTCCTCAGATGGTAAAGAGGTTTTGACAACCACTGACACCTGAGATTTAAATGTCAGACATTCATCAAATACAATGCCCAGGTTCCGCACCGGTCTGAGGTAGTCAGCTGGACACCGCAAGCCATAAACCTGAGGGTGATCCAGCTAACAAACCCACCTCCCAGCGACCCTTGTCCACAACCAACACCTCAGTTTTTTCTGGGTTCAACTGCAGCCAACTCACATTCATCCAGTCTTGGATTTCGCAAGACTGTTGTTAAAAACTGAAATGGCAGCATCCTGACTGGGCATAAAGGACATGTACAGCTGGGTATCATCTGCATAGCAGTGAAACCCAGACTGTACTGCCTAATGATCACCTCTAATGGCAGCATATACACTGAAAACAACATGGGTGCCAAAATGGAACTCTGGCGAACGCTGCAGGATAGGGCGACTGATGCCGAGGAAAAATCTCGACACCACCCTCTGAGTCCTACCCTTGAGGTAAGATCGAAACCACCTGAGGACTGTATCAGACAATCCACAGATAGAACGCAAATGTTCCAATAGCACACCATGGTCCACAGTGTCAAACACTGCAGAGAGATCAAGAAGGACCAAGATGGAACAGGTCCTCGATCTCTCGCTATTGAAGATCATTTAGTACCCGAACAAGTGCTGCCTCAGTACTATACCTTTTCCTAAATCCAGACTGGAGAGAATCATAGACATTGTTGTTGGTCAAATGCTCATCCAACTGCAATGCAACCACCTTCTCAATAACTTTACCCACAAAGGATAAGTTAGAGACAGGCCTGTAGTTTCCCACAGTCCAGGTCCAAGGAGGACTTCTTAAGAAGGGCTGAACCACAGCCTCCTTAAGAGAATCAGGAAAATCCCCTCTCCAAGGACCTCCAGACTATCTCAGCAAGGCCTGGGCTGATTTTATCCACACAACCCACTAAGAGACATGTGGGCCAGGTCCAAACCACAGTTGGTCGGACGCAGTGATTAGATGATCATCGCGATGTCATTGATTGTGGGGAGGCTGAAGTCAGACCACACAAACTGGGTGTCCGACATCTCCTGCCGACCATCACAACTCCCATTGAGAGGGTCACAGACATCAGATCTGATTTTGACAACCTTATCTGCAAAGAATAGAGCAAACTTTTCACACCGTTCTTGAGAAAAAGCTCTTCTGGGCTGAAGACAGAGTGGATTGCACAATCTGTCCACAGTCTGAAAGAGCTGAGCTGGTCTATTCTGTGCAGCCGCAATTCTCTGGACAGGAATTCTGCCTTCTTACGAGATTGCGGATTGATAGACCACATAGTGGTCCATCAAACTAAGTTTGTCACCATCCAAACCGACCTCCGCCAGCACCTCTCCAACCTTTGTCCAACTCTCCTCAACTCCGTCAGAGTTTCATCAAACCAAGGAGACCTGGGGCAAGAGTGAGAGGACGAACATGAACAGGAGCAATGGAATCCAGGGCCCCTGCCATCGCCTTATTATAGGGCAGTACCAGCTCTCCTGGATCCATGCAATCTCTCGGTAAGCCCGAGAGGTCTAGCACCGCCACCAGGTCATCCGGGAAAACACCCTTAAAGGTGGCACGGACCATTTCCATAAGGCTGACCTACTAGGGGTGGCGCAAAACTGAACCAATGGAGTGATGGTCTGACCATCTGACTGGTTCCACCACCAAGTCGGATATCTCCATCCCCAGAAGGAACACCAAATCCAATGAATGACCACCAATATTGGTCAAGGAGGAAATAGCCTATGTGAAGCCCAGTGAAATCATTAACTGGAGGAAGTCTCGATCAAAATCGAGAGTTCTTCACGACGACCAGGCACTGAAGTCTCCCAGAACCAACCATCTGGGGACCCCAATATCAGGTCAACAACGAAGTCTCGACTTCCCACAGGGAAAACATTCTGCGTCACCTGGTGGACAGTATCAAAGTATCCTGCGCCCACACCCTTGCCTAAGATACATTCAAAAGTTTGGTAGTTCCCACTGGTACCTCCACTAGGCCCAGTTCTGTTCTAAAGCAGATAGCAACACCCGCCCTACAATCCACCCTTGGGCTGCATCACTGAGTACCGGCTGGAACTGCTGCATAAAACTGGTCAGTATTCTCATCCAGCCAGGTCTCTCAGTGATGCACGCCAGGTCAGATGATCCGACAAAATCAGTTATAATAGCCGTCTTGTTTTTAATAGACCTGGCATTACTGCACACCGCCCAAGTAGGATGAGCCTCCGAGGATGACCGTGCTACCTTCTGACTATAATCAGAACCCTTGTGTATGGGCACCAGACAGAGGTACCCTTTCCTGGGCCCATTTGCCCCAGGGCATCTCCTTGTCCTCACTATCCCTATCTGCTCACTCCTTTCCATTCCCCAGACCCAGCCCTTGTCCTCCTCTTTCTTCCAACAATCCCCAGAGCCCTACACTGTCTATAAACATCCAGTGGTAAAGGGGAGAAGAAAAGGACAAAGGTCCCTGAGCCTGGAGGGGAATAATACCGACTGTCCTAGTGTTATCCCAACACATAGTTAACACAACAAGTAAACAATCCTAATTAAAAATTAGCCCTCTTCAAAGCTTAAATAACTACAAAGTCCTTTATAATGAAAAATAAAATACAATTTAACCAAACCTCAGACTGTTTATTTAAGGGCTCTCACCCCTAAACCCAAACAAAGAAATATAATCAAATACAAAAACACTAACTAAATTCCCCTCCCACCCAATCCTCTCATCACTGGGAAGAGATAAAATAATATACCTTAAAGTAATTAATTAACTAATTAATTAATTAATTCCCTCCCATAAGTCCTCTCACCACTGGGAGAGAGGAAAATACTCCCAATATCAAACAATGACATAAACTATAAATCTAATAAACAAATAAATAACTGGATACAGAGTCCTCTCACCACCCAAATATCCAGATAATAAAATAAAAAATATTATAATACAAGCGAAATATCTATAACTTAAAAGGGCTTAAGTCCTGAATCAAATGTTCAACACAGTTTTACCATGCTCTAGGTTGGCCAGTAACAGTTCACCCTCTAGCAGGTGAAAACCAGTTCAATACTGCAGACCGCTCTTATTAGACCCAAAATAAGTCAGAAACTTGTCTCTTCAAAAACAATAGTTCAAGTTTTCAAATGAGCTCCCACTTTCACTTGAAAAGCAGCAGACCTCAAGCAGAAGTCTCATATTCAAATACATAAGAGCAGTCTGTAATTAAAGTTCACTGTGCAAACCCACAGAGCAGGAAAGATCCAAAATCAAATATCCAACTAAATTTAAAAACTCACGATTAGAACCACATACAGTGGAGCAGAAAATCAGTCCAGGATACCAGAGGATAACAGTTCACTTCCTTCACACAGCCAGGGGACAACAGTTGGTTTCTTCCATACAATCAGCTAGTTCATAGCAGACATTGCTTCCAAAACCAGGTAACTTCCAAATGTTCCACGGCTTCATGGAGATCCCCACCCTAACCCAGTCCCTCTTTCCAAATCCGCTCCACCACAACGGCTGCCCGCCAACTGCCAGCGAGCAGCGGAAGAGCCAAAGGTACAGCTGCCCTACAGCAGCGGCACCATGGCTCACCACTGGCTCAAGGTCAGGGCCAGGAAGGATCTCCCAAAGTCCTCCAGAACTCCCTCAAATTCAAGGCAGCAAAACACTCCAAACTCCTGGCAACCTTGAAACCTCCTCCAATTCAGTGCAGCAAAAAGCCCTCCTCACCACTCGCTACTCCTCGCCTACACCCAGGCAATCCCAGTAGTATCATGCTGCTCCTTAGTCCACCTCAGACCACTTCTCAATCTGACTCTGGACTCCACTCACTTCACTCCACTCTCTGCTCCAGTTCCTGGTTCAATTCGGATTCCTAACAGCCTCGGTCCCTGAACACGTTATTCAGAAGAACAGCACACGGTTCTAAATCCGAAAACAAACAGTAAAATCAACCATATAAAATAAAAACCTAATTAAACAAACAAGCAAAACAGATTAAAACAAACAAAACAAACAAAATAACTACTGAAATAGACTTAATAAACAAAACTCTAACTCCCGCCTCCTGAGAGCTGCAGCCCACAGCTGCCATCTTAGTTGTGTTTATTTTTCTTGGGTTTATTTATTTGTTTGGGTTAGAAGGGTACTTGTTAGATTTTAATTAGATTTTATATATGTGTTTTATTTTAAATATTGTGTGTGTTAAGTAGTATATATTGATTTATGCAAACATGTAGGAGACCTGCCCCCATGGTTGTGCGCTATTCACCCTCCGCTCTTCGTGCCCTCTGCCCCTTTTCCCTCCGCCCCTTCATTTTACAACTTACCAATGCTGTAGGGTGTTAACTATTGTCGTAGGGGAGGCATGGGGTGGGGGATGTGAACAGAGGAGGGTCAATGAGGGAGCCACTGCATTGGGTTGGTGAAATCCAGAAGATGCCCTGAGGTGAAATGGAACCCAGATCATGGTCCCCATGTCGGGTTTCCATATCCAAGGGCACTACCAATTATGGTAGGCAGGTAGTTTGGGGCTGCCGAGAGGTTCATCCAACTCGGTGGTGTTATACAATGCCAGGTCCATTAAAAACAAGGCTGCAATTATTGCATATCTTGTTGAAATGGTGGACCTGGCTTGCATCACCGAGACCTGGCTGGATGAGAACTCTGGCCCTATTCTGGAGGCTGGTATACCGGCTGGGTACTCGATGATACACTGCCCAAGGTTGGATCGTGGGGGTTGCGGTCTGTTTTAAGACCGAACTTGATTTCATGAGTGTACCAGTTGAGGAAACTGAGTTATTCGAGTGTACCATAGTAGCAGGCATAGGTTGTCGGATTGCCCTCATCTACCATCCACCTGGAGATGAGAGCGATTTCTTCAGGAAGTTGCGGACTTTGTAGTCGACATGGCATTTGAGTGGCCCAGGCTGATGGTCCTGGGTGACTTCCAGTGCCTGGATCGACGATGAGCTATAAATTTGGACGCACTTCCTCAGTTAATGTCATCTCTGGGCCTAACACAGATTGTTGCCACTGCTACTGATAAACACAGTCATTCCTTAACTTGGTCTTCCTCCTGGGAATCAAAGCCTCTGACTTGGGATGGAACCAGTTGGGTGGTCCAATCACTATACCGTGGGGTTTAGTTTAGCACCCCCTTATAGGCCTACCCTGTGGAGATGGTGGGTATTGCCCTTTATGAGATGTAACTTCTCAAAGCCTAGCAGCGGTGATTGACCTATCATCCTCCCAGTGGCAAACAGTGACCCAAAGGCTCTCATGATGGCCTATAACTCGACCATTTCAGTGGTCTTGGATGTCATTGTTCCAGTCCATGTTCATCCTTTCTCTCTTTGCCCCTGATCCCCATGGTTTGATGGGACTTTGAGGAGATGCGAGACTTGAGCGAGGTTAGAGCATTGCTGGCGAAGTCCTCCTTGATGCCAACCACCTTAGCTTGATGGACCATTATCAAGTCTATCAATCTGCTATCTCCCATAAGAAGGCAGAGTTCCTGTCCATGGAGATTGCAGCTGCTCAGAATCGACCAGCTCAGCTGTTTAGAGACTGTGCACAGACTGTGCAACCCAGCCGGTCTTCAAGTTTGGAAAGCCTTTAGCAAGTAGAGTGCAATGAACTCGCTCAATTCTTTGTGTCTAAGGCGGCTGACATCAGGGCAGTATTTCAACCAGCACACTCCATGGGTGTCGCTGTGGATTAGTGGAGGTCACTACTCCTCAGTTTTCCTGGAGTACCTTTGACCATCCGGAGTTCATGGATGTCATGCAGATTGTCCAGTATGTGCACCCTACGTGCTGTAGTTTAGATCTAGGACCAACTTCCCTGATCTTGGGTTGTATGGAGTCTTCTGACTTTTAAAGCCCTACATGGACTGGACCTGAACTGCCTGAAAGAGCTTCTGGTCCCTTACGCCCGGGCGATAGCTCTGCTCAGCCGATGAGGGGTTGCTAGAGATACCAAGGGTATGTTTGAAGTCATCTGGGGTGCGGGCATTTATGTATGCAGTTCTTACCCTTTGGAATTCTCTATCCCATCGGATAATGGAGTCGCAACTGTGGAGGGATTTAAGCAGGCTTTAAAAATCTTCTTATGGTGACAGGCATTTGGTGATTGATGAAAATGTTGAAACTACTAATATTATATGAGGTGTTGTTGATGTTGATTTGTGATTGTAAGTTTTAAGGCACCTTGATATTTGAAAGGAGCCTAAAAATAAAGTTTATTATTATTATTAAATGGAATAGGCATATCAAGCAGTCCAGTAGAAAATGCTAATTACAGCAGGGCACTAATGAGAATTAATTTTGGAGGCTCATCACTGGCCTTGATGATAAAAGCTATAAATGCAAAACTTGTACAGTAAATCAGGGACTTTATGCTGCAGAAATATGGGGAACTACAGACTTGAATTCACTAGACTCAATATTAAATTCTTCATATAAACAAATGTTAAAATTACCTAAAGGAACATCTAATTCCTTGATCAGGACACAGTTAGGATGGGTAAGCAAGCATCAGTTACACTGCACAGATAAAACTGATCAACTTTTGGTTAAAAATACTATCACAGCCTTCAGGAACAATATCATCAGATTGCATTAAAGAGAAAAATATTTATTCAAAAAAAACATAACAGAAGGTTGGCTAACTAATATTTATAAGTTATTGAACTTGTACAATATTGCTTAGTTTTAAACCTTAACAGAGCAAGGAATAATATTATCAGTTATATACAATGTACAGTATATTAATAAATTAATCCAGCAAAGCACTAAAGAAGAGGATCTGCTCCAAATTCGAAACTTAAAGTTTCCAAATGGTTAGTGAACAATACCAAGGAACATGTACTGAAATTCTACTTAAATACAACTCATAACCCATAATATTCTGAATGTATTTAGATTTGAGACATTTCCTGGTAGCATTATAAAGAACAGATATAAGAAGGAACAGTCTTAACTACAAACTGCAAATGAAGTTTACAGGAAATTGAGGATTTACTGAATGTCATTTGCGCTATTCACTGCATGTCGTTTTGAGCTGTCCTCGGTATACTAAAATTAGAAACAAGTGTCTAGGTCAAATAATAGGAATATTATATGAACCACCAAGATTCATACTGGATCTACGTTTAAAACTGAAAATATGGATATTCTGGAGAAGCTTTCTATATTTCTTCTGGAAGCTGTAAAGATTAGGAGTAAAATCTTATAGATAACTGTCATATTGTTCTAATGAAATTTAACTGGGCCACATGACTAATTTTTTTTTAAGTATGTCAGACTTTTCTTTGTCTCTTCATAGAGTATAGGGATTATAGGTGACAAAACATTGTAAGAGGTATAGGTGGAGGCACATGCATGAGTGCTGGATGGGATAGAAACACAGAAGCATAGAATTTGATGTCAGATAAGGACCGCTTGGCCCACCTAGTCTGCCCATTTCCTACCTAATGGATAGCTGCAGATCCTAGTTAACCAACAGCCTACTTCCTCCTACTCCCTCTAGAATTGCCTTATGTCTATCCCATGCATTCTTGAATTCCCCACTGTTTTTGACACTACAACCTCCTGAGGAAGGCTGTTCCATGCATCTATAACCCTCTCTGTGAAGAAATGCTTCCTCACATTACCTCTGAGCCATCCCTCTCTATCTTCAAATTGTACCTCCTTGTTCTTGCACATTTCTTTTCTGAAAGATGCTACCCTCTTGGACTTTGTTGATTCCTTTAGGTATTTGAAAGTTTCTATCATGTCTCCCTCCCTCCTTTCCTCGATGCTATACATCTTAAGCTCTTTAGTCTTTCTTCATATGTCTTCTGGTGCAGACCCTGTGCCATTTTGGTTGCTCTCTCTGGACAGCCTCCACCCTGTCTATGTCTTTATGGAGATGGGGTTTCCAGAACTGCACACAGTACTCCAGATGTAGTCTTACCAACTGTCTGTACAGAGGGCCAACAACTTCTGTTTTCTACTGGTGATGCCTCTCCTTATGCATCCCAGTATCCCCCAGCCTCCTTATTGCCTTCTCACATTGCTGACCCACCTTTAGGTCATCTGATATGACTACCCCTATGTCCCTTTCCATTTTTGTTGTTGTCAGTATCTCACCCCAACTGTGTACTCTTCCCTGGCTTTTTGTTTCCCAGGTGCATTACTTTACACTTCTTTGTGTTGAATCTAAGCTGCCATGCATTTGACCATTCCTCCAACCTTGCCAAGACCCTTTTCATCCTTTCCACCCCACCTTGCGTATGAACTCTGTTGCAGATCTTGTGTATCTGCAAATAGACATACTTTCCCTTCAGTACCTCTGCAATGTCACTTATAAAAGACATTAAAAGGACTGTCCCAGTATTGAACCCTGTGATACCCACTAGTAACCCCCTTTCTTCACTGTGGACTCCATTTACTATTATCTGCTGTGTCCTGTTGTCCAGCCAGTGTTCTATCAGGCTACCACCCTAGGACCCACTCCCAGGCTGGCTAATTTGTTTATTAATATTTTGTGTGGGATAGTCACTTAGATTGTAGCTCAATATAACTGCAGTTCATTATCCATCTACATCCAAAATCAGGTCCCAGATCAGCCCCACCTAAGTGCATATCCTGTTTCCTGGGTACTTTCTACTGAGTCTAGCCAATCATGTTGCCTTACTGAGTGTAGCCAGGACAAACTGATGAATTTATCCTCCTAGTTGTCACCAGTATGGTTAATATGGCTACTGCAGTGGCCCAAGATGCCCCAATGTCAGTGTGGGAAGGCTCAGAACTGAAAGCCCTGCTACAGCAAGTCCTACAGGATATCACTTCCTTCAAAACCTCTATCAGGTATTTACAGGACAGAGTCCAGTCCCTGGAACATCGCCAGAATGACACTGATACTTTTCTTAGTACATCAACAATAAGGACTCATACCAGGAGGCCCAAATTCAAATTCAGGAACTGGAAGGATGGTAGTGATCCTGTAGTGGAGAACCAAGGACTCCGAAAACAGGAGTCAGCACAACAACTTGAGAATCCTAGGGTTTCCGGATGGTGCAGAGAAGAAGAATGCAGATGGGATTCTCCAGAACATGCTGCCTAAACTATTGGGTTATACATGGAACCCACGCTAAGTGAGTAGGCCAACCATACTCTTGCACCTCCACCTAAGCCTGGGAATGGCCAAGACTGATACTGGTCAAATTACTGTATTTCCATGAGAAGGAAAGAATTCTGACCTTAGCCAGAGGAACAGGTGCATGGTATGGGAAGGTCTTCACATCATGATTTTTAATGATTTCTCTACTGAAGATGTGGCAAACAGGAAGAAGCATTCTCCAATCAGAAAGGTGCTGCAAGAGCTGGGGTACCTTATCAGCTCCAATACCCTGAAAACTGAGAATAATCAGAAATGGTGTGGCTAATGTCTTTGAGTCCCTGAAGGAAGCTATATGCTACATTCGAGACATTGGCCAGATAGACAGGTGCCAATCAACCCCCCAAAGGAGTTAGTGATGTGCCCACCTGCTGGGCCAACCCACAGTGATCCTCCAAGTTACTACTGTCTCCCTTCCTACGCGAGGCAAGGGAACATGTGGTTCAACATCTGATGAAGCCCTTATGTGGCAAAAGCAGCCAGAGCTGGTTGGTGTCACGAACACTGTTCTTTTCTTACAAAGAGAATTTTACACTTAAATAAACAACACACTTTTGCAGAATTCAAGTGTGGACTTCCTTTATTGAGGGTTACTGTATATTTTAACTCCTGGCTCTGGGTGCTGGTACCTCTTTGTTTGTTGAAGATGTGGATATGGATTGGCAATAACCAGATCTTAACACCACAGAGGCAGAGACAGACGGAAGAACTGGCATCATCAAGTGGGAGGGGCAGGGATGGCAGTCTGGAGATGGGTTCCACCTCACAAGACTCAGCTGGGAGTATGAATCAAAAGTCAGGGATAAGAGCAAGAGGAAAAGTTCAGCCATGAAATCGCAGGTCTCCCACAGCCAGCAATAAGCTATGGGATGACAGCGGTTCTGTCAATGGACTTTCTTAGGCAGAGGCTGCTGCAGACACCCATGAACACTCAGAGGCTCCCAAGAAGTCTCAGTGTTTGATGGATCCAGAGGACAAAACTTGGTGCAGGCAGGATGACCTGCTGGGTCAACCCTTAGGGACTCAAAGGATAGACATTTTCACAGACTGTATATCTTCTCTGGTCTTTAAATGTATTCTTTATTTGAACTGCTAACTTTTCCCTCCACAGATCAGCATCAGAAGCCTCCATCCTCTTAATGGGACTGTTCTGCCTGCCTCCCTCAGTTGATATAAGCCTGATGTGGTCAGAGGCTCCTGGGGAGGTAGAGGTTGGGGAGTCCTACTCTCTAGGTGCCCTAGCCCGGCTTCCAGCACTATGCAGGAACTCTGATGCTGATAATGAGCCCTTAGGAAAATGACTGGGTACAGCTGGGACTGCAGGGAGATGCCTTGATCAGGCTCGAGTTCTCCGTCATGTAGGGCAAACCTGGGGGGTGGTGATTAGGCATGGCAGAGGTCTGTGTGAATAGAGTCTATCAATCTGGCCACTCTTCAGCCATATTTCAGTTCCAATGCCCACTGAGAGATGAACAATAAGACAGGCTGGGCTTTGCTCTGGGGAATGCCTACTATCTGCCACTGGAGTGGACAGGTCACAGGAAAGGTTTAGGAGCAAGGTGGGAATGGGCAGGGGTGGTCATGGGATCCCCAGGAGCACCTTGGGCAAGGCACGTGGACATGCAGAGAGGGATACTCAGTGCTGGTTCATAGTTTTCAGGCAGCCCCTGCACTTGGCCAGCTTCACCTTCTGGACACCCACTCTTCAGCATCACACCAAATCATCCTTCCTACTGGACACTGGGCACTCAAAGCAATAAGGCTAGCTTTCTGTTCAGTAAGAAAGATGTTGACCAAAGGTGATCCCAGGAGAGGTGATTAAAGGGGTGGAGAGGGTCAGGGGAGGCTTAGTGGCCAGTCATACTGAGAGTCAGGAGGGGATTTGGGTGGGAGGTAGTCTCATTGGACCTTAGGGCCAGCACTCTACTAGGGTGAATAACATGAGCTGTCACATGGCTCCTGCCCAGTGGGTAGAGTTATAGAGCACCCCATTCTGACCACTGGTGGCTTTCACTCAGATTCTGGGTTGGAGGGAGGCTGGGTAATCAGGAATAGGGTTTTCAATGTTGAAGCTTGTGGATAGTATCGGCATGGAAGGAACAGCCCCAGCATGCATACAGAAACCATACTAAACATGATATAATGTGAGATCCCCTTCCTAACCCCTCCACATATGGACACGTAGCTCATTTCTGATGGGGCAGGGCTGTGCTATACAGAAGAGGGGCTAAACCTGGGACCACCGCAGCTAGTGAGCTTTTGAATAACAGACTATGGTAATACATGCAGTGCCTTCGAAATGGCAGATTCAGGGAAACACTTCCCTGTTTGCACAACAACCAGAGGCCTGGAAAAGGGTGCTTGTTAAAGCTGTGTTCTTTGTTTTAATGTTTACTCTAGTACAAGTTTCTAACAGGTTCACGTTGCAACACTATGCCTCACAAACTCTGTCAGCAAACATATATGTTGTTATGCTTACACTCAAGGTGAGCATTGTAAACATACTACTGGGAGCAGGCAATTGTTTGTACTGCATCTCTACTTGTCACAAGGAGGGTAACTCTTCTTCCAGAAGGACTGCATGGGTAGAATATGAATTTCGTCTATATGGATCTTGTCTGCTGTAAGTAATAGCTAATAGGTCCCTAAGGTTTACATCATGGAATGTCAAGGGATAAACCCATCCATCAAATGTAGAAAATTCTTGATCACCTCAAGAGGCTGCACGAGTGGTATTTTGCAAGAAACCCACTTGATGAAGCCTGAGGCAGATAAATTGAAATCAGGGTGGGCTGGATAGGCTTTCAGTAGTTCCTACAACTAAAAAGTGGGGTGGCCATTCTAATACATATGGAGGTATCTTTCCAAGTCATTTGTATTAAGGCAGATAAAGAAGAGTGATACCTGATTGTAGTGGGCTTTTACTCGTGCACAAATCACCTTTTATTGCATTTATGGTCCAAATCAACCGACTATCTCACTAAACCAGCAACTGTTGGAGGTGGGTAGGGCAGTTCCTAATTGTAGGGATATGAAAATAGTCCCACATGAATTCCTTGATAGAGATAAACCTCCCACAAGTACCAGATCCCTTGCCGGGGCTGTTCTGAGAGACATGGCTGAAGAAACAGGTACTATGGATGTGTGGAGGCTAATTTAACCTCAGGGACTGGACTATACATTTTACACTGCACCTCATAAAACCTACTCAAGGATAGAGCTTGGCTCACTCCATCCTCCTGACTAGTGGATGTAATGGAAGCTATGGTAAGGTACAGTCATATCTGACTATAGCCCTATCACCTTTTAGTGGCTCCAACCTGACTCAGTCCCAAATGGCAGAGGCCCTGGAGGTTCAACATCACCTTTCTTGGGGATCCAGCATTCTGCGAACAACTCTGAAAAGACATCAAGGGTTCCTAGAGCTCAATAAGCCCTCAGATATGTCCTACACAATGTGATGGAATGCCCTCAAGGTCTTCATGAGGGTACATGCATAGCCTATACCTCCAAAGTCAGAAGGACCTCCAAGAGCAGGAAAAGTTGCTGAAAGAATTAGAGGAGAAATACAGAAACACTTGATGCAGTAACCAGGAACTGCTTGCACAGATTGTTAGGGTGAAATTTAAGGTAAATCTCCACTTACATCAGAGAGCAGTATTTTCCTATTTAGGATGTGGCAGACTGTTGAAAGGCGGAGGACAAACCAGATAGGCTTCTGGTACACCAACTGAAAAAAAGAGAGCAGAAGATGAGGATACATTGTCTCAAATCACCCATGATGGAGCTTATTAAGGAGCAGGAGGGTATTAATAAAGCCTTCTGTGATTTTTAGAATCACTGTACACCTCAGAGTATCGCTCACCAAAGAAAGATGTTCTCCTTCACTCGTAAACTGCACCTACCAACCTTGACACTGGAGCAAACAGAGATTCTAGACAGGCCCTTTACGGAGGCAGAACTGGTGGGCGCTGTGTGAACCATGACAGGGAATAAGGCTCCAGGGGCCAATGGCTTTCCTGCTGAGTTTACCAAGTTCTGAGGTGTACTTCCCTCTGGTGGATGCCCTGAAGAAGCCAGTGAGCAAGGGCACTGCCGCGTCTGTGAGAATGATTCGATATCGCTCCTTCCCAAACAAGGAAAGATCTCCAGTGCTCGGCAGCTACAGACCTATCTCACTAATCTCAGTGGACAGTAAGATATTTGAAAAATACTGGGTGTTTGGCTCAAGAAGGTGATTGCTCTGCTGGTAGATATGAAACAGGTGGGGTTCGTACCGGCAGACAGGGCTTGGAAAACACCTGGTGCCTCAATAATTTAATATGGAAAACAGCCCACTGTAATACACCAGTGGTTTTGCTGTCACTCAATGCAGAGAAAGCTTTGAACAGGTGGAGTGGAGCTTCCTGTTTCACACCTTGAAACCTTTGGCTTTGGGACAGGCATAAGACACTGGATCTCAGTTCTGTACACAGGGCACAGGCCAGTGTACTCTCCAATGGAACTCCCTCCACTGATTTTCCCTGTAGGGGGCATGTGGCAGTGATGCCCCTGTTGCCTCTACTCTTCATCCTCACCCTGGAACCTTTGCTGCAGACAACTTGACAGCACCCACAGATACAAGGTTTTTTACATGGAAGGAGAGCTACAAAGTCATGGCCTCCTTGTATGACATTATCGCATCCCTTATCAGGCCTGAAACTTTGATTCCACAGCTAGTGAGTCTGCTGGTGGAATATGGTAAGCTCTCTGGCTACAAGGCTAATGTATCCAAGTCTGTGCTCCTACCTTCCCACCCGTCAATAGCCTTAAAGCAGTGGTTTCTTTAGGGTATGGCCATCATTCCTACCTCAGTAAGGTTCCTAGGTATAAACTTCACCTGGAATCTGGAACAAATAGAGTGGTTACACCTTGCACCATTGAGAAGGGGCTGGAAAAGAAGCTTGCAAGATGGAACCACTTGCACCTATCTATGTGGGGAGAGCACATGAATATAATATGATGGCAGACCCCGGTACAGTACATGTTGGACAATATCCATGTCCCTATTGCCTCAACACTTTTATCAAAATTCCAGAAAGGCATGTTAACTTTTTCTGGCAGGGGCACCAAGATGCCTCATTCTAAAAAACTGAGGACATTCTCTGTGAATGGTGAGTTTTACCTCCCAGATTTCCATCTCAAGCAGATGGCACAGGTGACAATCAGCTGGCCAGGGCAGTGGCAGAATCCACAAACCCCTGACAATGCAAATCGTTCTCTGTGAAGAAAGTGTTCTGGGGATGCCTAGAAACAGCTATCTGCTTTTAACAAAGTGCCTGCATTGGGGAAAGTGCATCCAGTTCTTCAGCATATGGTAAATAGTTGATGCCAGGTGATTAAATTGACAGGAAGGTGCCCCAAGAAATCATGGGTCTTTCCACTTTGGAGAAATGTCAGTCTCTCTAGATCAGGGGAAACCTACAGAATGGCCAGACTGGGTCAGCAAAGGTATTACATGTCTACGTCACTTGATAGATGAGACCACAGGGTGTTACAGTCCTTTCAACTACTGATAGGTAAATATCAGCTTCCTAAGCAACACCACTGGAGATACTTCAAACTGAGACATGCCCTTGCATCCTTGCTGAGCCCTCACTTAGAGGCCTGAGGCTCATGTTTAACCCCAGACACCATCACGAAATATAGGGAGGTGATTTTATTGCTTGATTATTAACCAGGGCATGGACCCAACGGATGCCTTGAGGAAAGTGGGAGCAAGAACTCCAAGTTGAACTCCACAGGCAACCTGGGAAAAGTATTGGAGATCCCTAGCTGCAAGCATCATGACACTAAAAACAGATTCACACAACAGAAAGTTTGCTCCGCTGGCCCAGGACGTGAATCCTACATAAGTGGGGCCTCCTGAAGATGGCAGCATGCTAAAGGTGTCAGGAGCATGCAGGGAGCATCACACACTGCTATATTCCTGCTGGAGATTAGCCACTTTTGGGGTGGGGTCCAACAGGTATGTCAGGAAGTCACCACAGAACAAATTATACTGGATCATGTGAGGGTTTGTTGGGGATCCCTTTGGGGCCTAGAGACCAGGAAGCTAAAGGTGCTGGACCAGTGGGTGCAAGGTACTAGCAAGTGCCTTAATCACAGCAAAAGAGCAATCCTCAGACACTGAAAAGAGCAGGAAGCCCCAGGATTACAGAAGTGGTTGATAGAACTGGGGACAACAGCCGGCTTTGAGTGGGTGCAGGCAGTTGCCAGGGGTAAGAGCAGAACTTCATGAGCACCAAGGCAGGTATCTCCACTCACAGTTCTCTAAGATACCTGCTGACTACTATATCCTCTGGTGCCTATGTTCAAACCGGTAAAAGACACCATAAACTTACATCCCAAGGTGAGACAGCCCAATGGCACTGCAAGCAGTGGCTTGCCCGTATAGGTCCCACCACATGTTATAATAGTGCAAATGTAAGACTTCCTGGTCATGGTAGCTTCAGCATTGTGGTCAAACCTGAAATTGTACTATAGGTTAATGATTCAGCTTCAGTATGCATTTTTAGAGCTGCACTTCAAAGAGATTCCCCGGCCAGGTAGATCCTCAGTCGTACAATGTTATAACACCGGAGGAGTTCCACCTGCTGAATCAGGCTATTTGTTTTACTCAAGGATGGTCTTTATAAATTGTAAAACTAATAAAAACTTTGATTACAAAAAAAGTAAAGGGTGTAGGTACCAAGACCTGAACCTTTCAAATGTCCTGTTTAAACTCAGGAAGAGCTTTAAGTTGGCTCCGGAATCCTGAATGAGTTAGCTAAACATTTTGGGACAAATGGCCCATTTATACCATTATTACTGGTATGCCATAAGTGAATTCCTGCATCCGACAACCACTGTCTAGTATTGTAATTAAAAACCTAGTAATTGTACTGTACTGTAGCCTAAAAGTATGCATCTATGTGTACTGTAAATAGATACACCCTGCCTTAATAATGTGTAATGTATTTGCTTTTTCTCTTTACTGTAGCTGTTGCTTTTTTATTTTTGTAATGATCAAATGACTGACTGATAAAGCTTATTGTATTGTACTGTACTGTACTGCACTGAAGATTAGCACAAATTTTCTATAGTACTCTGCCATCTCTAGGAAGGCCCATATGTTTCTGTTTGTTATGGGTGTTGCTCATCCCTGTATGGTCTCACTTTTACTAGCTTAGGCCAAATGTAGCAATTCCCCACCCTGTGCTGACGGTATGACACTTCTGCTATCTCTATCTGGTCCTTCTTCCCATGACTGTCAGCCTTGCAGCCTTCAGTCAGCAGAGCACCTCATTCCTGTGCCTGACATGATTCTCCCATGTCTGGCCATAGATGGAAATTTATTTATTTATTTATTTAGTTTTTGTTTACGGGTAAGTACACTAGACAAGTTTTATGCCTATTTTCAGGAACGACCTGGGAGAGTACAAAAGGGTACAACAGGTACATTGATACAGTAATTGGTTCAGACGAATACATTCAGGTACAAAACAGGAGAAAGACAATTTTACAGTTTTTACATTTACATGGAAGGTACACCCAGATACAGTGCTGGGGCAAGGTATAAGTTAGAGATAAATTCAATGACCAACAGGGCTGGTGAGGATTATGAGCATAGTAACATCATAGCGTCGGTCAAGCAGGGAGGGATTTGGACGAGGACATAAGCGCAAGAGTGGTAGCGCCAGAGCAGAGAGAGAAGAAGCCAGCACCAGTGGACACCGGGAGGCTAAGGAGGCTTAGGACATTCACAGCAAGAAGCCACCTTAAGATGATCCCACAGGAGGTCCAGAAAATCTTGTGAGAGGAGGCAGTACGGACTCTTTCAGGAAAGGAGTTCCAGAGCCTGGGGCCATGGACAGCAAAACTCCGGTCCCCCATGTTGGTGCGGGAAGTAGGTACACTTAGTAGGCCAGGGCCTTGGGATCTAAGCAGGTAGGGAGAGTCAGCAGGAGCAAGAAACCGGGCCAGTTCGGAGGGTGCGGAGCTAAGTACTTTACTCACGAGGCACCCAGTGCTAAAGTTAAGGTGATTGGTGAGGATAGCCAGCCAAGCTTCTCATAGAGCTCGCAGTGATGGGTGAGGCGGGGCCAGGGCAAAACGACAGATGTTGTTGTATCGCTAGCCCACTTGCTTAGGAGGGTCTTAGAAGTATGAGCAACATGAGGAGCCGTAGCTGAGGGAGGAAGTAGTACTCCCTGGCAAGAGCTAAGCGAGGCAGCTGGAGTGAGGTTGTGCAGGCCCTGTAAGCCATCCCCAGTTTGTGGTTTACCCACTGCAGGCATTATGGATATGACTACCAAGGTCAATTGGGGATCAAGCGTCACTCCAAGATATTTGAGGGAGTCCTCCATAAATGCCAAATCAAAGTCTCCTGCCCCAGACACAACATGGTCCACAAGCCATTGAAATGTGGCTAGCACATTCTTCATCCTGAATGGCATTAGTCAAAACTCAAATAGGCCAAATCGAGCGACAAAGGCCAACCTCTCTCTGGTTTCAGGGGTATCTGTCAATAGTCCTTTGTCAGGTCTATGGTGGTCAGGTACATGTCTCACCCTAATCTCTCTTGGTACTCATCTGTCTCGGGTATGGGGTATGCATCCAAATCCATACAGCTGCTGAGTTTGTGTAGTCATTGCAGAACCTCATGGCTCCATCCTTCTTGGGGATTAGTACCACCACGTAGGCCAGAGACTACTAGACTCCTGGATTATCCTAAAAGCCAGCATTTCCTTGATCTCCCCTCAATGGCATGTTTCACTCCCTCATGGACTCTGTAGGTAGCCACCCTCAGTGGGGCCTTGGACCCTATATCCTTGTGGTGGCCACCACTGTGTTATTCTCCAGTTTCCCAAAATATGTGAAGCACTCCATGCATTTTGCCAGCTTAGGCCTGTGTGAGCTGCTCCAATACAGTGACAGCATCCATTGAGTTTTCTACCTTAATCTCTCCCAAAGGTCCATCAGTGGGTCTGCTTCTGCCTCCTTCTTTGGATAGCTGTACGCAGCCAGGACCAAGACCCCTCATCCTAGTAATGATAGGGCTTCATCAAGTTTACTTGCTAGATTTGCTGCTTGCACCTCCTGTCAGATAGTTCCATGATGTAATTAAAATAATTAATAATTCATCCTCCTGACCACTGAGTAAGGACCCTCCCATGCCACCAGTCATTTATTCTGTCAGACAGGGATGAGTACCATCACCGATTGCCTGACATCATACTCCCAGGCTCTGGACTCCATGGCCATGTTATGTCTTCTGCCACTGTTCTGTAGTGGCTAGGTGTTCCTGGGCAAACTTTATGAGCTCCTTTGATCCATGACCTGAAGTTCAGGACATACTCCACAACAGATTGCACTTAGGCAGAAGCTCATCTTTCCATTCATCCTTTACCAAAACAAGGGAGCCTATACACTATGGCCAAATGGGAGCTCAAAGGGTGAGAACCCTGTGGACTCCTGGTGGACTTCCTAAATATGATTAAAAGATGGTCTCAGTACTTGTTCCACTTTCTCAGATGCTGGTTGGTGAATGCCCTTAGCACAGACTTAAGAGACCCATTAAATCACTTGACCAGACCATTTGTATGGGAGCTATGGGAGGCCTTGAGCTGCCACACTTCACACTTCTTCCCAAGCCTAGTCATTAGGATGAATATAAAATAGGTGGCTTGTCTGACAGAATATTTTAGGAAAACCAACCCATCTGATTATCCCCAGCAATTTGTGACTTTTTTCTGCCTCCAGGGCATGGCCTCTGGGTACTTACTGACATATGAACATATGAAACTTGCATGCAGAAACAGGCCTTACGGTCTATTAAGTCTGCTTGTATGTGCAGATAGCACACCTGTATTGCAACTGCCCCCCTGCTCTCCACTTGCCTCCTGGAACTGCTCAGTGTTCTTTACACAGCTCCCTTCCGTGCCCTGTCCCACACCCTTTGAAAGTCCCCACCATCCTGCATGCCACCACCCCTTCTGGCAGATCATTCCATTTTGACACAACCCTCTCTGTGAAATAATGCCTTCTTATCTCCCTCCTGAACCTGCCTCCTTCAATCTCAGTCCATGCTCCCTCGTGTCCCTTCCTCCCTCTGCTTAGCAGCCCCTCTGCACCAGATTTGTTGATCCTTCTCAAGTATTTAAAAGTCTCAGTCATGTCCCCCATCCCTTCTCTCCTCCAGGGTGAACAAACCCACATGACTCAACCTTTCCTCGTAGCCCGCATAATCTGCATAATCCACAACCATCAAAATGGACCTCTTGCCTGTGCAACTTGGGATGCTGGTGGCCCCACAATATCTGCAGTAACTCACCAAAATGGTTCTTCAATTATATGCAGGGGAATCAAAGCCACCTTAACTTTGTCCCCAACCTTTCCACACTCTGGCAGTGCAGACACGTCTGACAGTAGTTTACCACATCTTTAAGATACTGGGCCAGTAAAGTTGTTAGTCAGCAACCTTTTTGTAGCTGACTCAAAAAACTACAACCAGAAACTGCTTCCTATACTCCTTTGAACTACTATTTGCCAGGTATCCCTTCTTTCAGTCCACCCTTTAGAGCCCATTCATGATATATAGGGCCCATTTTCCCAGTATACCTCCCTTTTCTTTTAATCCTGAGAGTCACCTTCCACCTTGTTGGTTAACTCTCTTATTTTCTTTAAGAAGGGTCAGCTTGTTGAGCCCTCCCTAGGTCTGCATGCCTAACCTTCCCTAAAACACTCTCCTGTGAGAGAATCATCCATGCATGGGCTCTCCCGATTCTGTAGCCATGGCTCAGAATTGCTGCTTCAACTAATTCCCCAGCTACTTCCTCCTGATGCTGAGGGAGAGGTTGAATCCAGCTGTACTGCCCCTCAGTGTCCTCAACAGCTGATTCCCTAGCCTTACTATGGATAGTAGCACACAATGACAGCCTGATTGTCAAAGCAATTACCCATAATTACATCAACAGGCAGGCCCCTGCAACAACACCCTCCCATATGTCCTGGCCAACTTTCCAGCTTAGAAGATTTGGGGCATTGACACTGATACTGCAGGACCCATCACCCCTCTATTTCTAGACCTGTTTCTTTTGTCTCATTTCTGGTTTTATGTTGGAATTGAAGTCCTAGTGTCCCTTAATCTCTGGGTTACCATCCACTTACCAACACAGGGTGCATGTGGGCAGTGGAGTTAGTGGGGACTGCACTCTGGTTATAGGCTGCTAGCTGCTGGGAGCTTCAGATCTACCCCTTCCAGCTGCACTTGTGCCTTTTGCTATATTGTTTGGAAAGACATACAACAGTTGTCTCTGCACATGTGTTCCCTGTCTCCTTACTTTTGAAATCACTCAGCTTCCATTTTTTTCAGGCACAAGCTGACTTCTCTTAGGTTGTCCCCTGGGGTTCCCTTAAAACCCCCTGGTGACACTCCCCGTTATTTTATACCGCGGTATTGCTGGCCGTATATGGACAGATCAGCTATATCAGCTGCCTCCTTCATGGAGAGCTCAGAGACCTATCCAGCTACCATATTCTCAACTCCTCCTCAGCCTTTAAGAACTCTTCCATGAGGAAAAAATATTTTATCTGTTCCACAAAACTAGCCTTTGCACCTTTTAACCATTCCTGTAACAGATTGCCTAGTTATACTTACATTTCATAATATATGTTCATTTATTTCAAATAGTTTCACTAGGAAAAACATGCTGAGCTGCCAACAGCTTGTTCCAGATGCATCCTGTGGATGAAGGTAGTGAGAGAGAGTTCAAGATGAGAGAAAAATAGTATCAATAGCATTACAGAAATGGTAATCATGTACAGCAATATAGTACATCAAAAGAGCACAATCATAAACACCGTAAGGCAAGAGGAAATTACTCATACAGGTATAGTAGGAGAAGAAAGGAGCAAAATGGCAGGGCAATATGGGTAGGAAGTCAGGAGGTACAGGATTAGGGACAGTTTAGAGCAGTAGGAAAGTCATGATAAAGGGATTAAGGAGAAGGCAGAAGAAGCAGAGTGGATTGACAGGAGAAGGGTGAACCAGAGTTTAGAAAAGTGATATGAGAAGGCAGCATGACCAACAATAGAGTTCCTAGCTGGAACAGAAGGGAATGGGAAATGTTTCTGCAGAGAGGATAAAGGAAAGAAGAAGACAGGAAAGTAGGGAGGTAAGGTAGGAGGAAGGGAACTAAATCAGAATTTGGATATAAAGGAGGCACAAGGGAAAGGTGCCTGGCAGCAAGAAAGGGTGAAAGTACAGCAGTCTAGGACAAAATGACAAAAGAGTGAAAGAGAGGTCCAGTCTGAAAAGGGAAGATTTTGGAGTGCCACAGTAAACTGTCACCATAGTCAAACACAGAGAATCATCTTTAAAACAATCTCTTGGTGGGCAGGAAGTGGGAAAATTGCATTGTTCCTGTACAGTGCCCAAGCATTTGGTGGAACCTGTGGTGTATGCATCAGTATGCACAAAGAGTCAAAATGTCTGTCCAGCCAGACTCTGAGATAATTAAAGGAGGATACATCCTCAACCATAGCAATATCAAGGGTGTGAAATAAAGGGAGGGTGTTGAGTCTGGTAAGCCTCTGTCAGGTGGCAAAGTCATGGAAACAGTTTTTGGCAATGAGGACAGTAGGTTAGAGCCGGAACCAGTGCTGAATATTGGGCAGAGCAGACCTGGGGGCGAGGTGGGCAGGGTGTGTATGGTGGCATGGGCACCAGGGACAGGCAAGGGACACAGCACAGAATAGCAGAGGGCTAACCTCGTCAATCTCCACACAGGTGACAGTGCATACCCACTAAGACCCTGGTTGCTCACCCCTACCAGTGCCTGTCATCCACAGCAGAGGAACAGTACAATGAGGTACACGCAGTTCATGCAACATCATCAAGCAAGTCTTTGGCATGCTGAAGGCATGGTTCCATTGCCTAGACAGGTTAGGCAGTGCCCTACCGTACAGCCCTCGGAAGTCTGTGACCTATTCCTGGCCTGCTGCATACTACATATGGTCATTGACCATGGGATAGCTGTCAAGACTGATGAGGGTGACAGTAGTGGAGATGATGGAGGCAGTGGGCCAGAGGGTGGTGGTCAGTGACCCCTGGATGGAGGGACCCCAAGCTGCTCCAGCAAGCGTGGCGCCACAGGACACCATTGCACAGGAACACTATGGTGCACACAGGTGGTGGTGCGGTACACAAGCATGGGCCACACAACCAAGTACAGCACACATGCAGGCGTGCATGGCAAGGGGCATACACACACAGAGGTGTGATGCAGGGGTAAGGAGTCAGCAGCATACTACACACACAGCAACACACACACACATGCACCGTACACCACGCACATGCATCCCCACCCAGGTGTTGGTATGTGGCATAGATCAGATACATTACACCAGTGCACAGGCACAACGGTGCTAGACTGTCCTCATCATGCCCATGCCACACAGTGTAGCAGTCGGGCAAACACACACACAGGCAGCGCGGCGTGGGACACACAGGCACAACACCAGCGGTGGGCACACACACAACACCCATGTGTGCAAAGGGCAGCAACTGCAGACTGCAGTCAAGGCTGCGCAGATCAGGGCTGCTGCATGGTACCATAGCCACCACAGCCATGGAGCAGCCGTGCCAGGGGCCGATTGGCAGCCACAGGCTGTGCATCAGTCAGTGGGGTGTCCAACAGCCCCAGGGGTGGAACAACAGGATCGTGACCGTGTCCTCGCTGGGGTGTGCAGGCACCCAAACAGGCCAGGCCTGGGCATGCCTGGGATGCCTACATCAGAGTCCGGCATCAACTGTGTTGGGGTCACCCAATGCTGGGTCTGTGGGGTGGACAGCACACTGCAGGGGTCATCTATGCATGGCCATGCCCTGTGGCAGCCAGCAATGCAAAGCCATTCATGATCACACTGGCAATGCGATCCAAGGATGCAGGCATGTCCTCTTGCATGCGTTGCATCCCCATCAAGATCTGCCCAGTGCCCTTTCCAGCTGCTCAGCCATCTGGTGCACCTCTGCATGCAGTGCACGCACCCCAGTGGCAAGCAGCACCTATTGCTGAATGGACACCTGCAGCAGCCAGGTGTGCTCAGCCAGATGGTCGGCGTTCTTGGGCTCCCAGGTGGAAAGCATATCCTCTTGTGGTGACCAGCCATGCTGCAAAGCCCCTCTCCGTGGACACTGCACAGTGGGGTCTGCATGGGGATGAGCACAGCAGGCACACCGACGGTGGACCCTGTGTCCGGTTGCTCGGTGGCACCCGCGGCCTGCTGCATCACCCATCAGGCCACTGTATACTGCCCTGCACCTGCATGGCCATGCCACCACCACCACAGGGCACAGCCATGGCAGCACACATGCACTGCACCCGCAATTGTGGCAGACAGCTGTTTCACCACTGGCAGAGCACTGGGCATAGTGCCTGTGTCAGATGTCAGCTGGGGTGACACACCACAATGTCACTCATGCTGTCCAGGAGCTGTGAGTAGTTCTCATCGGAGTCGGACCCCACCCTGATCTGTGTCTTCACACACGGACCCCAAGGCTGGCATGCTGCAGGATCACATCCAGGGCCTCATCCTACCCCAGGTCCATGATATTCACCTGCACCATGGTGCTGAGCTGCAGCCTGTTGAGCCCCGGATGCTGGTGGATGTGGATGGCTGGTCCTCTGGGGATGTACCGCATCCACTGTTGCTGCTGCTGCTGGCACCCCACCTTCTGCATGGAAGTGTGCTGGTGCTGCAAGAGACAAATGGCATGCCAGAGATGCAATGCCCACATGTGCCCCTCCGTACTCTGCCGCTGCATGTGTCCTGCAGCATGGCATTCTCGTGGGTGCACACATGCTCATGGCATGCATGCTGGCCACATGCATGCCAGCATGCCCATATATGCACCCTCCATGTCACCAGCTGTGCGTGTCTGAAATACATTCCATGCAGTAATGGGCTGCCACCCATCTGGAATCCTCCTTCAGGCACCCTCCACTGTGGTGTGGTGCATGGTGGCTGCCACCAACTCCTTCTGCGGCGTTAGTGTGGTGCATCCAGAGGTCCTCCTCCGTGGCAGTACAGGATGCCCAGTTGGCTGCCACCTTCTCCTTAATCCGCCGCTTGTCTGTTCCCACCTTCTTTCAGCACTTCTGAGCTGACCTCTGGTGGCTGCTGTGTTGGGTCATGTAGGTTGCCACCTCCTCCCATGCACCAGCCCTGACCTGTGGTTTGCCCATGGCACCACTCAACAGGGGCTTCCTGTCCAGGTAGACCTCAAACAGGACATCAGTCTTGGCCTTTGTGAAGTTGGGCCTGTGCTTCTGTGCAGGCCCTGCTCCTCGCCCTCCTAATGTGCCGACATGTTGCTGCCTGTGGACATGGAAAGCACAGTGTGTCACTGGCAGCATCACCCTGGTCCGTCCCACCCTGCAGTGCTGTCTGCTCCCAGTGAGCTGCAGCGGAATGCACAACTTACCTTTCATAGTTGCAATAACAGGTCCATGGCTTGTGCTGTTCCATGATGCTTTTAGGCACAACTCATGCAAATGAAGTTTGGCGCAGCAGTAATGACATGCTAATGCACCCACTGCGCCTCGCATTGGCTGATGAGCTCATTTGCATGTGGTGTCACAGATATCACGATTTTGCGCGCGTGCACAAATGGGATAGTGCGGAGCAAGTCAAGTTGTGCAATGTGCATGCATGAACAGTGCACAGGCCTGCAGTGTGCATGCACATCATGGCATCATGGTGTCAATTGTGCACTGTGCAAGGACAGTGCAATGCAGTGGCATTGCGCATGTTGTGCATGGCCAGCTATGTGTATGGTCACGCATGGGGTACCATGCCCTATCGCTTCATGTGCGCAACGTCGGTTACCCTGACCCTGGTGTGACCTCCTGACCCTGTGGACCCCACATAGCCATACTCATTCCAAGCATCTCTGGCACTCGCGTGATGGTCAGGCACTGAGCATGCTCCCATGCATCGTGTGGTGGGCCCATGCTGTGCACATGTGCACTCCACCCGCCATTATCACCAACCGATCTGGCTATAGTGAATATGGCACAGGGAAGAGCCAGACATGCTCCCAACTGGACATAGGTCAAGCTGTCCAAACTAGTGGCCTGTGTAGAGTCCCATTCCTCCCAACTCTTTGGGCAGGTGCCTCTCCAGAGGCCAGGGGCACTGTGTGGCAGGAGATAGCTGCCAGGATGGAGCACAGGACGGGGTGCCCAGGACAGGCAAGCAATGCCTCCACTGATATGGGGACCTCATGCAAAGGGACCCAGATTGGTTGAGGAGGCTACAGGCATGTACCAGGCACCATCTCCTCCCATGCACCAGCCGCAGGCTGTGGTGTGCCCATGGCACCACTCAACAGGGGCTCCCTGTCCTGGTAGGCCTCAAACAGGGCATCAGTCCGGCCTTTGTGAAGATGGGCCTGTGCTTCCATGCAGATCTCTGCTCCTCGCCCTCCTCATGTGTTGACATGTTGTTGCCTGTGGACATGGACAGCACTGTGTGTCAGTGGCAGCATCTCCTGGTCCATCCCACCCAGCAGTGCTGTCTGCTATCAGTGAGCTGCAGCAACTTGCACAACTTACCTATCACAGCTGCAATACCGGTCCATGGCCTGTGCTGTTCTGTGGCACTTATAAGGCACAACGATGCAAATGAGGTTGGTGCAACAGTAATGACGTGCTAATGCACCCACTGCGCCATGCGTTGGCTGATGAGCTCATTTTCATGTGGTGTCTGAATATTGCTGATTTTGCACCGTGCACAATGGGATTGTGCCAGAGCAATCCAGCGGTGCATTGCACGTATTATGCCATGCGCAACCCTGCAGTGTGCATGTGCATCATGGCATCATGGTGTCAATCGTGGCACCATGCGTGGACTGTGCAATGCAGTGGCATTGCGCATGTTGTGTAAGGCCAGCTACGTGCATGGTCGCGGCATGGGTGCCGCGCCCTATCATGCATGTGCGCAATGTGTGGTGACTGCTAACCACTAGGTTGTGACCTCTGATCCTGTGGGACCCCACATAGCCATACCCATTCCATGCATCTCCGGTACTGCATGATGAGCAGGCACTGAGCATGCCCTGCACGTGTGGTGGATGACGCAGGCACACGCACCTCCTCTGCCATTATCGCCACTGATCTAGCTATAGTGAACATAGTGCAGGGAAGAGCCAGACATGCTCCCAACTGGACACAGGTCAAGCTGGTCAACCTAGTGGCCTGTGTAGAGCCCCTGCCACCCAACTCTTTGGCAGGTGAACCTGCAGTGGGCAGGTAGGCACTGTGTGGCAGGACATAGCTGCCAGGATGAAGCACTGGACGGGGTGCCCAGGACAGGCAAGCAATGCTGCCACCGATATGGGGACCTCATGTGGTGGGACCCAGAGGTTGAGGAGGCTACAGGTACATACCAGATGTGGGGCTGTGCCACAGCCAGGTAAATCATCCCATGTTGCATGTCTGCCCTGGTGCTGTACAGTGGTGTTTTGGCTTGGCTGCCTGGCATGCCCTGCAGGGGACACTGTCATCATGCTCATCACAGAGTGGCATTGCCAGCTTCCAATTGTGTTGTGATGCAGCCATGCAGGCACCAGGGATGGGTCAGGCAGGGGCACACCCTGTGCACAGGGGTTGGGGGCACCTGCTGTGGTCGGTTACTGATGTGCACCTGTCTTCTTTCCATTCCCAGGACCAGAGGACCATTGGTGGGTCATGGCTGCAGCAGTGCAGCAGGGAGCAGTGCACTGTGACTGAGGTGGACCAGCACCAGCAGGGCCGCAGAGGGCAGGTAAGCACTGTCGCTGGTCCTTCGGACTGTACATGGGTGTAGCGTGGGTATGGGCATGGCTGCCTGTGCCATGTGCTGCAGCAGTTGTGTGTGTCACACTGTGTGTGGTGCATGCCACTGTGGTGCATCCATTGCACATGTGTGCTGGCTGTTGGTGGGGTGGGCATGTGCCCGGCTGCCACTGTTGTTGCTGTGGTGCTGCCGGTGCACTGTGCCATGTGACTGTCACTGTGCAGTCATGTGGCCATTGAGTGGCAGGGACCACCTCTGTGCACTGTCATGGTGCGCTGAGTCTCTGGCTGGCATTGGCCCACCCTACTGCAGGTGGCCATTACGGGCCCTCCAGGGGTGTGTGTTCCTGCAGCCCATTGTGCACTGTTGGTGGGCATGGTTCTTTGGACCACTGTACTGATCATCTATCCTCTCTCTTGTTTCAGGTGTCTGGTGGTGGAGATCACCACGCACTACTAAGCCGACTGCTCCGCCAGATGCTACTCATGGCCTCTTTGACCCTGAAGGTGGTAGTGCAAATCAGACACATGCTGCAGGCAATAGGAAGGAGCTTGAATCACGGGGTGGCGGACAGGGCCACCGTTAGTTTTGCCCCTGTTTTTCCCTGTTTCCTGATGTACCTTCTCCTACAGTCCCCCCTCCCACTGTACAGTCCCTGTTCCTGTCCCCTTCCTCACTGTACCTACCCCTTTCCCAGCCCCTGGTTGTTTGCATATAGTTTTACTTACAAATATATTTTTCTGACTTACCTGCCTGTGTCTGTATCTGCTTTGCAGGTGGCGGAGGAGCCATGCTGCAGTGGCCCAGTGTCTGTCCATGTGGTGTGCATGAGATGGGGTGCATGTTGTGCTTCTGTGGTTCACTGCTGTGTGCTGTGGTGTGTCCCACTGTGGTGGTGTCTATCCCCTGGGTTGGTGGCTGTGCCTTGGGTGCCCATGGGGCCACTGTCAGGGTGTGTGTGGCAGTTGTCTGTGTGGTGGTGGAACACGGCCATGGTCATTTGTTAGGTACTGTCTGCACGCTGTGTTGGGGCCCCTGCTTGGCATTCTGATGCCTGTCTCATGTGGTCTGCCACACTATCTGCCACCCAGCACATTCAGTTTCTACTGTGTGGGCTTCCTGTGTGACTGTGTGGCATGTGTGTGCTTGGCTGCATGGTCCTAGGTGTGGCCTGCTATGGTCTGGGTGGGGAGCACAGCCAGTGGCCTGCGGGGGCTCCCTTGGTGGCTCTCTATTGGCCGTTGGCACCTCCTGTTGCCTGCTATCAGTTCCACTGTTGTGTTCTGGGGTCATGTGTCTGGGTGCCTGTTTATGTGCTCTGCTGTGCCCTGCTGGTGGAGGCCTCATGTGGCCTGTCACTGTGCTTCCATGGCTCTGTCTCTGGGTCTGTTATCTGTGCAGTGCCCCTCTGTTGCTCTGCTCCCACAGTTGCGCTGGGGCATCTCTGTTTGCACCATGTCACAACTCTGTTTGTGCCATGGTGCAACTCTGCATATTCAGCTGGAGTTGCGCGTGTGCAGTTCAGCCTCATGCAACCTTTGTATATGGCTCCTTTTGAGCCATGGCACATTAGATTTGAGCTGTGCCAGACTTGCACTGGCCTTTGGCGATTTATGAATATCTGGGCCTAGTGTATAAAAAATCTCATTCAATTTATTTTGTAAAAGCTGAAATGGTTTTAGATTCTCTTATGGGAGGAACTGTACTCCAGGTGCAGAAGCCCATAAACTGAAAGTGCGCTGTGCCATTTTTTCAAAACAATGGAATTTTAATATGATTTTTAGAGGTTGACCAAGACAGAGGTGTATTCATCACAAGTTGATCTGCATGATAAATTAGAGCCTTAGTATGTAAAGTTTTCATTATGAAACTAGCGAGTGTCATCTCTGATTTCAACCCTGGTTGTAACCAATTTAAAATATTTAAAGAATGACAGTGATGCATTCTAGTATCACTTCGGAAGCAAATTTGGCAATCATGTAAAAGTGCACGCTCTGATGTGATACTGATTTATTAGCAGCATCAATGACCAATGAACCGCATTCCAATAAGAAAAGTAAATGTGCCTGTGCTGTTTTAATTTTGGTTTCAGTTGTTCAGTATTTTGAATTCTGTATAAGGAGCCAAGCCTTTGATGAACAAGATTAGTAGTTTTTGAATGTAATATCGAAAGTAAGAGAATCCAAAGGCATGAATGAACTTAAAACAATCAAACTTTTTCAAACAGACACCATTGCGCGTTTGAAAAGCGGAAATGGTGGGCCAATTTTTTCAACTTTGAATTAGTACCAAACAAAATTGAATGAGTTTCTCCTACCTCTCTTCCAGTTTTGTCCTCTACAACTCCACATCTGTATTCACCGTAATCAGAGTGAGCTCC
Source organism: Neoceratodus forsteri (assembly GCA_016271365.2). Classification (NCBI taxonomy): domain Eukaryota; kingdom Metazoa; phylum Chordata; order Ceratodontiformes; family Ceratodontidae; genus Neoceratodus; species Neoceratodus forsteri. The sequence continues at coordinate 674,675,005 of CM057459.1, read as the reverse complement.
TGCTGCATCATCTCTATCTACAAAGCTGCCCCAGTTCTAGACTCTGGATCAGTTGCATGCTCCCTAGCCTCTGTCTCACAAATCTTGCTAGCAATGACCATTTTTTCACCACTTCCTGGTCACTTTTCTCAAGGATGTCTCATGAGTTCTGCCTACAGCTGGCCTTCCTTAATGACCAGTCCTCTCTTTGCACAGATCCTTGAGGTCAGCCACTGTGCATCTCCTATATGATCCAGACATAGTGTCTGTAATTATCTGCTCTTAGTTACAATAAAATAAAAGTGGAGAATATACAGCATCTCATTTTGTATATCCTGTTCTGTTACTGGACAGATAACCTTTTACCTGACAGTCCATTTCGGAACCCAACCACTGCCAACCAGTTTGTCACAGACCTGTCCTCTCACAGAACTCAGTTTGCATTGTTACTAGCTTTCATAACCTTTCAGATGCCTGGAAGGGTTACCTCGTGTGCTGCCACCATTTAGCCACAACCTCACTCAGGTTATCTCTTTGTCTGAATCCCACCAGAGCTACTGTTCATACTGTACAGTGTTCCTTACCAAAGGGCAAATGAACCACCTTTTTGTCACAGCTGAGATACTTTGCCTTAGGTATGGTAACTGTCACCTGTATCTTTAGAAATGGATCATGGACTTGTAAATGTACCCCGGTTATCTATACCTGAAATGATTCAGTCACAGAAAGCACGATGTACAGTATATAAACTAACATTTAAAGAGGGACTCTGGTTAAAAGTACAACATTGCAGAATTAGAGAATTAGACTCAGCATACCCCCAATAAATCTCAAACCAAAATTAGGTTTCTACATTACTGCTTTTAAAGTTATGAGCTATTTTGTAACCCTGATTTCACTCCTGTTCAAAAAGCCAGTTTCAGTGAAAAGCCACTGATGATGTCACAACCAGAACTCACAGACTAGTCCTCCCTATCAGCAATCTTATAGGACCTATTTCTTCAAAATTATTGAAACTGTAGCAGTAGTATTTATTTAAAAAATTGACACAGGGTAGCCTGCAGTGCTTGTGTTTCCAGAATGTTCAGATGCATGGCAGTACTTTAGAATGCATCAGGAGGTGGTTTTGGAATGCAGTGTGGAACAAAGTGATGATGTCAAAGTGGTGAACAATTTTGAATGCTGGGGGCATGAAATCTCAGCATGTGGCAGGGATGTGCCATCTCACAGTGTGGTGGGACACTCAATCTCAGAATGCGAGAGGACACACATTGAAGAATTTAGTGGGGACTGGCAATTCGAAATATAAGTAAGGATGTACACTGTTGGAATATGGCAGAACACACCATTTTATTTTGAAACTGCTTATCCTTGAGACATTCTGGAATTGTATGCTTCCACCACATTTTAAAACTTTGCATCACATCCCCACCACAATCCAACATTGTGCATCCCAGCTACATTCCAAAATAGCACACCTCACCACATTCCAAATTGCACATCCACACCATGTTCCAAAGTTGTGTTTCAATGCCACATTCGAAAGGACAACTATTACATTCCAAAATTATGTCATTGCCACATTCTGAAACTGTGCATCACCACTACATTCTGAAACTGCGATCACCATTGCATTCCAAAACTGTGTGTCATTGCCTCATTCCAAAAGTGTGTGTCATGCCACATTCCAAAGTAATGGGTCACTGCCACTTTCCAAAGTCATGCATCACCACCACATTCTGAAGTCGTGCATCACTGTCACATTCTGAAGTCATGCATCACCACCACATTCTGAAGTCGGCATCATCATTACATTCCAAAGTCGAACATCACCAACACATTCCACAGTAGTGCATCACTGCCACATTCCAAAGTAGTGTGTCACTGCCACATTCTCAGTTGTGTCACCACCCCATTCTGAAGTCATGTGTCACTGCCCCATTCCAAGTCATACATCACCGACCCATTCTGAAGTCGCATTCACTGCCCATTCTGAAGTGGTGCATCACTGCCCCATTCTGAAGTCGTGCATCACTGCCCATTCGAAGTCGTGTGCACACCCATTCCAAAGTTGCACAGCACTGCCACATTACAAAATTGCATGGTACCACCACATTCCAAAAATGCATGGTACTACCACATTCCAAAACTGCACTATTGTTCATCACAACCTAATTCTGAAACTATGCTTCACTGTTGCATTCCAAAACTGTTCTTCACTGCCACATTCCAAAACTGTGCATCATGCCACATTCCAAAGTCATGCATACCGCCACATTCCAAAGTGTGCATCACTGCCATCTATTCAAATTCGTGTGTCACCGTTACATTCTGAAGTAAGTGTGTCATCACCACATTTCAAAGTCGTCGTCACCTTTACATTCTGAAGTCATGCATCACCACCACATTCTGAAGTATGTGTCACTGCCACATTCTGAAGTCGTGTGTCACCACCACATTCCAAAGTCGCATCACCACCACATTCCGCAGTTGTTCGTCAATGCTACATTCTGAAGTTGTGCCTCACTGCCTTTCTGAAGTCATGCATCACTGCCACATTCCAAAGTCGTGCATCACTGCCACATTCCAAAGTCGTAGCTTCACCACCACATTCTGAAGTCATGTGTCACCACCATTCCGAAGTTGTCGTCACCACCACATTCTGAAGTTGTGGGTCACTGCCACGTTCCAAAGTCGTGCATCACCTACCCCATTCTGAAGTTGTGCATCACTGCCCCATTCTGAAGTCATGTGCACTGCCCCCATTCCAAAGCTGGGCAGCACAGCCACATTACAAAATTGCATGGTACCACCACATTCCAAAACTACATGGTACTACCACATTCTGAAACAGCATGATTGTTCACCTCAACCTAATTCTGAAACTACGTGTCACCATCAAATTCCAAAACTGCATGTCATTGCCACATTCTGAAGCTGTACCACCACCACATTCCAAAACTGTACATCAGCTTCACCACATTCCAAAACTGTTCATCTGCATCACCATCACATTCTGAAATTGTGCGTCATTGCCACATTCGAAATTGCGTGTCATCGTCACATTCTGAAATTGCATATCAGCCACATTCTGAAATTGTGCATATCACACATTCTGAATTTGTGTCATCACCACATTCTGAAACTGTGCATCACTATCACATTCTGAAATTTGTGTCACCACCACATTCCAAAAGTGTGTCAATGCCACATTCCAAAACTGAGCATCACTGCTACTCTCTGAAATTGTGTGTCACTGCCTCATTCGAAACTGCATGTCTCTCTACATTCTAAAATTGTACCTGCCTGCCACATTCTGAAACTGTGTGAAAACTTTCATGCTCCAGTATTGCCTGTCATTGTCACATTCTGAAAATGTGCATTCCACCATATTCAAAACTGAATATCCCACCACATTCTGAAGATGAGTGTCACTGCCACATTCAAAACTGCATGCTTAAGTTACATTCTAAAATTATGCATCCTGCCTCATTCTGAAATTTCTATATGGCTACCAGATTCTGAAACTGCATCACTGCCACTTTCTGAGATTTCGTGTCCATGACTCATTCTGAAATTGAATGTTGCCACCACAATCTGAAATCAAGCATACCAACCACGCTTTTGAAATTTTGCATCACTATACCACATGCCAAATTAATCCATCCAAGACACATTGCGAAATTACATATCCCTACCTCCTCCAGCAACTATGTGTCTCCCACATTTCAAATTGTGTATCTCTGCCACATTCTAAAACCATATGACACTGCCACATTGAGAATGTTAGCATCCCTGCTACTGTGTCCCACCTGCTTTCCGAGAGTGTGTCATTGTGCATTCCACAGTTGCAGTCTTGTGACATTTCAAAATCTCATCCCTGCACTATAAAAATTGCACATATTTTTGTCATTCTAAAGCCATGTTTCCCATTGTATTCCAACCCCCATTACATTCTTAAGTACTGTATCTTGCATCTGCACATTATGGAAATGCATGCCTGACTCACCCATTGTCAGCTTTCCTTTTCCAGATGTTTAATACCCTGTAGTTTTATGTAATGTGGGAGAAATAAGTCTTGTAGGTAGTTTGCAAGAAGGACTAGGCTGTGAGGTCTGGTTGTGACATCATCAGTAGCTCTTTACTAAAACTGGCTTTTTGAACAGGCTGTGAATCTAGGGTTACAAAATGACTTGTAACTTTTTAAACAAAGTAACTCAGAGATCTCATTTTTGACATGAGGCTGACTGGGGATATGCTAATCCAAATTCTGGATTTACTGATGCTAGAAATTTTGGCCAGACTCCTCTTTAATACTCCATGATATTTTGATATGTGACAGGATAATACACACTGAAGATATGGGGAATGCAGTATTTCTACAGAGATGGAAAATACATATGTTTGAAAAGACAGAGTGCATACAGAATAACCTAACTTAAAGCCATCTAAACTCTAAGTAGAGAAGAAGAAGCTACCCCAAGTGGGAACTTGGTGAGTAATGACAGATTTGAACTTTGATGTTACTAATTCAAAATCCCAGAACATTACTGAATCCAACAAGAAAACACACTACAGAAATGACTTGGCTGGTCAGCCCAATAAACCAACATCATCATATATGCCCTCTGACATCACATAGTGGACTATTTCTTTGATCTTTTGAGACTACTCTTTTTCACAATAGGTCCACATTAGTTTTATGGATTGAAGCATGGGCCTTGTGTTATTCTGGCTGGCTAAATCAGTGGGGTGTTTTCTCACTCTGCACTGGCCATGTTTACACTCAAAACATGTATTTTTGTTAAGAAAGGGATTCAGCACTTTGACTTTTAACCAAAACAAAAGCCTTTTTACAGGGTAGGAAAGGATTCACAAAGGGCCTCTTAGCTGAATGCCCACAAGCATGGTTACAGTGGAATGTAATTTTTAGTATCCACCAGATCTCCCACCTGAACTAAAATACTTTATAGAGGCATAGATGACAATGAAAATATATTAAACACACACACACACACACACACACACACACACACAAAAAAGTACATTGCAAGCTGTCACAAACTCCAGTGGCAGAGTTCCAGTTGGCAGGAGCTGGCAATGTGAAAGCCTGGACATCTGTGGAATTTAATCCGGAAGGTGGTATCTATCAAAGTGCTTGCCCCATATACTCCCCTGGAGAAAAGACAGAGAGGGCAGTCTCAGTCTTCTGCACACCCACAAGCATAGACAAGATTTAACAGAAGGTGTCCTCAAGCAGGATGAGATGACCTGCCGAGAAGCTTAGAGGTGGTAAATATAAAGGTACCATTAAAAAGTATTTTTTCCTCACAAATATGATTTCAACTAAACTGCCAAGGAAATAACTGTGTACCTCCAAAGTAAGGAAGCCACGTAAATGAGTACGCTTCATTCATTAACTGATCATATTCAATTTATATTGAAGTATGTCCTAGAAGTTAGAGTAATCAGCTGTGAATGAACTTAAAACCTCCAGCAGACCTGGATTTGATTCCTATATCCTCCACTTGCATACAGTGTGACCCTAAGCAAGTCACTTAACCTTTCTGTTTTCTAGGATGCCCCTGGAAACAAGCTTAATCTCATTGTGCCTTTCCCAGTCAAAAATAGTAAAATACAAAATACATTTAAAAAACCTAACTACACATAATGTTTTATTAACCAATGGTTACCTGCTGTGCTGACCCATGTCAGCTTGTCTAGGATCTATTTCAGTTATGTGCTAACACTTTCAGACATTCTGTGAAGGCACTGCTACGGAAGAGATAAAGTACAGTACACTGTGGTCCACCATACAGGGGCAGTGGCATTTCAGTGCTAATTACCATAATTCTAACACACTGAAACGACCTTGCTGCAGGAAGTGCTAGTGAGACAAGATCTACACTGCAGACTGCAATCCTGGTCTGTTTTTTGCTTGTTTTTTGAAAAGGTTCTGATTCACTCTGATTTACTCTGATGAACTGTAGACCTATTTTAGTCTATTTGAGTAAGAAATGCATCAGTAGTATTCTTTTAGATCCTCTTGTTAAAAAATAAAATGTAACCTTTTAAAAAAATTCTGTTTCTGTATTTTTGTGTTATTTTTCAAGGTCAACAAGCAGCCAACAGCGGTAAAATAAGTAAGCAATAATACCTGACAGGGTGGGTGATGAGCTATACCAGACGCCCAGGGGTAATGAGGCCCGGCGCCACAGGCGGAGGCCTTATATGCTGGAAGGTCTGGTATAGCCATCCTTCCACCCTGGAGGTATTATTGCACTTAGAAAATGGGCTATAAGCAGCATTTTTATCAAACATCGAAAAAATAGAAAAAAATAAAACCACAATTAAAAACAATGAGAAGTCCGTTGTGTTGTAAAGTAGTTCCTCCACTTCTATAGTTGGTATACAGTACTTGCCAGCAGAGGGCATTGCTGCAGTTTGCATGACCCGCCCAGTAAATAGAAATACTGAGGGCTGTCACTTTTGCTGTTGTGATTCTGGAGGTGATTCTCCATCTACCACACAGTATGATAGGTAAGACCAGAACTTTGAAAACAAACTGCCACATGTTTTCAAGTAAGCATGGTCATCCTTTGTAAAACCGGAAGAAGAGATATCAGTCTGCCCCCCGCCACTATCAGCATTGTTCTATATTGTTTTTCTTTTCAGTTTACCCCAAGAGAAAGGGGAGATGCTGCAGTGTTACCAGAAGCAAATTTGTTCACCCCTCCCCCGCCGCCACACACATGCTGAGGATCAGGAATGGCATAACTTTTGCCAGCGAGACAACAACGGATGAGGAATGGAGGAACATATTTGTTTCACTGTTGGCAGCCCATTTTTTCACCTGTAGTTATGTTATTCCACAGGATGGAAAACAGGGAGGCAAATGTGTGGGCGTGTGTGGTGGGGTGGCCGAGAAAAAATTTGCATCTGGCAGTTTAAAAGTTCCCAGTAATTGAGAAGTGTGGATGTCTTGTCCATTGGAAGCATGGGGCCATGGTGGATCGGGCAGTGTGGGTAGATTCCTGTCTTTTTCTTTTCACTTGAATGTCAGCGGAGATGGGGATTTGACTGCTTGTGTGTCGGCAGTTGCAGTTTGCACAGGCAGTCAGGGGTGATGGATTCTGTGACCAGAAATGGGTTGCCATGGAGCGCAACGGTGGTGAGAAAAGTGGTATTTTCGTGATTAGTGTAACACAGATGGAGACATGCTGCTGGGTAGTCTGCTCATTTAGAGATTGAGAAACAATGGCGGCAGGTGGATGATCGGCATTGGGGATGTGAGTCATAATAGAGATGGAGCTGCGCTGTTGGAAACATAAGGGGTATGTCCTGTCTTTGTACAATAGTTGTTTTCCTATTATTTATTAAAAGAAACTAAGACAGACTCATGGAGGAGTGGGCCAGAGTTGCTGTCAGTTTTCTCTTCTCTTTCCAGTGTGTAGTTTAGATCGCATTCCTTCCCGAAAAGACAGTAAGTTCGTAGGAGTTAAAGGAGTTACTGCTGCCCATTTTTCAGTGTAGCAGACCTAGCAGTATGTAGCAGGAGGGTGCAGCTGTAAGGTATGGAAAGAGTTTTTTCTGTTGGAGGTTTGAAAGGGGACCTGTCCTTACCTAAAAGGTGGTTTCTGTCCCCTCCCTCACACACTCCTGTCAGGTTCCACTTGGTGCCTCTGCAGCTTGACTATCGGCGCTGCTGTAGAATGGTTTGACAGCTACAGGTGCATGCTGCTCTTTTAAAAACCCTGCTCTGCCGACCATGGGTGTCGTGAAGCCAATCAGACTGATGGCTTCGTTTTCATTCTTTCATGTGTTTTTAAATGTGTGGCTATTGCTTATTGGTTGTTGTTTGACAAGCATGAGAGAGAAGTGTGGTGGGGGCGTTTTACCAGCTGCCAACTCGTGAGAGAAAAAAATGGCGGCTGGTCAATTTGAAAATTTAGAGTGCCAATGTATGTTAAGTAATGGGGCACCCCAAATTAGCACTTTGTTGTTGGTATGGTATCTATTGAAAATAAATGCATGTCTGGCATGGCCTTTCTGCCAATCAGCATGCATTATTTTTCAAGCCCATTTTCAAACTTACTGTTGTTCTTGCCAATCCTGTATGTCAGCCACCACATGACATTCATAGGAAACAGTGGGCTGGATTCACAAAACTCTTGAAAATCCCACAGCTGTATGGAAAAACTCAGTGCAAGTGGGATGCCACTCAGCAATCATAATTTTCCTGTTGCTGCAGTATTCTCAAAAGTGGAGCGGTTTATGACCAGCTCCATGATTTATAGTAGCTTGTGGATGGTGCTGCCGTGGAAATCACGCAGCTGAGAAGCGTCACAGCCAGTGGGGCCAGCCATAACATCTTCGCGGCTGCTTGGATGTAATAGAAACATAGAAACATAGAAATTGATAGCAGATAAGGACCGCTGGGCCCATTCAGTCTGCTAATTTTCCCGCCTACTATAAAGCTGCTGACCCTACTTGAACTCCTGCTTTACCTCCTCATTCCTATTGCTAGGGTTCCCCATGCCTGTCCCATTCATGTTTGAATTCCCCACTGTGCTTTCCCCACCACCTCTGCTGGGAGCCTATTCCATGCATCCACCACACTTTCCATGAAGAAATATTTCCTCATGCTTCCCCTTAGTCTAGCCCTTCCAACCTCATGTCAGTTTCTTTATTCCTGGACATCTCCTTTTCTGAAAGATGCTACCCTCTGGTACCCTATTTATGAATTTTAGATATTTGTAGGTTTCTATCATATCTTCCTGTCTCTCCTCTTCTCCAGGGTATACATATTGATGTCTCACAGTCTCTTCTCATATTACTTTTGGTGAAGGCCCTGCACCATCATTGTTGCCTTTGTTTTAACTGCCTACAGCCTGTCTATGTCCTTATGGAGATGTCCTCCAGAACTGGACACAGTATTCCAAATGAAGCCTCACCAATGATCTGTACAGTGACATCAGCACCTCCTTTCTTCTGCTGGTGATAACTCTCCTAAGCACTCCAGCATCCCACTGGCTCTTCCACAGCCTTATCACATTATTTGGCCACCTTTAGTCATCAGATATGATTATCCCCAAATCCCTTCCTGTTTGGTGACCCTCAGTATTCCCTTCTTCCCATCATGTAGTTCTCTCTGGGTTCCTGCACCCCAATGCATGATTTTGCACTTTTGCATTGAATCTCATGCCATACTCTGACCATTCTTGTAGTTTACCTTGCCCTCCTCATTTTTTCCAGCCCTCCCGGCATGCCCACCCTGTTGCAGATCTTAGTGTCATCCGCAAAGAGGCACACCTTCCTTCCAGACCCTCTATAATGTCATTTATGAAGACATTAAACAGGAGTAGCCCCAGGACTCATCTCTGTGGCACCCTGCTGGTCACCCTCCTTTCCTCAGATTGAGTTCCATTTACCATGACCCTCTGTCATCTATCACTCAACCAGATCCTAACCCAGTTTAATACCTTGTGATCCACTCTCAAGCACCAGTTCCTAACCCAGTTTAACACCTCAGACCCATCCCAGGCTTCCCAGCTTGTTCACCAGTCTTCTGTGTGGAACAAAATTGAAGGCCTTACTGAAATCCAGGTAGGCCACATCCACCACTCACCACAGATCCATGACCCTCGTCACCCAGTCAAAGAAATCAATCAAATTTGTTTGACATGACCTTCCGACTGTGAACCCATGCTGTCTCACATCCTGTGCTCCACTGGATTCAAGGTGTTCCACAATCCTTTCTTTAAGTAGTAATTCCATAATTTCCACTATTGAGGTGAAGCTGACTGGTCTATAGTTTCCAACTTCCTCTCCACTCCCACTTTTTGAAGAGGGACTACATCTGCCCTCCTCCAGTCCTCTGAAACCACTCCCATATAGAGTGACTCATTGAACAGGGCTCCCAGTGGTGCTGCCAGCACCTCCCATAGTTCCTTAATATTATAGGATGTATCCCATCCAGTCCCAGTGCCTTGTACACTTTCAGTTTTGTGAGTTCTTTTAGGACTCTCTTTTCCATAAATGGACTGGTGTTCATCTCCTCCTTATTTGTTCATGTTGCCCTGCTGTGGACCTCACCTTCTCCTTCTTCCATGAATAGAGAATGAAAATATTTGTTCAGTATTGATGCTTTTTCCAGGTCCCTTTCCATACACTCCTTCTTCCCTTTTAGTCTTATTATCCCAACCCATTTTTTCCTTTCGCTAATGTTCCTATAACAAGTCTTGTCCCTTTTTCACCTCCTGTGCTGTTTTCTCCTCTGTTTTACCTTTCCTCTCCTGACTGCTTTCCCTGCCTCCTCTGTTTATTCAGGAACACTACCCTATCCTCCTTCCATTGTGGTTCCTTGTTTTTCCTGAAAGTCATCTTATTTATTTATTTTATTTGTTTATTCATTTATTTATTGAGTTTTGGTGACCGGGTAAGTCCACTGGAAACAATTACAGTCCCTTTTTCATGGTCAACCCAGGGTCATTTAAACAGCAGAGAGGCAGTGCAATAATACAGAGAAACAAATACAAATACAGGATGGAAAAACTGAAATACAGCATATAGGAATATACAAAATTGACAAACAAGAAATCAATACTTCAATAAAAACATAGTTTCAAGGTTAATACAATAGGAACATAATTCAACAACTCAAAGCCTAGGTGGAGAAAGAGGAGGACGTGGGGAAGGGGAGGAGCAAGGCAATGAGCAGGAGGAAATAGGAGGATAAGGACAGAGGGCAGGGACTGGGACATGATGCCATGGTCAGGCAGGGTTAGGAGTAAAGGTAGAGGAAGGAGAGAAGACTCCCTTACCATTGCCCTTAGTATCCTTTGAGAACCATAGTGGCTTTCTTTCTCTGCCTTTGTTTACTTGCCTAATGCAAAGTTTTGTCACCTCCACCATGACTCCTTTCAGGTAGGCCCACTGCTCCTCCACTCCACCCCATTTGTCCCTCCCTGCCAGGGCATGCTTGAAACATATCCCCATCTTAGTAAAGTCCACCCTCCTGAAATCCAGAACCCTCACCTTTGTCTGGATTGACCCTGCCACTGTACTAATGCTGAACCACACCATGTGATGATCACTGGATCCCAGGTGTCCACTCACTCTGACTTCTTCAATTCGCTCCCATTGGTGAGTACAAGGTCCATAATTGCACCCTTCTGGTGGGCTCTACCATTAGTTGCCTGAAGCCTTCTCCTTGCACAGAGTACAGGATGTCCCTGCTCCTGGCTGAGGCAGCAGCTGGGATGCTCCAATCCATATCTGACAGGTTGAAATCACCTATCAGCAGCACCTCCTTAGCTGCTATCATGTGGATGAATCTGCTATAACCTTGTCCCCTTCTCCCTGGGCTGGAGGTCTGTATATCATGCCTATATGAATAGCAGTGCCATTAACTGTCTCAAGGGTGATCCACAGTACCTCCAGCCCCTGCATTCCTGTGTCACAGTCGTTCTATTACCCTTTCTAATGTAAAGAGCCACCCCTCCCTTTTACCTTCCCTGTCTCTCTAAATAGAGTATAACCTGGTATTGCTACATCCCAGTCATGACTTCAGTGTACCACATTTCAGTAATGGCTACAATGTCAAGTCAGCCTCTGTCATCAAGGCCACCAGGTCTGGTATGTTATTCCTTAGGCTGTGTGCGTTAGTATACATGGCCTTCCATGTTCTACCATTTTCCTTTTATCATCCTGCCTGCTGTCTTTTTGCTTCCTCTGTTTGTCCTTCCTGTTGTCATCCCCTTCCTCCTGTCCTCTGCAGTCCCCCTATGGGCATTGTTTCTTCCGGCGACATCACAGCTTTATGGTCCTCCATGTTGACTTCACTATCCTGTGGGGTTGGGCAATTTGGTTCTCCTGCATCCTCTGCCAGACCCACTTGCTAGTTTAAATGCTTACCAATGAAGCATTTAAATCATTCACTGAGGACAGTGGTCCCTCCCTGGACAGGTGTAGGCCATCCCCTTGTGCAGGGTCACATTCTCCAGGTGGGTCCCCAGTTCCCAATAAAGCCCAAACCCTTTCTCTGCACCACTTCTCCAGCCAAGTATTGAAGTCCTTGGCAGAGGTTCCTAGTCTCCCCTTTCTGTGGATAGGTAGCACTTCTGGAGAAGGTCACATAGCTTATTAATTGTGCAAGACCCTCCCCAACTCCCTGAACTCCTCGTGCACCCTTGTTATCCCTGTCTTGTCTCCAGCCAGGTCATTTGTCCCCAGATGGACAATGACATCAAGCTTCCCGGCCTCGCTACTGCCTTAGCAATTCTCTGGATCTTCTCCCATGTCTCTAAGCTGTGCTTCCCAGCAGACATTTTACCTCCTTTCCTCCACTGTACCTGTCCCCAAATCCACTCTCTGACTATGGATTTCCCCACTAGAAGAAGCTTCCTCTTCCTTTGGGGTTCTCTTCCACCCACCTGTGGGGTTCTCTTGTGAAGAATCCACTCATCAACCATGGTTGCAACTTTGGGTGTCACAGTGGGATCCTCCCGCACCTCCAAAACTACATAGGATTTCTTTGTTGCACCGTGTGGGATGCGCTTTTGATCCACACACTCACCCTCCTGAGCCCACTGTAGTCCATACACTGCTTTTGCTGTTCCTCCTTTGAGGTAGTGGGTGTAGGCTTGGTGGTCCCTGGGTGGGGAGAGATTTTCTGCAACTTAACTAACTTGGCCTGGAGGCTGACAATCTCTGCCCTCAGCCCAAAGAGGTGCCTGCAGATGGGCAGCACCACAGTTCCCAGAATGTCCTTCTGAAAACTATGGCTTCACATCCATTTGCACTACACCACTCCCAACATGATCCCTATCTGTTCTGCTTCTGTCTGCCAGGTCGCTGTTTGGGAAACTCCTTAGTACTGTAACCCTTTCCTAGGGACTATTTACCAGGGCCCCAAAATGTTTTTTAATTTTTTTTATGTTTTATTTGATACTATAGCAATCTCAAGAAGATATCCTCCCAGATTATGCAGCACTGCCTGACAGTGAAGAAAAAGAAGAATCAGCATTTATATAGCACTTTTCATACACAATATGTCCCAAGTGCTTTACAAGCAATGCTAGACTGGTAGTGAAGTGACTGAATGTGTAGTAGCAGCCATATAGCACATTGACACCACACACAGCCTGGGCAAATGCATGAACCAGTTTATGGAAGAAGAATATTGACCTGGACATCGAGGAAATTTCCCTACTCTCCTGTAGGAGGACCTTTTCATTTTTGGACTTGTCTCATTCTGCTGCAGGTGGTGGAAGTGTTTGGATGGATGCACAGAATGAACTTCAAGTGCAACACAGACGATTGATGATGCCTCAGGTTGAGGGATCCGCTGTGGTGGCATCTGAATGCATCCTATGGGTGGCCAGCATAAAGCCCGAGACAGCAACCCTCATGCAGAAAAATGGAAACTGACCAACTATCCCTGGAACAAAAAACAAAAATGCTTAGAAGCAGAATTACTCCAGATAAGTGAGCAGATTTCTAGAGAAGCTCAGACAAGAAGAAGAGTAAACGAAAGTGCATGGATACTTCACCAAGCACTGATAGGGTCATTGGTCTTATGAAGATTCTAGCAGCAGACAAAAGACTCGGATCATCTCCGACCAGGACAGATCTGTCTCTCGACAAGACTGGAGTATGGAGGTAGAAGGCTCTGGTTGTCTGACAAGGCCCTGCAGGACGCAAGCTGGATACCCACCCAAAATGGTCACTGGAGACTGGACCCTGCAATTCCCATACTGCCCCCCGCAACCACAGATAAGTAACTCTCATAATCTTACGGTTATGCTGGGAGATAAAGATCAATTGGTTTCTTAGCATCTAGCCCTGCGCTTGAACAGGAGCCCCAGAACTTGCATTCTACTATTTTAACTGATGATCCTTTGAGAACCCGTTGCTTGATGGTGATTTCACTCCAGATAGTGATAAACCCACTAAACCTACTTTTGCCAGTCATTTCCATAAACCGTGGAATTGGCAAAATGCCAAACTGCTGTTCTGGCTGTGGTATGTGGCCCTGAGATCATCTCCGGATCGTTTTTTTGTTGGGAAAATTCTACTGAAATAAAGTATGGGTTTTATCCATCGGAGGTTTATGCCTTGATACATGCACAGGGGAATTCCATTTTGATTTTAGCTTTCAAACCCTGCTTTGTTAGAAACATTCTGGTGCCAATATGTGAAACTTAAAACTAACCCTTTATGGGTAGATTTTCTTGTCATTCTTCTGACTAAACAACCCTTTAGGGTTATCACTGTCCTTTTCCGAAATGATGGGCGTAAACATCACAGACATTGTTTTTTGGCTGGAGAAGCGATGTTCTATCCAGGGAAACCAATGCCAATCATGGATGATGAAGGGTTCTGGAATCAAATACCCTTTCCAGCTTCAAAGCAAGGAGATCAAGGAGACACAGAGGGTCAAGACAATCAGACTGTAGTGACTTCCAGGGTGGAAGAGTGACAAGGGCATCAAGCAAAGTGAAGTGACTATGTCTGATAATCTGTGATTCTGGCTTCTTTTACTTTTAGCGCCCTCATTAAATGTGAACAGCATTCAATCCCCACCAAACATTCTAGTACTTTTGCACAATTTTATAAAAGCAACTTAGATAGTGTGTTTTTCAAGATGTTCACCTTCACTCCACTAAAATGTTATCTGCGGCCTCTAATGGCTGGATATGGGGAGATTGTTTCTGGTCACACGGGAGGATCTGTGTTCGGGGTAGGGATTTGCTTCTTCATTAAGAATCGAATACTCTGACACCTTGAAATAGTAGCAGATAGAGCATTCATGATGGACATTCAATGGGAGGGTTTAACCTTACGCCTGTTTAATGTTTAATGTTTATGCTTGACAGTTAAAGCATGATAGAGTAGCTTTGTTCCAGTTCCTCACACCCTTCTTACTCACAAATCATTCTGTTCTACTGGGTGGGATTTTAATTATGTGTTGCCTCTACAAAGACCTAGTTCTTTGGGAAAGAAGACATATTGTGATGCATCTAGTCTGCGAATTCTGAGTGAGGAGATAGGCCTTGTTGATGTTTATAAGGTTATGTATTCTGTAGCCCCATTTACTTATTTTTTGGCCTCTAGACCTCGCAATTGATTATTTCTTTGCATCTCCATCCTTTTGTTACAGTCTGCTAAAATTATAGATGTTGCAACCTCCGATCACCGGATGTTGGAACTGGTGCTTGTAGCCACCCTGCACAACACCATAGTCCTGGGGTTTGGAAATTGAATGTATCACTGCTAGAGGTTCCTCAGATACTGGAGGTTTTAATTTGATTTTGGAAGCCAGAAAGTCTGTGTTTTTCTGCATGACAATACAAATCTGTGGTGGGAGGATACTAAACTGGATATAAGGAAATACTTCCAGGAGATGGGCCACATTAATGGGAAATTTAAACAAGATAGGATGCTTATTTTGAGGGATGAAATTAGTGTCTTGATGGGTTTACGCCAACATCTAGGCAGGAATTGTCATCATCGTATTAAAGAGCTTAAAGCAGAATTGACCTTTTACAAATGCAATTTATGGAAACTTGGAACAAAAGCAAAATGTGGGATGAAAGGAAAATCGGTTGAAACTTTGCCTTTGAATCTGCTACTTTGTTAAAAGATCAGAGGAATATGGGATTCTCTACACCTCAAGTGGTGATAAAGTAACAGATAATATGGAGATCTTGACAGAGATTTACATATTTTGAGAAATCCTTACAAGTCAAACCTTACCCATCTCGGATATGAAGCACTGCTAGCTTCTTGTGCTTTACCACACATTCCTACTGATCTGGGGCTGTTTTGACTAAACCCATTATACCACTAGAACTGAGGGAAGTTATCTGGTCCTTGAAATCTGGAATGGCATCAGTGTCGGATGGGCTCCCTCATGAAATTTAAAATGATCTGGGAATATTTGGAAGTAAAGTTATGTGAGTATTATAATATGGGTCTACAGGTAGGTCAACTGCCAGAAAGCATGTTGGAAGGATTATTAATTTTACTATTTAAGGGTGGGGACAGGGGTTCTGAATAATTAGAGACCAATCTCCCTTTTAAATACCAATATTAAAATATTAATGAAAATTTTGAGCAAAAGAATTTTGGAAGTTTTAGATTCAATTATTCACCCTCTCAGTTTAGTGGGGTTCCATTGAGACAATTACAGGAAGCTTTAGTCCTTTTATGTGAAATTCTGCATAAAGGAGACACACAGGAATTGATGGGCCATTTGGTTTGTTTAGATCAATCCAAAGCTTTTGATAGGCTAGAGTATGAGTACCTTTGGGAAACTCTTCGGTGCTATGGTTTTCAGATTCTTTTATCTATTGCTTGCAAACATGTTACTCTGGCATTAGTATTCTACCCAGTATTAATGGTTGGGTAGGTCAGGTGGTGGCGGTACAATGGGGAGTTAGACAGGGTGTCCTCTCAGCCCAGTGTTATATATTCTATCTTTGGATCCGCTTTACATGCTCTACATGGTAGACTCCATTATTAGGCTTTCGTGGGAAGTGAGGATACTCGATTGTCACAATGGCATATGCAGATGATCTGGGGATTTTTGGGCTGACTGTAAGTCTGCTTGGGAAGCAAAATGTATTTTGCAGTTATTTTCCAGTTTAACTGGTTCTGCTGTTAATCATACGAAGAGTTGTATATTACCCATAGGTTATGATGCGATTGATGCAGCTTCAGTTTGGGAATACCAATTACCCTGGTTATCACAAAATTTGGGGAATCTACTTTGGGGTCCAAATCCACAAACATATAACTAGGAACTAAAATTGGCAGAAGCACGAGAATGGGTACAGGGTGGGAATAAATGGCGTATGACAAAAGCTAAAGGAGTATATTTTAATCAAAACATATTTGCTGTCCTTTTCTTGTTCTTAGCAGCTGTTCCCCCAGAGAGCATTGGAAACTTCTGTGTATAGTGTGTATTTCAATGTCTATGGGCAGCCAATTGAACCCTGTGAAATGTGGTGTTACATACCTCCCAAAGAACATGGGGTTTGGGGATGATTAACCCGGTGGTTTTCTTTTTGTTACCTTTTTGTATTATAACTATGTCCCTATGTTGTTAGAGGTTCAGAAATTGTGGTCCCCTTGGGTGATCAATATTGTGGGACCTATATTAATGGCTTGGGAACCCTCACAATATGTTTTGCATCAAACTAGGATGGCTCAGTTACCACTATATTTTAGGGATGCAATTGGGAAATTAAAGGTATGGAAAATTGTCAAAAACTTTGGTTTCTTCTAATCGAAAAGTTTTACATGGCTGGATTATGGAGTCCCATTTTTCAGCCTCAAGTTTTGTGAATTTGCCCGTGGAGACCAGAATTGGTTCATTTTACTCCTGAATAGTAAGAGGTTCCTCCTTATATGTGGGATTGTTTATGGCTATGTATGCATAAAAGTTTGGCGTGTGAGGGACTCTAAAGCATAAAGAGCTCAGAAAGGGAATGTCCAAGGGAGGATATATGAAAGAGTTGTTGAAACCATGGTGCATCTTTTGTTGAATGCCCTTTGCCATTTCCTTCTGGAATCATTTTCATGCATCCTAGCCTTAAGTCCTTTTTAGATATAACTCCTGATATATGGGTAGAGGGATATTACCTGGATTTTGGATTAAATATGAAATCTGTACTATTCGACTTTTGATGGGTTTTATTTGTTTTCGACTGTGGCAAGCACGGTGTGATTTGACCCTTCAAAACCAACTGACTTGTGAGCTGCTTATTTTTACTCTCTAAAGAATTTCTTCAATGGCAAACATTGGAGGAATAGGGTATCCTTAGATGTATACAAACTATGGTGAAGGAACATGTCCTGGCTAGATACGGATGATGGAGGAGTGCATGATCTCTGAGTATGACTACAGATTGTCTATAGGTTGATAGGATTGTTTGATCAACATTTAGTCCCTATTGGTCTTCCATCTCCATGGATCAATTTTCAGAAAACAGGGATAGCTCCCTTACGTATGAGGCTGTTTCTTAAACCTCAGTTCCCTTATTTTTCCCTTTTATTTTGGGGATTGGTCGATATATTACTTTTTGACTTTGGGTGTGTAACTTCCCTGGGGTTATTGTTATTGGAAGGTTTCCTGGTTGAGGACATGTTTCTCCTAAGATGAGATTCCTTTTTCCTATGTATACTTGTTCTCATAGGGGAACTTTTCTTCAGAAGTCTTTGTTTAGTTTTAAAAGGGTATCATAATTTTCATTAGTGATTCATTGCAGTAGGGAGGGGATATTTTTGATTTGTTCTCTACAGTATGAATAAATTATTATGATTATGTTTTCTGGCCTTAATCAAAATTTTCTTTCTAGGTTTCTTGATCCTGTATAACAAACGGATCGGAAGACTTTTCCATATATATTGGTGTCCAATTTTTTCTTAAAAAGTCTGTTAGGAGTTAGTTCCTTTTGTATGAAGTAATACAAAGGTAATTTTTTTGTGATGATGTTGTATTTCTTCTAGGTCCCTGCCTATGCTATTTGGGGTAAGTATTGTTTGTTTAGTTTTCAAATTTAGTATGACATAATACTAATTTTGGTTTTATGTTATGATTTTGTATGTATGATCTCATTTTTGACAGCACAATTTTCATTAATCTGGAGTCTACTTTACCCAAACTTGTTTTGTATGGAGGGATGTATGATGTATTTCCTTTTTTTTTCTCCTATGTTTTTGTGTGATGAAACACTGTTTTTGTTTGGATTTTGTTTTCAGTTGTAATAAAATGTTCTCTACTCAGTCAGCAGGGGGAGCTTTGTCCCTCTGTCCAACATGGCTGACAGTCCTGCTGCAGGAGGTGAGAGGTGGTTCTGCTCTGCCTAAGGTCGCTGCTTTCCTTTGGAACCTTTGTGTACTTCTGATTCTGGGGCTCAACTGACAGTCATGGAAGGCCTGGTTACTTCTGAGAATTTTACTGACTCTGCTTGCAACTCTGCTGTTTGTGTTCCTCAAATTGGGCATGTTGAAGCACAGGTCAGCAAACCAGATGCTGATATTCCTGAAGCTAAACTTAGACAACTTTCCTAGCATAAGCACTTTCTTTTACAACTTGTTCAAGAAGACATGGCTTCAAGTTGGAATTCCTGGAGGCTTCTATTCTATGTCTGCTCCCCCAGACCCTTTGTTACACAGTTCTGAGGTACCGATTGCATCACAACCTGCTTCTCATTCTTCTGACCTGCATTTGAGACCCACTTCCTGAACTGTCAGTAACTTGACTCTACCTGGTCTTCTGAAGCTGCCCTGTGTGCTGCAGACTGGCAACAATCTGCAGAAGGACAACCCTGGCCTTCTCCTGGTCCTATCTCGCTATGACTATTATTGATACGGCCGAAGACATTTCTGCTGACTCTAGAACTATTCACAGTGTCCTCTCTCCGATCGTGGAACCTGTTACAAGTCATTCAGCTCTACCACTCACTGGCGAGGATACTGCTAAGTCTTTTGGACCTACTCCCAATCCAAGGGCCCCACTGAGCAGTGCACTCCAACAAGTAAGCAACCTCTTTCTGCTCCTGGCAATGATTCTACGATTCTACCTTTTGAAATGACTGATTTATTTAAATCTGTGGGGAGCCTGCTCAGTGGCGGAACGCTAGCGATTTAAGTTTTAGGTGAGGCCTCCATGGCCCCTCTCAACAAACTGTTCTTCATAATAATTACGGGACACTATGCATTAGCCCTTCTGAGTTGTTTGTGTTTATTCATATCAAGGGCGACACTGTGTATGACGTCAGTTTTAAGAATGTCCACACATTGCAAAAATTCTGGGCTCCATATGAGCTTGAGAAACAGACCCCTGTATGGTCCCTCTTTCTGTTAATTTCTCTTACCAAGCCCTTGGTTAAAGTCCTTACATTATTGTTTCAGAGTGAGGGGTTAACATCAATGATGTTCAATATTGGCTCAGCAACATTGTGAACTGTTGGATCCTCCTCTCCCTTTTTGGATAATGATTTTGTTTGGATAGGAGGTTGGAAAATAAAGGTTCAGCTTTGGCAAACTGAACAGGGGTTCTGCATATCCCAGGTAGCTTTCATATAGGGCGAGACAGGGGTATCTGTTTCTATCCGGGACAACCATGTACTTGTCACAAGTGTGGCTGCAGAACACATTTTGAGCTACACTTGTGACCAACCCAGGTGTACTTTATATCTTCAGTATGGTCATGTGAGCTTAGATTGTCCAAACACTCAGTACTGTAATTTATGTGATGACCGTGGGAATAATTATCCTGTGTCCGTGGGTTGAGCATAATCGGCTTGACAGGGTTCCACAAGACCACATGCTCCTTATTGCTGAGTCTCAAGCCTAGGCACAACAACAGAAGGAGGAGTTCTCTTGTTGTACATGGACCTCCTTCTGGTATTGGTGTGCATAGCACTCACGTACAGCTGCCTCCTTCCTCTGACCCTTCTACCTCTCTCCCCTGTGACTGGTGTGTCCCTTGATCTGGGATCGGGAACTGTGCTGCCTGTGTCTCAGGGCATTCCTCTCCTCCTTCAGGTCCGGTTATGGTGACTTGTATGCCCCCCCGCTGAAGTCCCTTTGTTGTTGTCCTCCATTGAAGAGAGGGAAGGTAAAAAAATCTGAGTCCAGTATGCCCACTAATTCCATTCTAACTCTACAATAAATTTCAAATGCTTGCTAAGACATGGCAGTGGGTGACACAGAAGGTGAGGGAGGACTCTGATTCATCTTGAGCTTCCTCCTCTCATTGGATTACTCCTCTGACTCCAGTAAGGAAGTTCCTTGTCCAGATAAACTGCAGAAAGCTCAGTTTCCTCATAGGTGATTGTGTGGCTCTTGCTCTTGGAACTTACTGGTATGATTTTTTCCCTCTCTTGGGTGTTGTTCTGCCTTACCCTTTCAGTGCCTTTTTCACACTATGACACACTAACTAATATTAAATGTTGCACCTTGAATGTGTGCAGTATTAAGTAGTTTCGTAACAGCTTTCCACTTTTGGTTTTCAGCTAACGCTCTGGCAGGACTTTTACTTTCTACAGGACACCCGGATTAAATCTAGACATGCGGTCTGCAGGTTACTAACAGGTGGTCAGTTGGACCTTCCTATTGGTCGATGGGAAGATACTTGCGATGGTGTGAGTATTTTATTTTTGACTACCTGTTAAAATTGCTAGGGTGATACATGTGGTCTGCGGGAGGTTATTCTTATTGATGGGACTTCTGGGTTGGTCCATTTTCGCCTTCTTAATATATATGCCCACAAAGTATTGCAGCCAGATCCACTTTATTTCTTAAAATTCACCCATACTTGTTTACCACTAGACAAGTGTTTTTGGGGAGATTTCAATTGTGGGCTCTCGGCCTCAGACTGGCCCAGTAATGCCCATAAATTGTTTAGTAATTCTGCTACTTTGTCTAAGGTTATTTTTTCTGCTCATCTTATAGATGGGTATCAATCTATTCATAAATTAGCGGCTAAGACTTACTATAGGGGTACACTGGCCACTCATATTGATTTTTCTTCCTTTCTAAATATATCACCATTTCTCAGGCTTCTGTGATTCCTTGTGAAATGTCAGATCATATGGCTGTGGCCTTAATATGTTCTCCTGCTGATGGTTCCTTTCTAGTTGCTCCTTGTATTAGGTGGAAGTTAAACTGCTCTTTGCTTACTGCTGCTTATGGCTCTAAGGGCTGTTTGAATTTATTGCAGGCCAGGATCACTGTATTGGATGCTTATCAATATCCCTTTGTTTGGTGGGAGGATACTAAAGCTGATTTGAAGAAATATTTCCTCAAATTTGCTGGATTTAGCCCACTCTAATTTTTTTACTCATAAATTGCGGAAACAGCTCTTGGATCTGATTTCCAGGGCATATGAATCCCATACAGATCTTTCTCTGCAAATTAAGGACTTAAAATGCCAAATGGAGAAATACCAGTATGACTGAACAGTTTCTTTAAACCTTGAGGCTCAGTGTGGTACTCAGGCTTCTAAAGCTTCCATAGACTATTTTAAGAACTGTTCTGACAGGATTTCTTCGATGGTTATTGAAAAACTTACTGACCCTGTCTGGTTTGCAGCATGGTTCTCTTCCTTTTTGAAGCGTATAGTTCAGTCTTATGTGGAAGGATGTTTGGTATTTGTCCTGATACTCTTGATCCTGGTTGTTTCCTTTGATCTAGAGATCCTGGAGGTCCCGGAGGGTATTCTCCATGTTCTGGTACTCCGATCTTGGTTGAGGAAATGTTATGTGCCATTAAAAACAAAGGCGTAATTCTCTGGGGAGTGTGATGGTTAACGGCTGAGTTATATCATTCCTTTCTAGATAGTTTTGCCCCTGCCCTTACTGTAGTTTTAATAGTATCTTAACTACGTATTCTACGCTCTAAATTTTTCTGATGCCATTATGCTTTTACTTTTTAAAAAGGAGATAAGGCTGACATTAAGAACTGGAGACCTTTGAGTCTCCTAATGAAGATTATAAGATTCTGGCTGCAATACTTTTGAACAGGTTACTGCCCTTGCATCTATTGTTATTTCACAGGAACAAACCTGCGCTGTGCCAGGCAGATCTATCTTACATTCACTGTCCCTTATTAGGGATGTGTTTTTCCTGTTCAGACCTCAGTCAAGCAGGTTTTTCTTTAGACCTGAGAAAGCTTTTGATCAGGTGGATCATTTCTTTTTGTTTCAAATTATGTTATATTATCATGTACCCAAGCAATTTATATCTTGGATTAAGTTGTTGCATAATGTTGCATGGATTACCCTCACATTAATAATTCCCTAGTAAGGATTTTTAAACAAAGGGTGTACGCCAAGGCTTGCCCCTTAGTCCCATTTTATATGTTTTCAGATTGACCCTGTTTTTGAGATGGCTTACTTCTGGCCCTGCTATCTCTAGATTATTGCTCCCCAATAGTCAGTATGCCACTAGCATCTATGCATATGCAGACGATTTATGTATTTGCACTACACCCCTTTGAATGCTGTTGGTTTTAATGACCTAATTTCTGATTTTGAGACCTTTTAGATTCTAAGTTGAATCTCCATAAAGTGTGATGAAACTTATCCTAGTAATGTTTCTCCCTCTGCCTTTGATCATGTGGCCCAGATTCCTTTACTCACAACCCAGTAAAGATTCTGGGTATATATTTTGGGACTCCTGATGATCCCACTTATAACTAGAATTTGGCTATTGATAAAGGCGTCACTTTAAATAAATCCTGGAAGAGTAAAACTATTGCCAAGCAAAAACTTGTTAGGCTTTTAAAAACATTGGTGTTGCCTGTGTTCTTATTTATTTATTTATTTATTGAATTTTGATGACGGGTAGGCCCACTGGGCCCAGAGATGTCCTTTTTCAGGGCGACCGGGTGCAACAACAACATACAGGTAACAGTTCAGTACAGTCTGGAGAGAGGAATGGTATTTTAAAAATAGGAGTACATATCTTTGCAGGTGCCAAAGAATGGAAAACATGTAGGCTGTATGGACATGAAGGTAACAAATAATGAGCACGTTAAACTTTAAGCAACCTTACTAGTAGATTAGATACCAGGTCCACTGGAAATAGTGAGCAGCGTCTGTAGACCTAGGGTTAGCTGATAAGCACGCAGGGTTGGAAGGGGATAAGTTAGGGACCTAAGTGCACCCTTCAAAGAGAAGAGGACCAAATGTCCTGCCTAGATGGCTGTTGAGGACAAGTGAGCTGCTCAAGAGGCTGAGCTAGGTCAGGTACTGTGGCATAGACATATGCTCCTATTGAGCAGGTGTCCCTTCAGCAGCGTCCGGAAGCTAGAAACAGTCTCCGCCTCCCAGACCTCCAAGGGAGGTTGTTCCAGGTGGAAGGGGCGGTGTCGTAGGGACCTAGACCCAGCTTTGGTCCTCATCTTTGGGACCTCGAGGAGAGATTGGCCTGATGAGCGCAGGCACCGTGGGTTGGGTTTTGCCCTGACGAGCCCAACCAGGCTAGGGGGAGAGAGAGGACCAACTATCTTGTATGTAAGGCAGAGGGAAGGGTAGGCTAGATGAGCATCAGCGACAGCCACCTGAGCCTGGATTGGGCCTCACAGTGGTGAGTCATAGGGTGAGACAAGGTGGCAAAGCGGACTAACTTATTGTACAGAGTCTGCAGCCTTCCCTAATTCCACCGTGGCCCGCTCCTGGAGGATCTTATACATTGCTATGGTTTTCCTTTACCTCTTACTCTGAAAGTAGGCTTAATAATCTTTTTTTCCAAGGCTTTTGGGATTCGCGGTTGAACCCCATAAGGAGGTTTTTTATATCAGGATTATTGTATGGGTGGGTGCGGATGCTAAATCCTGTGGTTTTCTTTCATTGCCTATTTTTTAAGTTTGTGTTTCCTTTTTGAGGAGCTGTCCCCTCCTCAATGGGTGTCTGTTTTCATGGACTTGGTATCTCCTTTATGGTACATATGTGTGGTTCTTCTTCAGAGATACCAAGGATTTTAGGTCCTCTGGTATTCCCTCTTGGTTTCAAAATTTTTAAACTAAAGGAGTGGAAATTAACCCGTCAGTCCATTCTTCTTATGACAAGAAAACAGCTGTATGGGACTATCATTCAAACTCATTTTTCTGATATCCCTTGTATTTTGGACACTACTGGTGTGGAACTGGACACTACTTTGATTTTTCAACAACTTGTTAATACTGGCTTCCCCAAAATTGTGGGATGTGGCCTGGTTGTCTTGTCATGGGAGATTGGGTGTCTGGGGTAATCACCACCATAAGACTTTGGAGGAAAGGATGTGTTTTAGGACACCTGTCCAGATGTATTGGAGTCCTTGGAACATTTCTTCATAGATTGTCCTTTTAGTAGAGATTTTTGGACTTTATGGCTCCATAAATGGAAAGACAAACACATTTCATACATCTCCTATGAAATGTTAGTGTTTGGTCAGTTTCTGTTGCTTGTTCTAAATATCATCCCAGTACTCTTAGACTTATGTTTGCCCTTCGAGGTACTTTTTATAGCAAGCTAGATGTGCTCAGCTTTTGCAATAGAAAACATATACTGGGACTCACATTGTCAATCAGATAATAGCTGATTTGGTTGTTATTGATAACCGGAATTGGTCTCCTCACCTCAGACCAGATTTCAATCCTATTAGGCTTCCTGTGAATGGATTACCAATAATCCTGTTTGCTCTATTAACACAGGTTTTACTATGTTTGTCAAAACTCAGTTTGTCTGTTATAACCACCCTCAAATCATTTTCACTATCTGATACTTCTATTATATGTGAATTCAGTGTATATTGTGCTCTAACATAGTTATGGCCAAAATGTGTGACCTTATATTTGGTGACATTAAACTCCAATTTGTGTAATTCAGCCCAATTTTCAAGGTGCAAAAGTTGTTCCTGTAACTTTGCAACAGCCTCATTATTGTTCACTATAGCCCCAATTTTGGAATCGTTTGTGTATTTGCATATCTAAACACCGTTGGATACTTGAATACTAGAAACCAAGATATTAAACAATCTTAGCCCCAACACGGACCCCTGGGGCACCCCACTGGTCATCCTGGCCCTGTCGACAGATAACCCCTCACCTGTACCCTCTGTTGTCTGTTACATAGCCATGCTGCCACCCAGTTACAAAGATAAAAATCCACCCCTAGTTGAAAGGTCTTTAGCAACGTAGTATGGGAGACCGAGTCAAAGGACTTTTGTAATCCAAGTATACAACATCAACTGGGAACCCTGGTCCAGTGCCTGACTCACTGGCTCACTGGCTCAAAGAAATGTAATAAATTGGTGGTACATGACCTTCCACTTGAGAAGCCATGCTGAGAAATAGCTAAATGATTCAAAGTTTTTACATTGTTATCAAGGACTTCATCTATAAAGCTTTCAGGAAGAGGGTGGGGTACAAGAACAAATACATGAACCTTTATAAAATTACAATGCAGGTCGAGGGTGGAGGCTGCTAGGCATATGCTTGATCTAAACTGCTGAGGGGCCCCAGTAAATCCAACACAAGAAACAAGAATCAGAATGTCCAGAACAGGAACTGGGAGTGCAGTATGGCTTTATTTAACAGATGGAAAACTAAAGCAAGTACTGGACCCCATGGAGTCAGTCAAGCAGGACAAGTACACTTCATGAACTCTCCTTGCATGCTGTACAGTTCAAAACACACAACAACTTCTTCCCATTTCCAAATGGTGCACATAGTGAACAGCTGGTCACGCACCTGAACATTTTCCTCCCATGAGTGCACATATTTGGAAACTAAGATATGCACTCAGAAATCTTCTTAAAAAATAGGTGCAATTAAGTTAAACTCAGCCACATACCTAACCTGCAGCACTGGCCTTTGCTCAGGTATAAACTGGTGCCCTTATCAACCAGTTAGCCCTGCCTTGTAAGCATCCAAATGGTGTTTCTCCCACCTTTGCCCCAACCAACAGTATCTACCATTCCTTCAGGGTTACACCATTGAAACCCCATTCCATTCCCCACTGAAATGCTAGAGGTCCCACACTTTCCATTTCTGTCACTCAGTGGGGTGATCACAGTACAACTTCACTCTCCTGGGTGAACTAGGGACACTGACATGTGTGATCTAACCTTATCTGTATACACACACACCAGAAATGATTCCCTGAATGTGTGGAGAACTTGTCTCCAAAAACAGTACTTACAAACTAGTTGTCCCTTCCACTGGGCATGGAACAACAAAGGAACCTTTCTCGGGTAGTAAGTCAGAACAGACTCTCAAAGTAATTTTTCAAAGGCAGCTGAAACACACAAAGGATCTTCAGGTGATTTCCCTTGGACCCACTGAGGCTGTGCCCCTGCAAACCCCTCTTTAGGATTCTCAACTCCGAGATGGAGCTGGAGTCAGGCATGGGGTACAGGACCTTGGGGAAAGGTGCCAGGTCCCAGGTGGACTTCACAGTGACATGGTGATGTTTGTCGGTTATCGACCATGTCTCTGTAAAGTTGTCACTGTAGCAACGCATACTATTATGATATAATTGCCTTTTTATTTTATTAAATTGTTATAGTTCTGTTTCTCATAATTTAGTTTGGCCAGATCCTGTTTAACCCTGGTGTTTTTGTAGTTTTTTTTTTTACAGTCAGCGTCAAACCAGTTAGTGACTGCAGTCGAATAGGCATTAAAGTTACATTTCAGGTGGTTACATATCTCAGAGAAGAGATGGCTCAACATATGTGTTAGAGATTGTATATCCTTCTTCTACAATTCTGAGTATTTTTCTGCGAGACAGGATTCTGTCAAAATGATAATATAGCTGCATCCGAGTTATGTTGTCAAACAATTCTTTTAGCTGCTCTCAGCTCAGTGAATAATAATGGGACCATTTCTGGGTTGTTTGGTTTGTCCTGGACTGTTAAACTCCAGGAAGATGGGTAAGTAATCCCTTTGTGCCCTCACCAGGATGGATAAGGATTTCCACATATTAGGATGGCCAGACCATATTGCATAATCTACTAAGGAAGCACTCCTTGCATATAAATATATAATTTCATCTTCCATGTCACCCCTAAAGTCTACCATTTAGTGCATAAGAGAGCATTTCACCATAAAATCCATTATTTTTTACCATTATTATGAATTTTAATATAATTTGTGTCTCTCTTTAAGTTGGCACCCAGATGCATATATATGTACATCAGATTTTCTACCAGTCCATCAAATGTACCAATTCAGGCATTAAAATCACTCAACAGCAAGATTTGAGGGATTACCTTGATAAATGTTCATAACCTCATTTACTATGTCATTCCAACAATTTCAGAATAAAAACCAGAGTTTTCAGGGGTACATAACAGTTCATAACATATATGTCTAAATTCCCAATCTTAATATATATATAACAATTATATTAGTGCATGTTGTTTTTCATCACTTTGTTAAACTTACCAACTTTCAGAAAGACTATCAGATCTCCTGCATGTCTGCCATATTTAGCTATTTTTAAACCTGGTATTTGATAACACTCGTAACTGTTCAATTTAATTTGATCATTATTTGAATGGCAGATTTCCTAAACATATAAAGTCATATTTTGCACTAGGAAGGTTTTACACATTTAGGGTGGGATATTCAGCGGTTGCGCAAAGGCGCAAGTGAGATGTGCCAGCGCAACAGTGGATATCGCCAAAGAGTGATATTCAGTGGGTGACAATGTGCAGCATAATCGCAGTGCTCCAACGTGCAACCCTAATGAATGCAAGCACAAGTGCAGGGGCATAGCCATGAATAAACAGCACAGTGTGATATTCAATGGCAGGCCGATGGTGCAAGTCTTAGAACAATAGGGACATCTGCGTGGAGCAAAGATGAGCCTATAAAGGATGCAGCAAGTAGGGATGGTGGCTTGCACCCAAGGGAGCAGGGATGAGAGAAGGGAGAGAGGTGAGAGAGAGACAGTGAGGGACAGAGACAGTGTGAGACAGTGACAGGGTAAGGGCCATTGACCAGGCAGGACAGCAGCAGGGTGCAGGACAGTCACAGAGGCAGGAGGTGCAACAGGCAGTGGGACAGGGTGTGTGACCCAGACCAAGCCTGTCGGCAGGCTAGACCATGCGTGTGGGTCCCCAACACAGAAGTGCGCCCAGTGCAGGGGCCCAAGCAGCAGCATATAGCTGGGGAAGTCCAGGAGACAGCCATGGGGGCTGGACAGGCTGGGCCATGACTAGTGCAATATTCCAAATGGAGGTGGTAATGAGGGTGTGAGGAGGCAGGCAGCTGAGCAGTATGGCTGTGGAAGGCCCAGCGGCAGTATGTCTGGAACAGGTGGTACCGTGCCACACCACCTTTGAACAGTACAGCGACACTGAGATCATGGGCCAGTACTGCCTGAGCCAGGTGATTCTGAGGCAGCTTTGTGAGCTGTGCAGTGATGAGATGCAGGCACCCACAAGACAGAGCCATGCCCTGTCAGTGGAGACCAAGGTCACGGCTGTGATGTGCCTGCTCACCATGGGCACCTTCCAGAGACCAGAGGGACACACAGGCATAACCCAGTCAGCCGGTCATGGCTCCTCACACAGTTCCTCAATGCACTGCTGCCACATGCTGTGGAATTCATCCACTTCCCCAGCACAGCAGCGGGCGCACAGCAAACATGCAGGAGTTCCACAGGGTTGCACGTATGCCTGGTGTGCTAGTGGCCATTGACTGCACCCATGAGGTATCTGCACACCACTGGGGCCGGAGGGGTGGCCTGCATCAACAGGAAGGGCTACCCCAGTGTCAACTGCCAGGCGGTGTGTGATGCCAAGGCGCATAATCAATGTCTGTGCCACACACCCTGGGGAGCACACGATGCCTTCATCTGGCACCAATCTGCACTGTGCCACAGGTTTGAGAGTGGAACATCCTCACTGGCCACCTAGTGGGTGAGTATGCAGCAGGAAAGGGCAGCCCTGCACAATAGGGCTGGGCATGGACGGAGATGCTATGCATGGGGTGTAGAGGTTCGACTGTGTGGGGGCAGCCAGACTGACCAACATGTTAACCAACATGTTCCCCACAGGTGACAGTGGATACCCACTCATGCCCTGGCTGCTCACCCATACTGGCGCCCATCGGCCCCAGTGCAGGAGAGATACAATGAGGCACACACCAGCACACAGAACATCATTGAGCATGTGTTTGGACTGCTGAAGGCATGATTCCATTGCCTGCACAGGTCTGGCAGTGCCTTACAGTACAGCCCTCGAAGGCCTGTGGCTTATTCCTGGCCTGCTTTGTGCTACAAAACATGGCCGCTGACAGTGGGATAGCTGTTGAGGTCGAAGAGGAACAGCAGTGGGGATGACATGGACACCAGGCCCAACGGTTGTGGGCAGGCCCCTCGAATGATGGGAACCCCAGCTGCACAGGATGGTCAGCGGCACAGGGACACACATTGCAGAGGGGCACTTATGGTGCATGGAGGTAGGTGAACAGGTCCACACACATGTCCCAGGGACCAAGGCATGGTATACAGACATGGTTGCAGGGCCCCTGCAACAGACACGGCCAGAGGGGGCATCGATAGACAAGGGACAGGACACCATGGAAGCACCCCTGACAGAACAGTGGACCCCACCCACACAGCCCCATACACCCCAACACACACAGGCACAGTCACATGGACACACACACACACGCACACCCAAGGCCACCAATTGGGCGGTGTCAGGCGCTGAAAACCGTGCACTGTGGTGGCGTACTGTGATTGCATCATCATGCACATGCCACGGTGGCCAGCAGCTGGGAAGGTGTGCACAAGGTAGGCATGACGTGCTGCCTCGGATGTCATGGCCCAGGTACATACATGCACACACCACACTCCATGCATACAGGGGTTGTGGCAGGCAGCAGACAGGGAGGCAGCAGATCATGACTGCTGTGCAGGTGCACACAGCTGCCATGGACACGTGGATGCCCTACCAAGACCGCCCAGCAGATGCAGGCTGTGTGGGCGGCCACAGGGGTGTCACAGATGTACCTCCAGGATTGTTGCTGTGAGAAGGCGACTGGTCCTCGAGGCATCTGCAGGCCCCGAACAGACCCACTCCAGGCATGCCCAGGATGCCCATAGCTGATCCCAGCAAAGACAATGGTTGGGTCAGCGATGCTGGGACCAAGGGTGGAGAATGCACTCTGCGATGACTGCCATGGATGGCCCTGTGCCAGGGTGGCCAGTGGTGCCAGGCCGTCCATGACTGCAGCAGTGAGCTGATCCAGGTCCGCGGTCGTGTCCTCCCACATGCATGTGGCCTCAGCCAGGAGCTGCTCAAAGTCCTGGTCACACCTCCCGCAGACTGGCGCAGCTCAGTGCAGAGTGCATGCAACCCTGCCATGACCTGCATCTGTTGCTCCAGATGCCCTGAGCATCGGGTGTGCTCATCCAGTGGGTCAGTGCCTTGGGGGCTTGGGCATCATGCTGACCTGCAGGGGTTGTGCTGCCCATGGCACAGCCCCCCACACAGGTGGGGGCTGCACAGCGGGGCCCCTCATGGGCCTGTACTGTCTGCGGTGCTCTGGCAGTGGACACTGCACCCAATCCACCCTCTGCACCGCCTTGCTGCCGCTGCCCCTCCGGCCACTGTGCACGTGATGTCACCAGGAGGCTGCACCCCAACGCCAGATGAGCTGGACTGCACTGCAGGTATGGTGGCCACCGCAACTCCTCGTGGTGTGGCTGACAGGTCGGGCCAGTGCACCCATGCACCATCGGCGCCGCTGTGTTCGTGTGTAGGTGCCTCCCCACAGCATCACCACTGTCCTGGGTAGCGGTCATGTCATCATTAGATGTGGACCCCACTCTGATCACTGTCTCAGCATACTGGACACCATGGCTGGTATTTCACTGAAACGCTGCCTGGGCATCGTCCGTGCCTCATGCCACAGGCATCCAGGCAGACAGTGTGGTGGGCCCGATGGGGTCTGGGCCCTGGGTGGAGGTGGATGGCCACCCTAAAGGTCCCTGACATCACCCAGGGTGGGCACCACCTCCCTGCATCCACACACAGCAACTCGGGATCTGTAAGGAACATATACACTTAGTGCCACCACCAACACCCCTGCCCCAATGCACCCCTTACCCACATCCCCATTTGCCGCTGTACATACCATGCAGTGATGAACTACCCCCATCTGAATCCACCACGGAACACCCTCAATGGCATGCACCACATAGCTGCTACCACCAAGCCTCCTGTGGTGTCAGCTGTGGCACCTCAGACTGTCCACCGCCCATGGTGGCACGTGCTGCCCAGATGGCTGCCACCTTCTCCTTGATCCACCTGCTGTCCATGCCCACCTTCTTCTTGCATTCTGCACCAACCTCTGATGGATGCCATGCAGGTTCACTGCTCTGGCTACCTGCCCATACTTCCGCCCTGACTTGCTGGGTGCCTGTGAGCCACTCAGGAGGGCTCCTAGTCCAGGTAGGCATCATTAGGGCATCGCACTCAACTCTTGTGAAATTGGGTCTGTGCTTCCATGCATGCCCTGCTCCTCAACTTCCTCTTGCTCCGACATGCTGTTCTTGTGGGTGGGGACATGTGGTTAATGCTGGTTGCCATATGAGACCCTGCCCACATCACAGTCCCAACATGCCCAGTGCCTGGTGACTACCTGTGAAGGATGCAATACTGGTCTGGTGCCTGGGCTGCCCATGGCACCTTTATAGCGCATCACATGCAAATGGGAATCGTAACTGTAATGAGATGCAAATGCCTCCGATGCACAGGATATGCTGATCAGCTAATCTGAATATACCTGTTGAATATCATGTAATTGCACATTGCACAGTGGAGTTGCTCATGCATGTCATGGTGCATCTGTGCGGCGCGCTGTCCACATGGTACAGTGCATACACGCACTGACGCCACGTCCCCACTCACAGTGTGCTACAGGCAGCATGGTGCTCTGCCACTATTGGGCATGTGGTGCACAGTGCTGTACACCCATTGGTGCCCATGCACTATTGGCACATGGCCCATAGGGCACACCGACCCCTATCGCGCACCATGCAATCCATGCCCTATTGTGCTGTTGCAGCATAGCGCGGCTGCTGTTTGACCCTACATGTGCCCCTTGACCCCAGGTGCCTGCGGTATATGCCAGCATTGCCCCAGCTGTATCATGCATACTCTGCCAATGCACAATCAGGATGGCAGCTCATCGCCAGGCAAGTCACGCATCCATCACATGTGCATCTCGTCGCTCACCAGCGCCATTATGCTTCTGCGGTTCTGAATACAGCCATGCCTCAAGAAGCATGCCTGGAGTGCCCAATTGGACCCAGGTGGAAGTGGTCAACCTGGTGGCATTGGTGGAGCCACATATTGGTGCCCTGTGGGAAGGTACCCCTGGACCAGCCTCGCACTGAGGTATGGCAGGGGTGGCAGAGGCGCTCGAGGAGGCCACAGGATCACACCGTAGTGGAAGCAGTGCTGCCACAGGCATGTGGACCTGTGAGGAGGGATCTGGACCATCTCAGGACACTGCAGGCACTCATCAGGAGGGGTGCTGTGCCACAGCCAGGTGAGTGCACATATCCCATCCTGCCATATCGGTGTTGTGTGGGTTGCCAGATGGTGTCATGCCATGCTGCTGTGGGTGGGGGCAGTGGCTGGGAACACCGCCAGCCATGGCAGTGCACCGTGGTGTGCTGTGCCATGGCATTGCTGCTGCAGTGGCTCATGGGTGTGCTGTGCTGGTGGGGGCCCGTGTGTTGCTGCCCAGTGCTGATGTCTGTCTCTCACTGTCTCCCTACTAGGCCCTGAAGATGGGTGCAGAGCCCAGATGGCAGGTGCCACTGCAAGATGGCAGCAGGCTGGTGGTGTCGCACAATGGAAGGATGCTGCCCAGCCTGGAGGTGCAGGTGGCCAGGTGCCAGTCAGGCAGCAGCTTGCAGGTAGGCACTTTGGTAGTGTATGCTGTTGTGTGGTGGGGTAGGCCACAGCCCCTGTACATAGCCAGTACATGCCTGGCTTCACCAGCATGGTCCACTGCACCATGCTGCACCTCACGACGTGTGTGTGGCCACTGTGGGTGGGCTGTGGGTGTATCCGTCTCAGTCAGGCCACTGACAGCCCCATGCAATGGCTATTCACTTCGCTGCCATGGCTATGGCATGCTGCATATGGCTGGTGGTGGTATGCAGTGATGTGCATTGCTGTAGATGGTCTGGAGGCTGGCTGTAGGCACACACTGTGGTTGGCTGTGTGCCCCTACAGGGCGCTGCCACTTCTGTCCGCTGCACACAGTGGGTGGGGATGTCATGTGGGCATGCACTCATCTATGTCCCTCCTTTGTCCTAGGTGCCTATCTGGTGGATGTGCATACCAGGCTGCTGGAAAAGATCTTGAGGGGCGCCACGACTACACTTGCGGTGACCCACATCATATGGCAGGCCATGTTCCAGCCACAGAGGAGAAGGCGCAGAGGCACCAGTAGTTGTGGACTTCCTGAGGGGCCCATTGGCCTGCATCACCTCCTTCCACAGAGACCCTCCCATTCCTCCACTGTACATGGCCTACCATGTCCACTGACTCCCACCCTCCTTCCCAGCCTACGCTCCAGATTGTGGCTTCCATTCCCAGCCCCCATCCCTGTTCACCTGTAAATAGTTTGTTATTGCTGGTTGTTGCTTTTAATACATTTCTATTTTGTAGCCATCCGTGTCTGTGTCTGCTTTGCAGCTGGCTTGGTGCCATGCTGCAGTGGTGTATATGGTGGCTGTGTGGTGCATTTGTGGTTGCTGGGGTTTGTGTCAGGTGGCCTGAGCACAGTGGCTTGTGTGTGTGTGCCCTATGGCATGTGTTTGTTCTCTGCTGGGCTGTGTCCAGTGTGTGTGTGCTGTCAGCTTGTGTGATGTCTGCTTTGGTCCTGGTGCCATGTCCCATGCCGTCCTGTGGGTGTTGCCCATGGCTGCCTGGCAGTAGCCATGGGTGTCACGCCACCTCCATGCACTGCACTGCGTGGTCAGGGCATGCGGCCGCGGCGCTTGCCTTACCCCTTCCGTCATCCCCTGCTCTGTGGTGGCAGGTGTCCTGCTCTTGTGGCCTGCTCCACACTGTGTCAGGTGCCCTGTGCTTGGGCCCATGCACCTCTGTCCGTTGCCCTGCCCATGTTGTGCTCCTGTGCTTCCTGCCTTGTTCCATTGTGCAACCATGGTTGCTCGATGATGCCTGCTGACTTGCTCCTGGTGCAGCCCTTGTTGTGCTATGGCGCATCCCTGTGGTATTCAGACATCTTGCACTGTCACTAGCCTTGGTGCTCAGCCTTTGAATATTGCATTGGATGTGCACCTGCACAGAGTACCTCGCTGCGCCACCCTTGTGCCTGCTTCTGGCACATTTCTGAATATCCACCCTAATGTCACTTGTGTGCATAGACCATCCTGAACTGTTCCATGTCATAAAAGTTAGCCCCTGAGTTTTAAAACCAGTATATTAACTGGGACATTTGATCTAAGGGTAGTCAGTTATCCTCATATCCTACCTGCATCATAAACCTATTACTCAAGGGCAAGCTATTGACATTGTTACTATTGTCTTTACAGCATTAGTTGTCCCTGGTGTATTAAAATATATGATTCCACAAAGTTGAGCCCTATATGTTGAAGAATATTAGTCTTCCCATAATACAGTCAGCTAATTTGGGAGTTTTCTATGGGTTTTAGTGGCACTAAGAAGCTGCCAGAAGCATGTCCTAACAGACAGCATTGGTGACCCCTGTCTAGAATCAGGACCACCAACCTGCCTCCCCCAGCCCTCTAGGGAAATCTATCTGACCTATGCTATCTACCAGGTGCCCAAACCCAAAAACATTTTGCACCAACACACCTGTAAAATGAAAAAAAATGTTAGACATTGTACTACATAGTTACACAAACCTAACAATCCTACACAAAGGAGTCCCAAAAATCTTCTTCGGTATTCTTGTCTTCTTCCAGGAACACCTGCAAAAGAAAACAGTGCAAAACACATTTCTGCATGCAACTACAATCTGTAAAACCAAAACAGTGACCAAAACCTCCCACTGGATACTGCACAAGCCCCAGAAGCATTTTTAAAAGGATTTCTAAAAGTACAAAAATAGAAAACAAAAGCATTTACCAAGGCACCAGCTTCACCTGAACTATTTTCTCTAGGTTGCTTGAAAGGATAGAGCAACAATAAGGATTAAGGCTTCTTTGGCTTGGCAGGTTTACTGTGTGTTGTTATTTTTATTTTGTGCTCAAGGATTGTTACTGTTTGTTACTAACATTTTATTGCTTTATTTTCTCTAATTCAAATAGTTGTTGCTGGGTATACATTCTGCTGCATTATTACAGGGTGTGCTTATAGTTGTGTGCTTACAGATTACTGCTGTAATCTTCGGATTCAAATTGTCTTTGCAAGGTATATCTTCTGTTACTGCTTTATTTTTCTCTGTAGCAAAGTATTTCTTACAGAGTATATCTTCTGTGAAATTATTACGGTGGTGCTTTACAGGTTTCATAGTTTTATCTATCATTAGGATAAGCTTTCAGGGCTACTGCATTTGTTGCTGGCTGATTGTTTCTGCTCTTACCTCCTTGTTTCTTTCATCCGTGGTTCTTCTTTTCAGCAGGGAAGGATGCAGCCACCCACCCCATCCCCAACCACCCCACACTACACTCCTTTATAGGGTAGCACAGTAGTGACATTTCCTGTAGCAAAGCAGGAAGAGGTGGATCAGAGGGTTATCCACACAGTGACCTCATTTACAGGGCACTAGTAATTTAGCTTGTTATAACAAGTTATACAAAGACAAACAACCAAAACACAAAATCAAACTTTTGCTTTCACTTGCTGCCTTTAATTACTCTGACCAGGTTAAAACCCAGCAACTTACCTGAAATGGATATCATTAACTGCAGGTACTGTGGAACACTTTTCAGAAGGGCAGTTTTACAGGACTTAGGACACTGTTGTACATGTTGCCATTGGAGATCTAAGGGCTCAGCTCCAGGCAGCATGGGCAAGATTGCACGCCTCAAATTACATATTCAAGAAGAAATGTATTTTAAGAACCACCTGCCATTTCTCAAGCATCCAACAGAAACACCTCGACCGCAGAGGGTAGTTGGTCCAGGAGGTTAGGAGGGCAAATCGGTGCCCCATCACCAGTGCTCTCCAACATATCACTTCCACAATCTGTATACAAACTCACAAACAGGGATCTGGCTCTCTATCTCCAAAATCAAACAAAGGGCAGAGGACACTGCAGAGCAGGACACTGCAGCACAGGATTTAGTACAACAAAAACGGAGCCCAAAATAGGAACCAAAATAAAAAGCAGACAGGAAATTAAAAAACTTCTGATCATAGGAGACCCATGATTCAGGAGCTGATACGTATCTCCAGCTAGGTAATGGTCAGATGTCTCCCAGATACATCAGCATGGAGAGACACTGACTGCATAGGTAAATTGTTCAGGAAACAGGAGAAAACATTGACGTCCCTGGTACACATAGGAACTATCGATCTCACCAGCCGGTCAGTTGTGGAGACCAAGGAACACTTAACCAGGCTGGGGACAAACTATCATCCATTTCATCCGGCATCTCCTTCTGAGATCCTGCCAGTCTGGGAGAGGGGAGAGATGGACGGAAGGTAGAGAGGAAGATAGGGGAGCTAAACATGTAGCTCAAGGGCTGGTGCCAGGAAAAAGGACACAATCTGTGAGGAACTGGCAACAGTTTTGGGAGTAAGTTCTTTAAATTTGATGGATTACATTTGACTAAGGAGGAGTCAGTGCATTGGGGCAGGCGTTTGATGTCTTTGCAGAATATTTAAACTAGTAACTGGGAGAGGTTGCAGCACCGAAAAGTCGAATGGAAGAACGCCTCCTCCTCAGCTAGTGGTCAAACAGGAGTTCAGCATGTTTGTAGTACATTTGCATCACCAGGTAAAGAAAAAGGTCCAGCTCCCTCAAGATTCACAGGGGAAACGCAAGACCTCACCCAACAACTAACACACTGAAAATCTGACCAATGGAAAATCATGTACTGAAATGCTAGCAGTCTGGGAAGCAAGATCCCAGACCTGCAGGCAATAATGACAGAGGCTAAACTGGACGTAGTAGCCATTAGCGAGACATGGTTTACCAGTAACCACACTTAGGAGAATTCAGTACCTGGCTATGTACTGTTCAGAAGAGACCGAGCTGCAAAAGGGAGGTGGAGTGGCCTTATGTCAGTGAAAATATCAAAGCTACAGAAATTCAGAATACACATAAGGAGTCAGAAGAACTGTGGGTCACCCTGGAAACATGAAATGGGACAGCCATATGAACTGGGGTTGTGTACAGGCCTCCAGACCAGGGGAGGACATAGGCGCGTTACTGTTAGAAGATATACAAACATGACAGCTAAAGGGAGGTGCTGATAATGGGAGACTTCAACATGCCTGATACAGATTGGTCAGTACCAGCAGGGACATCTGCCAGAACTAGACACATGGTGTATTCCCTGCAGCAGGAGGGCCTCAAGCAACTGGTACAACAACCCACAAGAGACAGGGCTATCCTAGATCTAGTACTGACTAACAGGGAAAGGATCATGATCTCCAGGTAGAAGGTCACCTGAGGCAGTGACCATCACATGGTATGGTTCAATTGGCCACTAGAACAAAATCATCCCATTCCAAGGCAAAAATATGGGACTTCAGAGGAGCTGACTTTGATAAGATGGCCAACAGAGTTAAGCTAGCCCTGGCAAAAAGAAATACAGGTGAGGTGTACGGCAAAGTGGTTAAGCATTAAAGTTGCAATACTTGAAGCAGCAACCCATTGTGTTAGTGAGAAAAGGAAGTGCAAGAAGAAGGAAACC
Organism: Neoceratodus forsteri; assembly: GCA_016271365.2. NCBI lineage: Eukaryota > Metazoa > Chordata > Ceratodontiformes > Ceratodontidae > Neoceratodus > Neoceratodus forsteri. The sequence continues at coordinate 674,636,643 of CM057459.1, read as the reverse complement.
ACTTTGATTCACAAACACAGTAGCAGAAAAGGTCAGAGCCAACAGGCTGCCCTTCAGGAAATATATGGAATGCAGCAGGATGAAGATGGGAGGCATACCAAACTTCCCTAAGGAAAGCAGGAAAGGCAGTAAGCAGGCAAAGGCCCAAACTGAGGAAACACAACCACCAGAACAGTAAAAGAAGGTGACAAGACTTTCTATAGATACATTAGTGAAAGGAGAAGGTCAGAGGGTTTGCTAAGATCAAAGGGATAAGGGGCATGCAAGGAGGAGGCCATATAAAAGCATCTATCCTAAATAGATACTTCTGCTCGAGTATTTACTGAAGAGAAGGTAGGGCAGGGCCCACAGCCTGCACCATAGAACAAAGGGGGGAGAGGTGCACTAGTCCTTCACAAAAGAAAGGGTCCCACAAGAGCTCAATAAGCTCAGGGTGGACAAGGCAATGGGACCTGATGGCATAAATCCCAGGGTACTAAAGGAGCTAAGGGTGGAACTAGCACAGCCATTATCAGAACTGTTTAGTGAGTTTCTGAGCACGGAAGAGGTCCCAGAAGAATGGAAAAGGGCTCATGTGATCCCAATCCACAAGAGTGGTAGCAGGGAGGAGGCAGGAACTACAGACCAGTCAGTCATACCTCAGTAGTGGGCAAGATTATGGAGACACTCCTTAAGGAGAGGATAGTACCAACACCTGGAATCCATAGGAGCACAGGATCCAGGACAGCATGGGTTTACAAAAGGAAGGTCCTGTCAAACTAATGTTATAGATTTCTTGACTGTGTAACCAGGGTGGTGGACCATGGGGAGCAGTTGATGTTGCCTACTTTGACTTCAGCAAAGCTTCAATACTGTTCCACATAGAAGATTGATTAATAAGCTGGGTAGGCTCGGGTGGGCAGATGTTGGTCAACTGGGTGGCAAACTGGTTGAGGGGCAGAAAACAGAGAGTGGTGGTAAATAGTATACAGTCAGAAGAGATGCAAGTCACAAGTGGGGTACCTCAGGGATCAGTCCTGAGGGCCAGTCCTTCAATATGTGACATTGCAGATGGACTGGAGGTAAGGTTTGTCTGTTTGCAGATGACACCAAGATCTGCAACAGAGTAGATGATCCAAATGGTGTGGCAGAATGAGAAGAGATCTGTATAAACTAGCAAAATGGTTTGAAGAGTGGCAACTGGGGTTTAACTCAAAGAAGTGCAAGATCATGCACATGGGAAGAGAAACCCTGAAGCCACCTATAGGCTGGGAGGGAAGTTGCTGGGAGTCACAAGGGAAGAAAGAGACTTGGGCATCATCATCACCACCGATGACCTGAAATCATCCAAGCAGGCCTCTAAAGCAGTAGGTAAGGCTAGAGGATGTTGGGGTGTATTAGTAGGGGTATCACAAGTCGGAAGAGAGAAGGTAATAATCCTCTTTACAAGACACTGGTTAGGCCCCATCTGGAGTACTGCGTGCAGTACTGGAGGCCACACCTTCACAAGGACATTTACCAAATTGAGGCAGTCGAGAGAAGGGCAACCGAAATAGTGGGGACTGCATCAGAAAACATATGAGGACAGATTAACTAAACTCAATATGTATACCCTAGATAAAGGAGGGAGAGAGGTGATATGATTGAAACATTCAACACCTTGGGGCATTAATAAGGTGAAAGAGTCTAACGTTTCAATATAAGAAAAATAGGACAAGAAGACACAGTAATGAGATTAGAGGGAGGCCATTAAGGGGTAATGTGAGGAGTTTTTCAAGAAAGGGTGGTAGATGCATGGAATGGCCTACCTCAGGAAATCGTGGATATGAATACAGTGCAGGGCTTCAAACAGGCATGGGATAGGCAGAAGGGAGCAATACAGGTGAGTATGAATAGATAGGCCATTGACAGAGCAAAGGCCTATGGCACATTCACAAGGTAGAAAGAAATGGGCAGACTGATGGGCCTTGCTGTCCTTTTCTGCCATCAGCTTTATGTTTCTATGTTTCTATGTTTACAAAAGATTTTGGTGAGGGGACCTGCTAAGTCTGAATCTAGGGAAGAGTCCAAAGTGCCAAGATACCACAAACAGAGTCTCTCCTAGGCAAGAGCCTGCTGAAGCACAGTTCTAGAGCAGGCACAAGGCCTGCTAGCACTGCTGTACAGATCAAGAAAGTCAATTGCGAATAAACCTCCAAGGCCATCCTCAATTGCAGGAAAACAGTCAAATTAAAATGAAAAGTACCTTACCAGTTTCTAGGTGACAAAATGATGTCAACATCACCTCTGTGGACCTGCAGCCTGATGATCTTCAGCTGCTGAGTAGACAAAATCTTACATCAGATGCTTCCACGACCTCTTGCTTGGATCTGGACTGGAAATATTCTCCAGCTGGGTTGATGAACCTGGACGTTGCTACAGATGAACCTGGATGCTGCTGGAGCCAAACCTGATGCTGCTGGAGCTGAACCTGATCACTAGAAGAAAGGCACCTGCATCCTGGCTTGCTGCCTCTTCAGTGGCAGATTGCTGGGCTGGCATGGCTGCATTCACTTTTAGCAAGTGGGCACAATTTCAGATGAATGGCACCAATTCAAGGGTAGTACCACTCAGGATGTGGGGCATAAACTGTTACCCCATCTGATGCACCATAGTAACATTGTAGAATGTCTCTTGGCCAGCTTTGTCCACTACTCTCAATTAACAATGTCCTGCCATGCATTCAGAATTGCAATCTCTCATTACACACTTTAATATGGGCCCACTTGTTTAATCTAGGCAGGTTGGCACAAGCTCCCTACAACCAGGCATGCCTATTTTCCTTAGTTTTTCCCATATTTGATGAGAGAAGAAAGGCATGAAGGCCCATACCTGGTCACAGCTCATCTACGAACAATTTTCTTTCTTTGTTGCTTTTAACCAACTCTAAACCAGAAGCATGGCTAGGGGTGGCCAGTCCTTGTTGAGCCAACTACGAGCACACAGTGCAGAGCAAAAGCAGTCCACCTCTGCACTCAGGGGACAACTCCAGAGCCTCCCTCCACAGACTTCGTGAGGCTCTATAGAAGCGAATGCCAATGGTGACTCACTGGTCCCATTACAGCCATTGAAGCTTCTTCCACACATTCTGCCCAGGAGCTGGTGATTACACCAGCCTCCGATAGTGTCCATTCTCCACTGTCCTCGGAGGCATTTTCTCCCGACAACACGCTTCCTCCACCTTGCACTCTCCCATGAGGTTTGGGCTTGGCCTTCCACCCAAGGATCTGCTGAACCTGAACCTGCAGCTGCAGCATCCAACTCCACACTCTTCGGAGTGAACATTTGACTTCTTCTGCGCCTTGCATAGCATCAACACAGATAGTTTCCAAGAACCTTGACAAACTCTATGGGTCTTTCTGACTGCACTCAGCCTGCTGCTGCTCTGATACAACAGGGCCTCTGCCAGTGTCCAAGTTGGAGATAAACGGATGTGTTTTGTTTTGAGCTACCATTGTGCCACCTGTCTTGCTCATCCCAAATTGCTTTTGGCAGTCTGTGCAATGTGGAATTGGCAAACATCTCTCCCTGGCTTCAGGCACACAACACACACATTAACTGAAAAGTTCAGCAAAGTCTCCTCGGTTGGTGCTGATGATCAATCATACAAAATGCTCAAAATTAGCTAGCTCTTGTTCTTGTTCAGTGCCCATGCCTGGCATGGAGCAGGTAGTGAGGGGTTGCTGCGCCATGTTCTGCAAATTAAACATATAAGTCCCAAATTACTGCTATTGCAATAACTCTGAGATTTGGGTTTAACACACTGGTACAGTTTGCTAACAGGCTGCCTGGCTGCTGCATTTGTATTCCACAACAATTACCAAAACCACTTGAAACTTTGCTTGGATTTGAAAACACTGGTCTAAAATGGTGCCACATTGCTTGCATTGCTGACTATAACCCAACATGGCAACTGCAAGTTTTATCACTCTCATTTTAAAATTGCTAGGATTCTGGATGGATCTCTTGCATTTCAACTGATTTTCTTAAAGCACAAATTCACTTTCTTTTTCTCAGTCCATCACATTTACTATCACTTGGACCAGAGGGATCATTTGTCTTAAAGTTCACCTCTTTGAAAACAGCACTTTCACACACACAGTCCAAGATTTCAGTGTTCACAAACTCTCTTTCAGTACTTTTGCTGCATTTGCTTGAACAATTCTCATACAGTTTTCTGACCTTAGCACCACAGTCATTTACTTTGCACAGAGTAATTACATGCAGTAGCTGGTTTCCGCCTCGATGTGATATGGCCTGCTGCTGACTCAAGGAAGGCCTCTGGGGTGATATGGGCTGGCGGTGCTACTGATTGTAGTTAAGATCACCTCGATCACTTTCCAGTCAGTCAGAATATGGGTTGAGCCCAGTTTTACTGTGAAAGTTAGAAAATCTGCTGGTTCAGCGCTTCGTTGTAAGCGATTCCTTTGAAGCTGCACAAACCATATGCTGCTTGAACACTGCTGGCTGCTCCTCCTTGAATGTTTCACAACTCGGAGACTCAGGCAAGGGCTTAGGTGCACTGGGACCAATCACATAACACCATGCAAATGAGCTCTCTCTCTTTCTCTCTGTTGCACCCTGCATGGCAATTGTCAAAACGGCAAAATTTAAACTGAAAACTGTCACTTTTTTCTCAGCTGGCAATTTCAGTGGGGCAAGCATTTAAGACATTTTCACTCAGTACTTAGTGTGCTTTCCTTAGCAACTCTCCCATTTTCACTGTACACACTTGAAACTTTCTAAGCACTTAGAAAACACTGTCCTTTAAGTCAACAAATACTTTTCTCTGGAAATTTGTAACTTTTAAACAGCTTTTAAGTGCTCTATCAATAAGGCAAGGGCAATCATTGCTCAGTTCCAACAGTCCATATTTCCAAGTTAAACACACAAGCAGCATATTTTTCACTTTCCTTTTCACAGAAACTCAGGCAGCAAAAGACTTTCAGGTGGCATTTTCTTGGCATAACTTTGCTTTCTGGTAAACAATCATCTATTTGGGTGCACAGCCACAGAAAAGGAAGATCCTAGACATAGCCTCAGCATTGCTTCTCACCCAAAACATATCCTTTTGGATGAGCCCCATTTTGTAACTCTCAACCAAATTAAAATATCCCAGATGAGCCCCATTTTTGTAATCCCCAGCCACTTGTAACAAGTTAGCATACTCCACATTAAAATCTGGCACTGGTACCTACATATGGCATGCCATTTACTTTTAACATAAACTTCAAGGTTGGTGCCAGCCTTGGTGTTAGAATGTATACCAGGCTCATTTCTAGAGGAAGAGGGTGGGGTACAAGAACAAACACATTAACCTTTTGTAAAATTACAACCCAGGTCCAGGGTGGAAGCTGCTAGGCATATGTTAGACGAAATTTCTGAGGAGGCCCCAGTAAATCCAACACCAGAAACAAGAATCAGAATGTCCAGAACAGGAACTTGATTATGCAGTATGGCTTTATTTAACAGATGGAAAACTAAAGCAAGAAGTGGACCCCACTGGTCGGTCAAGACAGAACAGGTACACTTCACAAACTCTCCTTATATGCAGCAGTTTGAGAACACAAAACTTCTTCCCATTTCTGAATGGTGCACATAGTGGACAGCTGGTCACACACCTGAACATTTTCCTCCTATGAGTACACATATTGTGAAATTAAGTCACATACTCAGAACTCTTCTTAAAAAATAGGTGCAATTAAGGAAACTCAGCCACACACCTAAACCTGCAGCACTGGCCTTTGCTCAGGTAAAAGTTGGTGCCCTTCATAACCAGTTAGCCCTGCCTTATAAGCATCCAGATGGCGTTCCTCCCACCCTTTGCTCCAACCAACAGTCTCTGCCATTCCTTCAGGGATACACCATTGAAACCCCCATTCCCCACTGAAATGCTAGAGGTCCCACACTTTCCATTTCTGTCACTCACTTGGGTGACCACAGTACAACTTCAGTCTCCTGGGTGAACTAGTTGCAGAACTTCACTCTCCTGTGAACTAGGGACACTGACAGGTGTGATCTAGCCTTATCTATGGGCACACACACACCCCAGAAATGATTCCCCTAAATGGGTGAAGAATTTGTCTTCCAAAACAGTACTTATGAACTAGTTGTCCTTCCACTGGGCATGGAGCAACAAAGGCACCTCTCCTGGTAGCATGTAAGAACAGTCTCTCAGAAGTTCTTTTCCAAAGGCAGCTGAAACACACAAAGGATCTTCAGAGGATTGCCCTTGGACCCACTGAGAAAAGCAGTTCTTTCCACTTTACTGGGAGTTGAAATCAGGAAATCCTGCTGTAGGATAGTTTCCACCACATCACTTGAAGCTGGAAATTGTACTCCACACAACGGGCAGAAGTTCTGGACCTCAATTCAGAACCCACTGGAAGATCTTCTGCCACTTTTACATCCACTCAACTACAACCAAACACTAACTCTAACCTAACTGAACATTCTAAGCTCCCAGAGCAGCTGTACATAGGAAAGGGTTATGCTACTGTAAGAGTTCCAAACGACACATTCAAATGACATAATCATTCTTCTTTCAGGCTAGTTGAGTAAACAAGCATTTGTCAATGCGACGCTCGCTGTAGGTATTTGCAGTGGTGTTTGGCATGTATGGTGCTTTACCCTAATGCCCTGTGCGATTGCTGGTATTCGCACAAATGGTCAGCATGACCTTTTGTTACCCATTGTGCGCCATATAGGCGGAAACATGTTTTGGGCAGGATGTGAAAAATGACAGCTGTACTGCTCATAAGGAAGTGTGGTAAAATACCAATTTTGAAAATCTGGAGTGGAAATATTGAAAATTCGAAACCTACGAGCGCAGGTGGAACTGGCAATGCACGTCATAAAACAGTCATTTTAGGAATTTTTCACCAGATTTTCAACATTGCCATTTTAAAACCTCTGCTAATGAACAGTGTCACTGTGATTTTCTTAATGTGTCCCACACACTGAGTTCAGCACACCGACTGTGCCATTTGCGCTATATGGGTGGAAACACATTTTGGGCAAGATGTGAAAATAACAGCTGCAGTGCTCATAAGGAGGTGTGGTAAAATGGCAATGTTGAAAATCTGGAGTGAAAATATTGGAAATTAAGAACTTACGAGCGCATGAGGAACTGCAACGCAGACTCATAAAACAGTCATTTTTAGGAATTTTTTCACCAAATTTTCAGCACAGCCATTTTAAGACCTCTGCTCATGATCAGTGTCACTGTGATTTTCTTAATGTGTCCCATACATTGAGTTCACACACCGACTGCGCCATTGTGCTACATGGGCAGAAACACATTTTGGGCAGGATGTGAAAATGACAGCTGTACTGCTCATGAGGAGGTGTGGTAAAATGGCAATGTTGAAAATCTGGAGTGCAAATATTGAAAATTCGAACGACGAGCGCATGAGGAACTGTGTGCAACGACGTCAGAAACAGTCATTTTAGAATTTTTTTCACTCACCTTTCAACATAGCCATTTTAAGACCTCTGCTCATGAACAGTGTCACTGTGATTTTCTTTAATGTGTTCCATACATTGATTTCACACTGACTGTGCCATTGTAGCGCCATGGGCAGAAACACGCTTTGGGTGAGATGTGAAAAATGACAGCTGTACAACCTCATAAGAAGGTGTGATAAAATGGCAATGCTGAAAATCTGGAGTGAAAATATTGAAAATTCACGAACTTACGAGCTCATAGGAACTGCATAACGCGCTATAATCATTTTTTGATTTTTAGATTATCAATACGGGGTTTTGGGACCCCTTCTCATGAATGATGTCACTGTCATGGTGTTATTCAAGGCTGAAGGGTGATTTTGCACAGTGACTGCTCAGTGCCTCGCGAAATCACTCTTTGGACCTGAATAACGAAATTATTCAAGAGAAGGGATCCCAAAACCCCATGTTGAAAATTTGGTGCAAAAATTCCAAAAATGACTGAGATATGCATAAAGTTGAAACCCCCTATGTAGCCCATTATACAGCTTACCGGCATTTCCTCAGTGCTAGTCGGCTTTAAAGAGTGCAGACATGTTCCCCGTCCATCAAGATCACATACCGGAGTCCGGAGGTAAGTATGGGGTGGGGGTGGGGAGGCTGAAAAGTGCAGTGGGTGGGTGCGGGTTGTGGAGGGGGCTGGTAGACTCACCGTGGACCATTTTTATTTTACAGGTTTATAAAAAAGATGGCGTGGGACATTTGCCACGCTAGGGGTGGGCTCAGCATGGCAGAAGATGTGTGGGGGGTGAGGAGCCGACAGGGGATTGGGCACCCTTTGGCAAACTACATGGGGGGGCTGAGGAGCCGATGGGGGATTGGGCACCTACGGCAAAACAACGAAAGTTTACCATGCTGGGGTAGGCCTCAGCGGCAGCAGGATGGCTTGGGGGCTGTGGAGCCGACGGGGATTGGGCACCCTGTCAGCAAACAACGCTTGCCACACTGGGGTGGGCTCTCAGCGGGCACAAAAGCTTTGGGGGGGCGTGGCGGCGCAGGGGAGCGCTGCGTGATGCAAGGGAGGGATGGCAGTGGCACCAGCATGGCAGTGGTGCTTCCTTTGAAGCAGAGGAACACCGCTGTCATACTGAGCTCCTGCACCCATTGGTGCAGGATCACCACGCCTGCTCAAGGGAGCAGTGTATTGATGGGAGAGCACACTCCAAGTGCTACTCCCAAACGCCTCGCGCCGCGCGCAAGTGAAAGTAAAATGATGTCATTGTGTAAGAAGCCCCTAGTGAGCTCTCTACCAGCTGCCTGCTACCTTCCTAACACTAATACTGATAGGATTCTAGTAATCCCATGGGACTGGATGGTCACACTAATGCTGCATCCCAGATAGGATCCTAGAAACAGTTTGTCACATCAGGAGCCATTTGTGCTCCATACAAAGGGCATGGGACAGTAAATTATAGAGCAAGGGTCTCATAAAATGTCAGATTGTGAAATTTGATAAAATGTCCCTAAACACACTTTGCAAAAGCACCAGGGCATCAGTCCCAGATAACACCCTGCTGATGTGTTGACTGTTAAAACCTAGTGGGCAAAATATCAGTAGAGTACTTCACCTAGTTAGGCATCTTTAGATTCAGAAGCATTATCTCTGGGGCAGGCATTAAAATCCTCCAGAGTCACTCAACTTGCTTCCCTGCAGCCTGGGGACCTCTGTGTAGAAATGTCTTCTCACCATAGCAGATTCTGAGTCTGGTGGGAAGCATCAGGGCATGTTGTATTCCCAGCACCCTCAGTTGAGCTTGCACAACATCAAATGATTGTCTATGCATTTGTGTAGACTAGCTGAGGTCTGGGAAGATGCCCACCAGCTGGCCTTGGTGCTCCAGAGCGTCCGTTCACCTGGCTGCTTGTAAAACCTTGTCCTGGGTTCCAGAGTTGGCAAGTACCACCATAACTGTTCTGGTTGGGGGTCTGGTTACAATTTGTGGTGGGGTAATCTATTTGCTCTCTTCACCACACCACAGTCAAGTTGCAATTTGTCTTTGAGCCACATTTGAATAAAAGTTTTAAATCCCTGTGTCATGTTCAGCTTCCTCTGAAGCCCCATGATTCTTATATTGGCAGCTCTAACATGGTTCTCAAGGTGTTCCAGATGGTATCTCAAAACTGCATTTTGTTTAACCAGTTCCAAGACAGTAGTAAATGCTTTATTAACTGTATCCAATGCTTCTTTTGCCTCTTCCTGGACTCCCAATACCTTGGCATCCACAACAGTGATTTTCACCACCTCAGATTCAAGTTTAGTGTCCATTGCCTGTATGGCCTTTAAGAGAGCAACATTAGTGGGTTGGACAGCATCCACTGAGAATGTTGTAGGTTGTGGCTCCCCACTCCCTACAGGCTGGCTGGCCTTCAGCTCAGGTTCCTTGGGTGCATTTCCTCTTGTATGGCATACCATAACTCTGAATTTGGTACCAAACTATTCCTCTTGAAAAGTTATAGCCAAATCCTGCATGTGTATTATGTTTAAGTAGTGTAAATGCTGTTTTAAGAGCTTTGTTTGGGCTCAGTAATCTTAGAGCTTGCTCTCACATGTCTGCTCTATTCAGCAGTTGGCCACGCCCTGAAAGCATACTTTATTATAGAGGAATGTTTTCATCTCGCATATATTTTTGGTTTCTACCAAAATAATACAAATACATGATATAAATAATAATTCCTGTAGAAAGACAAGACCATACAGCAGTGCAGGTTATTGTAGCTTTAAAAGGAATCAGACTATAGGGAAAGGTTTTTGAAACTGAACACTTCCTTATTACAAGATGAATTCATTAAACAAGAAATATTAGAATTATTGGCTGTTAGAGCTCTGTACAGTGTTTATACGAGGACCCCATGGAATGGCGGAGTATAATTCATGCAATTAATACAAATGAGTGAACCCAGAGAGGACAGAACAGATCAAATCAACGAGATTAGACAAAAATGTATGAGTAGCAACATAATAGTGCTAAATCGCTGACAATGGAACAAAATGTGGAATACAAGGAAACAAGTTTGATGTGAACCCTTTGAGAGCTGTAATGAATGGACAAATAACAGAATTATGTCAGAATTGATAGATCAACATGGAGCAAAACAGACAGACTTGAAAAGTATAAAATTACTGATTCAAGAACATGTTAAAAACAAATTTCAGAGTAAAAATAATTCCATTGATTATGACTTTTACAAAATCTTTTAACACCAGACTTATCAGAGATGGAAAAATATACCGTGTGAAAAATTTCAGGAAACGGAAATAAGAGAAGTTATAACAGTTGTGTCAAACCGCACTTCCCTAGGTAAAGATGGGATACCAAATGAGTTTTACTAACTTTTGAAGAGGTCCTACACTAATGTTACAGGTGGTATATAGTTCCATAAATCAGGCTGGGCATTTAAGCAGCTACATCCAACAAGGGGAATGATTTTATTCATGAGAAAGGGAATACTGTAATATTATAGAATTGGAGACCATTGGGTCTCCTTACATCAGATTACAAAATGTTGTCAAAAACTATCAATAAAAGGTTGGACTTAGTGGTACAACAGATGGTATTGCACACAAACCTGTGCCATCCCAGGATAAATATCACCCAGAATGTGCTATATATAAGAGAAATTGTAGAATGAGGTGTGAATATGCAGTTAAAAGAGTATGTATTTTACTAGATCAGGAAACTGCATTTAATGCTATCCAGCATGAGTACACGGGCTGTATTGAGAAAATATTGGATTTATTTATTTATTTAAGAGATTTACCAGATAAGCATTCTGAGCGGGACCGGCTCGTTTCCAGATGTGACCTGGGGTTACATAGGTCAAGAATAGATACAGTTAAATCACAGTGCATCAGTGTTACATAGGTCTAGAGTAGCTAACAGTAGTCACAGTACAACAGTGTGGGTAGACAGCAGACAGCAGGGACAAGGCATTATTATATGTCAGTTAAATCTGTGGGGCAGTTACATACATCTGAGTAGTGGGACCTCAGTGTGTTTTGAGAGCCCAGTGGGAAGCTGAGAGCCTGATGTCTGCAGATACCATTAGAATGTATAAAGCTTATACAACTACTGTATGCAGAAGCACAGATTATACCCATGGTGAATGGGCATTTAGGGATTCCCATGTATCTTTATAATGGGGTTCAGCAGGGATGCCCTTTAAGTCCCCTACTCTGCGTTATGCCTGGATCCTGTACTACGAATGATTGAATTACAAAAGATCAAAAAACAAACAAACAAAAAAAACAATATTTTCTGTTTGCAGGAATCTCTGTGCAGAAAACTTCTGCATATGCAGATGACTGTGTTCTACTACTAGTAGACTTACATTCTGGATAAAGAGCCTTGAAGGTTTTGAGAAATATCAAGAAAGTACAGGAATAACAATAAACAAATCAAAGAGTAAAATTCTGGCTTTAGGTAATGTACCAATGAATGAAATTGCAGATATATCAGTGACAAAGAGAAATATTCAGATTTTAGAATTACTTTGATATTAAAATGCATTACAAACAAACAGAAGAAAAATACAAAATAGCAAATACAAAATATCAGGATGGAAATCCTGGAATGTGATAAAAGAAAATAGTGTTTACTGAAAAAATTACAATACCAATTTTTCCATATAGCATGTTTTTCCAATACCTTTGAATATGTAAGCAAATATTCTAGGACTATTTCTTTCAATTATTATGGAGCCATCTCAACCCTGTGAAAAGAAATTAAACCTAAAGACCCATTCGAGAGGTGGTCTGAACATTGTGCATCCTGTAGTATTTTTCAAAGTATTTTTTATATTCCAATATCAGGTCCTTTTCAAAGCAGAAAATTGTTTATGGACACCACTAGTAAATGAGTGGTGTAGCAATGCTGACACAGTGGAGTTTAAAGAAAGGGGTCATAGCTAAGAATATATGCCATAACATGTTAACATTTGCTTTCAATATATAAAACAATGGAAAATGCAAAAGAGCAGATACTAGACAAGTCAAGAAAATTTTCTATAGAGAGACAGTATTTCAGAATTTCTATGAAGATCCAGTTTTTCCTGTAAGCCCAGAGATAGATAGTTGCAACAATTTTAAGTGCTACTTTAGAGAAAAGGATACAAAAGAAAATGAGGCACAGTATGGAGGTGTAGTCATTGAAAACAATGTCAGAGATAATCATAAGCATAAATGTGTGGCAGACAGGTTGTGTACAGAAGACATGTGCACAGATATATAGGAAACTGTACTTTATCTGTACTTTGAGTGTTCTTCTATTAAACCTTATGAAACATGTTGGCACAATACTATACTACCTAGCTATCTCTACCAACAATGGCAACACCCTTGAGCAAGTGCAGTTGTTCAAATACCTAGGGTTATCCCTGTACTCAAATCCCTCTCCTATAGGGCACACTTAGACAATGTTGTCAAATCGGCAAATATGTGCCTAGGTCTACTTTACCGACAGAGACAACACCTTACTGCCGACACTGAAGATTGACACGAAGCTCAGTGGTTTCCATAATTGAGTGTGGTCTTATAATCTATGGCTCTGCCTCTGTCACTGCCCTGAGGCAATTTCAACATCACTTAGCAAGGCCTGCAGGCTTATCTCTGGTGTATCGTTTCACTCATGCATGTGACCCATATGCCCGATCTGGCTGGCTTCAACTTTCACATTGCATAAAATACCAAACCTGCATTATGGCAAAGAAAGTAACCATGGGCCTGCCTCCACCAGGAGTCCAAGCACTGCTTAGTTCTAGACTAAAGCCATGTAACACCAGGGGCTCTGAATACCAGCTCCTTCAGGTTCCCTGCTGCGCTACCTCTCAGAGCCAAAGATCCTTTGCCTTCAGAGTGCCTAGCTGGTTAAATGTGCTCAGTCCTGACATCTACTCCACTACTACCCTTGGCTCATTCAAACATAAACTCCACCTCCACCTTACTAACTCTAGCTCCTGTGAATGCTACCTATAATCTCCTCATCCTCTCATTTTGTTCCCTCCAATTGTCACCTACCACATCTCCAACCCCTCCTTTTCCTCTATGTTACTTTTTATTTCTTCTTTCTTTTCACCACTCCTGACTCTCCCCTTCACCCCCACCTCTTCTGAGCCTCAGTGATCTTTCCTTTTGTTGACTAGTTTCAGCCTGCTCCCAGTTGATGACTGTGTTCTTTGGCTGCAATTCTCTCTCTAACTTCGTCCTCACATTTATCTTCATCTTCCACCTCCTCCTACTATCCTCTGTTACTCTGTGTTCCCATGTATACATTCTACTTATTCTAGCTATTGTATTGATCTACCATTGTAACAATATGCCAACATATTTATTGTTTTGTTACTATTTGTAACTTGTATTTGTTCTCTGACATGGATCCTTTGTAAAGAGCCTGGCTCAAAGGTACTTGTAATCCTAGGTGTAATAAAATAAATAAAATAAAATACTGGCAGAAACCAGCTTTAAAAATATGACTTAAGAAATTTTGATTTACAGACAACTGACACCATCAGGAAATAAATGGAAGACAAGTACTATATATGTCAATTTGGCATGTTTAAAATTGATAATATGGCAGATAAGATGCAAACGATTTTTGCAGGGACAGCATATAACTCTAATGGATTTGTTTTATTAAGTTACAGGCTGAATTTGATCAGATCTATTTATATGAAATGAAACGCTTTGGTCAGAGGTACTGAGAGATTGTATGGCAAAATTTATCATGAATGGGCTGTTGTTTTTATTATGAAGAGAAAACCTACTGTTCATCTTATACTGAGGTGTTTTGTATGGTTTCGAAATAGAACTGTATGTTCCAATGACAGCAGAAATGCATGAGTTGTAGGATAATTTTGGTTTTGATTTTGAACTAAAAATTCCCCAACTCTTTTTGAAGAGTTCCAATGGACTTCAAGGTCCCCATGAACAACCTCTAGAACATCTCATCCAAAGGACAGTACCTCAGGAGTGTAGCACTCCCGCACTGCACTATAGTATCAGTATTGGGTTTTACCCCAAGTTCCTAATGTGGGGCTGGAATCCCCAACCTTCTGATCTTCCAGCCTCAGAGGCACCTACTGTGCCACTGACCCTGACAAACTTAAGACAAAGATAATATGCTGGTATCTACTGTCACCCAGGTATCAAACCCTCTGAATCTATTGACCTCATTACCTCTATGACATCCGTCTCACACAAAGGTGAGCTTTATGTATTAGGTGATGTAAATCTAAACTAGCTGTCATCAACCACTTCTAAGACATGGAGTGATATATCTGCTCTAAATCTCTCCCAACTCATCCAAGTGCCTACCCTACTAAATTGCAAAACCCAAACCACTTGCTGTTAGACTGGGCTCACCTTCCACCCTCACTGAGCCATCAAGTCCAGCTTCCTCCTGGATGCCCTCAGTGATCACCACCCTATCTTCTTTGTCAGGAAGGTCCACACACCTAAACTGCTACATAAAATCCTACAACTCCACTCTTTCAGTTCCCTTGACATAACCCTCTCCTCAATGTTATATCCAGTTCTGATTGGTCCCCAATTGCATCCACCACTTCCATTGACCAAGTCCTCACTTTCTTCAAAGACAGATTTATAGCTACCTGGGACTTCCATACTCCATTCAAATGCACTAGAGTCCAAGGTATCCATCAACCCTGGATCACTCCTGAATTAATGACCTGCCTCAGGAAGCATGATAAAGCATGGAGGAAACACAAAGCCTCTCAGCTCCCATCAGCCCTTACTATCGTAGGCTAAGAAACGCTTGTACTAAAGCAATCAGACTTGCCAAGTCTGAATATTTTAAATCCTCTTTCCTCAATTCGTAAGCACACAGTACACTGCTGCAACTATAACTAATTATGTTATTGTTATGACCATTATGTTATTTCTTTCTGATGCATGTTTGTTAGAAAAATGTAATGATTCTGTACAAATGTTCTCAAGATGTGGACTCCTGCCTCCTTCATATGTAAACCTCCTCCCATCAGGATGCTTTTGGAAACAAGCTGTTTCACGGTTCATCTTGCTTTTCCTGGTAAATCTCTTCTAAATAAATAAATAAATAACATAAACTCCCCTCCAAATTTTGGAAAGTAGTCCACTCACTGTTCTCTCCCCTCAAATCCCCCACCCCCATGCTTAATATAAACAACACACTACAGTCTGATCCTTGCATAGTGGCTCAGGAGTTCAACTCCTAATACACCTCCTGTACCTCAACCCTTCTAAAATCCCTCCCTCAAGCCTCTCCTCCACTCATTCTCCCTCTCCTACCACTAACCCCCCGTAACCACTCCCTTTCTCATTCTGTCCTATCTCTCCGGTGGAGACACTAACAGCCCTCCTCTCTCTCAATCCCTCCAAAGGCTCCTCTTCAGATAACCTTGACCCTAAACTCTCTCCCTCTCAGCCCCAGCTATTGCCTACCTCTCTCTCTAATTCTCAATCTCCTTTACATCCTTTTCTATCCCTATGCCCTGAAACATGCAGTGGTCCTCCTCTCTAAGGGTGATGAGATTCCTCCTGCCAACTATCACCCAATCTCCTTCATCCCCACCCTTGCTAAGCTCCAAGAACACCTGGTTTCTCTCAACTGACCTCTTTTCTTGCTGATTTCTCCTTCTTCACCCCATTCTAATCTTGTTTTGAAAGAACCACTCCACTAACACCTCCCTCCTTAGGCTCACTGGCTCCATCCTTATCAGGTTTTGTCGACCTTGCCAAGGTTTTTGACACAGTCTCCCATTCCTCCTTCTCAACTCCCTTATGGCTGCTGGTTTGTCTACTTCTGCTGTTACCTGGTTTAGAGCTTACCTCACAGGCAGAACACAATAAGTCAGGATTCAGAATGCAATCTCTCCACCCCTCCCAATCTCCACAGGAGTCCCACAGGCTCTGTACTCAGCCACATCCTTTCTCCATCTTCCTAAATGGCCTCCCCTCAGTCTGCTCTCGCTCCTCTTCTATCCATATGCATGCTGATGCGCCATCTTGTTCACCTCTGTAAAACCACCATTGATGTAGCAACCACTCTACAGCGTGACCTCCACCAGGTTCAGCTCTGGTTTGCCTCACATCAGCTATTCCTAAATGCTAAAATGACAGTCTCCATGACCTTCAGCACTAAGCAGAGACCCTCTAGGCTTCACCCTTACCCTCTTTCCACACCCTTGATGGGATCATCCTGAGGACACACCCTCTTTCAGATACCTTGGGGTTTGACTGGACCAATTCCTCAGCTTCTCTGGCCACATTGACACCATTCTGAAAACTGTGCCCCAAGCTTGGAGCCCTTTACAGAAACTGTAGTTGCATCCCTCCCATGGACCAGCAAAAACTTGTTCAGAAGATGATCCTCCCAATTTTGACTACTGTGATGTAGTCTATGGTGCAGCTCCCATGTCTTCCCTTACCAGATTGGACTCTCTTCTCAACTCTTTCTGTTGATTCATTCTTGATGCCCATCTTGAACCCATCAATGTGACCTTTATCATACCCTGTCCTTCCCCCCCTTGCTAACAGATGCCTGGCTCAGTGTGCTAGCTAACTTTCAAACTTT
This sequence comes from Neoceratodus forsteri, assembly GCA_016271365.2. Taxonomy (NCBI): domain Eukaryota; kingdom Metazoa; phylum Chordata; order Ceratodontiformes; family Ceratodontidae; genus Neoceratodus; species Neoceratodus forsteri. The sequence goes on along the minus strand of CM057459.1, from coordinate 674,619,553 downwards.
GGCTTGGTGTAATTCCTTCCTCACCTCTTGCTCCTCCCTCCCACCTTCCTCCCACCCTCAGATCCTCTGACACTCGCCTCTGCTAGTTCCCCATCATTTCCACCCTTATCAGCCAATCAGGCTTCTCCCATTGCTTCCCAAATCTGGAACTCCTTCCCACCTCAAATACAACAGTGCTGCTCCTCCCACTCCCTTGCCTCTGCCTTACATAACTTTCTCTCTGCTAGCTGCTCTAACTACAATCCTCCTTAACGTGTTCCCCTATGAGCCTGCTTCAGCTTCACGCCCACCTCTTTCCTGAAAACTCTCCCCTACATCCTCCCCAGCACCCTTCCTTTCCACCTTACTCCCACCCCTTCCTCCTCTGTACACCAGCATACACTCAATACCCACTCACTGTTGCTTGGCCTATGCCCCTGCAGGTTCTCTGCAACCTAGAGGGGTCCAGAACCATAGCAAACACCTTCCTGGCCTCCTACTCCCACCCAATTCTTCCTGAAAGGGCTGGGTCTCGGCCCTCTTCTCCCTCTTTCCTCTCTCTTGGTCCTTCTGAAGCCTACTCCCCATTGCTGCCTACTTCCTTCCTGTCATGCTTAATCTGCTGCCTACAACCTGCTTCCCTCCTGTTGTGCTCTACTTCTGCCTTGTGCAGACAGGGTTCACAGCATACCGCAGGGACTAGGCCCCGGAAGACCCTTCTGTTCCCCTCTCTTCCTTCCTGACATGCTCTACCTCCCATTGCCTACAACCTGATTCCCTGCTGTTCATGCTTAACCTCTGCCTGGTGCAGGCAGGGTCCCCAGCATTCTAGAGGAGTCAGGCCCTGCCAGTCCCTTCTCCTCCACCCGTGCCTTCCCTCCTCCAAATCCTCCATTTCCACCTTCCTACTCTCTGCTATATGTCCCCACCGACCCACCTTTCCCCTTCCTAGCCATAGTTATTGGCTAACCCCTAATCTCTAATGCACTTATAGTAAACTTTGCACTTTTGTTACACCTTGCAAATTTTGTTCTATCTGAGTCTCTCCTCACAGTCTTCCCTTGTTCAACCTCCTTGTATTCTTTCCAGCCATTTTCTAACTACAAGCTATGTCCCACCAAGTGTTTGCTGAAAATATTTGTGCTATCGTATCAATCTAGTTCAAGACTGTTAGCATTGTATCCATCTAGTTCATACCTGTTAGCATTCCTCCTTCTCAGTACTTCTGTATACTCTGCTCACTTTATTGAATGTAATCAAATTGTATATTTATACCGTGTACCAAATCTCTGTATACTATCCTTATGTTCCACTACCCCACAGGTCGCACTGGAGACAGGCAACTTGTTGCTCAAGCATACCTTCCTGGTGAAACATTTCAATAAATAAATAACATGACCTGCCCTGACAAATTTCATCTCAACATGATTTGTATTGGAATAAAACTATTTCCTGTTCTGTGGAACATATTATGCCTAAATTCATGGCATGACAATGACCACACCATTCACCTGACTTTCCAATTTCATTCTTTGAAAGTGTGAAGAAATGTATGTATTGAATCTGCACAACTGGGCCAGTTTTCAAAGATTGACACAGGCGTGCATCAAGCCATGCATCAACCCTGTTGTTTAGTGCAACTGTGCCAAACTCCTTTGATGCACCTGCCCATATTCCAGTACGCCAGGCACAGCTGCAACAGTTCCACACTTTACAGTAGCTTGCAGCAAATATTTGGTGCAAGCCCCATAAAAGGGTCCACTGGATGGCACAGGTTAGACCGGGGAGCTGGCCTGAGTTGTGGCATTTTGACACACAGGACTGCAAATCCACGACTAGCACCAATAGAATGTCACCAGCACCCTGTGCCATATGTTCAACACACCAGGGGCTTGTGGCATTCTCAGGGCTTTGAAAATCAGACCCAATGTTTTTTTTAATAAGTCACATCCTGGATCAGATACATTTATTCATTTTTAATTCATTCATTTATTCATTCATTCATTTTATTTATTATACTGGTAAATCTTGTGAGTAAGCGTATGCATGTTTTCACAAGCAACCAGATTTATACATAAAAACAACGTAAAATAATATGATGTATGGGCACTGTCTATTAACGTTTGTTTCAATCAGTTTATAACCTGATAATCCCATCGTTATGACATCAGCACACTGTAAATCTTGCTTAACTATATCATAATGATGGGAGTGCAGGATAGAATGTCACCACCTGTCAAAATTCTTGGAAAGGAAAGGTGATCTGCTGCTTGGACATTCATTCAAAACACACATTCCATTCAGACCATTACAGACCCGCTGCAGTATAGATCGCAATGGCTAATTTCAGCACTTCAGTTACTCAACATACAAACCAGGAGGCATTCATAGCTGAGCAGAGAACAATAGCACATTGGAATTTTTTTTTACCACAGTGGGTAGTTTTCCATACACTATAAAATACAATGCCTGAGCAATGGTGGTCAACCACAGGCGTAATCACCTCTCATGGGGTTGCCATGACAGCTGTAACCCTCTCGAGCTGCACTCACGAGGTTTACTTGGTTGTCCTGGCAACTGCTTGAGGTGATTATGTCATGTTAACCACTGTTATTTAGGCATTATCCTCTATGTAACGAGAAAAGGTAATGCACATTCACAGGAAGATATTGATTTGAAAAGAGCATACAGATTATGATTAAATGAATTAATTGAGCTACACTGGGTAATCATTGCCAGATTATTATAAATCTGAGAAGATTAAAAACTAAAGATATATGTCCCAAATACATATGCCTAAAAGGGGCATAAAGAATGTGATATGTACATAAGGGGTTCTCTTTGAGTATTGTTAAACTGAAAAGTTAGTTAATACTTTTAGTGACTTTACATCCGAGTCACCTTGTGAGCAGAAGTCATCTTTTAAATTTTATTTATCTCCAAAGATACACATCCGTCTTTTGATAAAGAACACATTGGTGAGTTCTAAATGGAAGATTTGCAACAAATTGACACATGGTATTACATAGGGTCTTAGTCCTAGCCAGCATCTCATCACCTGCCAAGGAATAATACACAGGCCATAGTGAATAACCAAGAGGAGATGCAGTAGTTGATAAATCGGATGCCTCATGGCAGGCTTTTCATTCCAATTAAATTGCTGTTCAGTATATGAGAAGCCCAATGTGTTATGTTTTGTCATACCACTGCTGCTTTGCCTGATTCCTGTTTGTTGCTAATCATCACAACATAGGAGTTTGTACTGCATTACTAGTTTTAATCTTTAAACAGTAACAGTACCTGTATTAACTTAAAAAGTGTTAGACTGCACTCACAGCTTGACCACTGCCTCATGCTGTTGGCATCACTCATCCAGTATTGTAGCATGAATGGAGTTTTATTACAGGAGACAGAGTTGCAGGAGCACAATGTTACATCCTCTCTCTCCCTCTCTCCAGCAACCATAAAATGTAAAAACTTAAGAGCTCTAGAGTATAGTGATCAGGTTAAGAGCAGATTAGGGTTAAATCTGGCAAGTCAAAAACAATAGACAGTTTAAAAGGAGCTGGGGGATGAACTGTTGTTTGGTAGAACACAGTGGTTGAACTGCTGTGAAGTCACAATTCCTCTACTTAAAGGTGTGAGAAAAGGCTTAGTATGTGTTTAGAGAGGAAAAGCCCAGGCAAGTTCAGATGCAGATATCCTGTTTTGGGGCAGGATGTCTCTTTAAACAGTTTAATGTTCCATATAATAATACAGCCACTTAATCAGTTCCTGATGGGATGTCTCAATAAAGCAGGCATCCCAATTAACTGTCTTATACTTAACTATTCACCAGTACTTTATGCAACTCAAAAAAATGTTTTTATTTTTATTCTAGACAACATGCCAGTCTTTTGATTCATTGTTATAATAAGCTGGGAAATGTGTGCATTGTGCATATGAAAGCTGTCTTGGGTTACACCAAATACTTAAATTCCTAAATTTCTAATATATCACCTTTTCTAGCCCTAATAAGAAAATTAGATTCTACTGTCTTCTTTGGAGCATGAAAATGCATCACCTTAGTTTTCCATACATTAAGGACCATTTCATGTCTCTCAAAGTAGTCATAGAGTTGATCAAAGTATTCACTGACCTGTCCAAGGCCTTCGACACTGTGAACCACCCACTATTGCTAGACAGACACCCTCTGTAAAGTGGGACTATCACTGGCCCTTTAGCCTGGTTCTCCAGCTACCTTGTGGTAGATCCCAACGCATCAAGCTAACTGGTGGCCTATTCTCAGCACTGCCTGTACTGGAGTCCCTCAAGGCCCATTCTGGGCCCACATTATTCAGTCTCTTCCTGAACACCCTTCCCAGCTCTTGTGCAGGAAAGCTGCTATTATATGCAGATGATGCAGTCCTAATCTCCTCACACCCCATCCAGTCACTCTCCAGAACAGCCTGCAATCCTCCTTCAGCCAAGCTGAAAATGGTTCCCACCACCGCCTGGTCCTGAATCTCAAGAAAACAAAGTCAATGATCTTTACACACCACCAAAGTAGCTCCAAAATGCCCCCACTCCATCCTTCCCAACACCCTCCATCCCCTTGAGCAGGTATCAACATACAAATATCTGGGCATCACCTTTGATTCGGCTACTCCTTCCATGCCCATATCAGTGCCCTATCCTCTGCCATGAACACCAGGATTGGGCTCCTCTATTGACACAAAGACTGCCTCCCTGGCTTCGCCCTACGGTTGGCCATCACTTCCTCCATCCTGTCACTAGTTGACTATGGCCTCCCCATCTACACAGCCGCTGGCCCCACTGCCCTCACCAAAATCCAGACCTCCATCAACAAAGCCTGCAGGCTCCTGGCTGGTGCCCCAAGTGGAACCCACACATGCCGGCTCTATACCACCATGAACATACTCAATCTGGAAGAACGCCTGCAATATCACACTGGTATAATAGTAAAAGACTCTTCTTGTACTGTGTCCCCTAGTATCACTGCTCAGCTCCAGCTTGCTTCCCACTCGGCTGCCACCCATACTGCCTGCAAAGCCACCTTCCAGGTGCCTAGAGCCAGGACCTCCCTTGCCCAAAGGTCTTTTTATTACAGAGCACCATCCTAGTATAACTCCTTCCCCATGCACATCTCAGCACCCCTAAAATTGGTCAGTTCAAAGCTGCCCTATGCAACCACCTACTTGGCACTCGAAGTGTACATGCCTCACGGTAGGGCCTGCTGTTCCCCCAGGCTCAATAGCCTACCCACTCCATTTTCCTCTGGCTATTGCCTGCATGACCTGCTAGGACCTACCATTGAATTTTGTTCTGTACTTTGGTAAACTACCTATGTTTTATGCTATGTATAATGTATGTATCACACCTTGTATTGTTCCACCCTGTCTTGCCACACTATTTGTTGTTCCCCTCCTGTGACGCGGTGCCTTTGTAAATGAGTCTGTGACTCAAAGGTTGTAAATCCGATTTATGAACTAAATAAATAAATAAAATAAAGTCTTCTTGGACCTCTGGGCTTACAACCCCTGGTTTGATGTATTGCTTATTTGGCATGGAACACAACATTGTTTGGAGGAATTTATATAGTACATTAATTCTACTATTCCAAATGTGAGATTGATATGCACGATAAAAAAGCAAACAACAGTGCATTATTTTGCTATGTAGTATGCATATATTTGGAGACTGGGAACATTGAAACTACAGCATTCTGAAAACAAACAGACCAAGACACACTTTTAGGGCTGAGCTAGCTTCAAACACACTTACAGAGAAAATATTGACTGGGCAATTTCTTTCAGTTAAATCTAACTGAGCAACAGAAATTGAATTTAAAACCAATTAAACTTGATGGCAAGAAGATCTAGTGACACAGAATATTTAAAACAGACCATCTCTTGCTCTTTAGTAAGAGCAAGAAATATTGAACAAGACCAAGTGTTACAGAAAAGATAAAAATACTACCACCAAAATAAAATGATTCATTTTACTACACAGCATGGTTCTATAGTATATCCAGAGAAATTAGAAGTACTGATAAAAAGCATTGCAACATATGGAATGCAGATTCATAGTTATGTTATCTTACTATTGTTAAGACAAGGTCACATACAGAAGAGGAACAACCACCTGTGTCCTACATTACACAGTTATTTTAAAACACTCCAAACCTACATTAAAGATGACTTGGATGCCAGTTTTACTGAACATAATCTTTCACTGTGAAAATTATCATTGTTCAAACAGATCAACATATTTCAGTGGAGAGTGTATATATATATATATATATATATATCTATATATATATATATAGATATATATATATATAGATATATATATATATATATATACACACACACATATATATATATATATATATATATATATATATATATATATATATATATATATTCAATGATACCAGAAGCTTCATTAACTGTGTGAGTTGCAATGTAATGTAATGCTGTCTTGTGCATTTGGTCTCTGTTATATTGGACAAACTAAGAGACAACTGAAAACATGGACTGCCAAACATAAATATGCAATAAGAGTTGGCAATGAGGAATAGTCAGTGGCAAACCATTACAAAGAAGCATGGCATGGACCATCTTCCTCACTGAAATCTATAGCAATTCAGAAAATAGAAAAGGATGAATGAGGAGGTGAAGTGATTCAGCATTTATGGCAGAAAGAAGTATTTTTAATTCATGAACTGGACATAATAAAACCAAAAGGAAAAAAATGTTTATATTACATGTATTTATGAGGGGACTTGGGTTGATGTGGGAGGAATTTTACATATAAAGTGAATGATTTATATATGTGTAGTGTTAGGTTTTCAAACTAGACTGTTCTGTACATAAAAGGGAGATTGGATTAAATCAATATAGGAGATATTAAGATAGGAAGTATATTTAAGTACAGGGCCATGGTAAATATTAATGTGTTTGTGTGTTAGGACAAACATACAAAACCATTGCTAAAAATGTTTAAAAATGTTATCATTTACTCTTTTTCTTAAATTCTTTTCTTCCATTCTATATCCAGTGGCTTTCTGATCACCAATTTATGTCTGCTATCAATCTGACCCTTTTTGTGATAAAGCACTAGAACACAGCTCTGAGGAAGATGGAAGTCAAAGATCTCTAAAGAGGGAAGTTGTGATTTCTAAGCATTCTGAGAATGCACACAGTGAATCTCTCTGTGGTGTATTCGCTTCCCTCTATTTTCAGTTTTAGCTTCAAACCTGATGCTATGGGTTTTGGTAACTGTTAACATTATATGTAGCAACAGTCTGCAGGGAATTGAAATGTTGGTGAAAAAGAACAGAGCAAGTCAATCGGAATACTGCATGACTGCTACACAGAAGAAAAGTGAACTGGGGTAAAAAGTGTTAAGGCACTGAGCCACAAAATAGCTCTATGTGACTTTTTATTTATTTATCTTTTTCTACTCTGCTTTCTGAACTAGCAGCTATAGTACTGGCACTGAGATATGGGTGAATTATGTCATCCTGCATAGCAGGCATGCCCGCATCCCTATTGGCCTCCAGGAGATGAAATCCTGTATCTGACTCTCCATACAGATGACAATGAAGACCAGTAGCTGGGTCCTCATGTTCATCAAAGCAACAATACTCAAATGGAGGGACCTGAGGATGGCTGTGAAGCATAGGCTTGGATGTGCATGCCTGTCTAAAAATGCCACCACTGCTCACCAAAAATCCCTGAGCTTAACCCAATGGAAGACATGGTAACAGGCGTATTCTTCAAGATAATCTGTGATGCAGAGGATGATGTTCTGGACACAATACTGGGAACATCTAAGCATGACAGTGTCAGCATAGAATACTACCTGTCAACAGTAAATGGAAATGTCACCCTTAAATATCCTTTTTACCCAACCAGCACTGTCTGAGGACGAGCAGGATGCAGAACAGCCATGCCAGTGAGTCAGTAATGTAGAAAAGTACAGGCCAAGGCCAAATGGTGGAGAACCATAAACCAGCACAATGTAAGCTCATTAGCTCTAGGAACACATAACCATCATACTGTTCAAGTGACAACCATTAACCCTTTCATCTTTTCACAGGAGTAATACAGGATGAATTGTCCCAGAATGGAGAAAAGCACTCACTGGTCTGGAGGACCAGAAGAGCATGCACAACAGAGTCAGATCACCAACACACCACCCACACAGTAGCAAGGTCCACCCTCAGAACACACCACCACACAGCACCAGGCACTCATTATGTCCCCAAACTAATCAACCAGAACTCCACCCAAAATTTCCCCAGTCTTGCCTGATACCAGTACCAGGCAGCCTTAGACTCATGCAGTTATTATGAACTGACATACCTGTGCACAGCACAGCATAGGCAACACAAGAATTAACCCCAGCTTGGCTCTACAAAACAGCAGTTACATACCCACAGTTAGCTCACAAAGAGAACTGAACCAAACACAGGACCTGAACCTAGCAGTGGCAATGAAGGTCCTTCAAATGAAGATTTGTTAGTATTGGAGGGCAAAAGCAGCAGGTTGCTCTTACTGTACCTTGAAATCGGGGACCTTGAGAAGCAGTAGCTGCAGCTACAGGCAAACAAGACAAGAAATCAACAGCACAGGGCTTTGACAAAGGTGCAATGGCTGAAGACTGTGGTGAACAATGCAAGGTTATGCTTGTATGTCAAGTACAGCACAGAAACCTATAAATAGCACTGTTCAGGACATCAACATCATCCTAGCACCCACACAGGACAGACCCACCACACCACATATGCAACACTGTCACAGCCCCACACACCACCAAATAACAGATAGTGCCAGACACATAATATTGTCACACACATCAACATGCATGTGACATTACCTCTCCACACTGCTTAATGGCACATATCATCCCAAACCAAAACAAGCTACACCACTCTGTGTCTGACCTCCCTCCCACTCTATTCCTATGCACTTTGTGTTTCTGGCAGTGCCACCTCCTTGTCTTTGTGTTGGCCTTTTAGAAGAATGTTATGTTATCTGCACATATACCACACTGTACTACTTGTCACCTAGGGGCCACCCTGACTGTCCCATTGGTCCCATTGGTCTCATCATGACTATCATTAGGCATGACTATTCAAGTATTAAACAGTTAAGGCAGGCATCAGGGCATCTGTCCTTCCCATTAGTGATGATGCCCTTAGCATTTACTAACACTTGGACATTCACACTGTAGTAGCCCTTCTTGTTCTATGCCTCTTTGTTTATGGGGCCAGTGTCATGATGGCCTAATGGGTGCAGTATGTAGCACCTAGGACCTGCAAAAATTCACATTGGGCATAGAATGCCTCCTTTGTTGCACTACTTCCTGGTCATTCGTGGGGAGTTGAGTAACTCTTCAACATGTGTGCTGAGGACATTGATTTCCTGTTCTGACCAATCATGTATCCTGCAACCCACAGGAAGCCTCCTGTGACATAATAGATAAGGACACATGGAAATTGGTTCCGACATAACATGTAAGTGTGTGGTTGTTGTCTGCAGCTGGTCTGCAAGCAGCTCACAAAGCTACCTATCATGGCGTGGTCTAGTTGAAATCACTGCAGGCAACATGTATCTCACATGGCAGCCAACAGCATGAAAGAACTGAATATACTTGGTCTGGTCCAAATTTTCTTCCTATTCCTTCATCAACTTAGCCTCCCCAGCAGAATGATCATCAGTAGAGATGGACATATCTTTATGGATCGAGTTCTACTGTGGCCCATATTTATGTTGTCACCTTGCCACATGTGCCTTCAATCAGCTAGTGACATGTCCACACTACACATAACATGCAGTGTAGTATTTCCATCCTATCATGCCACACCTACACACTTGCAGCCCTCTGGGTGCCTGTATGTCACATATCCCCTTTAAGAGTCAGCTATCATGGATAACATGTGCTCACATAGGATGGCATGGGACCATTCACAATGTCACACTTCACATTGCTAGATGGCAGCATTACCGAAAGTAGTACATAGCCTGGTGGCAGCACCGCAAGGGACATGATCAGACAAGCTACACAAATTTGCCAGATATGTCTTATACCTGTATGCAGTGAGTGCATACCATTATGAAGATAATTAAGGTGACATCTGGAAGATGCTAGATATAACTGTGGTAGGTTCCTCAGCACCATAAGCCTTGCACTGACTGTACCACTTTTGTGTTTGCACTCAGTTATTTTCTTTTGTTTTGTCTGTAACCTTTTGCTCATCAAAAGCAAGCTTTACCCTTGAGTTGGAAACCAGACAAACCAATATACCTTCATTAATGATGGCATGGCTGACAGGTGCAACAACGCAGCTATTGGAGGGGGCAGAGAAGGCAGAGCAAGGATATGTCAATGAGTTTGGCACCATTTGGTACAGCATTGAACCATTTGAGGTACTGCAGGTGCAATGTTGATCATCCTGCAGTTGCTACTGATGTTTATTTGTTTATCTGCTCACTGCTGCTGTTGGCACACAAGTGCCACTGAAGTGGTGGGGATTGTTTGGAAGAGATCTGTACTATTTCTCGACAACTTACTACCCAACAAACAGATTCCCATAAATGTTTTCCTGATGGCATTAGCCGACTATTTTTTTCCCTGATTACCGCTTACACGACATTAAAATTACCAAGTCACAAATGCCCAATGTACCTTCACTAACTGGAGATTCGCAATAGTGGCAGCTCCAAAACTGAAAACTGAAAGCAGTCACTCACTGTGCTCAAAACTGGCAATATTTTCTGGGTGATTCACAGCTCCAAAACTGTAAAACTGAAAGTGTTAAGCTATAAACTTTTCAGGGATTACAGCTTCAGTAAAGTAAAAGTGCCTGAAAGTGAGTTTGGTATCTTTTAGTTCACAGTGCCACCTTGAGTAACTGTAAGGTGTAGTGCATGTGCTCTTCACTGTAATTGAATAATTTAATAAAATATGCAGCTCTGCCTCAGCTGTAGGTGCTGTTCAATAAAAGTCTCCTAAGACTTCCTTCCTGCATTTGTTTCACAATAGCTGAGATGGCTGAGGTTGTATGTCAGACAGTGTCCTCAAAGCAAGGCAATATTAAGCTCTGTATTAATGGCTACCTGTACGTTAAAGAGAGAAGCCATGGTGATCTTTTTACAGGTGCTGCCAGAGCAGAAAGGGAAGAACTGCTTAGGTAGGGCATCAACTATTTTGATTGGGGGACAACATCACCTAAGAAATAGAAAGAGCATAATCATGCTCCTGATGGCAGAATTTCCCCATAGCTTCTGCACTTGCTTCACTCAAAGAAAGGAGCTGTGGGCACACGACACACTGGCACAATTGATACAGCATGAGTTATCACAGGTATCACAGAGGTTCTGCAATGTATGCCATCTCAACATGCATTGCAACAGACAGTGAAGTGTGCCAAACGTCACGTTAGCACACCTGAACCAAGGACCTTGGATGATTTGGTCTTTCCAGATCATCTATGTAATATGAATGGCCAGATGTTCTTTGCAAAGGAGTTATTCTTGGGGAAAGACAAGATAATAATTTTCTCAGCTAAGCAGAACATGGAAAAACTTGCAGTGGCAGAATATTGGGCCATAGAAGGAACCTTCAAAACCGTTCCTACTTTATTTAGACAACTTTATTCCATACATGCAGCAGTTGGCACACATGAAACTGCCCATATTGTGTCATTGTTATTTGCTTTGATGTCCTCTAAATCCAAGATAGTTACATACATCTGTTTCAAGACATGTACAATATAGCACATAATATAATGTACCCATATGCACCCAGAATAATGACTACACAAATACTGAACTACTGATGCACTGATGATGCATTCAATGTGGCATCTGTGCGACTGAACAGGGGGGCGACTGTGAGACTGAACAAAGGCTGACACAACAACAAGGCTACTCACAAGGTATAGTTTAATTAATTGTCCCAAATGTTGTCTAATATTGAATTAGGCAATGTCTCAAATGATTTATAATGCTGAATTTTGTACTGATATCCTGTGCGACAGGAGATAATGGGTTAATGGGGGTAATGAAGTAATGGGTGTTAACTGGTGTTACCAGCAGTTGATTTGCAAAGAGGGGCAGTCAATTCACAAGAACGCAGATAATAATTCATCAAGTAACTTACCAGCAAATAACCCAACACTGCAATAGTTGGGATAGCAACATTCAGTACAAAGTACCAGTCGGGACTAAACTTTTGGGAATTTAGTGGCGGTACAAGTCACGATGGGAAACAAACAGTCGGAGTTCATACCTAACCCATCTGGAATCCATTCAGAGTTACAGGAGTTTATTTGCTTACATGTATACTGATGCCATTGTAACTGCAGTGCCACTGAGGTGAGGAGGGCACTGCTGTGTTTACACATGAACATACAACCGTATGAATTTCTCAGCAGAAATAGGCCAGTGATCTATCAAGTCTGCTCAAGTGTGCAGCGAGCACCCTCACCCTTGCAGCTGCCCCACCCTCCCCTTCCCATTACCCCCTCACCGTGTCCCATCCCTTTGAAACTACCCATTGTCTTACAGGCTACCACCTCCTCTGGTACAGCATTCCATTCTGCCATGACCCTCTCCTTGAAAAAGTGTCTCCTCACTTCCATCCTAAATCTTTCCCTTTCCAATCTAAGTCTGTGTCCTTACATGCCCTCTCCCTCCTCAGCCTGAGTATCCCTTCAGTGACTGCTTTGTTTGTCCCTTTTACATACTTAAAGGTCTCAGTCACATCCTCCAGTCCCTTCTCTCCTCTAAGGAGTACATGTTCAACCCTCTCAGCCTCTCCTCGTATGGTCTGTCCTCAATCCCTGGATCATCTTTGTTGCCCTGCATTGTACCCCTTCCAGTAATTTCACATCCTTCTTCAAATATGGTCACCCAAATTGCACACAGTACTCTAGGGAGCGGCCTGACCAATGCCCTGTAGAGAGGCAGGATCACCTCCCAGCTCCTGGAGGAGATCCCTCTTGTGATACAACCCAGTATCCTGTTGACTTTTGCTGCCACCCTCCTACACCGCTCTGTATTGTTCATCTTCCTCATTACAACTGCCCCTATATCTTTCTTCTCCTTGGTGGAACCTAGCTGCACCCTCCTAGCTGGTAACCCCTCCCTGGGTTCTTTGCTTCAAAGTGCTGGACTTGGCACTTTTTCGCATTGAACTCCAACTACCATGCTTACTACCATTCCACCAGTTTGGTCAGGTCATCTCGCAGTCCCTGCCAACCTGCTATATTGTCCACCACCACCCCCAATTTGGTATTGTCAGCAAATAGACTGATCTTATTCTAACACCATACAAGATGTCCACTACGAATATTCCAAACAGCACTGGGCCTAGTACCAATCTCTGTGTCACCCGTTCATCACAGCACTTGGAGATGAGAGTCCCTACCACCACCATTACCCTCTGCAGTCTCCCATGCAGCCAATTCTCAATCCATTTAACCATCTTAGTCCCTACCCCCATATCTCAACTTCCCTTCCAACCTCTCATGCGGCATCGAATAGAAAGTCTTACTGAAGTCCAAGTATACGACATCTACTGCATGACCCTTGTCCAATTCCCTCATGGCCCAGTCATAATACTCAATTAGGTTCATCCAGCAGGATTTTCCGGAGATAAACCCATGCTGGTGACTGTCCTGGAGCCATGGTCTTCCATAAAGATCACCAGCCTTTCCTAAGTATTGTCTCCATCAGCTTCCCCACGAAGGAAGTTAAGCTTACTGGCTTGTATTTACCTGTCTCATCCTTGATCCACTTTTATGGATGGGTACCATGTGGGCCATCCTCCAGTCATGCGGTGTGCACCCTGTGTGCAGGGAGGCATTGAATAGTTCCACCAGTGGTCCAGCTAGGATCGCGGCCATTTCCTTCATCACAATGGGATGTATTCCATACAGTCCTTGTGCCTTATCCACCCTCAAAGCCCTGAACCCCTCCAATACCCTATCTTCAGTGATTACCCAATCCATTACCCTCTCTCCCTTATGCCCACCCTGTCATCCCCAGCAGTAGCTGCCCTCCTTTCTCCCTCATGAATACAGAAGTACTCATTCAGTGCTTCTGCCTGATCTGCTCCTTTCTCTGCCCACCCCGTCCTTCCTGATCCTCACTATCTGGTCCATGTGGCTTCTTCTCTCACATATTATCTGAAGAAGTCCTTTTCCCCATCCTTGATGCCCTGCACCAGCCTCCATTCCCTTTAGGCCTTAGTTGCTCTGACTCCCTGGTAACTTCCATGGAACTCTTCACATAATCCTCCCTATCTTCTCCCTTCCCATATTTCTTGTATACTTGTTTACTTGTACTCTTGTTTACTGCTTAGGGTGCACAGAGTTTGAGCCACATAGCTCCAATGACTGTGTACTTCTTATAGTTCAGGTCATCACCTAGACAGTGTTACTGATGACTCTTGCTGCTATTTATGGTTTCCTAATTTTATGTGGTTGTAGATCACTGTACAGTAGCATAGTCTGCTTCAACAGATCCTGATGTGGAGGGAAGAAGTTGATGAAAATTACCTGGATCCAGATGTGCCTAAGATCCTGGGGACTATGGGTAGCAGGAATCCCTTAGTTTTCTTTAGATCCACTGTCCTATAAGGAAGCATTATTCTACTGTACTTTTTTTTTTAACCACAGTATTTATGCTCCTGACTACCTCCCGCTCCCTCTCTCAGACATCCTCTGAACTGCTTTCCTGGTCTCACCACAATCTGCCCGTAGATTACTATGGATCCACACAGTAACCAAGGCACCTGGATAACCCCCTGTAGGGTGAGGAGGTACCCCCATACTCACCTCCCAAAGCCAACATGCTGAGATGCGGATCCTGTACAGTGGGGTCTTCCGTCTGCGAGCCTGAGGACGAGCAGGAGGTGTCGTCACCTGGGAGAGACTGAGGATTTTCCTTGTTCTTCCTAGATGTTGGCATGCAATGGAGAATGAGCAGGAAGGCTCCACCCTCTGCTGACATCTGCCCAATGCCCATGCTGCTGCTCCACTACCGCACTCTACCCACCAGGCTTCCCTAGATGGCGTGTATAGTGATGGGAGCTTGCAGCTAACCCTCCGGAGAAGAAGAACAGCCATTGGACGTTTCATTCTTCTCTTCCCGGCCGACCCCGGTGCCCGGGCTTGTTCCTGAACCCAGGTTGCTGGCGTGGTGCGAGTGTGGTGTCAGCGCCTCTATTCTCAGCGCCACACGGGCCGCTCATTATACTGTACTTTTGACTGGTCACTTTAAATGTGGTTGCACAGTACAACATATTGTTATATGTTTGTAATTATGTTTGCAATGTGGCTATGTCATAACTTCTATTGCTATGATGGCAGAAGGTGGGGATGTTTCAGTGAAACTTGGTGATGTGGTAACTGGTAGCTACATATCTACAGTATGGCTATGGCTGGGTTCTGTGTGGCATAATGAAATACCCATGGTACAGATGCCTGTTTGATTGTGTTTTGGTTTGTGCATGTGATCCATTCCGTTGCATGCACTTGTGCAGACTAAGCCATGTGGCTCCAAAACAAAGATTCCATCCAGATGCACATGATGGCCTTAGGAACATATAAACATATGAAATGGCAGCAGAAACAGACCTCACAGTCTATCGAGTCTGCTCGAGTGTGCAGCTAGCACCTCATCTTGCTGCTGCCCTCCCTACTCCTCCTCCTCCTTCCCATTGCCCTCACCCTCACCCTATCCCAACCCCTCTTGAAGCTGCCCACCATCTTGCAGGATACAATCTCATCCAGTAAGGTGTTCCACTTATCCACC
Source organism: Neoceratodus forsteri (assembly GCA_016271365.2). Classification (NCBI taxonomy): domain Eukaryota; kingdom Metazoa; phylum Chordata; order Ceratodontiformes; family Ceratodontidae; genus Neoceratodus; species Neoceratodus forsteri. The sequence goes on along the minus strand of CM057459.1, from coordinate 674,603,741 downwards.
ACTCTTTCCATGAAAAAGTGCTTCCTCATCTCCCTCTTGAAACTTCCCCTCCAGTCTCAGTTGATTTCCTCTTGTGACCCTCCCCTCTCCTCTGGAAAATCCCTCAGTGTTGGTCTTGTTTATTCCCTTCAGGTACTTAAAGGTTTCAGTCATATCTCCGCTGTCCCTCCTCTCCTCCATAGAGTGCATATTCAACTCTCCCAGCCTGTCCTCGTAGGTCATGCCCTCCAATCCCTGGATCATTTCTGGGCCCTCGCTGCACTGCCTCCAACAACCTGATGTCCTTCTTCAGGAATGGGCACCAGAACTTTGCACAATATTTCAGGTGGGGCCTGACCATTGACCTATACAGGGGCAAGATAACCCTCTCCGTCTGGAGGAGATCCCTCTGGCCAATACACCCAGCATTTTGGAAGTATGTGCACTGTTGTGTTGTTAATATGGTGCACTACGTGGCTAAGTGGATTTCACATGTACATCCTTTTCTACTGACGTCAAGTGGCACCCATTGGGACATATGTCTTTTGCACAGAGGTCATTATTCTTGCTGATCATCCCCAGGACTCCTTTGTAATTGAGATGCTACATATCATGGAGCTTTTAGGTAAGCAAACTCTAATGAACAAAACTCGCACCTTGAAAGGCATAATTTATTTATCCTTTGAGGGAGCTCACAGGTTTTGTGCCAAAATAGGAGTTTATGGCTGTTGTTGACTCAATTTAATTGTGTCAGTCTAAGCTCCATGACTCGAAGCTCTATAAACACCTCAGCATGTTGGCAAATAATCTATAGGAAAACCATTTGCATTATTACATGAGGTAAACACACTGATTTTCCAGTGGCTTGAGCCAAGGAAGAAGAGACAATTTCAAGGGAAAAGAGTAGTGGAAATGCTATAAATCATGCAGGATTTTAGAATCTGATGACAAACCTAATTCCTTTCTGAAAAGAGCCGAGTTATCCCTCTCAACTGTCATCGAAGCTGGCCTATAAAGATCACAGCTGTCACCTAACCATCCCTGGACTCTGGGGAACATGCCATCACCAGGCTCATCTGCTATGTTTACAGCCAAATTTGGAGGTACTGCAAATTTAGTTTACATTTTGTCACATCACTTGCTGTGCATCTGTTCAAGGGCATTACTTCTTTCAAAATCACTTGATCCCTTTTTCAGAATAAAAAACAAGGATGTGAAAACCGTATGTGTGAAAAACTTTGCCCTGTGCCCTACACTCACCATGAGTACCTATGTTTTGTAAAATAATGAACTAATAATCTGGAGAAGCAAGCAGAGTACCAATATTTCTTATGTACATGAAGTGACTTATGCTATTAATGAACTTATACAGAAAGCTAAACTTCTCATGCTGGCAAATTAGTTAAAAGCATTATTAAAGCTTATTTCTTTGATATTGAAATGAAATCTTGTAAAAGACTAAGATATTTTGGGGTTTGAAAAGGAGTAGTCTCCTAATAAACAAATACTGTATGCAGGATTTAGAGTCTCTGAAAGTCTGATTTGTAAGTAACAATAAATCACAGAATACGTGCTGCAAATATACCTTCCAGAGAAAGCATTTCTAATGATTATGAACCATTTTGGCAACTATAGATTCTAAGGTGAAGCTGCCAAATGTTCTGTAATCTCATTTACTTCAGAGGGTGTTATATATGTCAATTAGTACTATAGTACTTTTGTTTGTTTCATCTTATTTTTAGCATTTCCCATTTTGTATTCATTCATTTCAGAAAAATTGTAGAACAGAACCTAGTCTCCATTTAATGTAAATTTCAATTTCTTAATTTATATTTTGTAAAACAATGTTCTAACAACAAGATACAACTATCATTTGGCACAATACTATATGTTCCAATGGCTTTAAGAGTGAATGAAAATAGAATTCAATATTTTTGCAAAGTATAAAATGTTAGAATTGGAAACTGACCTGAAACTGGGGCTGCATTGTGATTTATATTTTTGTTAGAAGACTGAACAATGAACTAAGTACTTCCAGATTTAAATATAGTCACAGTCCTTGCCTCACAGTGTGACCTTGAGCAAGTCACTTAGCCTCCTTGTGCTTCAGTGCCACGACCAAAAATTGGGAAGAAACAGAACCATAGTAAACACTAGAAATTATGTCATAGTTGTTTTTTTTCTGTTCAAATAAATGCAAACATACATTTTTGAATGGCACAGTATGGTTTGATTCCATCCCTTTGTTATTGTTGCAAGTGTGTAATAAAATAATAAAAATAAATAAAAACCTATCAGTTACTGCCCTTGGCTGCTTTTAAGGAGAAATTAAGAACATTTCTATCTTATAAGCTTTGACATTATGAAGCCCTGGGAGCATTTTATTAAATGCAATGACACTGCAGTGGAGTTCCTAGAGAGGAGTTTACTGACAAAGTGTCACTTACATCTTGGGACATCCAGCACCCTTAAACATGATATCTGCCATCTTACATTGAACATCATTATTTTTAACTAAATACTGGTGATTATTTGTAAAATCAATTATTATTATCTAAAAAAAGCTTGGAAAACTTCTAATTCTGTATTATTTTACAGGAGTGCAGAAATGCACATCCATAAGGTAGAAAAGAAATGAGCAGACTGGATGGGCCTTGTGTCCTTATCTGCCATCAACTTCTATGTTTCTATGTTTCTATGTAAATATAAACAGAGCAAAATCAATTCCTTTGCAATAGTCAAGAATGGGAAATGGAGCCAAGCTAGGCTCAGCTTTTTAACCTCTGAATACCCATTGAAATAAATCTCAGTATGAAGTACAGTACATTATATACAGCCCTACTGAACAATACAGTTTTTACCATAACATATTCTTTGATTAGATGATTTTCACTGTGTTTAAATAAAAGAGTAAGCAAACTGATTCTGGTCCTGTGTTTTTCTGACCGAGTTACTCGACACACGATTTAGTCTTTGCAGATTTGGTCCTGTAAGAACAGATCCAGAAGCAAATGATTTGATACCTGTTATTGGACCAACATAGATGTAACAAAGAACAAATGCTTTAGCTTTGGACCACCCAGTCCTTCCTCACTTATGCTTCTGAGGAAGGACTGTTGGTCAAAGCTAAAGCACTTTTGTTCTTTTGTTACATCTATGTTGGTCCAATAACAGGTATCAAATCATTTTGCTTCTGGAATGAGTTACACGATGATATGAATAAAAATGGGATAAGAGTGGCAGTGATGAGGTGGCCAGCTTCCTGCTGCTAGTGGTTTAGCTGTTCTCTATAATTTGTCCTAGATGTCACTCTTCACTCTGACCTCAGTGAAGAAGTTCTGAGTTCGGGTTCACTGCAGAGTTGGAGCTTCTACTTTTCCTCCTCCCACCACACACCAACTGCTGGTTTGACAAGTATTGTAGGATGTTTCTGTCTTGATGGCTCCAACAGTGGAGAACTAGAAAGGATTCAGAACTGTAAAAGGTTCAGCCTGCAAATTATGGGGCTCCATGCACAGTTGCTAGTTCCTGGCACAGAGGTCTGTCTTCTTTTTCCTGCCAGAAGTGCAAGAAAAACTCACACTTTACCTCTCTCCTCCTTTCTTGACTCTTCCTTTGTCTGCCACTTCCAGAAATCACATTCCACTACTCTCTACTATAGCTAACTGATTCTCTTCTGAAGGTGATGGACCAGGGCTTTTACATCTCTGGCATATTTGCTGATGTTGAAAAGGTATTAAAACTGTTGCTCAATGCTGACCCAATCCCACTAATAAACTAGTAGGGCTGGCCTACAGTATCTAACCTCTCAGTAAGCTGATTTCACTTCCACCTGTCTGAGTGTAACCAGCTGGTCTTAGTAGGTGATTTTCTTATTCCACCCCCCACTCCAATATATTCTGATGCACCAAGGACTCTATCCCAGGCCCCATCCCATTTTTCATCTTCAGTGACCTCCAATCTGCCTGTATCTCCACACACATTTATGACACCATAGTTTTTTCTTTATTCAGCTTTTTCTTTTCAACCAGTTGCAGCTTGTCCTTCCTGTCTGGTGACCTCACAGTCCCAGCCATGACTAGCCATGGTCAGCATTAGTCTTAAACACCCATGGTAGTGGGGCCTGAACATGCTGAATCATCCATGGCTGCTGGCTGCTGGCAGGCTTTTCTGTTTTCTCCCGGCATCACCTCCACCTTCCCAATGGCACTGCTCAATGGAAGCTTTGTATATATGCAACATCAGACGACATGCCTGCCTACCATCCCTAGAGACCTAGGGAATCCTGTGATGATAGCAACTGAATGTGGCAACTGTCAAAATGGTGACTCATATTCAGTGCTATGATCATGGGGATCCACAAGGGTAGCACCTCACTGCTACTGTGAGGTAGGGAAGGCAACCGGAAGGGAAGATAGTGAGGGGAAGGGGAGGGATAGAGAAGAGGTTATTGTGCAGTAGTGCTCGCTGCTGCTGCTGAGCCAGCCATGTGGTGTGGTGGTGAGAGAGGCTGGCTCCAGCACAGCAGGTACTGGGTTCAGGGCTGGGGACTGGGAGAGTAGGAATTTGCCACTGGCTGCAGTACTTAATTTTTTTTAAATGCGGACTGTGCCCCTTCCCCTACATGCACCCCTGGATTAAGAATCTAAAATCAGGGGTGGGGGCAAAGCCAATTTTATGAGGTGTATAGCCCCTCACAGAAATGCTTTTTTTTGCTGGATGTCAGGTCGCAGGCAAGTGTATATGGTTGATTTGATTTTCAGCAATATATACTCACCAGAATAGTTATTGCCGTTTGTGTTCACTATTATGACATAGAACCAAGCACCAGATCATGGGCAGCACACATCTGTGCTGGTCTGGCAGACTGCAGGGTACTACTGCAACTCCTTAACCCAGGATGCCTATGTTGGAGCATGAATAACTGCACCTGAGCATCTGGACACCCCAACACTGTACTTATTGTGTCTAGTGCCTCAGTTCTTTGGCTGAAAATGGTATTTCATGGGTTTTGTAACATCCATTGATGTTTTTCTTACATCAACTCTTTCTCGTAATGTTAAATGAATGATTCTCATGGTCTTTGCTAGCAAGCAGAGAATTTCTAGGCTCTTAAATTTCCCTGCCAACCACATTGTAGATGTCTCCTGTCTTGAAGAAGACCACTGCTTCAAGTACCTGAGTGTGTGGATGATCACATTCCTTGATTTTTCTACCCATATCAATGCCACCCAAAAGAAGCCCCTCCTCAAACTTAATGCACAATATCCTGCCTCCTCCCTCTACCAGTCCACTGAGAGATTATCCTCAAGATACTGTCCCTGTCAGCCTGTTCAAAAGGTTGGCTGCAGCAAAATAAAGGATACATGCAGCTACTTCTAAATCCTAGCTCACTGCTCTAACCGTAGCCCTGCTTCCTCTTACTTACCTAGAAATTAGCTGCCTTGATACTCCAAACAAGCACTTTGTACCTTTTCTCTGTACTTGTATTCTTCTATGTCATTGTCATTTTAATGCAACATGTTAATGCTTGCCCATAATTCTGTACTATAATTTGTACTGTTTTTTTCAATTATACAATCTGTAACTACCTGTCTGTGTCAAAGGACCTCCTTGTGAATAAGCTTGCTCAACAGAGTTTTCCTATGATAAACTTAAACTTGAACTTGATGATCATCCTTCCAATGCTTAACTACATAAATGTGGGTTATAGCCAAAATCTACCCTGAGCAGATGGGACCTTGTGTTCTTTTGCCTTAAACTGCATTCTCCATATTTAGCAGTGCTGCTTCTATTTCACGCTTTCTACTTTGTTCACAGGCAGGCATCTCTCCCACTGTGCCCTCTTCCTATCCAAATTCTGGTCCCCTCACTGTTACCTTCTCTTCTCTCACTTCTCTCACCTGTCATGCTCTTCACTCCTCTTTCTCCCTCTCTTCATCTGGTGCCTCTTTCTTCTTCTACCTTTGTTTGCAAACCTCTGCAGAGCAAACTGCCTTCTTCTCATACCTCCCCCACCTCTGAAATAACCTTCTTTCTACACTAGACTCCTCCTCTTCTTCTCCCTTCTCTTATAATTCTTCTCCTTGAACACTTGCTCATACCTGTACATGCATGTACAGTAATCATTCCCTCATCTATCTCATTTATTCAGGCTTGAATAATTACCAATCCTTGCTGCCTTTACTTTAATCCCAACTTACAGATACAGTTCTTTGCTGCAAATACAGTTTTTGATCTTCTTTGATCCCAACATATTTTGATTATACTGTAACCTCAACTGTTTTCTTATTGTTGTACTTTCTTGATCACGTAACAGTATATATAGATATACGATAGACAGAGCAAGTGAGAGAGACAGAAAGACAGATAGATAGATACACAGATAGATTTTTATTTATTTTATTTATTTAAGTGTTTCACCAGGAAAGTACACTGAGCAGAATAGCTCATTTCTAGGTACATCACAGAGGAACGGGAAGTGGAGGTACAGGAAGAGTTCAACAAACTTTAGTACAATTCAAAATATCTCAGATAAGGTACAGTGTACAAAGTAAGCAAATGGGGTGGCAGAAGAAAATAAACAGAATGCAGAAGACAATGGGCAAGATCTACGAAGATAAACTTTTAAAGTTTCCTCCGAACTGCCATTGCAGACTGGAATCGTCCACATCTGCAGCAGTTGCGATTCACAGCTGCGGCAGTTGTGGAGGGTGCTGCCCATAGCAGTCTCCCACAGCTGCACTGCTGTCCTGCGACAGCATCCACAAGCTGCTGTATTCCGTGAAGCCTGTTGTACTCTGACTCCACCCCACGTGAATACCCGCAGCTGCAGGTGACCTGCGGCTCGCAAGTGGTGTCCCACTAGCGCCGAGGTTTTCCCACAGCTGCGGTCATTCTCCCCTTCTGTGGATCCTGCCCAATGTATACAATAAGTGCTGCAACAGTTAAGTACATTGAAATACAAAGGATCACAAGAAATGACAACAGCTGCATTCAAGGCAATGATTCATGAATAAATACAAATCATGGCAAAGCATAAAGTTGATAAAAACAGGATACTGTCTGGAACCATTATGCAGTGTATGTATGACTGCATAGTTGTATGTCAGTATAAGAAAAGAGACATTTGTAATTTTAGAGGAAAACCATAGACCAGTGTAGGTAGCCCACAACTATGCAGTGAGGGAGAGGGAGTGGAGAATAGGCAAATTGCAAGACTGAGCACCAGAGATCAACTGGTCTGGCAGGAGCAGGTGTGGCCTGTATAGATACACAAAAGGATTAATAGAGCTATAGGAGATGATGCATGTCAGATATTTGCGGGAGAGCATTCCAAAGTTTAGGGCGGTGATAGAGAGAAAGAAAGAAAGAAAGAAAGAAAGAAAGAAAGAAAGAAAGAAAGAAAGAAAGAAAGAAACAAATGATGGGTAAGTCTAGCATACAAGGAAGTAAACTCATTGAGGGGCTAACTAGATAATAAAGGCACAAGCCAAAAGCAATTGTCTTTATGAACCAGTTAGCACCCTCAGTGGGTTTATTTCTGACTATAGTGCACATACTCATATTTTACTTTGTATCATGCATTTGGATGGTTACTGTTATAGCTGCAGCCATCGACATGGTCAGATATTTCTTGAAATTTCTGTAATATCTCTGGAGAAATTCCTTGCCTGACTGCAACATCTCTATGGGCCACTAGAGATAAGCTTTAGAAATATTGTGAAAAATCTGGACATATCTGAGTGTCCCTATTACTGCAGCTGTACTTTAATAACAATTACATATGGAGAGAAAGTACACAGATAAATAACTGGTAACCACTTCTGCATGGAAAAGTCCTATAGTTGCACAGTAGGGTTTCTGAATAACCATCTAATATGAACAGTAAAAAACATCAACACTGGGGATTTATTATTCATGATTTATCATTCATGAGAAAAATACCATTTGTGATGGCCACCATCTTGTTTTCTTTAAATCTAAAAATGTGGGTAATGCCTAAAATAATGGCCGGATATTCAAACTGCGCCAGGCTGTGGCGCGAAGCTTGAGCGCAGCTCAACTTGACTGCGCGGGGGTGTGACCTGGGCGATAGATGAAGGGCTGTGCCATGGCTCAGCAGCTTTGAATATTGCAGCCCGGCCACCCCAGTGTGCATGGCACAGTGGCACTGTGCCAGCGCAAGTGGCCAGAGTGGAGCACGGAGATGCACTAGCGCAGTGCCATTTGCACCATTCACAGCACCAGCGATATTCAAAAGGTGACATGCAAATGGGGCTATAATTTATGCAAAGGTGCACATGGGGCCATTTGCATGTCATTATGGCTCCATTTGCATGCAGGGTGTGCCGATCCCCAACGACTTGTGCCTGGCGCCCTGCCAGGCAGCAGCTATCGGGACCGATGCCCCCTGCAGCCCAATGCAGGCATCTGTTTAAATAAAAACCCTGTCCAATATCCCTGGTGGTCCAGTGGGCCAATCTGCCTGATCATGGGCATCTCTTATAATAAATCCCCCGGCCAACATCCTGGTGGTGCAGTGGACGATTGCTGCCGCGATCGTGGGCATCTATAAAACAGAAAATGTCCTATTACCTGGTGGTCTGGGGTACCCCCTCCCCACCTGCTAACTGAGATCCACAGCCCTGCTTCCCCGGTCAGCCAGTGGGTGGCAGCATCCCACCCGCCTGCCACCCTGCTGCCATGACTGACACCTCGGTAGGGCTGCCGCCCTTTGGTTCACAGTATGAGCCAATGGCGTGCAGCCCGCTGCTACTAGACATTCCAGATATGTGAAGGAAATCATTCACATATCTGGAATGTTGTAGTAGGCTGCATGCCCATTGGCTCACGCTGTGAATCAATGGGCATGCAGCCCTACTGAGGTGTCAGTTGGTGGGTGGGGCAGCAGGCATGTGGTGCTGCCACCCGCCGCTGACTGGGGGATTGAGGGGCGGGTCCTGGTGGGCAGGTGAGGGGTACCTTGACCACCAGGGTAATAGATGTTTTCTGTTTTACAGATGCCCGCGATCTGGCAGCAATCAGTCCACTGGACCACCAGGGATATTGTCCAGGGAGGTTTATTTAAACAGATGCCTGCGATCGGCAGCAATCGGTCCACTGGACCACCAGGATATTGGACGGGGGTTTATTATAACAGATGCCCACAGTTGCAGCAATCGTCCACTGGACCACCAGGGATATTGGACGACATCTTATTTTACAAATGCCCATGATTGGGCATGGGCGCTACCAGGTGCAGCAGGAACTTTGGTGGCCACCCACAGGTGGCAGCTGCCGTGTGCCCTGCAATGCAGCAGCTCACCTGGGTGGCCATCAGTTGTTCCTTTTTGGGGGCTTAACTTCGTGCTGGTGCAGGTAGGTTGCATGCATGGCTCTGCACATCCTGGGCTGAATATCGGACTGTGCAGGTTATGCATGGGCACGCCTCCCACCTGTGCTCAGATACATTACTGATGCATTCGGGCATCGGGGATTTGTGCAACGCACTTTTCCCTTTGAATATCATGCTTAGGGTGCATCAGTGGGTTGTACATGATGTAATACTGTTGCACCATGTGCAACCTTTGAATATCTGGGCCAATGTGTTCTCAAAATAAAAACACCTGAAGTTATGTAAAGAGGATTCATTTTGCTGGAGCCTGCTGTTTTTAATCACCCTGAAATAAGCTTTCTGGGCACCCAGATATCATGGGTGTCCACCTTAGTGAGAGAAACCTGCACCAGCATACTCTGTATAAGAACAGTGGGTCTTTCTTGATATCTACAGCTGCAGATGGAGTGCTGCTGCTGGTTTCAGTGGCAGCAGTGAGCTGGCAGTCTAGTGAGCCAGTTTTCTCATCTAATCTTTATCTATCTACTGATCTGTCTGTCTGTCCCTGTCTCTGTCTCTCTCCTCCCTATCTATCTGTCTACCTAACTAACCTATTTAAGTATCTAAAGTGGAGCAGGTCACCCCCAAAAAATAGGTGGTGGCATGGAGTGCCTATAGGAGGTGCTGCTGAAGATCATTGTGACAATTGGGTGTCCGATCCCCAGTGTTGGCTTCCTATAAATAAAGAAAATGGTCCTCATTGATAGTTTTTTTCTATAAAGTTAAACCAATAAAAAAGAAAACAGTCCCTCATTGATCTGCAACCCCAACCCAACCCCTACTCTGCATTCACCACCTCACACTCTAAACACCTCACTCATCTTAAAGTGTCTCACAGTGTCGATCCATTCTCCCATTGAAAAGATGTCTTGCTGCTGGAGATGGCAACTGTGATATGAGAAATGTGGTAAGTCCAGTTAATATATTTCAATGGGGTTTGAACTTTACTCAAAAACTTTGCCATTTTACATATTTTTATACCAAATTTTCAACATGACCTTTCTGAGACCCCACCATATCAAATGTTCACCTGTGTTGTTTATGAGGTGAGGTTATAAGACTATGTTAAAAATCTGGTGGAAGAATATGTTAAAATGACTAACTTATGAATGAACATTGAAATATTTAAATGTTCACTCATAACTTTGCTGTTTTTCAATATGATTCCACCAAACATTCAACATGACCTTTTTAGGAGTGTGACTCCACTTCATCAGCAACATAGGTGAAATGTTTCAAATCAAGGCCAAAATTTGATTTTGCAGTCACTCCACAAAATTATGTTTCAGTGGGATTTGAAAGTTTACCTTCTTTAGTTATGAGGTGGGGTCATTAGAAGAACACGTTGAATATATGGTGGAAAAATATAGTCAAATGTCCAAGTTACAGTGAATGTTGAAATATTTCAATGTTCACTCATGTATTGTGCATTGCCCTCATACATAGACGCAACACTGGACTGCATTTTTCATACCCTATGATACGTGTGATGTATCAATTTATTTTATTAGGTGGCAGCTGTAGCTATTTTTTGTAAGATGATCTCATTAAACTAATAAAATATAAATAAAAACCTTACTAATTTTCAATATTTTTGACTCCAGTCTTCAAACATAGCCATTTTTTCACACTAACACATAAATGTGACAGGTGTCATTTGTCAAATCCTTGTTTTCACACCTGAGGCATGAAATTACATTTTGGCCTGTATTCTGTTAATGCCACATGCCATGTTTGTGAGGAGGAGTTCTAAAATGACTGTCTTTACATTTGGGTCAAAATTTCAATAACATCAAAACATTTAAGAAATGTTATGTGTAGTGCCAGCCTATACCCCAGTGGGTAGTTCTTTGTGATCCCATGCTGGTGAACTAAGTTTGGGAGTAAGCCCTTTGAGCCAGCAATTGGCTGAGGCTGGGGGATGGTGCTGTCATGCAGCACTACCCTCAACCTGGGAAGGAAGGTGCAGAGTTGCCTGCATGTGTCCAAGTACCATATAATGAAGACGAATCTTCTCCTAGCATTGGGTGCTGCACCTCTGTATCCATAGCTGCCAGAGGGACCTGCAATTTGACAGACAGATGGATTATATGCTTCTTTTAACAAAAATTGCCACACAAGAATGGTGGTGCTCTTAATAAAAACACAGACTTATTGTAACCAAACAATTAGACACTCACCACCTCTTATTACTGATGCAACAGAATGAAATCTATCATAAAACTTCAAATCTCATTTATTTTGCATTTCAAAAATAAAATGAAAAAGCAGCTTTTCAAATGGACAGACTTAACGTGTTTGGGACTCATCCCCTGACATGTTTCAGATCCTTCGATCGAGGCCTTTGATATAGGATCAAAGGATCTGAATCATGTCAGGTGGGAAGGTCACAGACACAATAAGTTTATCAATTTGAAATGCTGTTTTTAATCTTATTTTGAAAAGTGAAATAATTGAGGCTTGAAGTTTTAAGATAGATTTGATCCTGTGGTGTCAATAATAAGAGGGGTGAGTTCCTAATTTTTTTTGTTTCAATAAGATGGACTGTATGCCCTGCATGCCTGCATCTGTAACCACATGGAAGTGCAAGACCCAGATGACCCCATGATTCTGCAGCTTACCAGACAGCACCCCAACCCTTGATATCCATTGCCACATGGAAGTTCAGGGCCCTGAAAGGTCCTGCACTTCTACAGGCATACAGGCTCTTCCTTGGCACAGGCCAAGAGGCCCTGCACATCTGCATCTGTTCACAAAGGTCCCAAAGGTACCTGTGTGAATAAGGATACAATTCTACTAGCTCAAAAGAAACAACATTCTTTGTAAAAAACCTGTATTAATACACCTGTTAGGGTTAAATTTAATGCAACAAATGCAGAGAAATGGTGTATTAGTGTTTCCAACCTAACTCCCACCCCCAAGCAACAAAAGGACAAGACTACACAAGCAACCACAGACAGCCAGCATCAAGACACACAGCACACAACTGTTTTCAGATGACAAATGTAGTAGCACCAATGAGCTGCACTGTGGGTTTCTATCTGTGGTTTCATAAGGAAACTATTATGCAACCACTCCTGTGTGCATATGTTGTACATTGTGCATGAGTACATTTGGCTGCAGAAGTGCAGGTCCCAGTTTTTTTTTTTATTGCTTTTTTGAATTACATTATGTACTGAGTATATTTTTTTATAATGCTACTATAGTGATGTTTCACGTTCAATTCATTATCATCTAAAATGCCTAGATCTTTGTTCCAGTCTTTACTGGCAGGGATTTCATTCCTAGATAGTAAGAATTCCTTAGATTCAATTGGCCCGAATGAATAACTATACATTTGGTTGTGTTGAACTTCATTCAACAGACCTTCAATGAAGCTCACCAGGATTAAACTCAACACCATGGAATACTGTAGCAGAGTTATTGGAGTAAACAGTGCAATTTCAATGGAATTAGTCCCTTTTGTCATGCAGGAAACTGTGACACTGCGCTTGACCCTGGCAGGCTTCACTGGTGGTCCATTCTACCATTTTGTTTAAATCTTTCTGTAATAAGGCACCATTTTTGATGATGCTATGTTACCAAATTTAGTATCATTAGCATACTGTTAACACCAGCTGTCGATCCTATTGGTTATGCCCATTGCATAGACCAGAAAATTACTGGGCCTAATAGTGACCTACAGCACATCACTTGGTATATTTCTTTTCCCAGAGATGTAGCCATTCATACATACCACCTGTGAGCACTTTGATAGCCATGACTCCACCCCATTTATTATTTAATTACCTAGATCTATAGAATTTAACTTCTACTGAACATAATACTTTGGGGAAAAATATCAAAGGTCTAGCTAAAGTCTAACAGGATGACATCTGTTGGTATACCACATTCCAAGTTTTTTAATGTGTTTGTGGAAACTTAGTAAGCTAGGCACACAATATCTCCCTTTTGAACCCATGTTGGGAATTGTCTTTATACCCTCTGGTGTCCAGATGTAATTCAAATTTATCCTTTATTATGGAGTTGGTACTTTTGCTGCAGATCGAGGTCAAGCATATAGGTATATAATTTTCTACTGGTTCTTTATTTCCTTTCTCATGTATTTTGCTGGGGTTATGTTAGCATGTCTTCAGTCCAATGGAATTTCACCTGTACTGATCAATTTATTGAAAATTACTGACAAGGGTCCTGATATTTCATGCATAACATTTTTAATCTGTTAGTAGGGAATTGCTCTGGGCACATGGATTTGGTATTATCAAATTTCCAAATTTTCCTCAGTGTTCTCTTATGTTATAATCATATTATTTTTGACTATACTATGATTATCAGTTATTTTGGGATAACTTACATTAGTGGTCCTATCACAGATAGAGGCAATGTAGTTATTAAAAGAATTTGCAATATCAAGTTCATTAATAATTTTAAGGCTGTTTGTTAGCGGTCTGATATTGTTATTACAGTCTTTAGAAAAGTTTACAAAATGGAGGAATTCTTTAGTATTTCATGTACTGTAAGTTTGTGCTCCATTTTCCTTTTTCTTTCCTAATTGTGTTTCTTCATTTTCTAATAGGTTATTGTGTTTTAACTTGTGTTATAGGGATTATGTACTACAATAGACTTTGTTTGCTTTTTTTTGCACAAAAACTACCTTGACTTTATGAGTTAAAGAAGCTATAATTCTTTCCCTTTTATTATTTTTTTCCTATGTGGGACATATTCATGCTGTTAGGGTACCAGGTAATAATCTTGAGGAATAAACCACACGAAGAACCACACTGACAGTAGCTTGTATGGGTTAAGGCGACAAGGAATATCACCAACATGAATGTATCGCTACACCCTGATGCTCTCCATGGAAGAGGAAGTGGATGTAAGCACTGCTTGTTGGGTGCTTGGTCAAGCAGCTCCCATGGTGGAGTGGCTACAGCACCTGACCCTGCAGTGAGTGGGTTGGGAGGATCAGGGTTTGATTCCTTGGTAGGGAATATTTTTATTTTATCATTTTTGGTGCACTGTGGACAAGTACTGATAGGGCTTTTCCTCTTGTCCCTATGTCTATACCCCTCCAGAGTTGCTTATAATAGTTCAGGGGTGTTGGGGCTGAAGCACCCTGCAAAACAAAAAGACCTTTCAGGTGTGTGGCAATGGTGTTGTAGTCAGCATTGTGTGCCACCACTGTGTTGCCACACACAATTGTTCATGCACGGTATTGACATGTGCACTTTAGTCTGCAACATTATGATTCAATATGCTTTATTGTTTTCTATCATATAACATCATGATAACAACAATAAAAGAATACAATAAAAGGAAGCCAAACAAAGTCTATCCAGTGTCCCAGCCTTATCAATTATTAGTGGTCCAGCATAAACCCATTCTCCTCCAACAAATCCCCTCACCATCCCTTCTATAATCCCACTACCCCCCACCCCCAAGTCCCATTCTGCACAGTGGAGGAAAAATAAAATATGGAAGGTAACCATAGGGAGGAGAAGGAAGGGGTAAGCCTCAAAGAAAATTTGATACAAAATAAAGGCTGAGACAGTCTAATTCCCATACACCACAGAAGTGCAATGGGATATTATGAAAATCCATCATGATCTCCATAGAGAAAGTAAGGTCATGAGGGGCTTCCAGGAAGTCTGATAATATTGCACTCTCTGTCTTATGGTGGCAATGTGTTTTTCTAATTGAATGGCAAGGAAGACCTCACAATACCACTCTAACATTGTAGGAAGAGTATCCTCCTTCCAGTGCCTCAACATTGTTAATTTAGCTATGGCCGCAATTAGTGTTATATGGGCCTGGCATATCACCAGAGTTCCTGTGGGAATATTGCCAGTATACAGGATTCGGGAGTGAATAAGGTATCCAAGCCTAAAATGGGGTCCAACACTTGTTGGATAGATTTCAGAAAGTCTGCACGCAGGGGCATTCCCATAACATATGGTAAAGGGAGCCCTGAGCTAACTTGCATCTGAAACAGTCAGGGGAGACTGCAAGACCTGCATTATGTAATTTTAGTGGCGTGAAATACATGTTGTGCATAATTTGAAATTGCACAAGATGCAATCTGTCTTGTTTGATATATTTATAGTAATTGTGCACCATATTTTCCCCAAAATTCTACCTCGGTCTGCAAAGAAAGCTCATGCACCCAATAATAACAAACTCCAGTTGGAAGATTATGATCTAAGGCCTGGAGTTGCTTGCAAATCCTTGAGACTGCGTGAGCAGTTTTGTACATTGAAGAATTTGTTGAAGCCCCTGAGTCGATTGATCAGACCAGTTTTCCTTATTATTGAAAGCTGCTAATGCATTTTTGACTTGCAAATACTTAAAAAGTCCCTGGAACTTAACTGGAAATGAGCCTGCCAAGTTTGAAAGGAGGCCACCACATTGCTTTGCAGAAGATTAGCCAGTGTACAGTGTTTGAGCTGTGGAAAGAAAGAAGGTGGAATGGGGCATCTATCAATTAGAACATGTGGGTTACCAACTAGAGGCTGGGTGGGAACATGTGCCAATTTATCGAATAATACAGCAGAACTTGATGCAGTACCTTAGTGACCAGGCTATGGGAGTGGACCTAAGTGACCTATCAAGCTTGGAAAATTTAATATACACAAGAGCGGCCAGAGAACTATTAACACTCTGTGCTGCCTTACTTTCAATATTTAACCATACCGGGAATACCTGCCACTATTGATCAATGAGTCTGCTTTGCACCACAGGGCTATCGTACTGAGGTGTTGTGCCCCATAGTAAGTGAAAAGAGAAGGAAGAGCTAGTCCTCCTGTAGCTTGGGGCAGTTAATTTGTGAAACGCTCACCTGGGAGGTTTATTCTTCCAATGAAAGTTGCTAAACATTCTCTGTAGTTTCATAAACCATTCCCTGGGAATATAAAGACCCATCATCCCTAGTGGATATAAAAGCCTCGCAGAACATTCATTTTCAAAATATTGATACGTCCCCACAATGTCATTGGGAGCACACTCCACCTATTCAGGTCTGCTTGCAGAGTTTGTACTAGTGCAGTCAAATTAACCTTAAACATAGAGGGATCCCTCAGGGAATCTTTATCCCCTAATAGGTGAGGGTTCAATACTCCCATGAGAGGCCCAAATCAGTGATACTGGTTTAATGACCCTATAATTTAATGGAACCACCTTGGTTTTAGATAAATTGAGCTTATAAGCTGAGACTTTGGAGAATCTAGGCATTTTCCTAAAAGAGCAGGCAGTGAAGTTTCTGGTTCCTCCAGTGTAGAAGAATATCGTCTGCATATGCCGATAAAACAAATCTCTCACCGTATAATTGGATTCTCTTTAATGCTGCAGATGAGACGAGTGTTCAAATTAGTGGCTCCAGATAGCAGTTAAACAAAAGAGGGATAAGGACATCCTTGCGAGTGCCTTTCTTGAGCGGAAAAGCTTGGGATAGGTGTCCATTGCACCACACTACGCTGTGGGGGCAATATATAGAATTTTAACCCAGGTGAGAAAGGAGTTGGGCATACCGAGCTGTTTAAGACTGGCAAACAAAAGTGCCAGGAGACCCTGTTGAATGCTTTTTCAGCATCAAGAGAAACAAGGATCGATGGGATCCCTGACTCTTTGACCATGCCATCAGGTGCATGAGTTTACACATGTGCTCTCCAGCGAGCGCCCGGCCGTGAATCCAACTTGGTCATTGCCAATAATACTCCTTAACATTGGGCTAGACAGTTGGCAAGTGATTTTTGCCAATATTTTAACATCCGAATTTAATAACAAATCGGTCTATAGCTCCCAGGGCACAATTGATCTTTATTTGGTTTAGAATGACTGTAATAATTGCCACTAGGAAGCTAGGATCTTTTACCCTTGATGAAACCACAAATTAAACACATCTCTCAGTAACGTGGAAAGTTGTAGGAGACAGGCCTTGTACAAATTATTAGACAGACCGTCTGGGCCTGGAACTTTATCCTGGGAAGCTGGGCAATGGCAGTTTTACCTCCGTTAATGTGACTAAAGCACCAAGTTGGTCTGCCATTGCTGGTAATAAAGAGGGAAGGTTGGCTAAGTGGAGATAATCGGTGATTTCTTTATTGGTTACTTGCAGGGAATCATCGACTGAGTAGAGATCTTTATAGAAATTCCCAAATACTGATGCAATCTCTTGGGGTGGAATGATACGACCATCCTGAGGGATCTCAAGCTCGAGATGAATTTAGACATTTCAATTTGTCTTAATCTAAGTGTCAGAAGTTTCCTGCTCATTTTCCTGACTCCAAATATCTCAATTTAGTGTTATGAATGGCCAGTTCTGCTTTCTGCACCATCATATCATAATAGGATGCTTGAAAACGATGTAACCTGGCCCATTCTTCTGGTGGTGATGTCTTACTAATGTTATGTTCCAACTGCTGTATTCCTTTAATATGGAGTCAAGCTTCAATTTATTTTTCCGAACTCGGTAGATGCGATTCAGATAAAGTTACCCCTAATGGCACACTTGAGGGCGCCCACACTACATCGATCCTCTCCACTGAACCCAGATTCACATCCAAAACTCCTTGATAAAGACCTGTGTGGAATTAGGGTCTCAGAATGCTTGAGCAATTACGTGTTAAGGTGCCAGAGGGGCACCTGTGTCCTAGGACCCAAAATAAAAGATATACCAACTGGGGAATGGTTTGAAAGTACCATGGGGTAAATGGATGCATCAATAATACTAGACAGGCAAAAGAGTTTACCAACCAATAATCTATTCTAGAGAAGGTGCCATGGTGGGGAATAATATGTGAATTGTTTTTCATCTGGGTTCAGTACTCGCCATACATCCACTACCCCCGCCTCCCGACAAGAGATCTCTAAAGCACACTGTGCTGGTGAGAGTCTACAGTTTCTACTGTCTGAGCGATCAATGTCTGCTCTCGGAACCAGATTCCAGTCTTCACCCAGAAAAGTCAGGTTAGATGGGTTAGATACCACCCTTGTTAACAACTTAGTGAAAAAGAAGGTGAGTCTTGTTCGGTCCATAAATTGAACCTATTAGTACTGGGGTTAATGCCAACGCACCTTGTATAATGCTGTAGCACCCTCTGGATCATACCATTCTTGTGATTTACTAAATGGCACATGTTTGGCTATCAGGATAATAGTACCAGCCCGCTTGGTGGAATTGCTGGAGCTGTACACTTGCCCCACCCTTCCCGTTTGAAGAATAAGATATCATCTCTGGGCATGTGCGTCTCTTGCAAGCACACAATTTCCACTTCTTAATGAGCTAGATGCTTGATAATCATACCGCTTTTTGTTTGCTCTGAGCCCTTTATGTTCCAACTCACGAATTTGTAAGGTCCCCCATTGTCTTTGACTAGACAGTGGATAAACTGAAGAAGCTCAAAATTTAAATGATTTACTGCACATACCCCCGTAATGATCTTAGTGTGCAGAATTTTCTTAATTCCCCACCCCATTGACATGTTTATGTTACAGTGAAAGAAAGACATTGCCATCCCTTCAGAAAAAAGGAAAAGCAAACCCCACCACCCAGAAATGAACATAGTAGTAAACTACCCCGCTCAAACAAAGCTTAACTCCTATTACACAGCGCAGCATGCAATTAAAAAGTCTCGCTACCTAACCCCAAGTAACTCCCATCCTACCTTCCCTGACCCACAGTACATATACCTCTGGTGAAGGAAAACTAAACCCATGTGTTTATTTGAGATACTATCTAACTGTTCACCTAATGCCCTTCATGCCCTGCTAAAGAACCCTTAATAAACTCTTCCCTTCATCAGACGAGGAACATCAGGCTATTAAGTAAAAGAAGTACATAACTTAAGGAAAGAAATAACAACAAGCAACACATGTTCCAACTGTGTGAAAAGGATTTCAACTTCAAAACACTTTGTCTATTCAACCTTAATGTCCTTAATTATTATAATAATAGAGGCAAATGAGTCCTCATGCAGTCAGGCCTCGTCCCTCCATATGCCAGACATTACTTTCACTCGACAAACCAAAATGCCCTTCATTGCAGTCAACAAATTAACAGGGTGCCCCCAAGGAATCGGCATCTAAAACTTCCTCATACGTCGATGGTATACAGACCAATTCGATCCTCCTTCAATTGACGAAGCTCGCTCTCACTTGAAAAGGTCTGGGAAGAGTTTACAGAGCTCCTCCATGGTTTGTTTAAGTGTGTCAAACACTACCCACTTATCTTTGCACTTAACTTGCAGGGTTGCAGGGTACTTCATCCGAAAGGGTACTCCAGCTGCAATCAGACGAGATACCAGAGGATGGAAGTCCTGCCTTTTTAAGCCACACTGAGTGGGGTAGGTCTTGGAACACTCTTAATTTACTCCCTTTCCATTGAATTTCTTGCACTTCTTTGACTTTATTCATGATGTGTGCCTTGTCCAAATAGTTCAGTAATTTAAAAACTAGCGGCCTGGGTGGTGATCCTGGTAATGAAGGGCAGGGAGGCGGTGTGCTCTCGACTAAAACAAAAACATTATTCGGTGAGGGACCTGCTATTTTTTCACCTTCCTCCTTCTCTGGAAGACCAAAAATAATTAAATTATTGCACCGACTGCGCCTTTGAGATCCTCCAGCTTGTCTTCCACTTTCCGTAGCTTCTGTCATAACATGGAGGAGTCCAATTCTGACTTGTCCTTCCACTTCTCTACTGACACCAATCGTGCATCAACATCCCCGACTCAAGTAGTGAGTGAATCCAAGTTAGCCTGGATTTGCTGCACATTGCTGGAAATTGCCCACGATGGACTCCTGCAAAGGCAGCATTATCTCCATAAACTTGTCTTCCGATAATGCCGTAGAACTGTAGAAGGTAGTGCAGCTGTAGCAGCTCTGCGCCTTAGGCCTCTTTAGCGCCTTATCTTTCTCAGGGGAAGATATGGAGGAGTATGCCATGGAGGAGCTCTCTGCATCTCTGCTTCCATTTGTGTCCACCTACTATCGCCTTTTGTGGTACTTCCTATTCACAAAAATGTTCAGGTTCGCTGGCTGGAACTTGCAGTAAAGACAAAATTGCAGGTTCTGTCGGGGCGAGAGAGGATGCGACCTACAGTCAAGCAACCATCACATGACCTCTCTGCAGTGTAGTTTGCAACATTAGAGCGATGCCATTCCTTAGCTTTAGTATATTCTTTGTAAAGACCCACCATGCTTTAGCTGTGGTTCTATTTTCAAAGGTGGCACAGTAATTCCAGTCCTTAATTCTTTCTTTAGACCTTCCCAGTTAGATAAGCTATAGTTGCATAGTATGGTGTTTATACCATGCTTATTGTTATGCCTGATGTCAATTTCAAAGAAAACAGTGTTGTGGTCACTACTTCCTAGTGCTGAATTTACTGAACAGTTTAACGTATTTACACCATGAGAGGTTAAACCAAATTCAGAATTTCTTTTCCCTGGCTGCTTTTTATATATTTTGTGTCAGGTTATTATAATAATAATAATCTTTATTTATATAGGAAATATAAGGAAACACAGAAGGAACAGGACAGAGAACTTTATCAGTTAAAGCAGAAAGAGGCGGGGAAGGCAGTCAGAATAGCAAAGACCCAAACCGAGGAAAGGGTAGCCAACTCTGTTAAGAAGGGGATAAGACCTTTATAGCTACATTAGGGAGTGAAGAAAGACCAAAGGAGGGATACTGAGGCTTAATAAAGGGAGGAATGTGGGCAGAGGGTGAAGTGAAAAAGCAGGGATACTGAATGAATATTTCTGCTCAGTATTCACAAAGGAAGAGGAGGGGAGGTACCTAAACCAAATAAGAGAAACACTCTGAAGACAGGGGTTGATACCAGTCCATTTACAGAAGAAAGGGTTCTAAAAGAAGTAATAAAATTGAAGGTGAACAAAGCAATGGGGCCTGATGGGATTCACCCAAGAATTCTAAAAGAACTAAGGGTAGAACTAGTGACACCGCTGACTACTCTCTTTAACAAATCATGGGAGGATGGGGTGGTACCTGAGGACTGGAGGAGGTGGATTTGATTCTCTTCACAAAAGTGGGAGCAGGACAGAGGCAGGAAACTACAGACCACTTAGTTTGACCTCAGTGCTGGGGAAAATGATGGAATCACTTCTGAAGGATAGAACTGTTGAGTACCTAGAGGCCAGTGGGGCACAGAACCCAAGGCAGCATGAATTCACGATGGGAAGGTCATGTCAGATGAATCTAATAGATTTCTTTGACTGGGTGACCAGTAGTAGACCAGGGAGGGGCTGTGGACATAGTCTGCCTAGATTTTAGCAAGGCATTTGATACAGTCCCATACAAAGATTAATACACAAGTTAGCTAGCCTTGGAGTGGGTCCCAAGGTGGTAGCCTGGATAAAAATGGGCTAGACAACAGGACGCAAAGGGCAGTAGTAAATGGAGTTCACAGTGAAGAAAGGAGGATTACTAGCGGGGTACTGCAGGGTTCAGTACTGAGACCGATCCTTTTTAATGTCTTTTAAGTGACTTTGCAGAGGAACTGGAAGGAAAGTATGTCTTTTGCAGATGACACAAAGATCTGCAACAGGGTTGATATGCAAGATGGAGTGAGAGGATAAGAAGGGACTTGGCAAGGTTGGAGGAATGGCCAAATGTATGGCAGCTCAGATTCAATGCAAAGATGTGCAGGTAATGCACCTGGAAACAAAACCCAGGGAAGAGTACACAATTGGGGTGAGATACTGACAACAACAGCAATGGAAAGGGACCTGGGGTAATTATATCAGATGACCTAAAGGTGGGCAAGCAATGTGAGAAGGCAGTAAGAAGGCTGGGGATACTGGGATGCGGGAGAGGCATCAATAGTAGAAAACAGGAAGTTGTTATCCCTCTGTACAGACAGTTGGTGAGACCCCATCTGAGTACTGTGTGCAGTTCTGAGACCCCATTTCCGCAAACACATAGACAGAGTGGAGGCAGTCCAGAGGAGGGCAACCAAAATGGTGCAGGGTCTGTGCCAGAAGACATAGAAAGAAAGACTAAAGGAGCTTAATATGTATACCCTTGAGGAATGAAGGGAAAGAGGAGACATGATAGAAACTTTCAAGTTCCTCAAAGGAATCAACAAAGTCCAAGAGGGTAGCATCTTTCAGAAAGAGATGTGCAAAAACAAGGGGCACAATTTGAAGATGGGGGAAGCTCAGAGGTAACGTGAGGAAGTATTTTTCACAGAGGGATTGTGGATGCGTGGAACAGCCTCCCTGAGGAGGTTGTGGAGTCAACAACAGTGGGGAATTCAAGAATGCATGGGACAGACATAAGGCAATCCTAGTGGGGGGTAGGAGGAAGTAAGCTGTTGGTTAACTAGGATCTGCAGCTTATCTATTAGGTAGGAAATGGGCAGCCTGGGTGGGCCAAGCGGTCCTTATCTGCCATCAAATTCTATGTTTCTATGTTTGTAGAGTGCCTTTCAAATTGCCAAGGTGCTTAACATACAAAATAGATAAAACAGTAAAGGCAGAATACAGAAATAGCTAAATCAATTTGGGCTATGAATTATTGATTCACAGAACTCCCTTTTCTTTTCCTTTTACATTATGTGGGATGGCAAGGGAAGGTGGTAGTTGTGGAGGACCTAAATTTGCCAGACATTGATTGGGATGTCCTAATGGCCAAGAGCACCATTAGTCAGTCACTGCTGGATACCTTTTAGGCCTGTCTCCTGGTACAACTAGTTAGGGAACCCACCAGGCAATCTGCAGCCTAGATGTGGTACTCACCAACAGAGAGTTGGTGGGTGCCATGAGAGTGGGGAACCACTGTGGAATAGCAATTATAGCTCTGTGTGGTTCGAACTGGACCTAAAGGCTGGGGGTGCATAGGCAGGGTGGAGGAGAAATGAAAGGCAAGCAAGGGAGCTATTCCTGAAGCATTGAAGACATACATTAAAGCAGCAACAAAGAAAAATAGGTCACAAAACCACTATGGTTCTCACCTAGAATTAGGAAAGCTGTCAGGGCCAAACAGAGGCTCATTCACAAATACAAGAGCAAACAAGGAGAGTCAGAATGGGAGGAATGTCTTCAGAAAGCAAGAGAGGCCAAGAAGACCATCAGGGAGATGAAATCAGACACAGAACTGTGCACCTAGAGGGCTGAAGAATGGAGAAGAACCATTTTAGATATATTAGTGAAAAACATGAAAAGGGGGCAGGAGTCACACGACTTGTGGAGAGGTAGAGCAATAGAAGAAGATGGGCAAAGGGCTGTGATTTTGAATGGCTATTTTGCTCAGTCTTCACGAAGGGAGAAGGGGGCCTCTGCTTGACAGTGGTATCAAAGCAGCATCAAAGGAATCCCAGAAATATGCCTGCCAGTGTTCACTAGGGCAAGAGTCCTGAAGGGTAGACAGTCCTCAAGACTGAAAAGGCTCCACATCCAGATGGGTTGTACCCAAGGATACTGAGGGAGTTAGCAACCAGACTGGCTGATCTACTGACTGAGCTGTTCAACAGTTCACTCAGGACTGGGGATGTCCCAGCAGACTGGAAGTTAGCAGACATAGTATCTCTACATACTGTAAAGGGGAGACAAGGAGCAACCAGGGAATTATAGGCCTGTTAGTCTGACCTTCATCTTGGGAAAGCTGATGGAATCCCTGATTAAAGAGGACCTCCATAGAATATCTAGAGAGCAATGGACACCAGGATAATTAACAACATGGTTATGTTGTAGGAAGATCACATCAGACTAACCTGATCTTTGACTAGGCAATAAATGAAGAAGAAGAAGAAGAAGAATCAGCATTTATATAGCACTTTTTATACACAATGTATCCGAGTGCTGTACAAGAAATACTAGACTGGTAGTGAAGTGACTGAATGTGTAGCTGACAGCCATATTGCACATCAACATCCACACACAGGCTGGACAATTGCATGAACCATTTGTTTGGGGTGGAAGGGAATGTTGGCCAGGATACTGGAATTGCCCCTACTCTTTGTGAAGAATGCTCTGGGTTCTTTTACTTCCACCTGGACACGCACCATGACAGCACCAGGATGGGTAGAAGAGACCCTGGTTTATGTCTCACCTGAAGGACAGCACACCCCATCAGTACAGCACCCCCTAATACTGCACTTGTGTACCAGTGTTTAGGTACGTATCCAATCCCAGTGTGGGATGAGAACCCACAACTTTCTGGTCCAGAGGTGGATGTGCTACCAACTGAGCCACGTTGACACCTCCATAGACAAGACATAAACAAGGGCCATGTGGTGGACTTGTTGTACTTTGACTTTAGTAAGACCTTTGATTCTGTACCACACAAGAGATTGCTAAAGAAAATGGAGAACCTGGGTGCAACTAAATCTCTAGTGAGCTGAGTGGGAAACTGGATAGCAGGAATGCAACAGAGGATAGTGGTAAATGGGGTCAAACCAGAAGAGAAGGAGATAACGAATGGAGTCCCACAGGATCAGTTCTGGGTCTGGTCCTCTTCAACATGTTCATTATCTACATTGGTGAAGGAATCCAGGCAAGTTGTATCTATCTGCAGATGACACAAACTGTTTGAGGGTGGGTTGTGAAGAAGGAATAAGGACTATGCAGAAGGCCTTGCTAAAGTTATAGGGATGGTCAAAGTTCTGGCAGTTTAAATTCATTACAAAAAGTGCAAGATAATACACCTAGGGAAAAAGGACCCAATGACAGAGTGTTGGATGGGAGGGGAGGACTTAGCACTACGAATGAGGAATGGGATCTAGGAATTATCACCAGTAACTCCCTTAAACATACTAGCCAATGCAACAAGGCTTACAGTGAGGCTAACAGAATGCTGGGATGCATTGGGAAGGGATTGATTGTAGGAGCAAAGATACTACTACCCCTCTACAGAGTACTGGTGAGGCTCTCACCAGGAATACTGTGCCCAGTTCTGGTCCTTACCTCAGAAAGACAAGGATAAGTCAGGGACAGTACAATGCAGTGACCAAATGATCCAGGGACAGCAGGGTAAACCCTATGAGGAGCATCTCAGGGCATTAAATTTGTCCTTATTGGAAATCAGAAGGAGAGGGCGATATGATTAAAACCTTCAGATTCTGCAAAGGAATTAATAAAGTGAACTGCCGAAATTATTTAGCCTGAGTATCAACTCACAGTCACATGGTCACGAGTGGAACTACTTTTACAGAATAGGTGGTGGAGCCTGGAGCAGTCTGCCAGTGGAGGTGGTGGGCAAGCACAGCAAGGGTTCAAAAGGCCTGAAACGGAATGAAGAGAATAGTGTCAACTTCGGTCAACAGGACCAGAGAAGAAAATAGGGCAGGGTCCAGGAGGGTTTGTACCCTGGGGAACATTAGGTTCCAAGAATGATTCCAGGGATTTAGGGACCATGGACAGACTAGATGGGCCATGGGTCTTTTCTGCTGTCATTTTCTGTATGTTTCTATGTAATATTGGACCAGTCAGTTTCAGGGAAGTTTAGATCACCAATAAAATAACTTCTCCAACACCTTTTGCCTTTCGATTTCATTCAGAATATCTTTATTTTCTGTATAATTAGTAACAGGTGGTCTGTAAAATAATCCCATAATTACTGTTGTATAGTTCAGCGATTCAGTTTTTACCAATATAGATTCCGGGTTAGTAGATGGCTCTTTTATGTTTGCTGATATTTCATAACTTGCTGGATCTGAGCTAATGAGTAACCCCACACCACCACTTCTTTTGTGAGTCCTATTATTTCTATACTCAGTGTGTCTTTCTATACTTGTATTCCATGTGTCATCCTCCTTCCACCAGGTCTGTTGTACTCAGGTATCTATTCCTCTGTAACTTAAGTGCAGACCATCTTTCACAAAGAGTTTCCTTCTCCCCAGAAATTGTCCCAAGTTCTAATAAAATCCATGTTTGTCTCTACATATTGTCCTTAACCAATTGTTTACATGTTTTATTTCTTGTTGGTGGTGGTCCAGATCCTAGGGTACTTTTTCAGCTGGAATATTGGTTGAGGAGCTTTGGTGACTGGACTCTCAGTTGGAATATTGTGGACACTTTTCTTAGTGGTGGACTGTGTGTGGCTATGAGTCTCTGAGGCATTACTGGGACCAGCAAACCTTTGGAGGTTGGAGTATATTGGGGTGAAGGGGGTCTCCTGTAACCTGTCCTGGGGCAGCTGCTGTGTGCTAGGTCTAAAGCAGGAGGTGCCAGTTTTGGGTCTGCCAGATGGTAGATGAATTGTCACTGGTAGCTCCTAGGCTTCTCGGGAGATCTGCTGGTGAGCTGACACTAGGCCGAGGACCATAGCTACGCTTCAGCTGAGTGGGGTGACTGCCTCCTGGGGTGAGTGTTGGGGAATCCTCTTCCTGTTTCTTGATCCAGCACGACTGCCTGCTGCTGTGTGGACCCATGATAGCTGTAGAGGCTGCTATCACAGGGAAGGGTCATATAGTGTAGTGGGCTATTATTTTAGGAACTCTGGAATGAAGAGATGCCTGCCAGGAGAAGATAGCTAAAGCCCAAAGTAGGACCCATTGGAAGGACTCTACAAACCCACTGCGGTCAGATTCATTTTGGGCTTGTTATATTGCATAGTTTTTTAGGCAGTGAGAGTGCCTATAAAGTCTTTCAATCTCAAACAACAATCTCAAATAAGTTATGCCTGCTCATTAAGTTCAAAGTAGCAATGAGCCTGATAATGAGCTAAAACAAGTAACGGGCTGTGTTTGGGGAACCAGAGGAATTGTGGCAACAAAGGCCTAGCAGCAGAGAAGCTGGAAGTAGCAGGAATGCCAGCGGCAGTGGGAAACACCTGAGTTATTTTAAAAGGTAAGTCCTGTTTGGGGGTGGGGTGTTACACTTGCGTGGATGCTAATGGGTGTTTGCCTGCACAAACTGGGTTTTTTGCGACAGAGCCCAATATTCAAAAGGGTCAGTTGTATGGAAAACAGGATTAGCACCTGCTGCAAACCACAATGTGTAGGGAGTATGCAAATGGGAACAGGAATATCAGCAAGTTGATATTCAACAGATTTGCACTATACAAAAGGATTTAGTGCAGTCCTTTGTGCCATGCAAATACTGCCAATCAAAATCTTCTCTTACTCCAAACAACCCTAGCGGTTGCCAGAGATAATGCAGCCAACTAGTCAGCCTGCCAGTGTGGGAGGACACCTGCCCCTCTGGTCTATGGCAAACTCCCCAACGATCGCCAGTCCATCAGGTAAACAGCCCTCCCTGGTGCCTAGTGTGCCCTCTCCTCTGATCACCTGCCTGTACTGAAATAAACACCTCCCTGGTACCTAGTGTACACCCACCTCTGATCACCAGCCCCTGTGATAAACAAAACCCCTGGTGCCTGGTGGTACCCCACCCTTTAATCACCAGCGTAGAAATTAAAGGTAATCCCTGGTGCTAGTGGTCCCCCCTGCTCGTTGGCCCTTATAAATGAAACACACTCTCCAGTGCTAGTGGTGCTCTCTTCCTCTGATCGCTAGCCCGTATAAATAAAACCCAGTCTCTGGTGCTAGTGGTCCCCACCCTTCCGATCGCAGCACAGTATTAATAAAACCCACTCCATAGTGCTAGTGGTCCTCCCTCCAATTGCCAGCCTGTACAATCAAACAAATCCTCAATGTGCCTAGTGCTACCCTTTCCTCCTGCCCACCAGCCTGTTACATAGTAATATAGTTCCCTGGTGCCTAGTGTACACCCCTGTAATGGCCATTCAGTCAAAGAAATAGAGCCCCCCAGGTACCCAGTGTCCAAATCCACCCCCAGTCTTGGGGCATTAAGTTTACTAGATGTCCCTGGCATTCAGTGGTTCCTCCCAGTCACTGATTCTGGCCCATTACCAGACACATCCATCCCTGTAACAATGCCCCCAGTAAGCTGTACATTCCAGGAAATAACAAACAGTAGTCTCTGGTGCATCTTGGTACTCCCACTGATTGCTGGTACTGCCTATGACCATGTAGTACTCCCCAGTGTCCAGTGGCCCCCCACCATGGCACTGTACACCCATTCAACCCATCCTGTCCCCTTATCAGAAGTTGTCGGTGTTACAGGAGTGCATACAGTGACTGAGCATAAACCCCCCACACCTCCTCAGCTGTTTTCTGTATGCAGGAGTGCACATCTTTTTATAGGAGAGGGTGATGTACCCTGTTCAACAAATAAGATACACTCTCCCTACCTGGATGTACAAAAGTCATGAAGGTGTGAGGAGGGCTGCTCCGTCACTGTATGCATTCCCACGGGCATTGATGACTCGGGCAAGGGGATGGTAGGAGGCTGAGTGGGTGCACAGTGCCATGGTGGGGGCACTTAGATACCCACTGAGTAATATATGGCCACAGGTAGTAGTGGTGATCCAATTGAGGGGTAAGAAGATGCACCAGGGACTTACTGGGGCATCTTCACAGGGATGGATAGTGTGTCTGATATGGTACCATGGATCAGTGACCAGGGGAATCACTGGATGCCATGGACATCTTGTAACCTTAATAGGCTTGGACCTGGGGGGTTTGGGACACTGGGCACCTGGGGGTCTTCATTTCTGTGGCTGAATGGCGATTGGGGACTACTAGGCACCAGCGAGTGGGTTTTCTTTATATGGGCCAGCGATAGGTAGTGGGTCTTCTCACATCAGAGATTACCTTTGATTTTATGGACTGGTGATCAGAGGGTTGAAGGGACCACTAGGCACCAGGGTGGTTTGTTTCTCAGATGGGTTTGTGATTAGAGGGCAGGGGGCACACTGGGCACCAGGAAGGTTTGTTTATTGCATGTGCCAGTGATCAGAGAATAGAGGAGTCCACTAGGCACCAGGGAGGTTTTGGTTCATACATAGGCTGGCGATTGGTGGGAGGGGGACAACTAGCACCAGGGAGGTTGTGGTTTTGAACATAGACTGGGGATTGGAGGGTGGGGGACCACTAGACACCATGAATTTCCACACATATCTGAGCCCAGGCAATGGGGGTGGGCAGCACCACACTAATTTGCCATGCTATCCATGCAAATAACCCATAATGGGCATGCAAATGGCCCTTAGCACCTTGCATGCCTAATGGCCTCATTTGCATGGGTTCATTTGAAAATTACAGATAGAGCTCTGGTGCTATCCACTCAGGCAGCACACTTTAGAATCCATGTCAGACTAATGCTACTTGACTTAGCACTGTGCCAACATGGCTCATAATCAGTCGAATACTGCTGGTGAGCTATCCAACTGATTATAGCATCCTCGAGCTGCCGGGCAATTATAAGGAGCAGTGCAGCATTCTGCACTTTGCTTGTGCTTTTTTGAATATTAGACCCAGGTCTGTCTGGCATAATTCCAGACCTGTATTTTAGCCTTGAGTCATGAGGGTTGGGGATGGGGTGGGGATTAGGGTTGATATTTTATTAATTCTGAATATGTATTAAGTACTTCGCCACTGATGCATGATCCCATACCTGTAGCTTGGTCTTGGGTATAAGGGAAGGGTGAGGGGTGGGAGTTAAATTTTACTGCCCTAATAGCATATTTCCAATCTGTGTGGGCATTGGTTTGAAAACCATAATAGTGCATTTCCAGACTCTGAGGACTCGAGTGTTGTGGGTTAGCAACCTTAATCTGCATTAACATAGATTATTGTAATGAATTTCCTTAGCTTTTGAGAGAGTAGAGTGATAATCTTGATTTGTACAGGGCCCTTGAGGTCCTGTACATAGCAGGAGGTGACTCTAACTTTCTTTATGCAGGGCAAGATGCACAAAACACATTGGTTCCAGTGAATGACTCTAACTTTCTTGCAGGGGTCACAGTAAGTGAAAGCAGCAGAACTCATCGTCAGTCATCTAGTAGACTCCAAGGACAGACACCAGGATAGCAGTGATGACTCTGAAACTTGGAGTCTGAAGCCTATTTAGTGTAAGTCACCATTAATTGGAGTTACCCTCAATAAACTCTCAGGTGGCTTTGTGATGCACGAAGGATTTCACCAAAGCGGGTATTTTCACTTTGGGCAGACATTTTGGACCTGTAAATGATAGAGAATGCTTCCAACTGTACGAAGATAGAGCGATATCTGTTGCTAAAGGCTGAGCTGTTGAAACAGGTAGGAGGTGGGCCTACTACTTTTTTTTCTTTTGTTATCAGGTAAGGCCCACTAGGTACAAGTGTCTGTTTTCAGGGAAACTCAGGAGCTTGGGGAGTTTAAAAGACTTGCTTAGAGTCACACAGTATGCAAGTGGAAGTTGTGGGTATCAAACCCAGGTCTGCTGGATTTAACAAGCTCATACACACAGCTCATTACTCTAACCTCTAGGCTATACTGCCAGCCCCATTTGCATGGGTATTCCCAAAATGGTATGCATATTGGAGAGGTTACCTCCGGCAAAGGCCTTGGAGAGATTGCCAGCCACTGCCAGGCTTAGGTAGATGCTGATGCACTGGTGCCCAGCACACTGTCTGGTGAGAGTAAGAATCTGGTTGATGTGAGGTGCTCAGAGTTAGGGTGGACATTAGCCATCGGTGCCAGAGTGGATGTCCCTACAGCGGGTGCTGCCTCCTGCACATGAGCTAAACTGATGCTGCAGTGTCATGGTAGTAAATGAAAAATGAGGAAGCCAAAGTATATAGAAAGGTAGGAACTCTGATGAAATCTGAAAGCAGCATAAGAAAGATTGTCCTGAGAGTAAAGTTCCTCCACTGATAAACTGCAAGGAATAAGAGGTGTCATGGGGCTTCTGTAGGAGATGTGTAAGGTAAAACCTCTTTTAATGTCCCTCAGTTTTGACTTATGTCTAGGTCAGAACTGAATATGTTGACAGTGATAGAGATTTTTGGGGTCATGTTCCCATGTGTGTAACTATATCTATATATATATGTTAGTAAACATGACAAGAACCCATCATGTAGCAGAGTGATTTACTTCTGAAGTGACAGAAAGGGAACCATGCAAAACTCATCAAGCAGTGTAAGGAAAGGAACTGTAAATAGAGACTGAGTGTATTTTATTGAAGTTGGTGTGCAATTACCACCAACCATAGACATAGAAACATAAAAAGTAGAATTTGAGAGCAGATAAGAACCACTTGGCCAATCTAGTCAGCCTATTCCCCCCACTACACTATTATCACAGACCATACCCAAACTGCAGGTCTTTCTCCCTTACTCTTCCTTTCCACTATGATTTCCTTGTGCTTATCCCATGCATTCTTGAACTCCACCACTGTTTTCACCCCTACCACCTTAGCTGGAAGGCCATTCCAGGAATCCACCACTCTTTCTGTGAAGAAGTATTTCCTCACATCTCTCCTAAATCTACCCCTTTAAGCTTCATAGCATGTCCCCTTGTTCTTGAGCACCTTTTTGTCTTAAAAGACTTCCTCCTATACCTTATTTACCCCTGTGAGGTATTTAAAGTTCTCTATTATATTCCACCTCCCTCCTCTCTTTGCTAGGTGTACATCTTGAGGTACTTAAGTCTCTCCTCATAGAGCTTTTGATGCAGACCCTGCAACATTTCAGTTGCCCCTCAGGACCACCTACACTCTGCCCATGTCCTTCCAGAGATGTGGTCTCAGAACTGGACACAGTGCTTTAGGTGGGGTCTTACCAGTGATCTATACAGAGGCAACACCACCTCCCTCTTTCTTCTGGTGATACCCTCCCTATCCACCCCAGCATCCCACTAGCCCTCCTGACTGCCTTGTTGCACTATATGGCCATGTTTACTTTCTTCAGTATGATTACCCCCAGGTCTCTATCCAGGTTAGTGGTTGTCAAACCACTCCACCCATTAGCTGCCATACCCTTGACTTTTCCCCTAGTTTTCTCAAGTCTCTGCTCATCCTTTTCACCCCACCCCTTGGGTGTCCACTATATTGCAGATTTTGGTGTCATCCTTAAAATAGGCAAACCTTCCCTTCCAGCTCCTCTGCCATGTCAGTTATAGAAACATTAAAGAGGACTGGTCCCAGCACTGATCCCTGAGGCACCCTGATGGTTATTTTTCTGTCCTCCTCCAGTCCTCCAGAACCACTCCTGTTTTCAGTGAGCTGTTAAACAAAACTGTCAGAGGTGCAGCCAGTATTTCCCTGAACTCCATCAGTTCCCTTGGGCGTATGCATGTGGCCATTGCTTTGTCCACTTTCAGATTAGTGAATCCCTTCAGGATCTCGCTTCCAAAAGAACTAGTATCCACCTCTCTCCTCAAAAGCTTCTGTTACTTTTTTGTGGCCCCGCCTTCTCCTTCCTCTGTGAACACTGAATAAAAGTATTTGCTCAGGAAGTCTTCTTTTCCTGGTCTCTTCTTCTGCACAGTCCCCCTTCACTTTTTAAACTTACAATCCTATCCCTGGTCTTCCTCTTTTCACTTACATACCTAAAAATGTCCTGTCCCTTTCATTACCCTCCTGGCTATTCTCTGTTCAGTTTGTGCCTTTGCACTCTTTACTGCTTTCCTGCTTCCCTTTGTTTCCTCTGATACCCCTTCTCCTTCTTCTTCATCTCCTTATACTTTCTGAAGTTACTCATTTAGCCTTTACCATTTCAGCCACCTCTTCCGAGAATCGTAGCAGTCTATTTTTCTTCTTGCTTTTTTGCTCACTTTTTTGATGCAGAGGACTGTTGACTTTACTGTGCTCCCTTTTAGTCAAAGTCATCTGTGCTGCACTAACATAACACTGGAGTTAAAATATCTCTTGGCTGCCAAGTTGCAATATTCATACAGAGAGCATGCCCTTCCATCCTGCTATGCCTGTCTGAATATTGAGCTTTAATAGCATGCAAGCATATTTTATTTTATATAGTTCCTCATCCCAAAGGCTTAAAGCTCTATACATTCAATTTCATTTAATCAACTAAAAACATTTATAACATTTTTAAAATCAAGTAACAAGTACAGCAGAATCCATCTCATTCAGAACATATTTAAAATGGTCCTCAAATGCCAGGGAAAAAGATAGGTGTTAGGAGCCTTTTAAAACTTCAACAGAGGAGATAAGACAAAGCACATAAGGCATTCCACATGCGAGGGAGGAAACAGAGTAGGCCGTTTCACTGCTGATCTCCAAAGACTGCTAAAACCACTAGCAGCTTCCCCTGTTGAGCAGAGAAGCTAAACTGGAGTTTGTGGAGCAGGAGGTTGTTTATGTAATCAGGACCAACCAATACACAAACCATACATGGTGCATATGTAACCTCCCTTCACTGCTGGTTATTTTGTAAAAGGTAATTAATTGAGATGTACCAATCCATAGTCTCTTGACTCAGTCGCTACTGCCTGGGGACTTGGATCACTCACAGGCAGGCAGGAGGCTCTCTGCTCTCAGTCCCGGAGGTATTTCATACAAGGAGACCATCCGCCTCCCTTCCCTGACTAAGGGTTTGGTTGCTACTGTCTCTGGGAAAGGGAGGGTACCCACTAGACTGAGCAGCAAATTAGGGAGAAACACAGTACCTTATATTTTTTGTAGACAGGATTCCTCTGTGATGGTGTGAACTCCATCGGGGGTGAAGACAGATGACACTTCCCCATCATAGCTGGTGGCTCCTTTTGTGGCTGGAAATTCTGTGGTGACATTAATTAGACACAGCACACTAACATACACTTGTAGGACTCCAATGATTCTGGCCCAGGATGAATCAAGTGCAAATAGCAGTTTTATTTTTGTACAGAAAGCTCAAGCAAAACAGAACTCCATGGAGGTGCACAATCTATTTTGTTACAGTCCACACATTTTTCTATGGCAAAGGCACCTTGGCATATTCTTTGGATGATCCGGGTTTGAATCTAGCTCCAGACAATTTTTCCCTTTTTTCTCTTTGGAGCCATTTGGGGCTCGATTCCCTCTGTCAGGACACAGGCAGCATTCCGACCATTCCCTTGTTCTGCTACAACTTTCACTACCCATGGGACGGGTGCTTTACTCACATTTTACTGACCACTAAAATGGAGGGGTTCAGCTCTCCATGGCACAGTACTATATTCCACACTATGTACAAACCATTGGCTGATCCCGAGCAGGGATCACATATGACTGCTGCCCTCACTCCACATTCTTCCAGGGGACTCCATCAACCTTCCCACACTTTGCCTGGGGACACAGAGGGTAGGGGCCATTTCTGCCCTAATGGCCCTCTGATGCTTCACTGCCACCTCAGCATCAGTCCCACTTGTGGCAGCCATCTCTCTCTCTCTCTCTCTTTCTCTGTCCAAGAGGAGCTGATCAGGCTCCTAATAATCATATCTCTCTCTTTCTCTGGAGCTGTGGCTTCCATTTCTTTCACCCATCGATGGATTGTATGGAAAGCTGGGTGCTGGGGCAGTCTCCCACCATGGCCATGGGCCTAAGCGGACCCCTGATTGAAGAACCTCCCTCCAGCCTATGGCCGCAGCTCACTCCTCCTCGATCAACTTCCTCTTGAACTCTTCTCTAATTGTTGCTTCCATGCCAGTTGGCAATTCAAAATCCGGCGATGTTGCCCAAGTCCCACCCCATGGCAAGCCTGGCAGCACAAACTCTTCCCGATGCCAACAGGGCATCCTTTAGTAACCCCAAATTCGCACGGGAGTTACACATCTGTGCATCATTACCACAGCCCCTGATGATAGCAAGATCCATGAACAAAGTGAGACAGCCCATCTGAATTGAAATAGTGTTTCACTTATGAGAGCCATATCCTGTGGCTGGCATGCTAAAGACCACGGCAGTATTTTCAAAGCTTTGTCACTAGCTACTGCAATGTCAGCTTGCGCCAAGTCCCACTGCATCAGGGACCCTGCACCCAATTTTCTATCAGACAGGGTTCCGGAACCTAAATCCAGCAGCTTGCAGAAACAGTGGCAGTGCACTGAACAGATGGCGCACCATGAGGTGTGTCGCAACAGCTGCAGGGCAGTGGGGTGGCAGCTGCACCTTGGAAAGGAGCATGGCTAGTGCCCTCCACCATCAATCTGCTTGTAACCTACATGGTCAGCAAACTGAGTAACCTAGTAATCAAGTGGTGCTCCCACCCAGATATGCCTGTTATGCATATTATTATAATAAAACAAGTCAGTCCCTGGTGTTCTAGCGGTTTCCCTATTCCAAGCCCCAATATACCAATAATGTGCATTATTAGAAAACATTGTAATTCCCTGATGAGCTAGCCCCACCAAGCCCTGGTATGCACAATATTACAGCATATCAATAATTTACTTGTGATCTGTGTCCCTGCTCCATGCCTCATATGCCTGAATATGAATAAGCTACAACATCCTATCCAGGCAGTCTATTGGGTTCCATGTGATAATGGCATTTGCAGAATAGCGGTCACCATCTGGGCGAGTGTAAATCACCAAAATGAATTTCGACAATGTACACTTGTGGCAAACTGAAAGGGGTTCCCAAGATCTATGTTTTTATTTTATGTGAGGGGCTTGTCCCTGCACCCCAAAGTTTTCAACTCCAGAGGGGTGCATGTAAGTAGAGGTGCAAAACTTAAAAAAAAAAAAGCACAAAACATGAGCATGCCCAGAACCAAACCCAGCACCCTCCCAACCCCAGCCTGCCACCAACCCACCATATCACATGACCTGCTCTGCAGCCACTGCTGCACTACACCTCACAAACCCTCCCTCCCTTCCACCCATCACAGAGCAAGATCCCTCCCTCCCATGCATGTGCATACATAGCAACATCCAGTCTCCATGTTTGTCTACCCCTATCCAGTCACCAACCTTGCCAGGTAGCCCTGTGCACAGCATTGTGACTGAGTCCTCACCCCAGAAAGTGCTCAGTCATGGTCACCTTGTACATGGGATACTGGTCTGTGCCCCCTCACCACACCAGGCACCCCACCACCCGGTCCCTCAATCCTGAACTCCAATCAGGCACTACAACTCTCCACACCACCATGGCCAGGCGTCAAATGAACTGTCAGAGCACCTACTATATCAGCATGGGCTCTGACAGTTCATTTGGTGTCTGGCTGTATGGTGATGTGTGGGGATACTCTGGTGGCTGAGTGGGGGTTTGGAATGTGGGGGAGTGGGGTGGTGGGCAATTACATGGCAGGGTAGGGGTGGGGAGCCACTAGATCACCATGATGGGATGTTGTAAGTTTATCCCTATTCAGGCATATGGGGCATGGGGTGGGGGCCCAGATCCTAATGTAAATTACTGATATGCTGTAATTTTGTGCATAAGCGCATACAGGGGCTTGGGTGGGGCTAGCTCACCAGGGAATTACATTTTTTCTAATAATGCATTATGGGTAAACTGGGGAATGGAGAAGGGGAAGCCACTAGGTCACCAGGGACCAATTGTTTTATTATATAAAGCACCTTGCATCCTTCTCAGGGCTTTGGAAATATGGCCCACATGCTTATGGCATGCAGGTTCTAAGGGACCATTTGATTGTTATTATGTGGTCATTAGCAGCTCAGCACAATGGATACATGCACAATTGTGGGAAGCAAAATTGTACAGAGTCTTTGCCACTCCCCACACAGTCTGGAGCCCTACCCATACAGTGGCGTGAAAAGTATTTGCCCCTTCCTTATTTTCTCTATTATTGCATATTTGTCACACTGGATGTTTTCAGGTCTTTAGACAAAATATAATATTAGATAAAGGGAACCTGAGTGAACAAATAACACTTTTTTTACTTATTTCATTCATTTAATGAAAAAGTTAACCAACACCAACTGGCACTGTGTGAAAAAGTAATTGCCCCTAGTTAAATCAACCCAATTAAAGGGATAATTAGAGTCAGCTGATTGAACACAGCCAGGCTTGATTACAGCCAGCCCTGCTCAATATAAATCTCACTTATTTTGACCCTTACCATCAGAGTCACGTTTACAGCACAAAGATTCAACAAGCACATTATGCCATGATCAAAGGAAGTTCCTGAAAAGATCAGAAAAAACTTGTTGCCCTCTATCAGTCTGGAAAGGGTTACAAAGCTATTTCTAAGGCTCTGGGACTCCATCGAACCACAGTGAGAGCCATAATCTCCAAATGGAGAACACTTGGAACAGTAGTGAATCTTCCCAGGAGTGGTGCCTGCCAAAATTACTCCAAGGGCGCAGGAAAATCATTCAGGAAGTCTCAAAGGATCCTAAACAACATCCAAAGAACTGCAGGCTTCTCTTGCCTCAGCTAAGGTCAGTGTTCATGACTCCACAATCAGAAAGAGACTGGGCAAAATGGGCTTCATGTGAGAGTAGCAAGGTGGAAACCACTGCTAACCAAGAAGAACATAAATGCTCATCTCTCATTTGCCAAGAAGCACCTGGATGATCCACAAGCCTTTTGGGAAAATGTTCTATGGACAGAGGTCCAAAGTGGAACTTTTGGATGACATGGATCCCATAATGTCTCGTAAAGCAAACACAGCATTCCACAGTAAGAACACCATACCAACAGTCAAACATGGTGGTGGTAGTGTGATGGTGTGGGGATGCTTGCTGCCTAAGGACCTGGATGACTTGCCATAATTAAAGGAACCATGAATTCTGCTCTGTACCAGAAAATTCTTAAGGAGAATGTCCGGTCATCCTTCCATCAGCTGAAGCTGAAGCGTAGTTGGGTCATGCAGCAAGACAATGATCCAAAACACAAAAGCAAGTCCACATCAGAATGGCTAAAAGAAGTAAAATTAAAGTTTTGGAGTGGCCTAGTCAAAGTCCAGACTTAAACCCAATAGAGATGCTGTGGCAGGACCTGAAATGAGCAGTTCATGCTCGAAAACCTACAAATGTTACTGAATTAAAGCAGTTCTGCGAGGAAGAGTGGGTTAAAATTCCTCCACAGCAATGTGAAAGACTGATATTGAATTATAGGAAGTGTTTGGTTGCAGTCATTGCAGCTAAATGTAGCGTAACCAGTTATTAAGTGTAAGGGGCAATTACTTTTCACACAGTGCCAGTTGGTGTTGGTTAACTTTTTTCATTAAATAAGTGAAATTAAAAAAAAAACAAGTGTTATTTGTTCACTCAGGTTCCCTTTATCTAATATTACATTTTCTCTAAAGACCTGAAAACATCCAGTGTGACAAATATGCAATAATAGAGAAAATCAGGAAGGGGCAAATACTTTTTCACGCCACTGTATATGCAGTCCCTAAAAGTCTATCAAAACCCTCCATCACTTGATTCCTTTCAATACTGTTGAACTGTACTAAAGCCCTTCCCTGGCTAACTAGTGGACCCCTTCTCACCAGATCCTTGTTGGTCCTGTTGAACTGAACTAAATTCCTTCCTGGCAGTCTAATGGACCCTTCTCTCACCTGATCTAGTGTTGTGGAAATCTAATGATATCCATCTCTGGCAGTTTATTGTTACCCTCCCAACCAATCAATCACTGTCAATGCCCCCTCCCCAGTCCACTAATTTAGCAACCACCACCTGAGCACTCTATCAGTCATCAATCTATAGATGAGCTGCCATCAGGTCCTTAAACATTGACCAGCACAGACACGCCACTCATTACCTTGGCTACCTGCCTTCTGACTGATAGGTAATGAGTGCATTCTTATAGGAACAATTGTTTTACATTATGCATACATTCACTCCTTGTCAGTCTGATGGTGGCCTTCTGAGGTGGTGAGAGGAGGGTTTGTGCTAGTTTGTGTCAGTTGTCATCTTATGACCAGATGACATCTCACCTATGTGTGGGTTGGTGAGTAGGAAGCCAATAGGGGTGTGGGTGGTGGGTGCTCAGTGGGTGAGCCAGGGAGGGTGCTTTGACAGTGATCTGGTGGGATAACTCTAAAGTGCTACAGACAGGTTTTGGTACATTTCCACAATACTGGACTGGGTGAGAAAGGGGTACATTAGACTGCCAAGGAAAGATGTTTATATATTTCCAAACATCAACAGGAATCTGGTGAGGAATGGCGGTTCACTAGACTGCATGGGACATCATTAAATAAAGTTCCACACTACTGAAAGGGTTCAATTAAGGGAGTACAATCCACTAGATTGCCAGGCAAGTGCTTTAGAACAGTTACAAAATACTGTCAGGGACTGGGTGAAGGTAAGGTGTCCATTAGGCTGCAAGGGTTTGGATCTTTAATACTGTACAGTATTGACAACAATTGGGGATGGAGGAACTGCTAGACTGCCAAGGTTAGAATCTGCATAACTCTGTACTAACAGGAATGTGGTGGGTGGAGGAGGATCACCAGCACTAGTGCTGCTGGGGACAGAGGTCATACACTACAGTGAACATTGATAAATGCAGCATTTCCTAAGCATTAATTAGGGCTACCTCAGCAGCCTGTTAGCATTTGAATATACCATTGGTTCCTGTATGTAAGAGGGCACCCTTATTTTCAAGGCCACAGTGGTGAAGTCTTCATATCAGGATTATCCATTGTGCACAGTGCCAGGTAACCCTTTGGATATGATCCCACTCCACCCAGATGCACTGAGTCTGTTTAGCTTGGCAGTATAGATGCTTAGTGGTCAAGAGGGTCCGTGTGTCCTGCCCTACCCCATGACAAGCAATCCCAAATTTCTCGTAGGAGCACTCAGCGGCGCTCGGTGGTCAAGAGGGTCCGTGTGTCCTGCCTCCCAAGACAAGCAACCCTGAATTTCCTCGTAGGAGCACTCAGGCGCTTGGTGGTCAAGAGGGCCCATGTGTCCTGCCCCTGCCGCAAGACAAACAACCCTGAATTTCTCCAGGTGCGCCAGGTACGCCTATTTGCCATGCTGCAGCTCAACTCCCCAGTGACTGAACTCTTGGTGTTTCAGTGAAAAAATGAACTTTTAAACCTGGCACCTTTTAATGGGTTTGCCTAGGCAGTCGGCACAACAGTTTAGATAGTTTATTTTGACCAGTTTCCACCAAATTCTACAGTGATTAATGCACTTTACTTGGGAGTTTAATTTATTCTAAACCAGCTTCAATGCTCGGAACTATGTAGCTGGGTGCCTTAATTTTGTTAAAATCTACTGCCTAAAGTGTGTCTCCAAGTTAAAGTGTCTTGCAAATTTTACTTAGTTAATATGTTATTGTAGCTCATAAATGCCACCATCTGAGTTCGAATTACAGCAGAATCAAACAGGCATGGATAGGCATAAGGGAGCAATACAAATGACTATGAATAGATAGGCCACTGACAGAGCAAAGGCCGATGGCACATTTATAAGGTAGAAAAAGAAATGGGCAGACTGGATGGGCCTTACGGTCCTTATCTGCCATCAACTTCTATGAGTTAAATAATGCCACCATTTTAGTTAGAATTACAGCACTCAGGAGACTCAGTGTTAACTTAAATTTATTCTAAACTAGCTTCAATGCTTGGAACTATGTAGCTGGCGCCTAATTTTGTTAAAATCTACTGCCTAAAGTGTGTCTCCAAGTTAAAGTGTCTTGCAATTTTTTACTTAGCTAATACGTTATTGTAAGCTCATAAATGCCACCATCTGAGTTCGAATTACAGCTGAGTTAAATAATGCCATTGTTTTAGTTCAATTGCAGCACTCAGGAGGCTCAGTGTTACCTGCTGTATTGTTTAAGCTGCTGTTTCCGCCACCTGGTATTATAAAGGCTGTTCTTTTCCCTCCTCAGAGCACTCAGTGGTCGAGAGGTCCCATGTGTCCTGCCCTCCCCAAGACAAGCAACCCTGAATTTCTCGAAGGAGCTCTCTGGACGCCATTTGCCATGCTGCAGCTCAACTCCCCAGCGATAGAACTCTCGGTGTTTCGGCTCCTGCCAGCACTGTGTGCCAGCTGCCCCACCACCCTAGGTGAGCTCAGTGCTTTATAGTGTGGATCACGTGCCAGTTTTAGCCAATCAGTCAACTTTCCTACTAGCAGATTATCAGAGTGAGCCACCAGATGCCACCCTTACTCAAATCACCTACAAAACACAGAAATCTAAAACTGAGCTACTAGAGACATCCCTAATCTAAGTTAATCCTCAAATGTAAAACCCAGCAACCGAAATCATGCTGCCACTGTCTCTCATCTTATTATGCCTCGCACCTTATGTCAGCCTCCCACTTCCTCATATCCAGTGCCTCAGCATGACCAATTCACTACAGTCAGTGTAGCCGCTCCCCCACATGCTACCTCTTGCATCATGTAACCTTCTGCAAACCTTCAGACCAGCTGGGTTACGGGGTATCCATCCTGCCACCCTCCATCTATGCAGGGTTGATAGCATTAAAACAACCATCATTTGCTCTGCTCCGCAAAACTCTCAGCAAGTTTATGCCCACCACAAATTCCAATGGATCATGCTACAAACAAGACAGCTGTTAACTCTGCTGCTCTTACTATCAGGGGATGTTGAGCTAAACCCTGGACACCAAAACCCAAACCCCTCCCCATCACTCAAACTGCCAAGGGTTTTAAAGATAATCCACCTGAACATATATAGTATACTCAACAAGCTCACTGAACAGCAGACAACTGCACTAACGCTACATCCTGATATTCTGATAATCACTGAAACCTGGCTCAAGCCCCACAACTTGGACACAGAAATTACAATACCAGGATACACCATCATTCAACATGACCACAAGGGTAAAAAAAGGGGGAGGCACTGCTATATTTATCTCATCTCAACATCAGTTCACTCCTATCCAGCTCCCACTGCCCATGCCATCCATTGACCCGCTACTAATCAAAATCGCACTACCACACAGCGACTTCAGTATATATAGCAGGGTCTTACTGTGTCCCAGACACCCTATGTCTG
The DNA here is from genome assembly GCA_016271365.2 of Neoceratodus forsteri. Lineage (NCBI taxonomy): Eukaryota > Metazoa > Chordata > Ceratodontiformes > Ceratodontidae > Neoceratodus > Neoceratodus forsteri. The sequence continues at coordinate 674,561,701 of CM057459.1, read as the reverse complement.
CCGTGACTGGACCACCTAGGTACACTAAAATCACTTGCAGCAGGGGAGCTACACATCCTAGGGATTTCAATTTCAACTGGCTCTCACTGCTAACTCTAGGCTACGTAGTCAGGTAAGTGCCCTAAGCATGGCACAAACAAATATCTGTACCTACACAATTAAATCATAAATCTCAGAACCAATCCCTGTTAGACTGGGCCCTCACCTTCCACCCCCATAGAATACCTGTATCCGGACTCCTCCCAGATTCTTTAAGTGACCACTAACACACCTCCCTCGAACGCTGCTCACCAGATCATTCAAATCTCTCAACCTTGCTGCACTCTTAAATTACCTTTCATCGTTGACTGGTCCTGCATCCGTTGAGCTCCAAACATCAACGCTCCTAGAACTGTTCAAAAACAGATTTCTAGCCATCTGGGACCACCTCGCCCACTTAGAAGGTCAAAAAGTAAAGGGTGCCTACCTGTTCTGGGTCTCACAGCAAATATCATAGACCAGCTTAGTGCCAGAGATCAGGCCTGGAAATCATATAAGACTATCGACACCCTGGCGGCTCACCAACCATACAGAGCACTACGCAATTCTCCACCACGCTACTACACCAGGCCAAAGCAAACTACTTCAAGGCCTCTTTCCACACCAATATAAACCACCCAGCTAAATTCTGGAAAACAATAAACTCACTTCCCCCCAACCCCCACTCCAGCACTAAATGTTGAAGACTCCATCATCACTGATCTTGGTGCAGTGGCCACAGTTTTCAACACCTTTTTACCAGTTGTGCGTTCCTCTCTAACCTCACTCCTCTCCACCCCTCTAGCTCACCCCCTACCTTCCCACTCACTGCCTCAGCCTCCAGTTCCACCTTTGCCTGGTTACTCCACCAGAAGTGCTTAAAGCCCTGCAGGCCCTCAACCCTTCCAAAGGTAAATGCCCTCAGGGTTGGACCAAAAATGCTTCACCTGTCTGCCCCTGCCATCACTGTACCACTGGCAGATCTATTATATTTCTCCTTCTTGCTTGCTGAAATCCCATCTGACTGGAAGTGAGCCATAGTCATCTCATTCCCAAAGGTGGGACCTCCTCACCGGGTAACTACCGCCCATATCCCTTCTCCCATCCTAGCTAAACTACAGGAGTACATAGTACTCTTCCAACTGCTCCTTTCTGACTCTCCTCTTTTTTCACACCATACCAGTCTGGATTTAGGAAGTTGCACTCCACTATCACCTCACTTCTAAGGCTCACAGATGCTATCCTCACTGGTATGAAACAAGGGACACCACCTCAGCCATTTTCATCAACCTTGCCAAAGCCTTTGACACTGTCTCCACTCCCTGTTACTGTCCAAACTCGCCCAGCTGGTCTATCAAGAACAGCCTCAGCTGGTTCCAATCCTATCTGGCAGACAGGTCTCAAGTGGTAAAATTGGCTCCTGCACCTCTGTCCTCTCCCTGTCACCTCCGGGTCCCTCAAGGCTTGTTCCTTGTCCCATTACTGTTCACCATTTTTCTAAATGACCTGCCCTCAGCTAGCATGCACTCACTCATCTACATGTACTCTGATGACATGGTAATGTTTGCATCGGGTCCATCCACCTCTGTTACTGTGGAAAGACTCCAGGATGATTTCAATGCTGTTCAGCTTTGGTTTCATACAAACCAGCTTTTCTTCAATCCAAAAAACTGTCTCACTAACTTTTGGAATGCAGAAAAGACTCTTCACCTCTCCTCAACCCCCACTTTCCACACCACTGATGGGTCCCTCTGAGGACTGCACCGCTTTCAGATACTCAGGTATGGCTTGACAAGCACCTCGACTTGTCTGTGCATATCGACTCAATGTATAAAAACCAGATCCCAGACTTGGCACTGTATATCACAACAGGGCCTGCCTACCTTACTGGCTCAAAAAGTGATCACACAGAAATAATCCTCACAATATTTGACTACGGGATATAATCTATAGCACGGCCGCTAAGTCAACCTTAACCAGGCTAGATCCCTCTACCATTCCTTCTGTCATTTTGGCCCTGGACTGTCCACCCTTGACACATCACTGCATCCTCTATAAGTCACTTGACCTGTCGTCTCTACAGGATCTCAGACAGGCCCACTGTGCCAGGGTCTCTGCTAAATTCTGGGTGCAATCCCTCCCTCATACCTCCAGTCAGCCCTCTCTGTCCAGCCCCTCACTGCGTATGCACTCAGGAACTTAGATTCCAGACTCTTTTTTGTACCACGCATGTCCTCATACAAAGGACAAGCTGCTTTCAGCTTCTGTATGCCCAAACTGTGGAACACCTTACCAGCTGAAATTCAGCACATAGACAGTAGCCAGCATCTAAACCAACTCCTCAAGGTGCACTTCTCCCTCCTGCACATGCACCTAGCTCATTCCCTTCCCATTGCACCATCCACCTGTTCTCTTGGGGCTTCTAGGGCCTTTCAAAATAGGTGTTTATGTATAAGTATGCTAGCCACCTTTTGGTCTCTATAAATGCATTGTAGTTTTCACTCATCTGCTTATTACACGGTAAACCATCCACTGTGTAACCTTTTGGGATATCTGCTCCATAGCAAAATGTGTCATAGCTGCCTTGAGAATTTATTTACTGTACTGTATTTCATGTATGTTTACTGTATTTGTAATATTTTTCCCATTTTCCCTCTCCAGGATGCAGCTGGAATCAAGCGGCCTCTGCTCAGCATGACTTCCTGGTTAAACTCTTAAATAAATAAAGCATGCTTGTTAGCACTGCACTAATGTTCATAATATAGGGGTTACTGTGTGTTTTTTCTACTGCCTCCCTCACAGACACTAAAGTATCACCCATATCATTTAAGTATTTAATCAGTTATCTTACCTTGATGTTTTGAACTTAAACACTAACTAAAAATCTTCACTCAGGAGGTACATTTTGAAAACCATTGTGCAGCATGTAGATTTTGAAAACTGCCACACAGCTAGTAGATTTTCACAGTCTCTGTGTAGGATTTCTGTTTTGTGAAACTCAGTTGACAACACATAGATTCTGAAAATGCTCGGAGCACAAAGATTTGGGAAACCATTGTGTAGCACATGGATTTGAAAACTACCATACAGTATGTAGGAAAAAGGTATGTATGCAAAAATCATTAATTTCTACAGCAGTTATTCTCTACCGGTGATTCACTTGATAAGCAAAACTTCATCAAGGCTGACCATGAAGGCTTGTGCTGTCTTCATGTCGACCATCTTGGATGGTAAACTGTTCCACAAGTTCACTGGTCTCTGGGAGAAAAAGGGTCTCCCAATGTTACTCCCAAACTTACAACCTCAGAGCTTCAGGGTGTGTCACTATTTCCAGTTTGAGGACACTAGATCAAACATCTCTGCATGTTTAGTCTAGTTGATACCCTTACGTATGGTGAAAATGGATCATGTCCCTCTCTGCCTCCTTTCTATAGGGTGAACATGTTAAGGGCATCTTTCTTCTCTTCACTTCTATGTCCCCAGCTCTGCTGGTCATATTAAGGGCCCTGTATTGTACCATTTTGACTGCTTCAATTACCTTTCTGTGTCAAGAACCCAGAACTAAACAAAGAACTTCAGGTGGGTCCTGATATAAAACTGGGTTTGCAGAGAATGTAAGGATGAGGATCATGGACTTAAGGAGGGCAAATTTCAAGACAATGGAGAATGCCTCAAAAAGCCCTGGCAGGGATAGAGGTGCTAGGAGGAGTTGAGGACCAGTGGGCAAAATATAAAGGGCACTGAAAGAACTATGAATCTGTGTGTAAGGCAGATCTTCAAGGGTAAGAGGAAAAAGAGACCACTATAGTTCTCTAGAGAGTTAGTGGAAACCGTAAGAGTGAGAAAATTACTGTCGATTTAGAAAGTACACAAAAACACAGAAGGAAGATGATAGGATAAATTATGAGGAGAAATAAAGGGAGAAAGGGAAGACAGTGAGAAGAGCAAAGGCACAAATGGAGGAGAATATTGTTCAGTCAATAAAAAGGGATAAAACCTTCTTCAGATATATTAGTGAGAAAGGAAGACTAACGGGGATAATAAAGGATAAAAGGTGAAGGAGGGGTCTGTGAGGAAAGGGACCAAGGGAAGGCAAACATATTGAATGGATACTTTTGTTCAGTATTTACAATAGAAGGGTAGGTGATGGGCCAAAGATAAAGAACAGGGATAGAACTGGCTTGACTTTGTTTTGTTTGTTTCACCCTGTGTGGGTGACCTATGTTGAATGAAGTTGATTTGTTTTTGGCCTTCCTTTGTGAGGTACTGCATTGGAATACTGTACAATTTTCTACTGTTAATCTTGTATCTCTGTATTCTGTACTCTCCGGTCATGCTTGAAAATAGTCAGATTAAATTGCCTAACACACTTACCTGGTCACCAAATAAATAAATAAGAACTGGTAGGGAGGTGGATGCTAGTCCTTTAACCAAGAGGAAGTCTTCATGGTACTAGCAAGATCAAAAGTTGACAAAGCAAGGGACTAGATGGAGTTCACTCTAGGACACTGAAGGAGCTAAGAGTGGTGTTGGCTGCACCTCTGGTAGCTCAGTTCAACTTATGGCTGGAAACAGGGCTGATTCCGATGGACTGGAGAAGAGTAGGTGTGGTCCCACTTCAGAAAAGTGGGATTAGGAGAAGGCAGAATTACAGACCTGTCAGCCTTACTTCAGTGGTGGAGAGTGGTGGGCAAAGTGGGCTCAACCCACTCCGTGAAGCGATTCATGGAGCAAAAAGGCGGATTCGTGGAGTGCCTATGCATAAGCGGAGTACTTCACATTATAATGAGAGCGTGAAGTACATTGGAAGCATAACTTTATACTTTCCGCTCTCCCCAGGCCATTTGTTGAAATTTAAGAAGTGCATTGCCTGCAGTGCACTTCGCGCCTCACTTCGCCTTGTTTTTGAGCTCCAAAGGTGAATTTTGCAGTGATTCATGGGATTTCAGGTCACATGGGCTCTATATTGATCTGCACAGCCTCAGTTCGGGGTAGTAAGGAGTAGGAAGGAGTAAGAAACAGTGTGCTCTGATAGCTGTCTGTGATAGGAATCTTGTAAAGCTGTTCAAAAGCATTTTGCTTTTTGGGGATCCAACTTTAGTTCATCAATTGTAGGAAACCCTCCTGTGCTCATATTATTGAGTGTTTTGTTTTGTGTGGATTTTGAATGTTACTTTACAACATTGAGTGTGTGTGGTGAAAGACAATGAAAGTGTGCTTTGGGGAGGGTGTGTCTGTGGTGTAGGTAGATTTAAGCTGAAGAAATAGTAATTTCTTTGTTTTTGGTTATATTTTGTTATATAACTGACTGTGTTAATGTACACACAGTAATATTGTCAGTAATAGTAGAAATTTTCTTGCTGTTTGTTGTGTGGATGTGGTGCTGCAGTTCATAAGTTCAGGTTGTTTACATTACAAATTTACAATACGTAACGTGGCACAGTACTGAACTTTTGCATTTGAGATGCATTCCTCATTCAGCATTGTTCACAAACTGTTCTGTGTGTGAGTGTGTGTGCAGTGTTTGCATCAAATACTACACCTTTTATTGTCCCACAGACAAGTGTAATTGCAAGCGCAGCAGTGTGAACCTGCGATCCACTGCAGCTGCCTGATTTTGTACTGCGATCGTGGTATCTGTTCTTAGTTTTGCTGCTTGTAGTGCCATAAAAATCAGCACTGTTTGCATTAAGGGCCCCCATCCCCATGTTCAAAAGGTATTTTTACCAGGTTGGATTGTTTTGTGACTTCATTAGCACCACTGGTTACTGAAGTTGTTTTAATTCGTGACAGTCTCAGAGTAGTCTCTTATCTGTTGCTGAAGCCACAGTCATTTATTTGGCTTCACATCCAGCGTCCCTCCAATCAGAGAGTGAATGTATCAAAATCTGAATTTGGTTATGCTATTTGTGGTTGATCCCCAAAATGCCTGCAAAGAGACATGCAAGCAAAGCTATTTCTCGCCATGGCAATGTTGGCAGTAAGATGGTCTGTGGGCGTGGTAGTAGTACACAGATGCAAACGTGCATTGCTGATGTGTGAAAGGTATTTCTCCTGCAAAGTTTTTACAGCCCAATCAGTAGCTTCACTCATAGTTGGAGGAGATTATGTTTTCCCAGCCGGTGGTGTTAGTGTTACTGGTGTTAGTGGTGGTGGAGGTAGTATTAGTATTGTTGAGTCAAGTTCTAATTCCGACCAGTGTATTGTACCCAAAAATTTTGAGTGTGAAGCAACACAAGTGAGTGGCAGCGAGATGATGTCATACTTCCAGTAACATCCCAGTAACTGAACCTGAGGATTCTGATGATCATGTCAACGATAGCATACAATGTGGTATTCTGTCCACAGTGGCATCTTTAACGTCATGCATGTTCCATGCTGTGATTCACAGTGTGGTGAAAAAATAAGTGATGGTGGTGCAGATGCTGATGATGAATGTGATGATGATGATGATGTTGCTGTTGTTGCAACATGCAGTCCACGCTAGCATCCCAGCAGAAGATGTGGATGTGTGTGACACTGATGAATATGATGATGATGTAATTGACCCCATTTGGGAACCAGAGAAAAAGAAATTAAAAGTGGCTGTGTCTGAATCTGTTTGCAGGAATCCTCCATGTAAAAACTTGTGATTTACTGATTTTAGTTGATGATGATGATGACCCAGTAATCAATATGATAGGTAGTCATGGGGTTAGTTGCAGTCCAGGTGTGCAGTGCCTGAAACATCAAGTGCCCCCACTTCAGTGCTTAAAATAATGGACTTAAATAAGCCACATCATGGACATGTTAAAAGCAGAGCATCACAATCCCTCGTTTGGGATTTTTGTTCAAGATACAAATGATGAGTCAGTTGCAGTCTGCCAGGTTTGCCATGTACTTGTGAGTCGAGGTAAAAGGGAAGCCATCTGGGCACAGGAGGACAGCATACACATCTTAAGAATAGGCACTTGGCATTGTGGACCCAGCACAAGCTGGCAGCTAATACCACAGTGGGGCATTCACCCGATCACCGGCAACCATAGCCAGCATGTTATCCCCTTCCATGACTATTAAGCCCAGTAGGAAATTAAATGTGTGCAGTAGTGCGGTAATAAGAGCAGAGGATTACTACAGGCATGATGAGGTGGAGGACCATAATGACTTTGAAATGTTGTCCAGTGCTGGTGAGTAGCAGTTTTGTGGTGGTGGTGGTGAATGCAGTATGTCAGTGCAAGTGGTGCATCAACCCCGATTAGCAAATCTGGCAAAATAACAGCATTTCTGGGTTTGTCATCATCACCTGTGCAACTGTCTTCATCAAATATCCACACTCCAAGCCCTGCCAATGCCATTCATCACAGAGCATAACCATTTGTGACCAACAACACACCCCATGTAAAGCGTTTAAGTCAGCCCGTTACACAGTGTTTTTGCGCATAGCTAAAGTACCCCCAATCACACAGTGTCACGTGAACGTAATGCTGCTGTAGCGGAAATGCTGGCAATTGATCTTTTGCCCTTCTCCTTTGTGGAGAATTCTGGGTTCTAGCGGTTTGATGCACTTGCCTGTCCAAATGGAAAGTCCCATCCAGGACATACTTTTCTCCCGTACTGTCCCGAGGTTGTTCCGCACTATGTCCGACTCAGTAAGACATGCCCTTCATTATTCCTCCTCTCCATTCATCCATTTAAGTATGGATATGTGGACAAGTGGCAGAACAGTGGTGAGTTCATATTTGTGTATAACTGCACACTGGGCTCAGGTGGTTGTTTATGCATGTTGGTAGTGTAACAATCAGTGCAGTAAGGTGGATTGTCGTGGAAGCAATCTTCCAGGAATTTGACAGCATGCAATGATTGCTATGTACAGTGTGACCTGTTCACACACTGGTGAGAAATGTTGGACATGGTACTGACTGAAATTGACAGATGGCTAAACCCTCTGTCCCTGAGAGCTGGGTTCATAGCAAGTGACAATAGGTCAAATGTGGTGAAATGCATCACAAATGGTGTTTTTTTCCGTGTTCCATGCATGGCCCACTATTTAAATCTTGTGGTTGAGGAGTTTCTGCAGCACCCTGATATAAAGGAAATGCTGACCGTTGCATGATGTATCTGCTCTCACTTTTCAAGATCTGGAAAGGCCAGTGACCAACTGCCGAGTTGCAGATACAAAACAGCCTGCCTCAGAACCGCTTGAAGCTGGAAGTTGTCACCCAATGGAACTCCACTTTATACATGGCAGAGAGGTTGTATGAACAATACAAAGCCATCTCAGAATATCTTGTCATGCACACTAGCCGTGACAGTTCCGGGCCTCTATGTCTATGTGACTGAACAGTGGTGCCTCATGGACTCTGTAATAACAGTTTTGCAGCCTTTTGAACATGCCACACAGGCAGTGAGTGGTGAGTCTGCCTCATTAGCCAATCAATTCCACTGCTGTGGGTGCTGAGGCAGACATTAGTGAATGTACAGCATAGCCTTGATGTTGCCGGAGACGGTGGTAGCAGTATGCTGCTGCAACACATGCTGACAGTATTTGACCAGAATCATCACATTGTGAACATTCAACGTAGTGACAACTTTACCATAGCAACAATACTGGACCCACGATACAAACGTGGAATTGCATCAGTACTGGAGGAGGTCCCAAGAGGTAAAAATATCAGTGGTCAACTGTGCACTTGGTTCATGGGGCACAGAAGTCACGTGCAAGGTCAGCAAACCTCAGCAGCATAATCCGGCTGAAGGTGTACCTGGAGGACCATCAAGCATATCCTGCAGAGAGAAGAACTACAGCTCCAGGTGGTCTATCATCCAAAGTGGCTGGTGTCAACTCACTTTGGGAGGCTTTGTCCCAAGTGGGTATTTGTGAAATAAATGATTCGGGAGAACAGGATGATGATCAATAATTGGACTTAGTGTGGCACAGAGAATGGTTGAGTCATCTTTGTCTGAAAACAGGCATCTGACAATAACTGAAGATCTTCTTTGTACTGGAGTGGAAAGGTCAGTGAATGGTCAGAGCTGACTATAGTGGCACTGAAGTACCTCACATGCCCACCCTCCAGTGTAAGTGTTGAGAAGGTATTCAGCTCAGCAAGTGCAATAGTCAGAGATCGTTGAACAAACCTGTCTCCTGCAAATGTTAGTTTGCTAACATTCATTGAAATGAATGAGAGGCACATACCAGCAGAGGCTGCAACCTCGGTATTCGTACCCGCCCTAGTCATGGTGGTCTTGCTGATGTAGAAATGGAGCATCCTGGTGGCACTGGCAGTGGCTGCCTGAAATGTCCACCACTGATGTAGATGATGACACAATGGAGAAAGAATTTCCCAGTGGTCAGACTTCAGACATTGATGACTGTGAGGCAGCTTTCTTTAAGAGGATGATGATGTGGTTAATGTTGGCAGGTTTTAACTGAAGTTTTTAAAGGGTGTGCCCCTCAGACCACCACCACTGGGACTGATGTTAGCCATGCCACCATGAGTCTGTCTGACCCCAGACCACCACCACCAGGACTGATGTTAGCTTCTGCCACCACTGCCACCATGAGCCTGTCTGTCCTCCAACCACCAGCACCACCGGACTGACGTTAGCCACTGCCACCACTGCCACCATGAGTCTGTCTGCCCCCAAACCACTACCACCACCAGGACTGATGTTAGCCACTGCCACCATGAGTCTTTCTGACACCCAGACCACCACCAGTGGGACTGATGTTAGCCACTGCCACTATGAGTCTGTCTGCCCTCTGAACCACCACCACCACCAGGACTGATGTTAGCCACTGCCACCATGAGTCTGTCTGCCCTCAGACCACCACCACGGCACCGATGTTAGCCACTGCCACCACTGCCACCATGAGTCTGTCTGCCTCCGGACCACCAGCACCAGAACTGATGTTAGCCACTGCCACCATGAGTCTGTCTGACTCCCAGACCACCACCACCGGACTGATGTTGGCCACTGCCACCACTGCCACCATGAGTCTGTCTGGACCACCATATCCATCAGCCAGAGACATAAAGCTTCTTAATATTTATACCATAAAGTGAGTATGTGTACTCACGCTTGTTATGCTTCTTCACTTCCTTTATTTGTATGTTTTGTTTCTGTAGCTTTTCAGAGCAGCAATGGTAAAACACATGCAGTACCTTCTTTTGTTTCTTTACACGGTAACAAAAAAGCTCCATTGCTAAAACTCATTGGGAATGGTACTGTAGCTATACCATACAGAGATGAAGCAATGTAATATCCATGTGAAATCTTTCTGGTAAGTATGAAGATTTTATTTCATCCGTTTCATTGTTTGTAAAGATTGCAGCAAATATTGCACACAGGCTGTATTAGTTGACAAGATGTGGGTTTGAAATGTAACTTGACTTTAGGGATTGAGATTTGAGAACCAGGGCAGAACACATAACAGTGAAGTTGTAAGAAGTCATTCACTTCTTTTTTAGGAAACTTCAGATGCTTTGTTGTTTTGACAAAGCGGCCTTATCCAAACAAGTTCTTCAACATCAGGCCCCCCAGGCTGCAGCCATATGCAACATGCAGAAGTCATTTCATTAGATGACCATGCCCATCATTAACAACCAGACTCGAGAAGGATGCAGATGAAATCTGTGAAGAAGTAACAAAATAAGAAACCATTACAGGCAAACTGGTAAATATAGCTTCCCTCCACCCAAAAATAAAAAATACTACCTTCATGTGCTTGAGAGTTATCCATTGCAAATTTCTATGTAAAAGTTGTCATTGAGCACTGGAATGTGCACACCAGCAGTATCTGTGACCTGTGACACAGAACAATACCTTGAGTACATGTCCATGTCAACCCCCTCACCTACAAAATACAGAAATATATATCTATATATATCAACTCATCAAGGCTACTATTAGTGTACAGACAAAGGGCACCTTCCATCCAATTGAGATGATCACATTGCATTTGTTCGAATTGCAGTACACATTGGACCAGCAACAGTTCGCCACGGTCATCATTTTATTCTGGGGCACTGCACGCATGAGTGACTGCACAATAAATTCTGGGACTTTGCATGTGGTGTGACAATCATTTCACTTTCTTAGCACTTGTCAATTTTCTGGACACAAGGCGGATGCATTTTGGGCATGCAGAAAAATCTGGGGGCTCTGTGTGACCACTGCACGATGAGTGACTGCGCAATAAATTCTGGGGACTTTGCATGTGGCATGATGATCCCATTTCAGTTCCCTAGCACTTGTCAATTTTCTGGACACAAGGCAGATGCATTTTGGGCATGCAGAAAAAATCTGGGGATTCTGTGTGACCACTGCATGCATGAGTGATCTGCTAATAAATTCTGGGGACTTTGCATGTGGCGTGACAATCCCATTTCAGTTCCTTAGCACTTGTCAATTTTCTGGACACAAGGTGGATGCATTTTGGGCATGCAGAAAAATCTGGGACTCTGTGCCACCACTGTGTGCATGACTGAGTGTGCCATTAATTCTGGGGACTTTGTATATGCTGAAATGATCCCATTTCACTTTGTTACCACTTGTCAATTTTCTGAACACAAGGCAAATGCATTTTGGGCCTGCAGAAAAATCTGGGACATTGTGCCACCACTGCGTGCATGACTGAGTGCCTAGTAATTCTGGGGACTTTGTGTGTGCTGAAACACTCCCATTTCACTTTGTTGCCACTTGTCAATTTTCTGCACACAAAGAAGATGCATTTGGGCCTGCAGAAAAATCTGGGACTCTGTGCCACCACTGTACACATGACTGAGTGCACCATTAATTCTGGGGACTTTGTATGTGCTGAAACACCTCATTTCACTGTGTTACCACTTGTCAATTTTCTGGACACAAGGCGAATGCATTTTGGGCATGCAGAAAAATCTGGGGACTCTTAGTGACCACTGCGCCGGATGAGTGACTGCATAATAAATTCTGGGGACTTTGCATGTGGTGTGACGGTCCCATTTCACTTCCTTAGCACTTGTCATTTTCTGGACAGAAGACAGATGCATTTTGTGTGTTGTGATTGTGAGCACATAATGTCATACTTAAATTATAAATGTTATTTATTTATTTTATTTAGTTTTTGTTGACCGGTAAGTGCACTAGACAAATCCTGCCTATTTTCAGGCACGACCTGTGGGAGGGGTACAGATGAATGCCAACTGACCTTGAACCAGATTAAGCTGTTGGTGGTATTTTTTTAGCGAATGAGGGAAATTTGGCCAGGACGCAGGAAATTCCCCTACTGCATTGCTGGCAGTAGGGGCAAGTGGCTAAGTCGAGTCATTGTTGGCTTAGCTCTGGTGGAAGATGGTCATGATGGAGCTTAGGAGCAGGTTCCCTGCATGGATGACTTGGAAATTCTTAACATGGAGCTTGATACTCGTATACTGGACTCAAATAACAAGGAAGGTGAAATCTTTTTATCGGCTGAAGATTTATCGAAATGACAACCTGATAGTAGCGGTGGCTACTACGAAAGGTTTTGAGATGCAGCAGGCAAATTTGAAAAAAATTACTTGAACTCGCCAGGAACAGGAGCGGGTGAAAAGACTTTGACTACTTGTACTCCGAGACACTTACCTGAGGTTGCGGTGTTCAAAAAGAGCAATTCTCAGGAACCGGAGATCCTAATTAATCCAGTGTTGCTCCCGGAACTGGGTGAGGAGGCAAGTGCTTTAGTTTTGACCCTGATTCAGAAAACTTGGCTGGCATGAAGGAAATGTTGAAATTCTGTGCGAGAGCCAGAATCAGGAGGCCATTGGCTGCAATTACTGACAAGGTGTCACCAGTTGCCATAGAAACCCGGACAACAAAGAAATGCCAGCAGTAGTGCCTGACTGCTCTGTTGTTTGCACGCCAAGAAAACGCTGTCAAAGGATTCGGGTTTGTGTTCAAGCCCCTTCTACTGCTGTCTTTATGGAGCCTCAGCTGCCTGAGGTGACCCTGTCTTTCAAACAGACCCTTCAAATCAGGTCGGTGTGTCGGAATTTACATTTTCTAAAAGAATGGTTGCCCATGGTGATACAGTGGGTGTAGAGGTAAAGAAAGACAGCCGGCTGTCTTTTCGCCAAACGACATTTGGGGATCCCAATAGAGAAGCAAGTGATATCAGAGGTTCTGAAACAGGACTCTGATTCTCCACTTTACAGGACGTTCTTATTAAAAACCTTTGTCTGAAGATAACTGGACCCCTCAGGCGGCATTATGGGAGCCAGTTGGTCCTTTAATAATGGCTCTTGGCATCCTACTCCTGACTGGGACCCTAAATTGAACTTTTCACAAAATGAGCCTTCATGGCGTCCTAACATTGCTGTCCTGCCTACGGCAAATGATACAACGGAGCTAGTTAACAAGGAGCAAGAGCCCACTTAGGAACAGGTGCAGCCTTCAGAGGTTTTGATTGACTTAAATACTGAACAAACTAATACTGTAAAAAATGTAGAATCAAGTAAACCATTGTTATCTGATTTATTTTCCAAGAAAGAAGCTGCCCAAGAAGGAATGCAGTTAGGCTGAGAAATAAGGAGGTCTAGAAGTCAGACCCGACAGGCATTATGTTGGGAAATGTCTGTTAAAGACTCTTTGCATTTCTCCCACATGAAGTATTTGCTTTTATTAATATCTCTGGTGAGGATAACTTTGATATAAGCTTTCGCTCGGCCTATGCCCTAGGTTTATTTTAGGGGCGATTGTCAAGTTAAATTCTCCCCTTGTGGATCCGTTTCTGGTAATCCCTGACTAAACCATTGGCTAAGTTTGTAACTATCATGTTTCGAAATGAAGGTGTACATATTGATGATATATTGTATTGGTTATCCCAGAAATGTGATGTTTTGAGTTCTCCAGAAGCCATTTAGATGACCAACAGTTTTGGACGGGAGGGGGGCTGGAGATTTAAAGTAAAGCTTAGACAGTCGGATACTGGGATCTTACATATTCCAAACTCCTTTTGTTGGGTCGGGATAGGGGTTTGTTTCTGTGCTGGGCAACCAAGGCATGCTATAAATGCACGGCTCTCAAATGCATTTATCTAGCTCATGTGACAAGCCCCATTGTGACAATTGTGGAGAGATTGGTCATATAGCTTTTCAATGTATGAATCACACCAAGTGTGATCTCTGTGATGACACGGACATGTCTTTTCAGAATGTGTGTGGGCAGCTAGAAATAAGGCATCTATTATCAGTCCTGATCTTTTTATACAAAAAGCACAAGATTTAGCCTCTGGAGTGGTTGTGGAAAATTAAGCTTCCAGCAGTGACACTGATGTCCTGATTCACAGCCTCTGATTGTGGATTCTGAGGTCTCTTACAAGAAACTTTAATGGATAAGTTACCTATGTTGGCCCCAGTTTGTTATACCAAACAACAGGATAATTGCCTCCAAGAGGTGGTCCTGTGGTGCTAACTCAGGTGAGAAGGTTCTCCAGGAATTTAAAACCTCCTTTAGTGGCCTGCTCTACTGTGGACATGGAGACCAGTAACCTTTGAGGTATTATCATCCCAATGGGAGATTCGGTCATGGAGTGTCAAGATTTGGACTCACAACCCGTTAGGATAGCCCCTTCCCTTGTGGTTCAGGAAGGTTACAAAGTAAAAAAGAAAAAGACGGAAAAAGATAGTTAGCTTCTAATGTTTATAACTGGTTTGGTTTAATTTTGGTTCCATAAATGTCCATAGTATGTTAAACTTTAAAAAGGCAGGTTGTGTTTAATTATGTGAATGATAATCTACTAGATATCTGTTTATTATAAGAAACCTGGGTATATACTGTTGACCAGGTCAGGAATTTTCAAAAAGAATGGTGCTGGGGTCCTTCTTATTGGTCCTTTGGACAACAATCTGCCGATGGTTTGGGTTCCTTTAGCTCTTATACATTTTCTCTGATAAAATTAATGGATTTGATCCCTGGGAGGTTGATAATTCTAGATGGGGTATGGAAGTCTATGACGGTAGATTTATCAATGTTTATTGTTCCCAAGTTAAAGCTGAAAGGCTGGCCCTATTTCAAATGATTAAACCTTTTGATCACCACATTTGAAATTTTCCTTTGTGGTGATTTCAGTTGTGAATTGGATCTAAACAGGAAACTGTCAAAAACAGAAAATATATTGTGATACTATGGCACTCAGATCATTAATACAATCATCTGGGCTGGTTTTGGCCAGTGTTAATCAGCAGGGAGGCCCTAAATTTACCTATCAAAAAATACACATTTCTCAGTTATAGATGATATTTTCTATCTCAAAAATTATCCTTTTCTTTTATACTATTCCAGTGGCCTTTTCAGACCATTTATTAGACCATTTATTACTTCACTGTAAAGTTTCTAGTGAATCTCTCCCTCAGTGGAGGAATCCAGGTGGAAATTAATGCCTTTATTGCAGTCTTCTAGAGTACTGGAAAAATTAGTACTTTACCTATGGCAAGGTTGTCAGTTTCTTTTTATATGACGACATCGGTCAATGGTGGTGGATACAAAACTGATTTGTGTAAATTATTACAGAATCAAGGGAAAGCTGAAACAAATTCCATTTTTCTTCACTATCTAGCATTAAGGCAACAATTGTATTACTTGCTTTCTATGGCTAATACTTCAAAATTTGATTATTCTTTACAGATTCAAACATTAAAAAGGAAATGCTATTGGTGCATATGACAGAGCAAAAGCTTCCCAAGTTCTTTTTCAATATGGGTTAAAAACCAGCCTCATGGTGATCCTTCTGAAGCCTTTAAAAATACAGATCTAATACCTCCTTAACCGCATTAGTTAATCAGGAGGTTGTGTGGTGAATGATACGGAGGGCTTACAAAAGATTGTGAAATAATTTTTTGTCACATGCACCTGAAGTTCCTCCCAGTGTAAAGAACATGCAGCAATTTTGTCTTCCATAAATATAGTTGATTCTCCTTTCAAAAATCTTTATTATCAGACCATATCACAAGATTGGAAATAGAGGAAGCCATCAAATCTCAAAATCTGGCATTTCTCCTGCACAAGATGGCCGAACTTCAGAGCTTTATAAAGCCTTTCCTTATGAGTTTTCTCAGTGTTTAGACTTAGTATTTAATTTTTTTATCCAGTGTGTTTTTTCTGTTTAGTTCTCTGCTGGATTGGTTATTTTTCTTTATAAAACAGGGATGCCAACAAAATTGAGAATTGGAGACCAATTACGCTTTTAAACACAGATTATAAACTATTTACAGGAATTTTGAACAATAGACTGAAACATTATGCAGTCACAGTTCTTTCCCCTTATCAATTTTGTGGACTACCAGGAAGGAAAGTCCAGTAGGCCCATATGATACTTTGAGATATTATTGAATATATTAGTTCTCAAGGACAACAGGGATGCATTGTTTCCATAGACCAAAAAGCTTTTGACAGGGTGTATCACCCATTCTTATTTTTGACCCTAAGGCATTATGGAGTTCCTGTGGTAATGATAAATTGGATAAAATCACTTTATGCAGAGGCTATTGTCCACCCAATTGTGAATGGCATATGTGGTGCTGGGTTTCATGTGCCTAGTGGGGTTCGCCAAGGATGCCCTTTGAGCCCTCTTTCATATTCTTTTACAATTGATACCTTACTCCAATCAGTATCAAAATTCCCAAATGGGAAGGTGTGTTAGGCCACTTTGTTTTTTAAGCATTTCATTCAAGCTTATGCGATGATTTATGTGTGTTTTGTTCGAAGTTAAACATGCCCCGGTATTTTTGGAATTTATGACATATTATTCTAAGGTGTCTAATTCAAAATACAAGAACAAAAAGTCAAGGATTATTTGTAGGAGGGGTTAACTCGGATAGGATCATTAAAGGATTTAAAATTTCATCAGAACCAATTAAAATATTGAGCTTATTATATGGGCTGATAATTTACCTGAAATTAACTGGGAAACTGCATTACATAAAATTGAAGGAAAATTAATATATGGAAAAAGTGGAAATTGTCAAAAATTAAAAGGGTACAGATATTAAAACAATTTGTTATCCCTGTTTGTTGTATACCGTGATGATATTTCCTTTACCCACTAATTTAGAAACCAGAATTTATAGTATATTTTTTCAATTATTCTGGGGTAATAGACTCAATCCAATAAAATGACAATATACATATTTAGAAAAAATAAAGGTGGGCTTGGGATGGTGGATCCGTGATTTTTTCCATACTTTGTTTATCTCTCATAACATCCGTTTAGGATTGACTCAATAATGACCTCACATGGGTATTTATTGAAACAAACTTTAGTCCATTACTATTTAGCTTGGCAGAATTTACCTCCAAAGCCAGTTAAAACATTGAATCTACACATTATTTTTGTCAGTGGCAAAAAGCTTTTTAAGTGGGTCTTTCCGTTCAACTGGTTAAAGATAGCACTGGGCCTCAATTGTATAAAAGTGATGACATTAATCTATCAAAATGAGCCAGTCTTTAAAACTGCCCCATGACTCATGTAAAGATGGCTATTCAGAGATTAAACAATCCCCGTTACCTGAATATATGTGGGAATTGGTTTGGCTTCTTTGTATGGTCGATTAAATATTAGAGAAAATGCAAAACATAAAGTGGTGACTGAAAGATATTGTCCTTACTCGGACTGTATTGCTCAGGAAGAGACGATGAAACATTTTTATGTTCTTGCTCTATGCTACATCTTTGTGCAAATTCCTGGCAACTAAATGGAACATGTCATGGTTATTCGTTTAGATTATAATACCTTGATTTTAGGTTTTAATTTTCAGTTGGGTGGAGTATATGATAGGGAGATGTGGCAACTTTTTGTTGCTGTTTAACTTATTATTTGTGGCAAGCTCGGTGTCAGTGGGTCTTATATCAAAAAGGATGTCTTATGAGACTGTTAGTTTATTAATTAAAGGGGCTATGGAAAGGATTTATCTTAAAGACTGTGAAAAATCCACCACTTGGAAAGTGACCAGCTGGTGGAAGGATTCCCAATGTTTATCAAATATAACTAGTAAGTTTTTGACTGTTTTTGGGTTCCATATGGGGGTAAGGTGTTTTAATAACCTGTAAACTGTGAATTAGGAAATTTAACACTGTGTTAGTACAATTATGTATTTTGAATATGTTATTGTTGTTATTGTAATGACACATTCCCTACTCTTAGTAGAGGGGATGATCCTTTTTTTTGTACTATGATTTAATTTGGTTTCTAAATATTTATTAGCAGGTTAGTTAGAAGAGGTATGACTGTAAATCTCATTTAAATCCTATCATGGGGTGTAGGGTTTGATATGACTTAACACTGTTTTTCATTTCTGTGGATTTCTTTTACTTTATGATTAGTATATTGTTTTAAGTGATTTAACACTGTTGTAATTATTGTTTTGATGTTATTATAATAAAAAATTCCCTACTCTTTTGATAAGTGCCATGGGATCTTTAACATCCACCTGAACTACCACCAATCCAGGCAGATGGGACCTCGGATTAACGTCTCATCAAAGGCGGCACCTCAGAAGTGCAGCACCTCTCATGCTGCACTACAGTGTCAGTACATTGCAACAATGTGCTGACAGTTTTGACCTATACTTTTATGCTATTTTACATTGCCGCCTTTGCCGACCACTAGTTACCTCATGACTTGTATGATATCCTTCTTATCACAATTTGTGTCTGTCTTTACTACTTTTCTCATGTCTGAAAATAAAAAAAGCATGCCATTTAACATTGTTCTGACAAGGTTCTTATCAATATTTGCAGCTGTTTTGAACAACTATTGTTCTGTAAGGTCATAAACACTGCCTGCTGCATAATTATTAATTTGACAACAGAAGTAATATATAACAACTGATGGAGAAAACAGCGCAAAATACTGATGAAGACTTGAACTGCACCATATTAAAATGAGTGCTCCTTTATTATCTCAGACATGAAAAAGTACTAAAGCAGACTCAAATACTGGAAAGAATAGTATCATACAAGTCAGGATGCAAGTAAAGTGGCAATGTAAAATAGCATAAAAAGTATAGGTCAAATTTTTCAACAGATTGTTGTACTGCTGCTTTAAAGAGATTCACCAAGTTACATAGTTATGGATGGTTTGCACCCAATATATTGGTGCTTAACCTCCAGGGAATCTTTGTTGCTCCACATGTTCTTAAATAGTGCAATAATTTTCTGGCAAAAACGTTCGTAATTTCAGTAAACCGGGTCCCAGAGGACTCCCATTCTGAAGAGCTGCCCAAGTTCGCCCCGCTACAGCAACATTGTGGTGAAATATGGGCATGTTTCAACTAACAAGAACCTGTTTGTGGAAACGTGCCCAATGCTTTCACCACAAACTGACCATTTTAACATAAAGGAACATTCAGAAAGCTGCTGGCCATTCACTATAATAAAGCATGCCCCATGCTCTCCTTGGCATCATATCATAACATTGCTGGCGCGGTGGTGGAACTTTGGTGGCTCTTCAGAACGGGAAGTCCTCCGGGACCCAGTTTACCAAAATTATGAGCATTTTGCCAGAAAAGTATTGGCGCTATGGAGTGTAAGGACATATGGAGCAAGAAAGATTACCCTGGAGGTAAGGCACCCATATAAGGACCATGTATGATTGTATGTGCATGTATATATTTAAAGGGAAGCAGTGAGCAACAGGGCTCCTGTGTCCTGCCCAGTGCAAGGCTTACCCTCCAGTTAAGCCTTTTAAGTATCTTGCAACATTTTCTCATGCCGCGAACGCACTTTATTTTAATAAAGAAAGGTCAGTGACCCAGAAGGATGGCGGACACTATGGGGGCCCCATTATGTGTAAAGGAAGGTTTAGGTGAAGACGCACCCTGTGCTTCAAATATTTTTGTATTGAAGTGCATGGTGCATCGCCATTGCACCTTTACACATAATAATGGAGCCCCATAGCATCTGCCATACTAACATTTCTTAGTACAATAAAGTAAGCTGCCAAGCGTGAGAAAATGCCGAACATACTTAAAAGGTTTAACCGATGGTAAGCCTTGCAGGGGTCAGGATGCAGGTGTTCCTGTTGCTGACAGCTTCCTTTAAACTAATACTGTGGCTTTCCTCTGTCTGATATTAAACAAACAAAACACAAAACAGTACAGCAGTGGGGGGAGGTGTAGAAAGCAAAACCTAATGCTCGATCCCATGCTGTTTCAGCAGCAGATGAAGCATTGACACTATTTGCAGCTGCTCTTGCTCGATCCACTCCATCTGCTGCTGGACAGCACCCATCCTCTGATTGCTTTCCTCCATTGCAGCCCACAGCAGTGCTATTTCTGACTGCATTGCAGGCATTGTGGCGGGTCCACTGCTGCGGAGGAAAGCCAGGTAGTGGTGGTGGTGAGGTGTTGCTGGTGACAGTGGTGGGGTAGTGGTGGAGGAGCAGCAGCTGCTGCTGTGGCCCTCCTCCTGCTCTGGTGATGCACAGCAGCAGCACCCACTGCCACTGCCACAGAGGGCCAGCAGGTGGAGGCCTGGTCTGTTCTGTGGCAGCCTGCCATTCCACCTTGTGGTGGTTAAGCATGTGTGTCTTCTGGCACCCAGTCCCCAGATGTGTCTTCCAGGGGGCCACGGCACATCTGCACACCACAAAGCAGGCACACCACAATGCTCCTCTCACTCTGACACAGTTGAAAAACTATCGAGCTGTTGGAGGGACCAGGCACAACAGGGACAGATGTATTGCCGGCTGCACTGTCACGCACCTGGTGGAGCTCCACCTGCTGCTGTGGAGTGGGAGGTGGTGCTGCTGGAGCTCCTGCAGCTGGTACTGGTGGTGGTGGTGGCAGACTTGCTAGATGTGGTGGTGGCACTGGTGGTGCTGCTGCTTCCAGAGGGGGGCAGGACCAAATAATCAGGAGTGGTCCAGCGACACCCACACACGCTGACCCCACGTGTCCACACTCCCTCTGGCCACCATGGGCCACAGACTGTCCCTGGTCCATAACCCAACAAAACTATCCTTCCTCTCCACTCTGATGCATCACGCAATGACGACGACTGACTTCACACAGTCACAGACAGTCTCACACACGCACACACACAGAGTCACACACAGACACACACACACTTACATAAAACAAAACTTATAAAACAAATAAATCAGTCATAAAAATAACTCACAAAACAGTACAACAAAAACTAAAGAATTAGCTTTTAAAAAGCTGTTGGTTTTATGAAGTTTAAGAAAGCAACAAATAAACACTCCTCCTACACTATCCTTCCACCTTCCACCTTCTACCTCTGCAAAGGAGAAAGTAAAAGTATCTTCTGGTATGACTCACTTCTTTCCTGCCTGGCTAAAGCTTGTGACTTACAGTACTGTAAGCCATGTGATGTGTGTGGGGGCTACCTAGTGCCTACTATTGTCATTGCACCTTACTTCACGTTAAGGTGGAATAACAACACAAAGTCAAGTCATAATCACAAGGCAAAGTGAGCACTACTCAGTGACCACTTCACGTAGCATTGCACTAACGCAGTGACCACTTCATGTTCACTTCACTGCAGATTTTAAATTCACTGTATCTCTAGTGGTGGGAAAGGTGAAAGATGGAATCACTATTGAAGGTAGGATAGTAGAATACCTTGAAACAAGTAGATTGCAGAATCAAAGGGAACATGGTTTCACAGGGTGAGGTTTTTCCAAACAAACCTGATCAAGTTCTTCGACTGGGTGACCAGGGAAGTGGATCAGGGTGGTGGATGTGGCCTACCTTGATTTCAGGAAGGCCTTCAACACCATTCCACGTAGAATACTGGTGAACAAGTTATCCTGTATAGGAGTGCAACAGAAAGTAGTAAACTGGTTAGAAGTTAGTTGAGCAACTGGAGTCAGAGAGTGGTGGTGAATGGAGTCTACTCAAGAGAAAGCATGTTGACCAATGGGGTGCCTCAAGGGTCAGTACTAAGCCCAGTCCTCTTCAGTGTCTTTATTAGTGACATTTCTGAAGGGCTAAAAGGGAAAGTCAGCCTGTTCGTGGTGGATGCAAAATCTACAAAAGGGTGGACACACTGGGGAGTAGAAACAATTAGGAAGGATTTGCAGAGGCTAGAATAATGGTCAAGTGTTTAGCAGCTGGGTTTCAATGCTAAAATGCAAAATCATGCACTTGTGGCACAGAAACCTGGTGCTATGTATCAGTTGGCAGGGGAGGTACTGGCAAACATGAAACAGGAAAGGGATCAGGGGTAATTTCTGATGACCTGAAGGTAGCCAAGCAGAGTGAAAAGGCAGTGGGAAAGTCTATTAGAATTCTGGGGTACATAGGAAGGGGTAGCACCAGTGGGGAGAAGAAGATATATTAGCACTGTACAGGTCACTGGTAAGACCACACCTCAAGTACTGTGTACAGTTCTGGAGGCCCCACCACTGGAAGGACAAAGATAGGGTAGAGGCAGTATAGAGGAGGGAAACTAAAATGATGCAGGGACTGCAGGAAAAGCCCTTTGAGGGGAGACTGAGAAAATTGAATGTGAACTCGCTGGAGGAAAGAAGGGAAGGGGGATATGGTAGAAACATTCAAGTATGTAAAGGGTATTAATAGGGTTTGGAAGGGAGCATTTGCTGCAGAAAGACAGACTCAAAGACAAAGTGGTCACACTATGAAGTTGGGGGATGCTCAGAGTGAACAGAAACATAGAAACATAGAAACACAGATAAGGACTGCTTGACGCTTGGCCCACCCAGTCTGCCCATTTCCCTACCTAATGGATAAGCTGCAGATCCTAGTTAACCAGCAGCCTACTTCTTCCTACCCCCAGAATTGTTTTATGACTGTCCCATGCATGCTTGAATTCCACCACTGTTTTGACTCCACAAAACAGTGAGGAAATACTTCTTCACAGAGGGTGTGGTGGAAGCCTGGAATGGCCTCCCAGCAGAAGTGGTAGGTGCCAAAAAGTTGATTCAAGCATACATGGGACAGATACAAGGGACCTTGGAAGTAACACAAGGGGTGGGATGACCAGAGATTGTGAAGAGTCTACAGTGGCACAAGGCAGGAAAATGGGCAGACTAGATGGGCTAAAGGGTCTTTATCTGCTGACAATTTCTTTGTTTCTATGTTTCTGTGTCCTTACAAGGAGAACTCTGAAATACATCAGGCTGCTGAGGAATACTGACATGCTAAATGTTTGTTGAATTTTGTTGACCCGTAAGCTCACTGGGTCTAGAAGTCCCTTTTCAGGTGTGACCGGGGGTGGGGAGGATACAGATGGTAAGTAACTGAATTTGAACCAGATTAAGCTGTTGGTGATATTTTTAGTAAATGAGGGAAATTGGGGACACTGGGAAGTCCCCTACTCTGCCTGCAGGTGGCCTTGCTTCCTGTGAGCAGAGGGACCCTTTGTCTGCGGTACCAAGATGACGGATGACAGTGTGGCTGCTGGTGGAATTGCTGGAGATATTTTGGATTCTGATCTGATTACAGCTTCACCCATGGAGTCAAAAGTACCTGACATTACCTCAGAAGAACCTACAAGGCTGCAATCTGCAGGAAGAAATACTGAAGGTACCACTTTAAATGAATTGCCAGACAATCATCAAGAAGACTTGCCTCAGACACCACTTTACCCAGTTTCAGGAACTCAGAGCACTTCTAATGACACAGAAAATTATCTCAAGCATGTATTCTGCTTTCTTATTGGTCTAATGCACTCTGATTCACAGTTTTCCTCACAGCCTTCTTTGTCAACTTACCATGCGGCAGCCACTTCTGATATGACTCTAGCATCAGAAATGCGACAAACTCTGCATCGGAAACCCCTCTCTCTTTGCATCTATGGGACAGTCATCGCACCGCAGAGGATGTTGGCGATTTGGTCACCCACAGCAGCGCTCCATGCTGCTGGCTGGCAGCAAAATTCAGAAGGAGCACCCTGGACCTCCCAAGGGCTGTTTCAGCCCAGGAAATCATCTCTGAGGCATGCAATGAACTCCAATCTTCAGAAGACACACCATTACTGACAAAAATAGCTCCAGAACCAGTATCTTTCCTGGTAATGCTTCAAGCATACCAGCCATCTCCTGGACAACACCTGACATCATAGATACCGTCACAGGCCCCAACTTAGCCAGACATGAATCTACTTCATCCTTCTTGACTTCAGAATATAAGTTAGCAAGTACATCTGAGCCACTTGGTCCACAGCCTGCAGGTGAGGGCACTAACACGACTCCATTTAAACTCAGTGATCTGTTCATTAACTTAGGTGACCCAGCACAGTGAAGGAATGCTGTATGTATGAAGTACATGGGGACATTGCTACAAGCCCTGACAGAAGAACTGTATTACATAGTATGCTGCAGGACTCTTTAGGGATAGGGCAACAGAATTATTTGCCTTCATTCATGTGCATGGGGAATCTGTGTATGACTTACATTTTAAAAATGTGTACACTTTGGAGAAATTCTGGGAAAACTATGAGCATGTAAAACATCTGCCACTCTGGGTACCCTTTATGGTCATCCCCTCACAAAACCAACAGTGAAAATTGTTACCTTACTGTTTTGTAGTGAGGGTGAGCATAGCTGTCATTCAGTACTGGCTCAGGCAGCTCTGTGGTATACTAGAGGCCCTTGACCTATTTTGGACGAGGACTTAGTATGAACTGGGAGATGGAAAGTAAAGGTACAACTTAAAACACGGATAAAGATATCTCTCATTTACCAGGCAGCTTTCACATAGGCAGGGACTGTGGCTTATGTTTTTACCCTGGACAACCACAGACCTGTCATAAGTGCGGTGCTGCACCCACCTGAGCAGCACTTCTGACAAGCCCAGATGTACTTTGTGCTTATCCTATGGACATGTGAGTTTAGGTTGTCCAAACCCTCTATACTACAATCTGTGTGATGAGCTGGGGCACTCCTATCACCAGTGCCTTGGGTAGATCATAATAGGCTCAACCACCTCCCCAGCACCAGATAGTGCTTATAACGGATTCCCAGAATCAGGCCTTTCACCACAGGGAAGCTCTGGCCCCTGCCACTTCTACCTTGGCACAAGAACTCCACTCTATTCAAGAGCCTGAACCCACGGCAGACAAGGGCCATTACAAAGTCCCTGGTTCCCCATAGCAGCAGTACCCCTTCTGAATCAGTCCCTGCTATAACAGGCTACCATGCCTCCCCAATGGACTCAGATCACTTTATGGTAATCCCCTTCTAAACGGGTAAAGGCAAATGAAAAGCAGAAGCTTCCACCCCAAGAGAGCAATTATCATGAGGAATAAATTTCAGGCCTTAGCCAAGAGACGACAATGGGGAGACTGAAGGGAAGACAGAGACTAGGATTCTTCTCAGCTCTTCCTTCCATATGGACTTCTCTATGACTCCCAGCGTGATCCCTCCTTCAGCAGATGGAGGTAGGGCCCATGCTAAAATTACCTGACACTAGCTCCTCCAGAATAGCACTGTACTTTCTGGGATGTACCACCACCAAGGACTTAATAAAATTCCTGACAATATACAGTCTGAACTTGGCACTTCACAACACATTTCATTTCTTTACTTTAATGCTAGAGGTTTAAACAGTAAAATCGATGAGCTCAACTTATGTGTTCAAGAAGATAATATTGATATCATAGTAATCACTGAAACATGGGGTTCTGATAACATAGATTGGGACTGTATTATACCTGGTTTTAACATTTTTAAATGGCATTGAACTGATAAAATACGTGGAGGTGTGGCCTACTTATTAAAGATGATTATAACTGTGTTGATATATCAAATGTAATTCAGGATGTCGATAATAAAATCAAATCAGTTTGGGTTAAACTTTTAACTGGCTTAGAAAATATTATTTTGGGTGTCTGTTATAGACCCCAGATGTGGATATTACATACACAGAAGAGCTTGAAAATGCTTGCAGATATGGTTCTATCTTGTGTATGGGGGACTTTAATTTGAGGACATTTTCTGGGATAAAGGTTTTGCCCTTTCTAGTGCAGGTAAAAAGATTCTAGCATGTTCTAAACAATTAAACATCCAACAATGTATCTTAGTTCCTACTAGGGGAACAATACTCTAGATTTAATGTTTCATAGTAGTCATTTAAATATACAGGATATTTCTATACTACCCCATTAATAATAGTGATCATAGTTCAATACTGTTTTTCTTAAAACAGTCACTTTTAATAGTAATAAATCTATTATTTATCATTATAACAAAGCTGACTTAGTAAGCATTTTATCTGTGTTAAATGGTATTAATTGGGATTATATTATGGCTTCATCACAATTAGAAGAAAGTTGGATTTTTCAAAACACATTGTTGGATTTAAGAGACAAATACTTTCCATCTTCCACTAAATGTAAGCAAAAAAATT
The DNA here is from genome assembly GCA_016271365.2 of Neoceratodus forsteri. NCBI lineage: Eukaryota > Metazoa > Chordata > Ceratodontiformes > Ceratodontidae > Neoceratodus > Neoceratodus forsteri. The sequence goes on along the minus strand of CM057459.1, from coordinate 674,535,353 downwards.
GAAACCAAAATGGTTTACAAAAATATTAAACGTTTATTAAAACAAAAGATAAGAAATAAGCTATCTATTTAAAATCTAAAACAACTGAGCACTGGTCTTCTTATCTAACCATCCAAAGAAGCATAAATCTATGATAAGAAGGCAAAAGAATTCGGAAATTAATCTTGCAATGAATGCCAGTAAAGATAACAGTAAGATGTTTTATTCTTATGTAAACTCCTTAAAGCTACATATGCCAGGTTGGCCCTTAATGGATGATTCAGTACTTTGTCATAACCACTAGAAATGGCTAATATCTTGAATCAAAATTTAGTGAATTATATAATCATAAAACAATACAAAATAATGTAATAGTGGATGTCACAAATGAATCTCCAGTTAAATTAACCGATGATATAATACGTGAGAAGCTTATATTACTAAAAAATAAATATTCATCAGGACCTGACAACATTTGTGGACACCTATTTTATTTATTGGCCAATTCTCTAGCTCATCCTGTGTATATTTTTGAATATTGCTTGATCTGCCATTTTGTGCCAAAAGACTGGAAGTCCGCAAATGTTATCCCCAATATATAAAAAGGTTCTCGTTCAAATTGGGAAAATTATCGGCCAATCAGTTTAACTTCATCAGTTTGTAAAGTATTAGAAAGTCTAATCAAAGATCTTATAAATGATAAAACAAATAATGTTGACCCTGAGCAAAATGGGTTTAAAAAGGCAGAGGGTGCCTCAGTAACCTCATGTGTTTCTATGAATCTGTTAGTAAAAATATTGATCAAGGTTCCTCTTGGGATATTATCTATCTTGATTTTAGTAAAGCTTTTGATATGATGGCCTCACGACTCTCTTATACTCAAATTATTAAATATGAACATTACTAAATATATTATTGCTTGGGTAAAACTTGGTTATATCAAAGAAAACAAAGGGTCTTGATAAATGGATATTTGTCTGCATCTCAAAATGTCTACAGTGGTGTTCCCCAGGGTCTATTTTAGGACACTGTCTATTTTAGTGTTTATAGTAGATTTGACAATAAATTGTAAATCTATGTCATTAAAATATGCAGACGATGTAAAGCTTTGTGGACTGTGTGATAGTGATGAAAAGATATCTGTAATACAACAAGACTTCAATAACATCTCGAATTGGGTCAGTACATGGGGTATGCCTCTAAATTCATCTAAATGTAAAGTAATGCGTGTTGGAGCTAATAACCACTTGGCCACATATATTCTAAATGGATTTCATTACAAATAACTGTTAATGAGAAAGACTTGGGCATACATATTTCAAATGATTTAGGGTTTAATAAACAAATAAACGAGGCAATTAGTAAAACAAATAGGGTTATATGGGCAATCAGAAGAAACATTAAATCTGGAGATCCATGGATAATGCTGCTTCTATATAAAGCTTATGCTAGACCCCATTTGGAACATTCATCACAATTATGGAATCCTTATAAAAGAATGAGATCACTTTTCTTGCAAAAACAGAGAAAATTCACTAAAATATTAAATGATTCTCTAAATGTCCATATGAATTACGTTTGGAAAAGTTAGATTTGATGCCCTTATCTTTTAGGCATCTTTGTGGTGATTTGATTTACATGTATGATGTAATTAATGATCCATACTTATTTTTTTCAAATGGGCTTCAAGTTTAAAAAATATATTTAATACTAGAGGTCACCCATTACAGATTAAGATGGCTAAATTTGTTCATGTTTCTAGGAAAACTATTTTACTCAAAGAATCATTAATCCCTGGAATAATTTACCATTAGTAATTGTCTCCAGTAATGACAAACAAATTTAAAAAAAGTCTGGATAAATACTTATCTGACAAACCAAATTTAGGATACTATAATTAAAAGGTGCAGTAATGGGCCTCACAGCCCCTTTGTGCCATACCACCTTAGAAACCTTAGACTCTGCTGCTTCATTCTAAATGCATGCAGCATTAAATCCATAGAAAAACAACTCTACAATGCAGTACCTTTCTGATTACACCATGACATCTGTTTTCCAGGACATCGGTTTGAAATCTCCTCATGAGGTTTCTCAAATTAAAACTTCCTTCTGGTCATATGAAGAGGTTAGGTGTGATGGCCTGGGTATTTTGTTTGCAAATTTTAATTTCCAAATTTCCCATTTGGTAGACATAATACCAGGATGAGCCATGCTTGTAGACTATACATACCAACAACACAAACTCAGGCTCATTAATGTATATGCCCCAGAGTATTGCCTCCAGAACAGACCTATTTAACAAAATACACCAATACCTGTATTCCAACCGCAAATCTATATGGGAGGCGATTTCAACTGTGGTCTTACTCTCAGATCGGGTGGCTCCACCCAAAACTTTTGCAGATTCAATTGCTCTGAGCAAAATTATTCAGACTGCAGCCATCATAGATGGACATAACGCTTACATGGTTGAGGTGCCAAAACCTATCATAGAGGCCTATACGCTACCAGGATAGATTCTCTTTTGTCTCACAGAATATTTCAGTCACGCAGGCAAGAATCATATCCTGTGAGACTTCAGACCATCTGGGATCCTCTGGTTTGCTCCCTCAGGGAACTCCTTCCTGGTCAACCCCACTCCAGGTGGAAATTGAATAGTTTATTGTTGTCAGACCCGGCCATTTCAATGCATTGCACAGACCTTCTAAGAGCCAGGCTGTCTGTACTGTAAGCATATAATTCCTCTGCAATTGTGGGAAGACACTAAGATTGATATCAAGACTTTTCTATGTACAGGGAGGAAGAGAACACTGGCTTCATATCTTCGATACCTCACTCTCAGACAAAACTACAACAGGCCATATCTCTTTCTTTCACATCCCAGATGGACTACTCTCACAATAAAGTCCATTAAGGAAGAAATGGAACAGTTCCAGTATCACCAAGCACATTCTTTATGGATGGAAGCTCAACATGGGATGCAAGGCTCCAGTCCCTCCTTAGATATCTATAAAAGTTGCAATGATGGTGTAAATGCAACCCACATAGAAGAACTTTTGATCCTGTTTCCGAACACCCCTACAGTTCCTTGCTGGATATAAAGCGTATCGCCAGATCTTGGCTAGCTATGATGTTTAGCACCACAACTCCTGTGGATAGTATCATACCTTTCCTTTCAGGTATTTCTGTTCCTTCTCCATCCCAAGATACATTGAAATATCTCCTTAAACCTATAACACTAGAGGAAACCCAGCAGGCTATGAAACATCAAAGAAGCGCACTTCCCTGGATCAGATGGTCTTACTTCAGAATTATATACAGTTTATGTTATTTTTGCCCCTTTCTGACGTTAATATATAATACCATCATAATCACTAATTCTACTCCTAAAGGATTTTCTGATGCTATTATGATTTTATTATTCAAGTAAGGGAACAGAGCCGATATACAGAACTGAGACCACTAAGTCTGCTAAACGTAGACTATAAAATATTCATCCATCTTGCTCAGTAGGATGCTCCTGTTGCTGCTCAGATTATTTCTGAGGTGCAGACTTGTGCCCTTCTCAGCAGATCTATCCTTTCCAACCTATCCCTCATTCAATACATTATTTCAAACAGTACCCCTCTTCACCTGCCCTGTTAATCTCATTGGATCAAGAAGAGGTTTTTGACCAGGTCAGCCATGTTTATTTGTTCCAGGTTCTTGCACACTACCATGTTCCCAGAAATTCATCTCTTGGCTTAAACTCTTATATAGTACTGCTTGGATACAACCCCATATAAATGGTTCTCCATGCCCCCTTTTTGGCCTTAGAGAAGAGCAACAGGGCTGCCCTTTAAGTCCTCTTTATATATTTTCCAACTGGACCTTTATTATGAACCCTACTGCTGCCCCATCTTTACCAAGAATCTCCTCCTCACTGGAAGACCTCTACCTCCAGTATGCACATATACTGATGATTTGTGCATTTGTACTACTCCTCTCTTCAGGAGACAGTACTTCCCTTTTTCAAAGCATTTGAGACAGCTTCAAGCTCCAAAATAAATATAGCTGAAAAGCACAGCACTAGTGGTGCCAGCTTCAGTCAGCATGGACTTACCAACACATATTGTAGATATCCTCTGGCAACCACTCCAATAAAAATCCTGGGATTACATTACAGCACCTCAGATGATGCCAGTTATAACTGGAATATAGTATTAAATAGAGCAGCACACCTTTCCTTTTGGGAAGGACATAGTATTGCAAAATGGAAAAGAGTGTTTTATTGAAAACTTTAATACTTCCCTCTCTTACACGTGGCATCAGTGTTTCTGGTCCCTTTTTCTCTGGAGGCAAGAGTTTACAATATTTTTTCAAGGCTTCTGGGCAGCTGTTTAAATCCCATAAAATATCATACACATACATGGGCTATTGTCATGGTGAGGTAAGGATGCTGAACCCAATAGTATTTTTCCATGGTTTATTCCTGAAAATCATGATACCCCACTTACTCCATGATCCACCCCTTTTTGGCATTAATTATAAATTCTTTTACCATTAAGATATGCCAAATATAGCAACAACTGCCGCATGACATCCCTAGGAACTTCAGAAACTAGATATCCCCAGCTTCTCTTATCCCCTTTCTGAAGACCCGGCAATGGAAACTCTCCCTGCACATATATTGACTAAAACCAGGAGACAGCTTTATAACTTTGTTTTAGATACCCATTTTTCTGACTTACCACAGATAGTATCAACACAAGGCTTCCTCTGGAATAAGAAACACCCTTTTTCAGTTAATCTCTACCCAGGATCCCCACACAATTGTGGGATATCTCCTGGCTAGCTTGTCATGGAAAATTGGGCAGCAAGAACAACCTAAAACATAAATCAGTAAGGAGCAATATGCCCTGAGACTCTTGCACAGCGGCACTGGAAACCATGCATCATTTTTTATTGATTGCCCATATAGTCAAGTTGTTTGGACCCTCCTTTACATAAATAGAAAGAAAAGGCACTTCAGAATATAACATATGATATCCTGGTGTAGGGATATACCCACCTGGATTACAGAAATATCACACAGGACCTTATGTCTCATCTTTGCATCCTGCTGCTATTATTTATGGCAGGCCAGGAGTGCCTTTCTCCTGCAACAGAAAGTGTTTCCTGCAATATAAACAGTTGCACATATTGTTTCTAGCCTTGTGTTAATGCAAATGAGGAAACAAAGTTGTTGACTTCTGCTGTATACAGCTCATATTGGAACAATTGTGCATGGATTAAAACTGCAGTACCCTGAAGATGTATTTGTTTTTTATGTCTCTGTATTAGTCAGCATTTATTTGCCCCATTTAAAATGAAATGTTTCTTTTGACTTCTTTTCCTTTTTTTTCTTATTCTTCTTGCCCTTGTTTATTGGTTTTTATTTGTGGATTGATTCTTTTGTCTTTCTTGCAAACCTTATTTACAGTTTCTGTAAAGTTGACATTGTATTTTGTTTATTGAATGTACAGCACTAATTTTTCTTTAAATAAAACATTCCCTACTCTTTCCATAAGCTTATGGGATCTTTAATATCCACCTGAACTATCACCAATCCAGGCAGATGGGACCTTGGTTTAATGTCTCATCCGAAAGACGGCACCTCAGAAGTGCAGCACCCCTCTCACACTGCACTACAGTGTCATTATTGGGATATTAACCCAAGTGCCAGATGTTGGAACTGAACCCACAGTCTTCGATCTCCCAGCCTCAGAGGTGAGTGTGCTACCTACTGAGCCACTGACACTGACAAGTGTCTGATTTAAGATCAGATCAACTTTTTCCAGCAACGCCCAGTAATGCCTCGATATAGAGTTTCCAGACATGTGCACTAGGATATAACAAGGCTGTTTGACAGTTACAGTGGGAGCTCTGCTACCACAATGTCTCCACCCTTGAAAAGCAGACATTATAAGAAATTTTAAGACATTTTGTAGATGAATCATGGTTGGACTAGCTATGTCCTTAATTATCAAAGTATCAGGAGAGGTGTGGCCATCTCCAATACAAAATGTTTCCCAGAACCCACCTGTGAGCCTGTTATGAGCCAGCACTCTGCTTTAAAAGGAAACTAGGGAGTGATCTCCATAAGACAGATAGAGAAAGCAATGGATCACAGCTCATTTTGGCATGTTAAATGAAAAGAGTAGTTATGTGACCTATAAGGCAATCCGCTTGTCATTGGTTGTCAGACTCAATCATAACTCAGCTAATTTATAGTATAAAACCACAAAACTACTTTAAAATCATGAATGAGCAAAATGTGCATAAGAAGACAAAATAACTTAAAAAGGTTTGCATGATCCTTTGAGCAGCATTTGGGGAGGGATGACAAGAATAACTTGGTTTGCAGGCCTTTTGAGCAACATTTTGAGGAGGCGGTGCTGGATATTGTTTTTTCCAGATATTGGTCATACCAATAGCACCCTTCAAAGTTGCAGAAGCGTAAAAGAAATGTCATTAAAACTGAGTGAATAAACCAGGAGTTGACCTTGCTATTTCTAATTACCTCCCACTGGTTTTGTACAATAAATATTGGAGATGCCCATTCCCACTACTGAGGCAAGGTGAAGGGTGGCCTCAATACAGTCCTCTGTCGGGTCTGCTACTCTTTGAAGCAGTCCTTAAAGGTGCACAGAAAGTCATTCTTAGTCCCATTGTTGGCCTTCTCAGAATGCTAGCCTGTACCCAGGAGGCTAAAGTCCCTATGATCACCACTGCATCAAATATGTCTGCTGTGTCAATTCCCTCAATCTGGTGTGCATCATGGTCTGATGAGCTTTGGAAGGCTGGTGGCACACCAGCCGGGTGACCCATCTGCCCCTTTTTTCTCCAATTTCAACCCAGGTAGAGACTCTGTGGCATTGCTGGTCCCCTGAAGTCCTCTATGGTAACTATCCCTATAAAGAAAGCCACCCAACCTGTTTCCTGTTAGACCTATCACTTATGCACAGTCTCAGTTCATTTGTTCCCTTCATTTTTGCATCAAGCCCTAAAGCTCATACATTTTGCTTATTATGCTTCTCATATTGGCGCAGATGCAAGTGTTAGGAGTTACATACAATACTTCCTTCATAGGGTTGAGTGGTTTAGATTAGGCAAATTTTGAGCTGCTCCAAACACTCAGTTACACATCAAATCTGAGCTTGTACTGACTTGGCCATAAAAGGTTTAGTTCAGCTCTGATTTTTTTCTCCCAAAATCAATGGGAATACAAGGGCTTTCATGCCTCTCATGTTTTTTTTCCTTACAAAACCCATGTGGTGGAAGAAGCACTGTTTTACAATATACATGATGTCTTACTATCACAAGCAGCTGATTTTCACTCAGCTTGTAGTAGTGAGAGAGGAAAGATGTTAGGCTGCTGCCTCTGTGATTTGCAATCAAAGTTTCAATGTTTGGTGAATAGAGTAGTTTTTGTGTATACTGTGAAACTTTGGCCATTCTCTATTCCCACTCTTAGTAGCTAAGCCAGGTAGCATGTAGGGAATAGAAGACCCAGCACCAAGAGTGAGTACAGTGCTGAAGGAGGAAGGGGAGGATGTGGGTATTTCACAACACGCTAAGTGGGAGCTGCTGAGAGGGCTGGCTTTTATTTGAAATATGGGATGAGCTATCCCCACAGTGAACCTCAGGCTTCAGCCTCCCATTCAATGTTTAGTGAATAGAGTAGTGCTTGTGTATACTGTAAAACATTGGCCTTTCTCATTCCTACCCTTGGTACGCAAGCTGGGTAGCATGTAGGGAATAGAAGGCCCAAAAGATTATCTCCACCAACTCATGGAGAGTGTCACCAGTAGCATGCAGGAGATGAAACACCCACCCTGTGGAGGAAACCCTAAGGAACCATACCAACTGACCTGCTCATCTTCAGGGCACTCTAAGAGGAGATGCTTGAACTGTATTCTGATTCTGGTTTAGGATGTAGTAGTCACAGCACTGAAGTCCATCTTCCAAGTGTCTTGACAATGTGTGCAGGAAAGTTATTTCTGAGGCTGAAGAAGCCAATTTAATTGGGATGAAGGTCTTGATAATGAATATGGATTAAATTCAGTCATTGTAAAAAGGTTCAAATGTGGTCCAGGAACTATTTGTGGTCATAGGTAATTGTTTATCAGAGGAAAACAGTGGATGTGATGGATCTGAGCATGAATTTGCCTAGATGAGCTACCAGATTCCAGTAATTACAGGATGGATAAAAGTTATGTGACCTCCTTAACTCATTGTTTCCAGCAGACACCTGTAGGCAGCAGTAAAATACACTGGTGCATCCTGAGGACACCTACAGAAATCAGCTACTGGCTTCCTGTGTGCCTTGGCAATGTCTGGAGAAGTCACATATATTTTAATATATAATGTAACAGAATATAATATATATTTGCATAGTACCGTTGGAAAGGTAATTTTATTGCTGAACAACTTTGCCACTGATATTCTGTGTATATCATGAATACTTTAGGGTTATTCGATTTGTTTATGGTATGATGTGTATGGCTTATGTTGCCTGTTTTAGTGAAAACAAATGTTTGCTGTTTCAACCAGCATATAAAAACAACAAAATGACATATTATTCTTTGCATACCACCACTAGAAAGGTAATTTTGCACTGAATAACTTTGCCACCTTACTTTGTTTCTAGCACTTAAGGTTCTTGAGCGATTAGGATTTATTTGTGGCATGCTGACTATAGCTTGATTTTGCTTAGAAAGACCCAGGATTTACTATTAACAGTATACAGGGAGAGCAGGTAACTCAGAGAGCTCCTGGGAGGCAATGAGTTAATGTAAACTGTTAGTCTCTCGAAGAAGGTAATGGCAGGATATAATTATCAACCCCTTGAAAACTGGTGATGTTAAGGAGGTGGTAAAGAAGGATGATGAGGTAGTGAATTCTCCAGGACACAGGATCCAAAGAAGGCTAGACATAATAGCAGAAGAAATCATGATGTTCAATATAATGTAAAATGGATCTGAGTTCAGTAAATCCACTGTTTCATTATGGAGACATCCACAGGGAGATGATGAGGGTTTAAGGCATTGAAGCTTTTTGCATACTGAGCTGAAGAGTGTAACTGACGGATTGAAGAACAGTGAATGCGAGGATGGAATACGCTGAGAGAATGATAATGGGATACCTGATAGGTATAGCTTAATTGTTCTGTATAATAATTTTAAGGTTTGCTGACAAGTTAGACATTTATTTATCTTATTTTATTTAAACTTTTGTAAATCGGGTGAGCAATATGAGCCAAGGCCGCTTTTCAATTTGACCCGGACTGTACAAAACAGTCAAGAACACATAATAAAAACAGAAATATTTTTAAGTATTTAAACAGTTATAAACAATAATGAACAATCACATTTACATGTGTTAGATGAGCAGAAATATTCAGGAAGGACTACAATGCACAGAATGAGGGGTACTTCTGCTGTTGTATAAGTAGCCTGGATGGTAGGAGCTAAGGTGGCCTACATGTGTAATTGACTTGCTAGTGATTAAATTCTATCATTATGGGGTCACAAGATATGAGGAGGAGTCTTAACTGAGCTTGCCAATGATGGAGCAGGAAAGGTCCAACGTTGGAAATGGGAAAACACACTGACTGCATTGTTAGCATAGTCTGATATGGAACCATTGCAATGTGAAATTGTGATGTGCTAATCAAGTCATTTGTGCATGAACGCATGATGGAATAGAATGAGGACTTGTCTTGTTGATGGTAGTCACTGAGGATTTAGTATGAGAAAACAGGATATAGTCTGAAGGGACCAGTGATGACACCAAGGAAAGTAACTGGCACAACTTGGTAGATCTTGAAGAGGAGATGTAGATAACTTCATGAAGTATTGTTATGTCCAGAGTCCAGGGAGCAGTGATTCAGGATTGCACAAAGATAGCAAGATAGTCATGCACTGAAATGAACTGGTGTATATTCTTGAGATGCAAAATGGAAGTATGATCTTTGAAGAACATCAAACTGTTATTCAGTATGATAAAATTGGGAACACATAGGTAGATCTTATTTGCTGTTGCTAAGAATAGGATATGAAGGTGCAACTTGGAAACCGATGATGCCAGTGTCAACAGGAAGGACATGGAGGACCAACCTTGAGTAATTATTATCATTGTGAAGTTGAGGTATCCCAAGCTAGAAGTAAATTCATGTTTTTGTGCAACAGGATTGGTTTGAAGAGAACTCTGTAAAGCCTGGATTCTGTGAGTTTATAGGAGATAAGGTACTGTATGGCCTCCATATGGTCTGAATCCAATAAGATGATGAGGAATGGTCCTGTGGAGTTTATCAAAGGAAATGGTTGCCATGCATCTGAATCCAGTAAGATGCCGAGGAATGATCCTGTAGAATGTACCAGAGGTATGGCTTCTATACAGTCTGAATCCAATAAGATGCTGAGGAATGGTCCTGTGGAGTTTATCAAGAGAGGTAATAGCTTCCATACCGCCTAAATCCATTAATATATTGAGGAACAATACTGCAGAGTTCATCAAGAGGAAATGATTGCCATGCATCTGAATCTAATAAGATGCCAAGGAATGAGTCTGTGGAGATTATCTGATGGTAATGGGGCTTCATGGTCTGAATCCAATAAGATGTCAAGCAATTTGATGAGTATCACTATGCCTAGGTATTCCTCATCAGTCTGAGCAAGTGACAGGCCTTGGAATAACTGGACAGGAGTAGTAATGCCAGCCATGGGAGGAGAATCTGACAGATCAATCAGGAGAAGTAATCAAGCAGATGATGGACTGCTGGATGGCTACAAATGTTGATAAACCTTAAAAGAAAGACATGGAAGCCCTGGCCTCTGAAGTACTTAGCAAAATGGAGTATAACATGATGGTGGTCCATCCAAGAGATGCCACAGATGCCAAAGAGATAGATGAATGGGACTCAGCTGAAATGTGACTAGGAAAGCAGCTGTGAGCCAGGAGCTGGAGCCAAAGCATCCAGAGACTGACATAGCATTGTGGATACAAAAGTCAGGGTGCAGAACAGTAATCAGAGGGAAACAATGAAGCAATACAAAATCAATGACTGAAGCAGCACAACAGATGGGAGGCCAATGCCTCATGGCTAAAGAATATCAGAACAGATCCTGGTGCAGTATAAATGGGAAGCCAGAATTGATGCAGACATGGATGAGTCATCAGGAGTCAAGGAGCTGCAGACAAAAATAATGTGAAACTACACCACAGGATAAAGCAGAGGTCTGAGTTATGCAGCAGTGATGGCTCAAAGGTAGACAAATATAAACATGAACAAGAGCCTGGGGAACAGGAATGTCTGGAGCACTGCTGATGGAGAAGATTACGGCATGAGGTAATGAGCAGGAGACTGGAGTAGGCAGAGCTTGGAAGCAAGTTACAAGTGCTGATATACAGGAGAACAGGTTTGGAAACTGGCAAGGCAAGATACATGAAGTCCTGAATTCCAGATGATGAATAAGCTGAATCGGTCCAAGATCCAGAATGGGATGAGGCTGAGATGCTGGGCAAAATCACACAAGTCCAAGGTGTCAGCAGAATCCGAGTACTGGAGAGACCATCATTTGCAGTTCAGCCACTAGGAGAGAACAGACTCACCTTTAGTAGAGAAGTGCAAGTCTGAAGCCCACAAACTTGCTAGAAGAGGTGAGGAAGAAGTCTGAGGAGACTTTGCAGGACTTTCTTCAGAAGCTGGAGGCATGAGCTGATAGAGAATGGCTTTAGTGGTGAACATAGTTGGATGACATGGACTCCAATCCCAGAGCAGACAGAGCAAGCCCACCTTCACCAATTCCTCAGAAGGCAGAGGTGGGGATAGAGAATGTCTAAGTGCTAGTATAGAAATATAATTGGTAGGAATGTAATTGGAAGGCATGGACTCCCATTCCCATCAGATAGGAAAGCTCATCTTCACTCAGTACTTCAGAAGGTAGAGTTAGGGATGAAGGCTGTCAAAGTGCTAGCAGAGGATGGATTTGGTAGAAACCATAGTTGGAAGACACAGATTTCAATCCCAGACAGACAGGGCAAGTCTACCTTCACTTCCATACCTCTGAAGGTAGAGTTAGGAATGGAGACTGTTGAAGTGCTGATATAGTAGTATAATTTGTAGAGAATGTAGTTGAAGACACAGATGTCCGTCTCCAGCAGACAGGGCAAGCCTGCTTCACTCCATACTTCAGAAGGTAGAGTTAAGGATGGAGACGCAGATTGCTGGTATGGAATGCAACTGAGAGAGGATTTAACTGGAAGACATGGACTCCCACTGCATAGACAGCGCAAGCCTAACTTCATTCAAATACCGGAAGGTATGACTTAGGGATGGAGACTGTCAAACTGCTGGTACGGGCTGAGCAAAGATAAAACTGCAGGCAACTGCTTTGATAAAGTAAGAAAGCAGAATTATACAATGTCAAGGAAATTTCCTGTATTCTGATTGGTCAATGGATACCTGAGACAGTGATGTTATTACACAATAACACCACTGTATTGATTTGTTGCCACAGGATTACAATGTTTGCTCTTCTCCTAAGAAACAAAGATATACAGAATCACTAAAAATCTACTAAAACATTTTACATTTTTTTTTAATTTTGTATAACATTGAGCCATTGCGCATGCAATAAGAGCACTCCAAGGTAGATATTAGGAGTTATCAAATACCCTGGGGTGGTGGAAGCACTGCTTCTCACCCCTCGCCCTTCAGCCCACCCCAGGAGGACATTATTACACAATAACACAACTTGTCATGCCTTATTGCTTAATTAATTAGCAGGAGAAAAGGGTTGTCACAAGGAAAGGAGAAAGGGAACTGCCAAAAGGAGGACAAATAGACACTGGCAGACATCAAGAGAAAGCAAACTGAAGGTAGCAAAACAGATTATTAGGAGAACAAAATTGTAGTGTAGGAAGAGAGAGGAACATAATGCCATATATTCAGGATGTTAGTTTACCTCTATAGGTTATGAGTATGAGTGAAAGAGGCTGAACCAGGTAAAACGGCAGAGAAGGAACTGACTGTCAATTGGAATCTCTGTAGAACTGTAAAACGCAAAAGTAGAAACAAATCCCAAATCATCTAAGGATCGTGGAGCAGCTGCAAGACGGAGTGAGCTGGATGTCATTATCCACCTAGGGATGAAATGACCTGGCTGAGAATGGGATCAGAGCAGGCAACAGGAGTTTGTGGAGTTGGGTGGGGCCTTAGACAAGTAGCACATACGGTAACTTTCTTGGAAGTGCTACCTGTCTACAGCATGGATGAGGCTAGGTACTCCACACCATGGGATTCAATGACTGGTTGAAAAACTGGTGTAGAGCTCAAGGATTTGGCTGTATTGGGACTGGAGCTCCACCTGGAGAGATGCAGGCTATACAGGCATGATGGTCTGCATCTATCCTGGAGGGAAACCAGGATCCTAGGTGATAGGTTTAAATGCTTCATTGGCAATCATTTAAACTAGCCAATGGAGACGGCACTGAAAAGGAGAAGGGAAATCCTAGCGACCCAAAAAATCAGGGTAGTTAGTGAGGTAAACACCAAGATAGAGCAGTTGATGGGGATAAGGGCAGGGGTAAATGGAGAAAAGACAAATCAGTAAGGACAGGGATGGGGCAAAAAGAAAATGGAGGTGATGAGTACCAATGCCTGTAGCCTAGGTAAAAAGCTCCCGAAATTGTGGCCTTGATGGAAGAGGGATGCCTGGATATTGTAGCAGTCACAGAAACATGGTACACAGAGAACCATGACTGGGATGTCCACATACCAGGGTACACAATCCACAGGAGGGACAGGGAGGGAAGAAGAGGAGGAGGAGTAGCTCTCTATGTAAGGGAAGGGATCAAAGCAACAGCACTAAAGGGTAAACAGGGAGGAGAGGAGGCACTGTGGGTCATCCTGGAGACTGGAAATGGCTCCACAATCTGCACAGGGTTGTATACAGACCCCCATCTCAGGGGAGGAAATGGACAAGGAATAATAGAAGGCATCCTTGGGATGGCAGAGAAAAGTGAGATATTGCTGATGGGGGACTTGAATATGCCAGATGTTGACTGGAACACCTTGCTGCAGCCACATCCAAGAGCAGGGCACTTCTTGATGCCCTACAGGGGCATGCCTCAGACAGCTAGTTTTAGAACCCACTCGGAGGGAGCAATCTTAGACCTGGTGATCTCAAATGGGACAGAGAGATCTCTAATCTTGAAGTGGGTAGCCATCTGGGAACAAGCGACCACCAAACAGTGTGGTTCATGATAAACTTAACTGTAGAGTCAAGCCACACAAAAGTAAAGGTTCTGGACTTCAGGATGGCTGATTTTGTCAAAAGGGAGAGTGCCTCAGAAAAGCACTAGCAAACAGGCAAGAAGGTGGGTGCAGCAACAATGGGAAAACATCAAAACTGCTATCACAGAGGCAACAAGCCTTTGTGTGAAGCAAATAAACAAATCAAAACAAAAGAAAAACACTATGGTTCTCAAAAGAAGTGGTGGGGAAGGAAAGGAGAAAAAGATAGCATTCAGGAAGTATAAGGAAACACAGAAGGAGCAGGACAGAGAACTGTACCAGTTAAAGCAGAAGGAAGGGAAGGCAGTCAGAATAATTCTCAAAAGAAGGGAAATTAGAGGCAAAAACTCCATTTAATGCATCAGTTGGGGTTGTTCCACAGCAATAAAAGTGAGGAATTAGGTGTTAGGGTTGAAAACCCTAACTCCACATTCACCCCACCCCCAGCACCACAGACACACACACACACACACACACACACACACACACACATATGCAAGTAGGGGAAGGACCAAGGCAACAGACCCAAACTGAGGAAAAGATAGCCAACTTGATTAAGAAGGGGATAAAACATTTTATAAGTACATTAGGAGCAAAGAAAGATGAAGGCAGTGATACTGAGGCTGAATAAAGAGGAAGGTGGTTGAGCAGAGAGCAACATGAAAAAGCAGATACTAAACGAATATTTCTGCTCAGTATTCACAATGGAAAAGCAGGGGAGAGACCTAATCCACTTGATAGAAGCACTCTGAATAGGGGTTTGATATTAGTCCTTTCACAGAAGAAAGGGTTCTGAAAGAACTCTTAAAACTGAAGGTGGATAAAGCAATGGGGCCTGATAGATTCACCCCAGAATTCTAAAAGAACTAAGGGAAGAAATGAGTAACACCACTGACTACCCTTTTAATAAATCATGGAGGATGGTGTGTTACCTGAGGACTGTAGAAGGGTGGATGTGAATCCTCTTCACAAAAGTGGGAGAAAGGACAGAGGCAGAAAACTATAGACCTGTCAGTTTGACCTTAGTGGTAGGGAAAATCATGGAATCACTTCTGAAGGAAAGAATTGTTAAGTACCTAGAGGCCAGTGGGGCACAGGACCCAAGGCAGCATGGATTCACAGCAGGAAGGTGATGTCAAACAAATCTAATTGATTTCTTTGACTGGGTGACCAAAGTGGTATACCAGGAGGGGCTGTGACATGGCCTACCTAGATTTTAGCAAGGAATTTGACACAGTCCCACACAAAAGATTAATAAACAAATTAGCCAACCTGGGAGTGGGTCCCAGGGTGGTAGCCTGGTAAAACATTGGCTGGACAACAACACACAGAGGGTAATAGTAAATGGAGTCCACAGTGAAGAAAGGAGGGTTACTAGTGAGGTACCGCAGGGTTCAGTACTGGGCCGGTCCTTTAATGTCTTTATAAGTGACATTGCAGAGGGACTGAAGGAAAGTATGTCTTTTACAGATGACACAAAGATCTGCAACAGGGCTGATATGCAAGGTGGGGTGGAAAGGATGAAAAGGGACATGGCAAGGTTGGAGGAATGGTCAAATGTCTGGCAGCTTACAGTCAATGCAAAGAAGATAAAGTAATGCACCTGGGAAACAAAACCCAGGGCAAGAGTACACAATGGGGTGAGATACTGACACAACAAAATGGAATGGAACCTGGGGTAGTCATATCAGATGACCTAAAGGTGGGCCAGCAATGTGAGAAGGCAGTAAGGAGGGTTGGGGATACTGGGATGCATAGGAGAGGCATCACCAGTAGAAAACAGAAAGCTGTTGGCCCTCTGTGCAGACAGTTGGTAAGAGGAGTACTGAGTACAGTTCTGAGACCCATCTCCACAAAGACATAGACAGAGGGAGACTGTCCAGGGAGGGAACTAAATGGTGCAGGGTCTGCACCAGAAGACATATGAAGAAAGATTAAAGGAGCTTAAGATGTATAGCCTCGAGGAAAGGAGGGAGAGGGGACATGATAGAAATTTTCAAATACCTCAAGGGAATCAACAAAGTCCAAGAGGGTAGCATCTTTCAAAAAGAGATGTGCAAGAACAAGGGGGCACAATTTGAAGATAGAGGGGGATGGCTCAGAGGTAATGTGAGGACATTTCTTCACAGAGAGGGCTGAAGATGCATGGAACAGCCTTTCTGAGGAGGTCATAGAGTCAGAAACAGTGGGGAATTCAAGACTGCATGGGACAGACATAAGGCAATTTAGTGGGGGTAGGAGAAAGTAGGCTGTTGGTTAACTAGGATCTGCAGCTTATCCGTTAGGTAGGGAAATGGGCAGACTAGTGGGCCAAGTGGTCCTTATCTGCAATCAAATTCTATGTTTCTATGTCTCCATGCATAGAGTAGGGCTAAACATATCACAGTCATAATAAAGCTAATTTAGTAATAAATCAAACTTATTGTATGAGAAGCCAATGTCAAATAAACAAGTTCAAAACACACTGAAATGCTTATAAAGTTCAATATGAAAGTCATATAAGTGCAATGTGGTCATTCAATGGAGGATCAGCGTGATCACCATGTATAGCTGTTAGCTGAGCTTTGGGAGCATGTACAACCAAGAAGTGCTAGCATAGCCAGCCTAGTGGCACTGAGGGCTGAGGCGCTGGATGCCACACTTGCGCCGCTTGGCAACCCGCGTTCACGTAACGAGCATGGGTTGTTGGGGTATCAGGGACAGGAAAGGATTGAGCATTCCAAGGACTGCCTCCTTCCTGGGGAGGGGGTATGTGCTAGTTGCTGCGCCTAGCAGCATCTAGGTTGCTGGGGGTTTGCAGCAACAAGGCGGCTGCAATCTATGGGGTAGCTGCGCAGACATCCTTTGCATGTGTTCAGGTGCATGCACATGGTGAGCTGGATGTTATTGCATGTTGGAGCTCTAAGGGGAAAAATACAGGAAAAACCCCTTGGGCTTTTGTAGGCAAGGTGGGCCAGGGACCACCCCACGTCCAGCACCGAGTGCGGCGGCTGCATCAGGAGTTCTCCACCCCAGTATTACCTGACCAGATTTACAGAAAGGTCAGCCAGGAGGAAGGCCGTTCTCCGGGAGGCTCAAATCTGAGGGACCAGGTACCTGGGGTTTGGAGTGGAGCGCTCCAGACCAGATAGCAGGACTGAGTCTATGGCAGGACAGGATGGAGGTGCAGTCGAGTACCCTCACTGGAGAGAGTCCAGGGCCTTGGGAGATAAATAAAGTTAAAAAAAGAGCTAGTGGACATAGCAGCAGATCCAACAGAGCAAAATGTCCAAAAGAGAAAACAAAGCAGAAGCAGAGCACAGGAGGAGGTGGAGCCACAAACTGAAGGCAGGAGCAGGAGGAAACAGAGGGAGGGAAAGAAGCATCTGAAGAAAAATGGAAAATGGAGATGATGGGTGGGGACACAACAGAGGCAGACAGAGAATAATGCAAGAAGTAGGAGAGTGAGTTGGGGGAGACAAAATGAGACAGGAGGAAGGTGGGGATGGACAAACCACAACAGAGGAACAAAAATGAAGAACAAAACAAATGCAGGTGAGGAGGAGACAGCAGAATAAACAGAAAATCAAGGAGTCCCAGCTGCATGAGCCACACAGGAAACCCAGAGCACTGCAAAATGCACAGTTTCACAACACACTAAGTGAGAACTGCTGGGAGAGCCTGGCTTTATTTGGAATGTGGGTGAGCTATTTCCATTACTGAATCTCGGGCTTCAGCCTCCCAAAAGTGAAGCAAAAAAAAGATTACTAAAAGATCAAAATGCCAAACAATGATTCAAAATACAACAGTAACTGAAGAAAATGCTTCTTCTGCCTCTGGGGGTGGGAGGGACAGAATACAAGGGGAAGATAGAAAGTAGTAGGTGTGCAGCAGGCTGGGTTGAGATTCAGGTCAGCAGGGTATTGCATGTTTGACAGGCACTAGGGTCCTGCAGTATCAATCAACATGGAGGGAAAAGTTTGTGGTATTTGGAGGAGAGAGAGAGAGAGAGAGAGAGAGAGCCAGTTGTGGAAAACATGTTGAGGGAGGGCCTACTGCTGACTGCCTGACTGTGGGGCTATGCAGGAAGGAGCCAAGAAAAACTAGCATTGGTTGCTGTGTACTGGAGCATAGGAGGAGAGAAGAGGAGGATGGGACTTGCTGGTGTGGCAACTGTGGAGTAGTTGATGAAGGTGAAAACCTGGTAGGACACAGAGTCAGAGAATCTGATGGGGTCACTAGGACTTATTAGAGCTCTGTAAGTGAAAACAGATCACACATGAGTTTTTGTCAGTGGGGCTATCATGGACTGAAATGTGCCAACCACTTGGGAGGAAACAGGGAGATCATATTGGCTGGCTGACTCCTGAGGGTGGACCTAGGAGGTGGCTCACACTGCAGCAGCAGCACAGAGCTCACATGGACTGGAAACAGAGAAAGTATTAAGACTGAGATAGCGTGTTGGTTTATTTTGCTTCAGCTTGGTGGCCTAATTAGCTTTCAAACTAGAGATGGGTGGATCTGAAAAGGTCCATGCTAGAGTCCTGATTAGTTCTGATTTGTTCTGATTCAAAGCAGAGCCTTTACAGAATTAACCCTTGCTGTACCACTGGCATGTATACATGTCCTAAAACCTATAAATCTTTTGGCAGGCAAAGGGTTAATATTCATACCTGAAAACAATGACTAAATGCACTGACAACAGAAAATAAAGTACATTTCTATCCTGAGGTTGCTGGTCTGTGTTTCTGACTCGTTCTGTGCATTCTTCTTCTCTGTCACCCATTTTCTTCTGCTATAGAGACTCCCACTTGTGCTCCACTCTGCCCCCATTATTGATACCCTCCCTTCCCTTTGTACTGACATCCACCCTGCCCCATCATACAGATATGCCCACCATGCCCCAGTATAAATCAAATCTCTGCCTCATACCGTGACACTATACTGTCCCAGACTAAACTTCTCTACCTTCTCCCCATCTGCTGAAATGCACCTTATTAAGTATATACAAACCTTGCCCCACCCATTCTCTGCTGATGGGCCTCTGCAGTGATTAACACTCCATTTTTTAGACACGCCTTACTAATAAGTTCCAAAAGGTTAGCGGTGCAGTTCAATGGGCATCTTGCTCTTCAGCTTTTAATCTTACTTCTAAAATCACCTTTTGTTACTACAGTGTGGACCTTAATGCAAAAATGTGCCTCTATAATGTGGAGCACAACATGAAACATGTTAATGCAAGCACAAAACACTGGAAACTAGTTCCTTGATTTGGGCAGTGTCTAATTTTGTGTTAGCAGCATCATAGAATATTTGGAATTGCTGCTTAAAAGATTGAGATTTACCAGTCTGAGATAGTAAATACCTTCATGTTTGTTGGGTAGCAGTTATTGTGGAATAGATCCATTATACCAAACAGTATGATTCTGATAACTTCTCCCCCCAATTCCACCACTTTTGTCTTGCAGTCTTGCACATTATTATTTAAATACAAAATTAAAACTACAGACCTGATGCTCTCTGTTCTCTCCCACTCGCTTGGCCTCCCACCCAACCACCTGCTTGCAATGTTCACTTGATTTTTTTGTTGCACCCATGCCATGTGATGTTTCTGAGTTGCATGAAATGTTCTGTTTGCATGTGCTGTTTTCCTGAAAACTTCAATAAACCTTTATTACAAAAATAAAATATTCAATAAACCTTTATTACAAAAACCCTTCAATAAACCTTTATTACTAAAAATACAACATTGTTGGATAGAGATGTTTAATTAAATTTCGCTGGCGAAACTGGCTTGAAATCAGCAGTTTCGCCATGCAAAACTTTTCACCTAAATTCTACCATTCTGCAAAAATTTTCACAGGGTGCGAAGTTGCAAATGTTCATGTATGAAAGGTGAAATTTTGGTGCAAATGGCCAGTTTCGTCCAAAACAGTGAAATTTTGCGAAGGCAAAATTGCTGTTCGTGTGAAACATTTTGCATTTCACGGGTGAAATTTCATATTCCATGGCAAAATTTTGCATTTCAAACCAGCGAAATATTTTGCGTATCAAATTTCACAATTTCACACATCTCTATTGTTGGACCAGTCAGTTAGTGTAGTAAGCCATCTGCTTGTTACCAACTAGAGTGCTTGGCTGCATGCTGTCACATTTAGTTTTATAGTGCTCTGTCACACTTGTCCAAATGGCTAGTTGCATTTTATGTGCTTGGCTATTTTTCTATAAAAATTGTTGAACCAGTAGGTCAGTGTAGTACACCTCTGTTTGCTACCAGTGCCGTGCCTGTCTGCCTGCAGTCAAATCCATTTGAGTACTGCTCTCTAACAGTTGCCCAAATGGCTGGTTAGTTCCATTTAAGCACTTGTCTATTTCTCCTTAAAAATAAATTGTAGGACAAGTTGGTCAGTGAAAATAGTACGCTTCTGCTTGTTGCCACCTAACATGCCTGGCTACCTGCTGTCATATCCACTTGTATATTTCTCTGTCACAATTTCCTGAGTGGCTAGTTGCAGTTTAAGCACTTGAAATTTAATTATATATATATATATATATATATATATATATATATATCACCTTCTGGGGTCACATAGCAGGGCTCTCACCATACTCTTTGTATACATCCCATCCAAACTCACTTGGGCTGGTACCATGGACCTGATGGACTACGTGAGCACTGAGTCTTAATACTGAAATCATGATGCTGGAGATTTCATCATCAACTGGCTTTCCTCTGCTGCAACCTCAATCAACGACGATTAACAGCCATCCATTTCTCACAAATGGTTGAGACTCTAACCCGTATCAAGTACAAAACTGGGACCAGCACACTCCTTGACTGGGTTCTATCCAATTGGCCTGCCTGCATCCACAACACTACTGTTCTCCCTGATTGCCTGAGTGACCACTCTCCAGTCACATGTACCTGGTCCTTCAACTATTGTAAACCACTCACTAGAATAATTACAAACTGAGTCTCAATAAAAGGGCACCAGTAGCTGCTAAAATCCTCCAAGTGTGGTATGTTGTGTGCACCCGCAATCAGGGATGTGTACTTTGGTGTACATGGCCTCAGTTTTATTGTGGATCTCCACTGAGCATGCAGTACCTGGTGAGGTGAGTGGGGATGTCTAGTACTGCATTTAGACAGTTGTATTTTATTTCTATCACCTGCTGCTGGTTGTCTGTGATTGTCGTGTTGCCTTGGTCCTCCCCTACTTGCATGTGTGTGTGTGTGTGTGGCGCTGGGGGTGAATAGCGGAGTTAGGGTTTTCAACCCTAACACCAAATTTCTCGCTTTTGTCGCTGTGGAACATCCTAACTGATGCATTAAACAGGGTTTTGCCATGAATTTCTTTTCTTTTTAGAATGACAAGTACTAATAGTACCTGTAATGTCGAGTGCTCGCACAGACACACATAGTCAAATACACAAATATCCAAGAACACAGAAAGTCATCTACCAAATTGTCTGTAATGAATAGTTAGCTGAGATCCACCTCAAGTATATCCATTTCATTTTTAATACCTGCTCACATGACCTGTCAGCTAGTGTGTGTAGAACTTAGAAGTTGTATGTTCATGTTCACATCATTTCCTGACAGGACATGATGAAACTGAACACACTGAGAACAACAGTACCATGCACGGTCAACATTCAATTTACATACAATATGTGTTCCTCTTTTTTGAGTGCTAGATTGCTGACGTGTACTACCATTAAACCTATATGGCATATGCAATACAGTTTCTTAACCTAGAACAAGTAAATGGCTGCTGACTTGTGCCATATGTATTGATAATTGACATCCCCACAAGTAAAGAATACAGCAAGACAAAGTGTTCTTTATCAAAAATATTTATATTGAAATGCAAAGATTTGAAAAATAGTTACAAAATCACAAATTAAAACAGGTTATTCATAACAAAATGTGTAAAAATATAAAAAGACTTATTTTCTTCAAGAATAAATAAAAACTAAATAAAACATATTGATTGTCAGTTAGCATCGATTAATTAAGTAAATACTATATAAAAATATATATTTCCAGTTACAACAAATGTACAAAAATATTAGCATGTAAGAAAAATAGTGAAAAAGCAAACTATTTACACTATGCACACAGAACTCTGGAAGAAAGGTGTGTGCTGTTTGAGGCAGTCCAGCCTGTAAGTTGAACGCAATATGGAGGTGCAGTAGAAGTGGAAGCTGTTGCATTTTCCAGAGAAGATACCAGAGGAGCTGTGGAGGTTGTTTATTCCTGGACAGGGAGGCTAGATGCAACTGGTGCAGGTGAAGTACTGGAACTGGCCACCATGTCACTTGCCATGTCCCCACAGTCTCCCTGGGTTGACAGTAGCTTGCTGCGCTGTCATAAGGGACAGTAATTTGTCCTGTCCCTCACACAGCGCAACATTATCTTTTATGAGACTGTCAACCTTGTGCTCAAGCCTGCGGTAACAGCGCAGTGGCCAGTGCACTGTCTTAAGTGAGGGCGCCCTAAAGTGACAAAAAACATGTATAAATATATGACCTGACTATGGTGGTGAGTACCTGTCACACTTTTACTAATATGTTTACTTAGTTGTATTGCTACACTGCACTGTACCCATTCAACTGATAACTTTTTGAATTGGTTGCCTCATCCATAGTAGTCCAGTGGGGCTTTCCATTTTGGTTACCATAAGCTTTCTATTTATTAATACACTTCTTGTCCCAGTACACTCCACCGCCTCATACAATGATGGTTATGATGACATACATGCATGATACAGCTGTGCAATAGACTGTCTCATCCTTGTATAACCTTTGTGATAAATATATTAAGGTATTCCAAGTTGATTTACTACAGCTCTTTTCATAGGTCATAGTAGTCTTCACAAATCATAGATTACCCTTCAGGCACTAGTGCCACCTTGAACAGCCACTCACTGAAAACAACTATGTGATCAAGACTGTTGCATGTTCAGGAACAGGTGACACTCAACAGTAAGATACCTTTAACTATCCAGAAAGTGACACCATATGGTACAGTTTTATGCATACTAAACCAAAAAGTTGGGTTCTGAGGATACACAACAGATTAGTAAGACAGAATCTCAATATATGAATGGTCCATCCACATATTGAGATTGTGTAGTAAGTACTGTTTGCATCCCCACTTCACTCATGTCTTTCACAAATAGGCACACAGCTGTAACACTACCTAGTGATCAGAAGTTGAATGGCTGGCTCAGCGGTGAGTAGTTCCTCCATACTGTTTAAGAAAGGTTGGGGGTTGTGACAGTACATCTTGTCTGAACATCTTCTTTATGGCACTTACGTCAGAACTGGTGCCAGGCTCTTGCTTCACCTGCACAGATGGTACCGCACTGCCTCCCTGGCCACTATAAAATATGTAAGTGAAGAATATTAAACATATGCCATAATATGTAAATATAGCACACAACTTTTACTGTGAAGAACATTTTTCATATTACTTATGGTCTTATTTAACCATATACCATAGTTGTTCTATCTTATCACATATCTGTGTTTTGGCAAATCTTGTTTCATTCATCAGCAGGGACATCCACTGCCGGACCTGTTCATGGGGAGAGCAGCAAACTCACTCACATGAAGGGGACCCAGCACAGCCACAGCCAACCTCCTGCAGAAGTTACCATCCCTTGCCACTCAGATCAGCATTGTAGTTATCCAGTGCAATTCCACAACAGTCTCCCTGCAGATGTGTGTATGTCCATCCACCTACTCAGTCACACCCATCCCGTTTACACTTACTCTCCCAATGGTACCATGAGCATACAATGCTATCCATGCAGAAATGTGCAGTCGTCTGACATACTATGTCCCCTTGTTACACATGCATCACCAGTGCCACCAGGTGTTCCTGTTATTGCTAGAGCACAACATAAGAACAGTCCATTTATGAACAATAGCAAAATAGTGATGAGGACACTGAATCCTAGTCCTCTACTGCCAGCCCCCAATGGCCCAGGCCTGCTCCCAAATTTGGGTTTCCATAATGATGTGAGGTGTGTCGTCCAACATCTCGACACTCAACGTCACTGGGACAGTAAGTGTACCACAGTTCTTAAATGTGGCCACATACATGTGTAAAGAAATGCCATCTAGTTTGCCTAGATTGCAAAGCCCCATTAAGAGCTGGCACCCAGCACTAAGCAGGTAGAAGGATTATGTTGCAATAACTGATTAGATGGTTAGTGAAGGGTGTATCACAGTCTCGCCACCGACTACTAACTTCACAAAACACGTAATAAGGTGTGATGTGGATCCAGCACAGTACCAGAGAAACACAATACTTCACAAATACCATAATAGTTCTGCATTAGTCCCACTGACCCACCTCAGACATAGTTATCATTACAATGCACACAGTCACCATTGGTAGGAACTTTATTGGAGCATTAGTGATACATTTACTATTACGAAAGTTGTATGTTGTGTTGGTCACATCTCGAGGTCTCACATTAGTGGGTACTACATTGATATGCAAACGCACGTTGAAAATACCAGCCAGGATCGAGATAAGATATATTGGTATGATTGCCTGTATTACTCATTTAGAAAGCAAGATGAGAAAAATAATGAGATTAAGATGTGTACAGATGTGTTCCCAGAGTAAAGGAAGATGACATGTATTTACAAAAAATATATAAGAATTTCATATGCTAACAATGCTCCAGATAACATTGGTGTTCAGAAAGTTACTCACCAGTATTTGAACATACCAGTTAAACAGAAAGTGAAATACATACAAGAACTGTACATCTGGCAAGAAAAAAGTTTCCTCTTGAATCACCAGTTATGTTATTAAGCACTATCCCTTGTTGTTTGCAATATTGACAAATATTGGGTTGGTACTGCTACTCATGGTAACTTTCTGAACACTATTCCGCTAAAAGATGACACTAAAATAGTCTAGTACACACCATATGTGTCACCCTCATACCACCCCAATAATCTATAGTGATAATTTCATAAGCATTTACCATCAGACTCAACAATAATGACACCGCCAGTGTCAGAGTTATCTGCCTCCACAACTGCTGACTGTGCTGGTACCACCTCGGTGGGACTGGGGTCGGTAGCCGATCTGTGAAAAAGAAAATATGTAGACTTCTAAGTATTAGATATCAATGATTAGTCATTTCACAGCACTCTCTAAGCAAGTGACATTCTCAGATACCCTCACATTGTCCTTAATCAGCTACTGCCAACTCATTGGAGATGCATATGAAATCAGAATTAGTGCAAATTAATATTTGATAAATGTAAGGTAAGTAACTGACTCAGTACACAATACTTAGTACTCATATTATATGGAATATGTAACACAAGTCTGCCTCAATACAATAGATACTGCATAGAAATTCCTCCACTATTATGTCACGACAACAATGCATATGCAATAGTAGAAGTACATAATAGACTTCAAGTCTTAAGAACACATCCTTAAGAAAAAAACTAATCAAAGACACAAGTAATGATGCCCTCGTGACCTATACAATATTCAGTCGTTTTACACTGCTGAGATTTGAGTAGTGGCATCATATTGTGATAATAGGATACCTAAAGCAACAAACATCTCTATCAGAGAAAGACTATATTTGTTCCACCTGTGTACCTGCACTATTATATGATATAATTAGAGTAATTTTTTTGAATAACATTCATTGAGAGTATGCTCCCTGCAGCTGGCTTGCCTGCAGCCTCCCACAGTTCATACGCAAGGTGGTACCAACACTTGTCATGCTCTGGTATCTCTCTCTCTGCTTCAGCACATAAGTGCTGGCGCAACAGCTTCCACTTCTTCTTCAGCTGTAGAACTGCCTTGTTCTTCACCATCAAGATCATATGTAGGAAGCTGTTGATGCGCTCCACATTGTGTCCAACTTACGGTTTGTGCTCCGCATCAAGACACGAGCATTGCCCTTACCTGACTGCCTCAAACAGCAAGCACACCTCTGATTGTCCACTGCCTCATTTTAAGCTTGTTTTCCTGCATTTGAAAAATAAACAAATATTCCGTTACTATAATGCCTTGGGATCAATATATTTCAATATATTCTATTAACTGCTATGCTTAGAATGTGGTAACAGCAGCATTTCAAAACTCAGTTGTCATTGTCACAAATGTAGCCATTCACATATGGAAATTATTGTATTGTAACACACTAATAGCATACACAACTCTGTGTTGTATCATGCTATGTTTAACCAATTACATATGCCACGGTTGAATACAGGTACATCAATAGTGCATCTTTCTCTCTCTTAAAGATCTAACATTGCCATTTTAATGATGGTGTGTTGCACAGGCAGCATCTTGTGATACTGCAGATTTGGAGGCATGGTTACTGTTGAGAGAATGGATGTTATGTATCACTAGGTGTACCACACTGCCCAATCACTCAGCAGCAGCTGTTACCTTGTCTACCTAATTAGGTGACAACATCAGAAAAAGGTCAATTACTATGAGACTTAAGCTTTCACACAGTGTGACCATTACATGCCGCGCCCCACGGCAGCCAACATGGCAACAGTGACAGCCAGTGTTGCCTGTGAACACACCCATTAATTGTGTGTCAGTGGAGGGCACAATACCTGTTGTCATAATGTAACCCTCTAAGTTTTTCTTGTTTGCGAGGGGTTGACAAATACCTCTCTGTTTGTACCCCCCAATCCTTGTTTGCCAAGGGGGGTGGCAATCTGACATCACCTCCTGCAACCTCCCTTTCTGGTTTGTTGACGAGGGACTGCCCTATCCCCTCATTAGCTAGAGCATCCAGTGACAGACACAGTTAGGTCGCATGCTTGAGATCCTACCCCAGCATGCCACACCACCTAACAAAATGAAAACAGTGGCCCAATGTCTTTGCACCCATTTGCATATCAACAACTGAACATCACAGTAATCACAGGTAGCAGAACCACTGCCACACTGTTATATACTGTTGGTCCTCTGTACCACTTGCACTACCATAATGGCACAGAACCATACAGAATGCAGCTGCCACAGTGACATGCAGCATAACTGACCATGGCATGCCACCATAGAATATTACTTGACAACACCCGTAGTGCATGCAAGCTCATGTTACCAGCCCTGCATTCTACTGTGAATATCCCAAGTATGTGCTACTCCTCTGTGAGTGATGTATATACCGATTCTATTTTTTGACCAACATGTTTGGTTCTGAAAAGAACCATTTTTGTTACAGTTCAATAGGCATACAAACAGTCTGACATTCTTAGAGGACTTTGAGGATTTCATCTTGAAGGTCTCCCAGGAAAAGGCAATTGCCAGCATGTGAGAAACGCACACCGTCTGGTAGGTCTAACCAATCATAACAATACTTAATTCCAGGGTGAAGTATGGTGTGCATTCCAGACATGTGTAGATATGCAGATATTTGTATGTTCACCTTTCTCCATGCTCTGTCAAGCAAGTATGCGTGGTGTTCTGCTTTCCAGACCCTACGCTCTGTAATATCTGAAAAACGATTTTACAGGCAGGTAACATACTGATAATAGAAGCAAGGTCCAGTTTTGCTTCTGACACTAAATCTACCCAGCGCTTGGTGCCTAAATCATTCCATCCAAGATGGATCACCAGTATATCAGGGTGAGCTTGAGTACTCAGAAGTCTGTGTATTGTTGGCATGAGGTGCTCCCACCTCATTCCACCCCTGCATACCACTTACACAGCAATTTGGGAGCTACAGGTTTCTCCCAAAATCGCTGTTCTGAGCATACTCAGACGCCGCCTCACTATACTGCTGCCCACAATCAACAAAGTCCTTTTGCTGTTTTCTGCCATTCTCAGCTTTTCAACCTAGAAGTGGACAGAGAGCTACCAAAAAGTCAGTGTTCACCTTGTAGTGCCTTAGCAGTAGTAAAGTGAAACTGCTGTTTTCCTCCTAAGTTCAACACTGCTTCAGTGGGCTGGTCCATGACACACAAATAAAACAAATCATTGGCTACTACTGTTGCTTCATTAACCAATGTAGTATGTGCACTGACTATCACAGCAGTTCTGCTCCAGCCTAAATGTGCAAACATATCAAGGTAGCTAAATGCATGCTTCTGATAGGCAGTTTCGAACAATCCAAGTGCAGAGACATAT
This sequence comes from Neoceratodus forsteri, assembly GCA_016271365.2. Lineage (NCBI taxonomy): Eukaryota > Metazoa > Chordata > Ceratodontiformes > Ceratodontidae > Neoceratodus > Neoceratodus forsteri. The sequence continues at coordinate 674,506,926 of CM057459.1, read as the reverse complement.
CTGATTGGTTCCCTTGGTTATGGTACACATGCACCTTGTTGTCTCCTCCATTTGCAGCTGTATCTGTGCAAGTAAGTACCAAATGACTGTCTGACTTTAAACAGTTATATCTAAATAATGCAACATCATAGCTTATTTCAAGCAACATAGTCAAATAGAGCAGTAAAACATTTTGATTAATACTATTTATCTGTTTCTAACACTTTTTATAATAGTAGGAAAATGATTTATAAATGCGATGTACTACAGTGAGAAATGTGCTGTGTGTCAGTTCAGTCTAAGATGGCTGCTGTGTCCTTCTTCTTCAGTCTTCCATCTCTGATTGGTTGTCTTACATGGCCTGATATATCTAGCACAACATTGGCAGAACTACCTGTCAGTCAAATAGCAATCAAGATATCATTCGCTGATGCACATAGTAACTCCCTATAGGTATGAATTTGCGATACTGTCAAACGCACGACAGTACTTTTGCGAAACTATCAAGATTCGACACTATTTTTTTCTATTAATTTCTCGAACACACGGTTAATACTTATTCGAAGTGTTGAAGTGCGGCAGTTTCAATACTCGAACGCTCCTACTATATATTCTGACATTAAGTATGATACTTTGAACGCTCAAACTATATTTTGCGGTTACTTTCGTACAATCGACACTATTTTTGTGACACTTTTGAATGCACAACAGTATTTCATGTGTTTTTCAAAAAATGATGATTCCTGAAGGACAACTGTCCTGCTTCCTAGATTATGCACAAATGCAGAAGTGCACACATTCTTGATTGTTAATTAAGCAATGAGGCATGACCAAACGTTATGTTAATGGTCTGTTAATTGCCTTCTAGGGTTGTAATATGCAACAAAGAGTAGCTGAGTGCTACATGCCCCTACAGGGTGATCAATTGACCATAAGCATACCCCTGGAGTGTCTTACTGCTATTATACAGAAAATGTATTGTAAATAGTGTAAACCTTGTTCAGTATATGATCAGGCTGTACATGTATGTTTATCAAATATTAAAACAGAGCTGATAGAATGTTTACAATGAATCAGAAACTTCTATTTCTCAGACCTTTATCATAATGTGAAATATTGAGTAAAGTAAATAAGTATATCATTTCTACATCATTATTTTCTGATTTGATTGTATTAGTTACCTAACCACTGACCACCATAGTCATGCATACACATTTACAAATGGCAACAATGAATTGTCAAACTTGATTGGCTGACAGCCTTCAAGATGGTCACTAATTTTCAATAGATGACCACCTGAAAATAAGTATGACACTATTTTCGACAATGTCGCACACTCTGCACTACTTTTCTAGAAATGTCGCACGCATTTACTAGTCATTTTTTTGAAAGTGTCACATTTAACACTACTTTTCAGATTCTTATTAAAAAAGTAATGATTATTTAGAACAGCAGTGTGGATGTTCAACATTGCGAAACTGTTTGCATTTTCACATTTCTTGATGTTTGTTGTCATATTATTATTGATGTTATGTTCATCACTATTTGAAAAGACTGTATATTGCTTCACTGACTTTCACATACTACAGTAATTATTTGAGCAATGTTTACTGTTCAGTAGTATTTTTGTTCTTATATGACTTAGAGATGGTGCATGATATCTGATGTTAGAAATACACTGAAGACATAGATTTTAATTTTCTTTTTTTTCTGTACTTTCCATACAGGTTTCTGATTGATCTATAAGATTGGTGTACTGAACTGTGAATAGTGAAACACGGAGATGCATTCTAAGCACAGACAGAAGTCTTTGCAGATATGAAACAGGTATCACAGTATTCCACTGTTGTATAAGGGTGATGTGAAAGTCAGTGATGCTTGTTCAAGACGTGAAATGATTCATAATCACAGTAAAGGAGTGGATTCAGAGCTTTATCACCTGCAGGAAAGGACATGGTTGCTCAAGAACAAGGAAACAATGTAGCTAGCTAAACAGTTGTGTAGATCTGTAAGCAGAAAAGCCACTGTTGCAAAGACACGCACAAACACACGCATTCATGCAGAACTGAAAATTTACTGCTGCTGATGCTTCTCTGAGGAAGCAGAAGTATTTTTGATCTCTAGCTTCTAAAGCCAAGATTGAAAGACTTATTGCTGCTGTGATGAGACATGAGCAGCAGAAAAATCAAGAGTCATCTCAGCTTGATGAGATTGAACTTGGAAGTACGAACATTTGCTAATAGAGCAGTTTTTGTTCTTCAACATTTGTATGAAGATGTCTCATGTACTTAAGCAGTTTAGGAAAATTATGTATGACGTAAAGATGAGGCTACAACGATATCCTATCTTAAACCTGCACAATTTCTGTGATGTATTCATAGGACAGTGGCTGCACACACAGCACTCAGAGGCATATTTCTGGGAGGAGTCATATTACTCTCAGAAAAGGACAGCAAGTTGTGCATTGATGAGTCTGGCAAAGTCCGTGAATGGTCAGTATGTGACGATTCTATGATGAGTCAGATGATGATACTGAGGCAAGTATTCAGCCCTCATAAATGTCACTGTCTCATGGACATGCGATGACACCTGCAACTGTAGGCAATCATCGTTTGAGAAAGTTAAGCACTTCATTAACCTCTTTGTCATTACTGACCATAAAGAGAGACATAAACTGTTTGAGACATAGACCATTGTGACATACGTCACACACTGACTTATGGGTCACTCCCTTGCATGTCTAGATAGTGGTGTTTGTGACAGTGTCTTTCACCATATGCGATGCTGGGAGTACATCAATCAGGGATGAAGAACTTTGTGTACAGGGTATATGAAGTTCTCGAGTTGTCGCCTGTATACTTGTCTCAATGAGTTACTGTTGTGTGGTGACATGCACGGTGCAATTCAATTTTTGAAACAGCTGCGACATGTGAGCAATGTGACTGATACTGTGATAACTCAACCATCGATTGCTGATGGGAATTGTGTCTCTGTCCAAGAAAGTGATATTCTCAAACAGTTTGGAAATCAATTGCCAAATTTGAGTTGGCAAAGAGACAGAAGTTTGACTCTGTATGTGTCTCATGTGATTGCCTTTTGTTACGAGAAACAAATGGTCACAGTGAACCTGGAAATGTTGTCACCTTACAATGACATGCGGTTTTGACTTTCAGAATTCTGCTGTTAAAGTGTGACTTTCAGTTAGACCCAATCATTGTGATGTGCAAGCACTGTTTTCCAGGTGAAGTGTGCCACCAAGGTCAGTCTTGAACAACATGGAGGCACATGTGACACCAAGTGAGATTGCCACATTGAATTTGTTTGAAAGGATTCTTATTCAGACAATGAAACCATTTCAAACTATTCTACATATGAACACAAAGACATGGAATATTCCACAAAAAGAACTCATCAGATCTCTTAAGGGTTCAGTCATGTATCTTCCACTTCCTCTGCAGGAAAATGTGGAGGCTATTCCATTGAAAACACTTAGGTTCTTCTTGTAAACGGTGTGCCAACAAAGTCTAAGGTGATTTGGCAGGATGTTGTTAATGTTGAGAAGGTGAAGCTTGCACTTACTATTTAAAGAACAACAACTTTTATGCAGACCTTAATACTGATCGCATGACTACTGTGCCTGCCGATCATCATGAGTTGGAAAGCACAAAGCCAATGATTGAGAAGGTCAATGTGGAAACAAATGGCAATGTGTACGAACAGTACACAATTCATCCACTACATGGCAGAGATCCAGTAGGTGACAACATTGATCTCTATCAAATGAAACAGGTTAAAGGTCAGCCTATCAGCATTTGGGAGGCAACACTGAAGCATGCTGTTTCCCAGACTTATTCCCAAAAGGGTCAGGCGGTCACCTGGATGAAAGAGAAGTGCATGTACAGGGTGCTGAGTACTGACAAGCCATGGGCTCAGTAAAGATGGCAAATTCAGGCGCAACATACAGTACCTGTTTCGTCTCCTCTGGGAGAGTGAACTTAGCATATTGTCTGCATCTATTGCACATACTATTCATCTGACTACTCCACTTGATCGAATTACAGCTGCACAGTTTCTTCAGAAATTGAAGCAGAAAGATGAAAATGTGCAAGTGAATTTGTCTCTATTCTGTCAAGTCTACGTGGCACCAAAGAATATTGGTACTGCAGACACTCTGAGATGATAACAATGTTGCGAGCATGGTGCAGCTACATGGTTCGTCACACTGAGTTGTGCTGAGTATGCCTGGATGAGGTCATAGAACTGTTGAAGTGGTAAATTCTGATGTGGAGGCATTTCATCAATGACTTTCAGAGAAATGTGTTCACTTGATCCTGTCTCTGTCACAAGGCATTTTCTCAGCGTTGTTCCATGATATTCTGACTTTCATTTTGTCAAAGGACAATTCACCTCTTGGTATTGTGGAACATTACTTTTGGAGAATGGAATATCAGGCATGAGGTGCTCTTCATATTCACATGTTGCTGTGGATTAAGGATGCCCCACATATAGGTGAGCATGAAGCAGCACAAGTGCTAGCATTCATCAAGAAATACATCACTTGCGCATTCGGACAAGTACGAGAGTCCTACTCTGTGGAAGTTGGTGCAGAAGTTCCAGCACCATATTTTGTGCAAAATACTGCTGCCGGGTAGTGAAGAACAAATCTGATTGGTACACACGATGTCGCTTCGAATTTCCTAGGTGTGTCTGTCAGGGTGGTTGCATGAATGATCTGTTTTCAGCAATGCGACACCACTTGAAGGCAAAATCAACCAAGAGGGTATATGAGTTACCCAGAGATGAGAAAGAGGTACATCAATGACTACAACCCTACTCTTCTCCTTATGTGGTAAGCAAACATGAATGTTCAGTTTGTGGCTGACAACTCGTTAGCTCTGGTGCAGTACGTCACTGCACATAGCTGAACATGAGCAGACTAGCTTGCAAGATCTTTGGGAAGATATTGCTAGTTCAAGCAACAGCCTGACATCTCAGTGTGGTCACTGGGCCTAAAGATCTCTCACACAGGGAACGTGGTTCTTATGAGGCTGGTGATCACTTGATTGGTACATAGCTGTACAACAAGTCTGATGCTATCTGCTTTCTCAGCATTAACTACAAAAAAGAAGCACAAACGTATACTTATGCCTCATGCTGAGATTGAGGAACTGGCTGCCAATAGGCCATCTTCAAGACATATCTTGAAGAATAACTACTAGGGACTACTCCAACTTCCATCCTGACCAGTTCATAGGCTACCTAAATGGCATTGACTGGAACCCCATAAGACACCTACCCAACCTGGAGGAAGCTGTAACATTTTTCCAAACCACCTTAACTGGAATCACCGACCTTGTAGCCCCTATGAAAACCCATAGGGTTAAGGGTAGCTGCTATAAGTGGATCTCACCTCACCTAAAAGCCCTGATGTCTACCCAGGACAAAGTCTGAAAAGTTCAGGAAAACAAAGTTTCCTGTGGACTTTGCCAGCTACAGGGCCCTCAGAAACCAATGCAAACAGGCCATAAAGAAAGCTAAGAAAGAATATATCACCAATCTCCAAAACTAACCTGGGAAACCCCAGGTTCTTCTGTCACACATTAATGAACTCCTAAAGGACATAAATCAACAACTGGCCCTATCCTGGTGAACGGCAAGCATTGATGAGGGCCACTCATCCAGAGGCCCTAAATGGTTACTTACCAACCTGATGCGCATAAGGCGGGACCTATAGTTAACAGGAATGAGCCTAACGAGCACCTACCCTGAGAACTAGACAGCCCACAGTTTCATTTAGGCTGGTTAAGGTAAAGGAGGTTCTGCTCATCCTTAAATCCCTGCAGTCGAGAGGCACTGGAGGCTCTGATGGGATCCAGACAAGAATCCTTATGAGGAGGTGCCCCAGCACTAGTGAAGTCACTAGCCTGGCTGATAAACCGGTCCGTATTGGAGGGGTCAGTCTCTGAGCCATGGAAGCAGGCCCTAGTGATTCCCATTCACAAGGGAGGGTCTACCGAGTCTATAGGAACTACAGGCCAATCTCCTTGCTGTGCACTATAGTGAAAATACAAGAGAAGCTAGTCTACTCCCAACTATGCGAATACCCGGAAACACACCAGGTAATCTCCTCGTCTCAGCACAGCTTCAGAGCTAAGCATGGGACATATACTGCACTAACCAAACTCTCAGCAGAAATCCTGTGTAATAATGACTCAGGGTCAGCACAGGCACGGTCTTCATTGACCTCTCTAAAGCATTTGACTTGGTAAACCACAGCCTCCTCTTACATAAATGTGCTCTCTTGGCCTGGACACCCATGCACTAGGATGGTTTGCGAGTTACCTCACTGGCCGTACCAGAAGGTCAAGTGGAAGGACAATGTCTCCCAGATTGCACCACTCAAAGAAGGAGTACTACAGGGGTCTATACTCTGCCCCTTCTCTCACTCTGTTCATAAATGATCTGCACTTACACTGTGGGAGCAGCAGCGTCATCCAATACGCGAGACGATGTGGTCATTTACCGAGCCTCCCTAATGTAAAAGAACTGGAGAATGCCCTTCAAGAGGACATCCTTCAGATGGAGGATTGAGCTCACTTTGAACAAAATGGTATTAAACACCAGCAAAACTAAGGCAATGTTGTTCGGGCCCAGATCCCTGGGAACTGAGCGGTCAATGCTCCTTCAGCTGCAGTCCAGAGGGGAGATAAACTCAGGTGGTTACCTCCACTAAATACCTTGGTCTAACCCTTGACCAAGGCTTCACTCTAAAAAATCATGTTGACCAACTAACCAAAGCCATCCATGTGAAACTCAGTATCCTCTATAGAATAAAGGACCAGATTATCCCTAAAGCCAGGGTAGCCTTCAACTAGCGTCCTACTCCCAAGCTCACCTACATGGCCCCGGTTCTCCAAGGTGTGGCCTCTATGGAACTAGGCAGGCTCCAGACCTTATACAACAAGATTGTCCAATTTGCCACATTGTCCTACCCTAGGACTCACCACTTTGCGAGGCCCAAGCTAGGCTCAGGTGGCCGTCACTGGAAGCTAGCCTCATCTACCCGACTCTCTGCCTTACATTTAAGCTACTAAGTCCTCACCTCCCCTAGCCTCAAAGGGCTAGTCAGGGTTAAATCCAATCAGAGGAGTCTCCACCTCAGGCCAAACTCTCCTCGTGGTTCCCAAAACAAGGACTAAAGCTGGGTCCAGGTCCTTTGCATCTCAGCCCCTTCAACTGGAACAACCTCCCACTGGAGGTACGGGAGGCAGGGTCTGGCCCTGCTTCCCGTCTAAACTCAAAGCACACCTGGTCGACAGGAGTAATTGCCAATGCCTTAGGACCTGACCCATGCCACTGCCCCTCCTCATAGGAAGGTGAGCTATTGTAACCACATACCTCCATCCTCTAAGACCTAAGGAAGGTATCTTGTTTCTTTGGCAACTACTAGCCTTTATCTCGTGCACTCCTAGATCTACTTGATATGTGTATGTAAAATGTTTTATATATATCTAACTCTATATGTCCCACTGACTGTTATGTTCCCCACCACCTATCTGACTGTAACCCTATGAAGTCTTTCACTGTCAAACATTATGGTATTTACCAATTTTATACTGTTCTGCTTAGCTGTATGTTATTTTTTACCCCCGGTTGCTCTGAAAAGGGACCTCCGGCCCAGTGGGCCTACCCGTCAACAAAATTCAATAAATAAATAAATAATAACCTCATTGACACATACTACCCATGTAGACACGAAGATATGGATGATATGTGTCTATTTCAGGTGGCTAAGTGGTATGACTACAAGACAGATGTCTCACCTGATTGTACACATGACAATTACAAGGTCAAAGGAGTGAATGGCTGTCTTGTTAAGAGACAGAAACCTTGGCTCATTGACCACTGTAAGTTACATCTAGGCACATCTGAGAGCAGAAAGCATTACTACTTTGCTTTGCTGTTCCTATTTAAGCCCTGGAGGAATGAGGGTGAATTGAAAGGTGGCTGTGAAACATTTGAGGAAGAGTTTAATCACAGTTATGAGACATCCAAAAGTGAATACTCAGAGATATACATACAGAGACTAGATACTGAGAAAGGGCAGCTTGAAAAGGCACAAAGCTACTTGAGGAGGATACTCCTGTTAGCTTACAGGACAATCTTGATCTAGAAGGACAAGGTATCCTTGGGAACCTTTGCCTCTGAATGCCCCAGAAGTACTAATGTCGGAAGTGGAGTGGCCTTGGAAAATGGCATCGACTGCGGTGCTGATCCAGCTGAGTTGAGAGAGAGACCCAATGAGCAGCAGCATGGTTCACTTGGGGTAACTGACGCTATCCAGCATGGGATACTGCATGAAGAGAAGAAATGTGACTGTCTTGACTACAAACCACTGCTGATGTTTGTTAGTGGGTCAGCTGGCACAGGGAAGAGTTTCTTTATTGAGGCCATCACGGCAGAAATATAGAGCTTGACAGGATCAGCGATGTCTGTTGCTGTGAGTGCTCCCACCGGACTGGCAGCATACAACATTGGTGGCATTACTTACACCGCCTGTTCATGTTGCCAGTGGAGCATGGCAAAGCAGGAGAGCATCGGAAACTGTCATTTGAGGTCGATCTCAGCTTGCTCAATGTTTATTAATATGTAGTTACTCATCACTGATGAGATTAGTATGGTCTCCAATTTGATGCTTGCCTGTATACATCTATGTCTAGAGGAGATCTTGGGGACTGACTGTGGAGATGCATTCAGTGGAAAAGCATTGTTGTATTTGGAGACCATTTACAGCTTGCACCTGTGAATGTTGAACATGTCTTTTCAGCCTGACTGTGAAGCAGGCCAAGAACACACTTGGGTGCATTGGAGGTTTTGAATCGAGGGAGTTATTTACCTATGTTTAGCTGTACATGATTTACAAGGCACTGTTGGATCAAGCTCTGACAGGTTCTCTGTCACCAGAACATGTTGCAATGTTAAATGGGCAAAGAATCAGAATGGAGACTACATCCAGAAACTGCATGTGATGTTTTCAGTGATGTGTTCCATGGGTACACGCATTGTGTGTCTCATGCCACGACTAAAGAAATGCACTGAGTTCAACAATGTCATGTTGCAGAGAGAAAATCGTTATTCTCACACTGCATGCTGTTGACACAGTAGATGGTGTCATTTTAAGTTGAAAGCTGGTAGCAAAGATGACTGAATGGCTGTCTGAACTGAAGTCAGATGTTTCATGCACAGCTGGCCTAGAAGCTACTTACAGTTTATAAGAATGCACATGTCACACTATACCGCAGTCTTGATGTGGAGTGGCATGGTGAATGGTGCCATGGGTAATATCATTGGCTTTGTTTACAAAGTTCAAAAGACATTTATCAAGACACTTGTTGTCCACTTTGACAACATGGAACATCCTGTACAGATTGATTGTGCCTGTGTTAAATTCCAGGTATTGAAGGATATCTTGTGAACAGGAAACAGTTCCCAGTATATGTTGCATATGCTGTTTCCATTCACAAGTCTCAAGGCTTGAGTTAGGATTCAGCTATGATGGACATGGGACAGACATTTTCAAAGATGGCATGAGCTACGTAGCAGCTTTACACGCACGTAGTCTTTCTGGGTTGCATACCATAACAGTCGCACCTCAGAAGATACGTGCTGACAAGCGCTGTATTGTTGAGTACAACAAACTATGTACTCTATACCAGCCACAGATGTCTTTAATACCACTGCCAACGTATGTGGTTGCCTCACATCCTTCAGTAACATCTACAGCTGGCAACAAAAGAAAATGAGCTTGTGCAACTGATGGAACTGTTCAGAGTTCTAAGAAGGTCACAATGTCAAATACAGATGCAGAGCCAGCTGTTGTTCAGAAGTCAGTTGTAATGGCTATTGTACCTGAGTTTGACAACAGTACTAGAGTAAACTGCTATGCTAATGCAGCAATGCAGCTCTTTCTACACATGCCACACTTTGTTGAGGCAATATCTGCTTTGCAAGACAGTGCACTATTGAAGGAGTTGAAGTAGGTTGTCAAAATGGCTTCGATCATTCTAACAATGTGCAGTCACTAACACCTCTGCGCCAAGTGCTCGCACATATGATGGATGAGTACATTTGCTGCAAACATGCAGCAGGATGCTACCAAGTTTATGATGGCTATCATAAACAGCCTGGATGAAGAGGAACTTAGGCAACACTATTTTACTGTGTCATATGTAACCAAGTACGTATGTCTGTCATGTGGTCATTCAGAATGACAAACCACAGAAGATATGCTTTGGGTTTCTCTGTTTGTGCCTCAGAGTAAAGCTGTGAAGTTTTTGCAGCTGTTTACTAATGCTATAAGTGGTCACCTGTGTGTGAGGTGTGGAGTGCATGTACTCAGTCCATATGTCTCAGGACTTCATCTCAATATCTTATGCTAGTATTGCATAGATTTGACTCCAATGGGCTCAGAGTTGACACACCCATCACTGATTTCACAGCTGGTAGAGTAGTATTTAACCAAGCAGTGTTTGACACTCATGCTGTGATCTACCACTATGGCCAGTCTGTACATTCGGGACATTACACTTGTTTGTTGAGGTACAGAACTGGATGGGTCGAGTGCAACGATTCAAGAAGCTCTTTCAAACAGAGACTCAGACACTTAAAAAATGCATATGTTCTGCTACTGAAGAATTATGAAAATCTTAACGTGTCAGAGGAATAGTAACACAACATGTGAAATTCCTTCACTGTCCTGTCCATATTTTTTCAGAGTGAGTTTTGTCACACTATCATTTCTTATTAGCAAATGCACAGTTGTGACTACACAGGACATATATTACATGGCTCTGTTGCATATCCAGACTCATTGTGACTTTAAGATTGTTGCGATTATCAGTGACACAGTGAAAATGGTTGCAGTGGTCTTTAATCGGCGCCAGCTGTCTTCACAGTCACTAGAGAAACCACACTTACATGTCTAACAAAGACTTCTGTATGTCAAAAGAGATATTCCTACCTAGTCAAACTCTTCTGTCATAGTCTTTTGTTATGAGTGTGTTATATGCAGACATGAGAAATCACACTTGGCACATTTGCACATGTGTGATTGTACTAAGGTACAATGTTTGTCCATGTGTATTTACACTACTATGTATCATATCTTTTACTAAAGATTTACAGCACTCTGTCACGTATTGAAAACTATGATGTGTGCTCTGTATTTGTTTTTTTCTTCTTATGCTTATGCCTTGAACAAATATCTAACTGCTATTTTGCAACAGTGCATTACTATGACTGTTTCATTGTCGTAGTATCTAGATTGTGTATATATATATATATATATATACATACAATGTTTAATACATTTTTGGGAAGTACTTAGTACTCTGTTGTAAACACTAATAGCATTAACTAACATATACATTGATTGATAGCATAATAAGTACTCATTTTCTCGTAAACAGCTGTAGACTCATAAAGAGTAACAAGTAGTATACTTATATTTGTTAGCATGAGGTATTATGCAGTTGCATATATGTAATGTTCTGTCATGTCATATCCCATCATTAATAACAAGCTTATGTGTTACATTGAAGGTATCTTTATCATTTAGTGCCCAAAGTGTTTGCTTATCATATTGTTAAATGTTATATTACTAGTATTCAGTAACAAATTTTTTCATGTAAGTAAAAGATGTAATAGATGTAGGCAGGTTAACTAGTTCTGCACCTATGTAACTATTCTTTGAACATTTACAGTGATGTATATAATACTGTTAGCATATAGCATCAGAAATCTTTGTGTTCAAACTTAACTTGATGTATGTTAACAATAGTTGAAAACTGTACATCAGACACTTTTACTGATGACAACTGAGCATTGTTTTGTTCCTGATAATATTCTCTGATCGCTCTATTGAGGGGTCGGGTGGCATTTTTCCAAATGCAGTAATATTGCAGTATGACTTGACATGTACATCTATGTGTGTATTTATTTGTATATCCACACATAGAATACATTAGCATTAAATGTTTAACTCTTAGTTTCAGATATATATTTTCTTAGTAAACCATAGCCTGTTTGTGCTGCTATGAGTTAATAAGGCATCTGGTTTTTGCCCACCCCAGGAACATTCATACTATCAGTCACACAATAACAACAACAACATTACTGTTTCATATGTGTAAACCATGTTCAGAGGGTCATGTTATGCCTACCTTCTTGTCACAGATTAACTGTCTGTGAAACTGCTTGACATGTATTTCAAGCAACAGTGAAAAACATGTAAGTGATTGTTTTGTGAGACTGATTTTGTGCACCAATTTGATTTTAATTCAGCCTTCTCACAATTATTAATTGGGCAATAAATCTTATTAAGCCTTTCTACCTGTGTTCTGTCTCTTTTATCATAATGCAACAGTGATACTATGTATGTTTGTGTTGCTGCAGTACTGCATTTAAGCATACTGCATGATGTTCATTGCTACATTCTTTCTATTTATCACTGTGGTGGGGAGCATTGCATGCCTGAGACCATGCAAGTCATTAATCAGGTAACTAGAGTCTATCTGCAATCAAGGAGGTCTACTGCAAATATCCATGCCATTTGTTTAACTGTGGCTCTCTACTCAGGATGCAGTAGCTATTGTGGTGGGGAGGGAGGGAAATCCCAGCCTTAGACTGTGCAACTTCTAACTCTACAAACTTGTGTATCACTAAAATTACAGAGGTGCACCATTCATGTCCATCACCTTATTTTTGCTGTGGCTATCCACTTAGGATGTAGTGTGGCAGTTTTTACCTCTAATTTCCCATTTTTTTTTGAGAATGATGATGAGAAATAGTAGATATAGCATGATGGGAGCCAGGGCCCTATAAATAGTGAATGTAATGCAGTGGCAGTAGCGTGGGGCCCTTGGGCCCCATGCCCTAAGATGAGAAATAGTGAATGAAATGCAGTGGCAGAGCACTGGCCCTCGGCCCCTGTTCCCACACATGAATGAAAATAGTGAATGGTAGAAGCGGTGGGAGCGCCTGGGCTTTCAGGCCCCACGCTCCCACACATGAATGAGAAATAGTGAACGCACTGCAGCAGCAGTAGCGTGGGGTCCTTTGGGCCCCGTGTTCCTCACCATAGACAAGAAATAGTGAATGTAATGCAGCTGTGGGACCCGCTCCGCCACATGATGTGTAGTGAGATAGTAACAAGAACAGCAAAGCAAACACAAGGTGAAAATGAAATGGTAACAGGGTAAATGCAAGCACAAATGACAACAGGAAGGGTAACGCCGCATCGTGGCATAGACAGGAACGGTAACTCAAACAGGGACATAAACGCAAGTTGAAACAGTAAGTGTAACAGTAGCAGAACCACGACTTCTTTTTGTGGACAACTGCATAGAGAAAGACAGTGTATACAAAGAATGCATGCATTGTAATGGCAATGGAAGCTTAAATGAGCATTGGAAGTACTGAATTGCAAATATCTCAGCAACCATATGATGTAGAAAAAATTTAAATTTCACAGAAATCATTATTTTCCTGGCTACTGCTTTTGTGTTACATAGCCCTTCGGGCCCTGCACTCCACCACAAATGAGAAATAGTGAATGTAGTGCAGTTGGGAGCACGGGGCCAAACGAAAAATCTGTATCTTGCACCATTTTGAGATGATACGAGCCCCGGAAGGAACGCGCACACCACCATGTTAGTCTATGGAAAAATTTCAAGTTCAGAGTGCCATAGTTGCAGACATGCAATATTTTTTCACCAAACCAGTGAAAGACACATCTGTGAGATGTTGGCTACCTTCCTCCAATTTCAGCCCAAAAGACCAAACGGTTCTTTTGCAGCAGGGTGACAATGAACTCCTGTCATTTTGGCAGTAGTCTGGAAAAGTACTGTCGAACTTTGGGAAAGCTTTCAATTTCATTCGAAATTGTCGAGAGGTTCAAAGTACTTTAGTAAAGTATCTTTTCCAGAAATTTGAAAACATATTTCTGGGGTGTTTTACCCCAAAATAAAGACATGGCTAGCATCCTGATGCTCCGACTAGGTGAATACAGAAAGAATTAGGTTGCTAGACGGTCCCACATTTAAATGCCAAGCATTTTCTGATCACCAACTGAAAACAAAATGGCAGATTTGCGAAAGTAAAAGGGCCATTTCAGAAAGTAAAACTGCACTTGGGACACTTTTGAACTTTTGTTAACTTTCTCCATTGACTTAAAATGGGACTTGTTTTGAATAACTTTGAACCATTTAATATTTTTTCACAAAATCTTAAAAGGCACATCGGGCACCCGGCCACATATTTCCTGAAGTTTTCATACCTATCGCAAGAAACCCTGCGACCTGTAGGTGAGAGCAAAGAAATCGCAAAAAGTGTAATTGCGCAATCGTTGTCGCTAATAACTCCACACCCGTATCAGAATGGTACAAAAGTTGACACCTCTAACCTTAAAATGGCTCTCAACCTAACTATGGTAGCACTACCATGCTACCATAATATATATATATTTTTTTAAACCTGGTATGTGGTCAGAGAAGAAATATCCCCATCTGTCACTTACAGTTGTGCACAACCAATTGTAAGACAACATGAACACTAGTGCCTGTAGAGGCCTGTAGAGATAAGGGTAAGGTGCCTGCCTGCCTTGGATCTTTGACTGAGCCTATATCCAGAGCCAAAACAAAATAAACAACCTTTGAGGCTAATTCAAAAATACAATCACAATCAGCAAAGAAGTCAATGTCAATCCATTCCAGTTGGTGAAACATAGCAGGTCAGGTCGAGATACAGTAGTAGCCACAGACATTGCCAGCTATTTCCAGATATTTTGTGAAATTTCTAAAGAGTTTCTCTCTGCTGCCCCTACTGTAGAAATGGAGAAAACATTAGATATATCTGGAAATATCACAGAAATTTTGAAATAGCTGGAAGTGTCTGTGGCTGCTACTGTATAAAGCTCCAAAAGCGTCAGTCCTGTGAATCATTCAGGACTGCCAGTGACATCAGGTGCTGTTGCCACATTATCATCATCATCATTAAATCAAGAAGTATGAAGTCCTACACTGCATATGCAAACCTTATTCTGCATGAACCCAGCTTCCTGCTCCAGTTCAAGTGCCCTCTTCTCCAGTTCTACCACACACAGATTTGGCACCAGTGGTGATTGAGACTGAGCTAAACCCTCTATCTGATTCTGAGTCTGACTTGAATTCTGAGAATGGTGACGATTCCTCTAACAATGATGCCGACTCCTCACGTATGTCTGACAGACACTATATACCTATTCATTTTGACCCTGATCATTGTGATGATGTTGTGTGTAATGATGATGATGTAGTGGGCACGGATCATGATGTTGCAAGACATTGTGCTGTATCCATATACGCACTGCCAATACAGCGCAATTTCTTGCATGCGGCATAAGTCGAACGAACCGGTCCCAAACACTCTGCCTGTGTCCTTGCTACCAGTGACTCATCTCGTCAAGCCACAGCAGCTGCTCAGTGGAAGCCTGTCCTAAGAGAGGTCTTATCCTCTGCCTGGGACAGTGAGAAGGTGCAGTACCGCGCACAGAACCATTCATGATATTGCACCCTCTCACTATAATGTATAGCACTGTTTCTTTTAGTGGTTCTGTTATATGCTATTAAGCGCATAAACATATTGACCCAGTAGGGATGTAGTGTCACATGAAAATAGTGATGCCACAGTCACACCCAGTTCTGACAAGCATAAACCCTTCCTCTGCCTCCTTGTCCAATGCCACAGTGATTACAGAGACCAGACATACTACTATTACAGCTGCAGGATCCCTCGTACTGTCTTCCCTGCTACCACCACTATGCCTCTGCCTGCTGCTACTACCAGCCCCAGTTTGAGTATTGTTCCTTCTGTTGCAGCACGACCATGTGGACTCAGAGCACAGTCATATTCCTTGCCTGAGTTTAAAAGCAATAAAAGTACCAGTATCATGTGGAATTATTTTTGTAAGTTTCACTAATGAACTTAAAGCATTATGAGCACACTGTAAAACAGCCATTAGTACTGGAAAGACATTCAGTGGCTTGGGAACCACTGCCATGAGGCCACACCTAATATGGCAGCACCCTCATATAAGTGTTCATCCTACAGATCTCACTGAGTGATATAGGGGTGATTAAGATGATGACAATCATTTTGATGAGTCAGAATGAGATCATGGTAGTAGAAGCAGTCAATCCCTCCTAGGCAATCATGGTGGCAGAGGAGATCAGTTATCTGGGACTCCACTTCCATCACATACAGGAAGTAGGTCAACTTCTGTGGACTCAGCAGCTTCAGCTGACATAGTACTCCTGTCACCAACACCCTGCACAGCACAGCAGCAGCATTAATTCCATGGCCAGTCCTTTTAAAAAGCCAAGCAAATAACTACAATATAGCTCACTCAATTGATCCAAGACCAAATTTGACTCAAAGCATCCAACTGCTTCCCAAATTACATGGCATATCAGTGAAATGATAGAGACTTATCTGCAACCCTTTTCCATTGTGGAAAATGTTGAATTATGAAGGCTACTTGCATTTTCAAGCCAAGATGTGAAATACTGCCCAGGTTTACATTTATCCACAGAGTAGTTCCAGAGAGTTACCAAGCAATCAAACCTGCATTGTGCACTCTCTCAAGGAGGCACAGGGTGAGGTTGTGCACTTCACAACAGATATTTGTACATGTGCATAAACTCATGGACATATTTCTCTGCCTGAACACTGGGTTTCTTTCTCACAGTCACAAAAGCCATCTTATCTGACATCAAAAGGGAAGTACAAGTGAATGACATTGCTCAGTGCCAGTGTTATGTATGTTGAACACACTGCAATTAATGTAACGTAACACCCAAGAAGAACTGTGGGAAGAATGGATACTCACAAATTGATCACGAGAAGCATGACAGTGACAGATAATGCTGTTAAAATGATAAAGACTTTCAAGTAAGAGTAGTAGTGGTGACAGGGAGGAAATAGTAGATGTAAACTTCTTTGCACACTCATTACATTTAGTTATCTGCCAAACTTTAGATGGGAGCACAAGTATCACCAATCTTATTGCAACAGCACATAGAATAACCAGCCACTTCCACAACTCTGCAAAGCAGCTGCCACACTAGACATTCCAGAAGCTAGCAAAACTGCCTCAGCACTACTTGATACTGGACATTACTACTAGATAGATTAGTGGAACAAAAATGGCCATACAGTACATGCAATGGCTATGTCACATGACACTGGCAGAACTATTCACCACTGGACAACCGTGGACCAACTTCATCATATCCTTGACCCATTTGACAGTGCTACCTGAGAACTCAGCAGCAGAAATGCTCTATTAGTGAAGTCATCCCTGTTGTACATATTCTCTCAACTTTATCAATGAAACAGCTTGACAATGATGACTTCTCTCTGATTTAATACAACTGGCACAGATGTTGAATGACGAGCCCCATAGGTGGTTTGACAGCATATTGAATGATAATAAATATGTCACAGTTCCAATATTAGATCCTCATAAGGATGATTTCTGTTTCAGGATCCCACTGCTTTGCAAGAGTATAACAGCACATAATCCAAGAGGTGCAAGTGGACCAAACACTCATGAAAGTTCTGCTTTTCCAGTACAACAAAGATACTGTCTTCAGGCTCAGGCACAGGGTTCAAGTGCAATTTTTAATACTGAAACCTCCAGGAGTATACCTGTCTGTAAACATCTGCAGAGGATCAGCATCATACATGCCATGGCAAAAATATTTGGACTTGTTTAAGACAGATTGAGAAAACAAGGACACATTTAGAAATCTTGTCACAAGAGGATTTCACTGCTGAAAGAATGCGTATTGCATACCTTAATTAACCTAGGGACTGAAACCATAAAGCAGATCCTTTGTTGTACTGGAAGTTGAAGAGATTCATTTGGCAACCTCTTGTTCAAGTTGTTGCTTATTATCTTGCTTGTCCACCCACCAGTATACCTTCAGAAAGGATGTTTAGCACCACTGGTGACATAGTATCTCCAACTGGAGCTACATTTCTCCATGAACATGTTGAACAACTGGAATTTTTATTTATTTATTTTATTTACTTCAACATTTGATGATCGAAAGGAACATTGAGCTGAGGCTCATTTCTGGGTGCCACCCAGGGAAGGGGGAAAGGGATACAAAGCAGAAAATACATAATAGATACATGAAATAAATATGCAGTTGCATAAGTTATACAGCAAAGTATTGTATATTCAGATGGACTACATAGAAATAGTATCATACAATTCTGAGGATTAGATTACTATTCACAAAAACATTTGGCATGAGGCTGGGCCTGTGGTGGCTAGGAGCAAGTGCAGGTAGGAGTGGAAGTTGATGGATTTGTATTTGAAACAGCTGTGAGAGGTGTTGTTAGCCTCTCTGTCAGGCAAGGGGGAGTAGGTTGAACCAGAATTTGGATATGGAAAAGATGGAGTGTCTGAATCAACGATGGGATAGGGGTGGTATCCTGAGGGAAGGAAGGAGAGTACAGTGATGGGTTCTGAGAGGGAATTTGTGGCAAAGCAGCAGAAAGCATACAGGAGGAATTTGAGCCTTGATAACAAGGAGGAGGGGCAGTGCCATACACTATGTCATTGTAGTCGAAGATGGGAGTGATCGTTTTGTTAATAATTTGCATCTAGTGGGTAGTGGGAGAGCATTATGATTTCTGTATAGTAGGCCTAGCTTAGGTGGAGAATCAATGTGATGGCATCGATGTGATTTGAGAAGTTTAACTGGGGTTGAGCTATACTCCTAGATATTTGTATGTAGAGACAGTGTAAGTGGGGTTCCATCTAGGAGGTGATAGCAAGGGATAGGATATTCTCATGAGTTTTTGAGCACAGCCTAAAGTCAAGGAAATAGTTTTGGATGAGTTTATTTTGAGATAGTTTGCATGAAACCAAGACTGCATGTTGTGATAATCATGTTGCAGTTGTGATTGAACGTTGCTTAGAACTGGGCCAGATGTGAAAAGGATGGTGTTATCCACATACATGTGGATAAGAGATCTTGAACAGACAGGTGGGAGGTCATTAATAAAAGAAAGAACAGAATAGGGCCTAGAATCCAGCCCTGGGGACACCAGCTAGTATGGGGAGAGGGAAGTGGAGTCTGCAATCCTGATTGACTGGATCCTATTTTCTAGATATGATCTGAAACACTGAATTGCAGGAGTGGTGAGTCCAGCTACCTTAGGTTTGTCAAGGAGCAGGGGTGGGAAACATAATTGAAGGTCTTTACCACATCAACAAAGATTGCAGCAGTTAGTTGGCATTGGTCAGCTGCAGACTGGATGTGTCTGGTGATGTAAAGGAGGAGGATATGGTGGAGTGGTGCTTTCTAGACCCAAATTGATATAGGGAGAGAAATTTATGGATGTGAGAAAGTTAGTCAGTCTGGACTGGACAAGAGCTTCTTTTGGCAAGAAAGGTGAGGTGGAAGATTGGTCGGTAGTTTCCAGGTACTGAAGGGTCACCACCATTGTAGAGCGGGATGACATAAGCAAGTTTCCAAGCTTAGGGACATTGCCAAAGGAGGACAGATTTAGTAGGTAAGAGAGGGAACAGCAATTGAAGGCAGATATGCACAGATGATTGGGGTAGATTCCATTAGGGCTGGATTTTGAGGTGTTCAAGGAGTACAGGGCATTAAGGACTTCTTCCGGTAAGGTGGGAGTGAGGAGGAAATTGTTTTGGGTAGGGATTGGGGCTGCATGAGGGCCCTGGGGAGAGGTCAGGTCAGGAAGGGCACAGGTGGTGAAGAAGTTGTTTAGGGTTTCTGCTATTTTGACAGTGTCAGAAATTGTTTGGTCATTATGCATGAGAATTGGAGTGGTGGTCTGGGGGTTGATAAGGGAGTTCAAAAGGAGGAAATATTGTCAGTGTTAAATGGGACTTAAAGTATTCAGCTTTGGCATGTCTTATAGCTTTGGTGTAGGCATTTCTAGTGAAGTTGTAGGCCTATCTAGATTGGGGTGGGGTGGGTTGTGTGGTTTTAAATAGGGACCAGACCTTGTCACTAGTTTTACAGAAGGCAATTAATGTGCTGATATCCATGGGTTGTGGCACTTTTGACCCTAGCTTTAACCTGGAGGGCATGGGAGTCCCAGACCTTATTGAAAGTACATAGGAAGCTGAACAGGGCTGAGTCGATGTCAAATGCAGAGTAGACAGCATCCCAGTTTGCATGTTTTAGGTCATGCATGAGAGATCTGATGTTTAGTGAATTTAGAGGATGGGTAATGATGTATTTAGGGGCTGATTTTGGAAGGTGATTTTTTCTGGTGCAGTGTAATACAGTGGTCGCTTAGGCTGCTTCCAGTACACCAGCAGTGGAAATTCTATGTGGATGGGAAGCGAGTATCCAATCAATTAGGGGTGGGTTGCTGAGCAAGGATTATAATGGGTGGGCTTAGTAATTAATTGGGTAAGGTTAAGAGCCTCTAATTATTATTACACTATGCACCCCTGTATAGAAACCCAGGGAGAGTTACAAGATGGGGGAGTTGCTGACAGTCAACAAGGAAGAAAGAGGCCTTGGAGTTACTATCTCAGGTGTCCTGAAAATGTCAAAGCAGAGTACAGAGGCAGCAGGAAGGGTCAGTGGCATACTGGAGTGCATAGGCAGGAGTATCGCTAGCAGAATGTGGGAAGAAGATATGCCATTTTATAAAACCCTAATCAGGCCTCACATGGAGTACTGTGTGCTGTTCTGGAGGCTGCAGTGGCTGCAAAAGTAGTGTTGCTAAACTCTATTTCTAAAGCTACAAACTGTTTGTGATATATACCATTGTGCTACTATGTTATCTGTGCTGGGGTTTTCTCTTTGTCAAGGCACTTCCTTGTTTAAGCTGCACAGCAGTGTGGGATACTGGAGGTCTGAAGGCTAGCTCCTGACACCTCCTGCTTCATCTTCCACACACTGCCCAAGCTCTTCAAGTGGACACTGTTCAAAGTGGAAAAACACTATTTAACTAACACAGCCTTCTTAAAGGCTATTTTAAATCAAATTGTGAAAGTTGTGTGCTAGCGTGAAACCAGAGTCGTGCAGCGATGCATTTCCAGATTTTGAGACTTTAAAACACTGCACTAGCGAGCAGGCAGCAGATAATAACACTGGCTGAAAAGTAGTGTTGCTAAACTCTATTTTAAAACACTCTCGACTAGCGAAGCGGGACTAGCGTGGCGTGGAGCCACGCGGAGACACGACTGAGACACAAGCATCTGCGCTGCGGTTCACCGTGTTCACCGGGGCCAACGGCACAGGGCTTCAACATTAAGACCACCAACAAGGTAATTAGAGACTGTACGGTTTTCTTTCACTCCTTTAAAGAGATACTTGAACCAACACTAATCATGAGGAAAGCAAATAAATTGTGTATATCATGCTCAATGTATACTATGGGCAAACAAATAGCAAACTTTGTTTGTGACAGATGTATCTTATTACAAAGTCTACAGGAAGAAATCAAATGTCTACAGCCTAAAGATACTCTTAAATTTCACATTAACGCTTTAGAAGACTATGTAGATCAGATGTCACTGTTAGTTGAAGCTAATATGTCTATCACAAAAATTGAGATGATTCACTCCCCTAGAAAAATCCCCAAATAATCATCCTATATCTAACTTAACAGAGCAACCAGTTACATCTTCAACCCCTTCAATACATACTACTGAGAACAACTGGACATAAATCCCTTTATAAGAAACATACTAAAAAACAATCATCTTGACAATAATTATGAACTTCCATTACAAAACTCATTTGAAACTCTAGCACAACAAACAGATAGAGAGGTAGATACTGCATTGGGAGATTGCAGTAATATTATATATAGAGATGAAGATCCCAAACTCCTATGACATATCAAGAGAAAAATATCAAACCAGAAACAAACCCTGTCCTACCCAAGAAACTTTTAACAAACCCTTTAAACACACACTCACTAGTTGAACCACATGCCAAACAACAACAACAGGTATTAGGTGACTGATCATAAAGTACTTAGATAGAGCAATATGTAACCCAGAAAGGAACACAGAATGTGCTCCAGCTTTAGAGGAGCAAAGATTGCAGATATTACATCTATGGTAAAACCTATATTGTCTACTGCTGGTGATAACCAGCTAGTAATTATTCATGTGGGAACAAATGATATCGGGGATCACAACTATTGAAAATCAAACAAGATTTTGTTGCATTAAACAACATACTAACAGAACGTGGTTGTACTGTCTGCATCTCTGAGACATTACCTATCCCAAGAGCCACTAGCTATACTACTTCCAAAATAAAGGCCTTGAACGAATGGTGTTACCAACAAGAAATCAAGTGCTTAACACACTGGGAGGAATTTGAGGACAAATCCTCACTCTACTGTTGGATGGATGGCATTTAAGTAGAAGAGGTAGTACTATTCTGGGACAAAAGATGACATCATACATCAATGCTTATTTAAACTAACAACTAAGGGGAGACTAGGATAAATCCCAGTCTCTTATTAAAATCACTGCCAAAATGAAAACTTTACAGCAAATATTCTTACTTTTAATGCACGATCAATGAACATTTCCAAGTATGCAGAATTGGAAATTTAACCAGACTTTAGAACTGGCTGATAATAGCAATCACAGAAACATGGGGTAACTCAGAAAAAGAATGGACAGCAGAACTTCCTGGCTATAAACACTACTTTAAACACAGAGAGAACTTAAAAAGGTGGAGGGTTAGTCTTTACATAAGAAACGATACATACATCCTTATGGGATAGAAACCAATATACAAACCAAAAGTGTATGGGCCTATATTCAACCAACAAGTACCCAAAACTACTCATAGACACATGCTACAGACCACCATCATCTGACTTACAAGCTACCAGGTTGTTAGTTGAAGAAATAAATCAATTAGCATATAAAGATACAGTACTCATATGGGGGATTTTAACTACCAACCATAAACTGGGACACTCTTTTAGGAACTAACCATCATAAAGAAACAATTTATTTCAGTCATTATAAATCTAGGTCTTAAACAAATTATAAGGGAACCAACTAGGGGAAAACATTCTTGACCTAGTAATAACAAATCTTGAAACTCCATATTTGATACTAAAATCTTAGCACCCTTGGGAAACAGTGACCATATGTCCATATCTTTTCCATAAAATTCTATCTTCAACCCAAAATCAATAAAATTAAATTAAAACAATATCACAAAGCTAACTTTGACCAAATAAACTGTTCCCTAAACGAAATTAACTGGGAACAGACCCTTCTCCCATTAAGCACTGATGAAGCATGGGACTTTTTAAAAGAAAAATATCCCAACTTGAAAAGCAATACATACCTGAAAAATAAATACAACAGTAAAGGAAAAATTCCACAATGGTTTAATAAAACATCAAGATACTAATTGCAAAAAGAAAAGCTTTTCTCAAACTCAAAAACTCCACCACTTAAAGTCGACTCAATACTAGTGACATATAGGGAAACACTAAAATGTTAAAAAAATTATTATGGCCAAACGTAACCTTTGAATTCAAAATAGCTCATACAAAGGATTGTCACAAGGCATTATACTCATATCTAAATGTAAAGAAGGGTTGTAACAAATCAATTGGGCCACTAATAATTAACAAACAAATAATAACATCAGATAAAACAACTGCAACAGAATTAAATAACTACTTTGCATCTGTTTTTACAAAAAAACAATTCCATCAGCTATCACAGTAACATCAAACTCTGAAGCAAACAAGATTTCTGAACAGGATACTTTGACTGCATTGAACACTTTAAAAAACATACTAGTGCAGGTCCAGATAGTATATCCTCAAGATTTCTAATGGAAACAAAAATTCTATTCTCTTACCCTAATGATAATTTATAACAAATCCCTTCAAGATTCAGTGGTACCCAAGGATTGGCGTTCTGCTATAGTTACACCCATCTACAAAAAGGATCACACTCAAAAACTGAAAATTACCGCCTTATTAGTTTAACATCAATACCATGCAAACTAATGGAAAAATTATTAAACACAAACTAGAAAATGAAATGTTAATCCTAAACATTAATGATGTGTATCAACACAGGTTTAAACCAGGCTACTCATGTACTACAAATTTAATCTCATTCTATAACTATATTAGCTATAATTTAGATTGCAACATACCGATGGACGTTGTTTTGTTAGACTATAGTAAGGCATTTGATAAAGTTTCACATTCCGTAATAATAGACAAACTTAGTAGTATGGGATTCTCAACCTCGCTAGTCTCCTGGATAAACCAGTGGCTGAATAATAGAACTCAGAGAGTCAGGGTAAATGACGCCTGTCAGGTAAAAGGATGTGTCCAGTGAGGTGCCACAGGGTTCTGTGCTTGGGCCTACTCTGTTTAATTTGTTCATAAGTGACATGACTATCTCATCCAGTAACATAATGGTAAAATTTGCTGATGATACCAAACTTGGGGGAATGGCTATCAATCCAAGTAATGAACACGGACTTCAAGCAGATTTAACGTTATTGGAAAAATGGGCATGTACAAATAAAATGTACTTCAACTTGTCCAAGTGTGCAGTACTACACCTTGGAAAAATAATCCAGTTCAAAGATACTACCTAAACAAAACTATCCTCAGAACCTCACAAGTTGAAAAGACCTAGGGATAGTAATTAATGACAAACTAACCCTTCAACCCAGTGTACCAAGATAGCGTAATCAAACAAATGCACTACTTGAGAATCTCCAAAACATTTGTGACTAGATCTGAACATTGTCTTTTGTCCCTCTACAGATCTCACATAAGGCCCTTTGGATTATGGTTCACCCTTTGGAACCCATATTTGAAATCAGATATTAATAGAATTGAGCACATTCAATGTAGAGCCACCAAGCAAAACCCGCACCTAACCAACTTTGACTATAACACCTGATTAAATAAAACAGGATTACACACATTGTCACAAAGATGTACCAGAGGCGACTTACTACAACTGTTTAAAATTTTGGGAACCAGGAACAAATGAAATTATGTGGTATCAGATATTCTACTAGGAAAACTGTTGCTAGACTTCATAATAAACAGCTAGAGGTTATGAGGGCCAAAAGCAATAAAAGAATGAACTATTTTACAATTAGACCACCAAGACTGTGGGACACTTTACCACAGAATATAGTTGATTCAACAAATATCTTAACATTCAAAAATAAATTAGACACATGGATGTTTGGGTAGGGATTGGGTTAATGTTCCATGTATATGGAGGACAATCATGATGGGCAACCTGTCTTCTTTTGTCCAGAACTACCAAAGTACCAAAGGACATTAACAGGCTAGAGATGATCCAGAGAAGGGTGACTAAGATGGTACAGAACTTGCACCACAAAACTTAGGAGGAGAGATTAAGGAATCTTAATATGTACTCACTGGAGGAGAGGAGGAAGAGAGGGACATGATAGAAACATTCAAGTCCTCAAGGGCATAATCAAGGTGCAAGGAGGAGGGAGACATCTTCCAATACAGGAGGAGTACAAGAACAAGGGGCATGACATGAAATTGGATGGAGGCAGGTTAAGAGGGAATGTGAGGAAGTTTTTCTTCACAGAGAGGTTAGAGGACACATGGAATTGTCTGCTACAGGAGGTGGTGGGAGTGAGCACTGTGGTTGGATTTAAACATGCATGGGACAGGCATAGAGGAACCATAGGGGTAAAGCAGAGGGAGGGCAGAAACCATAATCGAGTACAGGGCTTATGGGTAGACTGGATGGGCCTAGCAGTCCTTCTCTGTTGACAATTTCTATGTTTCTATGTTTAATTTGGATATGGTTGTTTTGGCTCAGGGGAGAGCCAGTCTAGGTTGTAGTCCTAGTAGGAGTAGTTTGCCAGATGCAGTGTGGGGTGGTGTTAGGGAGGACATGCAAGAAACAAGGGCATCCTGGGCAAGGCACAGGGAGGAGTAGATCACACCAATGAAAATCGGTAGGGTAATAGGGAGGGTGAGTTGGGATACAATCAGCTTGTGTGAACCAGAGCAAGATTCACTCTTGATGACTGAGCAAGAGAGTGGTTGTTTACATAGATCGCTATACCTCCACCCTTTTGCTATGGTCCTGTTGGTGGAAGGTGTAATCAGGGATGGAAAGGGAGGAGTCAGGTTTTTGCAGAAAGCCAGGTTTCCTTGAGGCAGAAGGTGTCAGGGGAGTGTTGAGTCACCCAGCAGCTAGGTCTAGCTTAGGTAGGAGACTCCTGATGTTCATATGCATAATATTATGACCTTTGTGGGATGTAGTTTGTATTTACCTTACAAGGGAGCCTGGGTTTGGTTCGATGCCCTACTAGAGCAGGATAAAGTAAGTCCACACAGTACCCGCGCCAAGTGGTTTAAAACAGGGCAGGGTGCATGCTACGGGTGGCTAGCCACAATCTTAGAACAGTCCCAAACAAGTATGCACTCCAGCACAAGATCTGAGGATCCAAATAGTTGAATTTCAAAAGTTCATTAGTGTATTTTAACATAACAAATATATCAGTTCACAATGCTTCTGGCCAGTAAGACATGACCACTTTGCCCAGTGCTTCGCCTCTAATGCAAAGCTTTGTCAGGGGCAGGGTACTAGAGACATTACCATTTATTTTATAGTCCCCACTGTTGTACATCATCAATTACATCATATAATACAGCTAGAGATGCAGCGAGGTTAAATTCTGCCCGTAGTAGGCATAAAGTAATGCCAGCGTTATTTTCAGGCTTGAAAGTGCCCATTGGCTGCTGCTATGCCACTTCACCTTGTAATAATGGTGATAATGGCTTTGCATTGCTCACTCCACCTTACTTTGCTTTAAAGGCGAAGTGAGAATGTACAGGCAGCCCACACACATCACGTGGCTTACACAATCTAGCAGGCAGGAAGTGAATCATGCTTGAAAGAGAGTTTCACTTCACCTTGTAGGAGGAAAAAGAGCTTGCTGAACAGAGAGTTAGAGAGAAACTCTAGAAACTAAAACTACCATAAACCTTTAAATTGTTTTGCTAATTAGCTGATTTTTTTGTATTTTGAAAGCCTGTTTGTTGTCTGGATTTGTGTTTGTGCAGTATTTCAGTTTAGTATTTGTTAATTGTGTGTGTGTGTGTGTGTCTGTGAGACAGAGACCAGAATGGAGGAGGGAGAGAGAGTGGTTTTCACAGACATAGTGAAGGAGATTCGTCGGTGTTCACACACATGGTGGCAGGCTGCGTTTAGACCAGAGCACCATTTTGAGTAGTGTTCCCCAAGCAGAAGGTAGTGGACTTGGTGCCATGGAAGCACCACCTCCTGTGGCACCTACCAGGCCCCACCGTGCCACCATCTGCTATGGCCCCTGCACCAGCGGCTCAGCAGCAGGAAGTCAGGAAGGAGGAGCCACAGCAGTCACAGCAGCAGGTTTCTGCACCCCTGGCCCCAATTGTTCAGCAGCAGCCCTTGACTCCAACAACACCTGAGCCCCCACCTGTGCCTGCTCCTCCCCACACCTCATTAGTGTGGGATTTTTTACTACACTGCCTGGGGACAGCAGTGTAGTGAATGTAATCTGTGTGGTGTGGTGGTGCCATGGCCACAAAGGAACTCATCTTGGCACAGGTGGTTAGCGACCTACCTGTACAACCACCACCATGTACAGTGGCAGGCTAAGGTTGCAGAGCAGGCAGTAATGCACCTGCTGGCCCAGCTGGGAAGAAGGGCAGCACGGCATCCACCAGGCGGAGATGTGAAGTGGGGAGGCCATGGATCAACCAGCTGCTCCACCACCACAACCTGCAGTAGGTGATGGTGGCAACCCTGTCCAACTACCTGCCACACAGGTCAATTTGAGCCTGATGTAGAGTGAGTTGGAGGCTGTTTAACCACAATCTTGACAACGTTGAGC
This sequence comes from Neoceratodus forsteri, assembly GCA_016271365.2. Lineage (NCBI taxonomy): Eukaryota > Metazoa > Chordata > Ceratodontiformes > Ceratodontidae > Neoceratodus > Neoceratodus forsteri. The sequence continues at coordinate 674,478,955 of CM057459.1, read as the reverse complement.
AGCAGTTGGAGTGAATTGAGGGGCACCAGCTACAAATTATGGGGATGCTTCAACTGCTGTTGTCCCATCAAAACACTGATCATTAGTTTTAGTTTGTCCTTGCACCCACCGCCCTCTGTGTAAAGAAATAGTTCCTGATGTTGCCCTTATCTGTGCCCCCTCTATCTTCAAATTTTGGGCTTTCTGGATGATGCTACCCTCTTGTACATTGTTGATTCCCTTTGGTACTTGATAGTTTCTATCATGCCCCTCTTCATTGCACTTATATGTAATGTCCTTTAGTGTCTCTTCATCTGGCTTCATTCTGGTGCATATCCTTCAACATTTTAGTTGCCCTCATTTGTACAGCCTCCATCCTGTGTATATCCTTGCAGAAATATGCTCTCATCCACGGCAGGCTGTCGTGGAATGAGTCATACCAAATATGTACACAGGGATAAGAACTTCATTTCTGGACTTCATTTTAATGTGATGGCTCCAATGCATCCCAGTATACCCCAGCCCTCCTTACTGCCTTCTTGCATTTCTTGCATACCTTTAGGTCATCTGACACAGGTCACTGTCCATTTTGTTGTTGTTAGTCTATCCCCATTGTGCACTGTTACGTGCATAATGTCAAGTGTGTTCCATCTTTCTTTCACAAACCTTGTTTACCTCCCAAAATGGTAAGAACTATGCCCAAACACAGCTGAAATAAAATAAAGTAAAAAGTGGTGTCCTTGACCTCATTATATTCCTACTTACAAAACCAGAAAGCCAGCACTCCAGATGAATAAATGCCAAGAAAAATGTTCACTGCTAGTGCAAATTTATTGATGGCAAACAAGCCACACAAATGACCCCTGCACTCTGGTGGTTAGGCCTTCATTAGGGTACTACAAGAGTACAGCAGGGAGCTTCAAGACAATCAATAAAACAAAACAGGCAGTTCTGGTCTTTCTTGACACACTCACATTATGTGTGCACACAGTTCCCAGAACTGTGCACCCCAAAATGCTGCTGTCTTATGTCCAGAAATTCCAGACTGCACATATTGAGAAATGATGAAAGCATTATGTGCTGAAACGTCTGTGGTCTTTCTTGACGACTACATTATGCGTGCACAAAGTCCCCATAATTGTGCACCTCAAAATGCTGCTGTCTTACATCCAGAAAATTCCAGACTCCAAATGAATAGAAATGAGAGCATAAAATGGAATGAAAAGTCTCCATTAATTCATGCCACACTCATTCATGCATGCACTCAGTCCCCATAATTGTGCACACCCAAAATGCTGCTATCTTATGTCCATAAAATTCCAGACTACACATATTGAGAAATGATAAGAGCATTATGTGCTTAAAAGTCTGTGGTCTTTCTTGTTGCACTAAATTATGCATGCACACAGTCCCCATAATTGTGCACCCCAAAATGCTGCTGTCTTATGTCCAGAAAATTCCAGACTACACATATTGAGAAATGATGAGAGCATTATGTGCTGAAAAGTTCATGTCTTCTTGACACACTAAATTATGTGTACACAGTCCCCATAATTGTGGAACAAAGAAATGGTGCTGTATAAATATGACAAAAATTCCAGACTCCACATATTGAAAAAATGATGAGACCAATAAATGTGAAAAAGTCTCCATGAATTTGTGCTGCACTCATTCATGGATACACACTCCAACAAGAACTATGTCACCTGCTGCTGCTCTTGGAATTTCATGTAATGCTTCTTGCACTGACTGGGCTGATGCACAGAGTCTTACTAAATGATGTGATTGCAAAAGATGACCATTGAGTTAACCATGATGATGTGATGTTGTTGTTGATTACCCAAAGTCTGCTGTGCTGACCCAAACAGAAAGGATGCCCTATGTGTGTGTACACTCATACTACCCTTGGTAAGTTAATGTACCTGGCACCATCAGGGTTTTCCACAGAACCTGACCATAAATGTTTATATACACACATATTTATATATATATATATATATATATATATATATATATCATATATATATATATATATATATATATTATATAATACAAAATCACACATGCCCCACAACGCAAAGCATCATGGGCTGCATATGCAAATCACCACAGAATGTTATGCTGGTCCAACTTTAAGCAGAATTGCATGGTGCTGAAGGCCTCTCACACAGTTTGCAAAGGGTGCTAACAGAAGACATAGACACGTGTTTAGTCCTACCAGGACTCATCAGTATGCCTCATCTGTTTGACACCCCAATGGAATGGACCAGCTACCCCTAAGGCAGGGTGCCTGGGATATATTGTGGTGAACCCATTAAAATAAAAAACTATTTAAAAGACAAAGAACCTCTGTGCATAAACACTGAGGCTAGGGTTACCCAAAGGGCATTTGGCTGGGAAGCCAAGTTTCAAGAAAATACAAAATCACACATGCCCCCACAACGCAAAGCATCATGGCTGCATATGCAAATCACCACAGAATGTTATGCTGGTCCAACTTTAAGCAGAATTGCATGGTGCCGAAAGGCTCTCACACAGTTTGCAAAGGATGCTAACAGAAGACATAGACATGTGTTTCGTCCTACCAGGACTCATCAGTATGCCTCGTCTGTTTGACACCCCAGTGGAATGGACCAGCTACCCCAGGCAGGGTGCCTGGGATATATTGTGGTGAACCCATTAAAATAAAACTATTTAAAAGACATGCACAGAGGTTCTTTGTCTTTATATTTACATATACATGTATTCATTGCTTTTTTTGTATCACAGGTCATTATGTAGTCGAGTTGGGGTGCTCATTTTGGCTTGGTGAGGAATTTTGGCATTGTAAGTATTTTATGGGGGTGGGGTGTGTGTTATCATTTGGCAGCAAGTGTCAGTAATGGTTTCTTTTTGTGAATTCTTCACAGCTTTTATGTGTATACTGCAGTCCTGATGGTTGGGATTCAGACCAGTTGCGGGTGTGATGTTGAACTTCTTATTTGGAGAAGGCACCGATGGCAGCACACAGCACCAAGTTTCCTGCAAAAACAGATGAACAAGAAATTATTAGTACTTCATTGTAGTAACACATTCTGTTCAAAGAGTGGCTGTTACTGTCTGTTATATATCCAGCTTAACAGATACCAAGCTCTTAGTAAGCCACTCCAAGACCAAATCACAACTTTAGTACATGTAACCCATGCACTTTCCCAATGTCTTAACATAAGTTACATTTTAAAGATGTCTTGTCAAGTCTTGATAAAACTTTGTTCAGCATTGCCATGGCCTGCTGCAGCAATACAGTGTCTGATGTGCATGAAAATATATTATGTGACATACATGTCACCTACCTTTATGATTTACACTCTCTTGAAAAATGAACTACAAAAGACCTGATGAAATAAAATTGATATACTTAACTGTACCTTAAATGGATATCCTATAGGTGGTTGTAGACAGTACTGCAGTACTACAGTCCTCCAGTCCAGGAGAGTGCTTGAAACTGTTAACCAACAAAAAGAAAATAAATTGACCATATGTGTCTCTCAAGTGCATCTTAGAAATGCAACAGAAAGCATAACACAGCTCAAGGAACTTCCATAGCATGAAAAATTAGTACACATACTCACTGTAAAGTATTGTTAAAAACCTTGCAGCTGTGGCTGCTGGATGCGATCTCCATCTGCCATGGCATGGGCAGTGCATAGGATAGACAACCATCACATTCCATCTCACTGAGATAGTATCTGGCATATTTGGCTGACTGCGGTTTACTGGTGGTGGTCATGGGTACAATTTGATTTGATTTTGATTTGTATACAGGTAAGTACATTGGGATACAATCCCTTTTAGAGTACGACCGTGGTCAGTCAAAATACATACAAAACATCATAGAACAAAATAGAACATAATACAAATCAAATTAAATAGGAATATAAATTCCACGTCTCACATTAATTTAAAACTCTAATACAATTCAGCTGTTGTGCAAAAATCCATATCCCAGGAATTGTAGTTTCATAGCTAATACATCCAATCAAAAAGATATCAATCTAAGTAACATCTGCATTTAGACAAATTCTTGAAGTGTGACATTCCCTCTCACTATCTGGTGACTTTGGCTGATTGTGGTTTACTGGTGGCGGTCATGGGTACATGATAACATTCTCTCTCACTGTCTGGTGGCTTTGGCTGACTGCAGTTTACTGGTGGTGATCATGAGCACATGATGACATTCCCTCTCACAATCAGGTGGCTTGGGCTGACTGAGGGTTTTACTGGTGGTGGTCATGGGCACATGATAACTTTCCCTCTCACTATCCAGTGGCTTTGGCTAAATGAGGGTTGCTGGTAGTGGTCATGGGAACAGCTGCAACACATTCCTCTCTCACTGTCAGACACACATGGAGGGTGGCTGATATGGTGTGTATTGTGTTACAGTATTTCACTCTCAGTCAGGAGGCAGACATCTTTAATCAGTAGGTTTTAAGTGGCTAACACCTAGTACTACAAATGGACAGTTGTGTTTAAGAGGCTGACTGTGTTGCTAATGACAGCAGCACATTCTGTTAAGTCTAATAAGAAATAATACCAAGGCGGAGAAGGTAAAATAGAAGGATTGTGAATTTACTTGTGCCAAATTGCCAATATGAAATTATGGAATGAGACTCTGCTCAGGTGGGGCACTTATTTTACATTATGAACAACAAAACATGTACCATTGAAAAATGTGACAGCCTTTCAACTAGTTAACTTGAAACCCAACAACATCAACCTCCTCATCATCATCATCCAGGAGCTGCCCTTGCAGTCATGAAGGTCTGAATTGTGCCCACTAGAGAATTCTTTCTCCATGATTTCATCATCTACCTCAGTGGTAGGTCGCTTCATGCTGCATCCAGGATGGTCTGCTTCTCCCACATCACCACAACCATGACCATGACAGGGATGAATAGAGAGGTTGCAGTTCAAGCTGGTATGTGCCCCTGATTCATTTTTATGAATGTCAGCATGCTGACATTTGAGGGAGAGAGGTTTGGATATTGCTGTTACTACATATTGGGGAACAGCATGCCAGCTTTTTTTTTTTTTTTAATCTGCTGCATGAGGTGGTGCTTGTTTTAAAAGTCTTGTAAACTATTTTTACTGAACTAAAGCTTTTCTGGTGTGGAAGCCGTAGGATTAACAGGATGTGACACACTATACTTCCTGTTCTTCTCCTGCATAAATACTGAATGACCCGAGAGAGCAGGCGGTTCGTGGAGTGAATATTGCACTGGGTCTAGAGGAGCAAGTGAGACCTGAGTCTGGGTAAAGCATCCTGTTCAGGACACAAGAAAGCTGCACATTTAGAGGGACAATGAGCAGCCTCTGGAGAGGACAGTTGAGGGCCATTGCCTAGCAACAAACAAGCTCATAAAAGTGGAGCAGTGGGATTGTGAAGGACAGCTTATTCCAGGCAGATGTACATGCCAGGGCAGTCCAACACACAGGATATTGATGTTGCTGCATATTGGGGAACAGCATGCCAGCTTTTGTTTTTAAATCCACCGCATGAGGTGGTGCCTGTTTTAAAAGTCTTGTAAACTATTTTTACTGAACTAAAGCTTTCCATGGTGTTTAAGCAGGTAGAAATGACCAGCAAGTGACACACTACACTTCCTGTTCTCCTCCTTCATAAATCTGAATGACCCGAGCGAGTGGGGTGAGCGCAGCACCATTGCAGTGTCTTCTGTGTCCGCTGTGGACACCAGGGACAGGAACTAGAGCACAGCAGTAAGTAACAAACAAGAAACAATACATCACAGTGTTGTTACCTGTGTGAAGCAGGTGATATAACAGTGTTAAAAGAATGTCACAAGGAAGGGAAAAGCACGAAAATGCAAAAGCAATGTAAGCAGTGTAAGATGTATGCTGATGGGGCTAGAACAAAACAGTTCAGGTGTGACAAATACCTGTTGGTGGAAATGCTGCAGGAAGAAATTAAACAACTACTAGGTAGATTGGAGGTGAGAAAGGAGATAGGTGATTTAGAGAACTTTTGGATACCATGGTTTAAAATATAACTATTCAAGAACAAAATATAATAACTAGTACCCTAGCTGTATACAGGGGAAACTAAATCTGGATCAAAAGGTGAAAAAGGTGGTACAGATTCTAATAGGAGCAGTAAACAAACAAAATGAAGGAAGGAGATTATGTACTAAAAATGAACCCTAGTACTGTATAATAAATATGAAATATTAAACAAGACACTAGAGATAAATACTGAGAAAAAGGATGAAGCAAGGTAAGACTCTTGGACAGTTGAACCAGTAGTGGGGAACATGTTAATGTAGTACAGCTGACTGAGGCTAGTAAACAAGTACTTACTACAAACAGTTGTATATTGATACTGAATAAAACAAGATCTGGCAGAGCCATTATGACTGTGAATGCATTAACTAGATAAGGGTGTTTCATGGGCTTAAACATAAACATTTATTTATTTATTTATTTAAAAAATATCAGATTTACAAACCTTGAGTCAGAGACTCATTTACAAAGGCACCTTTGTCGAAACTAATGCAAAGACAGCACAGTTAACAAGTCCAAAACAATGTCTCGAGAGCAGACCATTATAACAATCATTCACTGGAGATACATGGGTAGCAGTAGATAAACAGATTACATAGTTTAAGCACACAGGCACCACATCAAGAAGACCAAAGCAGTTTAAACAATATACAATAGCTAAAGCAAATAGACATCAGAGTCAAAGAAGCCAGAGTTTTCACATGAAGGCTCTTGCATACACTAACTGAATCAAAGTATAGTACATTGAGAAAGGGCATATTTAAGCAATAAGACACAACAGGCTGTGTGTTATCATGTAATAACATCACCCTGGGGTGGCTGAAGCATGTGGTGAAGTCGATTTATTTATTTGCACGCATTAATCCACTGGATCAGCAATATTATATTGCGCCGTGCCCAGTGCAGATTTTACAGCACTGGTCCTGGTCTGGTGATCTGTATTTACCCATACAACACTGCATATGGCTTAGTGATATACTGTACAGATGGCTGCAGAGTCTAACCCATTGAAGGTTGAAGTTTCAGAAACCGTTATGCTACAAATATCAAGACTCACTCCTCCCTCACCCCGAGTCACAATTAATCCTCTACCAAAGTCATGCTTAAATACTGGTGCCTTTACATCCATGCCACTAAGCTTTTAATGCCAACATGCTTCTTCTGCTGCTATGAGTTAAACTCTTTATTTAAAAACATTTTGTTGAGAAATTTTTGTTTCAGTATATCCATGGTCAGGAAAATGAGTTTGTAAAAGAAACCAAAATCCCCATTTATCAGTTCATTGAATCACAATACATCATGTTATGAATTTTCAGATTCTATGTCTAACCTACAGTAAGTCAAACAGAAATTAGACACAATGCCTCACCTATTTGCAAGTGAAGCAAAGTGGTTATTATCATTCAGTTGTAAACACCTATAGTCACAGCCAGGATTCAATCTCAATCTCAATTTTATTTATTTATTTAAGGCGCCTTCTAAAACCAAGGCGCCTGTACAATACTAGATAAAACAATTACAAATACAATAAACAACAATATTAAAAATCATTATATGCTTTACTAAAGAGGTGAGTCTTTAAAGATTATTTAAAACTATGGACAGTAGGGCTTTCCCGCACCACAATGAGTAGAGAATTCCACAGGGTCTGGCCATAAAACTAAATGATCTTGCCCCTGAAGTTTTTAAATGAACCCTGGGAATCTCTAGCAATCCTCATCAGTGGATCGGAGAGAGCGGAGGACAGTAGGGATGAAGGAGATCTTTCAGGTAAACTGGTCCCTGATCACGAGGGCCTTATAGGTCATCAAACTGACCTTGAAAGTGATTCGCCAGCAAACTGGCAACCAGTGCAGACCACGGAGCACAGGCATTATATGACTGGCCCAGATGAGCCCGCCAACAGCCTGGCTGCCGATTCTGCACTAGCTGCAGGTGGCGAATCTCAACCCAGGAAGCCCTAGGTAGAGCTAGCTGCAGTAGTCAAGGCGGGAGGTAACGGGTACGGACCAAATAGGCAGATCATATGGGGAACCAGGTGTTTCACCCAGGCGATGTTCCTCAGATGGTAAAAGAGGTTTTGACAACTGCTGACCCTGAGATTTAAATGTCAAGCGGTCATCAAATGCAACGCCCAGATTCTGCACTCGGTCTGAGGTAATTAGCAGGATATCCCTCGAGCCATAAAACCCGAGGGTAATCCAACCAATAAACCCACCTCCCGTGATCCTGGCCCACAACCAACACCTCAGTTTTATCAGGGTTCAACCTCAGCCAACTCACATTCATCCAGTCCTGGATTTTAGCAAGACAGTTATTAAAGACCGAAAAGGCAGCATCTTGACAGGGCGCAAAGGACATGTACAGCTGAGTATCCTCGCATAGCAGTGAAAACTCAGACCATACTGCCTAATAATCGCTCCTAATGGCAGCATATACTGCAAAACAACATGGGTGCTAAATGGAACCCTGCGTTCTACAGGATAGGGAGAATGATGCTGAGGAAAAATCCCAGACACCACTCTCTGAGTCCTACCTCGAGGTAAGACCGAAACCAACTGAGGACTGTACCAGACAGTCAACAGATAGACCGAGGCCTTCCAATAGCACACCATGGTCTACAGTATCAAATGCTGCAGAGAGATCAAGAAGGACCAGAATGGAATGAGATCTTCGATCTCTCGCTATTAGGAGGTCATTTAGCACCTGAATCAGAACTGTCTCAGTACTATGTCTTTTTCTAAATCCTAACTGAGAGAATCGAGAGATTGTGGCTGGTCAAATGATCATTTAACTGCAAAGCAACCACCTTCTCAATAACTTTACCAACAAAGGGTAAGTTAGAGACAGGCCTGTAGTTTGCCAGGCAGTCCAGGTCCAAGGAGGATTTCTTAAGAAGGGGCTGGACCACCGCCTCCTTTAGAGGATTTGGAAAACCTCTCCATGGACCTACAGACTATCTCAGCTAGGATGGGGCCGATTTTATCCACACACCCCACTAAGAGACGGTGGGGCCCGGATCCAAACTACAGTTGGTCGGACGCACACTGTATGATCATCACAATTTCTTCAATTGTGGGAAGGCCAGTCAGACCACACAAACTGGGTGTCCCACATCTCCTGCCGACCATCACTACTCCCATTAGAGAGGGTTAGATGGATGTCCGATCTGATTGTGGCAACCTTATCTGAAAAGAATAGAGCAAACTCCTCACACTGTTTGAGAAAACGCTTGGGCTGCAGACAGATTGGATTGCACAATCTGTCCACAGTCCGGAAGAGCTGAGCTGGTCTATTCTTTGCAGCAGCAATCTCTGGATTCACATTGCTAGACTCTGGGTAAGTATGACACCTAAGTTTCCGAAATACTGGTACCTTATCCAGCTGTGTTCTGCTTGGTGTGTGTGTGTGTGTGTGTGTGTGTGTGTGTGTGTGTGTGTGCATGTGTGTGTTGCTCTTAGGATGGTGGTGTCAAATGCTGTGAGGTGCCTAGGGAACTTGTTATCAGAAAGTTCCAGGAAGTGTTTAACCCATTCTACTTCTATAGCTTTCTATGATGTCTATACTATCCATTATAGCATTGATGATCTGGGCAGTTTCTGTGCTTTTATGTTTGTGTATAGGTTGATAAAATTAAAAGTTTTAAAATTGAAACACTCCTGCTAGCTAGACCTCACACACAGAAAATAAAAATAGTGAATTAGAGCTATTTAGTAGCTGTTGTCTTACAGAAACCCCAGTTAGCTAGCTTTCCCTGGACTGGGAAGGAGAAGCCTGAGAGGGCAGGGGGTCAGCAAGATCAGCTCCCAGGGTGGGGACTGACCAAAGGAGCAGACACGAAGCCCGCTAGGCCTATTCTGCTGGCATTTTTGTATGTTAGTATGCTTACTACACCAACACCATGAACCATAAAACAGATGCCTGCCATAACTAGGTAGGCAGTATAGCACAGTGGTTTAAGGCTCTTCTCTGCAAATCTGGAGATCTAGGTTTGAATCCCCAGCCCCACAGAAATGTGGAGTATCTTTATGAAAGTATAAAATATTGTGAAATGATTTTAAAGCAGTTCACATGCTAAATCCTACTGCCACATTCAAAACATCATACCCTACCTACTTACCACATATAAACTCAACTATATTAAAAATAATTCTAGGCACTTTATTTTTAACCAGGAGAGACACACTAAGTTGAACGCTTGTTTACAGGTGTGACCTGGGAGCACAAGGAAGTTAAGTGATTTGCACAGGGTCACACAGTATGCAAGTGGGGGCGGTGGGAGTCAAACCCAGGTCTCCAGGTTTGTAGCTCAGAGCCTTAAACCACTGCCTACTTAACCATTTACAACACGATTACACTATATAATACATACTTCTCAAACTTGAAAGAAAAAATACACTTTATCATCAAAGTCTGTATTTACCAAGTACTGTGCCCATGTTTAAAATAATTTGAACCCCCAATAAATGTGCCCTGACATGAAACTGCATGTTTAACTGTAAAGACAATTAAAATTGTATTTCTAAATACATTACTAACACCAATGCTTCATGATTAAAACAGTTTCAACCCTCCCTCCAACATGGATTGCATTCTGGGAAGATTGCCTTGGCAAGATGCTATAAAAACCTGAAAACAGGTTTAATGGAGTGAATGCTGACATCCTATTTCTAGTGTTCATGAGAAAAGAAAAAATAGTCAAGATTTTTTATGTCAGCTCTGATCAGAATAGCCTTTAAAATCACCAATTGTTTTCTTGTTCAATGTTTTCTAATACATCTCAAACTTAAAAGAAAATACACACTTTATCATCAAAGTCTGTTTTCAGCTTCCTACCGCATTTCATTTGTAAAAAATGATCTTGTCACAGACCACAATCAGCACTAACTACTAACAGAATGCTGATACCTACATTTACAATTTAACAAATACTTGAAATCAAAGATTCTATGTGTAACCTAAAGTAAGTCAAACAGAAATTAGACACAAATGCCTACCTATTTGCAAGTGAAGCAAATGTAGTTATTATCATTCAGTTGTAAACACCTATAGTCACAGCCAGGATTCACATTGCTAGACTCTGGTAAGTATGACAAGTTTCCTAAATACTGGCACCTTATCCAGCTGTGTTCTGCTTGGGGGTGTGTGTGTGTGTGTCAATGCTTTCAAAGTTTTGAAACTACTAAAGACAAATTATATATAAACTATACATATATATAATGTTTAAGAAAAACATGTGGCTCTTGCTGTAAATTAGAATGTGTGTCTAGGTCTCCTCTGAGGCCCTAGGTGGTTCTGATAATCATTTGTTCCAAATGATTTTAAGTCAATTTAAAGGCATTAAATATCTTCTGTTCTGTTATGTTCTGTTCTCCACTGCACAGGCATGTCTGTGTCCTAAACTAGTGTATCTTGTTACAGCATGCTAGAGCTATCTCATGCACCCCACATGAATCAGAAAAGTTTGGGGTGGAGGCGGAGGTGGATCTTACTCCCAAAAAAAAAAAAACTAATGCTGCCTCCCACTACTCAGGTTCCAGTTCTTGTACCACCCATTTAAGAAAGAAAATAGTACCCTGCAACCATTGACTAACATGAAAGCGTATTTATTTGAGGGTGGAAACATTGCTTGGAGGAGGGTAAGGCGGAGGAGACTATTTGCACCTTCAGTCAGTTCCACGAACAGAAAACATGACAGCACTCCTTTTGTAATGTAATACTACTGTAGGCTCTGCCCACAGTCATAAAAATCAGAGTTTTAGTGAAGAAACAATAAAAAGAGACATTCTTGTCATTGGTGACTCAACAATAAGGGAACTGATGAGATAGTTTGCAAAGGCAGAAACTTGCATACCAAGTCAGTACACTTCCTGGTGTGAGAGTAACTGACTTAGAGAATATACTGAGGGACTGAAGGAGAACACACAAACCCCTGGTCATATTACATGTGGGGACCAATGATATTGGCAGAAATAAAATGTTGGACATACAAAGAGTTATACTAGCTTAGCAAACAGAATCAAAGGAAAAGGAGGAAAACTCATAATTTTGGGAATCTTACCAGGGCATGGACCAAATGACCATAAAAACTGGGCCATAAACAAAATGAACAGTTGGTTGTGCTCCTTCTGCATAGACAGAAGTATTGGATTTATGGACAACACCAAAACCTTTCAAAACAAAGGTATTTTTAAACAGGATGGATTGCACCCAAATAGGGCAGGTACAAGAATTTTGGGCATGAAACTAAACAAAGTAATAAAGTTTCATTTAAACTGGATGGAGAGGACAGAGGGCTCCAGACATGATGGCTAATCATGCCAAAAGCATACTAGGAAATGGGGACATAGGCTGGAATGGGGTATTATTAAACACAAGGGTCCAGATATTCAGACTGCACCAGGCTGTGGTGCAAGCCAGGGCACAGTGCAACTTGGCTGTGCAGGGGCGTTGACTGGGCGATATTCAACGGAGCTGCACCATGGCACAGCATCATTGAATATTGCACCTGGCTACCCACAGTGCACATGGTGCAGTGGCACTGTACCAGCGCAAGTGGCCAGAGTTGAGCAGGGGATGCGCTAAGCGCAAGTTCCGTAGCGCTATGTGCAACAACCGCAATATTCAGGTACGATGCAAATGGGGCCATAATGTATGCAAGACACAAATGGGGCCATTTGCATGCCATTATGGCCCCATTTGCATGCAGGTGCACCGATCCCGTGACTTCGCGCCTGGCGCCTCAAGCGGCAGCCGCTAGACTGACGCCCCTGCACAGCACGGCAATGCGCCTCTGCCCGATCACGGGCATATGTAGATTTAATTAATCATCCAATATCTCTGGTGGTCAGTGGACTGCTCAGAGTAATCACGGGCATCTGTGTAAAAATATAAGTCCAATATCCCTGGTGGTCCAGTGGACGCTGCAGCTCTGATCGCGGGCATCTGTGTAAAAATGTGTCCATCTTTGGTGGTCCAGTGGACCACTTGAGCCTGGATCAAGGGCATATGTAACACATAGAGCGCCAATATCCCTGGTGGTCCAGTGGTACACCCTCCCCACCTGCCCACTGGAGCCCCACCACCCCGCCTCCCCAGTCAGCAGTGGCGGCAGCACCACCCGTTGCCTCACCGCCCGCCGCCTGTCAACTGACAGAGTGTGTTAGGCACGCCTATTGGTCCACAGCATGAGACAATAAGCATGCAGCCCATACCGTACTGCCAGTCCAGATATGTGAATGGATCCATGTGTATAGTATATGCATGCCCATTGGTTCATGTTTGGACCAATGGGCATACAGCCCTACCCGACACCGTCAGTCGGTGGGTGGCGGGCGGCAGGCGGGTGGTGCTGCTGCCCACCTGCTGACTGGGGGAACGGGGCTGGGGCTCAGTGGACGGGTGGGGAGGGGTACCGCTGGACAACAAGGGATATTGATTTCCTATTATTACATATGCCCGCTGACTGCTGCAAGTTGTCCACTGGACCATCAGGGATATTGGACATATTTTACACAGATGCCCAAGATCGGGCTGCAAGTGGTCCACTGAACCACCGGGATATTGGACTTATATTTTTATACAGATGCCTGTGATCAGGTTACTAGCGTCCACTGACCACCAGGATATTGACTTATATTTTGCCACAGATGCCCATGATCAGGCTGCAAGCGTCCACTGGACCACCAGCGATATAGGACTGCTTTTTTCAACAGATGCCCGTGATCGGGCATGGGGTGCCACCATGAAGTTGCAGTCAGAGGGCTACCCAGATGTGGCAGCTGCCGTGTTGTGCCTTGGCATATGGCAGCTCACCTGTGGGTGGATGGCTGTTGTTCCTTTTTTGGCTCACCTGTGTGCAGCGCAAGTGCGGTTGCACATGCATGGACTCAGCACATCCCGGGCTGAATATCGGGATGTGAGGAGTATGCATGGGTATGCCCCCACCTGTGCGCGTATATTACTGATGTGTTTCATGCATCGGGATTTGTGCCAGTCAAACTCCTATTTGAATATCGCGCTGGTGACAATGGTCGCGTGATGGTGCAATACTGTTGCACCATGCAACCCTTCTGAATATCCTGGCCAAGGTGTTTAATAAATAAATTCTATGAATTCCAGTACATGCTAGCATCTAGGGACATTGATATAGCATTAGTAACTGAAACCTGATGGGAAGATGCAGATCCCTGGGAAAAGAATATAAAAGGTTACAATTTATATTCTAGATCTAGCTCCCATAGGAAAGGAGAGGGAGCTGCTATTTATAAAAAAAAAAACACTATAAATAGTAAACAAGAAACAATACAGTTAGAAAATGTGGCAATGCTATGGATTAAAATTGCATAAAACGATATCCAAGATAACGTTGGGACTCATCTATAGACCACCATCTATGTCCAAACAGGAGGACGATCTCCTACTAGAGTACATATCAAAACTAGACCCAGCAGACAATATTTTTTAGCAGGGATTTTAACCTACCAGAAATAGACCGGCTAGAACTAAAAGGTAAAACCAAATCAGAAAAGACTGGTTGGATGCATTTGATCAGGTTGGTATAGAACAAAGAGTAATTTCAGCAACCAGTGGCCAGAATATTCTGGATATAATTCTAACAATTATGGGATAAAGTAGACAATATCAAGGTCAGCAGTCCCTTGGGCAATAGTGATCACTGTTCAGTGTTCTTCAGGTTAAATGGAGAACTGAGGACTAACAATACAACAAGCCAAATAAATAAACTAAATATTGGTAAAGCAGACTTTCCTACTCTTAAAGCAAAATGAGTACCTGGGATTGGGTAACGGAATTTAATAACCAATCAGTGGGTGGGATGTGGAAATCTTGCTAGGAAAATCACTATGGAAGTTAATAAATATATACCAAATATACCAAAATATAGTAACAAGAAAAATAATACAGGATGGTTTAATTGAAAATAATCAAAAAAAATGGTCAGAGAGAAAACCAAACTCTTTAAGATGGTAAATAAAAAGACAATCCTGAAGGGTGGCTCTTGTTTAGAGAAACGGTCAGAAACTAAAAAATCAGAAAGGCAAAATCGGAATATGAGGTACATTTAGCAAACAGAGTGAAGGATAACTACAAGCATTTTATACTTATATTAATGCTAAAAAAGGTAGTACCAACATAGAACCATATACAAACCAAAGGGAAAATTAGTTACTAATACCAAAGAATTGGCAGACATGCAATCTACATATATTTTAGCTCAGTATTCAATGAACATAATTTGATAACAAAGGAAAATAGAGCACATTTTCTTCCAGGACAGATAATAATAGATCCCAAGGATATCCAGAAAAGGCTGGATAACATTAATGTTAACAAATCACCAGGACCGGATAATCTCCATCCCAAAGTGCTCAAGGAACTAGCAGAAAGTCTGGCTCCACCTTGACACATATATTTCAGAATTCTTAGACCAGGGATAATAGTGCAGGTTGAGAGAAGCAACAGTGGTGCCATTATCAAATAAGATCTAGCCAGAGCCGATAGGGCTGTGAAGAGCTACCAAATGATCAAAGTCATTTTCCTGTTGATGCCATATAGTGCTGTTTAGTCACAATCATCACAGTGCTCTCAGATCCAAATAACCATTTTCCCGTAATAAGCCCTCATTTTTCCTGTATGTTCCTGTAGAAGCAGCATCAAATCTCTATATAAATCCCTGTAGATTTTTCCATAAGCCACTAGTTCCTTATTTGTGACTTTATTGTTTATTTAAATGTAATATGTTGGCAGCCTTTTATCAGCAAAAGGGCTCTGATTTACTGTTAGGTATTAAAATTATATGTCAAGGAGCCGTGGTCAGGGTTCTGGAGGCCGTCACCCAATCAGCCAGGCACCAATTTCCGCTTTGCTACCCTGAGGAGTGATGTGCCACTGACGGCAAGGCATACGCCGATGTCCATCAATCTCCTGCTGTATTGGGGCAGACATCCTGTTGTACTCCCAGCCTCTGCCAGGAGTCAGCAGGCACTTGAGCCGCGTATCCACCCTCCTCCCGAGGCGAGCCATTGTCGGACGCTCATTTCCTTTTTCGGCGGCCTCCGGCAACCTGAGTCCGCTCTGAACCCGGGTTGCTGGCGTTACAGATGGAAATTCAACCACTGCGCTGGTGGTCCAGCTGAATGATTTGGATTTATATGGAATCCATAAGGCATAAAGGGGAATTTATTTATTCGCTGAATTTTGTTGACTGGTAGGCCCTCAACACTCAGAAGTTCCTGTTTCAGGGCGGGGTGAGGGGCAGATGGTAACCAACTGAAATTGTAACATGGCATAACCTTACTTGAACCAGATTAAGCTGTTGGTGGATTGTTAGTGAATGGGGAAATTTGGCCAGGACACAAGGGAAATTCTCCTACTCTCCTGTAGGAGGAAGTGCTGGCTGTCTTTGAGATGGCCACTCACGTTGGTCCTCGATGTGCACAGATGTGCGGGAGGCTGGGGAGCGGGTCTCCTCCCTACCTCGACTTGCTTAGAGATCAAGACTCAGGAAATATATTGTTTTCACTGTTGGATAACGGAGAACTTTATGAATTCAACTGACCGCAATCTACATCAAGTAGAGGATTTCATGAAACATCCAGTACAATCTTGTAAAATTTCTCGACCGGTTCAGGCAGAGGAAATCATCAACAGGTTGCATTTTCTGAATTTTGGAGCAACAGCCTTTGATCCTGTAATTACCGATCTAGAAGACAAAGGTACTGCGGTTGCAACTGCAAGTAAAGAAGAGAGTTCTCTGATTGTTTTCAGCTGCAGCAAGCTTCAGATACAGCCGATTCTTTGGTAACTGCTACTGCGGCTGCTCAGCCTACCATGGCAATGGAGACTTCAGAAAAGTAAACACAGAGGAGCTTTCTATGAAGGAGTTACCGAAAAGGAAAACTCTGGGATTCAACCCAGAAATTCTTGAAGGGGTTCAAATTTGAGTCTGAATGATGCGCTGCAGGCTGCAGGATGGATACTGGAATTAGATGGCTCTGGAAACACGACCTTCAGATCCTACAGTCGCCCAGTATGAGGAGATTGAAATTATGAAAACAGGTAAAATGATCTATTCTCCTAAAAGAGCTGAATCATGTAATGCACAGCAGAATGTAGAAAATCAAGAGTCAGTGATGTTAAATTCTGGTTCTACCCCGCTGCTCTAGTACGAATGACTAATGATAAAGTTGAAACTGACAAAGTTGGTCCCCAGACAGTGAAAGTGAGTTCTGGTATGTCTGAACAGTTGCTGCTTCCCAGTACTTCTAGTTTTGAACAGATAAGAAGGAAGAGGCCCTATCAATAGGGCTTGGTGAGCAAAATATACAAGATCCCAATAAAAGGAGATTTTTAAACCTATGCTTCGGATGGCAGATTTGTTTAAGAATAAAGGAGAACCTGCACCTCAGAAGAATGCCATTAGTTGTTATACAAAGGAGGACTGGAGTCCCTATAGACAAAGTATCTGTAGGTAGAAATTTCCTGAAGAATTCAATGAAGTTTTATGCCTGAGATATTTGCTCTTATTCACACAGATGAATATAATTATGATATAAGTTTCAAAACTGTAGAAGCCCTGGATAGATTTTGGGTAAAATATAATGAAATGAAGAATTCCATTTGGACTCCTTTCTTGGCTATACCTATCACAAAACCAGCAGTGCACACTGTCACAATCATTTTAAAAATGAAGGCGAAATATCAGACATTTTGTATTGGCTTAAAAGAGATGTGAAGTATTGGAACAACCAATTCCAGTTATTGATTCAGAACAAATTTGGACGGGAGGATGAAGAGTTAAATGTAAATTGTCATGTTAAATACAGGCATTGGACATCTTCCAGGCTGTTTTTTTGGGGAAAGACAAAGGTTCCCTTTTCTATCCTGGACAACCAAAATCTTGTCATCGCTATGGTTCCAGGTTACACCTAAGCAATGCATGTGACACTCAAAATGTACCCATTGTTTGGAACTAGGACATTTGGCAACATCTTGTATGAATACGTTCAGATGTAATTTATGTGAGGAAAGAGGCCACTCCTATGTTAAATATCCTGGGCCTCACATAATGGGAAGATGTCTCTACTTATGAAGCAATCATCACTCAGGCACAAAACAAGGCTGTGCGAAAGCCTCTGAATTATGGATGAAAGAAATATATAACCAAAAAGCTAAGGAATCAGAGAAAACACAGAGACACAAGTCACAGAGAAGGCACAGTTACCCTTCAAGATTCTGTACCACAAATCCTGAACCTACTAATCTGCCTCAGGGTGATAACATTTCTGGCACTACAGAATGGAAATGGAGCAAGTTGATGATACTAATTTAGTGGTTTTATAACAAGAAACAGAACCTCCAATTCTCTTGGAATCCATGCCCCCCAGTATGTTCTGACCCTCCATTTACAACAGTAACTCATAAAAAAAAGCCATAGCTAAGACAGATAGTACAATCAGATCTAAAGAAAAAGTAGGAAAATTGCTCAAGGAACACCTAAATGGGCTTCAATGAATCAGTATACGGTTTTGTCTAAAGAAGATTCTGATGAAATGGATTCAGATACTTCGTCAGTCTCCTCTTTACTAAGGATCAATCCTCCGGGTGGGTGAATTCAGCTCTGCAGATACAGTAAGAAAAAAGTGGTCTACAAGATTTCATTCATAGAAACATTAGCAGTACCTGAGAGACAGGAGGAGTAAAACATTTTACAATATAGCATCTCTCAGTATTTTGTCTTTAAATGTTAATAGTATAAAAATAGTTAAAGTTGTCTGACCGTCCTATCAACACTTTTACATCAGAAGACAGACATTATCTGTATTCAAGATACTAGGCTTAAAACTTTACATGAGATTGCCCAAGCTACTAGGCTATGGACCCCAGGAGTTTCCTTTTGGTCACAAGGTCTGGACATATGTGATGGGGTGGGGATTCTATTTCTTATATCTGAATTAAAAGTTACTAGATTGATAGAGGTAGAATTGGGTCGAGCATTACTCCTTGATATTCAGTATGGTCCAACTAGAATAAGACTGATAAATATGTATGCACACAAGGTAAAGCAAATTGTATAACCTTATTTAAAAATTCAGCCCTATTTACATACAGCTAGACTAATTATTTGGGGGATTTCAATTGCAGTATAGTGAAAGAAGATAGGGATTCCAAACTGATAAAATCTATCGTGACAGTAATGTTTTAAAATATATCATTTCTACATCCCATTTACAAGATTCTTACTGGATGATTCAGAAGAAGGGAGCATTAACTTATATTAGAGGATCTCATTCCACCAGAATTGACTTTATTTTACTTCAGATTTTTAGAAATTTCTCATGGAAAGTCTGGGATATGGCTTTTTCCAACCACAAAGCCATATAAATAGTAATAGAATGGGGTAATAGAACACCCCGTGGGAAAAGTCCATGGAGATTAAACACTGAATTATTGCAAGTAACAACTGTTAATAAAAATGGGAGCAATGTGGTCTGCAAGAAAATCAGTATTATGTCTTTATGACTCATATACTGAATGGTGGGAAGATTCCAAAAGCATTTTAAGATACTTTTCAGACCATGGCAGGAAAGACTAACATGCACCTCTATTTAAATTACTTAGAAAACAACTTCATTCTTTAATTTCTAAGACAGAAACTCTGAAAATAGATTACACTGGTCAAATTTCATTGATAAAAAGAAATGTACAAAATTCAATATAATAGAGCAAAGACTCTAAAATAAGAGTTACGATTTGGTACTACTGGTAACAAACAAACCTTTGACCCCTTTTAAGATAATAAAAAAGAGGGAAATAAGAAAATATTACAATTGGAAGATCAAGGGGGAATATACAAAGTACCAAGACAGGTATTTTGAATATAGTACACCAATATGTTATTGATACCCTAGGTACAACCATTGAGGTAAATAATCCAGAAAGTTATTTTTGAAACTTCAGTTCCCTTCTTTATTAGAACAACAAAACAGAAATTAATAGTACCAGTGTCAACTTTAGAAGTATAGTCAGTGATTTTTCTTTAGTAAACGGTACTACCCCAGGGTAGATGGTTTGACCCCAGAATTTATAAACATGTTATGGTCCACTTAGTACCAGAATTAACTCATTTATTTAATGAACTACTACAGTCTGAGAAGATATCAGAGAATTTATTTCAGAGTTGATTTTCTTATATAAAAAGGGACAGGTATCTTTTAAAAACTGGAGACCAGTTTGTATTATGAATACAGATTTCAAAATCTTAGGAAATTTTTACAAAAGACTGAGTCAGGTCTCTAGTACATTAATTAATAAAGTCCAAACATGTTCCATAGAGAGAACGGGGTAACAGATAATTTGATTAGTTTGAGGGAACTTTTCAAAGAACTCCAATAGATGAAGTAGATGGGTTTTTTTTGAGCCTTGATCAACAAAAAGCTTTTGATTCTGTAGCTCATAGTTATTTATTTAAAACCTTGTATTTTTTGGGTTACCTGTACTATTCATTCAATGGATAGATCTGCTCACGCCATTCCCAGAGTAAATGGATGGTCAGGACAAACAATACAAATTTGTCGAGGAGTACAACAAGGTGTCCCTTAGTCCTCTATTCTATGTTTATTGTATTGACCCTCTATTACGACAAATACAAATGAATAATAAAATTGAGGGTATTAAGTTAACAGTGGATACAGTCCCAATTTCTGTAATGGCATATGCAGATGATATAATTTTAGTAGTTCAGAAATCAACTGTAGACAGGGAAATAACAAAACTGTTAGAAAAATATTTTGTCATCTCAGGATCACATATTAATACAGAGAAAAGTATAGGTTTACAGTTAGGAGGTAAAGAATTGATTCAAACCTCATTTACTGGCATATGTTTAACACAAGATCCTATCCCCATTCTGGGGTATTATTTGTCCTGGAGATCTTGCTCTTCTGAACTGGGAAGAGAAAATAGTCAAAGCAAAATTTATCTAAATTTGGGCTAATAGACAAATTTCAAAAAGGAAAAGAATATTATTGATAAAACTTTATTGGTACCTATATTTTTGCATATCAGTGTTATATTTCCAATCCCAATATAGTTGGAAACTTTATTACATAGTATTTTTAGGGCTTCTGGGGAAGTTGATGAACCCAATCAAGAGAGACATTACTTATAGACCAATTAATGAAGGAGGTATAGTGATGGTTAATCCATTAGCCTTCTATTATAGTTTATTTTATATTTCAATATAATAAATTGGCAAGGAAATAAGAATAAAGTATGGCAAGAGAGCATATCAGAATGGATTAAAATTTGTATCAATGCATGGACACAGGAAAAAGTAGATTACTTTCCAAGTTGCAGATCATACCTACCTATGTGAAACCAATATTTCAGAAATTAATTAAATGGAAAGTTCAATGCACTCAAGTCATGGTGGCTCCTAAACAAAAGACGTGAGATAATCATGAAAGCTATTTGTCAAGAGGTGGTGATCCTACCAAATTGTCCAATAAATGGAAACATACTACTATTTCGAATTAACAAACAAAAGAATACCTGATTTTACCTGGGATTAACTCTGTTAACTATTCATGATAAATTGAATGTTAAAACAATAACAAGCATAGATCTAGAGAAGAGCGATTTTGTCCAAGAGACTCATGCCAAGGTGTATTAGAGACACAAGAACATCTTTTCATGAAATGTCCCTATGCACGATTAATATGGGATGAAGTAATCTGAATTTGGAAAATACCATGGCTTTCTACAATAACATATATTGAACTGATTTTTCAGTATATTCTAAAGATTGGAATACCTGCTCACTCAGTACTCAAATTATTTTTGCTATTATTAAGTACTATTTATGGCAATCTAGATGCAAATGGGTTTTACAGCAATATTATATGTCCACAGAAGTATTTTTGAAAATTACAAACTTCTTTAAGACAAGTTTATGAAGAAGATAGTAAAAGACAGTCAAAAAGAAGATGGATTATTTATGGTTTGGCTGCACTAATTTGTTATAAAAAAGAAGAAAAACAGAGGAGAGCTACATGATATGAAGACTTGCTCATCAAAAAGACATAATGAAATCAGTAACTGAAGATAATATTTCAATAAGACTTGGAGAAAGTCACATATAATGTTTTTTTCCTTCCTGTTTTTTATAAAGAAATTATTATTGTTTGTTAAGGTCAGTTATTGAATTTTGATTCCCTATTTTCCCCAAAATCCCCTATTCTGAGGTAGATGGCACTGTGACTGGTGCTGCTATGGCCAGTCTGCCTGAGGCTTCATGGAGGATGGATGTGCTTAGGGCTGGGGAACAGGCCTCCTCCCAGTCTTAAAAAATCGTGAGACCGATCCTGCTATTAGCAATATTGGGAGTTTATCTCAAGAGGTTTCAACATGGAAGAGAACCGCTGCAGGAAGATATGGATCAGGTACCTGCAATGGCCAATGCGGTGGATATCCGTGAGCTGATTGCAGCTGAAGAATGAAGGTTCACTGCTAGAAGGCAGGAACTAGAGGTGTTGTTGGTAGAGCGCACCAGACAAGATAAGGTGATGGACAGCTGCACCCGTGCCGGAATTACTGTCACGCATATGGATGTGGAAGTAGAATGGATGGCTGTGATGGCAGTGGAACAGGACTCAGAGACTGTGGTGGATTCTCTG
Organism: Neoceratodus forsteri; assembly: GCA_016271365.2. NCBI lineage: Eukaryota > Metazoa > Chordata > Ceratodontiformes > Ceratodontidae > Neoceratodus > Neoceratodus forsteri. The sequence goes on along the minus strand of CM057459.1, from coordinate 674,456,222 downwards.
ACTGTGCCCGGTATGGCAGGTACTGTTAAGTAAGGACGTGTGGGAGATTTAAATGGAAAGAGGGATTTGGTGCACATACAGCAGGTAACTGTGCAGATGTTGACTCTGCTAATGGATTTCTGGAGGACCGGCAAATGCTTGAACCTAGTCTTGACACTGGACATGGTACTCCTTTTCTGTACCTGCACCTCCAATGTTTGCTTTACTATTGGTGCTTCCACTGGTGGGACTCACTGGATGCATTCCCCAAAAGCACAGAAGCTATGAGGGAGAAAAGGTTGGTGGGGAAGTTTTACTGCATCTTTACAGTCTGCTGGTGCTACTCCTGTGGAGGAGTTTGTCAGTCCCATTATTCCTCCAGCTGACTGGGTTGCTCACTCTCTGAAGCTGCAGGGTGGTAAAAAAGCTGATGGCTCTGGTTGGGATGCAAATGCCCTCGATTTGGAAAATAACTCTGTTGCTTCTGTGTGTCAAGATAGCTGTTCTTGGTCAGGCTTTCTAGTTTCCCATCTCAAATTACACCAGGTCAGGTCTTAATTGATCATGGATCTCCTACTGATACTGGGCCTAAGGAACTCCTGTTAGCCATTAAAGCATTAGAAGGTGATGATAATGTGCCTGCTTTGTGGCCCAGCTCTCCCTCCTTCCCTCCTTCCCCTGTCCCTTTGGATCTCTAATTGGTCTCATCAGTAGCTAAGCCTCCGGTAGCATGTGCAAGCTTGCCTGTCTCTGAGGGGCCTGCTCCTGGTAATGTTTCTGCAAGCTTACTGGCCCTAAACCTAAACCTAATGTTTGGCTTGATGGGGTGCATGAGAAGCTTTTCCTCTCTAATGTTCGGAATGTTTTAGAGCCAGCAATGAGACAAAATACAGTTCAGCTAAAATTCAGGGGTGCAGCCTCTGAAGCACTCTGGATAGATTATTTGTGGGGTGGGCATTACTTAAGAATGGTATGAAGTTTTATGCATATGAAATTTATGCCCTTATACATATGCCTGGGGACACCATTTATAATGTTGTTTTAAACATCCTAATGGATAGAATGCTTTTGGAAACAGTATAATCTACTTAAGAATGATCCTGTGTGGAGGCCCTTTCTTGCTATCCCTCTGACTAAACCCATGTCTAAGACCATCACAGTCCTCTTCATAATGAAGGAGTGAATGTGTGCTTTTCAGGACACTATTTGTGCTTGTGGGGTACATATCTTGCAATTAAAAAGTGATTCTGAATCACGAGGGGTGACCCAGGAGTAACTTCCGGTCACAAAAACTTCTTAAGTGCCCTACTGTGAGCAGGGCATGTGTGATCATGCGCTACGAGATGCGCGAGAGACACACGATCGGCGCATGTTGCACGTGTTAAGCATTGAGCATTTGAGCATTTGTGAGAAACATTATTACATTATTCTGATTTATTAGAATAGTGTGTTCTGCAGTGTGACACAGTGTTACAACTTGATTAATCTTGTAAGTAAATCTGAAGTAAAACTATCTTGTTATATTAGAAAATTAGTTTGTGCAGTAATGGATCAAACAATAACATTTAGAGGCAATACAGGACACAATGTAGTGAATGCATAGTATTCATTTTCGGAAATACCAATACTTGAGTTACCATTTATCTGCCTAAAGTGTAAACAGAACGAGAAATGAATATTGAACTCTCATTGTCTAGTACAAGATTGAAGGCCTTGGAAATCAGTCAACAGAAACGAATTACCAAAATAGTAAATGAAGAATGTAATGAAAATATCTAGTGAGTCTGAAATAACAATTATAAAAGATGGTAATGAACAGGAACTTAAAAACGTGGAGCAAGCATCAAATGGCCCAAAACAATATAATCTCCTACCCCATCTAATAAATGCCTAAATAACAATCTATCTAAAAAAGACCAAGGAAATGGAAAATCAGGACAATCTAGATAATGAATGGTATGAAGTTCAAATTAAAAGACCATTAAAAAAAAGGCAGGAAAGCTGAATGTTTTACACTACCATTGTTAAACAGTTTTGACCCATTGAGCTTGATAACTGACGGGACAACACACCATCTAATGATTTAATAAATCACAAATCGTAAATGTGAATAAAGTAGATTTTCCCTATCACAGAAATTGTCAAAGGTACAAAACCTATTGAGGGGCATCAAACACTGAAAGTTTAGTCATATCACAGAATCTTTCATCACCTGAATATCAAGCTGAAACAAATCTTGGTCATAAGTTTCCAATAAATAATCCTTGGCAATTCCTCTCATCTGATAACGATACTAGATTCTACTGAAACTGTTTCTCCAATATCCCTATAACAGAAATCACAGCTCCATTAGAAAGCCTCCCATTACTAGAAACCCAAATGAAATTAAATCAGGAACACGAGATACCAGAACAGATATTCATATTGGAGATTCGATAATAAAATTTACAGATAGATATACAAGGGGAACAAAGAAAAGGTCACTAGTTGTAGTTACAGTGGGTCATTAATAAAGGACATTACAAATCTGATTCCAGGAGTATTGAAAATGTGAGTGGACCAAAACTGTAGTATTACATGTTGGGACAAACAACTTTGGGAAGCAGGAAGTAGAAGAAACATTATGGGCATGAAAAAGCCATCAAATGCATTCAAGATCAAAATTCAACTTCAATAATTTCTGAAATTATACCAGTACCAAGGGCAAGTTACTACAGAATGAGAAATATTAAATCTTTCAATAACTGCTACATAGGTGGTGCCTGACAAATAACATTACCTGTATTAAAACCTGGGAGAAATTTGAAAACAAAAATGGATTATACGGATACGATGGATTACATATTTAAATAGACATGGTTCAAGACTACTGGGGTGTAATATCTACAATGCAATCAACATACCAAAAACTAATAAGAAGGGGAGCAGGAACACTTATTAAATAGCAGCATTGTGAAACCAAATTTGAATACATAAAACGTAAAAGAAAAAGGAAATACACACAAGGAAGTCAGGTTTAAATTTCTTATTAACAAATGCAAGGAGTCTACATGGTGCAAAATGGCTGAATTTCAATTTACTTTAAATAATGAAAAAATAGATAAAGCAGCAGTAACTGAAACATGGTGGACGAAAACTCTGAATGGTGTAATAATATACCGGATACACAACATATTATAAAAACAGAATAAACAAAAAGGGGAGGAATGGCATTATTTGTAAAAGAGGATATAAAATCAAAGCAAATTATGGAATTAACAGACAGTACAACATGTGAAATTACATGGGTTGAACTATTTGGAGACAATTTACCTAAATTGCTCATTGGTCTATGTTATAGGCCACCAGATTCAGATTCCATAATAAGTCAAGAAATAATAAAAGCATTCATGAAAAGTCAAATTATAATGAAACAATATTAATGGGGACTTTAATTTCCCAGGGATAAACTGGAAAGATAACATAGGTAGAAACAATAATGAAAATCTGTTCTTGGATACATGCATAACAAATGGACTATATCAAGTAATACATAAACCCACTCAAATAATAACATACTGGATTTAGTATTAACAGACATGCCCGATAAAATAAATAATATAATGATTAAACCACCACTAATATATAGTGATCATATGATAGTTGCCTTTTGTACTTCTACATATTTAAAACCAGTAGTAGGGAAAACAATTGTTAAAAATTACAATACAGCAAACTTTGTAAAATTAAAACAAGATTTATTACACTGGAAATGGGATAACAAATCCAAATCATGTAATGTTTATGGATTAGAATTAAAAACAAAATTTAGGGTTAGAAAATAAATATATCCCAAATCGAACGTGTATAATAAAAGAGATAAAATTCCACCATGGATAACCCCAGCTATTATAAAGTTAATTAAACAAAACAGAGATCTTATAAAGTCATGAAAATAGATGGAAGTGATTATAATATTTGGAAATATAAGGGCTTGTTAAAAAATGTAAAACCAAAATTAAAATTCAAAAAAAAGTTTTAACAAACCTAGCCTATATGAAAGATGGTGGAAAAGTTTCTATTCTTATATAAATAAATAAAAAACAATTCAAGAAATATAGGTCCACTAATCATAGACAATAAAGAAATAACGCTCAAGACAGCACAGAAGAACTAAATAATTATTTTGTTCAGTTTTTAACACTAGTCAAAAGTTCTAAACAAGCCAATATTACAATAAAAAGGACACAGTAATTGAGATAACTAAAGAAGAGATAATAGCTAATTTAAACAAACTAAACATAAATAAATCACCTGGACCAGATGGATTACATGCAAGGCTATTGAAGAAATTAAAAGTGGCTAGTAAACCTCTGTATAAACTTTTAACATGTCATTGAATACTGGTGATGTCCCAAGTGAATGGAAGACAGCAATTGTAACACCTATTTTTAAAAGGGAAACCGATCATACATTCAAAACTATAGACCTATTAGTCTAACCAGTATAGTTGGTAAAATCTTTGAAGCAATATTAAAAACAAGGATAGAAAGTGATTTACAAGAAAAGGGATTAGAGGATAAATCACAACACGGTTCCGTAAAATAGGTCTGGTTTATCAGGTAATATGGTATTTTATGAATATATAAATGATAGCATGGAAACAACAAAGCCTTGGATGTAATATTTCTTGATCTCTGTAAGGCTTTGACAAAGTGCCACATGGACTTTGATAGAGAAAATGAGAAAACTCGAATTAAAACCAATTATAAACTGGGTGGAAGAGTGTTGAATAATCGCACCCAATGTGTATGTATAAGAGGACATATATCTGGTATGAGGGACGTGACGAGCGGGGTTCCTCAGGGATCAGTTCTGGGACCAATTATTTTCGATATATTCATATCAGATATGACATTAAACCTAAACAGCTTTGCTATAAAATTTGCTGATGATACCAAACTAACAGCACAGGTTGATACTTTGACAGATTATCAAAAACTCAATGACTTGAAAAAATTGAAACATAGGCTGAAAAAATCAAATGACTTTCAGTACTGACAAGTGTGTTATACATTTTGGGAGAAATAATTTGCATTATGAATATACACTAAGGGCAAGTAATAAGATCTGTAACACAGCAAAAAGATCTAGGTGTAACAATAGATTCTGATTTTACATTTCAAGCACACTACAACAACATCATAAATAAAACTAATAGCTAACAGGTTGCATAAAAAGAAGCTTTGCCTCTAGAGATAAGAAATGCATTATGCCATTATACAGGGCCTATGTAAGGCCACATCTGGACTACTGTTCTCCTCTTTGGAACCCTTACTTAAAAGGGATATAAATAGGATAGAGGGGTCCAGAGGAGAGTTACAAAAGGTAGGTGATATATCCAGTATGAGTTATAATAGAAGACTGGAAGTGTTGAGATGTATTCACTGGAGGAGAGAAGAAAAGAGGGGATGCCCTTTTATGTATAAAATACACAAGGATGAAGAGCTACTTACACAATTAAATATGTCTTATAATAAACACAACTGTAAGTTAAGAAGCCATAAATATCAGCTATCTCTTACATATTCAAAAACTAATAAAAGGAGATTTTATTATACACAAAGAATAATTCTGATGTGGAATTCACTTTAGTTCATTAGTTGAAAACAATGATCATGTTGTTTTCAAACATAAACTGGATTCACTATTGTTATGATAATTATGGAAGATACCAGCTTGGCTGGAGACATACCTATATGGGCCTCGGCCTTCTGTATGTCTATATTTCTAGTATAAACATATTGGTTGAAACAACATTGCCTGGTGACAGGTTACTCCTGACCCTATACTAGATGAGTAACACCTCTGGACATGGGTCTGGAAGTATAAATTTACACTGAAACAAGAGCAGGGGGTATACAGCAACTACCTAATTGTTTTTTTGGGGAGAGATAGTGTGATTTTCATCCTGATCAACCCAGAGCCTGCTATAAGTGTAGTGAACTTGGAGCATTTGAGTAATGTCTGTGAAAAACAGAAATGTGGCCTTTGTGAGATTTAGGGCATACTGCAGACAACCCCAGAAATGTAATTTGTGTGACGAAAAGGTCATCATTTTAGAAATTGCTCTTGAGCATCCCATAATAATATAGATATATCTGTTCGAGCTGAACATGATTTCTATGTCGCCATGGCACAAAAGGAGAAAATGAAAGCCAGTAATTTGAAGGCCCAGATAGATGGCAAAGAGCTGGTCCCTGCTGCTGACTCTGGTTCAGGAACATGTTCTGATCCTGCTGTGGTGGCAGGGATGTTCAGGACTGTACCCGGATCCTTCTGTGCCCTCTCAGGATGGTTTGCAGAGTCCAGTGGAGGTGGAACCCCTCAGGTTTTGGACCATGATTGATCTGACCATGAGCTGGATAAGCATGCTTTGCAGGAAGATGCAATTTGGTCTGACTCTGGTTTAATACAAGACAAGATGGAGGTGGTGATGCCTCCGCCTGGGAGAGGGAAGGACTTATCTTTCCAAAGGGTTAGAGGTCTAAAACGGCACATAAGGGGATCCCTACAGAGGAAGAACTTGTGGTTCAGAATCCATTTGACATTCTTATGGATGTTCCGGATGAGGAGAGGGGTGGTGTGTCTGATGGCTCATCAGTCACATAATCACAACTGGAGTCAGTTGGACCTGGAAAGGTTGACAAGTCTAAGCCAAAAAAAGGAAAAAGGAAATGATGTGGATCTACCGTTTGTGTATTTTGACTCTTTTTATGTTGTTTTCTATTCTAATCACTACTGTGAATGTTAACAGTATTCATAATCATCAGAAGCATGCTATTACCTTGCTAGTTTGCATAATGATTTAGGCCAGATTGCTTTTGTGCAAGATACCAGATTACACACCATTTCCAAGATAGAACAGGCAAAAAGATTTGAGGTGGAGGCCATCCTTATGGTCAGTAGGGAGGTGCCTTGTTCTGGTGTGGGTATTTTGTTTTTGATTTGCCTGTCCATAGCTTGAAAGTTTTGGATATTTCTCCTGGCAGAGTGTTGCTTGTAGATGTGGTTATTGGTGGTGTAGCATATCGCTTGATTAATGTGTATGCACCACAAACTAAGGCTGATAGAGTGGCTTTATTTCATCTTATTGAGCCTTTCCTCTCTACCTCAAAGTTGATTTGGTGGGGGATTTTAATTGTGGTTTATTGCCCAGGGATTGGGGACAACAAACTCAAAAAGTACATAGTGATACTAATGCATTGACGAAAATTCTAATTACTACAGGCTTAGTTGATATTTATGATCTTGTGGGTAGAATTCCAGACCATACTTTCTATAAAGGCAGGCTGTCAATGTGTATTGACTTCTGGTTTGTTTCTGATAGGTTGAATGGTACAGCCGAACATTGTACCTTTGGAAACCTCAGATCATGTACAGGTACAGGCTAGGATTGGTTTAGTGCATAAAATTTATTTTGGTAGAAGTTATTGGAAATTAAATACTTCTATATTACAGCAGGAGGTGGTACAGCGGGGGAGGGATCTCTTACTTGTTAGACAAGATGTTCTATTTTATATGATTCTTGGGGAGTATGGTAGGAGGATACTAAGAGAGATTTAGGGACTTTTGAAAAGGGTATCACAGTCTTTGCTAGTTCAAAATATTTGGATTACTTACATTTGAGAGCACGGTATTTAAAACTTTTGTCACAGACTTGAGGAACAGGTGATGGCAATCAGGTGCAACTAGATACTTAAGGAGCAGATGTGTGAGTATCATAAATGTCGAGAGGAGAGACTGCTAAATGTCAACAGTTTGTTACACAGGGAAGAAAAGAGTTGGTTAATACTTATGAATTTGAATTACAGGAGTTCAGAAATTGACTATGAGGACTTTAATTGGAAGTGATGGGATAGTGCTGAGATCGCGTTCTGGTATCCACACTGTGGTAGCTGACCATTTATGTTATACTTATCAGAAGCCTCTGGGTACACAGAGGGCAGTCCCTTGAATACAGAGTCATTGTCTGTGATCCCTGTCTGTGAAGTGGAAGTGCTGATGCTACCAGTAACTGATGAGGAGGTTAAGGTGGAAATTGATCATTTGTCTGCCCATACTGCCCCGGGTTGGATGGCATTTCTAATGAATTTTATAAACTTTTCAAGTCTGAATTGGCTGCTGCTTTACAGGTAGTGTATCAGGAGATTCTAGATGGTGGGAGTTTCCTAGTATGCAGGAGGGGTAATGACTTTCTATATAAAAGGTGATCCACAGAATATCCGAATTGAGACCTTTAAGTCTGTTAAATTCTGATTATAAGATATTTACCAAATTTTGACATCGCGATTGGCATGGGTGGTGACTTATGTGATTTTGCCTCATCAGACATGTGCAGTGCCAGGCAGGAATATTCAACAGACTTTGATATTTATTAGGTAAGTTGTTGAACAAGGTTTAAGTTTGCAGCTGGATGGGTATTTACTATCATTAGATCAAGAAACTGCTTTTGATGCAGTACAGCATGATCATCTGTGGGACACTTCCTAATGTATGGGGTTTCGCATGAATTTGTTGGTGTACTTCAGCGTCTATATGAGAGGGCACTAATGATCTCATTGCTAAATGGGCATTTGGGAAAACCTGTTCAGCTGCGGAATGGTGTGAGGCAGGGATGTCCTTTAAGTCCTCTTTTATATGTCTTTGCTATTGATCCACTTTTACGGCTTATAGAAGATACAGATGGTATTAAGCCTGTTTGTTATAGGTTTGGTAAGATATATCCAAAGGTATCTGCTTATGCTGACTATTGTCACGGTTGTTGTACGAGATTTAGAATCTGGCAGGGTGTACTTGATGTTTTAGCTGATATGCATGAAATTACTGGGATAACACTTAATATTTCTAAATGTAAGCTGCTGCCTTTAGGTAAAGCATCCATACTAGTGCAATTTTCAATTCCGATTGAACATGGGGAGATTAAGTTACTGGGGTTATTGTTTGGCACTAGAAGGGTGGAACAAATGAATTGGGATTTAGTATATGAAGATGCACACAGGAAAGTAATGTCTTGAAGTTTTGAAAATGACAAGAAAAAAGGATTTATTTGTTAAAAGCCTATATTCTGCCTGTTTTTTGTACGCCCACATATTTATCCAGTACCTTTAGTATGCATGCTAAGCTGATGAGACTGTTCTTTTGTTTTTATGGGGTAGCCGCCTGAATCCTGTAAAGGGGCACACCTACAGGGCGAGAAAGGAAAGTGGGTTTTGATGTGGTACAGCCGTTGGTTTGTTTATTAGTAATTTTTTATAGTAATATTTGTCTGCAGCTGTTAGGGACTACAGGCTTAGGTACTGATAATATGAAACACTGGGAGGCTCAATTTTGGAAGCTTGGGAAGGAGTAGATAGCATGTTTCTGACAAATGTTTGCCTACTTATATACAGACCTCTTTAAAATATGTTAGGTTGGGGCACATAGTGTTTCACTGGTTTATGGACATTGATAGAAATAAATTTTATAGAACTGTTCTTGCTCACTATTATCTGGAAGACCGGTATTTGATATTTCTGCTCACCTTGATTGTCACTGTTATTAGACAGTATTATTGAGCCAAGAATTCCATTAAAAATGCAGGATATGGTTTGGTTGTGTGGACATCACCACTTAAATGTTAAGGAATCAGAAACACAAAAAACTGGATGAACTGGTCTGTCTAGTAGGGTCATGTTTAGGACAAGTTGAAACTATGCAACATTTATTTTTGACTGTACCTGTATGCAAGGTTTTTGGGCTTCTTGGCTGCCTTATGGGGTGAAAATCTGTTTGCACAAATGTCTTATGATGTTTTAATATTGGGGCAATTGGGGACGGGATGGAGAAATGGCAGAAGGGTATGGTTTGGGTGATATCTGCATGTTTAAATGGGTGAACTGGCATGCTAGATGTCTTAGAGTATTACAACAAAAGGAAGTGACTGTTTGGGATATGTCATGCCAAGTACAGATGGAATTAGATAAAATTTATCATTACAAATTTCATACTATGGGGAGGTTATATGTCAACATTTCTGGAAGGGTGGAGTGAGTTGGGTAATGGCTTTTCATTGTATTATGTTTTTTTCAATTTTTTCTGGGACAATGCTATGTACTGTTTTTTTTCCCTTGTGATTATAGGGTGAATGGGGCCTTAGGCAGTATCAGATGCTGCATTCATGCTGGGTAGTCTTGTCCTGGCTATGTTTGGTGGTGTGTTTTATTACTGTGTCCTGTTGGGGTACTTATTAGTTTTGTTTTTTCTGTTTTCCCTTTGATTTGAGCTTCTGTTAATGTATAATGAGTATTTCTTAGTATTCTTTCATTGTATCTGTTTTTTGTCATAATAAAAATTTCCCTACTCTTTTGAGAAGTGCCATAGGATCTTTAACATCCACCTGAAGAGGCAGACAGAAAACAGAGGAGCACCTTCCCTCCCCATGCTGCAGTACGGTGTCAATATTGGGATTTAAAGAGCTAGTGGAGCCAAACCAGGCAGACAGGAAAATAATATACATTTTAAGAAGTAGTCAGTTATAACATTTTATTTCTGAAATACCTTTCTTTTACCTTTTGCCCATTAGAGAGTCTTCTATGTCATAATGTGGTGGATGTGTTGAACAGCTCTTAACATAGCAGCTGACATATCTAGCTCTACTGCCACTGACTACATCATCAGCATTCTGATTTCACTGACAGTGAAATCACATGTGAATGACCTGGCAGTCACTGAATTGCTGTTCCTAAGTAGCAGTAATGTCAGTCAGTGAGGTCACGATGCTGGTGATGTAGTGGGGACAGTATAGCTAGCTATGTCAGCTATCACACAGAGTGCTGTTCCACACATCACACATATTACCATCAGGTAAACAATCTCCTAATTAAACAAAGGAAAAGATAAAATACCTCAAATATAAAGGTAATCATTGACTGCTTTTAAAATCTAATATTAGTTTTAGGCAAGCTCTTTAACCCACATGCCTAGTGTGGGGATACATCATATTCTAAAATGAGAAAAACTAGTCTTCTGTTTCAACACCTTGCCTGCAGTCTATGCTGTGGAATGAAATGTGAGGCAGCTAGCAATCTGCATTCCACAGTATATACTGTAATCTGATACTGAGTCTACAGATGATTTTGTTTTCACAAAAACAAGAAGAAATGAGTCCCCTAGGTGTTAGACTGAGCTGGACAGATACGAGAAGCAGCAGTTTAAAAAGTTTTTTGTTAATATCTTGAGAAGTTCTGAGGTACAATACAGTAGCATCCCCTTCCCTTCAGATGCCTTTAACATAGAGCAACAAATAGCAAAATCAGAGGGGAGTGCACTACTTTGCAGCTGTGGAGGAATATATGAAAATGCCTAAAATGGAAGTTCTAAGAAAAGCCATTTTAAGCCACAGATAACAGCCCTAAAACAAAGCCTGAGAACTTCAGACTGGTGAGCTTAACTTCAATAGTGGGCAAAATACTGGAAGGGATCCTGAAAGATTATATGATCAGACATCTAGCTTCAAACAACTTATCCAATCCCATACAAAATGGCTTCACGAAAGCAAGGTCATGTCAGACTAACATGTTGACCTTTGTGAAGCGGCAAGTAAGGCTTTGGATATAGGGAATGCAGTGGATGTAATATTCTTGAATTTTTCTAAAGCTTGATAAGCTCCCACATAAAGAACTGGTAGAGGTACTGGCCAATATGAATCTTGAAACAAACATAGTAAATTGGGTCAAGGTATGGCTGAGAGATAGGAGGCAGAGGGTCACAATTAATGGAGTACTGTCTGCCTGAGAGAGATTGATGAGTGGGATCCCCAGGGTTCCGTTTGGGCCCTGTTTATTTAATATGTATGTCTCCTCAATTAAGTGAGATTGCCCCCAAATATGGTTGAGCAAGTTTGCTGATGACTGCAGGATCAGAGGTATTGTCAACAATGGAATAGACCAAAACAACTTACAGGAAACCCTGAATGGGCTATATCATTGGACAGTCAAATACAAACTTGAATTGAATGTGAATAAATGTGTGGTGATGCACTTGGGCAATAAGAATACAAAATATGGGTATAGTCTGGGAGTAAATGAGCTGCCACAAACAACAGAAGAAAGGGATTTGGGAGTCAGAGTCACAAATGACTTTAATTTCAGCACCCATTGTAATTGTGTTATCCAAAAGCAAATCAAATGTTAAATTGCATACTACGGCATATTGGTAGCAGGGACAGCAGGTAGCTGCCCTTGTATCAAGCATTGGTGAGGCCACATCTAGAGTACTGCACTCAAGTATGGTCTCCCTATAAAAAGGGACATTAGAAGGTTTGGAGAACATGCAGCGTAGGGCTACTAAATTAATGACAGGACAAGTCAATGTGACATACCCAGAGAGGTTGGAAAACTTGGGTCTATACACACTGTATTATAGGATAATAAGGTGACATGTGCATGGTATATAGGGCCCTCCAGGATAACGCACTAAGGGAGGACCTGGGACTTACTTTGAAGAACTATCTGTATGAACCAAGGGGACATGGCCTTCAATTGCCCCTGGGAAAATGGAACACTTTAAAAGGAAAAACTAGTTCAGTCAGAGGGTGGTGCAATTTTGGAACAGTTTAGCACTTAAAGTTGTCACTAGTGATACAATGGAATCCTTTAAGCATGGGTTGGATAGTGTATAAAAAAATAAATACATTTTAGTATAAATACAGGATGGCAAGCATAAAGGACGTAAGTCTATGTATCTTGTAACACCTATGAAACATCAAGGCTATGCTGTAGATTCAGTAATGTCTGCCTCAGCACCAGCAGCAGTGGAATTGATTGGCTGATGGATGCAGACTAGCCACTCACTGCCTGTGTGGTTGTTCAAAAGGCCTCAAAATTATCATAGCAGAGTCTATGAGGTGCCACTGTTCGGTCATGAGAGACATGGAGGCCCCAGAAGTGTCACAGCTAGTGTGCATGATGAGATATTCGGACATTGCTTTGTATTGTTCATACAACCTCTCTGCCATGTATAAAGTTGAGTTCCACCACGTGACAACTTCCAGTTTGAGGCAGTGCTTTGGGAGGTTGTTTTGGATCTGCAGCTGCCAAAGTTGGTCACGGCCTTTGCAGAGTGTGAAAAGTGCTAACAGATATGGCGCTCAACTGTCAACATTTCCTTTATATCAGGATACTTAGAAACTCCTGGACCACCAGATTTAAACAGTGTGTCATGCATGGAACCTGAACAAAGCCACCATTCGTGATGCATTTAACCACATTTGAGCCATTGTTGCTAGCCATAAATCCAGTTCTCAGGGACAGGGGTTCAGCCACTCATCAATTTTGGTCAGTAGCAAGTCCAGCATGTTTTCACCAGTGTGGGAACAGGCCACACTGCATTGCAAGTGTTGCATGCTGTTGAATTCCCAGAAGATTGTTACCATGACAGTCTGCCTTACTACACTGATTATTCCCACTACCACCAGCACAAACAACCCCGGCACCTGTGCCCAATGTGCAGTAATACAAAATATGAACTCCTCGCTGCTTTGCCCTTGTCCACATATCCATAATTAAATGGATGAATGGCGAGGAGGAATGTTGCAAGGCATGTCTTACAGAGTCAGTTACAGTCTGGTATATACTGGGACAGCATGGGTGGAAAAGTATGTCCTGGATGGGACTTTCTAATTCAGATGGGTGTATGCATGAAACTGCTGGAATCCTGAATTCTCCATAACAGAGAAGGGCAAAGATCAATTGCCAGCATTTCAGCTACAGCAGCATTAAGTTCATGTGACACTGCATGATTGGGTGGGTACTTCAGGTTACAGGCAAAGCACTCTGCAATGTGGCTGACTTGTTGTTACACGCTTTGCATGCGGTGTGCCAAATGGCTCAGCTCTGAGAATGGCCGGGTGCGGGCAGATGTATGATAAAGGTGACAAGTCCACAAATGAAATTATATTTCCCCATTTTAAGCACAGGGGTTGATGTATCACTTGCACTAGATGTACTACATAGACCACCACCACTGCTGCTACTCTGACCACCCCTTGACAAGATTTCTGAATCATAATCCTTCTCCTCATCATACCTGTATTAATCCTCCAGTGTTGTTTCAATGCTACTACAGCCATTGCTATTTGGTCTTACACTCATGGAAGGGATAACATGCTTGATAAGGTCAATGATGAGGGTGAATGCCCCACTATGGCATTAGCTGCCCTCTGGGGCCGAGTCCACAGTGCCATGTGCCTGTTCTTAAGATGTGTATGCTGGCCCCCTGTGCCCAGATGAATCCCCTTTATACCTTGACTCACATGCGCATGGCAAACCTGGCAGATTGCAACTGAGTCATCATTTGCATCTTGGACAAAAAATCACAAACAAGGTATTTTGATCCCTACTTTTAACATGTCCCTGATGCTGGGTATTGGACTCCATTTTTTAACTGCTGAAATGAAGGGTGTATTACATGATTTCTCTTGCTGGACACACTTGGACTCCGACTGACCACCACGACTACCTATGATTATTACTGGGTCATCATCATCATCATCAACAAGAACCACTACATCACAACTCTTTTGAAGAGGGGATGTAACACCAACAGGCCCAGACACAGCCACCTTGACTTTCTTTTTTCTGATTCCCAACAGGGGTCACTGACATCATCATCATATTCATTATGGATGCTGCCCTGTGGAGAACATGTTCCAACCACAGCATCATTATCATCACCTGATATTTTTGTGCCACACTTTGAATCATTGGATGGCAAAGGCATGACCTCAACAGCACTGGAAATGTGACATTGTGAGTCATTGTCATCAGGATCAGAATCATGTTCAACTACCATGGGATATTGGGGAGTATGACATCATCTACACCATCGGTCACAGGTCTATACTCAACTATATTTTCAAAAATGGTTAACTGGTAAGAAGTGGAACTTGGGGCAGCACTCATACCAGCAGCAACTGCACTAACACCACCAGTGGAGACAACAGCATCTCCTCCAACTATCAGTGAAACAACAGATTGCGCTGTAAAAACATTGACAGAGAAATCCCTTTACTGACATCAGCTATGCACTTCTGTATACTACCAAGCCCATGGCCAGTCTTGCCACTTGCTGCAGTCAAATGGCCAGAAACACTTTCTTGCATGTCTCTTTGCAGGCATTTTTGGGGATCACCGAGAAAATTCTAAACAAATTTAGATTTATGAACTTTCAGTTTGAGGTGGATGGAAGCCAAAAACAGCAACTATGACTTGCAGATGGAGATTGGGCACTAAAAAGATGCAAACGCACAGACAGATTAAGATTGTGCTGCACACTCAAGAGATGCTGATGCAAAGGCACAACAACACCTTAACCTAGTGCTCAAAATCCAAAACTGGAAAAGAATATCTTTGCCAGTTTGGGGCAGTGCACTGCCGTAACAGTCCACTATCAAGATACCTCAAAGCAGTGCAAAATAACACAGATGGATAACAGGTTCATAGTGCTGTAATTACTGTGGCACAATAGAATGTGTCTGACTTGATGGCACACATCGTACACACTCACACACACACTACAGGTAATGCGCAGCAAATTGAAAACTTCAGTAATATAACCAAATCTTTAAACAAACTGAAATTGTGCACTGCACCACAACAATCAGCAAAAAGTCACAAATTACTGAAAATATTACTGTGTGTACATGAACAGTTACACAACAAAAATATAACCAAAACAGAAAGACTGCCTTTCTTCCAGTAAATCTACCTCCACCACAGATACGCCCCTCCCCAAGCACACTTCAACAGTGTTTGTCAGTACACAGACTGAATGTTCTAAATTAACATTCAAAATCCACACAAAAACAACAAACACTTGATGATATGAGCACAGGAGTATTTCCTACAATCGATGCACTAAATTTTGAACAAAAAATGGCTCAAAAGGCTTTTGAACAGTTTTAGAGGGTTTGAATCTCAGAGCTCTGACAGCAAACTGTCTCCAGCTACCACTATGCACACACTACAC
The DNA here is from genome assembly GCA_016271365.2 of Neoceratodus forsteri. Classification (NCBI taxonomy): domain Eukaryota; kingdom Metazoa; phylum Chordata; order Ceratodontiformes; family Ceratodontidae; genus Neoceratodus; species Neoceratodus forsteri. Next base: position 674,440,196 of record CM057459.1, on the reverse strand, counting down.
AGAACTGAGGTTGTGCAGAACAATCTAGAGCCCAAGAGACTTGTAATCCCATGAATCACTGCAAAATTCACCTTAGAGCTCATAAACAAGGTGAGTAATATGAAGTACATTGAAATCAATGTACTTCACATTAAAATTGGTAGTAGTTGTTGAGGAAAGGTGGAGTAACACAAAGTCAGTGCTTACAATGGACTTCACGATCATAATTAGAAAGCGGCACTCTGCTTCGCATTGCAGATTACTCCTCGGATTCCGCCTTTATACGTGAAATGCTCCATGTAGAGAATTTTGGCCACTTGGCCCACCTCTACATACAGCTTAATACATTTGATGCAAATAACAACAAAATAAGGTATGCATAGAATAAATAAAATAGAAACAAGAAACAAACAGCAGGCAAGTGTCTAAACAAACCCAGCATTTCTTCAGGAAACTAGGCATTTGCAGTCCATAAGTTATAAAGTGCTATTAAACCAGGCTGATGTCATATGTGAATGACAGCACAATAAAGTATTTCATTTTCTAATGCAATATTTTTATCAGTAAAGTTCAAAACAAACTACTCTTTTCTGTCTAATATTTCACAAGTTCATTGCATGTCTTTCAGATCAGTTTCTCATTTAATACATTTCAAGCAAAATCTGCAGAAATCATCTTAGCACTTAAAGACAAAACAAAATAAATTACATTCAAAGCAGTCAGAACAATTGTAAACAGGTGGGTCAATTTCTAGGTGTCCATATTTCAAAGCCTGTGACCACCCAGTCCTTGCTGAGACATCTTTTTGGGGATCCACCATAGTTCTGTAGCATGGCACAGGAATTGTATAATGGGTAAAGGTATGCTTGGTCCTATGGGGAGATTAAAACAGAAAAGTCAAACCAGTAAAATATCTTGCAGATATTAAGTAGTACTGTTCTACCAGTTCTCAACATAGAATCGTATAGACTGCTTGTAATGCTGGCTAGCTATTGACACTCTACACTGTTTATTTTGCACATCCTAAAATCCATGGAGTGAATGCAGAATTTATATCAGGAAATCCCAGATCTCTATTGTTGTCACTGTGCCTAGTGTTCATTGGTATTGCAGGAATCAAAGTAAGGTATGCCGACCATGATTGTCACATACAGTATAGTAAACCACAAGGGAGGTGGAGGGGTCGTAAATGGAGGAATAGAAAACCTATGGCATAAGTGTGCTTGATAGGAATTGGTAGTTTGAACTGAACAGTTTACACAGGCACTTTATGGCAAGGAAGGCTGCAGCCAAATAGTCAGGAGTAAAAGGGATGGGGTAACAGTTAAATGTACATAGGATATGACGTAGGTTTAAGACAGATGCTATATTCAGAAAGTGGGACAATGGTTTCTAAAATGGGAAATAAGAGGGCTAAGGCAGCTCTACTTTAAATATGGTTTTAGATCTAGTAATTCATTCAATCCATTCAGATTTACAGTGTTCAACCTGTAAATTCAGTAGCCTTCACTTCATAGTAATGTGTTTTGTCTGTTCCCTCCTCTGTCCCCACATGCCACAGTCTCTATCCCCATGAACTTAAAATCCTCAGTCATGCCATTACGCTTTTCCACAAAGTGCCTTCCAACTGGTTTTTTTTCTGGGTTTTTTTGTTGTTAATTATAGATCAAACTTGTCCTTGGACACTTTTTTGAGAGATCACACTGTTCTTCTGACATGACCCAATCCACAGGTACACCATTAAAAGGTATACCACAAATGTGGTATTACATGTTACTAGTTCTCTTATTTTAGTATTCATGTTGTTTGTAAAGGGCCCTAGATCTTACCCTGTGTGCATGTATTGATTTATATTGCATCTGGTACACTTATAGTTCCCTGATGCACTTGTGGGTAACCATGTGGACTTGTTTTCTTTTACTGCAACATTGACTTTGCAACACTTTGTTCACATACACTAGACACTTTCCTAAAAGTTTCATGTGGTGAGGTGCCTACTGTGATGCTTGTCCAGCTGGTTCTGATTGCTGTATGATTTTTGTAATATAAAAAAAATGTAGTGTTGATTGTCTGTCATGAGACATCCTGTGCTCGGGATGCACCCCAGGTTTCAGTTAAAATGACAGGATATGTTAAACAGCAGATCTCTGTAATGTGATTAACTTCCAAGAAGTTGCATTTATAGCCTTGTTTATGATCTGTGTTACTTTGAAGCCAGGAAATAAAATATCCATTTTATGATGTTGAAGCCAGGAACCTAAATATCCATTTTATGATGTCTTCAGAGGAAGGAAATTTAATTTCAACTGGTGCTAAAAGAAGCTATATGACCGCTAGGTGAGAAAACTGCAGAGTTGTAAAAGTCCTGGGATGTCTTTGAGAAGCAGGAAACCACACTAGATCAAAGGAGTCATATTAGAAAATTAGTTTTTGCTGATGTCACCTTATTTAATATACCTCCTGAGAGATGGGACATCCTGTGTGTATTAATTTTTATATTTAACAGGGAGGAGCTAGGTGACATCATGGAAGAGGCAGGTTCAAAGAGTTTTAAACTATTCTGTGGCTGATCTTTGGACACATTCCTGTTGGACTCTGAAACAGTAACATCTAACTATAAGCACTGTAAGAAGGTAGACAAGTCTAATTGTATTGTGGTAGGAGTTTGCACTTTTTCCTTGTTTTCTTTCAAGTGATTGTATGATTTGTGATATATTGTTCTGTGTTTACATTTTACTTATTTTTATCCATGTTCTAAGTAAACCTCTTATTTTAAAGAGATTGCCTGGTGTGACTTGGAAATTCTTTCATTTGCATGTGAAGTACAGAAGGTTAAAGTTGACACTGTTCATATGCTTAATGGTAATACCAAACTGGGAAAAGGTAAGAATTTTCCTAAGGTCTTTCATAGAGTTTTAGGGTTCATTCTGGATACCTGGTTAGGTGCCCTTAGGTGAAAGATATCTGGCATTCCCCAAAGAGCAGAATTTTCTGAGCCTGTACATTTGGGTATGCTAGCATAAGGTTCACAGTTTGAATCCCTCCAGAATTTGAGACCAAAGCTGATTCGGACCCACAAACAGACAGGAGGGTTACCCTGTTCTGTTAACTGTTCACAATACTGCACTCAGAGGTTGGCACCGTGGGAGCAGAGGACCTGACCTGCTGAGTGGGTTTGTGACAGATTGGTTGGCAGTGGTGCTGATAATTCTAACAAGCTTAAACTGTTCAGTGTGTCAGCTTAATACTGTACAGCTCACTTGCAAAAAAAGGCAGTGATTTATTTTAAAAAGGAAACAGAACTATATAATTTGGCTTACAGTCAAGTTCCTACCTGTTTTATTTTTTTTCTAAAGTGCATGTTAGAGTAGCTATAGTTAGAGAAGAAGATGGCTTCCAACTACAGCGGGCCCACTGTAGACTACTTGAGGCAGTTGTGTAGGGACAGATGAGTCCTGTAATGAAGTGAGAGCCACTAACAGAACCTCATCGATGCCCCAATGGTAGTAGATACCACTGCATCAAGTCACTGACTGTGACTGTAAAAGACCAAACCTTGAGCGCCGAGGGCTAGCAGCCAGTGCAGTGTCCAGATCCAATGAGGATGACAGCAGGGTTAGTGCCAGCGAAGGGCCACAGCAGCAGGAAAGGTCACCAGCATTTTGGAGCCAGAAGTACTCAGGCTGCAGATTGAGTTGTGCAGAATGGAACTAGAGTTCCAGAAGAAGATAGAGCGTGAACAATGAAAGGCTGTCCATGAGGAGAGTGAGGGCCAGCGAGCTGCAGAGGAGAACAGCGAGCGTGAACAACTGGAGGCAGACCGTGAACAGCAAGAGGTGGACAGTGAGGAGTGTGAGTGCCAGAGGCGACATGAACTGGAGATGCTATGACTCCAACCACCAGCACCAGAGCACGTAAGTGGCTTGGGTGTAACTGGAACTACAGGACTAGGTTACAAATTGAATTCCAAATTGACAGCTGAATTTAAAGAGGGAGGATATGGATGCCTTTTGAATTCTTTTGAAAAAGTTTGTATTCAGGCTAAAATTTCTAGAGAGTCCTGGAGCTTCCAGCTATCCCCGCTACTTCACGGAAAGCTCGGATGCATTGGGTCAAATGGACAATGAGGACAGTAATGAGTACAGCAAACTTAAGGCTGCACTGTTAAAAAATTTGAATTAACTGCTGAAGCATACAGAGCTAAATTCCATAAGCTCAGGAGAAGCCCTGATATGAGCTATGAGGAGCTAGCCATGAAACAATGTCAGTTTTTAAAATGTTGGTGGAAGGAATTGAAGCAAACTCTGTAGATAAAATTGAAAATGCTATTTTATCAGAACAGTTTTTGGGGCATGCCCAGCAGAGCTGAAAGTCTGGCTGGAGGACTGAGATCCCAAAACAGTGCAAGAGACTGCTGAACTCTTGGACCGCTATGCCAAGAGAAGACCTGCTCTGAGAGTGAATGGGGTGGGAGTGGCAGTGCAGAAAGGAAAAAGCATGCCTTCAGGGCAGCTAAAACCCTCACTGCCTCCACCAAAATCAGTTAGCCTCCAGGTTTCAGAGAAAAGATTTCTCTGAGAAAAGAAATGAATGTTGGGTCTGTAGAGAAACTGGGCATATTGCCAGACAGTGTCCCAAAAGAATGAGCAATATGCAGAATGATGCTAGGAAGGAAGTGGGTTGTCCGTGTGTCCCTGGAAGCATGCCTGTGAACATGAGGGAACAAATGCACCCAGTCACGGTGAATGGTGTATAGACACAAGGGTTAAGGGACACAGAGGCATCCCTGACATTGGTAAAGGGGATCTGATAGAGCCTGGTCAGCTTATACCCAATGAATATGTCACTGTACAAGACTTTAATAGTGAGGAGATATCATTGCCCCTCACTAGTGTTCTCCTAGACTGAGGTGAAACCGAGGAAACTGTGCAACAGGTGGCAGTAGCCAAAATGTTAGCAGTGGATGTCATCCTTGGCAACATTCTCAAACAGGGAATGGTGTGCAGTTACCCATAGCCAAGCAGCCATGGAAAATGGTTCCCTGGACCCCACAGAAGCCACTGTGGAATCACTAGGAGGCTGGTTCCCCAGCCTGTGTCCCCTGATATGGAGACTGATGAAAAGGGGTAGAAATTTCCCCAGTAGCAGTTAACCACACAGCTACAGAGGGTCACTCCGAAGAGGATGGGGTGACCCATTGTCAGAGAGTTAGGAATGACAGTGATCATAAGTGCCCTGATGCTAGTGAAGGGGACCATAGTTTAGAGACTGAAAGGGACCTGTCCCATGCCTTGGGAATGTGTGAGGAGTTTTCAGTTGCTCAGAGAGTGACCCTAGTCTAGAGAAGCTGAGGGCTTGGGCAGACTCTGATGGAACACAGGGAGGTGATGTCAGACATAAGGTTTATTAGGAAAATGGACTGATGTATACTCAGGCTGTGCAGACAGTGGGAGGGTGATAGGCAGGCAGCGTTTCATTCCCCAGGGGTATGTGAGCAGTTGCTCAAGATTGCACATGATATTCCCATGTCTGGTCATCTGGGAATTACATGTACTATGCAGCAGTTGGCTCAGAATTTCTATTGGCCCAACTTCACCCAGCAGGTGAAGGAGTATTGCAGGTCTTGTCACCAGTGCCAAAAATAGGGAAGGCTGGCAAGAAAACCCAAGCCACCCTAATTCCAGTGCCCATAGTGGAGGAGCCATTCTAGAGGGTGGAATTGATATTGTGGGGCCTTTAAATACTCCCAGCTCCTCAGGGAAGAGATTCATTCTAACTGTGGTGGATTATGCCACCCAGTACCCAGAGGCAGTCACCATATCCTCGCTGAGCACTGACAAAGTGGCAGATGCCTTACTTGGGATTTTCTCCCGTGTTGGGTTTCACATGAGGTTATCACCTATTGAGGGGTTCCTTCATGTCGGACCTGATGAAATATTTGTGGGAGAAGCGTGGGTGGGGCAGAGATGCACGACACTATATCACCCACAAGCCAATAGGCTTATGGAAAGATTTAATGGTACCCTGAAGTCAATGTTTTGGGCATGCTGAACAGCACGGGAGGGACTGGAGAAATACCTTCCCCACCTGTTGTTTGCATACAGGAGGTGCCCCAAAAGTCAACAGGATTTTCCCCTTCAAACTCTTATATGGATGCCGGTACATGGGCCCTTAGACTTGATCCAGGAGGAATGGGAAGCAAGCAACACCATCCAGGAACTCCCATAGTGGATTATGTCTTTATGTTTAGGAAAGGCTGAAGGGGCTTATGATGACAGACCACAGCAACCTGGCAGCTGTCCAACAGAAACAAAAAGTGTGGTACAACCACAGAGCCAGAGCTTGCCTGCATATGGTGGGTCAGGAAGTCATGGTTCTTATTCTAGTCCGAAAGACAAGCTGCAGGCTGAGTGGGCAGGACCATACAAAGTAGTTAGGTAGGTAAATGAGCGTGAACTATATTACAGAGTTGCCTAACAGAAGACTGACAGAAAGGATGTACCATGTCAACATGATCAAGCCATATGCTAATAGTGCTGACATGGTGTTTGCATTGTGTAGTCCTGTGGAGGGGACAGACAAAGGAGACCCTTCTGGACTTGCTGGAACAAAAGCAAGTGGGAGTCCTCTGTGGAGGCAGTTAAATTGCCTCCCCAGCTGGCCCCGGACAAGATCCAGGAAGTAAGGAGGTTTTAGCAGACTTTGTCCCCTGTTTAGTGCCAGTCTGACTAACTCTTAGCGACGTACGATGTGGAGACAGGACACAGGCGCTCATACAGCGGACAGCATATTGGGTGTCAGAGGCTGTTCAAAAGGACATTAGAGGAAGTAGAGGAGATGCTGGATTTAGGGGTAATCCAGAGATCCCACAGCCCCTGGGCATCACCCGTAGTCCTTGTGCCCAAGCCAGATGACTCTACTAATTTCTGTGTGGACTATCGTGGACTGAATGCAGTCACAAAGTCAGATGCCCACCGATGCTCCAGATGGATGAACTCCTGGACAAGTTGAGCGGGTGACCTACCTTAAACATTCACCTGACCAAGGGTATTGGCAGGTAGAGTTAATGGACAGAGCTAGGGAGAGGTCAGCCTTCATCACTCTGATAGGCTTATTTGAATTAAGTAATGCCTTCGGAATGAAGAATGCCCCAGCCACTTTCCAAAGGTTGGTGAACCAGGTGTTAAATGGTGCTGAGGAGTACACCATGGTGTACCTGGATGACATTGCCATCTTTAGTGACAGCAGGGAGGAACACCTGTCCCACCTTAAGGAAGTGCTGGATGGGATACAGAGGGCCGGGCTCACTGTCAAGCTGAGAAGTGCCAGGTAACCATGGGAGAAGTGGCATACCTTGGGCATGTGGTAGGCCAGGACAGCTCCATCCTAAACAAATAAAAATAGAGGTGATCCAGGCATGGCCCAGACCAGAAACACAGAAGCAGGTCAGGAGTTTTCTAGGGACAGCAGGGTACTTATGGAAATCTGTACCCAATTACAGTGCCCTGGCTGCTCCCCTATCTGACTTGGTAAAGAAAAGGATGCCAAAGAAAATTACCTGGGGACCAGCCTGTGAGGAAGCCTTTACCTGACTGAAAGATGCATTGTGCAGTGCTCCTGTATTAACAAGTCCTGACTATAGCTGACCCTTTATAGTTCAGACTGACACCTCAGACATGGGTATTGGGGTAGTACTGAGTCAGAGATCCAACCAAGGGAAAGATCATCCGGTAGTGTACCTAAGTAAAAGTTACTTACCAGTGAGCAGGCATACTCTACTGCAGAAAAAGAGTGTCTTGCCATAGTGTGGACCCTAAAGAAGTTAGAGCCATACTTATATGGGCAGCATTTTGTGGAACAAACTGACCACAACTCCCTGGTTTGGCTGACACAAATGGGAAAACTAATGGTAGATTGTTAAGATGGAGTCTGGCTTTGCAAGGGTATGACCTGACAATCCTACATAGGCTGGAACAAAAATCAGAACAGCGATGGTATATCACGCATCTATGAGGGTGAACTGATTTGGGAAGCTCATCCCATGCAGGGGTAGAGACCCCAAATTCAGTCTAGGTAGGAGGATTGTGATGCTTGGCCAGCTGGTTCTGATTGTTCTATGATTTTTGTAATATAAAAAAATGTAGGGTTGATTGTCTGTCATGAGACATCCTGTGCTCCTGGGATGACCCCCAGGTTTCAGTTAAAATGACAAGATATGTTAAACAGCAGATCTCTGTAATGTGATTAACTTCCAAGAAGTCACATTTTATAGCCTTGTTTATGATCTGTGTTGCTTTGAAGCCAGGAACTAAAATATACATTTTATGACTTTGAAGCCAGAAACTAAAATATCCATTTTATGATGTCTTCAGAGGAAGGACATTTAATTTCAACTGGTGCTAAAAAAGCTATATGACCTCTAGGTGAGAAAACTGCAGAGTTGTAAAAGTCCTGTGATGTCTTTGAAAAGCAGGAAACCACACTAGATCAAAGGAAAGGCTCAAGATCAAATGAGTCATATTGGGAAATTAGTTTTGCTGATGTCATCTTATTTAATATACCTCCTGAGTGATGGGACATCCTGTGTGTATTAATTTTGATATTTAACAGGAGGAGCTAGGTGACATCATGGAAGAGGCAGGTTCAAAGACCGTTTTAAACTATTCTGTGGCTAATCTTTGGACACATTCCTGTTGGACTCTGAAACAGCAACATCTAACTATAAGCACTGTAAGAAGGTAGACAAGTCTAATTGTATGGTGGTAGGAGTTTGTTTGCACTTTTCCTTGTTTTCTTTTAATTGATTGTATGCTTTGTGATATATTGTCCTGTGTTTACATTTTTACCTATTTTATCCATTTTCTAAGTAAACATCTTATTTTAAAGAGATTGCCTGGTGTGCCTTGAAATTCTTCCATTTGCATGCAAAGTACAGATGGTTAAAGTTGACACTGTTCATAAGCTTAATGGTAATACCAAACTGGGAAAAGGTAAGAATTTTCCTAAGGTCTTTCATAGAGTTTTTAGGGTTCATTTTGGATACCTGATTAGGTGCCTTAGGTGAAAGATATCTGGCATTCCCCAAAGAGCAGAATTATCTGAGCCTGTACATTTGGGTATGCTAGCATAAGGTTCACAGTTTGAATCCTTCCAGAACTTGAGACCAAAGATGATTCTGACCCACAAACAGACAGGAGGGTTACACTGTTCTGTTAACTGTTCACAATACTGTGCTCGGAGGTTGGCACTGTGGCAGCAGAGGGCCTGACCTGCTGAGTGGGTTTGTGACACCTACTGCCCCTCCAAATGTGATGTCTCCCAGTAGACTGGACCAATTTTCAATATCACATTACTTGATTGAACCAGCAAGACTATTAAATGTAGTGAAAGGTTATGGGCCCCTATCCCCTGTTTTTTATTACTTTTAACCTCCTCCTGGCATATTGGTCTGCTCTTATGTCCCCACATCATGGAATCCAGCCACCATCCCTCTCTACCACACCTCCCACTGTCACCCTAGGACTCCTACAGTTTACCCCTGCAGCGTGGTTGCAGGGAGCCCTCAACTCCCCATCCTATATGGAACCAGTTTTGGGTGCTCCTTTGGTTCTGATGATCGCACAGACAGCCATCAAGCTGCACGAACAGGTGCCATCTTTTCACTTTTTCCATCCCCAGGAGCCTGGAGCATGCAATGACACCAATGGAGAGCGCGCTGCGTCTGCACATGCTCCCTCAGGCATCTTCCTAAACCCCCAAGCTGCTACCCGGCACCCTGTCCCCAGCCTCTGCTAAGGGTGACGGCACTGACTAGTGAGGACCCCGTCCCCTGAAAGGAGAGCAGTCTGTCAGATGCTCAATCCTTCTCGACCCCTGCCAACCCCTGCAGCCCATGTTCATTCCCAACATGGGTAGTTGGCTTAGCGTGAGGTAAGGCATCCAGCACCTCAGCCCTCAGCGCCACTGGGCCGGCACCAATCCCTGTTTTGGTAGGGTTTTTTTCATCACTAAATCCCTCTGTTTTTCACCCTTGCTTTGTTGTACACTTTTCTACCAGATTTTCTCATACCCCTCTGTGTCAACCTTTCACCAAGCTCCGCTGCCTATACTTCAAAATCCTTTCTGCTGAGCAGTTTCTACGTAATTTTAATACTTGGCAATGGGGATGTAATCTTTTACCCTTACTTTAGAGGCAAAGCACTGGGGCTATATGGTTAGGTCTTACTGGCCAGAGGTATTTTGAATTGATATATTTGTTATGTCAAAATAACCTAACAAACTTTTGAAATTCAACTATTTGGATCCTAGGTTGTTGTGTTGGCAAGCAAGGGGCAGGATAAGAATGAACATTGAGAAGGAGGCTGACAGTTTGCACCCTCTTGCAATTAGGGGATTTTTGGCATGGCACAAGAGCACCATAGAAGGGTTAAGCAGGAAGTCATTTGGGGAGGAGAGGCGTAAGAAGATATTTGATTAAAAGAGTGTTGCAACAGTGGATAAGTTGAGGGGTGCAGTGTTAACTGGATAGCTGTAGTTTTTAAAAGTCAGCTTGCCCACCCTGAATTATAGTTATTACCTGCGCTATGTATAGCAAGATGAAAAAGGGTCTAATATCAAAAGGATAGATAACTAAGCAGCAACTACATGCTACCCAGCATTCCTGTGTTTGGAGAAGTACCGATGAGAAAATACACCATGGATGCTATCTTCCTTACTGCTGCTGCCACCTATTGCTGCTCTTAGTTCCTTAACTAGTCTAGCCACTACATTGTCTCCCACTGTCTCTGTATAAAAGAAACCCTAATTTTGGACCAGACAAAACACTGACATGTTCCCTTGTTGCCACTATTACTGAAAGATATTGTAAAATATTGTACAGCTGTTTATTCTCATGCAGGTTATATTTAGCTCATGGCACTAATTGGCCACAATGGATCACGACCGATCATTGACAATGTTTGTGTCGTACAACTGTACCAACAAAACCTTCATGTTTCTCACTGAAAACATGCTTTCTTCTGGGGGCTTTCCCTTTGACCCCCTGCACAGGGCTGTGCCTCATGCACCTCCCCACTAAATATAATCAACTCTGAGTTGGAGCTGATTAGGGAGGGGTGCAAGTCCACCAGAATACAGTGCCAGGGTCCAGCACTGACACTACCGCTACCTGGCATTGTAGTCGCTGTATTTGATGGTCACTGTCAGTATTTTAGCTGTCGGTGGTGTATACTGGCCACAATTGTGCAAATTTAATTTCATGCTGCAATTAATGCCAAATTACACCCATTGAAAATGTGCAGTTTGACCATTACTGACATTTTATTTTCACATGAATATTACTTGAGTGAATATATGAAGAACAATGAGCAACCAGGAACAGCAAGGCTGTGTTTCCATCAAAGGTCCTGATGACATCATAGGGACCTCAAGAGTGAAGCTTATGAGGTCTTGGATGTCATAAAACCCCATGATGGAAACATATCCTAGTTATGCATTGTTGCCCATGATTTATTTTGTACAGTATATGGTTTGAAATGTAAAATAAAAATGTCTACTTTTTCCTTGCCAAGAAATCATGGGTTTGATTTTTATTATTTAAAATAAAAAGGAAAGACCTTATCCTGCTGTTCAGAACCAACACTGGTGAGGGTAGGTTTTTTTTTTTTTTAAATGATGGAAAAATCACAGTTTGTTTAAGGAAAATGTATGAATGCCGTGTGTGGAAATGAAAGTGAAATGGCCAGCCCACCAGTGCAGTGGTAGCTCTACTACAGTAGTAGTAGCCACAGACATGGCCAGATATTTCCAGATATTTCACAACATTTCCAAGGAGTTTCTCTCTGCTGCTCCTACTGTGGAAATGAAGAAAGCAGGAGATTTCTAGAAATACCACAGAAATTTCAGGAAATATCTGGCCTGTCTTTGGCTGTGACCTACGGCACTGAAGACTCATGTTAGGAAGCAAGCATGGGACATCAGTGGGCCAGCCAGGGAGGTAGGATGAGCATCACACAGACATCTCTTCTCCTCTGGGGGAGGGTAGTGGTTTCCTGGCATCTAGGGACACCCAATGGAGGCTGGGTGTGTAGCAGCTGGGACCACTCAGCAGTTGGAAGGCAACAGCAGATGTCTGTGGGACAGGTGGGGAGCTGCCCATCCTGCACTGATGTCATTGTACATCTGTGCCTCTGGGGCACATAGGGAAAAACCTCTGGGCTGAGCACTGTGACACCCCTGGACCTCTTCCCAAATGACACTCCAGGCTGTAGTCATGTCTGGTGTCTCCAGTGGACATTGTTCTCTCCTTCTGTCCCACCATAGAGGGGCAGCCCCACTATAGCAGACAAGCTGCAGACCTCCCTAGACCATGGCAGGCCCAGTGGAGGATTCTGGGTGTGGGGTCATGGTGCACAAAAAGGGTACATCCCCCCACCAAATCAGGGTGAAAAGATAGTTAAAAAAGAAATGAAAGTGAAACAGCAGGTGCATGAAGTTTCCATTCTAATTAAAAATGCTGTTGTACCACAGAAGGGTGCAAGAGCATTATATAATCTTTGAACTGTGGTACAGCAGCTTTTAGCTAGGATGGAAATCCATGCCAAACAGGTGGTAACCATATAGTATAGCTATAAATATTTTACAGCAAATATAATCTGTTCTACAGTATTCATCACACATACTGGCAACAGTTATATGCCATCTTCTTAACTGATTTGGAATGAAAGTTACATACAGTACAGTACTGCTTGTTGTATCTATCTTTGTATCTCTGATGATCAAAGAATGCACACAAGGTCTGTGGTGCTCTCAACAGGAAACATCATTACACAAAGCTTCAAAACTGTGGCATACACAACCTACTGAGAAATGAACACCAGAGCTTGGAGATAATGTCTTATCAAATAAAGGGTTTATACCCAAAATGCATCAGGCTACACCTGGTGTGTTGATTTTAAAGATGGAATAAACTTTTGACACATTATCTCCAAGCTTAATATCATTCTAGATGGGTATGTGTGCCCTGATTCTGAAAGCTTTGTATCTTTGTATTTCTGCCATTTTCCCTTACAGGTCAAAAAATCTGTTGCATGACCACACCAAAATATTAGACCTGTATTAGACTGTACCAGTGGAGCAGGGAGGATGGGATGGAACAGATGGAGGAATAAATTATGCCATTGATTCACACCAGCCTTTCAGTGTAGCAGATCCTGACCTATTGTATAACATTAGTCTTGTGTTGTTCTATTGATTGCACCACTAATAAATACTATATATTACACATTTGATTCTGGTTCTGATTTGTCTGACCTGGCAGAAGCAGATAACTCAACTCATATACCCTAGAACTTAGATTAATTAAACTAAAAAAGCTATTCCAAAAGAAAAAATACCTATTATCTAACCTGATAAGATTAAAAAGAAAGCTCATTCTTTCTGCAATGGAGGCACAGAAAAAAGGGAGGAAGAGGAGAGATATAAGATTAGTCAAAAAGAAAGTACTGTACCAATAAGGAGAGGAAGGATGGAATAAGATTAGTTGGACAAAAAAATTACTGCACCAAAAGGAGAAGGAAGATAGAAATAAGATTTGTTTCTAAAAGAAAACTACAGTACCAAAAGAAAATACTGTACACCTATTACCTAACCTCATAAAAGATTCAAATAAGGAAGAAGACTTATTATTTTTTCTGCAATGGGAGGGGCAGGAAAAGGAGGAAGAGAGAATAGAAGCCAAGTTTACCTTAGAAAAGGAAAAATACCTAACATTTTCAAAGAAAGAATGAAAAGCTGATTTTATTTCCTTCAACTGGGAGGCACAGAAAAGAAGTGGCAAGAGGAATAGCAAGCAATGATTATTTACTAAAGAAAAACTGCCTTACCAAAAGAAAAGTCTAACAGATTTAAAGAAAGAATTGAAATGCAAACTGCAGGGGAGACAAAGTATAAGAGGGTGATTATGCAGTCAGGACTGTCAGGTACTGCTGCTGCAGCCACAGCAAACAGGCCTAACACCCCCACAGAGATGTCCAGATATTTTTTGGGGGTAGCACAGCAGAAAAGCTGAGCTAACACCTAGGTGGCAACTGTGCTTGTACCATCTACTGTATGTTCTGATTTTTTCATCCATATATTTTCCCAGCCCACCAACATTTCCAGTGAAAAAACGAAACCTGTGTCCCACTATTGTGGCATCTATGGCATCATAGACAAAAATATCTTGCCAACCCAACTGCTAAACCCCTACTACCAATAGTTTACTATTTGTACAATAAACAAATATCTACCTGTAACTCTGGTCCCCACTGACTGTCTCCCAGTTCCATAACTATCAAAACAACCGCTGGTGGCAGATATGTAATCAAGTGCACGAGGTAAGGCATCCAGCACCTTGTGCCTCAGCACTACTGGCAACAGCTAGATCACTACTTTTTTACCAAGAGAAATAGCAACACACCTATGGCGTGGGCTGTGTTGGGTCTTGAGGTGTTTGTATTTAAGGAAGTTACATAACTGTGAGTAAATTTTAATGGAAATAGCAATGGGGGTAATTTTTAAACTTGCAGGAAGTGTCCAAGTGCAGCTGGAGTTAAACCATTGGCTTGTATGAGAGATAGTTTGATTTAAGCCATTGAGGGAGAAAAGCAAAGTGAATACTTTTTCCTTAGAGGATAACCACCAAAGATATTTAACAGTGTGGCTAGCCCAATGATAAAAGTTAAATGAGGGAGGCAAGCCCCCTTATCTTTGGGAGCAGCTAACTTGTAATAAGCCAGTCTAGGTTGTTTATTAGACCAAATGAATCTTGTGATAAGTCCTATGAACATTACTGAACCAAGAAAGAGGTAAGCATACATTAAGTAATTGTAGGGTAGAAGAGTCTAGGAAAGACATTCATCTTAACTAAGTTGACTCTACCCCACAGGGAGATAGGGAGTTTGGACCACCTATCCAGATCCATGCTAATGATTTTCACTAGGGAATCCAAATTTAGTTTCTGAAAAGGGCTGGTTCCTTGGGATTATAATACCCAGATGTTTTAAGAATCTTGCTTCCATGACAAACCCCAATCAGTAATGGATCTTTAATTACCTTATGATAAAGGGGAATACAACCGTCTTATCTATATTTAGTTTGTAATTAGATAAGTGACTATATTCTTTGATAAGTAATAGCATGGAAGGGATGGATGTATCTGGATAGGATAATTGTAAAAGAAGGTCATCGGTATATACCAAGATCTTGATCATTTGAGATGAGACGGTATACCCTGGATTTGTTCACAGTCTGTTACTCTGAGAATTAGGGGTTCCAGATATAAGTTAAAGTATAGGGATGGGGCATCCCTGTCTAGTACCGGATTGTAAAGGAAAAGATTGGATGTCACACCATTAGCAGTAATTCATGATGAAGGGGCATGATATAGTGCTTTTATCCAGTTTTGGAATTTTAAAGGAATTTATAGGCATTAAGGGCATGGAACAAAAGTTCCAGTCCACTCTATCGAACCTTTCTCAGCATTGAGGGACACCAAAACTGCAGGAAATTAGCATCCTAGATGCCGAAAAGAACATGCTATAGTGTCTGAGATGGTCTACCATGAGACTCCTTTTCATGAACCCAACTTGCTTGGGTCCAATAAGTCTGGCTAAATGATGTTGATACATTTGGTGATTAATTTAGTTAGTATTTTAATATCTTAATTCAGTAAGGACATAGGACAATAGCTAGTGGTTAATTCCAGGTTTCTATCAGGTTTAAGGAGAAGAACAATTAAAGCTTCAAATAAAGTGGGTTCCACAGATGCACCTGATAAAATATATTGAAATAGGGGCAATAGTAAGGAATTAACTGCTTTTGGAATCTTTTATAAAATTGGCGAGAAGCCATCAGGACCCGTGTTTTGTCAGAAAGTAGGCTTTGAATCATTCTAGCTATCTCCATATAAGAAATGGGGATATAAGTGACTGTTGTTTTGTCTCTGAGAGAAAGGGTAATTTGATGCAGTTGATAGGAATCCAAATCTTGAGCTGATGGTGGGTCTGACATGGAGCCATACAGTTTGGTATAATAAGCTCTAAATTCAGAGACAATATCTATTGGGGATGTTTACAAAGTTCCGTCTTCTTGGGAACGGATAGATGGGATATATTTAGACGATTCCTGTTGTTTGATTCAGAGTGCTAATAGGGCCCTGCTTTTTCCCCTGGTCTGTGTATGATGCTTTCATTCTCAAAATAGCAAATTCAGTCTTTTCTCTCAGAATCTCCAGATATGCATCTCTTAACTTGGCTAATTGTTGTCTACCCGTGGATCACTGATTAATTGAATGAGTGAAAGGGAGTTTTTCTGATATCAAGATCAAAACCCATAACTTTTGGTAGTGCCCCTGCTGAAAAACATAACCCACTAGTCTCCTGATTCAGATTGCTTCCAAGTCCAGAAGATGTGACTCCTTTATAAATACAACATCAATGGATAATAACGCTAAATGTTTCAGCACTCAATATTGTTTCAGTTGTTGCCTGAGGCCTTTCATGTTCCAGGTAGCAGTTTTAATGACATTAGCCATAGCCACAAACAGAAAAGAGAATATATGGTAACATCCAATTGAACTACAGTTACCAGGGTCATTCCTCCCCACATGTCTTTGGTGAAACCCTCCCTTCTTCTTACCTATATTTAACCTCTCCTCCTTGCCACTCCTATCTACCCCTTCCAGACAAAGAAACAAATTTATTTAAGGAAACAGCCCAACCCCCATATCCTACTACTATTGTGGATCTACGTTCCACAGCTCACCTTCATCATAGCTCCCTCCCTACAGCCACCTTAAATTGTTCCCTGACCCAACCATAGTAGAAGTAGTATAAATTGTGAAAATGAAGATAAAAGTTAGTCTAACCTTAGATGGAGATAGTTATCTCAAATAAAATGAGTGAATTGCATATGTTATCCAAGTCATTAACTGAGCCATTAGCTGTTTCTTTAGTTAAAACCTGATTTGTTCCTCTACATAGCCTTTGACTTAATAATTAACTAGAGTATGGCATTTATAAAGTTCCCAAATTGCTCAGAACTGAAATAAGATAACTTCGGTCCCTAGATGAGCCCATTTAAACAAACTAGACACATCTGTGAACCTCTTTTAATAAGGTAAGATTCTGGTGACCTCTAGTGGGCCGTATGATGAACTGCACAGAGCCTGACGTATCAGTAGAGAGTAAAGTTATACTTGGCAGTTTAACACAGTTCAATTCGCCCAGAAAAGCAATAAAAACTGAGGTCTGTATTGTTCAACGAGCAAATATATAACTGGGGTTCACAGTGTTCAAAACAGAAAAATCCACAGAGATTAAAAGGGCTTCGAAAGGGCACAGTACCACCACGGCATTGTTAGAATTCACCGTTGTATCCATGATGCCTTGGACCAAGGACAATGTGGGGGACCATATTCATTGACCTGACTAAGGCCTTTGATACAGTTAACCACCCCTACTACTCAGACAACTGACTGATCTTGGGCTCTCCACTGATGCACTGCCCTGGTTTGCTAGCTACCTTAGCGAGAGAGTTCAATGTGTTAAAATTGCTGGAGTCTCATCAGCTGAAATCCAGTCCTCTCGGTGTCCCTCAGGGGTCGATACTGAGCCCATTATTCTTTCACTCTTCCTAAACAACCTCCCTAGCATCTGCCAACAGAGGATACTACTCTATGCAGATGATGCAGTCCTTCTAGCAACCGGACTTTAACCTACTTGAGAGACAACTGCAGCATGATTTTAGCCTGGTGGAAAAATGGCTTGGTCTTACAAACTTGTTCTGAACTATAGTAAAACCAAGGTTATGTCTTTCTGCAATGCATGTAGCAAGTATAAACCTCTACGCTCACCATCAAGAATCAAAATGGGACCTCACTAGATCAGGTTCATGAGTTCAAATACCTCGGCATCACCCTGGACAGCTCACTGTCTTACACCAACACATTGGAAAGGTTGCAAAGACTGCCAACGTATGCCTTGGCCTGCTTCAGAAGTACAAACACTGCATGACCTCTGAAGCCCTTAGACTGGCTATCCACAGCTCTGTTACCTCCATTATCACTCACGGTCTTGCAATCTATGGCTCTGCCTCCGCTACTGCCCTCAGGAGGATATCAGTGACTCTTAACAAAGCCTGCAGACTACTCACTGGGGCAGAATGCCTTATCACACCCTGTGACCTTTACGTAAGGCTGGATGACTACCTCTGATAAGTAGAATACAATACCAAACCTGTCTTATTGCAAAAAGTTCTTCTCAGACTTATGCCTCCAGGTGTGGCGAGTCTCCTTACTACCAACAGCTACACCCTGCCAACATGCAGTTCTCAATCCCAGACTTTCCAGGTCCCCTGGCAGAGGACCTCACTGGGTCAGAGATCCTTCATGTATAGGGCTCCTCAGTGGTTCAATACCCTTAACAAAGAATCACTTGCTGCTACTATGCTAAGCCCTGTTAGAAGGCAACTGCATCTATTCTTCCCCCTACCTCACACTGTGACTGCCTCCCCTAAGCCATGGTCATCACCCTCTACCTTTGTTGGAACTGTTATCAGCCTTCGCAGCCCTGCCTTTGTGGCACAGACCCCCTCCCCTCTTACTCTGCCCCCGCACCCTCTCATCCCCTCTCTTTCGACTCACTCATACCATTGGCCACTGGCCCCTGTCCCCCCTCTCTTTTCATCCCTGTTCTGACAATGGCACCTTCAAGCTGGCTTCTCTTGACTCCTTCTGACCATGTATACAGTTTCATCTTGGATACTGTAAATAAGCTAGCTAGTATTGTTCTATTTTAACATGTTGACTGAACTATTTATGTATAAATAATCTGTATATTATGACTGTTACCATTGTTTCCCATTGTTGTATGTTACCCCCATCCTCCGACGTGGAACCTTTGTAAACAAGCAGTTCCTGCTCAAAGGTACTTGTAATCCTAGAGTTTAATAAATAAATAAAACATAATTTATTTATTTAAATAAATAAATAAATAAATAAATAAATTATGTAGGTAGAATCTGTCATTTCCTCACAGCAAATGGAATGCAGCAACAGCTGATCTGGCCAGAACAAGTACGCTTTACACTGGTCACATATTAAACTGTAGATACCTCACATTATCAGCGATGCTCTACTGAGCTTAACTAGAGGATTAAACAAACCTCAGTGGTGAGAAGTCAGGTATCGTGGAAGAGTTCAGGTAGGAGGATTTCAGACTTGTACAAGCAACTTCAGGATCATGGCTATGCCATGTGCTTGCCAACAAAATTTGTAGTTTAGCAGGCTAGTTCATGCAGAAACAAATTCCCACAGCGATCAATTTGGAAACAATAGGGTGGAAGGCCATGCAACATTGTTGTATGGTAGCAGGAAGATCCTGTGCAATTGACCTTGACTCTTCCCAGTGGACTTCCTGGATCTCTCTGAATTTTGAGAGAAAGTGCTGGTGCTCTAGGTAATTAAGAAACCTAAATATGAGTGGCCTTGGGGATCCAATCGGAGGGGTCGGTCTGAGCACTCTATGTGCCTCTCGATCACATACTTAGGGCCAAATGGTGAAGGGCCAGTTACTTTTTCAATAAATTTTGCATGAATAGTATGGTGTCTTGACCTTCTTCGGTCTCAGGCAGCCCAGTAAGCACCGCTTTGTTCCTGGCTCCAACCCTCGAGATCCTCGATTTTGAGCTCCATTTTGTGAGCTTTTGTCTAGTCGCTATCAGCTCTGGATCCACTTTATCTATCGTTTTACTAGGGATAGGACTCAGGCTTCCATGTCAGATGTTCAGTTGAGAGATATTCTCCAGGGCATGCGAGACTGATTTTATCTTTGAAGTAAAGGATCTCAGCTCTACTTAAAAGGTCTAAATTCTGCTAGAAAACCAGCTAAAGTGAGTGGTTCCATTTCTGGTGGAATGCTAAGATCTACTTCGTGTCCATGCTACTAGAAGCTCTCAGGCTTTTTAGGTCTTCTGGGCATTGCCAGTGGCGTGCTGCTTTTGATAAGATCTTCCTCGTTTCAATCTCCATGAGAGGAATCCAATTAATGAGTGGTGTGGACGATCACTTCAGATGTCTTCTGAGCAGGTTTTAGATTGTTTTTGATGTATCAACTCAGACAATAAAATGAAAAAGTGGCGGGTGGCTGAAGCAAGTAGAAAGTACTAGCTGGGCTGTCTGCATCACGTGGTCTCTCAGGTTGTTTGTTTTTGCATGACTAAGCAAGATTGACTGTGAGATCTTACTCTGTATAATGGTTATGATTATATGATATTTTGTTTTATTATTGAATACCCACTGAGGGATCTATGGCAAAAGGGAAAGCTAGTGTCATCTTTACTTGTTTATGTTGACAA
The DNA here is from genome assembly GCA_016271365.2 of Neoceratodus forsteri. Classification (NCBI taxonomy): domain Eukaryota; kingdom Metazoa; phylum Chordata; order Ceratodontiformes; family Ceratodontidae; genus Neoceratodus; species Neoceratodus forsteri. The sequence goes on along the minus strand of CM057459.1, from coordinate 674,419,823 downwards.
TGTTTAGACAGTATTAGTGATATTACCAGATGTTTATAATGGAAATATATTTGTAATCCTGTCTTTTAGTAAAGTTTTGAATAGTTTCTAATTATAACACTATCAAGAGGTATTTATCCCAACATGTTTGGAAGTGAAAATGATCCAGGCATTATTTTCTAGGCTGCTTTTAATGAAATGTGTTTGCAACAAATAAAATTATCTAGGCACATTTTGCATTTTCACTTTAATGCACTTATTTATAGTGGTGTAGCTAGCAATGCACAGACCCTACCCCTGATGAAGTACCATGCAAAACCAGTCAGGTCTAGTGGTGTCTCACTGCTATATGTCCCACACTAATTTTTCTGTAAGTGTGGATAAATTGTCTTCCCTACTATGTGAAGAGTTTGGTACTGGTATTTGTTTGCTTTTCCATTCTTTGTTATCTGGCACACACTTGTTTGGTGAAGTAAATTTATCTCACTAAAAGATGTGCACAGGGACCAGAATAAGGGATCAGGAACAGTAGAATTTGCCTAGAAAAGAAATAACAAGAGAGGAAGACTTTGGCAAGGTTGTTCTGGGGATAGAGGATAAATGGAGTTTGCCTTTAAGGGGCAGACCAAGTTGTCCTGGTGCACCCCTTCCTTTACCTGAAGATGGTGTGCTCAGAGGGGAGGGGAAGGTGAGGAGGGACAGGTGAAGACAGAACAATAGGCAGGCAACAGGAAGGGAGGGGCTAAGGGGGTACATAAGGGGCAGCACAGTGGTGGTTCTACACTTTTGCTGAAGTTTTGATATATCTGAAACTGCAGCACATCAGATTGGCATCAATTGGAACAGAGGTTTGTGAAAAATCAGGTAAGAAGCAAACAACTATAGTAACCAAGGATGAAGTGAAAGATATATATTGATTAAGATAAACACTGGTTTTAAAGGAATTTGTTTAAAGGAACCAGAAGGTTAGTAGAAATAAAAAAAAAAGAGGTTGGAGGGATCATTGCAATTTCAAGGATAGCTAGACAAGTATGAATATTTTTCATGTACAATGACCAGGAGGCAATATGTGGGAAAGTTGGCCAGTGGGGCTTAGAAACAGGCTGAAAGAGCGGCCGTGTGAAAGGGTGAGAGCACCATGCAGTTTGGTTTGTTTGGTCTGAGGGGCTGAAAACAAATTGTTAGTGCCTTGCAGCTGTAAAGCAAGTGGCTGGTAAAGGAGAAAGCATTAATCCATGGCCTAATGCTGTGCTTAAGTACCATGAATGGGAGGACAGAGCATTTATGCACACGGTTTGGTTGTTTGGGCAGCGGCCTAGTGCATGGATTGTTAACGGCCTTATAGCTGTGGGAGGCAAGTGACTGATAAAGGAGGAGCCATTAATCCTTGTCATAAAGCTGTGCTTTGCCAACATTGAGCATGGGGACAGAGCGTTGATGTTGTGATGACTGGGAGGATAGCATTAGTCAACGAGATGGCCACATAGCATGATGGCACACATCGCTACCAGGGTTGGAAGTGAAGGAAGGGTTTGTTAGCCTGGGAGAATAATGGCAGGAGCATAATGGTTACCTTGAATGCCGGACAGGGCGCGAGGTTTTGGAAGGCGATCCGGAAGAAAGCCTGGCGGTAGGGGCGACAGAGGCAGCCACGTGGTTTGGCGTTGCACACCGTTGGCCCAAGGAATTGGGAAATAAAAAGGGCTTCGTGCAGGGGAACAATATGAGTTGGGCCATGCAGTTTACTCAGGGTATGGGGGACAAACAGTGGGTTGAAGGCTGAGGCAGAGACAGCGCCGTGGCATGACGTCCACACGCCATGGGTAGGCTGTGCTGCACACGACCTAGGGATCGTTTGGGCCTACACATGGCTGGCTGTGCATAAATATTTTGAATTATTTGCTTTATGTGCGTTAATTGATTTTGTCCAGATCAAGTGGCAGGAGACCCGAGTGACTCACATATTTGGAGTCTGAGAATGTCTCCAGAAGCGGGACGCTAAGCCACGGTTCGGGAGTTGAGGGTAAATATGGCGAAAGAACCGAAGGAAAAGAAGGGCTGGTAGAGGCCTGGTCAGAAGGACTGGGGCCTAAATAAGTGGCAGCCATGAAGCGTGACGTCGCATGCTGCTCAAGGATTACGTGGAAGATGGAGCCCAGACAAGGGGCATGCAGGGAACAGGAGGGAACAGGGTAGGACAAAGTGGGTAGTGGCAGGCAGGCAGAGCAGAGATCCCACATGCACTGAGTGATGGGCCAGAGAGGCCACGAGGTGAAAATCAGGCCAGATGAACCAGGCGAGGGTGACACCAGTTGCCAAGTAGGGTACTACGGGTCACAGGCTGAGCTGAATGAGAGTACAGGGCCAGAGCTATAAAAAAAAAAAAAAGAAAAAGAAAACGGGGAGGGGCCTAACAATACAAGGCCTAGTTTTTGACAGACAATTAATTAAGATGTTTTCTTTTCCTGTTTGGTCAGTGTCTCCACAGCTTTCACAGGCAAACAAGAGGAAATGACACCAAGAAGGAACAGGCCATCTAAGGAAGACGCCTACAAGGCCATTGTGGAGCTCACAGAGAAGGCCAACAGAATGTGGCAGATGGTGGAAGGAGAGGAGCCAGGAGATCCGGGAAGAAGCGAAAAGCAGGGAAGGGAAAATGGGAGGGGCAAATGGCTGTCAGGGAGGCCACGCAGCCTTACCAGGGTGCAGCCACCATTGGTGGTACCTCCCCCGAGCAGCTAGCCTCCAGTACCACCGCAGCCCTATGTTCCAGTCCCGCCATTGCCCCCAGGACTGGGTGGTGGTTCTGCAGTGGAACCCAAACTGGATCCCCTGAGCACAACGGTCCCACTGCAGTCAATAGTGCACCGCCATTCCGCCACAGGGTGACGGGCCAGGGCAGCCAGAAGACAGCAGGCCACAAGGAGCAGACAAAGCCCCAGGTAATGTATCCGGGGCAGTAGGAGAAAGCATAAAAAGAATACATAGGGCAAATTATTTCAGCGCTTGGGACAGGGGGTTGGGGCAGATGGAGTCAGTGCTGAGTGGGATTAAGGCGGATACAGTGGAGACAGCGGGGAGGGTTGAAGAATGTAGGAAGGGAACTAGGGAGATAGGAGCCCCAGGAATGATAATAGGGATCATGTACCACTGGCCAAAAGAAAAAAATATGGAAAGGTGAGTAACGCGGATATATTTGCATTAGTGAGACAGGAAAGCAGTAACATATGAGGAAACGGAGAACATTGGGAAGAGTGAATGGCAGCAGCAGTGGTTTGTTAGGCAAGAAAAAGGAAGACAAATTTACTAATGGAAAGACTTGGATGGTGGTTTGTAGGTTTTGCCACATACTCAGCTATAATGCTGGAGAAAAACCTGAGTTGGGCATCCCACTGATCACTTACTCACTGATAAAAGGCGGGTGAAGGCAAAGGGCAGTGGGTTCTTCTGGCAAAGGATGGTGACTTATGGGGATGTAAGATGAGATACAAAACAACTAGATCTATGGACAAATATGTAACTGACCAGTCCACGCTGGAAGGTGAGATGGGAAAATGGGTGGAGCACCCAGAGATGTTGCTGGGGTTACAATAGGGCATTTTGCTCCTGGCCACAATGTCTGTTCTAGCACGCTTGCTCAAAATGTGAGGAACACACCAGAGCAGATGCAGAACAACATGGGCACAAGAGACCCAAGCAGCAGGGGGCAAGGAGCAGGTCAGCAGTTTTTTCAGGAAGGGCAAGGATATAGGGAGCAGCCATGGAATGGGGGAGAGGCAGAAGGCATGCAAGTAGGGTGTCAGACTTATTAAATGCAGCAACAAGAAAGGACAAGGAGAGGGGTTGTATAGACATCAGTTCCAAGCAGCAAGAATGCCCATCAAGATAAAATGAGAAAGTGGCTAGAAAGATACCCAGATAGGGAGGTGGCAGAGTCAATTAAGGGGTTTAAGACCGGTTTCCCATTGCAATGTGAAGGCCCGAGGCGAGCTAGAGAGGTGGACAACCTAGGCTCAGTTAAAGGGAAGGAGGACATTTTAAGACAAAAAACAGAAAAGGAAAAGGCAGCTGGTAGAGTTGAAGGTCCATCTGCTAAGTCACTATTACAGAACATGATAATCTGTCCTTTGGGCTTGGTCCCCAAAAACAGCAGGGACAACACAGGGTGATCCACCATTTGTCATTTCCAGAAGGGGACTCAATGAACGATTTCATAAGTGTGGAGCATAGCAAAGTGACTTATGCCACATTAGAAGGGGCGGTTCAGATTATACGAGTGACTGCCGATGCATGGATGGCCAAGATGGACACAGAGTCCACTTTCAGGTTGCTTCCGGTTAGGCAGGAAGATTGGGACTTGTTGGGTTTTAAGATAGGGGCCAGTACTATTTTGACAAAGCAATGCCCATGGGACGCCATAGCCTGTGCTACATTCGAGGCATTCAGCACCTGCTTACAGTGGATATTTCAGGAAAAACGGATACAAGATGGTCATATACTACTACCTGGATGATTTCCTGTTAATAGGCAGTGGAGGGAGAGACAGAAAGAATGTTAGCCAGTTTTCAGGAACTGTGCAGAGAGTTAGGGTTCCATTGGCACCGGAAAAACAGAGGGCACCAGTAAGGTTTTGAATTCCTGGGCATTGAAATAGACGACAGGGAGAGGTATTTAGGTTGCCAGACAACAAAGCGAGGAAGCTGAAAGAGCTGATCCAGCTACATACTGTCTAGTAGGAGGAGAGTGCAATTAAAACAGGTACAACAGGTTTTGGGACATCTGAACTTCGTGTGCAGGGCGATTGACCAGGAAGGGCTTTCACAAAGAGGTTAGCAAGGCCACAGTGGGGGTAACCAGACCACACCACTGGGTGGACATGACAAAGGAGTTAAGGATGTCTTCAGGGTGTGGGAAGAGTTCCTCAACACCTATAATGACTGCTCCTTTTGGCAGGAGGACTGGGTGTACAACACAGATCTCGAACTCTACACAGATGCAGCCGTGGGCTTAGGTATGGGGGTTACATGAATGGAAAGTGGTTCATGGACCCATGGCCAACAAATTGGGTGAGGGACAGGAAAGTAAAAGACATCACACTGTTGGAGATTATGCCCAGTTGGGCCTGCGCCTGGTATGGGGAGGAGCTACGGAATCAGGTTACATTTTGGTATGATAACAAGCAGAGGTAGAAGTTTTAAATAATAGGGGGGCCAGGTCAGAAAGAGTCATGCAGGTTTTGAGACAATTGGTCTTAAGGGCCTTACAACTGAATATGTCATTCAGGGCCAAGCACATAGAAGGGTAAAAAATATCCTAGCTGACAGCCTTTCCCATCTGCAGCTGGACTGTTTCCGGATGCTGGCACCATCAGCAGACGATCGGTAAACGCCCATACCAACGAACATCTGGGACATTGGCAAGAGGGAGCAGAACTATTTTTTCACAGCTCATGGGCACCATGGACTCTGAGGGCCTAAGGAAGGGGCTTGGCAGGTGTTCCAAACATTCAGGGCAGCACACAACATGGAGGTAAGTAAGCCACTCACAGAGGAGCAGATAGGGAAGTTCACAGTAGATCAATGGCAGAAAGGGATGGCCCACAACACAATGGGGGTATACCTAGCGGGATTAGTTTAGTTTGCAGCCTAAAAGACTAGAAGGAGCCGATGGAGTCATTGTTGATCAGGAGAATGATGCAAGGATGGGGTAGGCTGAAACAGAGACCTATGGATAGTAGACGACCAGTAGGGGAGCAGTGGCTTGCAAAATTAAAGGGAGTACTACCGGCAATTTGCAGATCAAAAGATGAGGCACAGTTATTTCACACAATTTATCTATTAATGTTTGCAGGGGCCCTGAGAGTGAGCGAGGCTGTGGGACATGGCAGGAAGGAAGAAGGGGGTGGTGGAAGATATAAACTAGGGGATGGAGGAGATACAAATCATAATTAAGAAATCAAAATGGATCAATGGGGAAAAGGATGTACAGTAACCTTGAAGGCTCATGGGGACTACACAGTTGTACAGCAAAGGCTTTATGGGCTTATGCACATAGGCGTGGGCATAAGACAGGGAGGTTATTTGTGCATGGGGATGGAAAAAAGGTCACCAGTTATCAAGTCATGGCCATGCTCAAGAAAGGCGTGCAATTCCTGGGTGAGGACCCGGCAATTATTCATCTCACTCTTTCTCGAATAGGGGCTGCATCACAGTGGCAACTGCTGGGGAGAAGGTGACTAATATGTTGGAAAAAGGGTGCTGGTGGTCTGCCAGTTACAAGATGTACATTCTGGCGCTACAGTACAGAGACTAACATATCACCTGTGTGGAAAAGGGGAATCAGAGCAATTCATACTGCCTTGCTTTGTAATATAAGCAAATTTTGAAAATAGGAATGTATCTTCTTAAGAAATGCAATTAACGTAACCTTTACAATTTTAAACAAGAGTTCTTTATTTAATGTAATTTTTAAACAGTTTTAACATAACTGACAACCTTCAAGTAGCAGGGCAGTGTGATGAAACAGTGTGTGGGGAAAGTGGATTGCTGGGTTGTTTAGGGAGGGGTATTTGAAGCAGGAGGAGAGGTGATGTTTGCACTCTGTCATTCACTGGTGAGACCCACCTGCAGTACTATGTCCAGTGTTGAGGCAGCACTTCAGAAAGGATATAGACAGGGTACAGGTAGTCCAGAGAAGGGCAACTAAAATGGTTCAGAGGTTGCACGAGAAACCCTATGTGAAGAGACTATGGGATCTCAACATGTACATCCTGTAAGAGAGTTGAGCAAGAGGGACATGATTGAGAACTACAGGTACCTCACAAGGGAAAACAGAAGCAGGAGGAATTCTTTCAAATAATAAAGAGCACCAGGATCAGAGGGAGAGAGGCATGAGAAGAAGCTGGAGCAGGAGTCTAAAAGGATATGAGGAAGTACAACTTCACTAAAAGGGTGTTAGACACCTGGAACAGACTAGCAGTAGAAGTGGTGGAGGAAAAAATAATGGGGGTTATCATGCATGGGATAAACACAGGGGTATATTACTAAATAAGCAGAAAGAAGGTAAGGTCACTGGAGACCAGTTAGGATCTGCAGAGATAGATTAGGGAGGGAAGATTTGGGCAGACTGGTTGGGACAAGCGGTTCTTTTTGGGTGACAAATGCTATCTTTCTATGTTTCTATTGATTTTTATCAGCATGTACAAAGAAAGTATTTTGGATATATATACCAGCAAGTTTACAGTAAAACAAACATTATAGAATGTTCTGTAAGCTAACACATCCGTCCACTTTAGTGATGATGTAACAATAAATTATTGCTTAGAGCATCAATATGCTATGTTGTACAGCTCAGTTGATTCTTCTTAATAGTCAAAACCAACAACTGATCACAGATATTAAAGTACCTAAAGTGGCAGGCCATCCAAATGGCATGGCTGCTATTACTCCTTTCCTGGAATATCCACCCTATCCCTGACCCCGCGGCCAGCTCAGCGCTACACCTAGCAAGCACAACACCCTAAAGTGTGCATCCATATATATTTCTAGCTTCCTGACAAAACTAGACTCTTCGCAAGTCTGGGCCACCCAACACCAACCGAATATTCTCTTAGTAGTTGAAACTTGGCTCAGTCCAAAGATCGCTGATGCTGCCATTCAAATTACAGATTACACCTTTTTCTGTCTGGGCAGGGCTGGTAAGCATGGGGGCAGTTGCATTATCTATCTAAGAGAACGCATTCAGGGACAAAGCCTCCCCACTGTAGCCACTGGCTGCAACACCCAAATCCTGCTAATAAAGATACTCCTTGGCCTGAATGGTAAAGCTGTAACAATAGCATCAGTCTACAATCATCCCAATGACCAAGCTAGTGGAGTCAAGGCGGTCCATGATTACCTTGCCAACCAGCGTAAACACACAGAACTAATCATGCTGGGTGACTTCAATGTTAACTGGGCCACTTCAGGTACATCACCCTGTAGGGTGCACTGTCCACTCTCAACATGGCCCAACTAGTGAATACCCCACTGCATAAACTACCGCATGGGAACATCATCACTTATTGACTGGCTAATCTCAAACAAACCAGAGAGAATATCTCCATAAAGTCCTCCTGTATTCCCTCAGCGACCATTCCCTAACCTTTTCACCTGGTCAAACAGTTCCCCAAAGGTCACAACTAAGACTGTCACAAACTGAACACTTAAGAATGGGAAACTTGCAGCCTTTAAAGTGCATCTGTCACTGAAGACTGGAGCTTTTAGACTCTGTAACTGATGTAGATTCTGCCCTGAGGTTTTCATCCTCAGGTTTGATGAGCCCTGTAATATATATGCCCCTTTATGAAACTGAAAATAAATGTCTCCTCTAACTCCTGGATCACCCCCAACTACAAGAATTAATGAAGCACAGAGACAACTTGTGGGAAACAGCAAAAGGTCTGGCTCACCTGCTGATACCCTGAGATATAAATCAGAATGGAACAACTGTACCTGGTAATTTGTAAGGCTAAAAGCCACATTTTAAAGTTGAACTCACAAACTCCTGGTGTGATGGTCGTCACTTTGGGACATCAAAGCACTCTCAAGAAAACCAAATAAGACTCCATCCTCCATCCTATTTGTGGATGGAATCCCTCCCAGGATCCTGCCATCATCTCCAGCACCTTTAACAAGGCATTCACTGACCTCAGTGGTATATTGCCACCAGACTTCTTTCAACCCTCGAGTCATAGTAACCTCCCTCATTCCCTAGGACCATTTGGGTTCTCCACCCCCATTCTAGCTTAAGATCTTCACCTCAGCAATAGCCAGAAAGTACCTTCTCATAGCACTCAGCAAATCAAGAGCCAGTAGTGATTCGCTTGACCTCAAGCTTGTCAAAATCACCAGTGATATTGTTCTCGGCCTACTAACCAAAATACTAAACTTGTCTCCTGTATCGGGTAAATTCTCGAGGCTCTGGAAATTGGCTGCAGTTAAACCTGTCCACAAAAGCAAGGACAAAACCATACATTCAAACTATCTGCCTCCTCTCCAAGGCATTAGAATGCATAGTATCTGATCAATTGACTATTTAGACATACAAACTGCAATGCCAAAAACACATGCAATGCCATCAGCAACACAGATTCAGGAAGCTACACAGCACAACTACCACTCTTCTTGAAATTACTAGCTTTATTCACAGTGCCCCTGATCGGGAGCTCTTGGTGGCGCTGCTTACGTAGACCTCACCAAGGCCTTCAACACCATGAACCATGAACTGCTCCTAACCTAACTGGCCACTATACTTGTAGGTCTTTCCACTGAATCGGTTACCTGGTTCAGGAACTACCTCACAGGTAGAGAACAAAAGTAAAATCCATGAAACCTTATCCGAGAGTAGGCCAGTTACCAGGAGTACTCCAAGGCTCAGTTCTTGAACACTGCTCTTAGCCTGTTTCTTAACCAGCTCCCCTAGCAGCACAGGACAATATTTTATTATACGTAGATGATTCAGTACTCTCATCTCACCCCAACCCAATTGCTCTAGAAAACCATATGCAGGCTAATTTCACAGCTGTAGAAAATGGATCCTCAGATCCAAATTACTCTTAAACTTCAAGAAGATGAACACCATGCTATTTGCCTCTGCCTATAACAGACACAGGTCCTACCAACTCCAAGTCCTAAACAATGTAAACACACCCCTTGAAATGGAGCAAATTCAAATACTTAGGAATCTTTCTCAATAGTGCATTATCATGCTCTCATCATATTGACCTGGTAGCCAGGACAGCAAACACTAATCTGGGTCTGCTCTACAGGAACAAACACTGACTCACTACTGAAGTATTGAGAACTACAGTCACAAGCTCTGTGCTATCAGTCGTTGACTATGGCCTGGCAGTATATGGTGCTGCAACACCCTCAGCCCTCAAACGCATGAAATCTATGCCCAATAAGGCTTGTAGGCTGGCCCTGGGTGCTGATAGGCTGACTCACACTTGTGAGCTATATGCTCATTCTGGCTGTTCAACCTAGAGTGTAGAATACAATATCAGGTCTGCTTTCTTGCCAAGAAATCAACACTAGGACTCACCTCACCCAGTGTGTTAAACCTCCTTAGCCCTCAAAGCTTCTCCAGATCTATGAGGGGCACAAAAAAACATACACTAAAAGTCTCATTCCACCAGATCTCTCTCAGGGCCAACACTCTACAAATACTGGATGCCGCTATAGCTCAATGCCCTCAGTGAAGAGGCACATAAGGAACTCAAGCTAGGGCCATTTAAATCAAAACTTTGTACATTGCTAGCATCCTTCAGTGACTGCAATTGTGGACATAGTTCTCTCCCTGCCCCCTTCTTCAGTCTCCAATCTTCATACTCCAGCACTCCTCCTGCTCCCACCTCACTTCTTCGCCCCATTTTCTGGGGCCCCTATTCCACCCTCTCCTCCTCTATTTTTAGTAAGAGCGTTCTATCACTCACTCTAATTATAATTCACCCTTGCCACCTGCTTCAATCCTTCAACCATCACCCCCTCTGCATTCATATCCATCCCCTTCCACCATCTCTATATTACTGCTATCCCTCCATTCTCATTCTCCCTTAACCTTCCCTCTCTCTCTCACCTTTTGCCCTCTTTAGTCCTCCCCTCTAGTCTATAAAAACACTGCTCGTGCACTTTTGTTCTCTCAGCACTTAGACAATGGATCTGATTGTACTAATCACATCTTGTCTGTGTTTTATTCTTTGTATAATTCTCTATTGTAAATTTGTCTTATTGTCCCCACACAAAGGATTGTAACCTCTGTTCCAATGTTCCATTCATTTTTTTAACTATGTTATCATTGACGTGGAACCTCTCTAAACAAGCCCATGGCTCAAATACACTTCTGGAATAAAACAAATAAATAATTTTGCTTCTAACCAAACAAAGGGTTCCAAATTCTATCAAATTTGTCTATGGTTCTTATGATTACATGACTCATATGCACATTGACAGTTGTCCTGGACATGTTTTGATCCATTCTTCTAACACAGGTGCTCTTTTAGAAACATAGAATGTGATGGCAGATAAGGGTTGCAGTCCACTGAGACTGCCTATTTCTGTTAACCTTTATTTATTGCTGCAGAGTCTACTTGATCTATGGTGCAATCTCTTCCCCTTCCCTAGTGCCTGTCTCTGCATTTTGAAACCCACCACTGTTTTTGCCTCACTACCTCTACTGGAAGGAAGTTCCAAGTATTCACCACCCTCTCTCTGAAGTACTTCATCACATACCTCCTGAATTTACCCCATCAACTTTATATCATGTCCTCTTATTCTAGAGCACCTTTTCTCTGAGTGATACCCCTTCTTGTACCTTATTTACCCCTGTGAGGCATTTAAATGTCTCTATCATATCCCCTCACCCCTTCCCTCCTCCAGACTATACATATTTAGCTCTTTAGCCACTCCCCATAGGCCTTTGATGCAGACCCTGCACCATTTTAGCAGCTTTCCTCTGACTGCCTCCACTCTGTATATATCCTTCCTGAGATGGGGGCCCTGATTTCAGAAGTGGATACAGGGCTTGTGACAAGCCCTGCATCCACCGCAGTATACCACAGCATCCCTAGTAGTTTGCTGCAACCTGCGCCAGTTTTAGTACCTCAGGTGCAGTTGCGACACTCTACACATTTTACATCAGTTTGCATTGAAGCACTGGTGCAAGCCCCATAAAAGTTCCTCGACTGGAGCAAAGTTAGATCAAGGGGGAGCTGGTCTAACTTTGCTGGGACTTGCTTTAGGGATTTGTGGCTGCTGGCTTTGTAAATGAGCAAATTCTCAACTATTTGCCACAAGTTGCCACTAGCATTAAACTCCCTGATGCAAGTCCCTTGCAGTGATCAGAACCTGTTTGAAAACCGGATCCTTGGTCTCCAGAACTAGACACAGTACTCAATGTGGGATCTTACCAGCAGTCTATATAGGGGCAGCACCACCTCCTCTTCCTGCTGGTGATACCCTCCCTATGCACCCTAGCATAGGTGCATTTCTTTCCATTTGCTTAGTATCATGTATTTAAGCTCAAATTCCACCCATAGTAATCATTTTAGTTCTCGAATATTAAAAGCAGCAGTATTTGTTAGTTGGCAAAAAAATGATCATATACTTTTTAACAAAAGTAATTTGACATACTAAGATTCATGATCAGTGTATTTTTAGTTTTGCAGTTGCAGTGGCAGCTATAGACATGTACTGTTAAAACAGTCTATACAGATAATTTTGCAACTAATGACTCATGTCATAAAGATGACCGCTACTTGCAATTTCAAAAATCTCTTCCCTAAGGTTAATTGTTAAATGCAAATGCTAGATTCATACTGCAGATGTATTTGGATGGTGCTATCACATGTTTATGATGGAGAACAGCACAACACTGTACTACTATATTTAAATTTTTCATGACTGGCATGGCTCAGGAGTAGGAACTTTAAAAACTTCAAAATCCCAAATCTTGATTCAGGAATGAAAGAAAATGAAAAGAAAAATGTCTGTCTTCATTTTTCTAGAGGACAATTACTGCGGAAAAGAAAACTATGTGGTTATTAAGAAGTATTATTGCTTTAAGTAAGCCATAATCATGGTATCCCCTAGTATGAAGAGTTTGGGATCATAAGGTATATTCAGTTTTCAAGACGTATATACCAACTCCCTAGATCAATATCCATATATGGTAAACAATGACACAGTTAAATGCTTAATACAAGTTTGTAGCATGCAGAAATATAAAATATGACATTTATAATTACTAATAATTTTATTTCTTTTTGTTGACCGGTAAGTGCTCTAGACAAATCTTGCCTATTTTCAGGCAATACCCGGAGGGGATACAGATGAATGCTTACTGACCTTGAACCAGATTAAGCTGTTGGTGGTATTTTAGTAAACAAGTCTTGTTTTGAACTATAAATCTTACTCTTAAATGAATTCCTTGTTTTATAATTTATTCAAAACTGAAAAAATAAATAATTTAGTTTCTTATTTATGTAATCATTTCACCCGTTTACAGATAATCTGGATTATTTTAAAGACAAAGAGCTGCATTTTTAATGTGATACTACAAGCACAGTTCTTGATTTTAGTCTGCACCTGTTTCATCCAAAATGCATCAACATTTTTGAATGCTGTTTGCAAAAATTTTGATGCATTTTGCAATAGTGTCCCTGCATTACAGTACAAGAGTAAGACATGCATCATTCTTGATACATCCGACATTCATCATTTTTGTGCACAAATTAATGCAATATTTTCAAAATGTAGACCACATGTTATGTGATCTAATGTGTTATCACAACCTGCACAGTTGTGGAAAAGATGCTGCACATCCCAGACACCCTAGAGAATATCCATCCCAAAGTGATTAGATTTAAATTTTTACTCATAAAGATGATCACTTTTCGCAGTATAGTAATCTCTGCACTGCCACCTTTCTTCTTGACTGATCACCAACCCTAAGTTAATGGTGTTAAAGTTGGTGGTTCAAAATATAACACAACAAATAGCTACAGGGAAGGAGAAAGGAATCTTGAAACTGAATGGTTAAAGTGGGTTTATTTTAACTTAGATTGTCATCTTACGTACCAAAAAATACATTTTCTCATTTGCCTTCCGCTCCTTATTCTCTTTCTCTTGTGTCTCTATCTAAATAAATTTCTTCCTGTGTACTTTAATGACACAATCTGACTGTCATCAAATCCATGTTAAACAAGCATTTGTCGATGCTGAATGTTTGCTTGCTGGTATTGGCATTGGCATTTGTACTGTTGGAGTTAGAGAGATGCATAATAGGATTGGCAGGGAAGTATTGAACTAACACCAACCCTCCACTCCCACCCTGCAGAAACTGACAGGCATTGGGGTGTGCCTTTGGGTCATCGGCCATAACGCTCATGTCATTCCACTTTACCCAACCCTGCAAACACTGACAGGTGTCACAGCGTGCCTTGGGGGTCTTTGGCCTTATGCTCACCCCATTCCATAAGGAAATAAGTTGAGATGGATGCAGATCAGAGAATGGGGTGACATTAGGCCGAAGACCCAAAGGCACACCCCAATGACTGTCAGTATCTCCAAGGTAGGGGTGGGGTGGAATGGCATGAGTATTATGGCTGATGACCCAAAGCCACACCCCTAATGCCTGTCTGTCTGTACAGGGTGGGGTGTTACAGTTGAAAACCTTAATGCCCTAATGTTTGTTGGTATTTTCACTTAAAATTTTCAACATGGGCTTTTTGGGACCCCACCTCATGAACACAGGAGCATCATTTCGTTACTCAATTCCAAAGTGATTTTGCACAGCAAGTGTGCTATTCAGTGCTACAGGTTTGAAAACACATTTCAGGCAGGATGTGAAAAATGATAGCTGTACTGTTCATGAGGAGGTGTGAAGAAATGGCAATGTTGAAAATCTGGAGGAAAATATGAAAAAGTGGTGAAGTTACAAGTGTGTGTACAAACTGTGCAATTCATGCTCGTAATGCAGTTATTTTTATATTTGCTTGCGTGCATGCACAAGCAACATCTTGTAGTAGTAATACACTTCAGAGGTGTGTCAATGTTGTGGAAAATGCAGGGGTTGCTTTAGTGGGTAGATCTCTCAGTTGCCAGCCAGTGAACATGCTGCTGATGACAGCAGTTTCAGAGAGAGCCACGGCTTTGAAATGAATCTGCCACCAGAATCACATACAGGCTTGTCATTGCAGCAACAGATGACATGCCTCCATTACATGCCTTTCCTGGTGAAACATTTCAATAAATATGGTGGATCCTGCCATCTGCCACACAATCCCTAGAAAGCCGACATCAGGTGCCAATCCCCAAGTCAGCATGTCCCCCAAAATTATGTGGCATCCAATAACATGGTGGCTCCTGCCACCTGCCACACACTCCCAAAAGCTGACATTGGGGTGCCAAATCCCCATGTTGGCATCCCCTTTAGTGTGTCTTTCCTCTTAGTGTGTCTTTTCTGGTTAAACAGTTTCCCTTTCCTTTCCAACACTGGGATGCCCACTCCAGGTGTCGGATGGCCCCTCCATCTATATGACTTGCTGACATCAGGGTGCCCAATTCGTGTCAGCATTCCCTTCCTTCCAGAATTGTGGACACTGGGAGCCCACCCAAGCATGTGTAGTTTGTGTGTAACACGAATGAAAAACATCCTCATGGTCTTTTCCCCTGCAAACAACAAAACTGTTCACTGTTGTCTCCTTCCCTCCTCCATCCCCACCTCCCTCTGTGCACCAACCTCTCCACACCACCTTCACCCATACTTACCCTCCAGAGGCCAGGATCCATGAACTTCTCTGAACTGGGACGTGTCTTCACATTTGAAAGCCAAACTTCAAACTGAAGGAATGACAGTAAGTTTTATAATAGGAGGCATGGGGATTCAACTTATTTTGATATCTCAGCCATTTTTGGGAATTTTGACCCTAAATTGTCCACATGAGGTTCTTGGGACCCCACCTCATGAACATGTCACTGACATTTAGTTTCTAGGTCCTGAAAGGTGATTTCGTGGTCGCTGCAAGGAATCACCTTCGGACTGATTAATAAAATAATGCTGCTGTTCATGAGGGAGGTCCAAAAGCCCATGTTGCAAATTTGATGAACAAAATTCCTACAATAACTGTGTTACAGTGTGCATTGTGCAGTTTCTATGCATGCTCGTAACTTCACCAATTTTAATATTTTCTCTCAGATTTTCAACATTTCCATTTTTCACACCTCCTTATGAACAGTATAGCTGTCATTTTCACATGCTTCCTGAAATGTGTTTTCACACCTGTGGGGCAGAATGGCTGGTCGCTGTGGGAAATCAACTTTTGGGACAGATTAAAAAAATTACAGTGCAACTATTTATGAGGAGAGGTTCAAAATGCACATGTTGAAAATTTGGTGAAAGAATTCCCCAAAATAATTGCGTTATAGGCATGTGTTGTGCAGTTTCTATGCACGTTCAGTAACTTCGCCTAATTTTTAATATTTTCACTCCAGATTTTCAACATTACCATTTTTCACACCACCTCATGAAAAGTACAGCTGTCATTTTTCACATCTTGCCAAAATGTGTTTTCACACCTGTGGCACCAAATGGCACAGTCACTGTGCAAAACCACTTTTCAGGATCGAGTAACTAAATGATAGTGCCACTTTTCATGAGGTGGGGTCACAAAAATCCCATTTTGAAAATTTGGAACAACAATATCAACAAACTGCTGGGGCATCAGGGTTTCCAACAATAATGCCCTACTCTGTACAGACTGACAGGCATCAGGAATGTGACTTGGGATCATCAGCCATAATGCTCACACCATTCCACCCCACCCTGTAGCCAGTGACAGGTATCGAGGTGTGCCTTGGGGTCTTCAGCCCCAGCATTCAACCCATTCTTCTATAATGCACCTATCTCAATGTATTTCCTTATCAAATGGGGTGAGTATAAGGCTCGAAGACCCCAAGGCACCACAACACCTGTCAGTGTCTGCAGGGTAGGTGAGGTGAAATGGCATGAGCATTATGGCCAATGACTCAAAGACACACCCCTATGCCTGTCAGTCTCTGCAGGGTGGGGTGGGGTTGGTGTCACTCAATACTTCACTGCCATTCCTATTATGCATCTAACTCCTGCACTGCCAATGCCAATGCTAGCAAGCCAGTATTCAGCATTGACAAATGCTTGTTTGGAATTTTTCACCAAATTTTCAACATGGCCATTTTGGGACCACCCTTATGAACAGTGGCACTGAGATGCTGTTAACCTGTCCCAAAGTTGATTTTGCACAGTGACGATGACATTTTGTGCCACAGGTGCAAAACACATTTTGGGAAGGATGCAAAAATGATAGCTGTACTGTTCATAAGGGGTGTGAAAATGGCAATGTTGGAAATTTGGAGTGAAAATATTAAAAATTGATGAAGTTATGAGTGTCCATACAAACTGTGTAATGCACACTCAAAATGCAGTAAGTTTTTGAGTTTTATCACCAAACTTGCAACATGGGCTTTTGGGATGCCACCTCATGAACAGTGTCACTGTCGTTTTGTTACTCGGTCCCAAAAGATGATTCCTGCAGCAACTGCAAAATCATGTTTTGAGACCAAGAAATGAAATAACAGTGCCAGTGATCATGAGGTGGGGTCCCAAGAACCCCATGTTAAAGATTTGGTACCAAAACTCTCACAAATGGCTGAGATATCAACCTAAGTTGAAACCCCCACTGATTGCCATTATAGAGCTTACCATGATTTTCTTCAGTTTGCGGTCAGCTTTTGAAAAGTGCAGACATGTTCCTGATCCACAGAAGATTGCAGCACCAGACCTCTGCAGGTAAGTATGGGTGAGGTGCAGGAGGTGGGGTGCACAGAGGGAGGGTCAGGATGGGGGAGGGTGGTGAGGACGATGAGGGACAGTTTTCTTTATCTTTAGGTTTTAAAAAAGACCTGGAGGACAGTTTTCTTTTACAGGTGAAATAGTATGAAAATAAATTTTGGCCACTGGGGTGGGCTCCCATTGTGCCAGACTAGTGGGGGATCTATGCTGACCGAGTTTGGCACCCCAAGCTGACTAAAAAGGGGGCAAAGGGGCTCATCTGCCGTCAGGAGGGCATCCCAGTGTCATAAAATATAAAGAATTACTTTTGGCATACTGGGGTGCACTCCCAGTGTGCCACAATAGTAGGGATGTGGGCATGCTGACACAGGGTACCCCATTGTCGGCAAAATATATGTTCAGGCTTGGGAGGGCATGCCAACATGGGGATTGGGCACCCGTTGTAGGTAAAGGATATGTTCACTGGGAAAGGCACACTGAGCAAATGAGTTGTTTGTAACTGCAGCAATGCACATTAATGTGCACTGTAATGTGTATGGCTGGAATGTGCCTGGTTGCCAGGAAGAGGAGGTGGAAGAGATCTTCTTCTGCATTGATGAAATTGCCCATAATTAGAGTGACAGCTTTCTTTCAAGTCTGGTGCTTACTCTGAAACTGCCATTGTCGGTAGCTTTCCTGTTGATTGGTGGCTGAGGAACACACCCATTAAAGTGCCCCTGCTTTGGCCATAACACTGCCATGCCTCTGCAATGCTCTACTAACCTCAATATGTTTCTTGTGCACTGTGCACGCAAGCAAACATAACAATGAAAAAGTTCCATTATTATACACTTGAAATGTTATAATTGTTTTTGTAATTTTTCATCTAAAGGTTTTCCATTTTTTTGTACCCGATATATAGGATGAACAATTCTATACAAACATAAAGACCAGATATTCAAAAGGGTTGTGCATGGCACAACAGTGTTGCACCATGCACAATCCACTGATGCACCTGGCGCGATATTCAAATGGGAAAAGTATTCAGCACAAATCCCGATGTGCGAAGCATATCAGTCAATATATGCAGGCGCGGGTGGGGGCATGCCCATGCACACCCTGCACAGCCCGATATTCAGCCCGGATGTGCAGAGCCATGCATGCACAACCCCTACCTGTGCCAGCACAAAGTTGATCCAAAAAGGAACAATGGATGGCCACCTACAGGTGAGCTGCCACATTGCAGGGTGCAACACAGCAGCTGCCACCTGTGGGTGGCCACCCAAGCTCCGCTGCACTCTTGGGCCCAATTGCAGGCATCGGTAAAAGGATTTTATTCAGGTCCTTGGCGGTCCAGTGACCTCAGCTGCGCGATCAAGGGCTAGGAATATATAAAGCCCCAGTTCTTGGTGTCCAGTGACCCGCTCGTCAGGCTGGGCAACAACAATATCCTGGTCATCTCAGGTACCAGTGAGCCTGTTTCGCCCACCGCAGGCCAGGCACATAGTTGGTCACCATCCCTGGTGGCCCGTGATGCCTTGCCGCCACCACCATCACTGGCCCCCCCAGTCAGGCTATAGCAGTGGCCTCACCGATTGCGACCGCCGCTGCTGACCGGACACGTCGGGTTGCACGCCGATAAGTTCACAGGTGAGCTGATCGGGCGTAGCTCACATCAGATTATATTATTCCAGATATGTGAATGGGACCATCTGCTATCTGGAATGGAAGTACGGCATATTGCAAGCCCATTGGCTCACACTGTGGACAATGGGCGACAGCCCCACCGACAGTGTCAGTCGGTGGGCGGGCGGCAGGTGGGTGGTGCTGCTGTCCACCGCTGACCGGGCAGAGCGGGCAGTGGATTCAGTGGTCGGTGGGGTGGGGGGTCTACTGGACCACCAGGGATATTGATGATTTTATTTATGTACTTAGCCCGCGGATTGGTGGGCAGGTCCACTGGAGCACCAGGGTTATTGGGATTTTATCTATTTACTTAGCCCATGATCGGGTGGGCAGGTCCACTGACCACCAGGGATAGTGGGATTTTATCTATTTACTTAGCCCACGATCAGGTGGGCAGCGGTCCACTGGACCACCAGGGATTTCTGATTTTCCTTACTGCAGCCCGCGATCGGGCTGTGGAGCACATTGCCGGTTGCAGGGGGCATCAGTCCCTGACAGCTGCTGCTCAGCAGGCGCCAGGTACAAGTCAGCGGAGATCAGATACACCTGCATGCAAATGAAGCAATATGACATGCAAATGGACCCATTTGCACCTTGCATACATTATGGCCCCATTTGCATGTGCACTTTGAATATGGTGGTTGCTGCGCATAGTGCAATGGAACTTGTGCTAGTGCATCCCCTGCTCCACTCTGGCCACTTGCACTGGTGCAGTGCCATTGTGCCATGCACACTGTGGGTGGTCAGGGTGCAATATTCAATGATGCTGTGCCATGGCACAGCTCCATTAAATATCGCCCAGTTCACACCCCTGCACAGCCAACTTGCGCTATGCCCAGCTTTCGCGCCACAGCCTGGTGCAGTTTGAATATCTGGACCAACGTATTGCAGTGGATTGACTAGGTGAAACAATGGAAATGAGAGGGTGAAGTGGCAGATGATAATTACAGGCATACTATGGGCAGAGCAGTTATAGCAATAACCACAGTCACAGGAACTATTTAAAGATGTTTGTTAATAAACATATGAAAATAATTGTTATTAAAAATTGAATATAATCTAATGAATCTGCCCATTTTACACATGGAGGAGAAAGAAGATGAGGAGTCAGTATTTATATAGCACTTTTCATGTACAATGCATCCCTAAGTGCTTTACAAGCAATGCTAGACTGCTAGTGAAGTGACTGAATGTGTAGTGGCAGCCACCTCGCAAATCAACACCCAAACACAGCCTGGACAGTTGCTGGACAATAGCATGAACTGGTTTTAAGGGAAGAGGGTTATTGGCCAGGACACCAGGGGAAAGTCCCTAGGAGTCTCAGATGGAAGGAGACAGTGGAGGAGGACGGGCAAGCATTCATCTGCTGTAACAAAATTCTTGCAAAGGGGATGGTATGGCTGGGATGCATCCAGGAGGTGGCCAGCAGAATGTGCCGATACCTTCAGATCAGGATCCGACATCCGACGGTGTAGCACACACTGGTAGACTAACGCCATCAGAAGGTCTTACGAGCCTGGATTATGCTGCAAGGATTGAAAATGGATAAAAGTGGATATTTCTCAGGAAGGAGCCTCATGTGCCTCATAACAGGTGACAGATGGTTCAGGCATCCTTTGAGGAAAAACACTGCATTTTAGAAGCTGCAGCAGTGGATTTTCAACTGGCCCAACTATTAGCAGAAGAAGAGCTTAGAAAACAGAAACACCCTGAGGTGGATTCACCTCAGCAACACCAAGTATTGGCATTAATGTTTTTATCAGTACAACATCTCCTGAGCCTAGAAAAGAAAGATCCCACCCCAGACCCCTAATCCTCAAGCAGACAACGCTATGTCACAATGGTCCCCAAACTCTCCCTGGAAATAGGGGCTTAATCCAATTAGAATCAGAGCAATGGGTCACAGACCCAGCCATACTTATACCAGGGGTATCTGGGGTGGGTGGACAGGGTGTCGGAACACCTGACAAACAGTCGCCATGGGCCCACAGATTCTTTCTTTCCCACAAAGGGAAAAGTTTCCAAACCCAGGGGCTCTTTCAGGTGCCACAATGGATCAACAACAGAATGTGGAGTGTTATCCACACCAGGGTATGGACAGATATATGAAGATGGTCATAGTCCAATCTCATTTTCACCATGTGAAGACCTGCCTCAAATAGACCTTCCTGATGATCCTACGTTAAGGGACCCCATAATTTCTGAAGCAGACCCAATTCAGGTTTCCAATATTAGATATAGAGGAAGAAATCCCTGCTCTAAAGGAAAATGCACCTACGTATGCAAGTTTATTTCAAAACTGGTGGCCTTGGCTAAACGAATAAATGTTGTAAGGCTGAGGTTTTGGGGCCCATTGACAATATGCCAGACAGGTTTTATGTCGGCAAAGTTTTAATTAAACAAATGCTGGGCTTTTCACCCGCAAAGTTAATGCATTGATTCACACACCTGGTGACAACCCTTTGACATAAGCTTCAGAACACCTGACATTCTTAATAGATTTTAGATGAAATACACTTTATTAAAAACAAATCCAGTATGGTCTTGTTTTCAGGCCATACCTCTTACTAAGCAAACTTTTAAGGTAATAATGGTCCTATTTGAATGAAGGAGTAAATGTGGAAGACGTTTCATACTGGCTGGAACACAGATGTAAATTACAAGGCAGCCCAGAGCCCATCCTTGATTCAGAGGGGTTCTGGAATGGGGTTGGAGGTACAAAATCAATTTGACACAGACAGACGAGGGGTTACAACATCTCCCAAGTTGTTTTATCTTGGCTTGGACAAGGGTTTTATATTTTATCCGGTCAATCCCGCC
Organism: Neoceratodus forsteri; assembly: GCA_016271365.2. Lineage (NCBI taxonomy): Eukaryota > Metazoa > Chordata > Ceratodontiformes > Ceratodontidae > Neoceratodus > Neoceratodus forsteri. The sequence continues at coordinate 674,397,992 of CM057459.1, read as the reverse complement.
ACTGCTATAAGTGTGGCTTGGGCAGGCACCTAAGTAGAAGATGCAACACTGTGAAATGCGTGCACTGTGGGCAATTGGGGCACTTAATGTCTGACTGTCACTACCCCACAAAATGCTCCTTATGTGAGGAAAACCATGTTTATACAGAATGCCCATGGGCTGCCCAGAACAAAACAAATGGGAACTTTTGTATTCAAGATTTCTTTATTAATTCAGCAGTTAATGCAGCCCAATGCCTGAGACCTCTGCCCCCTTGGGATGACCCAGATGCAAGCTCCACTGGCACAGACAGAACCCCTTGCAAGGGAAACCAAGACAGGCATCCATGGGGTTCAGGATCCCTTACAGAACCTAGCTGGGGACATAGCGGCTAAGCTAACTGAGAATTCAGCATTGCCATCCACAACCATGCCTCCACCTTTACCACTGGAGGAGGCCTTTCAAATGGTATCAAACAGATGGCAGAGTTTGCAGTCTAGGACCAAAGATAAGCCCCTGTGGTGCAGGAGCTGCTTCCTCTACACAACACCTATACGCTGCTTCAGGAGGATGTAGGTGCCGAATCAGATTCCACATCTGTGCAGTCTTCCCAGCCAGAAAGAGCATCTGATGTGGAACAAAACTTAAGAGATTTGGAAGCTGTCAAAAAGAAAAGAAAAAAGTTTGGGTTCACGGAAATGGACAAAAAGGAAATAGGGACAGGCTGTAGGTTAAATTTCAACATGTCAGCAGTATGAGACACAGTCTGTGGTATTTGGTTTTCCTTTGTTCATGACTGGATTTATACAATCACTGTTGCTTCCTCAACACCAACAGCATACAGTCTGAAAGGAAGAGATTGTTAATTTATTCCTTATTTGAAAAAGGGGAACAAGATGTAGCATTTTACAAGATACTGCCACATACCAGGATGGATATAGACCAGGCTTCCAGGGTTGGAAATGGGGAGTTATGTTCTGATCCATAGGGAAGATGTGTGTAGTGGGGTGGAAATAGGAGTAAATCACCCATCAGCTCATTTAATTCAACTGATAGAGATAGCACCAGGAAGGTGTTATTTAAGCAATAAGGCACGACAGGGTGTGTGTGTTGTGTGTATCGTCACTCCTGGGGTGGGTTGGCACGCAGGCGAAGCCGAAAGGCTTCCACCACCCCAGGAGGACGTTATTACACAATAACACACACACTGGAGTGCCTTATTGCTATTATACAATGGCTTGTTATTATGTAAAATAAAACATTTAAAAAAATTTTTAGAAGATTTTTAGTGTGGCAGTATTTCTGAGGAGAAGAGGTAATCCATATGGTCAGCCATACAGTGATGTTATTGTGTAATATCATCACTGTCTCAGGCACCCATTGACCAATCAGAATACAGGAAATTTCCTTGCCATTGTATAATGCTAGATATGGTCTTATGGTCTCCAGTGTTGTTTTATAAATGTTTATGCACTGCAATTAAAATCTTCTAGGATAGACATGTTTAGGGCTATTCAGTCAGATTTGTTTACAGCAAAGCATGTGTTTTGGGGGAATTTTAATTGTAGTAGATATTTAACCGATAGATGGAGTAAAACAAGAAAACTGTATTGTGATGCAAACTGTCTCAACGATCTCTTCAGTACAGAACAGTTTAGTTGATGTATTGATATTATCAGGGACCCCACAGAAAACATTTTTTCATGGTACACAAGCCACCAGGATTGATTTTGGTTCCTGTCGGATTCCTTCAGGGTAGTAAAACAAAAACAGAACCAGTAGCACCATCTGACCATGCTATCATTGAAGTGACAGTATCCAGCCATGAAATTATGCACCCTGGACCAGGATATTGCAGTTCTAAATTTAGCCTCCTTTCCTCCCAACAGTAGAGACTGGTTTGACATCTCTTGGAAGCATGTAAATCGGACTTCTGTTTATATGATTCCCACTGTGACTGGTGGGAAGATACCAAAAAGAAATTAAAAATACTTTCAGACTATAGGAAAGATTAACGGCAAATACAGAACAGATTCCTACCAGACATATATAGGGTGAAATTCCAAGAACTACTTTTTCTTTCAACCCAAGGCAAGAAAACTGTTCTTCCAGAATTAGAAAAATTAGAAAACATTTAAACACAGTGCAATATGATCGTCTGAAATTTTAGATCAAGAACGGAGGTTTGGTTGTTGGGGGCAAAGCCTTCATGAACCCATATCACTTTTTGCACAACAGAGACAGCAGAAACATATGGCCTATCTACATGACCCTAATAGGAAACTGTGTAGAACAAAGGCTGAGATTTACAAGAAGTAGGTAGGCATATTTCTACGCTTATTCAGCCCATCAGAATTACCACTGGTTCTCATAAAATATGGTTAGCAGAGACTCTATTACTACATTCCCCGCATCTCAAATAGATATGCTGATAGCCCCACTCACCCAGCTGGAGGTTTCCTGCAGTTTTTCTACAAACAAAAGAAGGAACAGCCCTGGGAAAGATGGGATTCCTCAAACTATATAGAATTATTTGTTAAGGTATTACTACATGAATTCATGGCAGTATTACAAGAAATTCTAGATTCAGGGGTGTTGCCAGATAGTATGTTGGTGGGTTTAGTCCTTTTATGTATAAAAAGGAGATAGAGCACTTTTTTTTTGCATGATCTGTTTTTCAGCCCCATGCTCGCTGGTCCTTCACCTTCAGGCTCTGCAAGGTTCCTCCCACCTCTTTCTGTCCTTGCCCGGCCTCCTCTCTTGTCCCCAGATCACAGCTGACCCCGGATATCCGGTGTCTCCTTCACCTGGTGGGTCCCTCTCCTCTGAGAAAGCACCGGGAGGACAGCCCCAATCGTCCTTCTAGGGCCTGGGGATGCTGCTGGGAACAGAAGGCACTGGAAGGCACTGAGGTCCCCAGAAATGGAGAGCTGTCATCTGGAGGGCCAGCAACTTTTTCGCTTTCTGTTGGGGCAGCGAGTGACGTCATGGTATACACCAACGTCCGCTCCTCCCCAGTTAGCATTAGGTCGTGCATCCTGTGATGCTCCCAGCCTCCGCTAGGAGCCAGCAGGTGCCGGACCATTCCCTACTCTCCCCGAGAAGGAGAGCTGTCCCTGGATGCTCGATTCTTCTCCCCGTGAGATTCTCCAGTGACCCGGCCCATTCCTGAACCTGGTCACTGGCGCCGCAAGCTGAACTACCGTTAAAAGCCGGCAGGCCGCGACAGAGCACTTCTAATTAATTGACGATCCATAACGCTGCTAAACTCGGACTTTAAATTTTAACCAAATTACTTAATAATAGGTTATTATTATTACATTCGGATCTCCTTCTCCACTCAGCACAGACAATGTTCCATACCTAATAGGAAAATATCTGACTGACTTATTTTATTAAGGGAAATATTCCAGAGGGGTGTCACGGGGAGCTCACGGGCTTGCTTTTTAACCTTGATCAGGCCAAAGCCTTCAATAATGTACATCATGAGTATTTATGGGATTGTTTAAATAGTTATGGGCTGCCCCGATCTTTTGTTGGGTAAAACTTGTTATGCTATGACTTCTGCACAATCATATTGTAATGGATGGTTGGGACAAAATGCAGAGTTTAACAGGGGTGAGACAGGGTTGCCCACTGAGCCCACTTCTTTATTTATTTACAATAGACCCATTAATTCAGCAGGTTAATAATACTCCAAATATATGAGGGGTTCCTTTCTTGTACAGACCCAGAGATTAAATGTATTGCCTATGCAGACGATCTTTGTTTTATTGTAAGTGATTTACCCTCTGCTCAGGAATTGGGCGTTGTTGTAAATGGATTTTTAGGTCACAGAGGCACAAATTAATTACAAGAAATGTAACTGTGTCCCCATATGACAGGAGAATGTTTTGGCTACACAGATAATTGATATCCCGTAGTTAAAGACACATGTACTATCCTAGGTCTTCAATTTGGAGCAGGAGATTTGGCCTCCTTAAACTGGACTGCTAAATTACAGATGGCACAAAACAATGTAAATAGATGGAACAAATGGCAACTATCCAAATTAAAGAGGGCCCATATGGTAAAAACTTTTGCTTCCGAGTTTCCTGTATTTAAGTATTTTTTTTGCCTTCCCCATAATTAGAAACAGAAATGTACTGTTGTTTTTCTCTCCTGTATTTGGGGGGTAGGCTCAATCCTATTAAAAGGTGCCTTTTATTTAGAGACAAGAAACATGGTGGGCTAAAGATGATTCACCAAATAGTATTTTTCTTCACTGTGTTTGTCTATTCTAATCTACACCTTTAGTATGCCCCAGTAACAAGTTTTGATACCCTGGGCACGATTCTTTAGGGATTATTTTTACTATTTGGTCGGTTCACATGAACATACCTAGACAACAGTCATTACAACAGTTTCCTGACTCTTTCAAGGTATGTTTTGGAAAATTAAGCTTTGGGCACTAGCGAAATTAAATATAATAATATATTCCAGGAAGGAATTGTATAGATTTCTTCTCCAGAAATTTTTCAAGACATGGCTCACTTTAATACTTTCGCTCCCAGGATAAGTTAGCTATAGGTAACATGCTAGAGTCACCCGCACATTATATGTGGGATGTTTTATGGCTCTCCTCCATGGCAAACTCAGTGTAAGGTAAAATTTAGCATAGTCAGCTCTCAGAAGATATTGCCCCTGGACACTTGTTGTGCTGCGACTGGAAACAATGGCACATTTGTTTTAGATTGCCCTTTGTCCAGGGGTTCAGGCAGACCCTAAAACAAAAGTGGACTATTTCACCATTCTATCCCATGAACTTGGAGATATTGTGTTTAGGTATTCTACCCCATCTATGGACCAAACTTGATAGAACTATGATGTGGTTATTCTTGGTATGTTTTAAATTCCACATATGGTATGTACATTGCCAGTTGACTATACAACAATAACAATTTACCTCCAGTGGAGCTGTTTTTATGGTAGAAGCTTGATCAACAGGCTGAAACAGCAAGGATCTTATTTGGCCTCCTCACCCTTAATGCTATCTAGATGGGTTCGATAGACTGGATATAATAGACACAATGAATATCGCTACACCTATGGGGGTGTTGGTTATATAAACTGGTTATATATTCAAGTCAAAGATTCTCATTATTTCCAATGCCTTGTGGGTTTTAATTTCTAGTCTGTATTTCTATGGATTAAGACGATAACAATATTATAGATATATCTGATGTTAATGTATATTCTGCCTTGATTTAATTATGATTGCTATATTTTTTCATGGAAGACAACATGGTATTTAAATAATTGGGAAAAAACAAATAAAAATACTACCATACATTCTTAGTGGAGAGTGGGGTTCAGCTTTAGCTACTTAATTTTGGGGTTCAGCAAATACTGTTTATGGATGTATGCTGAAATACATATTTATGGTTATTTTTCCTTTGTATTATGAATTAGTATGAAGTAATACTATTACGTATGTAATGTTTCTTGTGTTATGTTAAAGATTCCCTACTCTTCTAGGTGGGGGAGGTTGCTGTCTATGTCAGTTTTAGGATTTCTTTGGGCACCAAGTCAATATTTATAGCAATGTATGACTGGAATATTTATTTGATTTAGTCTTAATGTTCTTGTTTTATGATCTATAAATTATTTTCTGTGAATTAACACTGTTTATATCCATTTATTTGTTGAAGTTATAATAAAATTCCCATCTGTTTTTGGGAAGAGTATCTTGGGTTCTTTTACTTCCACCTGGACACCCACCAGGACAGCACCAGGATGGGTTAGAAAGGACCTCAGTTTAACATCTCATCCAAAGGATGGCACACCCAAACAGTACAGCACCTCTAACACTGCACTTGGTGCCAGCTTAGGTGTGATTCCAATTCTGGTGTGGACAAGAACACACAACCTTCTGGCCCAGAGGCGGATGTGCAACCAACTGAGCCATGCTGACACCTGGGACATAACACTCTTTGGGTGTGCAGTCATATTGCAATGTACTACACATGTCATTCTTTGGCCCAGATGCCCATGACTTGCAATGTATCTGAGCATTCACATATTGCAGTTCAACTGCATACAACCTTTCATGTGTTTTTCCCTTACATGTCAAACTTTGCAGTGCTTGATATTTAAGAGAAATGATTGGCCTCAACAGTACATAATTCCTTTAACTCTACCTCCTTCTCTTCTTCCTTCTCCTTCTTCCTCCTACTGTTGCTGCTCTGATAAACATCAGATTTTCAAAAATATTGGATCCACATCAAACAATAACTTTCTTATTTCCTGTACCTCAATAATGCATCCTTTACCAGGTGCTTTCTTTCTAGTTTTTTATTTATTTAAACAAGTTATTCTTCAAGCTAAAGCCTTTGAGATATAACACAGCAATCAGTGGGTCCTCAGTGGCAGCAGTGCATCTCACATTTCTTCCACATACTGAACATATATTACAAGCAGAGCTTAAAATAACAGCAGCCATTAATCAATAATACTGTAGATGTAAAATGAATACACATGTGAAGAAGAGTTCCAGTTATTCAATGAATTTTAGCCCTGCCTTTCATGATATGCTACGAAAACACATGCACAGTCAATCAATCATGTGGCCCAGTTTCATTTTAGTCTTAAATATATTCCGTGTTTCAAATGACCTAGTAAGAACATTTAAGTTATTCCAATCATGATATTGCAATCATGACTTGCTCTTTAAGCAAATGTCTGCCTGCCCTTTACCATTCTTATTGTTGGTACCCTGTATACTGACAGTTCAAGCAATGTTAAATTATAATTACTTGTAACTAATATGAAATAGGTCAAGATATCAATAAACTCAAATATTTACACATTTGTTATAAAAACAATATTACACTAATCCAAAATAGGGCTGGCTGACAAATGTAAAGAGCAGTTATTCACTTCAACATATCATACAGGTAACATTATATGTTCAGTTAACACAACTAGAAAACTGTTTTAAAAACATTCAGTTGTCCTTATCAAGTTTTACAGCACTGTTTTGCCAGTTTATCTATGAAGTCTGTATGCACAATTTTCATCAAGATGTCCTGACTTCATAGTGCTCTTGTCATGACATCACAGTCCTCACTATAATGACAGACCATGATGTCACAAACTCAGCATCTGTGAGGTTAGTTTAGGGCAGCTACATGTTTGTGTGAAACAGAGGAATGACTACATGTTAACTTAAAACTGTGACAAAGCCAGACATCTGTAAAATATTAATGTTAAATGCATTAGTTGTAAACTAAATGGTTTTAAACATTTTATTGCTAGTAGATACTTGTACTATAAAGATATGTAGGATGCAGGGTTCATTGAATTCTGAAAAGAAAATGGAAAGCACCTTAATTCATAGTATCGTGCTTACTTACGGGTGACAATAGTCCAGAGATATCTCTGTCCAAATCTATCCCATCTTTAGTCAAGACAGCAGCTAAGTCATCAAACCTTGAGACTAAAAATGATGACAATGTTGGACAAGCTTATAGTGTAGTAAGCAGAGTTTGCACTACAGTGGTATGACACTTTGGGCCTGATTTCAGAATGCATGATGCAACTCGAGGATGTATCTGAGTTGTGCCATGTGCCGCTATGCCAGGGATCCTGCACTCTATTCTAAGACAGGCAGGTCCTCTGGCACCTATGACTCCACAACTTGTGGCAGCTACAGGCTTGTGCTATGGGAATGGTGCAATGGGCCTGGGTGCCGCAAGTCACAGACCATATGTAACTGCTCCACCCAGAGTCCCTCCACCCTGTAACATGGCCACAGTCCTGGGGGCATTGGAAGGGTAGGCTGGGTGGCACAGGACCTGGGGGCACCCAAGATTCAGGGGTAGGGGAGGACTGTGCTGGGTGGGTCCATGAAATATGGCAATGTTTGTTCTGTGGCACTGTGGGGGCATCCATTGTTTTGCCTGGACGGATGCCCCTTAGATCACCTCCATGCTGGTCTAACCCGCTGCACCATTGCAGGACCTGGAATAGCAGAACTGGGTTATGGCAGCCACCCTTTGGAATATGGCACAGGTGCTGCCGTAACCCATCCTTGCACCATGCCGCGGTGGGTTGTGGGCATACTGGTGGCATAGCCCACCCTGGTGCAACCCGTATGTGGTATGGCACAAGCTGCAACTTGAAATTGCAACTCGCGTAACTCATGGCGTAAGTTGCGATTTCTGTTTGTGGGTATGACATGAATTGCCTTGTGCCATGCGTAACAGGACTTAAAATCAGGCCTTCTATCTCAAGAATTCATGAAATTATAAGTGCCTTTTAAAGGGCACTGTCAACCCATTTTCTATCATATTATTTCTAGTGGAAACCCACATGTTATGATTGTTTACCTGTTCTAAAAATCATTCATGCTGTTTTTTTTGTTTTATCTGCTTCCTTTCTAGTAGAACTGGAATGCATACAAATGGGGTATTTTAAAGAAGCTGGAGGAGGTCTTTGCAAACTGAAAGAATGAAACAGTAGGACTTCAACTTAGATCAGCTAAGTAAATTTCTAAAATGATTTATAGTGTAGAACTAACCTGACTGGGGCCACTGTGAAGTGATAGTTTGGCTTATTCAAGTCTCTGCCAAAATTTGATAACTAGGAACCCTGGTTTAAGACATAAACAGTAGCAAAGAAAAACAAATCCTCCATCACAGGCTTTTAGGGCATTTGAGGGTGCTAACTGGACTTCACTTGATTACTGATATTAGTCACAACCAGGAACACCCTTGAGAATAATAATTAAATTTATAAAGTCAGAGTTGAGCAGATCAGAGTTTGGAATGATGTATTTATATCCACCCTTGATTTAATGTAAATCCTTGATCTACTCTTGTTGCATACTTCTTGAACATGACAAACACCCTAAACAGTGCAATCACTCATGATGCAATAGCCTCCTCTCCTCTGCTATATCTTGTGTTTCTAGGCTGTGTTGGCATGTTCCCAAGTCCAAGAAAGATGCAGTGAGAGTTGATCAAGGGCTGTAAACAAATACTTTATGTTTTATGTGGTAACACCAGTGTGGTGGACAGTTTGTTTTTCACTTTTTAAAAGAAAAAAGGAATCAGAATCAAACTACAGCTACATCAGCAATCTCTATAGAATGTGAGCAATCATAAAATGTGTTGTTTAAATGTGGGACATTTGAGGCCTAAGGGGTTGACAGTGTCCCTTTAAAAGAGGATATAGTTTGTTGTGGTTATCGCTGGACTAGTGACACATACTGGTAAGAACGATACCTCATGTGAAAGAATTTATTATGAGGCTCTGACTACTATTGACCCTACACACCTACATCCCCTTTCAACCATTTTAATTAATATAAGTCACAGTGATAATTCCTTTATACATATTTATTGGTTTATCCAAACAGTCCCTTACTGGATTTAAGCAGCCATGCATACAAAGACCCATTAGAAACATCCTGGCTTCTGTGGAAGAAAGATTTATATGCTTAAAGCCCATCCCAGAATCATTTCCTTGCAATGTTCTCACTATCATGATCACCACTCCTTAAAGGCTGACCCCAGCATTGACTGGTCCCAGTCTCAGAATCCCCTTGTGCTGAAAACGCACTGAGGTACTTCCTTAGCAAATTCCTCAAGATCTGGGACTCTTACACCTACTAAGAAGATTTAGAGTGAAGGATTCCATCCTCATGGGTCTCTGAAGTCCTTGTTGTGCCAGATAAAGACTATGATGCAGTATTGCCTCTCACAAGGCCAATGGCTCCTCTGCTGACATTACTTTCCACAAGCAACTCTGCAATGCTTTCCTTGAGCAATTGTGAGCAAAACTATAGTTATTTTCAAGCCACCTTTCTTTTAAATGGAAGCTGTCCATGCACATTCTGGGGCTGTGGGTCACAATCTTTTCCTCTCCCCACTTGACTATCCTATCCCTGCAAGTTGCTGACTATTCTCTGACCCCTCTAATGAAGTTGCTGATATGTTTAATGAGTACTTTACTAGATGGAAAGTCTCTCATAACACAACCTCTACTACCTTTGTCCCTCTGAACCTGCCCTCCTATTACCTCTTATATTCCTCCCTTGTTTTCTTTCTCCCTGTCTCTCCCATTGGCACCCCTCAAGGCCCTGCAGTTTTTGAATCACACAAAGACAATAGCCCAAATGACCATGCCTCATCTCTCCTGCTGATCCTGCATCTGCCTTCTAAATCTTCTTCATTGGAAACATTTTTTTTATCTCTTCTACAGTTCCTAATGGCTAGAAGGTGCTAATAGTCAATTCTTAAAATTGGTGGAGGGATGACTTATTCCTACCTGAAAACTAAAGACCCACCGATATCTGACCATTGTGGATACAATCAGAGCAACATTAGTTGTAAGTTGAGAAGTATTTTCAGAAAATCACACAGAAGAGTAAATTGTCAGACTGTGAGTCCTTAAGCCATTGACAGGACTACTTACAGTAATTGTGCCAATGATCATGTTCCAGCTGTAAGTATGGCCAGGCTATGACCAAATAACAAATTTTGAAAATGTTGAAAAATTCTGCAAAATAAATTCTGCAATAGTGATTTTGTCCAGCTGTTTGGATACACTGGACAATTAAAAGCAATTTGCAATTAACAAGTGATCACCTACTGTATGTCTATTTCTCTAGAAATGGTTAATGAGTACACCTATTTTGGAGTTATATTTTCTAAGAATGGTAAATGAGCCAAACATGTAAAGAAATCATTGCAAGAAGATAAATCAAAAGCAGTCTTGCACACAGTAGATTCAAAGCAAAGTATAGATGTGTTCACAATGAAGCGCAATAACTTGCAGTAATGACATGTCACAAAATCCTGTGTGACAAAGGGCTTAATTGCCATTGACTTACAATGGCCCTGCAGTAAATTGCAGTATTCTGTGATATTCTGCAGCAAATCCATGCTTTATCCTGGCTTGACACATCTGTGTCATGGGCTTACTGTTGAACCTCTATCAGTTGTACTAGAGGAAAAGTTGTCTCCAACTACAATATATTCTGTAGCCTTGAATTCCTTTTCCAAAATGTTACAATTTTTGCTAAGAGTAAGGAAAACATACCAGGATACATTATCAGAGCTAAACTAGGAAGAGTATCCATTCAAACATTTTAAATGCTAAACTACTTTCATTCTGGTTTGCAACTATGAATAATACAAATACATTCTGGCTGAAAATTATCAAAAGAAGCTGCAAATGGTAGAAAAAGGTGGTAATTCACTATGACTGGAATCAGGTATCCAAATTAGAAAACATAAACTCACTACATCTATGGAGAGGTTATAAGAAGGATATTATTATTTCTAATGCATTTAAACAGGTATTAAAATTAAAGATCTGGGACTGGTTTAAATCCAAAGATGTGGAAATTATGTCCATGATATGCAAAATAAATAAATAAATAAAGTGGCAAATGACATAGATCTATTCTTACTGTACCTTTGAGTTTAGAAGAATGTTGGTTACTGAATGAATTTAGAATTATTCTTGTCAGGAAGGAATTAAGTTGAGTTCATGGGGCAAGGAACCAGCAAGGAGAAATCTCATGTCTTCGTGTTCCAGGACATGAATAATCATTATATCATGTTGTATTCAGTTCAGGGGCAACAAACCAGCAAAGGAGAAACTCATGTCTTTGTATTCCAGGACATGAAGAATCATTTCATCATGTTGTATTCAACTGTCCATTGTATAGGAAAAACAGACACCTATTTAAATTTGTGTTATGCAAGCAATAAGACATGATGGGGTGTGCATTAGACACTTCTAACACATGGCCATGGGTGTAGTAAGGTGAAGGCCACAGGCTGAGTACCTTCAGCCCCTGGATGTGTATAAAAGTGTCTAATGCACACCCCAGAGTGTCTTATTGTGCATATAAAATAATAATCTGCATTGTGGGTGGCTGTAAACTTTCAATTTATGTGATAAAATAGTAAAAACACCATAATATTAACTGTATTTTGATGTAAGAATTCCTCTTCCTGTATTCACATTCACAAATAGTTGAGTTTATTTGATCTGTTGTGGCTACCATAAAGGTGTTTTCATATGGTTGCCATGGCTAAACCCCCACACTGACAATAGTTACACAAATAAATAGCTAGTTCATGCAGAAATCACCATTTACAACATAAAGTTGAAAGGTGCAGATAGAGCTTGAGGAACAAGTGGGGAGGGTGGATGAAAACCACCGCACTGCATAGGATTTAGAGATATGCACTCTAAGCTATAGGTACAGGGCTAGGTAGCCACAACCTTATTGTTAACTGGTAAGGCTACAAATAAACACAAACTTTGAGGAGGTTACAACAACACTTATTTGAGTGGGATGCTGGCAAATTCAACTAGGAGTGAGCTGAGAAAGCTTTTAGTAGAATGAGCAGTAGTGACAGTGGCTAGTTGGGAAGGAAACCCACTATGCTCTAGAACAACATGAAGCTGATAAGGAGAGGTACTCATATTGACAAAACAAACAAACAAACAAACAAAAACAGGAGCTGCATATGCTCAGCAGATCTGGTACTGTGCTAAGTTGCTTACTTATTTTCAGACTGCATCAATCAAAGGTTTTATTGTTCAGCTCAGAGCCATTACAAGCACAAAATACAATAAACCGTCATTACATTTAAATTAATTTAAATAGTTTACATATCATATATCTAATCCTTTCAAATAGTTTACATATCATATGCAATCCTTTCCTTTAAAATATTGTAGTCATGTGTCTGTCTCCAAATAACATTGGGTTGATTAAAGCTATAGAGAAATATCTCAAATAATAATAAGATAGTACATGTAATCAAATATCCATTCTATCTTTGATGTTCCAGATATAAAATTACAACTTTAATAGTTTCATAGTGGTTTATGCTCAGGAGGCAAAGCCTTTTGTGAGCTCACCACCCATAGGATGGAATGATTGTTTAATGGTAATCTACTTTATTTTTCTACCATGTGCATGTCTAGTTGTTTTTGAAAGTGTTCATGGTTTTACTTTCAGCTTCTGTACATGGAAGTGCATTCCATGATTTCACAACACGCTGTGAGAACCATTGATTCCTTTTTGGATTGTACTAGTTTCATCCATTAGTTTGAAATTATGTGTTCATGTTTGAACTGCAGAGCTGTTTCTTTCTAGTCCCAAGGTTTCCATTAGGAGTTGTTCTTTCAGGGCTTTGTGTGTTAGACACAGGTCTCCATGGAGTTGCCTATACTCCACGGAGTAGAGGTTGAGTATCTCCAGCCTATCTCCATATTCAACATTTCTCATACCACCGATTTTTAGTTATTTTCCTTTGAACACACTCTATCAATTTTTTTCCTTTATTGTGTTGGTGCACTAAAGGTGGAGCAGTAGTCAAGGTGTGGTCTCACAAGTCCTGTATATAGTGACAGTATGATGCTGGATTTTCTACTCTTTATGTGCTTTAGGATACACCTCTATGATTTGTTGACATTTTTCAACTTTTGTTAGTGCTTGAATGTCAAAGTTGAGTTTATTGTTTATAATAACTCCTAGGTCCTTTCATTAGTGGTTTCTTGTAATGTAAGATTATTTAGTTTGTATGTATAGTTCGGTTATTGTGCCCTAGATGCACAACTCTACACTTCTGTTCATTGAATAACATTTTATTGTCAACTGCCCAGGTCTCTAATGAGTACAGTTCTTTTGGTAAACTTGTGCTGCATCATAGTTAGTTAATTATACATCCTAATTTGCAGTCATCAGTGTATTTTGCCATCCAGATCTTAGGTGATGTCTGTATCGATGAAATTAGGATGTTAAATAGAGCCGGACCAGGACAGAACCTTGAGGGACTCCACTTGTGACCTTTACCCATGTAGAGAGTATCCTTTCATAACGGTACATTGACAGTGATTGTGTAGCCATGAGGTGACCCAGTTTATGAGTATTGGGTGAAATTTGAGTTGGTTCATTTGATTTATCAAAACATGGTGGGAAAATTTATTGAATGCTTTGGGGACGTCAAGAAAGATAATGTCCATGGGCAGTCCTGCATCTAGGGATGAGCTAATGTTTTCAAAAAGCTTAACAGATTAGTACTACAGAACCTATCAAGGAAGAAACCATGTTGTGTTGTGTTGAATTCTGTAAGTTATTATGACTGATATGTTCTTCTATCCTGAGGAATAAGAGTCTTTCTAGAAGTTTACCTATGACTGATGTTAAGCTTATGGTCTGTAATTGGAGACATCTTTCTTATGTCCAGATTTATGGATTGGAGTAACTAGGCATCATCCCAAACATGAATTGTTTCTGCTTAGTTTAGTGAAGAATTAAACAGTAGAGTTAAAGGGCCAGATATTTTATTTATAATTTCTTGAAGGAATCTTGGATGGATCCGTTCCGCCCTGCTGATGAGATAGTTTTTAATTTTAGAAGTGCACTTACTTCTTCTACAGAGAAAGGGCCATAGATGGCTGACTATCTATTGGAAGTGCTTTGATGGGAGTTTTCTTGGGTGTGAAGACACTGAGGAAATAATCATTAAACCTGTAGCTATTGCAGTTTCTGTGCTTATTATCCACTTGCCTGTATTTATTGGTCCTATTGTTTGGGTGCCTCTGAGTGAACCTATGTAATTATACAATGTCTTTTTGTTGTCTAATGTGTCAGCTGCTAACTTTTGTTTTAAGTTTGTTTTTGCTTATTTGCTTGTTTTTTTATATGAATTCCAATTAGTGGTTGTTGGATTTGCCTTGTATTTCCTATATTTTCTTTTTTTATGTTTATACATTTTTAATATTTTTATTCCACCAAAGTGGAGTTCTGTATCCATTGTTATACCCATCTGCTAGGGACCCAAGTGTCTAGAAAGTATTTTAATTTAGACCAGATTAAGAGCCATGACTGGTGTAGAGTAAGGCTGTAGAGTTCTGCTTTCCAATACCATGAAGTGAGGTAGTTTTAATTAATCTGTAATTGGCTTTGAATAGTCAATAATCATGGTGATTCCTTTGACATAGGTGTTGTTTATCTGTATATGTAAGCCACCATGTTATGGTCACTATTGCTTAGTGGCTTCATTATAATGGGCATTGACATTCTATCATCCATATTTGTCAGTATGATGTCCAGTATTTCAGTCTCCTAGTTCCTTCAGTGACCAGTTGCTCTAAACTATGATGAATTATTGTTTCTATGAAGTCTTTTTCAGTTTGTTCCGTTTCCTTGGCATGTCTCCCAATTCATGTTTGGGAAATTAAAGTCTCCCATGAATATATAATTATGAAGTGTGTCAAAATTTTCTATTGCTGTTAGGAGTTATTTGTTTTGCTTTAAGTTTAATGATGTCAGAAAGCCAACATGTTTAAAACATCCATATCTTTAGAGCTGAACAGTAACAAGTAATTGGTCCTGAGGGAGACCAAGATTCATAAGGATAGAGCTAGACAAACTTTGATTTTTTTTTCATACAGTGGGCTAATTAATACAACATGTTTTAAATAATCTATTACCCTCATTTTGTGATGGTCAAACTCTATTTAACACCTGGTCATTTCTGAATTGAATAAATATAATTAGATGTACAGAGCTCCGTCTCTATTTCTTATGAGAGTACTATGTCTCAATGAATCATTTGTGAGATGTAAGTAGGGTGGGAGATTATGGTCCCTTTTCAGTATTTTTAAACCAACCAAAGCTTTTAAATGTTTTATTACTTTAAAATCTTTTGAATGGGAAGTATCCTTTATTTGTTCTTTGAAGTGGACGAATTTCACTAAAGGTCTATAATAAATTTGATAGAGGAGGTGCCATAAGCCCAACAGGAACATATGAGAGACTTAATGTTTTCTTCATAGGAAAAACAAAACCCTGACTAAGATAGTCTATTTTCTCATCAAGATATGCTATTGGCAGTTGATGTTCTGGGGAGAAAATGTTTTAACAAAATGTAAATCTCTTTCTAGTACCAATGCGGAAAGGGAAGCTGTCGTAGTACAGCCCTAAGTATCTCTCTTTTACCAACTGGGGTACTCATTAAATTCATCTATATATTTTACTCACCTGAATTTGCAAGGATTTCAAGTTTGATGATGCTCATATTTCTGCAGCGTAAAGCAAACTTGTACATATTTAGTTTCTATAACTTTGAGAAGACCTGAAACTGATCCATTGCCAATGCATGCAGTAAATCTTTTAAATGTGTTAAATGCTGTTATTGACTTTAATTTAATTAGTTCAATATGACTTTTTCATGGGAAATATTATGAAAACATATCACCAAGATAATCATAACTACTAACAGTTTCAGTTTTAATTTTCCTATATAGAGGGAAGATAGCTTCTTTTTGTTTCCAAAAATCATCCTATTGTTTTTAGCATTGTTTATTTCTAATCTTTTATTTATACATAGTTTTGTAATATGATTGATTTTATATTGTAAGCCCAAGAGTGAAGTTAATAGTAGTTCATCAGTGTAAGTCAGGACTGGAACTTTTTACTTTTAATTGTAGGACAGTGAACACCAATGGATCCATTTCTTCTATTAATGAGTTGATATAGAAGTTAAATAACATAGAGACAGAAGGCATCCTTATCTGACATCTAAGTTAGTTTTAATTGGTGCAGAAAATTCACCATATTGGTTGTACTGTACTTTTATCCATGTCTCTTCATGGAGTCTTATAGTAACGTCTAATAGTGTAGGTTCAATATTATAAGACTTAAGTTTTGCCACAACCCTGTTTGACTAAGTCAAAAACTGACTTCAAATTGATGAAATAGCAATATAATCTGGAATCCTCGACTTTCACATATTTCCATATTATGTGAGATAATGTATAACAGTGTTGTATAGTTGATCTGGCTATTCTGAAAAAATTTTGGAATTCACTAAGTATTTGAATTTCTTCAGTTGAAGACTAGAGTCTGTTTAGGATTGTTCTACAAATGATTTTCTACAAAATATTTAATAGACTAATTGGCCTGTATATTGCGGATCTAATGAGCTTCCTCTTCTTATAAATAGGACACTATACTTCCCCCAACTTTTATGGTACTTCTGACCCTAGGACAACCTTTGTAAAATAGTGTGAAAAATAGGTGCCCACCAGACCAGAAAAAATGTGTAAATTTCAGTGATAATTCTATCATGGCGGGAGCTTTATTATTTTTAAATGTGAAAATGCTCCATAATTTCATCCTGATATGTGTGTGTATATATATATATATATATATATATATATATATATATATATATATATACATATACAGTATGTAAGCCCAGGATATCATTGGCTCCCCACTGCATAGGCTGGGATATCTATTGGCAGCCCTCATTCTGCAGCCTGAATTTGATTGGGCTCTGCGCTGTAGGGCTGCACTGCTATTCGGCTTGTCTGCCACTGTTGGATGCACTCTGCTGAAACCCACAGAGTGTTTTTTTGTCCCACCCCCACCTCCCAGGCCACCTTTAAATAGAGCTAAGTCCCATCCTGTTTTATCGAGTCAGCACCTCATTGGTTGCATCCTTATTTCTCTTAGTCTAACCTAGCCTGCATGCTTGAAGCATTTGATTAATTCCTACATGGCAACCAGGCTCTTCTCTCAACTTTGCTCAACCTGGGCTTATCCAGCCTTGACCTCCAAGCCAGCTGTCCCTCCTGTCCTCCTAGCAAAGTAAAAAAAATATTATCCTTCACCTGCTATTACCTTCCTCCTGCCTAGTATCTCTAATCTCTCCTCTCTAGCCCCTTCACATGTTCCTCTGCAAATCCATGCTCCAGGCTCAATCTTAGCCTAACCCCCTTCAGAGTATGCATCTGCCCACATGTTTAATGCCGCCTTCCCGATCTTGCCTGTACTTTTTGTGCTCACGGGCCAACAGTGCACTAGCCCATTATTGACTGCCTTCCACACCTTGAGCACTCTCTGAATTTTCCTGCTGCACCATTACTTCAGTGCCTGACCCTGTCCTGCTTCCCACCTGCAAGCCACACAATACTATTTGGCCTGCCTGGACCCAGCAGACATGGTGGTGGCCTCCCTCACCTCTACTGTCAATTAAACTGATCCTGAATGCCAACAGAAAACCAGAAGGTATATACACCAGGAGGCATCACAGAGGCAGCATTAAATACTTCAAAAGTTACCTGTTAAGATGAGCCTTCCTGCTGCTTCTACTCTCAGGTAACAACCCCAACCCAGGCCCCCCACACACCCATGGGATGAGTGCCCATAAATCAGGTATGCCCACAATTGCCTCACTAAATATCCACAGTCTTGTAGCTAATTTTGGTAACCTCCAGGCCTGGGTAGCCTCCATAACCCTGATGTGCTGTCAATCATTGAAACATGGCTCTCCAAGATTCCTGATGCTGACATCTGCATCCCTGGCTATAGGATCTTTAGGCAAGACCGGCTGTCTAAAAGAGGGGAGGCTGCATTCTGTCTCAAGGATTGCCTTCAGGATGTATCTCTAAATCTTCCCAGTCTTGGTACCTCTGCTCAGGCTCTTGCCATTAAGGTTCTTTTGGGGCACAAAGCAAGTTTCTTACACTATTGTCCATCTACATCCTCCAAAGAACTCATCCTTGGGTCTTGATGCTGTCATTGACTGCCTAAGTAGCCTAACCCATACTACGAGGTTGTACTACTAGGAGACTTTAAGGTGAACTGGCTAGCCCTGAGGCAAATCACTTCAAGGACGCTGTCCAGGCCATCCACTTCATGCAGCTCATAGAAGCCTCCAACAGGACTAACTACTGGACTGGTACGTACTAGCACATTTCTTGATTGGGCACTCACCAACCATCCTGAGCACACCTCTAATGCCACTGTCCTCCCTGACAGTATCAGTGACCACTTGTTTTTCATGTTCAGCTGGACCAATAAATTCACCAACCCCCAGAACAGTCACAAACAGAGTCCTAAGGCCTGGTCAAGCTGACTGGCTAAAGCTGATCTTCAGACCACCAATTGGTCTACAGTGTATGAGGCTTCTGATGTGGATAGTGCACTGGACCATTTCATCCTCCTCTTCAACACTATCTGTAATACTTATGGCCCTATAAAAGAGGAAAATCAAGGCCATTACAACCCCTGGATGAGCCCTGACATCCTGGGACTTATGAAATACCATGATCATCTCTGGCATATAGCTAGAGCCACAGAGAAGCAGTCAGGTATCTCAAAGTATAAACAAGCTAGAAATAAATGCACCTGGGCCATCTGCATAGCAAAAACCACTACTACAAGGTGGCTCTGTCCAAACACTGAAATGATGGATGCAAATTCTGGGCAAATCTTAAGGATGCTACTGAAGGAGCCAAAATCTGCCCTGACATGATCTGTGTTGATGGCTTCCCATCCTTGACCCTAAAACTATAGCTGACATCTTCAACCTAACCTTCACAGACCTCAGTCATGTCCTCCCTCTCAACTTCTTCCATCTGGGAAACCCTGTCACAGGCTCTCAGTCCTCTACATATCCCTCTTTGGGTCAAGGCCATCTCTCCAGGGATGTAAGGAAATACCTCTCAAAGGTACTCGGGAAGGGAGATTCAATGGGGACTCCCTTGATCTGAAATTAATTGCTCTCTCCTTGGAAGAAGTCCTGTCTCCACTCACCACACCCTTAACTTGTTGTTGAGACTAGCGGTGTTCCCACAAAATGGAAAGCCATGATAGTCATCCCCATACATAAAAGTGTGGGGACCGAGCCATTCCTGGAATGATAGACCCATCTTCTTGCTTCTGCCACTGTCAAAGCCCTTGAATGAATTGTTGCAGACCAACTGGTTGAATACCTGGACAAATACAAACTCCTCTGCCCCGAGCAGCATGACTTTAGAACTGGGCATAGCACCACCACCACAGCCCTACTAGAGTTCATGGGTCACATTCACAAATCTCTTGATCATGGACAACTCTCAGGGCAGTCTTTATTGATCTGACTAAAGCATTCAATACTGTTAATCATGCCCTCCTAACTGAGCAGCTTGCCACAATGGGACTGTCTCCAGAGGCAGTTTCATAGTTTGGTAGCTACCTGGACTGCAGGTCTCAGCAAGTTAGAATCAGCTCAACCCTTTCAGACAGCAAGTCTGTCTGCTTGAATGTCCCACAGGGGTCTGAACTGGGTCCCTCCTATTCAGTTTATTTCTGAATAGTCTCCCTCAAGCCAGCCAGTGCCGCATTCTACTTTATGGATGATGCAGTTGTCTTCACGCATGGCACAAATCCAGTTGAACTTCAGCAGCAACTTCAAAGTGACTTTGCTAGTCTTGAGAAGTGGTTCCTAGATTATAAACTAATCCTGAACTATAATAAAACTAAATCCACGTTGTTCTCCAGCCACCTAAATAAGCACCGTAGCTACCCCCTATCAATAAACAATCTTGCAGGGCCCCCTCCTTGATCTGGTCCAACATTTTAAATACCTTGGGATCATTATTATGACAACTTGCTGTCCTACACTGTCCATATTGACAACACGGAAGACTATAAATAAATGTATTGGGCTGCTTTATCTTCATAGGCACAGTCTGACCCATGAAGACCTTAAAGTAGCTGCCCACAGCACTGTGGGCTCCCTCATTGACTATGACCTGCCTATATATGGCTCTGCCACTGACACTGCCCTCAGCACTTATAACCCACCTTAAACAAAGCCTGCTGACTAACCGTTGGGGCATCTATGCTGATTCACACCTGTGACCTGTATACCACTGCACAATGGCTCCTGCTTAATGGTCAATTTAAATTCCAGACATGCCTTCTGGCAAAAAAGCCAGCCTTGGAACACTCCCACCTGGAGTTAGTCAACTTCTGATGCCTTGCACTAACCAGCGACACACACATAACTCTGAACATCAGACCTTCACTACACCTAGATGTTGCACTTCCCAAGGCCAAAGGTCTTTATGCACTGTGCCCTACTTTGGTTCAACTCCATTCAGAAAGACCTGGTGCATATGCCTATGTTGGCTGCTTTCAAAGTCTGACTCAAGCAACACCTGTTAAATGATGCCCGTTGTGACTGTCATCCCTAGCCTTACCACCCCTCTCTTTCACCTGCTCCTCCCTAACCCTTCCCCTCCCTCCCTGGCCTTCCCCACTCTCCCCCACCTGCTGCCCTCATACTTTCCCTTCCCCCAGCTTAAATTGTTGCAATATTACTCACTCTTTTTGCACTTGGGGCTCATCCCCTCAACATCTTGTTTCCTATCCACCCCAGAGCACCTTTTGCTGCAGAAAATGACAGGTTTCTCTGTCAGGCATCTCATACCCTTAAGTGTGTTAGTTAGCCCACGTTTTCCATTTTCCTAACCTCCTGTGTAAACATGTACTACTCTGGTATATCTGTTTGTGTCTACTGCACTGTAACTGTACTACTTTGTTTGTATTGTGATCATGACATGGAACGATGTAAAGAGCTCATAGCTCAAGTGGTGTTATCCAAGACAAAAATAAATAAATAAAAAAAATATATATATATATATGTACTTATGCAATGGGGTGAGTTGTAACCATTCACAATAAAACACATATTCTCACTGCAGTGAAATAAATCCTGCTGATGTTGACACTGTGGAAGATATCAACACTGATTCACACAGTGCCTATGTCAGCACCCAATATCTCCACAGTCATGGCATCAATCAAACATCCTTCTATGCTGGAACTTCTTTCCACTAGCAACAGTAACAAAAATAACACACACCTGCTTCAGCACCTGATTCCTGTTACAAGTAGCCTGAAAATGTTGTGCTGCAACACAGATACAATCACCAGCATTTACACCAGTCATGCTGTAGACAGACCTAAAGACAAAAACATAAAATCTTTACAAACAAAAATCTGCAAGATGGACAAATATCTAAAAATTCCTGTATCAGCACAAAATCACATCCTGAAAGAATCAACAAATTAAAACTACAGAAAGATCCTAAAACAGTTGACAAAGAAGAAGTGTACCTCAGCTGTTCTCAATTTGAACTAGATGAACAGCCACTTTTAGACCATCTGAACACAGTACTCTACATTAGAAATTAAATAGAAAGCCACAACAAACATTGAAATAAAAACTTCTAACTTAAACACTGACTACTTAAACCAATTTATTGATTCTACCAGAAATGAGAACACCCACAGAAACATGGACTGTGACATACATAACCTGCATGTCTTTATGCAACAAAATATGGGAATACAGCAAACTATTGAAAATCTCCTCCAGAACAACTTGACAACATTCTCAGTCTCTATTTTTACAGTGCCACAAAAAGATGGCTGTGAGTATGAGCCACTAAGCTTCAGGCAAAACGTCACAGTTTTAAAGCTATCTGAAAAGACACAATGACCCTGAACCTCTTTCTACATCAATACAGTTTTTGAAATGTAGAGAAGTACTGCTCTCAAAACAAATAAAAAATTGAAAGAGCAAGAAAAAGGTAATAAACCTTATGCAGCTGATGAGTTAACTGACACTCTAATTCATGAATTATATGAGAAAGATTCTAGGTCCTTGAACAGCACAATCTCTGATTAATACAATGTGTCTGAATATCACAATGTTTTTCAGTGTTCGTGATAATACAAAATGTAGAAATCTCAAATGGGGAGACATAAGACTCTCTGCTGATGAGAAAGACAATAATTATATAGAATTTTGCTGTGAAAGGCAAACAAAGACCAGAACAGGAACTGGCCAAAAAATACTAGATCTTGAAACCTGGGTGATGCAATTGCTAATAGAAAAAAATGTCCAGTGGCAAATTACGTGTTTTATGCTGAGAAAAGACCACCTAAAAGCAATTATGATTCTGCCCCATTTATCCTAGCCATAAACCAGCCACCAAAGTCACTTATGCCACTTGTTGGTTTAAAACCAAACTTTCTGCATTAACACTATTGCAACCATACTAAAAATATGATACAATCAGCAGGCAGAGAAACAGACAACAGATTAACAAATCACTGCATACGGAAACACTTAGTACAGAAATTTGTAGATGTTAATATTCCCCACAGATGTTGTACAAGTCTGGACACAAACAACTACAGTCCCTAAATGAATACTCCAAATGAGTGAAGAAAAGCAAAGAGAGATCTCAAACATTCTAAGTAATGAAACGGAGCCACAACCATCAACATCTACATCATGGCAAACTACATGTGAAAAAAGACAAAATCCTCAGTTTTCTGGATGCCATGATGGCTTTTTCAATCATCCAACCATTTCAGCTAAACATATCACTTTTATCATCTATCAAGGTATAAATAAAACATAAGAGTAGCTATGTCTCGCTGTACCTGTATTCTCCTATATACGATGTACAAACACAAGTAACTATTTTCTCTCAATCTACTTTACAGGTCATCACCAGAACAGCCCTCCTACAAAAGAGCAAGAGAAATTCCATCAGACAGTGAAAGCGATTGAAATAGTCCTCACAGAAAACTTCTGAAACATTACCTGTAAATATAAATGGAAAAGAAAACAGGATCCCTGAAGAATGTAAAGGATGAGCTTCCACAGTCAACTAGTCCATAGACGACTGTGAATAAATATTGCACAACCACACTGACAAACCCAAATAAAAAATAAATAAACACCAAAAATGTTGACTATCACATGAAATAAGGAAACGTTTCCAACATTTACCTCACAAACACTACCCCAAACCAGAAAATACTACTAAATAAAAAAACAACCTATACCAGAAACCAACCAACCACAGCAGCACATACAAGAACGGACAACACAATCCACCAATGAAACATCACACATGTCATCCAATAGTATATGTCCATCCCATCACAAAACTCCACTAACCAATCACAAGGCATTACCAACACATGAATGAGACACGAAAACCAATAAAAGTGCAGAAACACTGCATAGCAACCAAACATACGCTCAGACACATGTTCATTCAACAAATGCAATATATCAAAAGCCATTCAAAACAGTGCCCGTATAACTGCAGAATGACACAGAACAGGTAAATACATCATCAATTGCACCACAACCATTCAATAAAATGGCAACATGCAATCAAACAGCAAAATGCTACACTTTACCATACTCCTTGCCCATTACATAATGAAACACATGATGGGCAGGAGTGGATATGGCAAATATTCTCACTTCCTGCCTCGTGAGGCATGGATATTGCACTTGTGTCTTTGGCACTCATGAGATATCTATGCTTCACTCTGTAGAAGTGAGAATATTTTCAATATCCCACCTGCCCATCATGTATTCCATATATATATATATATATATATATATATATATATATATATATATATATATATATATATATAGGCTTTGGGAGGTAGAACTTATTGTGTGGAACTTCAATACATGAATTTTCAGTAGATAAATAGTAAAGCACATGAAAATACTAGTCCCAAGTTTGTGGGGTAATGGCTGCCTCTGTGCCTGTCTGTATCCTTGACTACAATATGTACCAGTTTTAGATGCCTCAACCAACAGTGAAAAAAGAACACAACATTATATTTTCCAAGTAAAGATCTTTTTTATTTTTATTTCATATCCTTTTTCTCTTTTTCCATATCTTGCTCCTTTATAGTGTTAACATACGTTTCAGGACTTCACTGTCCATTCATCAGAGCGCTTTAATGGCTGTAAACTAAACACAAAGATTGCATTCTAGTTAGCATAAGTAAAATAGTTCTTATACTTCTTCAATTTATATAGAAACTAAAATAAACAATGTTATTATGCAGGGAAACATACCTGCTTTCTTACTTACATACATATTTTAAGCCGTCATACCAAATTAAATTTATAGTCAGCTGGACTTCAAGTTCTGTATCTAAGACAAGGGCTGTAAATATAAGGAGGATGGGGGAGGGGTAACTAGGAGATATAAAAAGGTTCTGGTCACTGTTCTTTTCCTTTCAGTTCCAGTGCTTTAAAATTGAAATATTTTATTTACCTTATAATACTCTCATCATTATCACAATTACATCTAAATAAATCTCCTTAGCTTATCCTATTTTCAGAGGTCAGAATTCCTATTTCTTCAGCTCCCAATCTCCCATTTAATTAGATGTTCTAAAAGACAGAACATACCTTTATTTTAACCCAGTGAATTTGATTCATTTTATGAGCCACTTTTATTGTACTTTTTAAATATCAATTTAAATAATTATTCTTTACCTTTATATTAATCTTTTATCTTTTTTCTTGCAGGATTTCATATTTACTGGATATGATCTTTTAACTAGAAAAAGTTTTTGTACTTGTTTA
Source organism: Neoceratodus forsteri (assembly GCA_016271365.2). Taxonomy (NCBI): domain Eukaryota; kingdom Metazoa; phylum Chordata; order Ceratodontiformes; family Ceratodontidae; genus Neoceratodus; species Neoceratodus forsteri. The sequence continues at coordinate 674,372,736 of CM057459.1, read as the reverse complement.
ATACTGTTTTAAAAGTTGGAGCTTCAGGTTCTTAATCAGAATTGTCTGCCCATGAAGGTACGATAATTATTTATAACCCACCTCTTTTTTTCTTCAGCATTTTAAATTTTCAGGTTTACAAAGGAATCTCTGCTACAATAATGCTTTTGGTGCCCATTCTTACATTGTTTTCAAAAACTTGAACCGTTTACTTTGTGGGTGACTGCTATTAACCAGGATGCCAACTGCATCTTTACCATATGAGCTGTTTCTCTGTGCAGCTAGGAAGGGGCCAAGCCACAGTTTATAACGCTCTTGCTTGAGCGTGATGACATCAAAATGACATCTCCTGTGGCTTGGTCAGTAAAGAAACTGCACTTTTGCCCTAAGGCTTGCTCACAATAGTGAACAGAAGTGAAGTCCCCTTCCTTTAGTATTCAAAATCTAAACTTAATGAAAAAGCGACTGAGGGTCTGTCCGCACATGTGTACAGGGCTTTAAGATTCTTTTGGGGATGGAATAAAAGTTAATTGAATTAATTACATTCTTTCATTTTGATTAAACCTATTTTGTCCTAGATCCATAACTATGGTGCTCAAAAGGCTCTTCCTATTTTGCAGAATTTATGGATCACTGATTTATTTTATGTTGTATTACTCTGTATAAAGTTTATATGTACATATTTAATACAGTTCATATCGATGTCTCTTTGTGCTTAACCTATTATAGAGGAAACATGTAGGGAAGAGTAGGGGATTTGGAAGGAGGAAAACATGATTTGTATGAATGTTCTGCATTTTACATCATTTCTAAACATTCTTTTTGGTCACTACACATACTTTATATATTTCTAAAGATATCTCATATCAAGGTTTTCCTTATATACAAAAAAATATTTTTATGAAAAGGAGCTCTACAAAAGGCTCTCATTTAGTCCATAGTGACTTTTGTAAGTCTTTAATGTGTAGATCCACCATGCTTTCTTCTTTTAATAGTGTTTCCCAGACTCCTCCTCTTGTTGGTTTATTTATTTTTCTATTCCTGAAACTTTCAGGGCAGGGGTTTGATGGTTATGTTCATCAAAGTGTTGTGCTGGAAATGATTTTCATTTTACATCTAATACGGCACTTATGTTCAGTGATCCTGTTCTTCAAGGGTCTTGTAGTTTCACCTACATAATATAGGGGACATGGACAGATGATGCAGTAGACTATGTGATCTGTATCACAGGTAATGAGGTCTCTAATTGCAAAGTTCCTTTCTTGACAAGTGCTTTTTATTTTCTTAGTGTTGATCCCATTGTTACAGTGTACACAACTTCCACAAGTAAAAAATCATTTTAATCCTCTGCTTAGCCATGTTGTATTTGGTGGTTCTGGCTTCCAGTGGTGTGTCTGTGAACCCATTTTTTCTGATGTTACTTATTTTCCTGGCTGTTACCCATGGTTTTACATTGAATATTCTATTTCTAGTGTCTGTGGAGTTCAAGATATCCCAATTTTAAAGATTCTATGTTTTATCTCTGGAAAAGAATCAGAAAAAGTTGTTGAAAAACATATTTGGCAGTTTCGGATCTACTGCTATAGTTTCCAATAATTCACTTCCTGTAACATTTCCATCTTATGTTCTGCTGCTTCCAAAGTTCTGTTTTATAACTTTTTGTGTAAATCTGCTTTTAAGATCCTCCATATTTCTGTGTAGTCTATTATCACTTCCACTGTTGCATGTTATTCTAAGCATTTGTCCATAGGGAATGTCCTCTTTAATGCTGCTGGGTGATAGCTGGCAGAGAGCAGAATAAAGTTCCCCAAATTATTTTCAAGTCCAAGAAGGGTATCTCTTTTCTGTCAAATTCCATAGTAAAACTCAGAAAGGTAGTATACGAGTTCAAATAATTTTTGAATTTATAAGGCTTTCTTCCATGCTTCCCCATATAATAAAATATCATCAATAAAGCATTTGTATAACTTTATTGATTATCTATATCTGTTCCCTGGATTGTCAATGAATTGTCTTCTCAAACTCTGCCATCGTGAGATTGGCATATGTGGGTGCTAGGTGGCCCTCATTGCTGTTCCTCTGATTTGTAAATAACTTTTATCCTCAAATTTAAAATAGTTATTTTTCAAGACAAACTCTGTCAATTTTAAAAGGAGTTCTTTATCTGGTTTGTTTTCTCTCTCATAGTAAGGAAGCTGTTTAGGGATCTAAGACCTTCTTCATGAGGGATGTTAGTGTAAAGATTTTTACATCACATGTCACTAAGAACCAATCCATGACCTCATGTTGTTCTTTTATTAAAATCTTCCAATAACTGTATGCAATGTTTGGAATATTCAACGTATGTAGGTGTTTGTGGTACTAAGTCCTTCATGTAGTGATCTACTAATATTGACAAAGGCTCTGTAATGGAACCTATGTCCAAGAATTGGTCTACCGTGGGGGGTGTTCTGGGTCTTTATGTATTTTTGAAGGCATAAAAAAGTGATATCTGTGGGTGTTGATTCATTAATTCTGTGTAAACCCATTCTTCTATCAGTTTCCTGTCCTTAGCTTCTGTTAGATTTCTCTGATGTCTTGTTTAAGTCTTTCAAAGAGTATTCTAGGAGTTCTTGATATATTGTGACATCATTTAGTTGTTTTAAACCTTCTTCTTCATAATTTACTTAGTTTTGAATCACTTTATCTCCCCATTTGTCAGAGGGTTTTATCATAATGTTTTATCTTGTTCTAAATTTTTCAAGATGTTTCTTTAGTTAAAAGTTAAATTAAATTAGGTCTCTGAGTTTCACTTTTTCACAATATTCTCTAAGTCCCTATCTGTCTTCTCTCAATGAAAGTTATTTGGTGGTATGTTTCCCATAGGGCCAAAAGTTAATCTAGTCCTCAGTGCTTGTTTTAACTTGTACCTTTCCTGGTCTCCTATAATGTCTGTAGGTTTGTTTTCTGGTTTCAAAGAAATGTTTTAATCTGAATTTTCTATAGAATTTTTCTGTATTGATCTTAAGTTCAAATGGGTTCAGTTTTCAGTGTTACTATAACTGAGACCCAGGTTCAGGACTGAAATTTTGAGTCAGTAAATAGTCTGTCTGACAGATTATATGCTGTCAGTTCTGACTTGTTTTGGATCTGGTGTGTGTTTTGATTGTTCCTCCTCTTTCTCTACCATCTATGCCTTGTTCTTTCCTGGGGCTTATGCCAAAGCCACTGGCTTGTTCTGTTCTTACTAAAAAGATCCTCTTTCCTATGGTCTGGAGACCTCTCTCTTGTAATATGGGTCCTTGTATTGATATTCACAATAAATATTTCTGTCCCATTGATTTCTTCTATGAGCTGTCACCTGTACAAGGTCTATATGTATTGTATGTATTGCAACTTCTATTTCTTCTTTGATATCTGCGCCTGGGTCTGGATTCCTGTAGTTGTAACCCGATCATAGTTCTCAGAGTCTGAGGTTGGATCTGAGATGTCTGAATCATTTAACTTATAGTATGTAGTTTGAGAATCAGACCTCTTCCAGTTGTATACCTTCCTTATAATCTATTATGTCTCCCTTAAATTTATGTAATTTAATGCCTTTGATGTGGTTATCATATTCCTGTAACAATTCTTCTGTCCTGGTTAGTAATGATTTTATCTGTTCTGTGATAGTGATTTCTCATTTCATCCTCTATTTTTTTATTTCTTCCTTGGCTAACCAGAGTCCAAAACTGTTTATTATCCTTTCTTTGAACCATGCCTCTAAGCTTATTCCACATTTTCTGTTGATACTATATGTTTTCTTTCTCCAAAATACAGTTGTAGATTTTCCTTTCTTGATTTAGAGCCCTGTAGTTTTTTTGGTTCGATATCATTTAACTTGTTTTGTTAACTTATTGAGCTGTTTTTTAGCATTTTACACATGTTATTAAACCATGTATTATGGTCAGGTTTCACTGTTCTGTATTGTAAAGGAAAGGTCTAATATAGCTAGTAAGTCCTTGCAACTTATTTGTCATGTAGAGCTGTGAGGAATATAAAATTCTTCCTGTAGAATGCCCATGAATGACCTTTCCAATTCCATAGAATTCTGTGAAATTTTGTGAAAATTCTGTGAAATTTTGCAACAATTTACATTTCAGTTATTTCGCTATACTTTTAAAAGTACATGTCCAAATAAAACCAAATTTGGAATGTAAGCTGACAAACGTGTACCAGATTTCAGAGTTGTAGATTGAAAGGGGTGGAGCTATGGGTGGCCAAACATTTAATCAAAATTAAATTGTCAGTTATTTTGAGAAATTTTTAAAATTTCTTCTCCATATTCTCCACAATATCAATATTTAGAGAGTACATAGAGTGCATATATGTACCATGATTTAAGTATCAAGCTTTAATGGGAGCTGAGTTATAGGTAGTCAAATACTTTGCCAAAATTTGGATTTCTGTAATTTGAGTATAACTTTGATATTATTCATTGAAATATTAAACAAATTGCCAGCTATACAGGTTAGCACTACATTTGTATATGCACATACTATAGTTTCAGATTTCTAGCTTTAAATGGGATTGCATTATAACCTGCCAAAACATGTTGCCAAAATTTAAACTTTGGTTAGTTCCTCTAATTTTAAAACTATATATCCAAATGTAACCAGAGTTGAAACATTTAAACTACTATACCATAGTCATTTCTGAAAAAGTTCATATTCTTAGCTTTAAATGAGATTAAATGAAAAGTAGTCAAATGTTCACAACATTTAAAAATTTAATTTTGCAAGAATGTAAACTACAAATTTATAAATCCTGAAACTTTAAAAGTAGGGAATGCAATACCATTAAATTTGGCAGGTTTGTAGACCTTACAAGACAATGTGTGTGTCAATTTTATTAATTGCTTGCTGTGAGAAATTGAAAAATAACATCTCTACTTAAAGTTAAATCCACGAGTCTTTGTGAAAATTGCAGCATTTCATGAAAAATTCCATAAAACTGGAATTTTCTAATTTCACTCAGCCTTATCTGTGGGGTTCTAATTAAAACATAGGGGGTGTAGAGTCAGATAGCACGGGGTTACCAGGTTCAGGAGCTAAAGGCACAGTTTTGCCAGGCAATGGACAGCTGAGCTGGGTAGCACAACAGTGGTAGACCCCAGGTTGGAGAAAAGAAAGCACAAAGGCCCAGATATTCAAAGGGTTGTGCATGGTGCAACAGTGTTTGCACCATGCACAACCACCAATGCCTGGTGCAATATTCAAATGGGAAAAGTTGCCAGCACAAATCCTGTGCGCTGGAGCCATCAGTAATGTATGTAGGCACAGGTAGGGGGTGTGCCCATGCATACCTGCACAGCCCATATTCAGCCCAGGCTGTGCGGAGCCATGCATGCGTAACCTCTACCTGCACCAGCACAAAGCTGATCCCAAAAAAGGAACAATGGATGGCCACCCACAGGTAAGCTGCCGCGATAGCAGGGTGCAACACAGCAGCTGCCACCTGTGAGTGGCCACCCAGCCCGGCTGCACCTCTGTGGTAGTGACCCCCATGCCTGATTGCAGGCATCAGTATAAACATATTAATCTCATATCCCTGGTGGTCCAGTGGACCTGTCCACCCGATCGCGTACTAAATAAGTAAATAAATGAAAAATCACAATATTCCTGGTGGCCCAGTGGACCTTCCCACCCAATCACAGGCTAAGTAAAGAAATGAAAATGATCATTATACCTGGTGGTCCTGTGGACTTGCCCACCCAATCACAGGTGAAGTAAAATGAATGAAAAGCTCAATATCCTCGGTGGTCCAGTGGACCTGTCTGTCCGATCATGGGCTGCAGTAGAATAGAAACCTATCATCCCTGGTGGTCCAGTGGACCCCACCACCCACCACTGATTTCACCACCTGCTCCCCTGGTCGCGGTGGGCGGTGCCCCACCTGCCAGTGGCCCCACTGCCCACCGACTCGACACCGTTGGTAGACGCTGTACTCATTGGTCCACAGTGTGAGCCAATGGGCATGCAGTTGATACTGTATTACACATTTCAGATATGTGAATGGGATCCATTCACATATCTGGAATGTGCAGCACGGTATGGGCTGCATGCTCATTGGCTCACATTGTGGACCAATGGGTACAGCCCACCAACAGTGTCAGTCAGTGGGAAGTGGTGGCAGGCAGGTGGTGTTGCCACCCACCACTGACTGGGGAGCAGGCGGTGGGGATCAGTGGGGGTGGGGTCCACTGGACCACAAGGGATGATAGGTTTCTATTATTCTACTGCAGCCCACAATCACAGACAGGTCCACTGACCACCAGGGATAATGATCATTTTCATTTCTTTACTTAGCCTTGGCATTGGTGGAAGGTCCACTGACCACCAGGGATTTATGATTCTTCTTTACTGCAGCCTGCGATTGGCAGTGGGGCACATGTTGCGTTGCAGGGGCGTCAGTCCCCGATACAGCTGCTGGTTGGCAGGGCACCAGCTGCAAGTCATTGGGATCGTGCACCTGCATGCAATGGGGACATAATGACATGCAAATGGCCCCATGTGCACCTTTGCATACATTATGGCCCCATTTGCATGTCAACTTTTGAATATCGCAGTTGCTGCACCTTGCGCAATGGAACTGCGCTAGCACATCCCCATGCTCCACTCTGGCCACTGGCACAGTGTCCACTGCGCCATGCGCACTGAAAGGTGGCCAGGTTGTGATATTCAATGATGCTGAGCCATGGTGCAGCTCCGTGAATATCACCCAGTCCACGCCCCTGCACAGCCAAATTGAGCTGTGCCTGGCTTGCACCACAGCCCTGGCACAGTTTGAATGTCTGGGCCAGAGTGTCAACAATTCAATCTGAATGCAGGATATTTAAGAATCACCTCCAGTAAATTTATGATCCAGGGAGCCTGGTGTACATGCAAGTTTGGGACTTAGAGGTATTCAAAACATGTGGTGAGGGAAGACAATGTCTTGGGCAGCAGAAAGAAAGAATTCTGGCTATTCCAATAGGGTAGGTTGACAGGTAAAGGAGTAGGTGACTCATGTTTTAAGGAAGTTAGTCACTGTAAAGAACAAAGAGGATTTCGATGGGATCAGTAGTTCTACTGAGTCAATCTGGCTATGCCAAAAGAAGGGGGGACAGTCACCAGTGAGGAACAGCAGGACTGCAAAAAGCTCAGCCCAGCTTATCAAATAAAGTATTGATATGTGCATTGTTAATGCTAAATTCCACAAAAAATTCTGGATGCTTCATCTACAGAATATGCTATCACAAATATGTGAGAAAATGTTACTAATCTTTTTTTTCTTTTGCAAAATTAAAACTGCTTAACCAATTTATCCAGTTGTGTTAGACACCAGGATACATGGACTATGGATATGCATGTCAAATGTTAACTCTGTGCATGCAAGAGCATAGAAGTTGCAAACAGTCACATTATTGATAGTTTTCAGAAAGTTTTGCAAATATTTACATAGTAAAGTTTTGAACCTCTGTAACTTAAAATCTCTTATCTGATTCACTCCATATTTACTTAATTATATAAGCATTACAAAAAGGTTATCCATACTAATTTACACATGTCTAGCTCCAAAGGTGCCTGAGTTATATGTAGATAAAACTTTTTAATGAAATTTCCTGAAAAAAATAAATTGACAGATTTTGAGCACATATAATTCTGAGACAATGCATCATATTGTCATGAAATTAGAACACTTATCATCAAGAAATCATGCCAAAGATAAGATCCCAGACCCAATATATGGTTAAGGTATATGCAAATAAAAATATTCGTGAAATTTCACACAAACAATAAAAATGACAAAATTTGAGCCCCTATAATTTTGAAACTGTCCCACAAATTAAATAATATTTGACACATTTGTGGCTGTTTTCCTCAGAGTGCATATTCCAAATGTTCAGACCTCTAGCTTGAATGGCTATTGAGTTATCATCAAATTACTGAATTTTAAAAATTGCATGCAATTTGAGGAAATTCCAGGGACTTTCACAGAATTTTGTGAAATTTCATGCAAGTTCTGTGGATTCAGAATTTTCCCATTCTGTACAGCTCTATTGTTATGTCTTCATCAGTTTTGTCCTTTGTAATTATTTCAAGGTGGAACTACAATGATAAAGAACCTTAGTGCTCAAGCAAGGGTTACCCCAAGGGTATTGGCTGGGAAGCCAAGTTTCAAAGAAATACAAAATCACACATACCCCCATAATGCAAAGCATCATGGGCTGCATATCTAAATCTCCAAAAATGTTATGCTGGTTCAACTTTAAGCAGAACTGCATGGTGCCGAAAGGCCTCTCACACAGTATGCAAGAGTGCCAACAGAAGACACAGACATGTGTTTCATCCTACCAGGCCTCATCAGTATGCCTTGTCTATATGACACCCCAGTGGAATGAACCAGCTACCCTAAATTGGTCTATCTGGGTTGGGTAGTGGTGAGCCTGATAAAAACAAAAAACAGGCTAAGGACAAAGAACCTTAGTGCAAGCACTCAGGCATGGGTTACCCTAAAGGGCATTGGCCAGAAAGCCAAATTTCAAAGAAATACAAAATCACACATACTCTGTAATGCAAAGCATCATGGGTTGCATATGCAAATCACCACAAATATTATGCTGGTTCAACTTTAGCAGAACTGCATGGTGCCAAAAGGCCTCTCACAGTATGTGAGAGTGCCAACAGAGACACAGACACACATTTCGTCCTACCAGAGCTCATCAGTGTACCTTGTCTGTATGACACCCCAGTAAAATGAACCAGCTACCCTAAGTTGGTCTATCTTGGTTGGGTTGTAGTTTTGGTTGTATCATTTTGCCATCTAATCTTACGTCAGTTTAATATTTTACAATTTTGACTTACAACATTATTGTTAATTATGTGATTGTTTTGTTAATTGGATTTGAAGTTTAATTTCTAGAGAAAATGTGCAGAATCAGGGTGATCCAAAATTTTGAGAGAAGTCAATGTTTTTATTGCATCTATGTAAGCCCAGACTAAATCTAGTGGTGAGGAGTCCAATGGACCATTAAATGTATAAGCTCCTTCAATATCCCCAAGAATCTACCATTCATAAGACATCAGTTAATATTTTCCATCACCTGCAGTAGGTGTTTGCCTTGTTTATTTATCTTCAAATCTTGAACTTGCCTTATATGACTGATGTTTGGGTTTATTATATTTAAACATTGCAGAAGTTCCAAATGTAATTTGCAAAAGTATTTTCCAGCATGAACTTAGCATTAAAATCGCTAATGATCAATAAAGGTAGGATCCATACTTGCCTATTATCTCTTCTATAAATTTTGTGAATTCTGTCCCTTTATGAGCTGTAGGTGTCATTTCTGTTAGAGGTGGAATGAAAACATGTAAATGAATTAGTTTAAGAGCTACCATTTCTAATGTAAGAGGAAGTACTGTTTTAAGGAGACAGTCTAAATGGGCAATTTTGGTATTTAATGCAGTCTTGATATATGTTGCCACACCTACAGAACATCTGCTACCATTCTTGGTTTTAACAGCAGGTATTGCAAAACCTACATATCCAGGAATGTGTGGAGATTAACATTATTAAACCATGTCTCCTGCAGACAAACTATGTCATTTGTTCTTAAAACATTGACACTCCATGGGCCAGATATTCATAACTTTGCTCTGGGCACAAACTGTTTTGCTGGGGTTAGCACTGGGTTAAGCGTGGGTTTCTATATTCAAAAGGTCAAATAGTGTGTACAAACTGCATTAGCACCTGGCAAAATTATAATGTATGCAAGGGCAAACTGAGGGGTGTGTGTACATGAATACAGGTGCAATACTATATTCAGACAATAGCACCGACAAGAAAGTTTTTGTGCACTTAGCTCAATACTTTGTGTGGTGCAAATTACCATCCAGGAAAAGGTTGTCTTAACTCTGGGCATATCAGCTTTGTGTGACTTTTGTGGCTTTTCGGACTTTGCACAACCTTTGTTGGCTTTAACGACCCTAACCAGTAGGTATGACACATAGAAAAAGTCAGACATAGAGGAAACATGCTGCTCACTGATGGCATCCCTATGATGCCATCATCTGCCACCAGGCCCAGCCATGCCAGGCAGTAAATGGTGACCTGGCCCCAGTGGACAGCATGACAGTGCAGCCATACAGCACACATCTGCAGACGACCCTAGTGGACATCAGCAGATGCCAGCACACACATGCAGCACTGTGGGCATGGAGGGTGTTGAGGAGAGGGTGTACAAGTGGCCAGGCTGCACCACAGACTGGGTGCAGCCACAAGGCTGGGACAAGTCATGCAGTGCATATGAGCCACTGTTGGGAATATGCCAACACCAGTGTGCCTTCTGATGGTATGTGCCCCCAGCCACATACCACACATCTGTACAGACACCACAGCACACACAGCCAGCCCTGTATATGTCACGGTGACTATCCCATGCCAGTGGTGCAGCATCTGTGGGTTGCACAATAGCATAACAGTAATGTCCACTGTCAGTAAACACCTGCAAGTTGGGCCTGTCACTGTGTACAGTGCAGTGGTCATCACTGTCCTACATACCATAGGCATTGTTGTGTCCCTCACACTACTGGCCCCTTGCTACTGTAGTGTCTGCTGTGCAGTGTGGCATGAACTTCAGTTTGACAATTGCATGCAGCACCACCTGTGCCTGTGCTGTGAAGTCCCCTGGGCACAATATTCTTTACTGTACTGTACAACTGAAGCCTGCAGCTACCACCAAGCACTGCCAGACAGAACTACAGGTGGAGCTGTGAGACCCAGCCAGCCCCTGTACTTCGAGACTGACCTACAGGTGGAGCTGTGGACCCTCGCAATAGCGCTGGGCAAACTGTATGCAAATCAGGCCATAATGAGATGCTAATCTGGATGTTTGCCCACAGACTACCTAAGTAGGCTCATTTGCATATCACTCTGAATATAGCAAAGTTTTGCCCTGGGCAAACATGATTGCACCAGGCTAACAGCTTAGCTCCATGTTAAACCTGCACAAATGTGTTTTCACTGTGCAAACGTTTCAGAAACATTGTACATTTTTGCACAATGTAATTTCATTGCGCTTCTGCTTGCAGCTTTACTGACTCCACCCTTTGCTAGCACACACGTTATATAGAACATAGACTTTGACGGCAGATAAGATCACTTGGCCCACCTAGTCTGCCCATTTCTTACCTACAGGATAAGCTGCAGATCCTAGTTAACCAACAGCCTATTTCTTCCTACCCCCACAAGAATTGCCTTATGTCTGTCCCATGCATTTCTTGAATTCTCCCATGTTTTAGACCTCACAACCTCCTCAGAAAGGCTGTTCCATGCATACACCACCCTCTCTGTGAAAAATACTTCCTCACCTTGCCCTGAGACGTCCCCCATTATCTTCAAATTTGTCCCTTGTTCTTGCACATCTCTTTTCCTGAAAGATGCTACCTCTTGGACTTTGTTGATTCCATTGAAGTACTTAAAGTTTCTATCATGTCCCCCTCTCCCTTCTTTCCTCAAGGGTATACATATTAAGCTCCTTTAGTCTCTCCTCGTAAGGCTTCACTTGCAGAACCTGCACCATTTAGTTACCCTCCTCTGGACTGCCTCCATCCTGTCTATGTCCTTGCAGAGATGGGGTCTCCAGAACTGAACACAGTACTCCAGATGGGGTCTCACCAGCTGTCTGAACAGAGGATAACAACTTCCTGTTTTCTGTTGGTGATGCTCTCCCTATACATCCCAGTATCCCCCAGCCCTCCCTACTGCCTTCTCACATTGCTTTCTAACCTTAAGGCCATTTGATATGATTACCCCAGGTCCCTTTCCATTTTGTTGTTGTTACTACCTCCCCATTGTGCAGTCTTCCCTGGGTTTTGTTTCCCAGGTGCATTATTTTGAACTTCTTTGCATTGAATCCAAGCTGCCATGCTTCTGACCATTCTTCCAACCTTGCCAAGTCCCTTTCATCCTTTCCATGTCTCCTTGTGTATCAACCCTGTTGCAGATCTTTGTGTCATCTGCATAGAGGCATACTCATCCTTCCAGTCCCTCTGCAATGTCACTGATGAAGACACTAAAAGGACTGGACCCAATACTGAACCCTGTGGTACCTTACTAGTAACCCCTATTTCTTCAGAGTGGACTCCATTTACAGTTACCCTCTATGTTCTCTTGTTCAACCAATGTTTTATCCAGGCTACCACCCTGGGACCCACTAGCAGGCTGGTCAATTTGATTACTAATCTTTTGTGGGACTGTGTTAAATGCCTTGCTAAAGTCTAAGTAAGCCATGTTCACAGCCCCTCCCTTGTCTACTACTTTGGTCACCTAGTCAAAGAAATCAATTAGATTTGTCTAACATGACCTTCCCGCAGTGAACCCATGCTGCCTTTGGTCCTGTGCCCCACTGGCCTCTAGATACTCAATACTTCTTTCCTTCATAAGTGATTCCATCACTTTCTCTACCACAAAGGTCAAACTGACAGGTCTGTAGTTTTCTGCCCTGTCTTGCTCCCACTTTGTGAAGGGAATCACATCTGCCTTCCTCCAGTCCTCAGGTACCACACCATCCTCCCATGATTTGTTAAAATGGGTAGTCAGTGGTGTCACTAGTTCTCCCTTAATTCTTTTAGAATTCTGGGGTGAATTCCATCAGGCCCCATTGCTTTGTCCACCTTCAGTTTCAGGAGTTCTTTCAGAACCTTTTATTTTGTGAAAGGACTGTGATCAACCCCCATCCAGAGTGCTTCTGTTAATTGACTTAGGTACCTCCCATCCTCCGCTTTTGTGAATACCAAGCAGAATTATTCATTCAATATCCCTGCTTTTTCACTGTCCCTCTCAGTCCACCCACTGTCCATTCTATTCAGCCTCACTATCCCTATGTTTGTCTTTCAACATTCCCTTATGTACCTATAAAAGGTTTTATCACCCTTCTTAACTGAGTTAGCTATCTTTTCCTCAGTTTGGGCCTTTGCTATTCTGATTTCCTTCCTGCTTCCTTCTGCCTTAACTGGTACAGTTCTCTGTCCTGCTCCTTTTGTGTTTCCTATACTTCCTAAATGTTATCTTTTTCTCACTAACCTTCCCACCACCTCTTTTGAGAGCCATAGTGGCTTTTTCTTTCATTTTGATTTGTTTATTTGCTTCACACAAAGGCTTGTTGCCTCTGTGATGACAGTTTTGATGTTTCCCATTGTTGATCCACCCTCCTTCTAGCCTGTTTGCTAGTGCTTTTCTCTGGCACTCTCCCATCTTGCAAAAGTCAGCCCTCCTGAAGTCCAGTACCCTCACTTTGTATGGCTTGACTCTGTAGCTGAGTTTATCATGAACCACACTGTTTGGGGGTCACTTGTTCCCAGATGGCTACCCACTTCTAGAACTGAGATCCTCTACTGTCCCCATTTGACAGTATGAGGTCTAAGATTGCTCCTCATGAATAGGTTTCAAAACTAGCTGTCTGAGGGCATGCCACCTGTAGGGCATCAAGAATGGCCCTGCTCTTGGATGTGGCTGCAGTAACCAACATCTGGCATATTCAGATCCCCATCAACAGTATCCTCCTTTCTCTGCCATCCTAAGGATGCCTTCTATCATATCTGTGTCCATTCTCTCCGCCTGACATGGGGATCTGTATACAAACCCTGTGTGGATTGTGGTGCCATTTCAGTCTCTAAGGTGACCCACAGTGCCTCCTCTCCTCCCTGTTTACTCTTTTGTCCCATTGCTTTTATCCCTTCCCTTACATAGAGAGCTACTTCTCCCCGTCTTCTCCCTTCCTGCTTCTCTCCTGTAGGTTGCCACATAGTTCACCTCTATCTTCCATTACATCACTGTGAACTGGGATTCTGTTGTGGTTTGCACTTCCTGGTTGCTATATTCAGAGCTGTCTTATTCCTAAGCTATTTTTTGCACTGTACTCCCTGCCCAGTTTGCCCGGCTTCCTTGGCATGCTATATTCAGCAGGTTTAGCACTGGGTCTATCCTTTTCAATATAGTGGGCTATTGGATCCAGGCTAATTAAGCATGCCGGGCAGTGCTAATTTAGCCTTGGGGCAAAGTTTTGAATTTGGCGGCCCTATATCTGCCTAGAGATATCATTTGTGTAATTTATCATACTCTGTCTATTATTTTATCAGATAGTTGTCAAGTTGAGTTCTCTATCACTATTTGATCAAACTGATTTCTAGTGACAACATATTCAGTTTCATGTGAAGAGGGTGCTCAGGCAGTTAAAGTGTTTACATTTGTTATGTAAATCCCAATCTATCTAACATCAGTGCTACTTACTGGATTGCCACGGCAGTTTTGGGGTTCCTGAATGTCATATCTATTTGTGGACAAGGTGTCAGGGACTCATGTACTTGTATCCATTCTCTAATATTTCTTTCCATGGTTTATTTAATGTTCTAGAAAAGATAGCTAGATCACTCTTGATTTTGCCATATGTGTCATGGTCCAAGATTTTCCACCCAAAGAATGTTAAGGTCTTATTTTCCCAGGATGACAATTGATCAGTTGTATATTTGAAATGACATCCAAAACCTTACTAGGCCAATTCTGTGTCAAATCCTAGCTGACAACATCTCCTCTGTTCTGATGGGAACCAACTGTGGTGGAACCATATTAATGCCTTTTGATTTTAAATCTTCTCTTTAACAGATTTCCTCTGCTAACTGAGATGAACTACAATATAAAAGGACACAATCTTTACATTTAGGATTAAGGGGACTAGAAATAAATATATCACTATTATTAGCTTGGATATGTTATAGCATGATCATCCAGTTAGATAGTTTGTTTGTTTGTTTTGGGGATTTCCTGATATAAGTGATGGACTCCGTACATCTCAAAAGATATTCTGACTTAAGCTCTGATATTTGTTCAAACTGAAATGTTTCATTTGTTTGGGTTTCATTCCAAGAACTACTATTCTCTTTACCCATCTGTGATAAAACATCCTTGGTCTCCATTCGGTTTCATTCATCTGTCTCTGTTGCCCTATTTTCCTCCATTTGTGAAAAGGAATAAAGTGTCTGTATTGGGCCTGTCTGTGTTGGACCTGCCTATCTGAAAGAGAGATATCCTGAGCTCCTTGTGCTTTATTAAAATCTATAATATCTGTTTCATTCTATATATAGTTCCTAAGTGTACTGAAGGAAGACTAACTAGATCCTTTTTTTTTATCTCCTGTTTTGGTTTAGAGGCAACATGTTTCCAGATCATGCCCTTCCTCTTTCTTTGCCTTTTTCTTAGCTGGTTTGCGTCCAGCTGTTTTATGTTTACCTTTGGTTTTAGTTTGGACCCTGTAGTTTTAGTTACATGGCCCAGATTTGCCTCCTCAGCTTGTTTTGAGAAAAGTTGAGGTAAATTTACCTGTATTGGTTCATTTCCCTTAATGGGGCTAGTTGGCTCAGAGCATATCTCTGCTATAAAGCTTTATCTCATGTGATGCTTCCTCAGATTGTCCAAGATAATCATTTTATAAAATATGTCTGTCCAGAGGTTCACAAGTTCCTCCAATACCCAAAGATTTTCTAATATTACTATGTTCACATAGTATAGGTTTTTATTATCTTTAGCATCTGTTTAGAGAGGTACTGTATGAGCAAAAGATAAAATCCCTTCATTTGTAAAACCTTTCTATAATTTAATATGCCATTATAATTTTTGGAACCTGAATGTCTGTGGTTGATACATTGGGTTGTGGACTTGAGGAGAACATTTTAATGAAGGCGAGTGATTTGTCTGATGTCAAGTATTAACTAATTCTGCCTTTTGATCATTTGCCAGTTGTTTTAATCCTTCCATGGTGTCATCCAAATCCTGAATCACTGAGGAGAGATTATCCAGGGCAGGAGCAAGGTGAACTAAATCAGGATTCCCTTTTGGTTTTATCCTCTCCAAGCAGTTAGAGGAGGTTGAAATAGTTCACAATTCCCTCCTTCAGTTAGTCCCCTAATTATTTGTGACTTAGGCAACAGAGTAAATAATTCCATTTCTGGACTTTCCAGAGGTTTCCTCTAGGGAGCAAATGTTACATGAGTCTAATGTTATTGCTTCTGATTGAGAAATAGAAAGTCTAGGGAGTCAAGACCCCTAATTGATGTCTCATAATTATATGTCTCTGTATTAATTTATTTATTTATTGAAGTCTTTGGTAACTGGGTAGTGCACTGACACAGGGACCATTTTCAGACTATTACCCAGGCCACACAGGTGGCAGCTACAGAGGCAGTGACAAGTAATACAATGAGTACAAGCTATGTGGATAGACAAACATCATTGGTGAACAAAGTGGAAATACAGACATCATTGGTGAACAAAGAAAGTAACATAGCAGAGAAAATTAATGACAGCCTAAAAAACAGCCAGTAAATCATGATAAGCAACAGTTATACAATAATTTACAACAGGTAAGTGCAAATTAATGCATGATGTAAAAGAAAAAAAGTACAAGACAATAGCCAAGTGGGAGAGCCTGAGAAGCAGATAATGAAGGATGTACGAAAGGAGTACCAAGAACTGAGAGAGGCCTGAGGAGGCCAAAGTAGCCCAAGATGAAAATGTCAGAAAGGTGGGCGTGGAGTTATCCAAGCTAGCAATGGCATGTGGCCTCATCAAGCAGCCAGGATTTGAGATGTGTCTTGAAAGTGGCATGGGAGTCCAGAATGCAGATTGGCATGGGGATGCTTGTTCCACAGAGTGGGAGCAGCTACAGATAGTGCTCTGCTACCCATATCCAGGAGACTTTCAGGATATCTGGGGGTGGAACTGAGGATGCATGCAGACACCTCGAGGGAGTTCTGGTTTTGAGAGAGACATATAAGGGAGGCTTTGCCATGCCTGATTGTGCTGTCCAGGAAGCAGTCAAGCCCATAATCAAATCTGCAGTGTAGTGGAGCCAGCCAAGAGTCTGGTAGAGGTGGCAGTGGTGAGTGGACATGGTGCCAGGAGGTGAAATTACATAGGTTGTTGTATGTGGAGCAAAGGCACGATGAAAGGCTTAGGATGTATGTGAGTATATAGCGGACAGTAGTCAATCAAGAGTAGCAGGTTGCCTTGGGAAATGGTTAAATGGGCTTCCTGGTCAGGATTGACTTTATCCGATAGGGCCACACCAAGTTTCTAGTTAATATGGTGGATCTAGAGGAAACATACAGGCTACCAAAGGAGTAGACTGCTGCATAACATTTGTTATTTTAAATTGTTTAGAGTTAGTATTACCTTCAGATCCTTTGGGCATTTTATTTAATTTTGGTTTCTGTAAGTTTAGTTGTAGTTGTAGCTTCTCTTGAGTTTTAGTCTTCCTTTTGACTTTATCTCAAGATGAGAGCTAATGCTATCTGTTGGTGAATTACATTTTCTACTTCTTGTGTTACCTATAATGAGTCAATAGAAATGCTTAAACATGCAATGCCAATAATAATAATCATGTCAAAGTTATAAATATGTAATGATAATATTAACTATTAATACTTATCATGACAGATAATTCAAAGAAATAAAATCAGACAGTATCAAAGACAACCCAATATTAGTTAAAAGGACCAACACCAATACCAGTCCAGATGGTCGTAATACCAATATCTATTTGTTTTAAAAGACCAGTGTTTATATCCTTCCTAACAATCAATATCAATAGTGACAAAGATTTGATCTTTAAAAATTTAGCACAATTAAATATGCAGTCTGAGACCCAATATCCCAATGTCCTATAAATATATACCTGTGCTGCCTTTATTTTTGTATTGCAGAAGCTTACAATACTTTGCTGTTAAGTAGTTATGTAAGCTCTCTAGAGTTTTCAGTCCTTCAGAGTTCTTTCAAGAACTTTATTTGTATCTCTGCCAGAGTCTAACAAAGCACTTCTGGGCTCTGATGGAAATTTCCTATGCACAATAGGCACACCAGGATCAGTAAAAAGTTCTGGCAAAGTTGCCTGTTACAAACTGATACACCTCAGTGTTATTATGAAGTTCATGGTAGAATGTCCTTGGGTTCTTTTGATCAAATTCCTGCTCTTACGGAGGTGGTCCTGTGGATATAAATAATTCAGCAGTAACTTCTGCCAATGATATATACAATAATGCATGGGGTGTGTTTAACAAAATTTTTACACACTCTCGAGGTGTTGGATGCTACATAAACCCTGAGGAGTGAAGCTAAAAGGGTTTATTTAAGCATCTAACACTGAGAAGTGTGTGTAAAAACTCAAGTTAAACACACTAACCCATGTTTTATTTTATATAATTGTTGGGGAACCTTTTCTTGCCACAGCAATTATGTAAAATAAAACAGTCATTGACATGGTTCAGTAGCTGGACTGACCTGCTGTCTGTAGTCTGTAGAACGAGTGGCTGCTGACATTTTTTAGTTTTACCAGTCCACGGTTCTTCTGAAAATCAAATTTACCATGGATAGGTGAAGTAATCTGTTGATGCTTTTTAAGAAGAAGAAAAAAACATTGCCTTATCACTAAGTGGAGCAAGGTATGAGCTTTTCTGCACTGCGTAGGGGAGAGAGTGGCAGTGCATGCATGGAGTGACGGAAACTCGATGCATGTTAGCTTATAACTGGGTTTCCCTATTGGAGAAAAGGTTCCCCAGTAATTATAATACTATATCGACAGCGTATTTATAGAATAACCATAGGTACCAGTAAATGCTATAACAGATTTATTCAATATCTTACAGTAACATTTGGTAATTTGATACTTCTGAATATTTCACAGGCTTCCAGTTAAATCAAGCTGAAGTCAGCTTAGATAGACCATGTGGGTTTATTTTTGCCAAGAATACTGAGTCAGGTTTTGCCAGAATTAATTATTGTATTATATTTAATCTTGGGTCATTGATCCCCAAGAATTGTTAGTTTCTGACATCCAATTGCGTTTAAGAGAGCTGATTGAATATCAGAAATGGGCAGTCTCAGTATCAAGAACAGCTCCAATTCTGTAACACTCTTAAATTACTGCCCTGTACAAACAATTACCACAGTGATCATAACAATGAGTAAGTGAGTGTAGCAGACCAAAAATAAACAATAAATAAGGAAAAGCTAAACTCTTTAAATATATTTAAATGTTTGAAGAACAATGGTACCACAATACCACACTTCAATAAGAATGCCTATAATTATTTATTTGCTATTTTACAATGTGTGGACTTGTTTACTGATTTATTTAATGTTCTGATATCCAAACAATGCTGTCAAACTATAAAGTCCAACAATAATTACTTTTAGAAAGGTCATACAGTGAGAATACTAAGACAATAATAAACCACATATAATAAATTTACCTTCTGATTATATCAAGTGATACAGACAAAGTTCAATAATTGCAAACTACCAACCACAATTCAGCTAGTGCTCAGGACATGGTTGTACTAAGACTGTCTGGGGTTTCCAATAAAATCACTCCCTTGCCATTAAATCCATGCAAGATATGCCACTCCAGTGACTCCAATACTGTTGTGAGTATGAGTACATTTTAAACTAAACTGAATCCTGTAATTATAATTAAAGTAGGTTACCCATTGTAGGGTCCACAGGGTCTGTTGGTATCTGCAAGCTCCACAGTAAATAAGTAAATAAAAAACAAAATAATATCTTGAAACTTGATTATAAGATTTAAATTTCTTACCATTCCAAGCTAGCTTTCTAGAGATTTAGTTTATAAAAATCACTTTCTGCTCAGCTATGTTCCAGCGTTAACTGCATGTCAAAACCAAGTAGTGAGTATGTGGTAAATGCCACACATGCGCTTTTTAGTCTGGATAATTTAAAAATGGTTAACAATAATGCCAGCCTTAGCAAACACATGCCTCGTGCTAACCAACAATTAATTAATTCAGACTGATAGTACCTTGTGGTCAATCAATTTAAGACTGCCTAAAGCAAGTCCTTTTTGTCTATTTATGTCTATTTATCTAATTCACTTAACAATTATTCTCAATTTCCTGTGCATGCTAATCAACTCAATCAACCTAATTTGATTCAGATCTAATGGTTATAGATCTAATGATTTATTTGTTTTATTACTTAGCTATAGTCTGATGGCTAGGGTGTTCTCTGAATTAGTTATGTTATATGGATTAATTATTATGGTGCAGATGTAACTGAGGAACAAAAAGGTTCGGTTCAGCTGGATTTCTAAGTCTCTGCCCCTTTGTTTAAATTAAATAAAACATATATGCACAAACACATAACTACAAAGCACAAGTTAAAATAACAACAAATATGGTAGTATCAGAATCCCAAGTGCCAAACACCAGATGTGTTTACTACCCTTATAACACTGAGAAACAAATAAAGCAAGAAAATAAAAATAAAAATAGTAACAATATAAGATTGCAATATACGCTCGGAAGGTTTGATTAGTAAATAAGGGTTCCTTCCCTTATCCACTACCTCAAACACCAAATGCCTTTATTAGAAATAAATGCTAGAAAAATAAGAACAATGGTATAGGCTGTAGTCAGGTGTTCTGGCAGATAAAATCAGGTACAAATGTAGTCCAAAATATGGTCTGATATTTAGTATAGAAGTAAAAGGACTCCAGGGGCTGGGAGGATGATCAGAAAGTAGCTAAATCCAAGTCACTTCTCTGCAAACTTTGTCCGCTTCTAGCTGCATTCACCCCCAGTGGGGGTTTACTGCTGCTCGGGGAGGCTGCTACCAACAGACTCCTGACTCTTCTCCTGGGAAAGCAAAGCAATGTTAGGCACAGCAGATAAGATAAGAAGCACAAGTTTGTCCAGAAAGACTTGACATATTCTCAAACCTGTGAGCAGGTAACTGGTGGCATACTTGTTTTAGCTAAGTAAATGACTTTGTCAGAGTCCTGCTTTCACAACTGCTTTGACAGTGGTGCAGTGTGCAGCCTCTTACTGTCAGTCTCCAGTATTACCTTCAGACTGCATGGGAGGACTGCTGATATTAAGGACCAGGCATGAGGGAAGGGGATTGCTCTGAACTCATGGAGTGAGCAACAGCAGCACGGTGGGGCAGGCAGGGAAACTCTCATGCATTGTATCATCAGTATTTAAAAATAAAATGAGACTTTTAATTTGTCACATGTTACTTTTAATGGCAGAAAATGAACAATGTAACTAGTATGTATTAGTCTCACTAAGTGTGGGGAAAATGGCAGCCATTGACATTCAAAGATTGTTTTTAATTCCAAGTGTGTATTGATTTCATTTGAAAGCTGCATCCAGCTTGATGGCACTTATTAATGATAAGGTTTCCAACTGTTGACCAAATATGTTAACAGCATGGAACCATGCAATGACATGTGAGCAGTCATAAGAGAATACAATAAAGTGCACAGTGTCTGTTGAAGTAGGTGACAGTGCTTGCTAGTGTGGTACAGATCAGACCTTGGGCAGAGCCACAAATAGCCTTGATTAAAGGAGTTTTGAGCAAGAGGAGGGACAGAGGAGAGGTAAGAAGTCAAGGGGTTGACAAGGACAGGATGATGTGAGAAGGCACCTTAGTTGATGTCTAAAGCAAGGAGTGAGGGGAGAGATGGTAGGAAGAGAGCAGTAGGTTCAAGAGGGAAGGGAGGCAGTAGGAGAAAACAGCTTGTCCAGCAGAGGAGTGAAGGTGGGGAATGGAGAAAGTGTGAGAATCCCTTGAGTGTAGGGAGTAGAAGAGAAGAGAAGGGAGAGATGAGTGAAGAAAGGTAGGAGGGAAGAGACCCAAACCAGTATATAGCAATGAAGGAGGCATGGTGGGACAGGCGATGTGAGGGTAGTGGAGAAATGGAGAGGAGAAGAGAGGAGCCATCATGAGTATGGAGGGTAGAGTTGGCAACAAATGACAGAAAGTGTAGTAGAGGGTATCTAATCTGCTAATGGAGGTGCAAAGGGTGGTACTGTATGCCATATCCACATAACTGATGACCAGGAGAACCATGTTGGTTACCAGCTCCCAGTGGACCTGGAGGAGAGGCAGTCCTTGTTGTGGTGCAAGGCTCCAAGTTTATGATGTGTTTGGCATGTATGGTGTCTTTGGGCAGGGAAGTCAAACTTGCTATCAAGCCTCCACACCAAGGTACTTGGAGGCTGGAATAACCTCCACAGGAGTGCCATCCAGTGTGGAGAAAACAGTGAAGGACAAAAGCCAGGCCAGTTTCTGGAGGGGTGTTGAAGGTCATAGACACAGTCTTCTTGCTATTGATCCTGAGCTGGTTGATGTGGAAGCTGGCCCAGAACATTGTGGAAATCCTGCTGAAGCTGAAGGGCTGGACATGAAATGACTGTGTCATTTGCATGCAGGTAGATATGCAAAGAGACACAATCAGAGGGTAGGCCATTTAGGATAATAGAGAATAGGATGGGACTCATATAGAGCCCTGTGAGACTGCTGCTAGGATGGGGAGGGAAGAGACAGGGCACCTCCCACCTGTACAGACTGTTGACAGCACATGAGGTATTTATTTGAATTATATCTGACCGGTGTAATGGTGCTGAAGCCATGAGACAGGCAACAGCTCTGATATTTTTTTTAAATCCACTCATGAAGCTTGGCTTTAAATTGCCATGGGTCATGTGCTGCATACACTAAGTGGCAGGAAACAGGAACTTGGTGGCAGTAGTTCTGAGTAAAGACAGTGTGAACTACAACTCACATGGCAGTGTAGCTGCTGGAGAGAAATTTACTAAGAAAGAGTTTTATATCAGGGCACTCCGCCATGAGGGTGCTCTGAGACTTTATCAGTTATATCAATTATAAAAGTTGGCACCGAGTAGCGAGGTAGTAACCCGAATGGATACAGCTTCTGGGTCAAGTCCTCTTTAAATACTTGCCCCTAAGTGAGTGGCATCTACTTTATTTGAATTAGATCTGACCTATATGACAGTGCTGAAGCCATGAGATAGGCAACAGCTATTTTTTTATTTTAAATCCACTCACAGAGTTTGTGTATTTGAATTGGCACAGTGGCATGTGCTGCATACACTAACTGGCAGGAAACAGAAACTTAGTGGCAGTAGTTCTGAGGAAAGAAAGTGGGAGCTACAACTGACACGGCAGTGAAGCTGCTGGAGAGAAACTTACTAAGAAAGGTTTTTGTATCAAGGCAGTCCACAGGAGGGGTGCTCTGAGACTTTCTAACAGTTATGTCAATTATTAAATGTTGGTACCGAGTAGGGAGGCAGCGACCCAAACAGATACAGCTTCTGGGTCAAGTCCCTTATAATACTTGCCCCTAAGCGGCGGGGTGATTGTGGTGGGGCTCGGTGCATTGTCATGCACTGAGACACGTGCATTTGTAGTCGTGAGTCTGGTGTGTTCTGCTGGTATGCCGGGACCCAAAAATATGGCATAATTGAGAAGACATAGCCTAAAAAGTAGGAAAACATAATGGAGCAGGTAGTAGGCAATTTAGATTAATATCAGATATTAATTGTGGAGTTGCCTAAAATACTTCTCTAGAAGTGTAAGAACAAAGGAAAGCCTATATCATAATAGGAACTCTGTAAAGCAAAACCTGATTATATCATTTGAAGTCAGGACTACTAACCTCTAACATAAAAGTATTATTTAAAGCATCATTTCTAAGTGTGCATTTTATTTATCTTCTTGTAAATACTATGGCAAGTAATACAGGGCTGTCAAATAGTAGATATACTGGAGCTTTTGTCCAGGAAGGCTCCATTGTGCAATGTTCACAGTGTTCTATGTACTCCCAATATACCCTCAGTCAAGACTACTGATATTTATAATAAATGTCAGCTTATTATAGTTCTACAAGCTGAAAACACCAAAATCAGTGAGGAGTTAAAACAGACAAAAGATATTGCCAGTATTCAGAGATTCGACAAACTGTGAATACTGAGGAATCTCACTTAAGTAAGATAAATCTTACAAATAGGAAGAGAACACATGACTATATTGACAAGAGTGATGACTCAATAAAAGGCAGAAAAAGAGAGGACGTTACAGTATAAGATACAGTCTGGACTAAAGTTATTTACAGTAGAAAAATGAGAGCCACACCTCTTTCAAGACAACTCTTAGATGGAGAATCTGAATCCATTGCAGACTCACATATTTGTATTAAGCATGGGAAAAAATTATATGGGATTCCTATTCAAAAGAGTTACTAGATGGTATTCTTGTCTGATCAGTTAAGAGTAAAATGAACACAACTTGGAATAAAAGTAATTCGGGAATGGACCTTCAAGTTAAATACTTTAATGAATGAATAGCTCTTATTTCATCTGAACTTGGCAGAAGCAAAGATTCAAAAGGCAAACTATTGTGGGTCAAGAAAAACATGGTTTGATATAGAGTGCTATAGAATGAGGAATGAAATAAAAAAGTAGGGAAATTGAGGGTTAAAGGCCCCATCATTCTCAGTTTTGGGAGCCTTTAAACACCTGAAATTAGAGTATAGGAAAATGCTGGATTATAAAAAAGAAGCTATAAGCATGATTTGTAGGAAGCTTCAAGATTGTATATTGACAAATGACACAAAGTCCTTTTGGAATATGGTTGCCTTTGGGTGTAGTGATAGTAATATTACTTATAACATACCAGGTATGATAAGTGAACAAATGTGGGTATCGCACTTTAGCCTGATATATAAAATAAATTTAATTCAGAATATTACATTAGAGCTGTATTCTGGTATGTCTCCATGGATATTAGGGATGGTGCATTTGATTTCTCGCTAAATGAAGTAAAAGTTGCTATTTTAGCACAAAAAGAAATAAAGCAGGGGGCTGATGGACTTCCTGCAGAAGTTTTTTTTTAAATAATCCAGGCTATTGGGCTTCTGTTTGTACTCCAGTTTTACAATAATACGTAAATACTTGATTCTTCCCAAAATTGGAATAAAGGGATTATTGTACCCCTTTTAAAAGGGATAAGCAAGACCCTAAATGTTACAGGCCTATTACACTTCTGCCTGTCTTACAAAAATTTTTTCTAGATTAATATTGGACAGGTTGTTGGTCTGGGTCAAAAACAATCTGCTTTCAAAATTCAAGGGATTTAAAAGGCATAGTACTTTAGATTTGATCTTTACACAATTTTTGGTAGACAATATGTTAGACATAAAAAGGTACTTTATATTTTGGCTCACTGGATATAAAATGTGCATTTGATACAGTGACTGGAGTTAAATTATGGGAGATTTTGGCAGCTCTTAATATTGACCCACAGCTTCTGTAGATCCTTAAACTTTTACATCAAAATACAACAATTGAGGTAAGGTATGGAAGGGATGGTGCACTTTCACAAGAGTTGGTTATTGAAGCTGGTGATAAACAAGGTTGCCTGTTGGCTCCTATTTTTTCCATTGTATATAGAAACTTTGGTTAAGGCGCACCAAGATAACACTGGAAGCCCCTGCATATATGTTCGGTGCTTACCACCAAAGGATACTACGCTGCATATCCCTGAAAACTGTTTTCCTGTTTAAAGTTATTTCCTTTGTAAAATTCTCTATACTAGGCCTAAGGACTTCCTTTTTTTCTGCTAAGCCGTGCTCCACCCTGCTCTCACTGACATGATAACGAGATGCCGAGTGAGGCATGAGTATCTCCAGTATAATCAATAGTGGATATCTTTCAATCTGTTTTAATAAGCTAATAGCCACTTGGCAATGAAACATGGTACGCTTGACCAACAAGGGCCTTGTTAGTCCACTGTGTCCATGCTTTCATTGCCAACTGGCCATTATATTACTAAAACATATTGAAAGATATCCTACCATTGATTATACGGAGTTATTCCCATGCTCTCACTGGCATCTCATTATCATGTCAGTAGAGCAGGTGATGAGCGGAACCTATGACTGGGAAGTCCTTGGGACCTGGTATGAAGCATTTTATGAGGGAAATAAATTTAACTGCAAAACAGTTTTTGGGAGGCGCATATTAGCATCATTGGTGGTAAGGCACCTATATATATATGGTGCAGAGGCTCACCGTGGTGAGTCTCCTTAAGAACATCAGCCAGATTGATACTTTTGCACCTGCTATAAACAACAAAGAAATTAAATTATTATTATATGCTGTTAGTTATTTCTAGAACGCATTAGGTCTTAAATGAGGTATTTCTAATATTATGAGTACGCTAAAAGGATTTGGACTTTGAGCTAAATGTTAGTAAATCAAAAATCCTAATTATTGGGAAAAACAAAAAGAGGCTATGGACATTATAGGCTGTCATTTTGATGTGGTTAAAATTTAAATATTTAGGTGTAACAACAGTAAAATAGCGTTGCTCCAGCATTTGGTGGAAGTAAAGAATAATTCTTCTAAAAAGATGGGAGCGATTAGAAATTTTGCAACAAGATTTGCTGACAACTCTTTGTCCCTCTGAAAAAAACTTTTGAAGTTAAATTAATAAACCAATTATTATACGCCAGTGAGGTATGGGGTTTGTATGTGGAAAAAGCTAAAGTAGAATGTTTACAAAATCAGTTTTTAAAACCTACCTCAAATCCCCTTGTGATTGTCCATCAAGCTTTTTAAGATTAGAGTCTGGTCTTATCCAGATTTAAGCAAGAATTCTGTTAAGGGCAGTTACATTTTGGGGCAGACTATTAAAAATGAATAAAAAAGACTTCCACTGTTTTGCTGGGAAGAATGTATGAATAAGTTAAATACTGGAAGTGGAACTGTGACATTATTTCACAAATTGAATATCAGACTGAAATGGCTTGGTTGTATTGATATTTGAAATTGCTTTGCAATTAATAATATAGAGGGTATGTGAATGAAGTGATGCAAATAATTAATGATGTAACTATTCAACAGGATTTTGAAAGAACACATGAAATGAATTCCATGGGCCTATACTCAAGTATTAAATCTAGCTGGGGTATAGAAAATTACCTGATCGTCTGTGAAATGACATCCATAGAACTATGTTAAGTAGAATTGGACTGGCCTGTTTGGGAAATTCTTATTTTAATCTGAACAACTGGTATTGTAAAAAATTTAAAACAGCTGTAATTGTACTGTTTGATCAGAATTATATATTATGCATATCCTATTTGAATGTAAATCTTGAGCTCAACAGAGTGAAATAACTTTTTCCCAATTAATGCCTCTGCACCTTATTCCTAATAGCTTAGAGTATAAAAAGTTCTACTTAAATTAGATTCAGTTAAGCTAATTTGTGGTGTTACAAATACTGCTTATTTAAAAAACAAAATTATGAATTTAAATTGAGTTCTAGGTTTTTATGATTTTGTCTATGTCTCAATTATATATGGAGTTAACTTGCTGGTTAGATTTGTAATGAACTGTTATGTGTATAATAGGGTAGATTTTGTGTTAAGTATTTTTAAGAATGTAACAAACTTGGTTTATACATTTATATTAATAAAAATTTAAAACTTGAACTAGACAACTCATTCTGCATAATAAGCATTCTGCCCTTTAAAATGAGGATGTTATTAATGAGGACCCACTGGAGTTTCATCCCTGGGTAAACCATCATTTCCCAAAAGACTAGTAATAGGTGATTCTATAATAAGGTTCACAGACTCTTACATTTGTAAAACTGCCAAAGAAACAACAACAGTATCATGTCTTCCATGGGCTAGAGTTAAAAATGTGGCTGAGGTTCTGGACACAATCAAACTTCCATAAAATCTGTAATTATTCTACATGCTGGAATAAGCGATGTAGGCAGAGCACATGAAAAGATATCTGCATGGAGCTGCTTGAACTAGGCAATAAGTATAAAAACATGGGGCATCAGATAGCCATTTCAGGAAGACTTCCTACACTATGATCTCACTACCAAAAAATCAGACTATTCAAAGAATAAATACAAAACTTCAGAATTGGTGTACAAATACAGGTATTACAGTCATTGACAATTGGAACAATTTCAGTAATAAAAAGAACTATTTTCATGCGATGGTCTACATCTGAAGAAAAATGGGGCTTGATTACTAGCAGAAATTTTGGAGGAACTCTGAATATATCAAGTTTTAATTGAATATCTGGAGGAACACCTACACAAGATGCTCCACTAAACAGACAAACATACTCACAAAAAACACCTAGGTCTCTTTGTAATGCACAGCATAATATCGCCTTTCTTTCTTTTAATGCTAGAAGTATGCATACAAAAATTGATGAAGTACATGCTCTTATAGCTATTAAACCATATGACATCAGTCGATCTCTGTGAAAATTGGTGGACAGATAAGATAGAGACTTGGGAGCAAAATTAGATGGATACACACTATACAGCCGGAACAGAAAAAACAAAGTGGTGGTGGTGTAGCATTATATGTTAAAACTATTTAGACTCAGTGGACATTTCACAAAAATTAAACTGATTCAAAACTGAGTCTGTATGGGTAAAGGTTTGTGGTGGATTTTCTGACCCAGTACTAGTAGGCTCATTATATTGGCCCCTCTGTTTCCATTGAAGTTACAGAAAATCTCATGACAGAAATAGAGGCAGCTGGGAAATGGCAAAGTTAGTTGTCTTGGGGATATAAACATACCTGATATTGAATGGACAAAAGGACAAGCAACAGGGTTGGTAGGAAAAAGGTTCTTAGACCATTGTAACAAGATTAATTTAGTACAACATTTCACCTTACTGACAAGAGGACAAAATATTTTGGATGTTGTTTTAACCTTTGATAGTTTACTAGTCACAGAGTGTGCTATACACCACCCAGTTGAGAACAGTGATCATAATTCCATTGCCTTGATGTTAACATATAAACATAGCCTTATACAAGGTCAGACAGAAATAGTCCTATATAGTAAAGTGGATATTGTTAAACACACCAATCCTTAGAACAACTAGATTGGACTACCTAATGGAGGCAAAGAAAGCAGAAGAAATGTGGCCTGTAGTCTAAAATACTATACCGGAATTAGTGCAGCAAATATTCCTCAGATAAAAAAAACATAGCCACACAGCCAAAAGACAAATGTGGCTTAACAACAAAACACACAAACTGATCAGAAAAAGAACAGATGTTACAAGTAACACTTAAAACTCATTCTGATATGATAAAAAAAAAACTCATTAAAGAAAGCACAAAGAGCTTGTAAAGGGAAATTAGAATTGCCAAACAACAAGTTGAACTTAACCTGGCCAAATCTGCTAGAAAAGATAATTACAAAGCATTTTACACATATATTAACTCACTCAAAACACCTTAAAGTAAAGTAGGGCCATAACACAAGGAGCCCTAACTATATCTACAGATCCAGAAATGGCTGCAATATTTAACGACTATTTCTCGAGGTACACGGTCCCAAATCTCTTATACCTAACAAAACAACAAGGATAATAGACACATTAATAGAATTTAAAACAGAAGAAATTATACAACAAATTCATAATCTCAAACCAAATGCCTCTCCAGGTCCTGATAAAGTTTCTCCACGTATGCTGCAAATTATGTCAGATAACATTGCGCTCCCCTAAAAATCCTCTTTGAAATATCTAATAATACCGGGAGGTCCCAGAGGATTGGAGAATGGCCCATGTTGTCCCCATCTATAAAAAGGGCACAAAGCCAAAGTCAGCAATTACCATCCCATCAGTCTAAGTGAGTAGTAGGGAAGATTCTCAAAGGTCTGGTTAAAGACAAACTTATTACAGAGATAGAACTAAATGACTCTATCCAGCATGGCTATAAAAGGGTAAGAGTTGTATCACTAATCTTGTTTGCTTTACAAAAATATAAGTAGGGCTTTAGATAAAGGGATTCCATGTAATGTTATTTATTTGGACTTTATTTATTTATTGAATTTTGTTGACCAGTAAGCCCACTGGGCCTAAAGTCCCTTTTCAGAGGTGATGGGGAGGGATGATATAGATGGTAAGCAACTGAAATTTAACCAGATTAAGCTGTTGGTGGTATTTTTAGTGAATGGAGAAACATGGCCAGGACACCGGGAAAATTCCCCAACTCTTGGTCAGTAGGGGGACTGCTGGCTAGTGAGTTCATCATTTTGGGCTGTGCTGGAGCAGGAGATGGATGTCCTGATATTTGCAGACAAGCTGCTGATAGTCGGTCTGAAGTTTTGGATTCTGAAGTTTTCTTTGGCCCCTAGTATGGATATGGATTCTGTGACTAGCGTGTCTGCATCTGATAAAAGGGATGGACTGAGTGATTTACCTCTGGATAAAAGAGGTTGTCCTTACTACTGCAATGCAAAATGTGCCTGCTTGTGGTTTGACTGCCTTGAAGAAGCCCATTTTCTGTCCTGTCAAAATGAAATGAAAGCTGCAGTTGTGGCTGCGGATCAATGATCTGTGAATGAACAACCTGCACTGTGAGCTGTGCAAAGCGCTGCCTCGACTGCTGACATGGCAACCACACTGCAGATTCTTCTGCAGCAGACACCAGCTGTTTTAGACAAGAAGCAGTCATCATCTAAACAAGATGCTCCTACAAGTTCTTGCTCCTTCTCTACAGGTACAGGACAAGCACCCTTGTTTGTCTTTAAAGGTAATCTTTTCAAGACTCAGTGGGAACTTCAACAGGTCTCTTGGCCTCAGGTACTGTTCTTGAGCATAATGCTGGGGTTCCTACACTACAGCAAGGGCGCCCGACAGAGAAGCAAATCAGTGGTCTGTAGATACTGCTTTGCAGGCTGCTGGATGGGAGAAATCTAAAACTGAAGCTTGGGTTTGAGTTCTTCTCCCATTTCGGTATCTCCTAACAAGATAAAAAATATTCGAGACTGTTCCTCCATAGTAACTGATAAGGCTAAAGATTGGGGATCTGTGATGGATACTGTTTCACCTTTACAGGTGCCTGAAGGCTTAGAACTTACACAGAACCCGGTACTTACCCCTGTTACAAGATGGTGCAGCTGGATCTTGTGGGCTTGTTCCTTCTGAGGAACATGCTGAACAACTTTCTCAAGGACAATCTAAGCCTGCTAAAACTTTTGCATCTTTATTCAGAGCTCCTGTTTTCCTGCTAAATGACATAATGCCATTAGGCTACTGTATAAAGGGGTTTAGAAGTATTTCCAGACCGAACACATGTTGCTAGGAATTTGCTCATGGGTTCCATATTTTACTCAGCTGAAATTTACGCCTTAATACATGTCTCAGGAGAGTCAGTTTTGATGTCAGCTTTAAACAGGATAGTGGTTTACAAAATGTTGGTCTCAATATTTGCTCTTAAAACCTCTGCCTTATGGGTTCCTTTTGAGTAGTACCCTGACTAAACCTCGCACCTTATGATTACAGTACTATTTAGAAATGAGGGGTGAGTGCTACAGTTCTTTTATTTTGGCTTAAACAGCGTGTACAGTACAGGGTAATCCTGAGCCCATATTTGATGAGGATCATGTCTGGAATGGTGGGTGGTGAGTACAGGTTGTTCTAAACATGTCTGACTCTGGATTGATGCATTTGCCTAACAGTTTCTTCCTGGGGAAAGATGGGGTTTATTTTATGCAGGTCAGCCCAAAGTCTGTTACCATTGTGGAGCCATGGGTCACCTTAGCAGTATGTGTGACCGCCTAACATGCACTACTTGTAATGAATTGGGTCACAGTGCTGCCATATGTAGAATGATCAGGTGTGTAACCTATGTGAGGAAAAGGGTCATACCTATCATTCTTGTTCCTCAGCAGCTCATAACCTGGGTGAACAAGCTGACTGGGATGAGCAGAGGTGTCTATTGCCTAGCCCAATGGGCCCAGGACCAGTGTTCAGCCTCTGAGCCTCGAGATAAGCCTCCTGATCAACCTGTGGCTACTTCTACTACTCTGGTGGTTCAGCACAACCGTCTGACATGCCTCCCCAGGGTTTGTGCTACAAATACCGCTCCCATGGTCACTCAGCAGGTGGTTCCTGTACCTGTAATGGCAGAATATATTGTTTCTGAGGATGGGTTACCTCTCCTGTGCTTTCTGCAGATGTTTCACAAACACCCTTACCACCCCAAGTAAGACTTCTGGACGTAGGCAGCACTGGATACAGCCAGCTGCTAAAATGCCTAAAACATCTGACATTTCTGTTAAAAATAGATTTGCCTCTCTGCCCATTGAAGGGAACTCTCTGGAATGACTCTGAAGGGTCCTCTGTTATTTCTTCAATCCTGGATCAAGGCTCTGAATTGGAAGAACCCCCGACATGGCACTCCCCTTTCTGGGAGCGCACTGGGAAAACTAAACATATCAAATTACTAGGGCCTCGTCTAAAAGTCCCTTGAATAGAATTATGCTCAAGGTTTCTTTGCTTTCTCCTGTACGACTATAATGCCTCCTTTATCTATTTATTTTGTTAATGTCAATAGTATTAAGAGTCTCTGGAAAAAACAAGCTGTGTTTTCATATTTAAGATCTCTCTCAGATGGTATTTTTTTGCAGGATACTAGGTTGCATGCCATTTCTGAACTAAAGCAGGCCATTAATTTTTGGCATTCTGGCCCTTCTTTCTGGCCTTGGGGAAGAAACCTGCTCAGGATTGGCAGTTTTACTTCATAATACAAAGTACCTGCTCAGGATTGGCAGTTTATTTCATAATACAGAAGTACCTGTGGTTAAATTAATTGATCTTATCGGGTCAGGCCTTAATATTGGATGTCAGGTTATATAATGTACTGTTCCGTTTTATCAATGTTTATGCTGGTCAAACATAGGTGGTATGTATTGAGCTGTTTCAGGCTATTCAGCCCTATCTGTATTCTGCTCACCACATTGTTTTAGGGAGTGACTTTAATTTTGGACTAAATTTAAGGGACAGGGTAGGCATACTGTGACTACAAAAGTATTTTGTGACATGACCTGCCTTTCAACTATGGTATGGAATGCAAATTTGATGGATGCCTATTTTAAAACAGTTGGTAAAGCTGATCCTACTTTTTTTGAATACTTCTGCCACAAGAATTGCTTATTTTTTGTTTCCCCATTACAAATTGCAATGGCACAAACCCTTCGGTGGAATTTTCTGATCATAAAATTGTAATTTTATTATTGGATAATTCCTCTGCACCTCCTACTGGGCTGGGATATTGGAAACTTAATGCTTTGTTATTGGCTAAAATACTGTCCAGCAAGATTTTACATATTTTATTCAAGCTAGAAATCTGTCTTTGATATGTACATAGACCCTAGTATTTGGTGGGAAGACACCGTGAGGTATTTGACTGTTTTTAAAATCATATGGAAAGATAATTTGAGATGAGAATTATAGGACTTATCTTAACAATAGGTTGCAACTTCAAAAACTCTTATCTTAAGCTTCCACTGTGCAACATAATTTTTGGTACAAATTCAAAATATCAAGCAGCAAATGGTACAATATCATTTACTACAGGAACAACACCTGCAATTCCAACAATTATATTGTACTCAGGAAAAAGGGCTATATTTGCCTATGAGAGAGCATATAGCTCAGAACTTAAACCGAACTATGGACTGTTTGTTTGATACATGGTAATATATGTACAGACACTAGACAGATTCTTACTATTGTTTCACAATATACATCTCAAACATTTATTCCTCCACAAATTTGGTCTGACACTTTGGAATCTTATTTTGATTCAGTTCCTATAGTTAGGCTCACTGATCAATTATTAAAACCTTTGATTACTGATATACTGCCACTAGAAGTGGAAAAAGCAGTTATGGCCTTAGGGAATAATAAAGCACCTGGTGGAGATGGTTTGACTAGTGAATTGTATAAATTTATTGGTCTACATATTTGAACAGAATTAGCAGCTGCCTTCGGTGATCCTTTCTTCTAGATCCCTTCTGTACATATGATGGGGGGTATTCTAATTCACATTTTAAACAAAAGGTGATAAATGGTGTATAAATAATTGGAGACCAATTTCTTTACTTAACACAAATTTTAAGATTCTAGCTAAAATTCTTAATACTCATCTCCTATTAGTTGCAACTCATATTTTATCCCCAGCCCAGGAGTGTTCTTTACCTGGTAGGAATATTTCAGATCATTTAATTCTATTACGGAAGCTCTTTGAGCATAGTTTCGTATAGAGCTGATGGCTTAGTGCTCTCTCTGGACAAAAGACAGGCTTTTGACTCGTTAGCATACTTTTCTATGGGCAGTTTACAAAAATATGGTTTGCCATTGCAATTTATCAATTGGGTTAAATGTATATATGACTCAGCTACAGTTACTGCTTTGATTAGGGGCTGGAAGGGACCAATGTTACCTGTGAGGAGGGGTACATCAGGGATGCCCTTAGCCCTTTGTTATATGCTTTTGTATAGATCCTGTACTCAGCTCCTTAATTATTCTGTGCTTTTAAAACCCATTACTGTAGTTTCAACCCCTTTACAATTTAAAACTTTGGCTTATGCAGATGATCTCTCACATTCTAGTAGAGGACAAAGTTTCTGTTCAGAGTGCCTTTGATATCTGTGTGACTTATAATTCACATTCAGGTACCAGTTTAAATTTAGATAAATGTATAGGTATACAGCTTGGTTCTGTTGTTTTGCCTGGTTAAGTAATTTCTGGTATACATTTTTAGCCACTCACTTGACTATTGTGGGGATTATTTATGGTCTGGGGATATGTGTCTTCTGAATTGGGAGCCTTGCATTAATCGGGAAAAGTGTTAGTTGCAATTGGGATAAGTGGAAATTCAGTAAGCGAAGCAGTATACCTGATCAAAACTTCCTTATTCCAATATTTCTTTATATTAGCTAGATGTTTCCTCTCCCTAGCCAACTAATAACAGCAATTTATAGTCTTTTTTTCAAGCTGTATGGGGTAGCAGGTTGAATCCGTTAAAGGAATATTGCATATTTACCAATCCGCCAGGGTGGGTTAGGGATGTGAACCCAATTTTATTTTTTATAGTATTTTTCTTTGTGCAAATTTTCAACCTTTATTAATTTTTTCTGATAAACCGTGGGTACCTATGTTTGAACTGAATTGTGGTCTATGGTTTAGGCAATGGGTTCAGGGAATTCGGGATTTGCATAAGTCTTTAAATATTCCATCTTATATAAGAGAAACCTTCATGTACATTAAACGCTGGACACTTACTGGTCATCTTTGATTTCAAAACAATGGAAAGGGCTATATAGTTGGGCTATGCAGACTCAATTTACTGAATTAGAAACTTTCCTTGATGTTCTTCCCTTACAGAGGCAATTTTGAGTTTGTTGAATACTCTAGGATTCCTGATAAATTTCAAGACTTTCATTGGCTGAGCTGCCATGACAGGATTAATATTAAAAGCAAATCAAAACATAAACAATTGGCGGAATGTTTATGTGTTAGGCCAGGCTGTATTCAGCTGTTGGAAACTACAGAACACCTTTTTGACCTGTGTTTATATTACACCTTTTGGCCTTTCTTGGCTATTGTTTGGAATGCTCCATGGTTTCAATCTATTACCATGGATGCTTTAATGTGAGGCAGATATATAGGGCAGACTACTGGCATACTGAAACTTTGCACAGACTTTTTGGTTATTAAATGGCGTATCTGGAATAGTAGATGTTTATTTTCATTACAACAGAAATTTGTATCTCATGAAGAACTCTTTGGTAAAATTATGAGGGATTTGAAATTGCAATATAATGATGATTCTAGGATCTTACTTTCTAGAACTCTGTGGGCTGTTTGGAGGAATATGCCTTGGATATCAGATTTGGATGTACCTGTTACTTAAAACGGGTGAGGTTAGCTTTCATAATTTCTTCTCTAATTTCTGTTGTATGGAAAAAAACAAGAGATGCTTCAGTTTATTATGTTATGAATTTGCTGTTATGTTTTATTTTTCCATATATATATATATATATATATATATATATTAGAGAGCAAAAACTCCATTTAATGCATTAGTTAGGGTGTTCCTAGCGACAAAAGTGAGAAATTCACTGTTAGGGTTGAAAACCCTAACTCCGATTCACCCCAGCACCACACACACACAGACACACACACACATTCAAGTATGGGGAGGACCAAGTCAACACAACCAATGACAGACATCCAGCAGCAGGTGACAGAAATAACAAACAATTGTCTAAATGTACTATGAGACATCCCACCCACCTGACCAGGTACTGCATGCTCAGTGGAGATCAACAGCAAAACTGAGGCCATGTACACCAAGCGTACACATCCTGATTGCAGCTGCACCAGACGTACCACACTTAGTAGTTGCATGGCCTTACCTACCAATGCCCCACACCACACACACCACTTGTGGTGGGCCACCTGAGCAATAGAGTTCAGCAAAACCAAGGAGTTGTACAGGTATAATATCTTTGATTATAACAAGGGTTTGAGAAATGCAGCTTTCTAATTGACTGTAAAGATTGTAACAGCCTTATGTTTAGTTTTTATTAACATACATGAGAGCCTAACCATATGATGAACATGGTTTAATGTTGTTTAAAAACAGTTTTATTATGATAGCAATAAGCCACTCCCAGGTATTATGTTAATGGTCAGTTTATCACTGTCTAGCGACATGTGGCACTCGGCTATACCTCATCAACACTAAACCCCTACAGGGTGATTAACAGACCATTTAACATAACTGTTGGTCATGCCTTATTGTAATTGTCTTTATGAGTAGATACTCTCCCTCTGCTAGGCACTGCAGCAGCTTTGCAACACAGTGTCCACCCAGTTACACCATACACCTGTCTAGTTACTGGAGAATGGCTGTGAATATGAACTCATGAAGATGAACAGTGTAACTTGATCATTACAGTCATCGAAACCCTAGTGTGATTATAACTGACAGAGTCAGTGATGAGGATAACCCCTGCTGTCCTAGTACACTTACCCCATTATGAGTTAAATCAATACTAAAAGACATTCTGTTTATATCTACACCATACCTACTTGATTCCTGTTGTAGCACAATTAACATAGTTATCACTTTGATAGCATCAGTGACAGAAGTGTGCAAACCAAACAGCAGGCATACAGCCTGAGTATGAAACAACTGTTAAAAAATCACACTGTGTCCATAAGTGGCATAGATCACTCATTGCAACAATAGTAAATGTATCACTATTTGAAGAAGTTAGTCATCACAGATGCAGTGAGATTGTCTTTATCAGGTACAACATACTCAGTAAGTGCCTACAGGAAAATCTATCTATATACATCTCGATACAGGTACATCATTGTTGGCTCAGTAGTGCTATGATATTTAGAAGTTGCTTGGCCTGATCCATGCAATTACAATGTTTCTTACAAAGAATACTTACTGCATCTTTAATATTGAAACACACTGAAGGTCTATGTATGTACATCAGCAGTACACCTTCATCAGTAAGAATGCATGTGATACTGGCAGTACCAATTTCACAGTGTTGAACAGGCAATGCTTTTCCATACGTTTACATCAGCCTCTCTATGTTGAGTAAATCATTGCAGTAAATGTACTACTATGTAAATCACCTACTAAATGTATCACTACTTTTATCTTGAGCATGCTAGTGTCTTGTGGTTAATTTATGTGCTTCTCTTAATTAATGTATACTCACTAGTGTTAAAACCTTTCTACAACTGTCATCATGCACCTTCAGCATTTATATTGAATAACGGCACAGTACCAGTTGTGGTGTGGTGTGGGGCATCGTAGAGTAAGCCATGCAACTACTAAGTGTGGTATGTTGTGTACAGCTGCAATCAAGGATGTATCGTTTGGTGTACATGGCCTCAGTTTTGCTGTTGATCTCCACTGAGCATGCAGTACCTGGTCAGGTGGGTGTGGATGTCTTGTAGTACATTTAGACAATTGTTTTTATTTCTGTCACCTGCTGCTGGATGTCTGTCATTGGTTGTGTTGACTTGGTCCTCCCCATACTTGAATGTGTGTGTGTGTCTGTGTGTGTGTGTGGTGCTGGGGGATGAATTCGGAGTTAGGTTTTCAACCCTAACAGCGAATTTCCTCACTTTGTAGCTGTGGAACAACCCTAACTAATGCATTAAATGGAGTTTTTGCCTCTAATTTCCCTTCTTTTTGAGAATGATATTGAGAAATAGTGAATGT
This sequence comes from Neoceratodus forsteri, assembly GCA_016271365.2. Taxonomy (NCBI): domain Eukaryota; kingdom Metazoa; phylum Chordata; order Ceratodontiformes; family Ceratodontidae; genus Neoceratodus; species Neoceratodus forsteri. The sequence continues at coordinate 674,334,785 of CM057459.1, read as the reverse complement.
AAAGGGCCCACGCTCCCGCCATGTGATGTCTTGTGGCATAGTAACAGGAGCAGCAATGCAAACAGAAATGCTAACAGTGGCACACATGGTAACACAAGCACAAATGAGAACAGAAAGATACTTACGCACATGGTGGCGTAGAGCGGAACGGTGTGCCACGTGATGTCTTATCACATAGTAACATGGTGCCTGTAAATGGAAATGTCAATGGGCATGGTGACGCAAAGTGAAACAGAAAGAGAAACAATCGGTACACACAAATGGCAAAAAAGTAACAGAAATGCAAGCGCAAATGAAAATGCAAGGATAGCGCTGCGTGGTGGCATTGGGGTGTGCATTGGGATCATCAGCCCTAACTCTCACCCCATGACATGTGTAAAGCAGCAGAAGTATGGGAGAATGGGGTGAGGTTAGGACCCACGATCCCAATACACACCCAAATGCCGGTTGGGGGATGGGGGTGCAAGGGGGTTTCCAACCTAACAGCCAATTTCCTCACTTTTGTCAGCTGTGGAACAACCTAACTAATGCATTAAACTGAGTTTTTGCCTCTAATTTCCCTTCTTTTGAGAATGCTAACAAGAAATAGTGAATGTAATGCAGCCGGGCGAGGGAGGCCCTCTGGGCCCCGCTCCCATCTGTCTTCTTGTGGCATACTAACAGGGACAGCAACACAAACAGAAATGCTAACAGTGGTGCACATGGTAACACAAGGACAAATGAGAACAGAAAGGTCCGCACATGGTGGCGTGAGACAGGAATGGTCTGCCCGTGATGTGTTGTCACATAGTAACATGATGCCTGCAAACAGAAATGTCAATGGGCATGGTGATGTAAAGTGAAACAGAAAGATAAACAGTACTGTAGACAGAAATGGCAAAAATAACAGAAACACAAAGCGCAAATAAGAAAGCATAAGGGATAATGCACATGGTGGCGCAGGCGTCAGCGTAAGTGAAATGGGTACGGAACCACAAGCGGAAAGGGCAACAGTAACAGTAATGTAAGCACACAGGCTGGTTTCCCAAAACCTGCATAAAGAAAGACAGTGAGTACAAATAATGTATGCATAATAATGAGTATCAAGCCAGAAAATGAGATCTTGGAATACTAAATACAATTATATCTCAGGAAAAGTACGGCGTGAAAAAATTTAAAAGTCATATTATTTACAACTGTCCTGGCTAATTTCTGTCTTAGCCCCCACTGGAGGGCTAAGACATTTTCCGACAAAAGTCCGTTATCTCGCACCGTTTCGAGATATGGGCCCTGAAAACACAGTGAGCATATAATGTTATCCTATGGGAAAAAAGAAAGTTTGGAGCACCATAACTTTGCCTCCCTGTAATGTTTTTCATCAAACTACTGAAAGACACATCTGTGGGCTGTTGGCTGTCCTCCTCTAAATTTCAGGAAAAAGACCAAACCGTTATTTTGCAGCAGGGATCCAAAGATTTCTGTTATCGCGTGGTAGCCATAATGTTATCCTATGGGAAAAACTGTCAACTTTGGAGTGCCATAATTTTGCCACCGTGTGAAATTTTTCACCAAACTACTGAAAGGCACATATGTGGGCTGTTGGCTGTCCTCCTCAAATTTCAGGAAAAAGACCAAACCGTTATTTTGCAGCAGGGTGCCAAAGTTTCTGTAATGCGTCAGAGGCCATAATGTTATCCTATGAGAAAAAGCGGTAAACTTTGGAGTGCCATAACTTTCCCGTGTAATATTTTTTAATACAACACTGAAAGGCACATATATGTGAGATCGGCTCCGTTCCCTCCAAATTTCAGCCCAAAACTCCCAACGGTTCTTTTGCAGCGCAGTGCCAAAGAATCACTGTCACTGTCCACAGATGGAAAACTACTGTACTTAATTTAAAGCTTTCTCAAAAAAGTTCAACACTTTCATGAGCACGAAAGTAATTTGCAGAAGTACTTTTCCAGAAATTTGAAAACATATTTCTGGGGTGTTTTACCACAAAATAAAGGCATGGCAAGCATCCTCAGGGCCCGACTAGATGAATACAAAAGAATTAGGTTGCTAGAGAGTCTCAAATTTAAATGCCAACCATTTTCTGATCACCAACTGAAAACAAAATGGCCGATTCCGAAAGTAACAGGCCCATTTGCGAAAAGTAAAAATGCATTTGCGACACTGTCGAACTTTTGTTAACTTTTCCTATTGACTTATAATGGGAAACTGTTTTTGAATAACTTTTGAACCGTTTAATATTTTTCACCAAATCTTCAAAAGGCACATCAGGGACCCCGCCACATGTTCCCTAAGATTTCAGGCCAGTCGCACAAACCATACGACCTGTAGGTGTGACCATAGAATTCCAGAAAAAGCGTGAGCGTGCACAGATCACACTTAATAACTCCACAGTCGTATATCTGACCAGTACAAAACTTGGCAGATCCCAAGGCCTATAGGTTCTTGATCATGTATTCCAAATTTCAGGCAAATCCATCAAACAGTTACAAAGTTATTAAGGTGCAAAGTTTTGGGGTTTAACATAGAAATGGCTCCTCAACTCTAACTATGGTAGCACTACCGTGCTACCATAATATATATATATATGTCCTTGATTTGTTTTTTCTGTTATTTGTATTATTGTTCTTTTCACATTCTTCCTGATTCCTTTTGTGTTTTTGTATGATTTCTTTTCTTCAATAAACTCCCTACTCTTTTTGATAAGTGCCATGGGATCTTTAGCATCCACCTGAACTACCACCAATCCAGGCAGATGGGACCTCAGTTTAATGTCTCATCTGAAGATGACACCTCAAGTGCAGCACCCCCATGCTGCACTACAGTGTCAGTATTGGGATATTAACCCAAGTGCCAGATGTTACTTTAGTAAGGCTTTTGACCTTACACCACACTGGGCAATAATAGGAAAGCTACAAACTATACAGACTGACTACACTATTATTAATTGGATCATTGGATAGTTAATTGATAGAAAACATCAGTATCTATTAATGCTCACTTGTCTGAAATTGGCAGCATCATGGTGGTGTCCCACTGGGATTAGTGTTAGGGCCATCCTGTTCCAGATTGTTATCTCAGACCTTACTAAAAATTGTAATGGTTGGATAACAAAATACACTGATGATACTAAGATCAGCGAACAATGTAAAACTCTTGCAGACATTAACAACATCCAGCAGAATCTGTACAGTGTATCCACTTGGGCTCAAAACTGGTACATGAAATTCAACTTATATAAATGTAAAGTAATGCACATAGAAAACAAATATAAAAACTGTGTCCACTTTATGTGTGACACTTTTAGCAGCAAGTGCTAGGAAAAAGGCGGGGCATCATGGTATCTGACACTTTAGGAACAAACAAACAAACAAACACAAAATGACAATACAAAAATGCAACAATATAATATGGTCCATTAAAAGAAACACAACAACTAGGGACAAGTCAGTACTAGCCCCATTGTATCGAGTTTACATCAGACCACAGTTGGAATATGCATCCCAAATATGGTTTCCATATAAAAAAATAGAAAGGGCAAAACTGAAAAGTACAGAGGAGATATACAAAATCTATCTCTGGTCTGAGAGACTTTAAATACCCTGATAGGTTGTCTCAACTAAATTTAATGTCTATCGAAACTGAAAGGATGCGTGCAGACTTATTGTTTATGTATGATGTGCTACAGGATCCAGCCTAATGTGCATCCTAAATATTTCTTTAAATCTGACTATAAGAACACTGGGGACACCCACTCCAAATAATGGAAAACAGGTTTAAACAAAATCAAAGAAAATACTTCTTTTCCACCAGGATTGCAAATCCTGGAATTCGCTTCCTGAAAGTATTGTAGTGAGTCATACTAAACTGAGTTTAAAATTAGATTGGACAGACATATTGCATCTGGGGATCCCTATATTATTTTAAGGATTAATATCCTAAGGAGTATTATGGGCTATGCCTCACTCCTAACATACATCAGTATGAACCTCATTATGACTGGAATCAGTCAGCCATGGATACTGAGAGGCCAGCAGAGCTCAGCTTGTTGAGGAAGAGAGGATGGAGACTGAATCAAAGGCTTTGGCCAGATCCATGAATATAGCTTAGGTGATATGTCCCTGATTCATTCCACTGAGGATAAAGTCAGTCACTCGCAGCAAGGGAAGAGATGGTGGAGTGAAGCTTCCTAAAACCAGACTGAAAAAGAAACAAGAAATCAGAGGAATAATGGATTCCTGAAGCTTTGCAAGTGAGGGAAGAGTGAGATCAGCCTCAAGTTGCCAAAGGAAGAGGGATCATACTCTTTTGTAGAGGTAAAATCTTTGCAGCCTTCCAGGCCTGATGGACAACACTGAAAAGAAGAAAGAATAAGTTTGGGTTCCAGCCCATCAGGGCTGGACTTAAAAGAGTTAAGTTAGGTTAGGGCGAGGTTGAGGTTAGGATGAGGACAACTTCCTGGGTTCAAACAGGAGGGAAGTGGAAGGGTGGAGACAGTACAAGGGAAGCAACCAAAATGATATAGGGCTTACATTAAAAGTCCTACAAAGAATGGATTAAGGAGCTGAATTTGTACTCCCTAGAGGAAAGGAGGAAGGGGAATAATGACAGAAACATACAAATACCTTTCTGGTAAAAACAGGCTACAGGAAGTTAGCACTTTTCAAAGAAAAAGATGCTCAAGGACAGGGGCCACACTATAAAGGTGGAAGGAAAAGGCTCAGAGGAAATGTGAGAATGGGCTTTGATGCATGGAACAGCCTTCTGGCAGAGGTGGTAAAGGCTAAAACAGTTACAGGATTCAAGAATGCATGGGATAGATACATGGGATCATGAACTAAGGTGGAGGGTGGGAGTCCAGAGACTGAGTAGGGTCTGAGGTGTAGCTGTAAATACAGAAAAAGGGCAGACTGGATGGGCCTTGAGATCCTTATCTGCTGTCATCATCTATGTTTCTTCACATTAATGGGGCGAGGGAGAAGGAGCAGGGGATGGGATGGGATGAGGAACAACCAGGAGACATGGAAGGGTAGAGCACAGGTAGTGAAGAATGTGTAAAATAAGCAGCAACCAAGGAAGGGTAGGAGACTGTTGAGCCTCCACCAGGAAGATAGGGGAGCGGACTAGGCTGGGGACTCAAAGTGGGAGTGGATAACCTTCCAGAAATTTGCAGGGAGTTATGGTTAGACTGAAGGTTAGCATTGAATTAGGTGGCCTTAGTAGAGCAGTCAGCCTTCATGCCAGAATTCCTGAGTGACCTGTATGATAAGAAGTAGGTCAGAGATTGGGAGGATTTGAAGCATGCCCATATTTGGTCCCAGAACTTGCATGTAATGCAGAAGTGGTGGGAATATTTAACTCTGTACTTTCTTGGGAGGGCAAGAATGTTCCAGGTGTGGCTGCATATGGCATGGAAGCAGGAGAAAGCAATGTTAATGTCCAGGGTGGAATTGACAGGTGACTGTTCAGTGGCAGCAAGGTCATTTAGGAGGGCATTTGTGTCAAATGACCTGAGTGAACTGGACCAAATTTATTTGAGGGCAGAATGGAGTGGGACTTACTTTCCAGATACAGTAGGTCATATTGTGGTCATTGAAGTTGTCCAGGAAAATGCCTTCTAAACTTATGTGATGGGGTGGGAGGAAAGCACCCAGTCCAGGAGGAGTGATTTAGGAGTAAGGATTGACCGAGTGAGTTCAGTGATTAGTTGTGAGAAGGTTAGGATTCAGCCCTGTGAAGGTGGGCCTGGAAGCAGGAGAGAGCCAATCTGTGTTGAAGTATCCAAGGAGGATAAGCTTACCAGAGGCAATATGGCAAACAAGAGATGAGAGGAGTTGACCAGGGAGGAAGAAAAGATTTTAGGAGAGCCATAGAAATCACCAACAAAGACAGAGAGGGTGGAAGGAGGGATAGCTTAGCTAGAAGGAGCTCCTTAGAGGAAAAAACTGACTCTCTGAAGGTGATGGAGCATGATCTGTTATGATGGACATATAAGGCAACTCCACCACTATGTTTGCCATGGTCCTGATGGAAGAGGAGGTAATCAGGGAGAACCAAGCTGGAGTCAAGTACCCAGTAGGAGAGCCAGGATTCAGAGATAAACAAGAAGCCAGGTGAGGGCTGAGATACAGACTTTAAGGGAGTCAAGCTTTGAGAGGGCTCCTAGCATTAATGTGGAACATGCTGAGGCCTTTAGGGCATGTAGGGAGAGAGGAGGGAGGAGAAGGCCAAGGTGGGGTTCTACACCATCAGCAAGAGAAGAATGAAGAGGAAGAGAGAATAGACTGAGACTTTGCACCTTTGTTGAAGGGGAAAAAGGAGAAAGGAGAGAGACAGGAAGGGAGAAGAAGGCACAATAGAGGAATTCAAAGTTTAGGAAGCAGTGTGGAAGAGCCCAGGATGGATAGTGGGGGTGGGGTAGGGGAAGGAAAAGAGAGGTGGGGAGGGAGGTTGGGAGGATAAAGCAGTGGCAAGGGAGGGAGAGGGAGAAAGTTGAAGGAAAAGGGACAGAAGAAGAGAAAGTATGGGAAAAGATATGAGGAGAGGGAGTGGATGTGGGAGGGGACAGGAGAGAAGAGCAGGAAGGGTATGGAACATAGCAAGGTGAAAGCAGAGGAAGGCGACCTAGCGCTGGTAGATCAGAGCAAATACCTTAGCTGGTCCATCAGTGCAGCAGTGGATTTCCACTTTTGTGATGCTGATGGCCCGAGTTCAGATGTGAGCTTGGGAGTTGGAGGGCCAGCCAGGGAGGAGGATTGAGCATCTGACTAACTGCTCTCCTCTTCCTCCAGGGGAGGTGGGGAAGCACTCACTCTATGAGCAGCCCCTAGCGGAGGCTGGGGACCAATGTAGTGAGGCTAGCAGTTCCGGGAGGTGTGCCAGATGTGAGCACGTGCACCCACATGTCATTGCATACTGTACTTCCCACCACAATGGGGACACAAAATGGACATCGGAATCCAGTAGCTCTAGCCCCACTGAAGCTGAGCCAACTGAAGCTGAGCTGAGATCAACCACTGCCAGACTAGACAATGTGGCACCATTTGAGGGGTACTTAGAGTAGCCTCACCTAGCGGTCCCGCTCACGGTGAATGCTGGCGGGGTGGTGATGGTCCTGGGGATGGGAAGAGGTGAAAGGGAGGAAGGTGAGTCCTCCCAAAAGAGCAAATACTGTTCCTTGATGATTAAGACAATACCACATACCTTGACAATTTATACAGATGTAGCTACTAAGTAACTGAGGTAATTAGGGCAAATAAGCAAACCATGTAAGCAAACAGGCAATAAGATCTAAAGATAACAACTATAGCAGGCTTGAAAGCAGTGCAATGACCATAAAGGTAGAAGTAGCTGGAACAAACAAAAACAGGCAGCAACTTATCTAGCCAGGAAGCCTGCACACAGCAGGGGTAGGGAGGTTCAGCAGGGCCCTAAAGGTAATACTCTCCGCCTGCAGCTGAACTCTGTGAGGGGTGTTAGCCCATCGATGCTTCACATCAATTGCCACACCTGCCCCAGCCACCCTCCCACCCAAGCTTGACCTTCAATTTAAGGACCACCCTGGTCACATGACTTTCTGTTCCATTTTTTAAGTCCCCACTTTCCCTTAACAGGTTATACTTTCCTGCCACCAGGTGGCTGAGCTGAGTCACCTCCACAACTTCCTGCCTCTCTAGTCTCCTCTAATAGTGACTTTCTTTACTTCTCGTCCACCTTATTCTCCCCATCCTACAAGCCCAAATTCCATAGCCCTGCTAGAAGTACCCAAAGTGCCCTCTAGGAGTCACTGCTGGCCCTTGCTGTAAGTCTCCTTGCCACATATTTTGGATGTGCATTTCCACTCATGTGCACCCTCACGTACATTGGCACCCACCAAGTTTCTGAACCTGGGGCTTGAACCTTGCACCTTTGCATCAAAGTCCAGGACACTACCACTACTCCAAAGTGGTTGCCACATTTCAGTATAGGGACCTCTTATACATAGATCCATGACCACCACTACAATGCTGCAGGTGCCTATCTGACTGATGCTCCTCATACTAATGTCGCTAGGCATGATCACACCATCTCCCCAACACTCAGTGCCACAACCTCTCCCCACCACTTAGTGATGCCCTGCTCCCCACGCTGCCCATCCATGCCACCCCCACAAACACACACACCTCTCCTGCAATCTTACCCCTGCTCACCATGGCGCCCAATTTCCCGTGCGATCACCACCATCTGCTCGAATGCTATTCCTGGCATCACCTCCTTGCATAGCACTAAAAGCCTAACACATTGCCGCATGAATAGAACTACTGCCTACTTAGAATTATTTCCCTCCTCCTTTTACTATCTTGAAACATCCACCCCAACCCTGGCCAGGCTCTCGTGTGTCAATCGCTGCGCAATGCGTCCACAGCTAACCGTGGGCCTCCGTAGGGTCCATGAACATATGCAGCATACTTAACAAAATGGCCACACTGCAATGCTGGGTCACCAGGCACCAATCAGACATCCTCACAATGGCTGAGACATGGCTCTCAAAGAAACCCCGACTCCTCATCTCCCTTCCAGGCTACTCACTCCTCAGACTAGACAGAGTGGGCAAGAGGGGTGGAGGGCGTGCAATATACCTCGGGACTCCTTACTAGCACAAGCCATCCCTCCACCTACACTAGATCTAGGTGCCCAAGCCATGTCTGTGAAGTCTCAGCAGACCCCCCAAGGCCCTATCATAATCACTGTGGCCTATATACCACCCCAAGCAAACCCATACTCTTCTCTCCCTGACAGAACACATTGCAAGCCTCCACCACAAGTCAGAACACATCCTTCTGGGTGATCTGAACCTAAAATGGCTAGCTGCATCCACAACCACCTCCAAAGATGCCCTTGACCTCCACCAGATGGTGACCCAGCCCACAAGGTACAACTCAGCCACGGACGCAAACCTTGCTGGACATTGTACTAACTAACCACCCGCATAAAATTCCAGGATGTTATGGTCCTCCACAACCCCTTAGTGACCACTCCCCAGTAATCTTTACATGGATGGCCAAGCAACATGCCCCCAGCACCATGCTCTGTCACTGCCTCTGCCATAGCAGTCTTACAAACCTCAAGCATCACCTAGCTCACTGCGACTGGTCACCTATATACCAGGCCACCTCTGTGGACACAGCACTAGAATACTTCAACAACACCTTCACCCTAGCCTGTGACACCTTTGCTCCCTAAAAAGACCCACCTCAAAGAGGCAAAATGCCCCCTTGATTAACCTATCCCTTCTACAGCAGCTCCAAAATTGTGACAGCCTTTGGTATAAGGCAAATGAATCAGGCAGAACCATGAACAGGCAAGCCTACCGTGCAGAATGGAACAAGCACTTGGACCATCTGCAAAGCAAAAGCAGAGCATTACAGAGCCACCCTGTCTGCCACCTCGGGCTCATCACGCAATTTTTGGATAATATAAAATGCTAAATGGGAAATGTAGTCCCCTCCCCCTCCCAGATCTCCAAAAGATGGCTCGGTCACCACTGACCCAAAACCAACTGCCGGTACTCCCAACTCCAACTTTACTAACAAGGCTCTGTGCTCCCTCCCAATTTCTTTGACCCCACACCCAGCAAGACCCCTCCTCCCACCCCCCTTTCTATCTCAGACCATCTCCCCAGGAAGCCAAACCCTACTGGATCAAGGCCCTGAATCTCACCAGCACCCTTAATGACCCTCTAGACATCAAACTCCTCTATCTGGTCCTGGACACACTGCTTCTCTCACAAACTGCCCTGCTAAACTGCTCTCTCCACCTTGGACAGTTCCCCAGCAAATGGAAAAATGAGGTTGTAATGCCCATCCACAAAGGTGGGTATCCACTACTCCAGGAACTACACTTAAGTCTTCATTCTCCTCCACTGTCTAAGCCCCTGGAAAAGGTAGTGGGAGACCAAAGAACAATTATCTTGAAACCCATAACCTGCTGTGTGTGTAACAGCACGGGTTCTGAGCTGGACACAGCACTACAAAGGATCTCATTGAATTCTCAAACTACATTCACTCCACCCTAGACAAGGGACAGCTGGCAGGGGCGTGTTCATTGACCTGTCCAAGGCCTTTGACATGGTTAGCCACCCTCCTGCTGAACACCCTGATGCACATGGGCCTCTCTCAAGGTCCCCTAAACTGGTTTGCCAGCTATTTGACCTCCAGGACACAATGCATCAGGATAACACACTGTATCCAGCACTATCCAGCACCTGCCCCACCCGCTCTGGAGTCCCACAGGGCTCCATTCTAGAACCATTACTTTTTAGCCTATTTCTGAATATGTTTCCCACCTCGTGCTCTGGCAAGATACTTCTATACAGATGACACGTCCTCTGTGCCTCCCATACAAACCCCGCCAACCTGCAGTCCTTGCTGCAGCACTCATTCTTAAGCTGAGCAATGGTTTGCGAGCACAAGCTAGTACTAAACCAGAAAAAAAAATAAAACCATGCTCTTTGTCACCACCAAAGCAAACTAAAAAATGCCCAACTGAGAATTCTGTCCAGCTCACACCACCCCTAGAACAGGTCTCATCTTATAAATATAAATAAAGACCCTGCTCTCACTTTTCACAGCCACATCAGCACATTCAACCATGATGAATGTCGAATCAGCCTTCTCTACTGACACAGGGACTGTCTACCCCTGAAGCCCCTGCATCTAGCAATCACCTTGTCCATTATGTCACTGGTCGACTATGGCCTACTGGTCTACACTGCCACTGACACCACTGCTCTCAACAAGATTAAAGTAGTCATCAACAAAGCCTGCAGGCTCCTGTTAGAACTGATTGCACGATCCACACCTGCACCCTCTATGACCATGCCCAGATCCTCAACCTTGATGAAAGCCTCCAGTTCCAAGCATGCCTTATGGCCAAAAATCCCTCCTTGGGCAGACACCCCCAAGAGTGTCAGCCTCCTTGCCCTAGCCATCCCCAAAGTCCACACACACAGAACAGACACAATAACACTGGCCATCCCCAGGGTTAGGACTATACTTCCCAGAGATCATTCCCAGTCATGGCCCCTACCTGGTATAATGCCATCACCATCCTTGCTCACTACCCATACCAAGCTTGGCCCTTTCAAAGTGGCCCTTAAACATCACCCTGTGCCAAACTTACATGCACCTGTCTGTGCTAGTCCTACTGCCATTTTCAAACCACAGTCAACCACTACTAAAGTGAGCCTACACCAAGACACGGTCTAACCCAAGACTGCTCCCTTAACCCCACCAGGGCCCACTATCATGTCTCTGCTCTCTTGTTAGTCTGTAGCTATCACTGTGTCTAAGCCTACACCACTGCTTTGCAAAGAATGTATGTAACCAATAAAATTAATACTCTGTATAGGTATGCACCAATGTATTGTAATGCCTGCACTACTCCACTGCAAAGGATGTCTGTAATTGCTTTGCACTGCAAAGGACTTATCTAACTGCTTAGCTAACACCTGAATAGGTACACATCAAAGGGACACAAAATAAGACATGATAGGAGTGGTGCAGTGCAATGGCTGTGGGGTGGCAGTGTTCTGGGAGACATTCTGGAGGCTGCAATGCTGCCCTATTTGCAGACACTGCTCTGGTCTGAGGGAGTAGGTTGCTCATCTCCAGGCTGACCTGGCTAGGATTCATGAACCTCCTCCACCACCCAGGGACCACCAGGGCCAATGCCACTACCTCAGAGGTTGCCAAGAAAGGAGAGAGCTGGACCAGGGTTGGCTCAGGGAGGGAGAGGGTGGTGGAACAGAGTTGCATCCCTCCAGCTGTACCTCTCCACAATTCATTCACTCTTCTGGTGGATAGTGGTTCCTCTACAGAGGCACCTGCAGTGGAGACCAAGGAGGATGCTTGGAACCTTCACAGAGAAGACCCACAGGAGGGTGGCTTGAGACCCCACAGGGAAGGAAACAACTCCTGGTGGGGACTCAATCATTAGGGGGTAGAAATGGGGAGGAAGGGAGAGGGAGGTAAGGTGCCTGCCTGGCGCCACAGCTTGAGGGACAGGACGCTTGAATCCTCAGGATCATGGGAGCAGCTGCACTGAGGGAGGGAGCTGGATGTTGTTGTCCACCTAGGGACAAATGACCTGGCTAGGAATGGGATCAGAGCAGTGCAAGAGGAGTTTATAGAGTTGGGATGGGGCCTTAGACAAGTAGTGCATACAGTAACCTTCTCGGAGGTTCTGCCTGTCTCAGGCAAGGGTGATGCTAGGTTCTCCTCACCAGGGAATTCAATGAATGGTTGAAAACTGGGTGGAGCTCAGGGTTTTGGCTTCATTGGGGACTGGGAGCCACCTGGAGGGATACAGACCTATACTGGCATGATGGTCTGCATCTGTCCGGGGGACCAGGATCCTAGGTGAGAGGTTTAAATGCTTCATGGCAAGCATTTAAACTAGCCAAGGGGAGGCAATTGAAAAGGAAACAGGGAAACCCAGCCCCCCATACAAAACAACAGTAATTAGTGAGGTAAACACCAAGATAGAGAAGTCATTAGGGAGCAGGCCAGAAGTAAATGTAAAAAGGCAAAGGCAGTAAGGACAATGGGGCCAAAAGGGTAGGTCATCAAAAAGTGGAGGGTGATGAGTACCAATGCCCACAGTCTGTGTAACAAGCTCCCTGAACTAGTGGCCTTGATGGAAGAGGTTGCCTGGATATTGTGGCAGTCACAGAAACATGGTACACAGAGAACCATGACTGGGATGTCAACATACCAGGATACACAATCTACAGGAGAGACAGGGAGGGTAAAAGAGGAGGAGGAGTAGCTCTTTATGTAAAGGAAGAGATCAAAGCAACAGAACTAAAGAGTAAACAGGGAGCAGATGAAACACTCTGGGTCACCCTGGAGACAGAAATGGCACCACAATCCGCATGGGGGTAGTATATAGACCTCCATCTCAGGGGAGGGAATGGACAAGGAAATGATAGAAGGCTTCCTTAGAATGGCAGAAAAAGGGAGATAATTGTTGATGGGGACCTGAATATGCCAGATGTTAACTGGAGCACCTTTGCTGCAGGCACATCCAAAGCAGGGTCATTCTTGATGCCCTACAGGGGCATGCCTCAGACAGCTAGTACTGGAACCCACTCTGGAGGAGCATTCTTAGAGCTGGTACCCTCAAATGGGGATGGAGAAAGAATCTCAGATTTAGAAGTGGGTAGCTATCTGGAACAAGACCACCAAACAGTGTGGTTCACGATAAACACAGCCATACAATCAAGCCATACAAAAGCAAGAGTATTGGACTTTAGGAGGGCTGACTTTGGGAAAATGAGAGAGTGCCTCAGAAAGCACTAGCAAACAGGCAAGAAGGAGGGTGGAGGAACAATGGAGAGTAATCAAAACAGCCATCACAGAGGCAACAAGCCTTGTGTAAAGCAAGTCAACAAAACACAATGAAGAAAAAACTCTATGGTTCTCAAAAGAGGTGGCAGGGAAGGTTAAGGAGAAAAGGACAGCATTCAGGAAATATAAGGAAACACAGAAGGAGAAGGGGAGAGAACTTTATCAGTTAAAGCAGAAAGAGGCTGGGAAGGCAGTCAGAATAGCAAAGGCCCAAACTGAGGAAAGGATAGCCAACTCTGTTAAGAAGGGGATAAGACCTTTATAGGTACATTAGGGAGCGAAGAAAGACCAAAGGAGGGATACTGAGGCTTAATAAAGGGGAGAGAATGTGGGTAGAGGTGACAATGAAAAGCAGGGATACTGAACGAATATTTCTGCTCAGTATTCACAAAGGAAGAGGAGGGAGAGGTACCTAAACCAAACAAGAGAAACACTCTGAAGACGAGGGTCGATACCAGTCCATTTACAGAAGAAAGGGTTCTGAAAGAACTAACAAAATTGAAGGTGGACAAAGCAATGGGGCCTGATGATTCACCCAAGAATTCTAAAAGAACTAAGGGTAGAACTAATGACACCGCTGACTACTCTCTTTAACAAATCATGGGAGGATGAGGTGGTACCTGAGGACTGGAGGAGGGCTAATGACATTCCTCTTCACAAAGTGGGAGCAGGACAGAGGCAGAAACTACAGACCAGTTAGTTTGACCTCAGTGGGTAGGTAAAATGATGGAATCACTTCTGAAGGAAAGATTGTTGAGTACCTAGAGGCCAGTAGGGCACAGGACCCAAGGCAGCATGGATTCACGGTGGGAAGGTCGTGTCAGATGAATCTAATAGATTTCTTTGACTGGGTGACCAAAGTAGTAGACCAGGGAAGGGCTGTGGACATGGCTTACCTAGATTTTAGCAAGGCATTTGATACAGTCCACACAAAGATTAATACACAAGTTAGCCAGCCTTAGAGTGGGTCCCAAGGTGGTAGCCTGGATAAAAATTGGCTAGACAACAGGACGCAAAGGGTAGTAGTAGTAAATGGAGTCCACAGTGAAGAAAGGAGGGTTACTAGTGGGGTACCACGGGGTTCAGTACTGGGACCGGCTCTTTTAATGTCTTTATGAGTGACATTGCAGAGGAACTGGAAGTATGTCTCTTTGTAGATGACACAAAGATCTGCAACAGGGTTGATGCACCAGATGGAGTGGAAAGGATGAGAAAGGACTTGGCAAGGTTGGAGGAATGGTCAAATGTATGGCAGCTCAGATTCAATGCAAAGAAGTGCAAGGTAATGCACCTGGGAAACAAAACCCAGGGCAAGAGTACACAATGGGGGTGAGATACTGACAACAGTAAAATGGAAAGGGACCTTGGAGCAATTATATCAGATGACCTAAAGGTGGGCAAGCAATGTGAGAAGGCAGTAAGGAAGGCTGGGGGATATTGGGATGCATAGGGAGAGGCATCAATAGTAGAAAACAGGAAGTTGTTATCCCTCTGTACAGACAGTTGGTGAGCCCCATCTGAGTACTGTGTGCAGTTCTGAAGACCCCATCTCCGCAAAGACATAGACAGGTGGAGGCTGTCAGAGGAGGGCAACCAAAATGGTGCAGGGTCTGCACCAGAAGACATATGAAGAAAGACTAAAGGAGCTTAATATGTATACCCTTGAGGAAAAGAGGAGAGAGGAGACATGATAGAAACTTTCAAGTACATCAAGGGAATCAACAAAGTCCAAGAGGGTGGCATCTTTCAGAAAAGAGATGTGCAAGAACAAGGGCACAATTTGAAGATAGAGGGGATGGTTCAGAGGTAATGTGAGGAAGTATTTTTCACAAGAGAGAGTTGTGGATGCATGGAACACCCTCCTAAGGAGGTCATGGAGTCAAGAACAGTGGGGGAATTCAAGAATGCCTGGGACAGACACAAGGCAGTCTTAGTGGGGGTAGGAGGAAGTAAGCTGTTGGTTAATTAGGATCTGCAGCTTATCTGTTAGGTAGGAAAATGGGCAGACTAGGTGGACCAAGCGGTCCTTATCTGCCATCAAATTCTATGTTTCTATGTTTCTATGTTTAATAATGTTTGTAAATCTACAATCCAACCAGTTATGTAATGTTGTCTTTGTGTACTACTGTCATGTCTGTATTTGTCAACCAACGAGAGTCTTTGGAAATGAGTCTATGAGTCAAAGGATTGTAATTCCAATATTCTAATAAATAATCTAGAGGTATAAGAAACTCCAAAACCAAAGTGACTGTGGTAGGGAGCAAGCAATTATTAGCATTACAGCCTGATAGGAATAGACCCTAGAGTCTGGTGCAAATAAGCAAACGTTCAAGTTCAAGCAAATGGGATATGAGCAGAAGCTTGTAAGACAAAGAACCTCTGTGCACAAACACTGAGGCAAGGGTTACCCAAAGGGCATTTGGCTGGGAAGCCAAGATTCAAGAAAATACAAAATCACACATGCTCACACAATGCAAAGCATCATAGGCTGCATATGCAAATCACCACAGAATGTTATGCTGGTTCAACTTTAAGCAGAATTGCATGGTGCCAAAAGGCCTCTCACACAGTTTGCAAAGGGTGCTAACAGATGACATGAACCCGTGTTTCGTCCTACCAGGGCTCATCAGTATGCCTCGTCTGTTTGACACCGAGTGGAATGAACCAGCTACCCTAAGACGGTCTGTCTGGGTTACGTTGTGGTGAACCCATTAAAATAAAAAACATTTAAAGACAAAGAACCTCTGTGCGCAAACACTGAGGCAAGGGTTACCAAAGGGCATTTGGCTGGAAGCCAAGTTTCAAGAAAATACAAAATCACACATGCCCACACAATGCAAAGCATCATGGGCTGCATATACAAATCATCACAGAATGTTATGCTGGTTCAACTTTAAGCAGAATTGCATGGTGCCGAAAGGCTTCTCACACAGTTTGCAAAGGGTGCTAACAGATGATATAGACACGTGTTTTGTCCTACCAGGACCTCATCAGTATGTCTCGCCTGTTTGACACCCCAGTGGAATGAACCAGCTACCTAAGACGGTCTGTCTGGGTTACATTGTGGTGAACCCATTAAAATAAAAGACATTTAAAGACAAAGTACTTGTATGTCATTAATGGGAGAGCAGGTTGCTGTGCAGTGACGAGACTCTAAATGGCAACTGGGTAGGCAGTCTGTGTGTCAGAGGTGGGGGCAGCATGCCCGACTGATGGCTGACACTGGCAGTGGATAAATTGAATTTCAGAGGTGGTGGAGCTCTGATGTCATATCTTCCACTAGTAATATAGCATGTCATTAACTTGTAAGTGATACCGTGTGTATGCACAGGTTGGGATATGATCACATTTTCATCTTTGCCATTTAGTTTAACTGTTTGTTAACTTTCTAAACCAGTACATATGCATTAAACCATAATGATTATTATAAATAAAATGTATTTAATTTTCAAAGTACAAAATCAAACAGTAAGGAGTAACAGTGACAACAGTACTTAATAGAACTTGAAGACAGGCAGCATACACACACATTTAATTCTAATTCAAACACACATGGTTTAATATTCTTTTAATTTTTCATTCAGTTTCTGATTTAGTCACAAATTAAATCTAAGTGGTTTAGTCCTGCTTTCTGACAAAGTTTATAACTTTCCATATTGATTTGTATGCATGTTCTTGTAACCATTCTAGGGCCCTTGTGATATCCTCTATGGGGCCCCTCCATTCCATGTAACCCCTATCCTTTGTGCCTGTACTCCCACCATAATTTTGACCTTTGAATACTGTGAGTGGGGTGGGAGGACTTGCTGAAGATCAGCTAGAGTCTGCACTGACATGTTAGGCAGGAACAAACTGGACAAACCAGGTGGGCCAAGTGGTTCTTATCTGCTTACAAATTCCACATTTGTAGGTTTCCATTTTCTAAAGCGGCACTATAATGTGAATTTGGGAGACATATGACTGCATGGTCCAGCATAAGAATTACTTATGCAATTAAATATTTTCCTAGTTCAACATGATTAAACTAAATTTTCGGGGTAACTTTAATTAGTCTTTGGTAACCAGGTAAGGCCCACTAGGCACAAGTGCCTGTTTTCAGGAGTGACCCAGGAGTACTGGGGTGGTTAAGTGACTTCCTCAGGCTCACACAGTATGCAAGTGCAGGTTGTGGGAATGAAACCAAGGTCTGGTGGAGGTACCAAGCTCATTCGCAGTTCCTTACTCTAACCTCTAGGCTATGCTTCCAGCCCCATTAAAGGAGGGAGGGTATCATGCAAAACTAGAAAGTTATTTATTTATTTATTCTTAAATGAAACAAACCAGCACAGTACCATTCAACCATTTCCAAAATAAGCAAGCAATAATACCCAACAGGATGGGTGGTATTGGGCAATACCGACACCCAGAGGCATAATGAGTCCCCACACTGCAGGCAGAGGGCCTTATAGCTCCCTTAAAGGCTTGGAATTGCCCAGCACTGCCTAACCTGGAGGATATTATTGCACTTAGAAATGGTCTACCTGTGGCATTTTTATATGGAATTTATTAAAAAATTAATAATAGAGTTAAAATTAAGTTGAAGTATTTGTGTTGTAAAGTAGTCCCTCTGTGTCTGTTCTATCTCTATTGCCCATCCCCCACAGAACCATTCTTTTCAATCCCCTCCCCCACTGCACCACCTTCAGAACAAGACATGACTTTTTGGAGGATTTCCTCCATTTTTGGAGTTATTAAAAAGAAAAAGCAGTTTCTGTCCATCTTGGCAGTCCTTTTTTGTGTTTGCAAGTGCGATCTTGTGCAAGGCTGCCAGGTACAAGCAGGATGTGTAGAACGCTCTGCTATAGCAAGAAGTAGAATGTGGCAGGGCAGCTTGGACTACCAGTAAATGTTTACTGTTGTCACCGGTGTTGCAGTTTATAATTTAGAAGGTGCTGATTCCCACTCTACCAGATGCTCTGCTATAGTGAGAACTAGGATGAGGCAGGGAAGCAGACTACCAGTGAATGTTTTTTAAATGTTTAATATTGTCACTGGTGTTGCAGTTTATAATTTAGAAGGTGCACGTCCTTTGATACACATTTGAGATCAACATGGCTCCTTGGGAACTAGCAGATGCAGCCACTTCACCAAACTCCCCATGTTTTAAATAAAGTACAATTTAATATCACGAAAGTCATCAGCTGCTATATTTCCATCAGCTCGCTGTGTTGCAGCATGACAGGACAGTGCCATGGGAAGGAAAACAGACTGTCACAGAAACAGTAGCATGAGTGAGCAGATGGTTAATAGGAACAGATATTCACAGTTTGTAAGGTGGTCTGTAAGTCCCCAGTATCACCCATAGTTGTGTAGCTTGGAGGACAAGTTGGTACCAAGGTTGAAGCACTATCAAGAACATTGAGTGTATGCTGCAGGAGTTGTGCTGAAAGGAACCATCACATTTACTCTGGCTTGCTGGGTCTGTTTAAAAGGAAACAAATCTGTGTTTTGCTTCTCTTGTGTTGGTACAAAGGCTGTTTATGCCCTGAGGCTTGTGAGGCCTGTGCCAGTGTGTGGTGACTGAGCAGTGACAGCAGAGGTTTTATGCATCGAACAAAAAAACACAAAGAAAAGAAATGAAAGACTGCTTTATGACAGTGAAAAAAATATGCACAGGTTTCTTATGGGCAGTTACTGGGTGGTGTCTGGTCTAAGGAGTGAATGTGAGGGGTCTAACTCTCTCTCTCTCTCTCTCACTCACTAAGTGGTAAAAAAATGTCAGCATTTCAAATTGTGTGCCTGTTTCAGCCAGTGACAAAGCAGGCTGGGCACAAGGATATTAGCTGGGCATGATGCATGGTTGGGCTGGGACTTTTTATTTGGTGGGCATGTATTGAAAGTTAATGTCCCCTGTGGAATGGGTACCGCCAATTAGATGCCTCCAAATAAAAGCCCATTTTCTAAAATCATATAAATGAGCCCAACTAGTACACTTACTTTAAGGACCTAATTCTTTGAGTTTTAACTTATTATGCAGCAATAGTCTATTTTGTTACAGCAACCTCTTAAATATCAGCATAAATAAATACACAAACACACACACACACACACACACACACACATATATATATGCATACATACATACATACACACACACACATCCTGTCATAGCAGTTCATAAATAAACCTTGCCTTCTTTTCCCTCAAGTACACCAGTGAGCCTCCTGTCCCCAGAGACAAAAAACACAGGCAAGAGATACTGAATGGCAACAACACTCAGGCAAAGACATGGGCAGGATACTTTCTAGAGCCTTAATTATGATGATAAAATAATTTTCTGAAAGACAACTAGACTGACAAAATGCCATGATTCAAATCCCAACACTTTTCTGATAGGAGATCAATGTATAGGAATTTCTATTATAAATAGGTACCTGTGCACAGGGTAGGGTTCAGGCATAATAGACCTGGGAATGAATCAGTCCTCTTTCAACTTTATTTTTACAGTAGTTATTAGGATAGGCATGCCAATAATAAATTTAGGGGACCTGAAGATATTTCTAGGCTGAAATCAGGAATATCTCTGTAAAAATAAGAGACAGGTTTGAGAGAGAGATATGTTTTTAGAATAAACCAAGGGGCTTACCCAAATGGCGAATCAGCTTCCATGTATTTTAATGTAATAGCCATATTTGTTTTCTTCTACTTTACTGTGAACTCTCTTTAATTTCTTAAATCCTCTCTTCAGCATTTTATATAGTACTTTTATTTTGCTTTTCATTCATAAATATAGACATACAATTTAAAACAGCAGCAAATTAAATCTGTAGTTTGTTTTGTTATTGTTGTTGTGTTCTGCCTTATGCTTAGATCCAGATCTTCTCCAGCCAAGCCAGGTTACAAGCAGAAAGCAGTTGTTTTGTTTTGTTTTTTAAGATTCCCACCTAGAGCTAGATCAAGAAGAAACACCTCCATTAAAATAACTTTTCACATACATTTAATTTCTCTTCCAAAGATCAGGCAAACCAGGTCCTCAATTCCTTCCAAGATTCATGCAAGTTGAGGTCTCCATTGTCTGATGATTATCTCAGACACTCTCAGATACTCTGGTGGCAAAGTAGAGCAAGTAAACAGCATCTGAGCACAGAGACGTAACTATTTTGGGGATTTTAATTTACCGAGCATTAATTGGTCAAATTTCAAAGGTACTACAATGCCTCGAGCAATCATTTGTGGAATGCTGTGCTGAAATGGTCCTGAGCAGCTTGTAGTTGAACCAACTCATAATAAAAACATTTTGGATTTAATTCTTACTAATATCCATGATAACGTTTCAAATTAGGGTAGTTAATCCATTGGGTAGCAGTGACCATAATATGGTTTTGGGGTATCTGACAACAACTAGGAAACAACAATACATTCTACCACCATAAGAAGATTATAATATGGCTAACTTTGATACCATAAATTCCTTAAGGAACATAGATTGGGATACTGCACTCAATGGTCTTTTCACTGAAACTGCATGGAACAAGTTTAAAGAGATTATTGGTAAAATTGAAACAGATTATGTCCCTATTAAGAAAAAAAATAATAACAAGAGCAGAGTACCTATCTGGCTGAATGCTAATATAAAAACAGGTCAGGATTAAACAAAAAATATTTAAAAACTTAAAAGAATCACTCCATAACCAATTTATTAGCTTATAAAAATCTCTTAATTCATTGAAAAGTCTTATAAAACAAGCTACAGCCAAAATGGAATTTAAGATTGCTCAAAGCAAGAATGTTAAAATTACTGTATTCCTACATAAATACAAACTTTAGGATGTCTATGAGAACTATTGGACCTATCTATAAGGACAATATCATACTAAACAATAACAAATCTATAGCTATACTTCAATGGTTATTTTGTTCAGTTATTTCCTAAAGTGGATAGTGTGTTAAATGACAATAATGATGGCAGCAATGTTAATTCTATAACCTTCAATGATGTTTATTTAGAATTGACTAAAATAAACTATAGGTCTAGTCCCAGACCATATACTATAGCCCCATGTTCCTTAAAAACACTGCACACATAGTAGCTTATCCCTTATCTAAAATGTATAACTTATTAAATGGGGTCACATTCCTGTGGACTGGAGGTCTGCTATTGTGGTCCCAATTTTTAAAAAGGGCGATAGAGGATAGCTGGAGAATTATAGACCTATCAGCCTGACCTCCCACTGCTATAAGATTATGGAGAAACTGATTAAAAATGCCTGAAATAATTCTTAATTAATAACCAAATGGGTGACTTAAAACAACATGGATTTACCAAAGGAAGGTCATGCTGTACTAATCTGATTAGCTTTATAATAATATCAGTTTAAATCTGACAATGGAATTCCTTCAGATGTTATTTACTTGAATTCTCCAAGACCTTCGATAAGGTGCCTCATAATATATTAATAACTAATCTGATGGACCTGGGTGTCAATTACAATCTGATTAAGTGGATACACTGCTGGCTTACTGACCAACACTAATGTGTTTGTATTAATAACACCTTGTCTAACCAAGGACAAGTAAGCAGCGGTGTCCCCCAGGGATCAGATGTCCAATATTGTTAATCTTTTATATCCTACATGGGCAATGATCTACAAAACAATATAATAAAGTTTGCAGATCATGCAAAGTTAGGAGAACAGCTCAACAGCCTTTCCCAGAACTTCTCCTTAGTGGATGACCTAGGAAACATGAATCTTGGCCATTCAAAATGGTATGATTTTTAACACTAATAAATGTGTAACTATGCATTTGGATGCAGAACCCAAACCATTCTTATATACTAAATCAAACAATCTTAAGAAATTCTAATCTAGAAAGAGATCTTGGTGTCCTTGTGGACAACAAACTTATTTTGTCTTCTCACTGTTCAACTGCTTCTAAAACAGCAACTGGACTAGTTTCCAGGATTTGGTGCTCCTTCACTATGAGAACTGAGTAATATATTATCCCTTTATTTCGGTCCCCATTTTATTTATTTATTTAGAGTCTAGGATTACAAGTATCTTTGACTATGGACTATGCATCGCAGTTTTGGTCTCCACATTTAATTAAGATACAAATAGAGTGGAAGAGCCCAAAGATACATCACCAAAATTATCCCAAGATTAAAACATATGGCATATCCTGATAGGCTAACCTCCACTGGACTACACCCACTTTATGTTCAACATCAAAAGGGTGATCTCTTATTTCTGCACAAGATTCTACAGAACTGTGATCTTGCTGATAGTTGTGGACTCTCTCATAGCACTACCAGGAATATCGCTAGATCTCATAACTGTAAATTAATAGTACCACGTGTTAACAAGAACAAGAGAGGTAATTTTTATTCAGTAAGAATAGCTAGAACCTGTAATAAATTACCATCATTTATTGTCGATATTAAAACTTCAATACCTTTATAAAAGCATTGGACAATCACTATGATAACAAACACATATTTGTGTAATCTTGACCCACTATTGTGGGGACATTCTCAATGGGTCCAGAGCCTTCTTATGTCCATAGAAAATCTAGTAAACCTAGAAAACCTAGTAGTATAGCAGCAGCCCTTGCCCTTGCCCTCCATGGCTATCCACACCAATGTATTAAACACCCTTTTATATCCCCATAATAGACTTAGATTTAAATCACATGACTCCTGTCCATCTGGCAAGTTAATGGTGCTGGTAGGAACCTTTAAAACAAATTTAAAAAAGCCTATTAGTGCAGACTTTCAACAGTCCAGATGCATAAGCAGAGACATCACAAACAGGGAAGAACAAACCTGGAGGCTAGCAGAGGCATAATTCACATAGACATTAGTGCCGATGCAGCTGAGGAAAGAGTTAAATTATGTCCCTGGACCCTGCTACAAACAACCTCCAAGCCATAAATTAAAAGTGCTGTCAGTCAAAAGAAAGGGACCTCTGTAACCCATCACTTTGTTTCTCTTCATTGAGTCTGTTATCTTGCATTACTAGTATGAGATGAGATGCTCAGCTTATTATAGGAGTTAAAGCAGCAGAAAGCTTCCTTAGTTTAGTACATAGATAATTATGTTATTCAGCTGTGTTTTTAGAAGGTGTTTTATTTTCCTGTTTCCTGCAGGAGTTCCAGGCATAGCTTGGAATTATAGAGACAGAGAAAGAAACACCTTCTGAAAGAAAAACAGTATTTTATTATTGTCTGCCAGCATCATTCTTGTGTTTTCTGCTAATGACTGAGGTCAGTAAGAGGTGACAGAATGCAGTTCCAGTGCACTCCATCCCAATTTAACCCTGGACATTGGGCTGACTCCAGGCAGACTCCAGTTAAGTGTCCTTTGTACTAATCTTTAGTGCAAGGGCCACAAGCAAAAGGGCCACTTGGCTGCAGGCATGTATATAGTGAGTGACTGAGAGAGTTCCAAGATTTGGGGCTTCCTTGTGGCCCTGCCCACTGTCCCAGCTGTGTCCAGAACTGGTGGATTGGCAGTTCTGGCTGGCTGAGATGGCATGGAAGAGGAACCAAAATCTGAGTGCTTTCAATTGTGATGGGAGGTGATAGCTTTATGGGGAATGGCAGTTAGTGTTGAGCAAAAGCTGCCCTGATATCCCTTGATGTCTGGTACTGCAAGAATGTAAGTTGTGAGTGAGCAGTGTGCTCTTTGTTTAAAATCCATGGACTTCTTGTGGTCCCACCCACAGTCCCAAGCTGTGTCTGGGATTGGCAGAGTAGCAGTCTTGGCTGGCTGAAGACAGCATCATGGAAGAGCCTCAATCCGACATCCTCCAATGGGCTGGGAGGAAATCTTTGTGGGGAAGGGCAGTTGGTGTGGAGCAAAAGCTGCCCTGATGTCCCCTGCTATCCAGCATTGTGATAGTCTGAGATGTAAGTCAGCGAGTGGCTGTTTGTTTGAAATCCATGGTCTTCCTTATGACCCTGCCCACTGCTTTGAACTGTGGCTGGGATTGGTGGAGTGGCTGTCCTGGCTGGCTGAGGGTAGCCTCGAGGGGCCCCAATCTGAGTTACGTTAATGGGCTGGGCGGTGATCACTGTGTGGGGAAGGGCAGTTGGTGTGGAGAAAAAGCTGCCATGACATCCCCTTGCTGTCCCGTACTGCATTTGCCAGAAAATGTCAAAATGCCCAAACCCAATTGTATAAAGTATTCCAAGAAAAAATGTTCTGGGGTTTCTAGTATCAAAGTACAGTCTGGTCTAGGACACATCCTGTCTTCAAGCTTTATGTTTATGGTTACCTTTCACTACCAATTGGCCAAGCTACTAAACAAATCGTCCCACATTTTTCTGGGACCTTCTTATCGTTCAGTTGTGTAAGAACCTTAGAAATGTTTACAGGTGCACATAATAAAATCCAATGAATTTCAATGGGTTTGTGTTATTACT
The DNA here is from genome assembly GCA_016271365.2 of Neoceratodus forsteri. Taxonomy (NCBI): domain Eukaryota; kingdom Metazoa; phylum Chordata; order Ceratodontiformes; family Ceratodontidae; genus Neoceratodus; species Neoceratodus forsteri. Next base: position 674,310,003 of record CM057459.1, on the reverse strand, counting down.
GCCAACATTTAGATCAAACTTGAAAAGCAATTTTCAAAGAGGCATGAAAAATAATTTATGAAAGAAAACTGCTGGGTTAAGCATATTCTGACCCCATTTGTAACTGTAATTGAAGTAAAGTGTCTCTTACTCACGTTCAACTGGCTGCCCCACAACATTTGAAAAAACCCTCTCAGTACTTGAGCTTCAAGACTGGCGGAGAACATAGGTGGAGGCTGAAACTGGGGGTCAGAATGAGGATGTCCTGTACAAAAGTTTCCTGGTATCAGAAGTCATGGTATCAATGCTGGGCAGTTTCTGATACCATCAGTAGGTTTATGGTATACCACTGTTTTCAGGTCTTTTAATGAATTCTGAGCTTTTTTTCCTCTCCATCTGTGCCAACTCTCCTGACAGAACAGCTTAAATAAACTTTGCATAACAATGGCAATTGCTATATTACTGTGGTATGATAACCATGAAATTGCATGGGACTGCAACTATCATAATCATACCCCAACAATCCCTATTCAGTTATCAAATGTGCATCTCATTTGTGACCATGTAACAACTACAGAGGTATACTGTTATAGACTTTGCTATAGACTGCATGACTTCATAAAAAATAAAAATAAAAATCAATTGTATTGCCAGCAATCCTTGTCTTTATTTTAGCAAATAACCAAGTCAAACAAGATGCTGTCATTAAATGTTACTTTTAGATTGTTACATTTGAGTACAGAGACCTCAACAAGTATATGCAATGTGCATGTTATTAAGCCACCAGAGTGACTGTGTGAGCAATGTTCAGACTTAAGTGACTGTGTGTAACTAAACTTACTAAACCCTTACAGAAATATAAGTGTGCTGTGTACATCCAGAATGCATGCCACATGCTTAATTGTGCAATATTTGCATGCAGCTTGCATACACAAAGTAATCCTAAGCAAACCAGGTCTAAAAGCAAATTAGTTTTGCATGCTGCAAGCTTGACATGTGCACAGCAGGTAAGCTGGTGTGAACATCTTCTAAAATTATATCAGGTTTCCATGTTGCATGCTGATGAGAGTGCTGCAGTTAAGCTAGTGTGAATATCATTTAAACATACATTAGGTTCACATGCTGCACATGTCATGTATGCAGCAACTAAGCTGGTACAAGCCTCATCTAAAAACACATCGGTTTCTATTTCATATACTACTGCTAGCAACTAGAGTCATTAAATACATTTTTATTTGGATTCCCATAAATATTAGGTAAACTCATTAATTCTGATCCTTTTGCAAGTTGTTTAATGGCTTTTGATTTTGTCATTTAATCACCATTAATTTGTAAAACATTGTTTGCTTACTGCATTAAATGCCTAGGATATAGCCAGACAACATCCTCCATTCCAGATGTCGAAGAGGCCTCTGTGTTGTGAAGCCTATCCTTTCTGTTTTGGACCATGCACATTCCTTATACATATTAAGTGCTACAAATGTATATCTCCATGACTGTTTCATCTCATTTACTTTCCCTTTGTCATTCTGTATTGAGCATATACACAATGGCCATGCTCAGCACTCTTTGTGTTGAGTAGGGTCTTGGAAGCATCACCGTACCTCACATTTGTCACTGAAATGAGGGCATGGTCACTCAAAATGATGGACAATGAGGGCACTAACCCGACGTGATGATCAGGACACATCATGAAACATGGAGATAATGTACCTTAGAACACAGTGGAAACCATTGCATTAGCACCTGAGAATACATTTTACCATTAAGCAGCAGTGCCATTTAGGTAGGTCAAAGGTAGTCCCCCCTCCATATTTTTGCCTAGGTTGTTCTTATGGTGTGGCAATAATGGCATTAAATTTGATTTAATCTTTTGCACAATAAGTGCCCACCTGGCCTGTGTGTACTCATGCTGCAGGTACTCTCCGGACTCAACTGTATCTGTATTGTGTTACCCACTCTTTCCACCTATTAGTGGTGGCACAATCACATGTGATATGGATGAGCTCCAGCCAGGAAAAGTGCATGAGTCTTGCAAGTGCAACACTGTCTTTCCTCCACAGAGCAGACAGACTGCACACTACAGCTTGAAGGAGTCAGTGAGCACTGAACTATCAATAGCAGTGTTGTGGCAACATATTTTGGTTGGTCTACTCTTAGTGAGTCTCCATCTCCCTGGTGGCTGAGGGGCAGAGGGTGAGCTAGAAGCTAACTCAAGACTAGGATACCTACTTACTCTACTAGGCTCACCATGCAAAAAACCCCAGCACAGACCCACATGGCAGCAAGCTGGAGCTGCAGCAGTGGTGACAATGATGTGGGTGGCCTTCATAGGCCATGATCAGTGCAGTGTGGCAGCAGCCACAGCAGCAAGCAAGCAAACAAACAACCCAGGTTGGGTGGGTTGGTTGGTGAGGTCGCAGTCGCGGACACATTGGGAACCTGTGATGATCCGTTCCTAGCATCCAGCTTCTGGCAGAAGGGGGACAGACTGAAAACTAGGCTGGTGGCACACTGTGTCAGGCTGCAGGTTCTGGCAACATGGCGGGTATGTAAAAGTAAATATTTATTTTTACAGGGGACTGGGAGGGAGAAAGGACTGAAATATTGATGTGTTTTCATGTTTCTTCACCTTTGGGTGGCTTCATGACTTCATGACCCATAGGGGATGGGTATTAAATAGAATGAGTCAAGAGAAAAATCAGGACACAGCTCTTTTTGGGGGCATCAGCGAGGAAAAAATTGGTGAGCAACTGGGTAGGTTTAAGCCCAAATATGATGCTCTGCTCTGGTGTATATAAAGATGAATCTTATACATTTGAATTTTTCCTTATTTGCATATCACTACTTTTCAGTCAAAACTAATAAGTTGTACCTTTTAGAGATGTTACAGACATTCTAGAGCTGTCCTTTGCATTCTGAGACAGTTGAGTGGTATGGTAGGCACAGATTATTGGAGCCCCACTATAGTCAGGCTTATGCCCCCAGTGAAGCTGACTTCCACATCCCCATGCTCAGGCACATTATGACAAAGGGCAAGGAGACTGCAGGGATGTGCACCATTAGAAATGAATGGGGTATTTTTATTACTATTTTACACATTATTGATGGAGGTTGGAGATTAATGAAGGCCACCACTGACTAACAAGGGCCTTGTAGTAGAACAATGGCCTTCATTATTCTCCAACTCACCATCATAATGTATAAAACAGTAACAAAAATAACTCCATTCATTTCAAGGTATGCCTCAGCACTCTGACCTATTGACATCATCTCTTAAAGACTCCTGCCTTTGGCTTCCTAGTACTCAAGCAAGATACATTTTACTTGCATCTATACTTGGTGGGTTGTCTGTAGCATCATGACCATACCGGTTACAGTGTGCATGCATGCATTGAGATTGGCCATGTGGGGAGGGGGGTGTCAAGTTATTGCTGCTTTTGTGTTTGACTTTAAAGTCTGTTTGCACTGAAGCATTCAAAACTATGGAGAGAAAATAGTAGGAGTACAGGCCAGACAGAAGTAATTAAGTAGTTTTGTGGGTAAGTTTGTGTATTGGGGTGGGGTAAAACCACATGTGTTTCCATTGGTATGTGTGCTACAGTTCAAATGTGAAACTGAGATGAGTAAGAGAAGAAAAAAAACTGAAAAGTATAACAGTGGCTACAAGTATGCCATGCATGCAGATATAGTCAGATACAGTATGTATTGAAGTACAAGCAAACCATATGTTTGCAGACAGTATGGCTTAGTGGTTAAAGGCACTGAACTACAAACCAGAAGACTTGGAGGCATGAAGACCTGGGTTTGAATCTCAACACCCACTTGTGTATGGTGTGATCCTGAGCAAGTCACTTAACTTTTATGCGTGCAGTTATCAGTGACCACTTGCTTTTTGCGCATGCCACATACATGCAGTCTTTCCCAATTTAAAATAAAATCATGATTTCCCACACTTGTTTGCTGCACGCATGCCATATGCATGCAATCGGTTCCAATTTAATATTTAAACTATGCTTGCAGCATGCATATCACTTTGGTAGTTTTATGTGCAGCATGAAAACATTTCATACAATTATTTCTGGAAGGGAAGTGACTATGTGTGCAATGTGCAAAGTAATTGCTTACCCCATCCCTACCACTAAGATCACCAGATCAACTGCCCACCAGTCTCTCCTATTTCCTAGATGCTGGACATCACAAGACCAGCGTTCCTTTACTACAGAGATCCTCAGTGGTTCAATTCACTGAACTATGAAGACTCAACACTACAAAATTGGGTGCCTTCAAGACCAAGCTAAAACTGACCCTTGTGGCTAACAGTTCTTGTTCCTGCTTCACTGATATCTGCTACTTGCACCCCTAGGGTCTGCTGAATACTTTTCAGTGACCTGGCTGCATCATCCTGTCCTTGGTTCTCCTTATGCCCACTCTCCCTACCTCCCTTCCTTTGATAGTAACCCCACTTTTCCCTCTCCTCCCATCCCACCCTTAAAGTATATATGCTTGTCTTTATGTGGTCTGCACCTCCCTTACCTCTCCCCTTATAAACTGCCCTATCCTACCTCCCTCTCTAGCCTCTCTCACCCACTATGTATTATATACTTTTTATTTGAGAATCCAACGCTGTTATCAATTCCAGGCACTGTTTTCCTATGTCATTTCTGCTACTGTTACCATTAACTAAATTGTATTTATCCTCTCATGTATTTTATCAATGTATAGTTTTAGTTATACTGGTTTTTTGTAATTTCAGTTTACAGTAGTATTCCTGGGTCTGTATGTTACCTCCACCACTGACATGGAACCTTTGTAAATGAGTGCCTGTGCTCAAAGGTACTAATCTGAGATCAAAATAAATGGGACTATGTGTGCAATATGCATACTAAAGAGACTGTGAGCTGGATTCAAGAGTTTTCTGAAGGTGCAAAACCCTCCCAAGTCCACAAAACTGCTGTAGTTATGGAAACAAAGGGAATTTGCACTGAGTGCTATTCACATAACCCCTGCAGCTGCAGAAAAACACTACAGAACATGGAAAAGTGCAGCTGCGAAGTCTCTGAGGAAAAAAGGTGTGAGATAACTCAGGCACGCCCCTGAAAAGCTATTCACAACCAGTTTTTTTCTGCAGTTGCAGAAAAAATTTTGCATACGGTGGAATAAGGTGTAACTCTCCCTCAGCAAACTGCAGTAGTACCCCAACAACTGGAATCAATTAAGGTGGAGGTGAGGCACAGGTAATAGCATCTAAATGAGCATAGCAGTGGCTGATGTTACAGCAATAACAGCATACATTGCCTAGATATGGCAACAAGCAACAACCACCAGACCCAGTGCAGCCCATGACGGAGCCCCACAGGCAGTAGAGCCTGACCAGCATGCAGCGAATGCTACCTCTGCAGGCAACAGGAACAACCCAGGGAGGGAGGACCAGCAGTGGCAGTCAGCCACTGTGGTGCAATGCTATTATGGGTACCTGTGGTGCTGCAGTGGTCCCAGTTGAGGACTGGTTGCGGTATCTTTGTAGGTGCTTTCAGCTTCATGCTATGGCAGCAATGTTAAAGTCTGCTGCTCCATCTGATTAGGTTCACTGTTACTGTGCCTCCTAAGCTATTTCTGTAGCAGCGGATCCACAGTTGCTGATTTTCAGCACTTGCTCAATTTCGCCAGCTGCAGAGATTTTACGGAATTCCACACCTGCTCAAAATTTCTTTCTGAATATCACACAACTGCATTTCTGCAGTGCTGCACGCCTTTTCCTGCAGCTGTCAGATTTTGGCTTTCTTTGTGAATCCTGCCCTGTGTGTGCAATATGCAATTAAAGGAACTGTGTGTGCAATGTGCAAGCTAAAGTTACTGTGTGAATATGCAAACTAAAGTTACTGTGTCTGCATTGTTCATTTCAAAACAAAGTGGCAATGAACTATAAAACTGTGACTTCTGTAAACTTTTTGCACTAGTACAGTACCTCCCCTGCTGTCAGCACTCAGCTAATACAAATGTGCTGTTTACAACTTTGCAAAAGTACCTTGTCTAGAGTTGAAATGTATCACAAATTCCTGGCAATGTCAGTCAAATCTGAGGGCTAGATATTCAAAGGTCCCCAGGCGCACAGCACAAGTGTCTGGGCAGTGCATCCCAGTTGAGTCACCCCACAAAACTGCCATATTCAGCCAATGTGCCACAGGATACACCAGCAACTGCCACTGAACATATCATGGTTGTGCTATAGCACAACCACACATGTGCAGCACAGAAAGGCAGGACAGAATATGGCAAGTGGAGCAGGCCTGCTTGAGACTGAGCAACATATCAGTGCCCAGGTGGGCCATGGTGAACAGAGTGGTACTGCACAGGAGCAGAATGGGCACTGCACAGCACAGCAGGGGCACAGGATATGACAACACACACAAAGCATGCGCTGTGCCCAGCACACACTGATGGCATGGCACTGATAAGACATGGATGACAGGACAGAACACTTGGGAAGGCAATGGACAACATGGCTAACACAGGCACTGGTATAACAGTGCCATTTAGCCAGATGTGCAAAGGCCACATAGGGTGCACACGGCCAGGAGCACACAATGTGGGAAGCTGTGCAGCATGCCACACAGTGCAAACACTGCAGAATGCTCAGCACTGGGGTTAGACACACTGAACATGCAGCTGTGGGCAACAGGGTGTCAGCACAGAGCCACCACAGAGATGACCATGGCAAGCAGTGCAGTGGCCTGTGTCGGCAGACAGGAGGTCATGACTACGGCACAAACAGGCAAGTCATGCAGGCCAAGGGGCAGTGGCCAGTGTAAGCAACAGAACAGCAGACACTTAATACAGCAGAGACTGACCACAGACACAGAAATGTCCATTATAAAATGCTTTAATACAACATATAGGTAAAAGGCAACTGAAATATGCAACAATAACAAGAACAGCAACAAAACCTCAAAACAGGGGATGATAAGGGTACAGGGAATGTGGGTGAGGTGGAGAACTGTAGGTGATGTAACAGGGAGGGAGCGATGTAGGGTGCATAAAATAAAGTTTGGGCACCGGCAGTCTGTGGCTACACACAAGTTCTCATAGTTCCTGGTCCCGTCAGGAGAGCAGTTGATCTTACTCAACCCCTGAGCACCACCGTCTGCTCCTGTATGGCACACAGAATTGACCCCAACTGCCTGAATATCACCCCTGCTTGTGATGTATTGTAGTCAATGTCCCCGCGGGAGCCTTGAATCTGGTCTCATCTTCTGCCTCCACACCAGCCCTCACCACATGGGCACCACCCTCTGCAGGCAGACCTGTGCGATGAAACAAAGGACATGCACTCAGTGCCACAATCTACACAGGCTTGCCCCAGGAATGATGCACACAGGACATTGATGGGACACAGGCACGGACTCAACAACCCACCTTGCACATGATATGCCCGGCGAACAGCAGTGAAACAGTGCCACAGTGACCCAACTGTGGACAGTGCAATGTAATGGAAGCAGGTAAATGCAATGGATATTGCCATGGGACATGATGCCATGCCATGCCACACATGCACACACACACACACACACACACACACACACACACACACACCTTATATAGCCAATAGCCATGTGCACCATGTCTGGAGGCACTGTGAACCATTCATGTGTCATGCCAGGCACCCACAGTCCTGATGGCACACAGACAATGCATCGGACACACATGGGCATGGTGCACAGCAGGACCACCTCATGGTGCCAGGACAAAGGCCACAGTGTGCTGACTGGCACAAATGAGGCACTACCTGGCTAGTGGCCATGTGGCTGTGGTGGACCAGGATGCCCTTACCACCCACACCCACCACAAACAGAACATTACAAGAACAGAAAAGCACACCTACCTTCTGCAGGTTGAGATGGCATCCTGCACATCCCAGCACCAGCTGCCCACGGTCCCCTGGACCTACCATGTTCATGGCCCCTGTCCACCACCCACTGGTGCTCTTCCCAGCCTGCAAGGAGAACACATTGGAAGGGAGACATTAGCAGCATGCTGACACCACCTCTAGCCCTCCCACCAACAATACACACAACCCCAAACCCTCAGTACCCACAGGATACAGCAACACCAACCCCCTCAAGTACAGGAACAGCATGCCACCTATGGAAGAGTGAGCAAACATTGTACATACCTGGTCATGGCACATCACCCCTGTGGCGTGCTCTGCAGCATCCTCTGCTGCTCAGGATCCTCCTCTGCAGGTCTCTGTATTGGTGCCTGCACAGTTTCCCAGTGTAAGGTATCCTGTCCTCCTTACGAGCCTGTTGCCCACATTGGCCCAGACCTGGGACCTAGCCTCCTGCAAGGCCTCAGCACCAACAGCTGGCCCTCCACAAGCTGCACCAATGCCACAAGGTTGCCCAGCTCAGTGTCACTCCAATTAAGCTCCCATGGTCCTGCTACCCCTGCACATGCCATTGTGTACACAGTGTGCTGACAGTGACACTTCAGCATGAAGCACTTGCACCATATGGCCTGCTCGTGGCCGATGTGCAATGGAGCCGCATGTGATGGCCTGTGCAGCAAACAGATGCACAATGCCAATATACGCTATGCAGTCCATTGCACATCAGTGCCCATGCACATTACGCAATGCTGGGTGGGGAGCACAGGGTCAGGTCATCGCGCGACGCGATGCATGACCGAATGTTGGCCAACTTGAGAAGAGTGAAACATGCTGCACATCAGCCAACAGAATCATGCATCAACATGTACATGTGCGTGCAACAGCACAGTGCATACCCTCTGCACATGATGTGCACACTGCATTCTATTGCACATTGTGATGATGCTGCTATGTGTAATGTGTTGCTATGTAATGGCTGGTTGCATTGCTGCACATGGCCAGTTTGTGCCAGAGAACCGCATATGCTTGAAGATGTGTAATGCAAAAGACATAGGCCCAATTAAATGTGTGGAGCAAATTGAGATAGGCTGGGCTGAAATGAGCCATATTCAGCCAGGATATGTAAACTGCCTCATTGCCCAATCCTAGTGCAAGCCCTACATTAGCATCTCATTATAGGCTGCACATACCTTAATTTGCATGTGCTGAGCTGTAAATGGACTGCTCTGTGTCACCACACACCACTGGTGACCAGCAGGTACTGCACCTTGGAGGATTGTTTACCATAGCTCCGCTGTTTATGGGTCTCTGGCCAGGAGGACTCCATGCCTGGGAGTGGTGCAGTATCACTGTGTACTGTGCTAATGGTTGTCACACTTCCAAACCACAGGCACTAGTATGGCAGCGGAGGAGGAGGTGAGATGGAGGAGACATCGAACTTCATGGATGATGAGCTGGGAGCCCTTGTCAAGGCATATATAAGGATGGAGGACCTCCTGTCAGGTAAGACAGGCATGTGGCAGCAGAGGACACAGGGATGGGATGCAGTGGCACAGGCGGTGAACGCCCATGGAGTGTACAACTGCACCCCACAGGAATGCATGAAGCCCACGAATATTGAGAGGACCAGGACCAGGTAGCACCGGGCCACTATGCAGGCATCCCTGCATGCCACGGGGTGGGCCATGAACCTTGTCACCACTAACTGCATTGGAGGAGGTGCTCACTTCCACACTGTCCCGGGCATCTGTGGAGGGCATTCCTGGAGGTGGCTTCTAGATAGGTGCAGACCCTGCACAGCACTGTGAGTATGCATGTGTCACATTGTCTGTCTTGCTGTGTGCTGTGATCCTGGGGTGTACAGGACATGCCACACATGGATGCACATACCACCATTGTATGTCCCTCATGGCCTTGCAGTGTCGCCCATGCAGCCTATGTGTGCTGCCTGACTGGCTTTGACACCAGGGACATCTGCCTGCTGAGGTGGTGTGGGCAGTGGTGGTCACTGTCCACCTGTGTTCATGTGCCATGTTCCTGAATGTCAGCAACACATGATGCTGCAATGCACCACTGTGGACAGTCAATGTGCCGGTGTGCCCGCACACAGGCGGAAGTGCCCTTGCGGTGGGCCTGTACACGCCATGGTCTGGCAGTCATCCACATCACAGAAACATGCATGCATGGCTTTTCATCATGTAATGCACATGGTGGTGTGTGTGACACAGGCCACAGTGTTGGTGCATGAATTGTGTGGCAGTGTCCGCATAACTGTGCTTCATGCCACATGGTCCCATGTACACCTCTCAATGAACATCCATGGAAATGCTGCTCTGACCATGCATACCTGTCTGCCTTACAGTGCCATCATGCCTCAGGGGAGCTGAAGGGCACAGCGATAGGTGGAGGGACAGGTGAAGGAGGTGGAGGAGAACCAAGACCATCAACATTGGCTGGGATTGTGGCGGTGTGGGCAGGAGCGGCCTGTTCCAGGACCTGCTGAGATTTGTGGGTCTGAACACCCTGCCTGACATTGAGTTGCCAGATGACCTTACGGTGCTGGCATCAGCCTTGGAGGAGGAGGAGGATGGTGATGATGATGATTACACACAGTTTGAGGTGACCACACACAGCAGTGCCACTGCCACAGCGCAGTTGGCCATACAGATTGCAATGGACAGGGTGAGGCACCCACACCCACACACAGCCCCAGATGGGATGGTCCAATGACTACCACACCTGCAGCAGTTTTGGCGGCCGAGTTAGGGGTGTGGCTGTGGGGACAGGGCCATCACCCTGGAGCAGCAGGACATTGTGCATCAGCAATATGCCACCTGTGCACACAACATGACTGTACAGGGACCCACTGTGCCTGCCCACGCACAGTCCCCACCTTAACAGCAGCCAGCCATGCAGCATACACAGGCTGTGGATGTTGCACTGCAGGCTGGTACACCAACTGCCTGTTGGCACCCCCAGGGCATGTCCCCAGCTGATGGGCTTGACGAGCACACCCCACTCCTGCGGGCCTCCGTGGGGCATCAGTGTGTTCTTAGGGAGGTGTGTCAGGGCTGCATGTGCAGATGGGCATCATGGATGACCATGCTCATGGCCACCCCAGCTGGTTGACTAGATATGCCAACTCTGGGTGGATGCTGTTGGTGAGATTTTTCAACTGTGATAGGACATGACTGTAGGCTTTGAGAGGATAGCACAGGCCATCGAGGTGGGCTGTGCTGCCCTAGCACCCACAGATGCAGGAGGGCCCATCACACATTGCGTGAGTGACACCAGCACTCCTGCCTCACAGCATAGCATGGTCCCATTGATTCTGACACCATCCCCTGCCTCAGGTATCCCCAACACCACTGGATCCCATCAGGACTTTGCAATGAGACACCCATGAGCACACTGTCACTGTCCCATGGGTCTACCCTGCTACCGTGGTTGGGTCCCCTGTCGATGCGGTTCCACCCCAGAGGGGGGCATACATCATGGATGTGGCTGCCCACATGTCCGGCAGCCATGGTAGGTCACAGTGATCCTACCTGTGTGCAGTTGTCATGGCACAGTCACCATCCAGCCATTGTTTTCACACACCCTGCTGTCTGTTCCCAGGTCCATATGGGGTACATCGCGTTGGCATGTGGCTTGCATGTCCATGTTGTCTGTGTGGTATTCCAGGCTTGTGGTGGGGCACTGCTGCTGTGTTGTCTTGCATGGGCATGGTTAGTGCAGCCTTGTGTGTCTGCTGTGCATTGTCCACTGATCCATGCCATACACCGCTGTGCCCATGTAGACCCAGACATGACAGTTCAACTGTGGCCACACCTGCATGTGTGTGTACTCCGCCACTGTGGACCTGTCAGCCATGCTACATGTGCCAACCTTCACGTTATCTGCCCATTCCCACAGGACATTGCCCAACCCCACATTATTCCACTCTGTTACCCACCTGCGGTCTCCAAAGTGCTCCTTCATGATCGTGTCCCTGTGCCGCTGCACCCTGGCTACCAGCTGTGGGTCCCTACAGTCATGGCATTTCCTGCCCACCCCTTGCCTATGGCCCCTCATCCTCAGAGCTGTTGCCCGACTCAGCCTGGACATGGATTCCACGGGTCTATGACCATGTTGTGTAGCATGCAACAGGCCAGGAATATGCCACAGGCATTCTCTGGGCTGTACAGTAGGGCACTGCCAGACCTGTCCAGGCATCTGAATCTCATTTGGAGCATGTTGTACACATGCTCAATGATGTTCCATGTCGTGGCTTTGCCTCATTGTGCGGTTCTCTGGCACAGTTGTGAGCGCTGTCATATCTGGATAAGCATCCACAGCCGTGGGGGTATGCACAGTCACCTGTTGAAGTGAGAAAGTGTAATGTGTACATCTGTCATTTACAGGTTTACTACAGCCAATGTTACTGCATGTCAGCCATTGCTTTAGTGGCCCCCACCTGACTCTCACCCACAGCACACAGGCCATGCACACATCATCACATCATTGTGTGCACTGCATGTGTGTTGCATGCAGGTACATGCCTGGCATGCCCTTGCCACATGGCCTCCTGTGAATGTTTCTCCTAACTAAAATTACTCTCCTTCTCTCTAATTCCCCTTATGTCCCGCCCATCTTTACCCCCCACTATCTCCTATCTCCTCCCTTTCTTTTTCCCACTATTATCTACATTCTCTCCATAGCTTCCTACATGTATCTACTAACTCTCCTGGCAGTTTCTAATTTATTCTAGTGAACTGTATTACAACTGTTTTTTATTGTACATATATTCTTGAATAATATGCACAAATTACTGTAACTTAACATACATACTGTGAATCATTGTCCATATTACAGTAATTCCATATGAAAGCTTTAATGTACCCGACAAAGCCTATGGCTGCTTGAAACTACTGTACTTGTTATTGTCCTCACTATGTTCTGTATTGTTTCCGATGTGGAACCTTTGTAAAAGAGCCTTGACTCAAAGGTGTCTTCAAAATAATAAATCAATAAATAAATAAATGAATAAATGCTATGTCCTCCCACGGCCAGGCACTGTATTCACGTGTCCTGCCCCTGCTGGTGACAGCCACTATCCTGTCCAGGTGTGCTTCTCTGTAGCGTTGCGGTGCCTGTGTTGGGCCCATGCCCTGTGCCACTGCATGCCTGTACACATGTGGTTGTGATGTGTGTCCGGACATGCCAGCACACACCTGCCACATGTGGTTCATAGTGCAGTGGGCCATTACGGCCCATGGTGCTACTTGCCTGTTTGGCATGGTGAGCCCTGTCTGTTTTCCACACAGTGATTATGCACACTGTATTGTGTGCCACTGTGTGCTGTGTGGGCCCATTGTCATGCCCCATTCACCCACTAGGTGGCCAGTGGGTATCACCCTCTCTTGAAAAGGCAGCACAGGGCTGACTAGTCCCAGATGTTGGCATCATGAGCACTTCCAGGGTGCGGGCACACACATTGGTATGCGCCATGTGGCATTGCACACCACCTGGCAGTTTACGAAGTGGTATCCCTTCTGTTGATGTATGCCACCCTCTGGGCCACTTGGTACATGTGTTATTACATGGGTGAAGTCTATGGCCTCTAGCACACCTGGCATGGACACCACCCTCTGGAACTGCTGCATGGTTTCTGTCCACTCTGCCTGTGTGCTTGGGAATTTGATGTACAACAAGCATACCGGCAGCAGGCAGTGAGGGACTGGGTGAAGACGGGATGTGGTGGACTGTGTGATGCCAGTGGTGTCACCCACCAGCATCTGGAAGGTGCCCATGGTGAATAGGCACATTGCTGCTGTCACCTTTGTCTCCACCATCATGTCATGACTCCTGTGTGTTGGTGCCTGCAGGTCATCAATGAGCAGCTCACAGAATTGTCTCAGCAGTGCCCTGTTGAGTCTGTACTGGCCCATGCACTCTATGTCACTCAGGTGGTCAAAGTGACATGGGTGAGGTACCTTCTCTGCTGGGCATTCCGCTTATGGGCTCTTCCACATCCATGATGTTGTTCCTCCCATCTTCTCACTCTTCTCATAATTGCTGCCATCAAGAAAGCTGTCCCATCCATGGCTACTATGCTGATCTCTGCCTGTGGGTGGACTGCACTTAGGCATGCTTTTATATCCCTATCTTTGTACAGTGCATCTGCAGATTGCACCATGGATGCACAGTTCATCTTGCTGAATATGTGGCTGCACAGCACATTCATGGGAATGCCTCCACATGCGCCACATATATTATATTTCCGCCAGGCACATACGGCTTTGCACTGTGCATCCCTGTTCTTTCAATATTGCACTGCGGCTCATCTTCTGGTTTGCGCTGGCACATCTCAGGTTGTGCAGGGCATCTGCTTTGAATATCTAGGCCCAAATTCATAGTCCTTGTCCTATGGATGTGAAGGACAGCCATACTATTTAATCTGCTTGCAGTCATGGTGGATCTCAAATATGTGTTCAGTTGATGAAGAGCTGAAAGGATATTTCAGCTGCTGCTTTGAGGGTGAAATTGTTCTTTGAATTTGAATAAGCTTCAGGACCTCAGAGTACAGATCATTGGCATCACCAAGCTGTTGCATACTTTGAGAAAGTTCTTCAACTGTGGAAAGTTTTTTTTTCCCAATTTATTTCTGCCAGCATTGGTAGCTGCATTCTGAATCTCTGTGTGTCAGTGTCCAGCGAATGATGCTGGACTGTTTGTTAAACTGTATCCAGCTCTACTGGTTTACCATTCATCTGTTTCAGGAGGAGGTCTTCAGTTTTCTGAAAATTTCAAAACACTGCTGCTCAAATCTGGATTTGACAGATGTTGTTAAGGTATCCAGAAACTCCATGTAAATTGGACGAAAATAGTCACATGAGTTTTTAAAAAGAAACAGGAGTTGACCCATTGTCTAAGCATCTAGGTGGCCTTTTGAATGCAAGACTACTGGATCAGAAATCTCCAATTTCCTTGCTTCTTCTGTGCTTTGCTGCCACAAGACAGCAAAGATTTTCTCAGTCCATAGTTCTGGCAGGCAGGAAGTCAAATGTTCTGATTCAGTTTTAGTGCTAACTGCAGTTGGATCTTTTCATTGCAAAACGTTGCCAGTCTCTTCACATGGTGAAAACACCAGTGCAGCCATCTTAAAAAATGTTGGAAACTGCTGAAGAAGCCAATCTAGTTCATTTGCATTACTTCCAGCTTCACTACAATCTACTGCAGCAATTTCTTCAAGCGAATAGATGATAGAATTGTACTTGGCAAGGACAGTTTCAAATGCAGATGTTCTGACTGTCCATCTGGTTGGACATAGTGGGCGCAAACCTTTATTGCGTCCACTGAAGTTATCTTTAATTTTTCAAAGATGCCAAGTTTTTTGCAAAACCTTTTATAGTGTTGTTGATCTTCTGACATGCTGCAAAGAATCTCTCACCAATGGCAGATCTACAATGCCAATTCAATAAAATATGTCTGCAATGTTACAGCAATGGCACTATGTTGACTGCAATTGTAGTCGGCATTAATGCCGTCAGAAAACAAATTTGCTTTTTTCCAGTGGAGCCTTTCGCACCTCCCATAATTTATTATAATCAACTCCCGAGTTGGAACTGACCGGGAGGGGTGCAAGTCTGGGGAAGCAGTGCTGGTCCTGAGTGGACTTTACAGCGATCTTTCAATCTTGTTGGTATCGATGAGATTGCTGTAAAGTTGTTGCTGCAGCATCAGCCCATGACCAATAGCACACAATGTGAGGAGTCTTGTAAATCCAGGTTTAAACTGTGAGCACAGCAGTGGACATATAATGCATTAGGACACAGCTGATGAATCTTTGCTTGCACAAGATTAATTTTCCCAGCTATATAACTTGCCCCATCATAGCACTGACCCCTACAGTTTTTGATGTCCATATCCAGTCTTACCAAAACATCAAGAATTATGTTTTTAAGTGTTTCAGCATCTGTTAATGATGAACTCTTCATGTATTACAAAGGTTTTCTATTGCAGTACCACAAACATACAGATACCTGTTCTTTAGTAGAAGTCTATGGTTTTGTCCACCATTATAGCAAACCATTTTGCTTGTTTTGTTTCTCCCACAATGCCTTTTACAATTTTATGAGCCATCAGTTGCAGAAATGTATTTTGTATATCATGAAAAGACAGTTCTTCTTTCTTTGATCCATCTTTCCAGCAGAGGGACATCCAAACTCTGACGCTAAGTACTGTCATGAAGTTTCCTGAATCCTCTTTATGATCCCTAATAGGTAGCCCTTGCTGACCCAAATACTGTAGCATTGTGAGAATTACCATCACAGCCTTTTGTGATATTTCTTGTTCTTTAATAAGTCCCTATGAAGATCAGCCTTTATGGTGGTCCCCTCACATAATTGTTCCTCTTTTGACTGCCTCACAGTGAGCATTTGAGTCTTCATGCTTTTCAATTTTCAGATGATTTTTTCAGTTGGAGAACCCTGTTGCTATGAGTGCAGGATCACAGTATTTTGAAAAGGACATCAGCTTTAGCTTACTTACCATTGAACAAGTATGACACAGCACGCTACTGTTGTTATCTTTGTTCCAGCAACCACTGCCATTTGTCAACCTGAATGGCCTTGAAGCTTTAATCAATTTTGGAAATTTTAATGTTGGAAACTCCATATCTTGAGGCTGGTAAGGTTTAGACATAACAGTGGAATGTTGAAGGCCATTAGTATTACATGAAACCTCTGTAGTCATTGGTGCCTCTGAGATTGCTAAGGGTTTTGCCACCTCAGATGCCCTAGCCACCTCAGATGTCCTAGTCACCTCAGACACCCCAGATGCCTCAGACACCCTGGCCACTTCAGACATCCTGGCTGCATGAGACACCCTAGCTGTCTCAGATGCCCCAACAGCCTCCAGCTGCCCTAGCTGCCTCAGATGCCCCAGCAGCCTCAGATGCCCCTAGCTGCCTCAGCTGCCCTAGTTGCTTCAGGTGCCTAGCTGCCTCAGACACCCTGGTCACCTGCAATGCTTTTGCCATCTCTGATGGTTTTGTTGCCTCCTCAGATGTTTTGCTGCCTCTGATGCCTTTGCTGCCTTTCATTGAAACTAACTGTAAAGGTCCCCTGTTTTTCTTTTGTTCTCCATGATCTTTCTACTTTCAAAACTGGCTTCCAGTTGTCTTAAAAATTATCATGCTTTTAGTTACTCAAAAGGCCAACCCACATTTGTTTCAGTAAAATAAATCACCATTATTCACAACAACCAAGTTCATGATATTTATCCAAAATACTCCATTGAACATAGAATGACACAACCACAACAAATTACCAGGCAGTGATGTGCAATTGTGCAATTACTTAACAAAAAAGACAACTTGAATCAGACAATATGGATTCACAGTTACACTTAAGAAATACAGGTAGAGCCGCCACCACTGCAAGTAAGTTTTCAGAGACAGAGAAACAAAGATTTCTTTCAGGGGACAAACAATAGGTAGACTGCACAACTGCTGGATTAAGATTAATTCACAAACACTCCTTTTAGAACAACATATTGTATATACACACAATTCCACCACATTACCAGACAAAACAGAAACAACAAACAATCGGAACATAACAATTGTGAATATTAATTCACAATTATTCCTTATCATACTAATAGTCATCACCATTGAGTTTTCAAGAAAATGCTGCATGCAGGTATTCCTCCAAGCATCAGAGGAAGTAACAAAGAAGAAGGAGAGGTTGAGGAGGTGGGTAATGGGGATGGAAAGGGCAGGTGCCGGAGTTTGGAGTCGAGACAGTCAGGATTGTGCCTTTGTAGGGTTAAGAGCAAGAAGGCTCTTGAGGGAGTGTAGCTGGAGTGGTGGGTGAGAAACAGAACAGTGCATGTGTGCAGGTTTGAATTTCACATCTGCACTGTCACTATGTGATCCTCCCTCAACAAGTTTTGTAAAGCAGCATGTCGCTAAACTCACTGTGGTAAAAGTTGTGATCCTGTACCTTCTTATTCTGCTTTACATTGCCCTTTTCCTCTTATCATTCATGTCTTTACTCCTACCTTTAAAATGTACTTTAGCATTTTGTTCAGGTTTTAAAATTAAAAGGTGGTCTCAGCAGTATCTAAATGCCTGAAGTCCCATGAAATGAGGGAGCAGTGTGCTGCATAAAGGGTATAATCTGGAAATTTTAAACTTGTAGTTTTTGTCAAATAGCTACTGAAATTCTGTAATACAATGCCCAAGTCTGTGGCCAAACCAAAACATTCAATTTAGTTCAACATACACATAGTTACCGAGCCCAGAAAATGTAGCAAAATCCAAAAGAAATAGTAAATGTGATTTTGCAAGTGATGGCTTAAAGAGGAACTCTCATCAATCTGCAGATAAAACACAGTTCCTACAGGTCCTGATTAGCAAAACACACTAGCAGCACATTTTTAAATACCTTGCACTGTTCAAATGGTAAAGTTTATCTGGGTGATCCTGCAACCCTCCAGCCACCATTACTGTCCCAAAGTCTTGAAACAAACGCCAAAAACAGATAATTACATTTTCTATCACAGGACTGCAGTGTGCATATTTATGAAACATGTTTAAACAGAAGAGAGAAAGAAGTAAGTGCCTCAACTGGGACTTGAATGCAGGCCACCTGAATACCGTTCCAGCTGCACTACAGCTGCACCACCAAGGCAACTGGAAATGCACCATCATGGAGCACATTACTCTTTCTTCAGGCACAACTTGGTACTGCACAGATAATTACATTTTCAATCACAAGAGTGCAAAGTACATGTTTATAGAATGTATACAAACAGAAGAGAGAAAGATGAAGTGCCTCAGCTGGGACTTGAACCCAGGCCTCCCAGAGTACCATTCTTGTTGTGCTACCAGCTGCGCGACCAAGGCAACTGGAATCTGACCTGTTCCCAGCATATTACTCTTTCTTAATTCACAACCTGGTGCTGTACAGATAATTACATTTTCAATCACAGGAGTGCAGTATGCATATTTTGGAACACATACAAACAAAGAAAGAAGAACGTACCTCAGCTGGAACATGAACCCAGTTCACCCGAGTACCATTCTGGTTGCACTACTGAGGCAACCAGAACCTGGCTTGTCATTGAGCAATGGACAATATAGTGCTGCACAGATAATTAGTTTTTCAATCACAGAAGTACAATGTGCATATTTAGGAACACATGAAACAGAAGAGAGAGAGAAATGAGTGCCTCAGTTGGGACTTGAACCCAGGCTGTCTGGAGTACTGTTCTAGTTGTGCTACCAGCTGTACCCCCAAGGCTACTGGAACCTGGTCTGTTCCCAAGCACATTACTCTTTCTCTAATGCACAACCAGGTGCTGCACAGATACTTACATTTTCTATCACTGGAGTGTGGTATGCATATTTATGGAACACATGTATACAGAAGAGAGAAGAAGTAAGTGCCTCAACTGGGACTTGAACCCAAGCCACCCAGAGTACTGGTCTGGTTGTGCTACCAGCTGCACCATCAAGGCAACTGGAACCCATCCTGTCCCTGAGCACATTACTCTTTCTCTAATGCGCAACCTGGTGCTGCACAGATAATTACATTTTCAAGCACAGGAGTGTGGTGGGCATATCTACGGAACATAGACAAACAGAAGTGGCACTGGGCATGTGGAATGCTGGCTGTGCCATGTGGTCGTCTGCATGGTGCCCTGTACCCATGCGCATTGGGTCTGTAGGGGCTCTGTCTATGCCGCCCTGTTCTCCGTGTTGCACTATTGATGTTGTTGCACCTCCTGTGGCCCCGCAGCTTTCAGTGGGTGGGTCTGTGGGTGTGCAGTGTGTGGCACTGCCAGACTGTGCTGTGTCAGTTGGTGATTCTGGTCCCCTGTGGCTTTATGGTTTAGCGCTGTTCTTTCTGGTGACCTCCTGTTGGCGCTCACATTGACAGCACTGCGCTGTTGGCACCCTGACCACCAGGAAACATCAGCATTTTGCCTTTTTAAACAAAAACAAAGTTCTGCCCTCCTGAGTTTCTCCCCATCCCCTAAGTCCACCCCCACTGGAGTTTGTTATATAAGTTCTGTGTGTGTGTGGGGGAGACTCCTGAAAAGCACAAGAAAGCCCATTGTTCAGAATAGCATCTGATGTTTGTGGGTTTACCTATAGCAAGGCAACAGTTACTGTGCTGACATCCCCGACAGTGACAGACACAATGCTGAGTGTCAGCATTGTACTGTTGGGGATGTCGTCATGTTTTCTTTGGGGGCTGTGCACCTGAACAACCCATGGGAGCTCTGCTCCCCACACCCCGATCTCTAAATATACAACTCTGAGTTGGACTTGTCTCAGAGAGGAGGAAACACTGGGAGCTGCACTGTCAGTGTCAGTGGGGACCATCACAGTGACCCAATGCTTTCAGCTGAAATCTTTCACTGTGATCATCTTCACTGTGGTGGTGTCGCTCTATGATCGGTACACCCTGTTTGTGTAGGTCGGTGTTTTACCCAGCCTTATTTCAGTGCATGCCATTTTGGCTGTGGCATTTATTGCTGCACTGTTGTTTTTTTCACCGACATGACCCTGCTCCCCATCTGTAATCTATTGCATACAATTTTAGATAAAATCTTAAAACTGGAATTCAGAAAACTAATGTCTCCAACTGGTCAAAGATGCAGAATCCGCTTTTTTAACACAGAAAATAAATAATACCCTACCAAATGTTGGAGAGGAGCTGACAGAATCCAACAAATACTGAAAATGTGGTGTAAAAACAGATAAAACATTCTCAAGAACCTTATAAAATCATCAGGTGTCCCATTTATCCCAGGATAGGAACCTTTGCTTAACCCTTGAATAACTTGTTTAACCTTCTCAACTATAAGTCTGATTATCAGATTGTGAATGGTCTGATCTGAAAGTGGTCAAATAATCATAAACAGAAAACCTACACTTCAGTCTCTATGATAGGAACTGTTCCAACAGTGTCTTGTTCAAAATCCTCCACCACTTCTAACATACTTGTCTTTGATGTCAGTTTCATGAAAACTGTATACTCCTTCAATGATTGCTGGCAGATAATGGTCCCTGAAAGGGTTGTTTTAGTACCCTTTTTGCTTCATAAATAGTGAATAAGCTCTTTTGTACTGGTTTCCTCTTTCTAATTTCACCTCATCAATTTGTGTTCTATCAGAAATTTTATCAATTGCTGTTTTAGAATATAACCAATATAATTTATCTCTTAATCTTAGTTATTTCAAGTAGTTAGCTCTGACCCTTCTTCATCCATATTGTTCTAACAATTTCCAAATTAAAAGCTTTGTGTCCTCCCACCAAAGTAGCGGGTTGTCATTTAAAAAAAACACTAAATATCTAGCAACAAAAGTTTCTGCACTGCTTCCCACTTCAGGCAACTCCAACATGGAAATGTTCATGCTCCACGGCCTTCCCACATTTTAGAAGAAGCAATATTGTAAAGGAATGTACCCTGTAGCAATAAATGATCTAAACATTCAATGGAAGTCAGGTGAAAAGATGTCATTTTCAAAGATGAGTATGTAAAAGAATAATCCATTCATGTGGACAGTGAATTCCGACAATAAGTGGCTCCCCATGGCATAGAGAGGCCTATAAGCATCCCTTTAGTTTGTCAGATGAAGCATCTGATGCAGAGCATGAACATCACAATACACTTTTTTCCTGTCATTCCTTTCTAAGCAGTCAACCTTTGAATTTAAATCCCATTCCCCACCCAATACATGTCTCCCAGTATGTAAATATGCAGTAATATTACCCAATAGTGTCACCAGCCCTGATTTTATCTGATGAGCATACAAATTTATGAGTCAAAACTGTTCCCCACTACATCCAATATCTACTAATAATGCCCTGTCTGGGCTTAAATCCACCAGTCATGTAATGTGAAACTGAGTACCCCTAAATATGATGCCCACCCCATCTGCTATGTCCTTCCCAAAAGTCCAGTAAGATGGATTATACAATGGCAAAAAATGCTGACCTTTGATTGGTCAGTCTGAGACTGGACCCATGATGTTATCCCAGTACCACATCACGGGTCTAGTCCCAACACAAAAGACCGCGATTAACTGAAAATCACTGCATGCACCAAGTTTCAGTACTTCCCACTCTGCACCCAACTTCACTCACTCTGCAGCCACCAGCCATCTTCAATGTCCCAAACCCCCAGCATAAACAAAACCAACAACAACCTTCTCCTATCAAAAAAACATGCAGCTAAACACCGAATTACCATCGGTTCACACCGAGCGAGACGAGAGCGCAAGCGTAGTCTTTACACAGACTGCGTTGTTGTTAGCCTCACTGGCCACTTTTTTTTTCTCTTTGTTAATTTTTTTCAGATGGACTGTAAAGCTTAAGAAATATTCTCTACCTCCTTTCCTTTGGTTTCAGACATCCACACAGCACTGAGGTATGGGGGCAGTCCGATAATAGAGCAGAAGAACTGTAATAAAAAAAAATGGTCACGCAAAACAGACGAAAATGATGAAAAAACAAAGTCAACATACATAATGAGGCCATAGGTCATACTAACAAAGAGTAGCACCACTGACAAAGGTTGAAACATTGCTATGGGGACTGCACAGCTACTCAAAAACACATTAGCTCCACCTGCTGGCTAAATCGGCACTACTTTTGGTTGAAGTAACCCTACCCATTCCAAAATGACAGAAAAATCTACTTTAAATGTAGTTTTCATCATTTTTGTTTGTTTTGCAAACAAGCCATTGTATAATAGCAATAATGCATGACAGGGTGTGTATTGTGTTGGGATAATGTCACTCTGGGATGATGTGACCAAAGTAGTAGATCAGGGAGGGGCTGTGGACATGGCCTACCTAGACTTTAGCAAGGCATTTGACCCAGTCCCACACAAAAGATATACAAGTTAGCCAGCCTGGGAGTGGGTCCCAAGATGACAGCCTGGGTAAAGAATTGGCTGGAGAATAGGACACAGAGGTAATAGTAAATGGAGTCCACTCAGAAGAAAGGAGGATTACTAGTGGGGTACCGCAGGGTTCAGTATTAGACGGTCCTCTCAATGTCTTTATAAGTGACATTGCAGAAGGACTGAAGGAAAGTATGTCTCTTTGCAGATGACACTAAGATCTGCAACAGAGTTGATGCACAGGGTGGGTGGAAAGGATGAGGAGGGACTTGGCAAGGTTAGAGGAATGGTCAAATGTATGGCAGCTTAGATTCAATGCTAAGAAGTGCAAGGTAATGCACCTGGAAACAAAAACCCAGGGAAGAGTACACAATGGGGTGAGATACTAACAACAACAAAAATGGAGAGGGACCTGGGGTAGTCATATCAGATGACCTAAAGATGGGCAAGCAATGTGAGAGGGCAGCAAGGAGGGCTGGGGATACTGGGATGCATGAGAGGCATCACCAGTAGAAAACAGGAAGTTATTATCCTCTGTACAGACAGCTGGTGAGACCCCATCTGAGTACTGAGTGCAGTTCTGGAGATCCAATCTCCGCCAAGACATAGACAGGATGGAAGCTCTCCAGAGGAGGGCATCTAAATGGTGCAGGGTCTGCACCAGAAGACATATGAAGAGAGACTTAAGGAGCTTAATATGTATAGCCTCGAGGAAAGGAGGGAGAGGGGGACATGATAGAAACTTTCAAGTACCTCAAGGGAATCAACAAAGTCCAAGAGGGTAGCATCTTTCAAAAAAGAGTGTGCAAGAACAAGTGGGCACAATTTGAAGATAGAGGGGGCGCTCAGAGGTAATTTAAGGAAGTATTTTTCACAGAGAGGGTTGTGGATGCATGGAGCGGCCTTCTGGAGGAGGTTGTGGAGTCAAAATCAGTGGTGGAATTCAAGCATGCATGGGATAGTCATAAGGCAGTTCTGGGGGTGGGGGGAGGAAGAAGTAGGCTGCTGGTTAACTAGGATCTGCAGCTTATCCAGTAGGTAGGAAATGGGCAGACTGGGTGGGCCAGCGGTCCTTATCTGCCGTCAAATTCTATGTTTCTATGTTTCTATGATTAGTCGCACTCGCCCGCGGTCTTGCGCTGCCTAATCACCCCAGGCGTGACGTTATCCCAGCACACAACACACACCCTGTCGCAAAATTATTGCTTAATTCCCACACCCAAGCTTTTTGCTTAAGTAGCATCATGCAGTGTTGTAAATCTAGTCTCCTGTAAAAAAAGGACATCAAACTTAGAATGGTAGCAGTAGGAAAGTATAGCCTCTCTCTTTGGATTCTTCTATACTGCAGACATTAACAGAAGCAAAGCACAAGAAGTCCACAGAAATTTAGGAGTACTGTAGAGAAAAGAGAAACAAAAAATTAATCATAAGTCACCCCTTTTGGAGGACTTTCCTTTCCTTCCTTTGTTCTTGGTTTGCTGGCCATATCCTGTGTAGCTCCTTCCATCTCTGAAGAAGGCATTGTGACATCATTTAGAATGCATGGAATTTGTGGATGCACCTAAATCCATATCTCCATTGTCTAAGTCTCCACATCCTTTTTGTGCCTTAAATACTTCAAATTTATGCTTCAAAGGAAGAATCACAGGTTTTGGCCTCTGTGTGGTTGACATTGTTGACCTCCTGGTTATCTTATCACTCTGTACATTGACAGTAGCAATCTTCTGCACTGTAGGTAGGCTGGGTTCAGTCAAAGATACATCCCTTAAGTTTTCTGCACCTGTGAAGAACCTGGGGAGGTCAAAGATTCAGTAACCTGATGTCCAGAATCTATACTAGGATTTTCAGGGGTCACTTGAGGAGCTTTAAACTGAGTCATAATTGTAGCATCACTAGGGTTTCATGCTGTGTTTTTAGGAATAAAATCCTGAGCCAGCCCAGTGGTGCTGAGGGTTGAGGTGCTGGACACTACACCTCGCACCACGCCAGTGACCTGGGTTTGGGAATGAGCTCTGTTCGCTGGAGGTTGACAGGGAGGGAAGGATTGAGCATCTGGTGGACTGCTCTACCTTCTCAGACAGGGTGTGAGGTATGCTCCACTCCTGGGTGGCCTCTGGTGGAAGTCAGGGGCATACCATGGCACCAGTGGTGCAAGCTGTTGATGGCGTGGAGCTGCGGTGGATGTTGGGATGTCATTGCATGTCCGAGCTCTAAGGGGAGGGGTGGGGGAAAAGCCAAGGACACCCCTATCTGCTGGGGAGGTGATGGCAACCTCTGGGAGCCCAGGCCCACATGCCCAATGCTGGACACAATCCTCGACTCTACCCCTGGGGATCCTAGGCTCTCCAAGGGGTCCAGAGAGCCAGGGGTCCTGATCCTGATGCAGTCATTGGGAGAGCAATTCAGGCAGTCTGTCAGGAGCTGCAGGCTGAGCGAGGATGCCTGAGAGATGCCCAAAGGTAGGAGATAAAATAGAGTTAAAAAAAGAAAGAATAAAATCCTGATTATAACCTTTCAACTGATTTTTGGTTGCCCAAGGACAATTCTGAAACATGTGACTTTGCTCCACACAGGTTATACTGAAAAATATTTCCACACCCATACTAATGTGACTGAAGTCCCCACACAATCCACATTTGTGCTTGTCACATGAACTGCTTACAGTACATGTGTTTTAGCTCCACATTTAAAGCAAGCATTAGGCTGCCCAGCATAGAAAAAAACTCACTGTTTCCTACCCCCAAAAAAGATTTGGTAGATGGTGAACCCCAAGATTTGTCTGATTCAGCTTAACTTTAAATCTCCAACCCCCAAGGCCAAATATTTTCACTATCCATGATGGGGTCAGGAGGCCCATAACATCACACCTCTGTTGCAACCAGAATTGTATGTCACTAACGTGACACCTTCATTTCTGAAGAGGACAGTCACTAGTTTAATCAGAGGCATAGTAAGGGTATTGCTATAAATGGTGCCCATAATGAAGAGAGTTTCATCTTGTGGTATTTGTTCCAAAAACATTCTAGGGCCTGTACTTCTCAAACTCACATCAAAATGTCCCTTCCCAACACATGTATTAGAGCATAGATCTCAGATAAAAAAAAAAAACACCAACCAAAACAAAAACACATTCCTTTAAAAGCTTTTCACCACAGATACTCCATTTGGATGTTCTTCCATACCACCCTTATACTTAAGACATTCTGCATTCTATCTGGGTGCAGGTTCAAGTTTGTTTCTGAAAAGATCAACAAATGTTGGCCCAGTACTTGTTCTGTGTGAGCAACGGTTTGAAGGCCCAGGTTCGAATCCATGGGGGCTCAGGGTATTGTGACTCTTCTGTTCCAGCATGCCCCAAAATAACTTTCCTGCAGGGTCTTGGTTAGGATGCATGGATATCTGACCAGTGAATTGATCCGTTGGAGATCAGGCTTTTGGTGATATCTGGCTCAATCGGATACTAGAGATTAAAATTGGTTGGGTTGTAGCTGGTTTAGGATTGGGCCTGAGGAAATCTTTCCAGATCTTTGACATTAAAAGAGTTATAAACTTGTTCTCTGCTGATGCATATATCTGACTGCCTGTTCTTACAATGGATTGCAACTTGTGCTGTGGAATCAAGGAGTAGAGGTCCAGTACCTTGCTCGCTGGTCCGGTCCTTGATCTGTCTCAGTTGTGGAGGGCAGACAGTGATGTGTGGGAAGGGCTCCATGCAGTGAAATGTGAAGTTATGGGTTTAACCAGTAATTTGAATGTTTCAAAGATCTTTGCATCCCACTGGAAGTACAGTGTAATGCAGACGATGATGGTTTTATCTGCATGCTGTTTTCATACTGTAAATCAGCAGAGGGATGTAAATATTAGTAATCGTTGAAGGGACACAATATTGAAACTGTCATCGGCAGAACTGTAGAAGCCCCCAGAGAGTAAATCATTGTTTTAGTGTTTGCAGCAGTTCCTCGAACACTGTTTGACATGCTCAGGCTTCATGTACCTTTGAAGAGTGATAGTTTTGCTAGAGGTACCCTCATGATTCCTCTGCAAGTCACTTGAATAGTAAAGCATGTCTTTTTGTCCGTCTGCCACCACACTAGCAGTGTCTTGTAATCGGGAGTCTGACAGTGTTGTTACATGTACCTCTATAATATTACATTCGTGTCCATTGCCCATGCTCTCAGTAGAAGGCTCACCTCCCTTCCCTCCACCTGGATTGCATCTTAAATCCCTTCATTTTGAACATTATCAGAGGCAGAGGATTCAGTGTGTGATACGGCATTAATACAAGAATTCAACCTCAGTCTGAGAAAAATCTGAGTCTGCCATTTGAAGTACTGCTGCTAAAACAGTATGCATCTCCTAAAGCAGGTCTGGTACCCAGAGTTTCATTATTCTGTAGCTGTGCATCACATTGTGTGTAGTCCGTCCCCATTCACATTGCCTCTAGTTGAATAGGCAATTGCTACTGTGTTAATAATATCAACTGTAGTACTCACTCCAGCTGTGGTATCACCGTCAGCTATCACTTCTCTGGATTTCAGGTAGACACCTGTAATAAAAGAGACTGGTCTCAGAAGTGCTTTGTTGAAGGACTGTCTCATGGATGCACTGTTGAGTCTTTGCTACCCAGTACAGTCTGCAATGTGGAGTCATTGTTTTTGCATTTCTCATGACTATGCTGAAGAGCAGGTGCCAGTGCTGTCAGTTAGAAACTCTCTCCCAGGCTTACTGTCAGTAGTGTTTCTCACCACCACATCCATGCTCCTGCATCCTGAGGCCACTGCATTGCTACCAGTGGTAGCGTCTTCTGTCCTGACCCAGATGCAAACTCGACATCCCAGTCTGGATTGGGAATCTATTTTCCTTCACTGTCATGAGTCCAACTGGCATTTGTAAGGGCAAGTTCTAGGGACCAAAAGGGAGTACCATTCTGGACAGTCACTTCATGAAGAGTATACCAGGAGTCATGTGCTTCCTCTGCCTCTGATAAAGTAATTTGTGCACTATGCTGTTGTTTTAACTGAGTGCTTATGGAACCTGGTAACACATTCATTTCTTAAGAGAGGTTTTATGTTTTGATTCTTCTCCATACGCTGGCCTTGTCAATCCCACCCAGACAACAAACCTTCAGGCTACCCCTCATCTTACCTTTCCAGCTGCAGCCTGTTTTCTACAAAGAAGTAGAGGACCTCCTCTCCAAATCAGACATTAGAAGGGTAGTGGAGGATGGGCTAGACCCATTTTTCCTAAAACTAGATTATTTCCACCTTACTGCCCCCATACTCCACATTTTAACCACTCCATTGACACTGCCTCAGTACCCACTTGCTGGAAATCAATACATATCATTCCATTATTTAAATCTGGTGACCCATGCGACTTAAATAATTATAGGCCCATTTCTATCTTGCCTATATTATTCAAAATCTTTGAAAAATTCATCTACTTCCAGCTAAAACACCACGTTGAAAGCTACTGCCAAATCCAGTTTCAGGCCCAACCACAGCACCATCATTGCCCTTGCTAAAGTAACTATGACTGGGTTATATCTCATGATTCAAAACAGATCACAGGTGCCTTTTCCTTGATCTCAGCAAGGCCTTTGACACCGTTGACCACGACCTTGTTATAAATAGTCTTGTTAAATTAGGAGCCACCCTCAATAGCCTAGTGGTTCACCAACTACCTCTCAGGTAGAGTCCAGAAAGTCAAAGCTGATGGCCTATTCTCAGCAACTCTCCCTATCACCAGGGTGTTTCCCCAAGGGTCCATTTTAGGCCCTATTTTCTATTTACATCAACAACCTCAACGCCAATATCACTAACTCTAAGCTGCACTCCTCTGCAGATGATACAGTTCTGTATACATCAAACCAGCCTTGTCCAAAGTCAGCGATGAACTTCAAGTTGACTTTGCGCAGCTCAAACTGAACCTCATCAACTCAAAGCTCCTCCTAAATGCCAAGAAACAAAGGCCATGTTTTCACCCTTAACAACACCCCACTTCTTCTCCAAGCCCATTAAATGGCTCTATTCTCACCTCCCTAGGTGAACCTCTTGAGGTGGTTTCCAAATTGAAATACCTAAGCATATGGATCGATAGGAAGCTTCCTATAACATCCACATTGACAATCTGACTAGCAAGCTCAAAGCCAGACTAGGTTTTTTCTTCAGAAACAGGTCCCACTTCCTGAATGAGATTAAAACTAGACTTGTTCAGGCCACCTTATTTCTGCTACTTGATTATGGTGACTTCATCTATAACTCCACCTCATCTACCAACCTGAACAAACTGGATGTCCTTTATCATCGAGCCCTATGGTTCATTACAGAGCTCCTTTCTATACCCACCACTGTGACCTATACATAGCTGTTGGCAGAACTCTCTCTCAATCAGACATTTGATTCCTCTGGAACCTGGATGTTTAAAATCCTGCTGAATAAGCTCCCAGGATATATATCCTCACTAATCCACATCTCCCATTGCTTGTTCTAGGTCCGACCACTTTATCCTCTTTGATGTTCCTATGATTTGTACCTCCTTTGGTAAGCATGCAGCCTTCGATGCCCTCCTTGCAACCTGGAACAAACTGCAGTCTGTCCTTAAACTTTCACTGTATTTATTGAAATTGGTGATTTAAATGCTTTTACTACATTCTTATAACTACAGTTATAGTGGTAGATAAAATTTATAATATGGAATTTATTTGTAGAGAGCTAGTTATATTAGCACTTTTGTATGTCCAGTTATACACTTTTTAGGTGTTGTTATTATGAATTGGTATATGCTTCTTTAAGAAATGCTTGTCTCCATGTGCTGTAAGTTTTAATTGAAATGATTGTTAATAGGTGACACTATTTAAGTGATGTCTTTCCACACTAGCACCACCCCTGATGAAGACTTGTTAAGAGTCGAGCGCTGGGTGTCTAGTTGCTGTTTTGTTACTGCTGTGTTCATTTTATGCTTGTATTCTTCAATTTTGTTAGTAAAAGATATTTTGCAGAAACACACTTGGTGCTGCTTCATTTTTGTGCCATGGTATTTGTTTGGCTGGTTGCCTTTTTGTAGCTTAGCACCAGACCTGGTTGAGCAGTGTCGCTTAAATCTGTTTCTGAAATTGTCCTTATACTTTCCAGCTTTATTTCTGTTAACTTCTTTAATGCATTAGCTGCAAGAAATGTGAAAGATATATGCAGTTGCCACTAGCTAAGCTTTGGCTTATGCCTTTTATCCATGTCTCCTCCTTTTCTCTCACCTCCCGCTCCACCTTTCCTCTTATATCCCACCTTGATCATTTTTCTATTCCCTCATCATCTTCTATTCACTTGGGCTTTATGTTCAAATTCTCAGTCTGGCAGCCTCCTAGTATACTAGGTAATTTATAGTGTTACTTTGTAAATATTGTATATATTATTTATTTTGTATATATTGCATATGTCATGTATACATTTTACCTTGGCACTGTATGTTAATTATGTTCCAAGACTGTTTGTACTATTCCTACTGTCTCTGTATATGTTGCTGATTTATGTATATGTTACTGATTTATGTTCAGGACCTCCTTGTGAATGAGCCTGCTCAATGGAGTAATTCCTGTAATAAACTTGACTTGTTTGCTGTATCTGTTTGTCTTCTGCCACCAACCTGAGCAAATGCCTTTTTGTTCTTGCATCTCAATCTCCATTTTTTCTACAGCCTAGAATATCAATCATTTCTGTGGATACTTGCATAAATCCCTTTCTATGTCATTCAAAATGCTATTTTCAGATGGGTTGTCCTTTGGTAGAAAAACAGGCTGCAGCTGAGGACAAACTCCTCCACATACCTTGGCTCAGCCATCTAGAGATCAGGGCCAACAGTGCCCCTTCCCAATAGCAGGGACTTTGTTTTATTAAGAAATTAACAACAAAACCATAAGCAAACCATAAAGAAACTACAAAAGGAAATATATATACAGAAACATTCCATACATCTTTAAGTCAGATATTAACATACACTGTAAAACACTATCTTGATAAACATATAAGAAAATCTAAATACATTCAAGTAATGGGCACATCATTGCCAGTTATCCAGGGTACATTTCTCCACAACTGTAGCAAAGTTTGCTTAGTGAGTCATTGTGCCTCTGCATAATAAATGTCCTGTAGTTCCCATGTAATTTTCTTTATCAATTCAGTATGACTGATATATTTTGCTGTAAAGTGTATAAACACCTAACATTCCAGATATACCATTTAATAGTCAATAAAATGACATTGAGTGCTTTTGTCCTATTTTACCCATGCCACTGTGTAATGCCCATAAATCAGCACATTGTTGTAAGTTACTTCAATTCTCCTTCCAATAATGGGCTAGATAACTCCAAAAATCTGTGATATAGTCACATGAAAAAATAAGTGATCCATGGTTTCAATCTCTTGGATGTACTTCTGTTAGAGCACATCCGTTCTGCAAGCTGTTTGTGATTTTGTTTCCTTGGTATTAAGTTGGTCATGGCCACATAGCCAAGTGACAGCTTTCATTTTGGGAGTATGCTAATCTATGATGAGGGCCTGTACTGAGATTAAACATTGTTCTGGACACTTTGGGAAAACAACAGGCTCTAAACAGTGTGAGTTTAATATCTGTTTATATAACTGTTTCTTGGTAACAGTTGATAATTGTTGAGGGTAATTTTCCATGTTTTTATTTAACAAAGACATCACTAAGGTAGCCAGGGGCCTTATCAGAAAACCAAACTGTTCTCAGCCTATTGTCCATCCAGAGTGTGAACCATACTGAGATTATTGAAAGCAAGCAGTCAGTCCATTGTTTTCTCAAGCCCTGCAGTAAGAACTTAATGTTAACAATAGCAGGGAGTTTTCCCAGTGTCCTAGTGAAATTTCATCCATTCACTACAAGATACCACTACCAGCTTAATCTGGTTCAATTACATTTGGTTTCCACCTGTATCCCCACCCCACTCCTACCCCCAGGACAAGGCAGAAAATAGGCAGAATTGCCTAGCCCTTCTTTCCTAGTCAACAAAAACTAACTAAATAAAGATAAGGATGAAATTCTCTGGGCCTTCATAATGTAATCTGTATTGGATTAAATATTCTTGTTTTCTGACACAATCATTTTAATTTGAGCAATATATTTGTAACCTATGAATGTTAATATGGTTTTATGTTGCGTATTGATTTTTAGAATAATATAATGGCATACACATGCTGATCAATAACTTGAAAGCTGTGTATGTCTATTCTTGCCAGTTCTTCATGGGAGATCCTGATTAATGTGACCAGACAGTGAGAAATCTGACAGTAGATCAATCAATATCAATCAATACTTTATTTTAAAAAGGCGCTTTTCTTCAACCAAAGTGCCTGTACAATTTCATAAAACAATAAATAAACAAATATAAATTATTATAAATCATTAAAAGCTATATTAAAAGGTAAGTCTTCAGGCTCCTTTAAAACTTAGGACAAGTCGGACAATTTGCACCTGATATCAATCGTAGATATCAATGCATTGTAATGTTTTGATAGTGCCTACTAATACTATTGAAAAGTATACATTTAATTTCCCATAATACTATCAAAGAAATCCATCAATGGTATTATGGGATCTTGTAATACTATAGTTCAATGCTCATCAATAGTGTTATGAAATCTTGTAGTACTATCGATAGATTTCTTGTGGGGACACTACTTCACTCACACCATACACCCTCTCCACAGCTGCCCTTTGATAAATCCTCTCCCCAGCCTCTTATCTCCAGCCACATATCATAAGTGGTAAAGTGCATCACCTCCCCATCCCAGATGCCACCACCAACCCACCAACCACTCACTCTTTCGCTAATGCACCAACAAAAGTGCAACTTTAAACTTGCCACAACAAAACAAAGGAAATCTTTTTTTTTTTGATAAGTAACTTAAGAAAAATTATGCCACTGCACTAATAGAGGCATGGAGCTCCTTCTTCACAGCTCACTTAGTGATGCCACCATTTTTCTGAGATACTTATTCAACAGAAATGTGAACCACCAATAGTAACACACCCTGGTTCTTAGAGATATCTGGACATTGTGGTGTCAATAGCAACTGCCTGGCAACTAGCAAATAAAGCAGCTTGATTTGCAGACACATTTCACCACCCTGAATTAGAGATTTCCACCATATTTTGGTGAAACTCGGAACTCCTTGGTGCCATATAATGAAAAAATTTAAAATAGGGGACTGTATATTACCCAACTGTACTACTATGTCAAGGTTCTGGTGACATGTTGGAACCTCTCAAGCTTCACTCTAAAGGTCCACATGTCACCAGAGCCTCTTGATTGTTATTATATATAGAATAATAGATGGGGTGGTGTGTGTAAAATTGAGTTAAACACACCACCCCATCTTTTATTTTCTATAATTGCAGCCATGGTCCAGTCGGGGTTTAGCACAGTCCCTGGTCAGATTGAAGCAGCTTGTAAAAAGAAACTTTTTTTTTCTTTTTGAAAAACTAAATTGTAGTAAACTAAATGGCAGTAGTACAGAGGGTGTTTTTTTTAATTAGCTTACCACAGAGTGTGAATGGCATTTAAATGTCTGAGTCTGGTGCTGAGAAAGGAAGAGCAGTGGCGGTGTATGCATGGACTGAGGAAACCTGGCATGTGTTTGCCATTATAAACACTCCTTTGTAATGGCAAATTAAAACTGGGTTTCCTTAGAGAAAAAATGCTCACCAGTTATTATAGTCTCATAATACACATTCCCTATCTATTATTCTGTTTATATTTATCAGTGTACTATATTGGGTAATTGAATTGCCTATTGTTTCCTTCCTCAGGGACACCTGGACATGGGCTGTACAGCTCAGTGTGCCTTTCTGACTAACTCTTTTAGATAAATGAATAAATATGTAAACTACAATATGACCAATAAAATTAATTAAAGGCCCTATATATATTTACTGTTCCTTGAAATAGGCAGGTTTTTGACTTGATAAACCAGTCCAATGTCTTTATGTTATTGTATGCATGTATTTATCAACTATTGCAATCCAAAATCTATCTAAAAGCTGAGATACATAAATATGTTTACCTAGAAGAAAGAATTGCCTACCAATGTAATCTCTTGAAAACCTCTAAAACTGTCCTTCACTTTTGGTTATAGATAAAATAATTGCACATTTCTTCCCTTTAAATTAAAATATCAGTCCAATGGCTATGAGCTATTTTGCCACTTCAAGTCCCAGTGCAGATCCTGAACAATGTTGTTGATGTGCCCTGAAGTCTCAAAGAGAACGGTGTCATCTGTTTATAACCACTCCATGAAGCAATGCTTTTAAGGTGGAAAAATCAAATTAAAATGAGAGATCTGTTTGGTCATTGTCCATATTACTCACATAGTCCTGCAAATATGTAAGTGAAAAGATAATACAATTAAGACCTTACCCTCTCTGAAACTGTTAAAATTATGAAGCACTCAGAAAGATGTAAACGTTTACTTACCCAGGATGCAGCTCAGTACCCTCCAGTATTTCTGCAGTGCGCCACAGTATGCTGCAGGGAACAGTGCAATTCAATGACAATTATGGCCTTTGCCATACAGAAATTAATGAGATGTCTTTACTGCACTTGATCCTGATTAACTTTGCTGTGCTTATCTGGGAATTAATGTCTGTTGGCAAACCTCTTCATCTCTTCTTCTGTTAGTGTTGTCTTGTGTTTAATCTCCAGTAGAAGGGATCTGGGGAGCATGGTCTAGTGGTTAGAGAATATACTTCAGAATTAGGAGATGGTGGAGACCCAGGTTCACATTTTACCAGAACCGCTTACTGGCTGTGTGATCCTGAACAAGACACTTAACCTCTTAGTGATTCTGTTTGCCCAATTGTGTAAATAGGTAAAGGCAAGACCCAACTGAAAATGAGATGTTGCATCTTAGATGGGCTATCCTGTACTGATAAACTATAAAATAATAATAAAACAAAATGGATGGAAGTTTTGAAAAGGAATAAAACTACTACCTTAAGTGTGACTTCTACTTTGCTGTTGTGGCAGAGCTGTGATCAGAAGGGCTAAAATTTTACAGTCCAGTGCTTTGCAACTTGTCACCCTCTCCTTGCCTCCCCTCTAGCTAAAATCTTTAATCTGTCTTTATGCTTAGGGTAGTTTCTGATATCTGGAATGTTGCTAAGGTTGTCCCAATTCTTAAGAAAGGTGACTCTAAATCTATCACCAATTATCACCTATAGCTATTCTTTCAGTCCTGAGTCAACTTCTAAAAAAGTGTGCCTGTACAAACCATTAACTATCTCCATGACTGGCATCCTATCTTGATCGCAGCATCTTTTCAGGAAAGGCCATAGTACCATCACTGCTCTTCTCAAGCTCACAAATGCCACCAAAATTGCAATGGATAATGGACTACTTTCTGGTGCAGTTTTCATTGACCTTATAAAGGCCGTTGACCTAGTAGACAATTCTCTTCTAAAACCTATAATGTTATCCTTGGTATTTCCTCTGATGTGGTTACCTGGTATGATAGCTACCTCACTGACAGACAAAAATTGTTTAATACAACTCAGCTGTATCTAATCTATCCACCATTAACATTGATGTCCCACAAGGATCTTTCCTTGGCCCTTCTCTGTACTATCTTTATAAATGACCTATCCCTTAATGTCAGATCCTGCTCCTCTCTGCTCTATACAGATGACTCAGTGCTCTGCTCTAGCTCTAAATACCTTGCTGACCTTAAGACACCCCTACTTCCTGATTTCCATCAAAATTCTCCTGGCTGTCCCATAACAAGCTATTACTAAATGCCAGCAAAGCCACTAGGTGTTATTTGGCTGTGCCCCAGATTAAGAAAGTGTGTTGGATGATCATCCATCTCCAGTAGTGATAGCTCCCCTGGAAAATGTAACCCGCCTCAAATACCTTGGAATTATCCTTGATCCTTCTCTGGACTTTGCCCAACATATCTCTAATACTTGTAAAGCTGTTAACTCCAAGCTCAGACTGGCCTTTAAAACCAGATATGCCCTCACACCTTCTACCAAATTGCCATTGCACAGGGCATCCTTCTTCCTACACTCACCTATGGCTCTGCTACCTTAGTACATGCTGCCAAACCCAACCTCCACAAACAGGACAACACCTACAATAATATCTGTCATTTTGCTATGGCATCAAATCATCTTACCCACCACTGTCAGCTTTACAGAAGTCTAATCTGGATATCCCTGAGGCCAATTGCTCCTATGCTCTTGGCACAATAACTGATAAAATTATTAGAACTGGGGTTCCTTCCTTCTTCACCTTTATGCTGTCTCTCCTGAGTCTCTGCTACCCCTCTCGATCTGGTGACTAGTCCCTACTATATGCTTCTAGGTGTATGACCACTATGGGATCAAGGCCTTCTCCAACTGTGCCCTGACTTTTGGATGTACTGTACCTGCCTGTGTCCATATGGCTCTCCCCATCTCATGCCTACTTCAAAAGAGAGCTACACTACTATCTCTTAATCTCTAATCCCTGCACCTGCTTCCTTCCTGTTTGATCACTCAACCTATGCTACCTGACCAGTGCTCGTATTTTGCAGCTTTATCAGTTGCACTTATGTATGATGCCTTTGTCTGCTTTTAAATTGGTTTAGCCACCTGCTTTGATCATTTCTTGTCTTGCTGCTATTGTACTGATTTCTCCTTGTAATAATTTATTTATTCTTCTACTGCATTCTTTGCAGTGTTGTCATCAGTGACACCTTGTTCTCGATATTAACTAGTGTCAGTTTCAGTTAAAGGCAACATGGTAGAGACACCCTTTCAGTATTCTCTATGAAGTTGGCATTGCAGCAGCACAGTAGCTAAGGAAAATGCCATGACAATGCAATGAGCTCATGAGAAATTACTAATGGGAAGGTGACTGGTAAACCACATGGAACTTCACGTGACATATCTAAATCAGATGAGACCCAGACTGCCATTCCCACCAGTCAATGTCAAACAGCTGCTCCAGGTCATTAGTAATGCTAAACCGGACAGGAAAGAGCTCAGACATTTCTCAGTAAAATTATTGAAGGTGCTACACTGCAGACCAGATTTGTTTTAACTGATTAATTCTTTTAATTTCTTTATATGTTTAGTGCATTTACACACTGGCACAATACCACCAATTCGGTCTATAGAGGCAGTTCTCAGTAGGATGATCACAATTGACATATAATGGCATCTACATACACCGCTTATGGAATGCTACTGAACAGTCAAATAATGAGCAAAGGAAATGTATGTGTAAAATATGTAGTGTTATAATCGTTTATATGACATTGACCCCAGTGGTATGCATTGTGCCCCAAACTAAGGTTTAAAATTGAACTTATCACCGGGATTTACACAGATTCGCCTACTAGAGATTATAGCAATGGGTTTTAAATGCTACAATGTGATTGGCTAGTACAGGCTTCAAAAGGCTACATTAATCTTTAATTAATAGCATTGTACAGCCTGTTCACTTTACAGCATGATCTCTTTATGAAGTTCATCATGGAATGTTAGAATGAACAACTTTGACTGTTCAGTAGCATTCTACAAGAGCTATATGTAGCTGTCATTGCTATGTCTATTGTGGTCATCTTACCAAGAACTACTAACACTTCTATAGACTGAATCAGCAGTTTTGGTGCCAGTGTGCAAATGCACTAAAAAATAAAGAAATCAACAGAATTAATCAGTTAAAATGAATAGCACCCTAAATGTCTGAGCTCCATCCTGTCAGTTTAGCATTACTGAAGATCTGGAGCAACTGTTTCTGACACAAACAGGTGGGAATAGCAGTCCGGGTCTCATTTGATTTTCATAAGTTACTGAAGTTTCATGCTGTTTACAGATCACCTTCCCATTACTAATTTCTCATGAGCCAATTGCATTGCATGGTGTTTTTCTTAGCTACTTGCTGCTGCTGCTATGACA
Source organism: Neoceratodus forsteri (assembly GCA_016271365.2). Classification (NCBI taxonomy): domain Eukaryota; kingdom Metazoa; phylum Chordata; order Ceratodontiformes; family Ceratodontidae; genus Neoceratodus; species Neoceratodus forsteri. The sequence goes on along the minus strand of CM057459.1, from coordinate 674,272,272 downwards.
ACTACATTAAGAATACCATAAGTGCATCACTACCATGTGGCTTTAACTGAAACTTACACTAGTTGCTGTAATGAGTGCCACCATGACAACACTGCAAAGCATGCATGATATAGCGCTTGGATGTTTATTTCAGAGTGCGGTCTGTTTGGGTATCGGTGATGAAAATTAAACATGAAGTGATGGAAATGAAGTGCTTTTTATTTTGAGCCTCAGACAAATATATTTTGTACTAAGGACCAATGTGATTGTCAAATCTTAAACTACCCTGACACAGGTTACACTGACGACCTCAGAACTCTCAGAATGGGTGTGCATGATTCCAGCTCCAAACCAGCTCCAGTTTATATGTTAATATATCTCCAGAGCCACTCATTTGCTGTATAAGAGTGGTTTCATGCACCTTTGGTTTCAGGGCATCTGTGTGTGAGGCGCTTTTCACAAAATAAGAGTGTCTAATGTGCAGAAAAAGGAGCACTCTGATTGGTGGGAGCACTCCTCGATCTATAATAGAACTTAACAGAGTGGATGGTCTATTTCACATTGCCAGAAAGGTATTTAAAGGAAAAAAACTGGAAATGCATTATTATGATAAAACAGAGTTTATCTTTGCTGCAACTGTCTAGAAAGATTAATTAAAATCATTTTCAGAAAGATACCGAGGCATCATGCAGGTTTACAGAGAATTCATGGGTTGGAACACAGACCTGTCCCAAAGTCTTAGAATAATGGTAGACAAGATCCAGCTTGTAGTGTAATGTTTGAGTTAGCCTTTTACTGGATTGAATGAGTACCTGGAAGGAAAAGGGCATTGAAGCTTGGGAATGAAAGAAAGATCTGACTAGTGCCTGAGCCACTGTGTGGTCAACTGAGCCCTGCTGCAGCCACTCCTATGTTCCCCATGAAAGCTTGATTTCACATCATGGGAGCAGACAACTGCAACAGCAGGAAGTTTTGAGAAGGACCACTTTGGCGGGTACCATCTACCAGACAGATCCATCACATTATTACAGAACTCAGTGCTCACTGCAAAACCTATTCATTTATGGAAGTGAACGGAAGTGAGTGTGGAGCAACAAAATAGTGCACCAGTGGAAGGGGAGGGCTAGGAACAGCACTGTGGTCAGTGGAGAGGACCACTTGTGCTTTAATTCCACTGTGAAAGGACACAGTCTAGGTATCCAGTCATGTGCTTCCAGAGCCCCTTTACTTATTACTTTTTAATACAACAGCATAGCTTTGCTATGCAGCCATAAAAACTATGGCTGTCAGACACAAATGGATATTGGTTACTAAGTGCAGCATCTTAAATATGCACTCTGCATCACAAGTGGCTGCACAACAATGCCAAACTGAGCAATGGATCACAAGGCTGTACTGTACTGCTGCAACATCTAAGCCCAAGGAATTTGAGTGTCTATCTCTAAAAGTCTCTCCCCAATACAGCAGCTTTCCATTTAATTGGATGCTACAGACCCCCCTCTGCTGAACATAAGCTCTTATCCCACCTGGGAAACCTGGTCAAGTCCTTTACTGAAGAAGTCATTATCATAGGGGACCTGAATTTCAACTGGCTCACCCAGGCAGCTACACCTCTGATATCATTCTGTGACACCTATGGGCTCACACTGTTAATTAATGAACCAACAAGACTAAATGCAAGGAATAGTAGTAACAGTACTCTACTTGACATCATGCTAGTGAGTAAACCACATCTATTCACACATGCTGGAGTGCTCCTATGCGACATAAGTGACCACTGCCCCATCGCAGGGTAAGATCCAACAGCATTAAAACAGATCCTGCAAAATTCCTCATGAGGAGATCCAAGAAAACATCTATATTGAAGGATATCTGCATGATCTAGCCTACTCTCCACACTGGCAAGAGTTTTATCTTGCACATTCTCTAGAAAAAGCTAAGCAGGTGCTAAAAAGCATTATAATAAATGCCCTTAACACCCATGCCCCAATCTCTAGTATCCGAATAAAAACAAATCCTATCGCTGGTTTTCAGCTGACCTCAAAGCTGCACTGCTGGAGAGAGATAAACTTTGGAAAGTAGCAAGAAAAACTAAGAATATCATGGACTGGATGACCTTTAGGAAAGCCAGGAATAAATGCACTAGGAAAGTTAGGGATACAAAGGCTGCTCACTACCTGGCCCAGCTCGACCTCCTACCTACCATAATACTGTTAGATTTTGGGGCACCATCAAGGGTATGATGGGCCAGGATGTTAACAACCCTTCCAACCCATTTACACAGTAACTATGGCCTCATTGCTGGCACATTGGAAATCCTGGATGCATTCAACAACCACTTCACAACAGCTGGCCTGCCTTTGACTCCCCCAGCTAACCTATTAAGGGATCATTTAAGCTCCCACTATACTGGTGAACAAAGAATTGACTCCTCCTTTAGCTTCAAACCTATACTGTTGAAACAAATTGAGGATCTATTATGGCATCTAGATACCAAAAAGTGCAGGAGCAGATCTTCTGGACCCATTCTTTCTAAAGATTGCATGTCATGTGCTTGCAGTCCCCTAACTCACCTCTTTAACCTTTCCTAAACTCTGGCTCTATTCCCACGCTGTGGAAGACAGTCCAAGTGGTCCCCTTCTAAAATCAGGGGACCCTATGGATCTTAATAACTACAGGCCCATTTCCATCCTACCTGTGTTATCCAAGATGCTGAGAAATTAGTGAGTATTCAGTTAAGGGAATATTTGACAATGCTAATCTATTAAATCCAGCTCAATCTGGTTTCAGGGCCAAACATAGCACTATCACTGCATTAGCCAAGGTCACCAATGATTGGCAAACCGAACTGGATAAAAGAACAATGTCTGTGCAGTATTCCTGGACCTGAGCAAAGCATTCGACACTGTGGACCATGAACTGCTACTCTCATCCCTACACTCCATTGGCCTAGATCCATCCTCCCTTAAGTGGTTCAGATGCTACCTCTCTGGTAGATCACAGCAGGTAAAAGCTGAAGGTGACCTCTCCTCATTAAGACCACTGTCAAGAGGAGTCCCCAAGGCTCTATTCTGGGTCCTATCCTTTTGCCATTTATATAAATAAAATTGATTCAACCTCACCAAGTCCTCAGTACACCTCTTTGCTGATGACACTGTACTATATGTCAGCAACCTTCACATAAAGTTGCTCATGAAATCCTACAAGCAGAATTCTCCCTGTTACAACATCAGCTTCTGGAGAAAAAGCTTCTGCTAAATGCAAAGAAAACCAAAGCAATGATGTTCACAACCCAAAACTCCACCAACACCTCCTCTTCAATCAGTCTCCCCAGATATGCACTATACTTGAGAAAATCTGGAGTATGTTGAAATTAAATACCTAGGTGTGTGGATTGACAACAGACTTGACTTTACTCAGCATCTAGAACAACTGCTGAAAAAGCTTCGCCTAAGGCTTGGCCTCCTCTACAGATTAAAACCCTTCCTTAATAGAGATTCAAAGATGAGATTAGTCCAGGCCATCTTTCTATCAGTCATTGACTATGCAGACTTCCTCTATAGTCACTGCCCCACTCCTACCTTCAAAAGTTGGATACCTTATACCATAGAGCAATAAGGTTCATTACAGACCTGCCATATAATACTCACCATTGTTCTCTCTATGATGCAGTTGGATGGGTTTCCTTCATGTCAGGAGGAGCAGAAATGCAGCTCTATGGATCTACAGAGCTTTATCAAAACACTCCCAAGATATATCCTGGACTGCTTCAACCTGACCACTCCCAGCTCCTATGCCCTAAGAAGCAACAATATCATCCTGCTCAAATTGCCCAAAGTCAACACCAAAATAGGGAGGACAGCAATCAGCTATTCTCTAGCCAGCATGGAACACCCTACAAAAATCCCTAAAACTGTCTATTATCATTCCATTTACATCCTTCAAGCAGCACTGTACAGCCTTCTTCACAGAGAAATGCAGTTTCTACCACTAGAGATAGAACAGTCATCCCACAAAACCATATTCCAATCACATATGGCATATTCCTTCCAGCCAGATACCGACAGTATATGGCACCCAATATTCCTTCACCATCCTTGTACTCATTATGTGAGTGACTGTCATAGCCCTCATTGTGATATATATGTACTGTACATATTGTAGATGTTAGTTTAACTTTCTCTTGTCAAGCTTTAACATGTGAATTCTCTGTATATTATTGTGTTATAAATAACATTTTCTTTTTTTCTGTATGTATAACTGTCTCATAAGTATGTGATGTAATTGCTGTGCACCAACTTGAACCTTGACCTTATCAGGTCCATCTTGTAAATGAGCCTTACTCAATGATGATCGCCTGAATAAATAAAGATTTGATTGATTGATTGATTGACAAGGCACCTAGCGACAGGCTAAAGAATTACAAATTCAGAATTTGCTCCTCTGGCATTGGATGGCATGTTGATGGATCAATAGTGTGCTGTTGTGCACTGTAACATACAATAACTTTGGAAGTGGCAATGGCTACCATTGTATGGACAAAATGAATGTTTCTATTTTGTTTATGTGTGTAAGGAGAGTGTGATGATCAGGAAACATTTAATTTGTTTTGTTTTCATTTAAAGTAGTTTTATTTTAGGGGCTAGATGAAGGCTTTCAGTACGTAAGGTAGCAACCATGTTTGTGAAGGAAGGTCACTTGGCTATAGGGGACTGATTTGCTCACTGTGTGATGTTGCTACCAACAAATCTGATCAGGTTTAGGACCAAGATTACCATGGATTATACTGTAATATTGCAAGGTCATTTGACTGGTTTTACCCAATTAAATTTCTTTGATTTTTCAGACCTATTTTATAAATGTATGTAAGTATATATCATGCTCTGTCTGTATGTACTGTATCTTGTGCCTGGGTCACTCATGTGAAAGGGATCTGGTATCAATGAACTCACCCGCAATCAAAATTAATTAAGTATTAATTAATACACAATTTATAATAGAGATTGCAACTTTAAGTGACTTTCTGTGGAAGTTCTGTATATTAGGAAGGCTAATGTTGTCTACGAAAATGAGTTCTTATTAGAAAGTAAACTGTTATGTCAAAGCATCAAATCTTGCTGTCCTATCCTAAACATTGGCATAACAAGAAAACTTTATCTTGGGCATTTAACAAATTGTACAACTGCAAGCAAGAAGGTGAACAGAAAACACAGCTTAAAAAGCTGCTGAGAGAGTTACCTTAATTTAGAGGAGTCTTCTTTAACAGATTTATCATGAAAGCAGAGCTGCAGACTTTGTACTAATTATACAGTTCAGTGTTTTCACTGCCAAAGGTTATTGCAATAACAGAGGCAGGTGCACACTGAACCAATGTAAAACTACCTTTAAAATGTTCGCAAGCAACATGTATTCAATTAAAGTACTTTAATTAACATACTTTCTTTAGCATCCCATTTCAGCCAACCATCATAAATTTAACTTGACATTGCTCCATTCAACAGGTGGAAAAGATTATTCAAAGCTGATGATGGCTAATGGTGAAACAGTGAGGAGAATTAAGACAGCCAATGGTAAAGTCAATCAGAGGAGAGGATTAAGACAGTGAGCAAGAAAACAGCTTCTGGACAGGAACACATTTGAGAATATTTAAGTTTAATCTCCAAAGATTGAGGTTTTGATGGTAATAAAAGCAGTGTTGCTCACTTTTGTTATGTAAAATATATAGGGCCACCAAATGGAACCATGTAAACTCAACTAACAAAATCAGTTCACTGTTCCCAAGTTAGTGTCCTTGTATGGGAGTAGGTATATTCAGACAGGCACAATGTCACAGCATCTAGCAGAGTTCAAATATACCCACTGCATGCACAATGCACATCAAAGCACAAACTCATGTTTATTTACAAAACACACCTGAGACCACACTCACAAACCATCGGACAGGGCACCTAATGAGAGCAACCAGGACATACTTAATAGCCATTTGCATGTTTATAAGCACTGTGAAGGTGGGAGTACAGAGACATAAAGGACCAGACAGTACTGTACATATGTTTCTAACACTGATAAAAGCATTTTATTTAGCAGAAACTGCATTATTGTCATGATGGCTTTATATTCACTTTTGTCTTGGTGCAATATTCAGAGTGTTCATTAAAGCAGGTAAATATAGGGATGTAGCTAGCACATGAGGAAGATGGCTACCTACTTAATGAGCTCATCTGACCCAGACCTCTATCTACAGGCATCTGTCATATGAAAGCAAATGTAAGTCTGCTCTGAGTGCTGAAACTAATAGAACCAGATCCCTCTGTTGTCCAGTGCCTTCCTTCACAATTCTGACTTACCTTAATTGAGTTAGTCAATGCTTTTTCCTCACCCAGCTGGTGGCTTTTCTCCCATGTAGTAATCAACTCAGCATGGCATTCCTATATATCACATCTTCCTATCTTTGTTCAACTCCACCAGGAACAAATGGGAAAAAATGGTTACTTCCAGAATTCTGAGGCCATAACCAAATTAGATACCTCAGTGACAGATGCAGAAAATTAGAATATCAACACACATGGGCTATGCCATGACCTAGAACCACTGGTTTTGTTTTTACCAGAAAACCCAGTAAAATTCCAGAAAGGCTGCCTGAACACCAGTAAAACAAAGATTTCATGGAATCTGACATTTTACACCAGATCAGTAAATCTACAAAACTTGTATTTTGGCAGTAATGATGTGTCCAGCTCATGCTCTGAGATCCTCCAAGAATGTTTTATGGTTTCCGATATTTGTTTTGTACTTTATTATTCCATATTTAGTATTTACATGTGATCCATAACAATGCTTTTGGTGGTGTTGAAGTATTGTTACAGATACTACGGCTAGTGGAGGATGCCACAACTGCAAAACTCTGGATCCATTGGGCACGTTAGTGTATAATACAGATAGGGTTTGCTTGGCAGAGGGTGTTGAAATGAGTATTGCTTCCCCTTCAAAGTGACCATGGAGTGTTATTGCCTGATGTATTACCACTGAGCCCCATTCAGGGCCCCCCATATCCATTCAACATGGCAGAAATACAGTGTTATAAATGGAATACCTGAGGAATGAAATCACTGGTAAAATGAAAGCACCTTGGGGGGACAGAAATCAGTGAAGGTGGAAAGAGCAAGTGCCACAGACTGTCAAATGTATATGGATAATGGCAGTATGTTGGAGTGGTCACACAGGGGTAAACAGGGCAAAGTTGGAGGAGCATGTCATGTATATGGAGAATGGTGCTATGTTTTTGGGAGGCCTGGGAGGAAGAAATAGAGCAAATAGCACACAGCAGGTTGTATGGAAATTTTGGGAATGTAGACATTTAAGGATGGGTGGGAGAGAGTAAGTGCTAAGGCGGCTAATCTGTAGGGGCAATGCTGGCATTTTGGGGGCAGGCATCAGGGAGGGAGCGTACCTGCAAGTGCTGCAGAGCAGCTAAAGTTACTGACAGTGAATAGCAGCATTTTGGTGAGGTGGAGGTCAAGAAGGGAGAACAGCAAGGGCTGCAGAGTAGCTAATGAATAGGAAAATGTTAGCATGTTGTTGAGGTGCAGAAATTGAGGAGGGATGGAAATAAAGCAAGTGACTCAGAGCAGCTAACATGAATTATATGATGAATGGCAGTAGTGTGGGGTAGATATCAAGGAGGGAGAGAACAGGTGCTTTCTGAAGCAGGTAATGTGAATGACAGGACATGGGTGCACACTGGGTGGCAGAGACTGAGGAGTGGGGTGAGAGAAAGTGCCACAGAGCAACAAATGTATGCAGCAAATGACTGATTGTTAGGTCAGAGATGGGGGAACAGGGATAGTGCAGACATGTGTCATGTATATGAAGAATCATTGTATGTTGGGGAGAGGAGGGATCAATGGAGGAAAATACAGAGTAAATGCCACACACTGGTAATATGAAGTACCTGGTGTGGTGATATGTTTGAGTAGGTGGGAGAAAGTAAAAAGCCAAAGAGTGGCAAATGTGTAAGGGATAATTCAAATTTTTTGGCGGGAGAGATATCGGGTAGGAAGGAATAGAAAACAAGTGCTGCAGCACTGCAAATGACAGTGTTAGCAAGCAGTTTGGGGGTGCAGAGATCAGGAAAGGTCAGTGCAAGTGCCACAGAGTGAGTAATGGATTGGGAAAATGTTGGAATATGTTGCAGGGGCAAAGTATGGGGGATGGATATAGAGTAAGTAGCACAGAACAGCTAATATGAATTATGGTAAAGGTAGCAGTTTGGGGGCAAATATCAAGGAGGGTAGAGAAAGTATTACACAGTGGAAAATGTATATGAGAATAGTTGCATATCGGGGGTCAGAGATGAATTAGGACAGGGATAGAGTCGAGCATGTCATGTATGGAGATGGTAATATGCTGGGGGTCAGGGAGAGAAGAAATAGTGGGCAAATGGCACAGAAAAGGTAATATAAGTACCAGAAGTGGTGAAGTGTTTTAGGGTGGATAGTGGAGTAAATGCCACTGAGTGGTAATGTACAGATAATGGTAACAATTTTTGAGGCAGAGATCGTTGGGAGTAATACAGATCAAATGGAAAATAGCAGACAACAATGTGACTTAGTGTGATGGGGAGCAAAGATCCGGCCTGTGAAGGAGTGAGCAAGTGGTGAACAGCAGGTTATGAAAACTACTGGGAATGGCAGCATTTTGTGGTGGGGCATAGATTGTGGGTGGGAGAGGAAGAACAATTGCTGGAGAGTGGCAAGTGTATATGGACCATGACAGTATGTTGTTAGGAGGTACAGTGATCAAGGAGGATAGAGAGCAAGTGGGATAGAGTGGACATTCCTGTGTTTCACGGGTAGGGTGATCACAGACATTAAGGAGGGGTGCAGGAAGGAAGTTCTGCTGAGCAAAAATGTAAAGTAGTAAATAATGCCATTCAGTGGATTCACTGCAGTGGAGAATGTGTTGAAAGCACTGGGCAGAAGCACAGAAGCAAAACCTAAAACAGGGACAAGGTTCTGTGCAGGTCTTAGGAATTACATAAAGAATCCCTCTATTTTGCATTTCTGGCCTTGTGACTGGGCAATGTCTTCAAAAGAAGAGAAGCAGAGAGTTGATGGAAATTAGGAAAGAAATTAAGTATTCGAAGCTGTGCCAGATGAAAAGGACAAGGCCCCAAAAAGCCTTCTTACAGTTCAGACTAATACCAATGTGTTCATGTGCAATACAGCAAACATTTAGCTTGCTTCTTGAGCATATGTGTTGAACCTTTTTATTTTATTTGTAGTGAACAAAATGCTTGAATTTTAGTGTTTAAATCACAGGTAAGCAGAGTAACACAGCCCTCACCTAAGGTGATCAATGAGTGTAAGAACATATTAGAACATTTTTACTTTGTTACTGCATCATAGGTATTTAAATTATATAATTAAATTATTTTTTTTACTAGGAAAATGCACCATTGAGAAAACTCATTTACAAAGGTGGTCCTGTGAGGACTGGTACAGAGGTCAAATTAACAATTTAAAAAATTACATAACAAAACAATTCTCTAAATGATACAAGGTGAAGGCAATACACTAGTCAGTAAATACAGAACATACATATGATAGGTATGCTATAACTATGAACACACAATCAATGTACAAAATACTTTCTAGTAATGAAATGGAGCGCAACCAATAAATAAAATGTAGTATGGAGGAAGGGTAGGTATGAGATCTGGAAGAACTAATGACCAGGGTGACAGGAAGGAGAGACTGGATGGAATGGGGTTGGAAAAAGTGGGAAGAGGGAAGGTGATGAGGAGAGAAAGTTGGGTCCTAGATGTATGAGGAGGGAGTATAGGAAAATATGGAAGATGAGAAGAGTTATACATACTGATGGCAGTTATCCATACATAGTAATTGAGGAGAGCCTTGAAATGGGGTAAACCAACACAGTGGGACACCTTTAAAGAATGCTGAAGGGTGTTCCATAGAGATGGTATGACATGACTCAAGAGCAGAGGCACCAAAGTGAGATTTTACCCTGGAAGCCATCAAGTATGATGTAGGTGTGTTTTTCTAAGTGGGCACAGGGAGTATATTTGAATAGATCAGAAATATAGGAAGGTAGCTTGTTTGAGATAGTTCTGTATGCCCAGAGCAGGGCATTCTGTGACCTCTGAATGTCAAGCGAGGTCAAGCCTATGAGAGAGTAAAGAGAACAATGGTGAGCATTGTAGGAGACACTGAGATGAATCTGAGGGCTCTATGATACAACGATCCAGCTTTGCTGGGACAGATTTAGTACTATGGCTATAGAGGTAGTCCACATAGTCAAGCAGGGAAGGAATGTCTGTACCAATCTAATTTTGTGTCCTGGTTTGCAAATGTTTAATGCGGAAAAATAAGCCTAGTAAGCTGCTATGGTTTTTTTAGCAAGTTCATCGATGTGCACCGAAAAGGACAGTTTACGGTCAATCCAGACCCTAAATATTTAAATTTATCCACATATTCCAGGGATTCCCCAACAGTGTCTTAATCTGCAGTTGGATACTAGGAGGGATGGCGGATGCTGATTTTGAATGCAGAGAGAGAAGCATGACTTTTGTCTTTTTAGCATTGAGCAACAGCTTTAAGTCAATCAATGTCTGTTGAAGTAGATCAAATTTATATAAATATATAAATTGTGAAACATCTCTGACATTCCCTGAAAACAAAGCACTAAACTAAACCACATATGAAAGAAGTAAACAGTAGCACATATGTGGAATGGGAAGCGAGGATAAACAGGAAGAGTTAGGCAGTAACACGAAAACTTTTCAGCTTGCATTTTCCAGCTTTGTGACTGGGCAAGGACTTCAAAGAGAAAAGGAGGAGAAACACAGTGAGTAAGTGGAATTCAGAGGATAGTTGGTATTCAGAAGCTGTGATAGGTGGAGGAGGGCACACCCAGAAAGTTCTTTCAAAGCAGACTGATACCAATATGTTTGCATGCTTTGCAAGTGAACATAAAAAGGTGAGTAGAGTGAGGATTAATAATTAATTATCAGTGAGTCTGGCATGCATTATAAGGAAAATTGTGGAATCCCAATTAAGAGAGTACATCAACATTTTAAAAAGAATACAAACCTTAGGGAATTATACTCAGCATAGATTCATGCATAACAGGTACTATCAGAAAAATCTGATGCAGGCCCTTAACCATGGACAGCCATCTGATCTACAGTAGGACATTTGTGATGACCAGACAATGTTTGTTGGTAGTCTGATTTATTTTGTCAACTGATAGGTACTTTATGTAGATGTGAGGACCAGATGCATTAATCAACTGTGACAAAACTGGTCTATTAGGGAGATTTTCAACTGTCCAACAGTTTTCCCAAGTGGTGTGGACCTGCTTTGTAAAGGTTTCTGGAAAGGGACATGGGGTCATAGTAAACAAAGGCTCAGCGACATTCTGTCTCAACAGAGCACAACCACATTCTTTCAGTTGGTAAGTAATCTTTGAAAGGAAGTTGGGCCCTGAGTTGCAAAGGTCAATTAATATCACAAGGTAGGCATAACACAGAATTTCAGGTCTGAAGTGGTTTAGGCAATTGGATTAACTTTGATCTAGAGAAGTAATGTCACAGCCTCACTTGACCAAGGCACCAGGGACAGAGAGGAGAGGGTATAAGGTTTCAACCCAGTTCTGTCTTCCTCTCTAAACTGGGATATGTTGTGGGTAGGTCAAAAGGAAAAAGCGAGACTGTGTACAGAGAGCTTAAGAAAACATAGTGTAGCGTGCATAGTAAGGTACAAAAAGCCATGAAACTGGTAAGGAAATTGAAGCATTCACATGCACAAGTATGCAATCTTTCTTTGTAATCCTGTATGTGTACTGTTGCCTGACTATGTGTATATAGTGTGCATGCCTGAATTTTACAGCTGTATTTGAACAAGCAGTGTTTAGGAATAAATTAGTTATTTTTCAAATGACTGGAGTCACTGATTATTAGTGACTGGATTTTTGAGGAATGGTACCTGGATAAAAGGATGAATAGTACACATTTCTGAGAGAGACAGAGTATGTTCTAACCAGAGCAGAAACCTTTCTACGGGAGTATAAAGGGTAGAAAGTTGTGAAAAGGGACATCAAAGCACTGGAGTCTGTGCAATTATGAAGAGGGGACCTTGATGGTGGTAGCTGCCCCAGATGGTCTCAGTGACAAAGGCCTAGAGAGGGCCTCAGGGACTGTAGGGTGCTCTGACTGTCTCAGAATCTGATACCGTTCAACACAGGGAGCTGATAAACTAACTGTATGACATGGAACTAAGTGATTGCATTATAACATGAATTGTTAACTGGATCCAGGTAGAAGACAGAGTATGGGTTGATGGTTCTTGTTGGAGTGATGGAAGGTGATTGGTTGGGTGCCTCAAGCGTCAGTGCTGGGCCTAACACTTTTCTGTATTTTCATAATCTATATGCATGAGAATATGGATAGAACTGCACAAACGTCACAGTTTGTCACAATAGTAAGTTACATGCAATAGTTGTTAGGAAGAAACTGGTTTTTAACTTAGGTTTTATTGAATTTCAACTTATTATGCAAACTTATACATATAGGATAGATTTAGGCCATGTCAAGGAGGGTAGAGACAAGGGGAAACATACTTAATCCATAGAAAGGTAATTCAGTTGGTAGCTTGCATTCCTTTCTAGTTTTTCCAGTCCTGTATATTTTTACTAAAAATAAAAAGTTACACCTACACCCCCACCACCACAATTAGGACTAGGGCCCTGAAGAATTAACAGAAGTAAATCAATATTATTTCACATATAACTTTCTGACTCGTTTCCTCACTAACCAGTCTGCATAATTAGTTCACAGAGATGAAATACGTATTAATAATTATAGGTATAGATTAAATCTGGTGCTGTTCAATCAGTTATTGTTGCATTTTCGCCATCTCCTGGACCAATGCAGACATATCTCTATCAGAATCTGTGGGTGTCCTCCCTCATGAGAAGAGTCAGGTTCATACTGTGCTCTGAGAAAACTGACCAATTGATCAATTTCAGAAAATATATACAGTACTGCTTCCTTTATACTGAATCTGAACTTTCGCTGGTGCTAATAGTTGAAAAGCTCCCCCAGCTCTAGGACCTCTTGTTGGTAAGCAAGAAACTCTTTCACATTGCTGAGTAGGAAATGAAAAGTACAGATATGTATAAAGTGATGTTCTTTACTATGCAGTTAACCTTTTATTCTTGATAGCTTGAACAACAGGTCACAGTCTGATTCAAAAGCAAAGCTGAGAAGGATAGAGGATTTTGGCTAGCTCCGAGGTTGAGGGTTGGTAAGTGGGCTGATATTGCAAAGCGTTAACTGAATATACTCTGTTAATAAAAACAATATGCTTTCATGATGAAAGGAAAGATTTTCTTCTGGTAGGTAAAAACAATAAAATGTGCTTCAGGAGGCCCTTAGAAGAATCAAAGTATTGTTAAGTGAATCAGAATTCCCACAAGTCTTAGGTTCTTATGTCATACCTGATTTTCTAGGTTTTGACTTGGCAGTGAAGACTGTAATTCTTCTTCACCACTCTAGTAGTTGCAGTAGTTTCAGTTGCAGTGATCTTGTTATGCATGCTATTAATTTGTTCAGTATTCTTCTTTACTTTTCTTCTCCCATACAGGTTTTTCTTGCTCCTTCATCGGGGGCTACATCAGCCCGGTCTGTTACCCTTCAGGGCAGCTCTTCACCTCCCTTGGCTATACACCAGTCAGATTCTCCCATGAGTTCCCTCTCATGGCAGGGCTGGAGAGGAGGGCTGTCCCCTCCTGCAGTACAACAAATCAGGAGGAACAGGTCGTGCATCTATTTTTGTGCTCTGTTTAATTTGCCTGTTATTTGCACAGTGTATTCATTTTGCACCATAGTTTGAGACCGATTATTTACTTCCTGTATGTCTGATCACTGTACTCTTTTCCTTTGCACCTTTGTATCTGTGGTCTTCTGCACCTTGTCTCCCATGCAATTCTTCTCCCAAGTCACACCTGGATACAAGCCTTAGCTCAGTGTATCTTTTACAGTCACCAATTTATAAGTAAGTGACTAACTATCTAACTAACTCACTCATGCACTCACTCTCACTAAACTCAACTACAGCAAATAAACACCGGGGGTCATGAAGGTCAGTTAAGGGAAGTCAAATTAGGAAGAATCAGAAATGTTTGTTTTTGTCAAAGGTTGGTCTTCATGTAGAACAGCTTGTCTGAGTCTATAATTCAAAACCCAACTGTTGAAACATTAATGTAAGGATTGCACAGCTACTTAAATGACATGAGGTGCCAAGGTATGTCTACTGATAATGGCAGATTATTTCTATCTGTATTTCTGTGTTCCTATATAAGGGTAGGTAGAGAAGCCAGCCTGGTGGCACAGAGGCGGAGGTGCCTGCTCCACACCTGCCACCATGCTGGAAACTTGTGTTTGGGAATGGACATGGGTAGCTTGGGGTCTGCTGGGGCTGGAGGATTGAGCATCCCATACAAAACTGTCCTCTGGGAGGGCGGTCTGCTAGCTCATCTGTGATATTGCTACCTGGATGACCACAGGTGGCAGTGCAAGCAGAGCTGCATGGGATGCATGTGCATGTATGTGTCCTCTCAGTCCTTGCCACAAGGTGCCTGAGGAATAAAATGGTACAAAAAGCCTCTGACACTGAGAGATGGCGCCACACTCTTCCACAGGAACTGCACCCCTGCTGGGCTACCCACTGCCACATCTAAAACTTAGTCTCTTCCAATCCTGGGGAGCCTAGAAGGCTCCACCATGGGGCCATCCATAAGACACTGCAAGATGGTGGGGCAGCAAGCCTCAGAGACAGCCAGTGACAGGGCTAGGAAATAGCAGATGAAAAGAGCTGGCCAGGAGGAAGAATATAAGGATAGCTTGAGGAATTATTGCAGGAGAAGGAGATGATATTGACTTGGTATCAATAACTGGTGAAACTGCATCTAGAATACTGTGTCCAGTTCTGGGGCCCTCACCTAATGAAGGACAAGGGTAGGTTAGAGACAGTGCAATGAAGGGCTGTGCAGATAATTCATGGTCAGCAGGACAAGACATTTGATGACAGACTGAAGAGTCTCAACATATATTCACTGGCATATATAAGGAAAGGAGGGACATGATAGAGCCTCTCAATTTCATGAAAGGTTTTGACAGAGTGGGCAAAGCAAGTCTGGTCACATTTAGAAACAGTGGGCGGATTCACAAAGTGAAATGGGACTAAGTCCCTCTGCAACCCCGATTGCGCACCAAAATCGGCACAGCTGCGGAGCACTCGATCCACAACCGCAGCAGTTGCAGAGGGTGCGTGGCAGATCCCACTGCCTGCAGCCTTCCCGCAGCTGCGGTGTTGTCCCTGGCAACAGCACCCGCAAGCGCCGTATTCTGTGGAGCTGGTCGATTCGGATCCACCTTTGTGAATACCTGCAGCTCGCGGGTGACCTGTAGCCATGCAAGTGGAAACCTATTAGCACTGAGGTTTTCCCACAGCTGTGGGACCTTCCCCACATTTGAGAATCCTGCCCAGTGCATCCCCAGGGAAAAGTGATCAAGCTGGTGGGTGTAGGTTCAAAATGATGTTAAGAAGCATTACATACAGAAAGGGTGGTGGATGGGGTACCAACTTCCTGAAATGGTGATGAATGCAAAGACCATAGCAGGATTCAAAAGGCATACTAAGGAGTAATCAGATGGGAAGTGGAGGGAAAGGGTGACTGGGTTGAGGAGAGAGATTAAAGCATCTCAATACAATTTATGTTACATGAGATAAACTGTTAGATGTAATTGCTGATGTCTCTGACAGGGCTTTAAGAGCTTGGAGTAGGTTTCAGGCCACAAAACTGTTAGTTCTATCTTTCAACTTAATCAGTTCTGTCTGAGGCTTGTGCAGGTTAGAATGCATATACAGACTGATACACAACAGATACAAGTACTGGCAAATTCCTTTTGTTTGTTTGCTTGTTGTACATTGTGTAATACAGTGGGTTTTCATCAAGCTATTGCAGGATTATCAACAACTTGAGGATCATTGTGATGACCTTGAGAACTGCTCCCTCTGCAAAAATATTAGAATTTAGGGTGTGCCTGAGGGAGAGCAGGGTGGTCAAATGGTTGAATTCTTTGTAGACTTTCTTTGCTTCACTTCTGGATGTTTCTGACCTCTCCTCATTCCATATAGTGAGCACATATGGCTCTCCTTCACTGGTCAGTGACTGCAACTTCATGCCCTAGATCTACTGCCACCTGCTTTTATAACTTCACTGTCAAGCATGAGCAATTATTACAAGCTTGGCAGAAAGGCCCTTTCATTATAAGGGACATCGAGTGTATTTAGACAATGATTACTCTGTCTCTACTTGATGAACATTGGGCATGTGTTTCTCTTTTCCTATTCTATGGGTGCATAAAGTAAAGTTAGCAACCCCTACCCAGCACTGTTGAGAATTTCCTTCTCAGATGGTACCATAACATTTCATGATCCTGAAACAGCCAAACAGGAACTCCAGGCATGGAAACTGGAGAGTTCTGAGGATCCTATGGATTTGTTCAAATCAATAGAGAAGCAGTCATTACAGAAGGATTCTTGGTCTAAAGTGTCTCCCTCTAGCAAGAAGCATCGTACAGAAGAAACCCTTGGTAAAATTATTGCTTTGCTCCAATTGTTTTCAAGAGCGGAATCTTTTTAATGGACCTATTGGTGTATTTGGCTGCTAGCTCCTTAGCTAGATAGGCATGTTTTTCATGTATTTGGATTTTTATCTGTTTCCAGCTACATCGTTTTCTGTTGGGTAACAAGGTTGATATTTTTTCTGGTTAGAGCTTCTTCATGGGGGCTGGGGGCTTGTTTCTTTCCTTTTATCTGTCATGTTTTCTCTTTATATTATTCTTTCTATAGGTTTTCCATTTTATAGTTACTGAGTTTTCTGGTGGCCTGCTTACCACAAGTCCACTAGTGCGCTTGTTTTCTTTGATCTCTGTTTGGCCAATTTTCTTTTAGGTTCTTGAGTTGCTTTCCTTAGTTTTTATTTCAGGCTGTGTTTTAGTTCAGCTTGTTTATTTTGTCTGATCTGAAAATGTCTGGGTTGTAATGTCAACACTTCTCCAGATTTTGTTTGAGAAAGGTATTGCCTGGCCGGCCCCTCCCTTTTTTGTTGTACATTATGTATTTGTTCTTTTCACTACAGTTTGTGATTTAGCTGTAAAACAGTAGATGATGCAACTGAAATCTAACTGCTTGTTTGTTTTGTTTATTTAATCTTGTAGGTCCATGGCCAAATACCCATTTTCATGAGTGACCAGAGTACATAAAAATATACGATACATAATAATAATAGTTAACATAGAGCACATATAAATACATAACAGTTCCAGAGTACAAATAAGTTCATATAACAAGCACTGACATAAAAATGGCAATTTACATAACATTTGCATTCGCTCTCTAAGAGCAAATAATTTCTCAGAGCCTGTCTAAAACTGGACATCATGACTTTAAGGCATTCGAACATTGTCAAAGTGAGTTAAAACATTGGTAGATTGTTAAGAAAGTTTTCTGACCAACTGATGTTTTCATTCTTGAAATACAAAAGAAGTGGTAAACAGATGAAAGTGTAACTGTAGAGTTAGTGTATTTTTAAAGACTGATTGAAAATGGTAGGAACTTATTTAGAATTATCTTTTAGCTAATATCCCAAGTCAAAATTTGTATCTATGCTCTAGGGAAGCCATCCTACGTGTTTAAACAGGACACACTGATGGGTCCAGGATGGTAATTAGGAAGTGAATTGAGCAATTTGATTTAGAAGAACTTTAACCCTTAACAATAACCTATCCCGACAGAATAATAAAAATTCAGGCCATACTCTACTGTATATCTAGTAATAACAAATTTTGGGACAAAAGTAATCTGGGTGAGGAAATTAATAGTGAATTCAATCTACAAAGAGCTCCAAGTCATTGATGAACCATTTTAACTATATTAGAAATGTGAAACTCATAACTCATACCTGAGTGTACAGTAAGGCCTAAATATTTGAAACATTTAACCTGCTCTATTTCTACCTCAGTGTCAGTGTGCAATGAAAGAATAGGTTCAACATTCAGCCTTTCCTATGATTGTAAAATAACATGTATTTAGTCCTTTTTAATTTAAGACTAATTCATGTGTACGAAACCAATGCTGAATTGTCAAAAAATCAAGTGCCAAGTCATGTTGGACAGTGTCAAGGCTGGATCTGCCAGTGAGGATCACAGTGTCATCTGCATATACAAAAATTGGGATTTAGAACAAACCAAGGGCAAAGTGTTTAAAACAAACTAAACAAAGAGGACCCAAAACAGGGGTCTGTGACAATTCATGCCTGGCAATTCATTCCCACTCAACCCACTCTGACAACCTGCTCCTTGGTCAGTTCTCTCCTGTTAATCTTGTTCTGGTCAACACGCACCTGCTCCCCGCCACTTCTGTTTGTTCTTTTACCAGTTTGCTCCCTCTCTTGCTCAGTGTCATTCATGATTGTGGAGCACTATATTGTGGAACATTTACAGATAACTGACCCTTTCAAAAAACAGTGTTGAATAAAAACAGTGTTGAGTAATTGTAATGCTAATTTTAGTAATACATTTCTGGTTAAATACATTCATGTACCTGCTTGTCTGAAGTGTATAATAATTGAAGTGCAGCTAGGGAATGATGCATTTCTTGTTAAATACAGTTCTGTTTGTTCTTTTACCAATTTGCATACTAAAGAAATGTCGCTCTTAATTCCACAGTTATTACCAGTAATAACTGTGTTATTACGTAATGCTGTTCTCAGTCACTCACTTGGCATTATCTGGTGACCTGCTATTAATCAGTAATCATAGTCTCAGTTTGCCAATCAGCTTAACCAGGTTGTTTGTGTATAAAGTGGAGCTGCAGAGTCTACATGATATTTTGCAAAAATGACAGCAAGACTCATTTTATCGAATGTCAGAATAAAAGCTTGTGAATGAGGAGAATTTTATTTATACTCATCACAAGCGAGGTTTCAATGACAAGGCAATATGGCAGTGCAAACATGCTGTCAAGCAGAAAAGAGCTGCAATGCCCTGGTACATACTGTCAGTCATGATGTGCCGGTTATTATTTCAAGATTTAGTCATCACACCCATGCTTCTGACCCCACCACTGTGGAGAGGAGAAACCATGAACAGAGCAAAGGAGCATGCTGCCACCACCAAGACACCACTGCCCAGGCACTCTTACATTCAATGGAAAATGTTTCTTTGGCAGCTCAAGGTACCATGGTTGATAAAAACATCAAACGAATGATACAAAGAGTAAGAGTGCACGGTGCCCCAAGACCAAAGGATTTGACAGATCTTATAATCCCTGATCAGTATCACACCTACACACTGTGCTCTGGTGGTACAAGGTAAATTACTTGATTTACTATATGACAGTGGGTCTGGAGCTGACAGAATTTTAGTGTTTAGCACTGAAGCAAATTTAGCATTCTTAGAACATGTCAAGCACTGGTATGAGAATGGCACTTTCAGTGTTGCCCTCCTTTTCCATCAAATGTATATCATAATTGGGAGCACTTTGGCAGTATGCAGCCTGCCATTTATGCCCTTCTTCTTGGTAAACAGAGACACATATGAAAGGCTGCGAATGCACTCAAAGAAGTGTCAAGGCTTGATCCTGCTATAGTTATGACTGATTATGAGAAGGCCACTATCCAAGCCTTTAAATCTGTGATCCCCAATGTTTGCAAGTGGGCTGCTTTTCCACTTGCGCACTGCATATACAGAAAAATTCAAAGTAAGGGGCTGGAGCAGGGTATGCAGGACAGTGAATTTATCCTCAAATGTTGGTATTTGCCTGCCCTTTGTGGTAGCGCCCATGTTGAGCATGTATTAAGTGCTACAATTTGAGCAACTCAATAATACCGCTCTCACTGAGAGTGAGTGCTGAAGTAGGTCGCTATATCCTGTAGAGCGAGGATAGCAAGGAGCTGTACTCACTAGTACAGGATACAGGATCTTGTGTGGCCAATTTCTGCCAAGCTGGCTGCATAGCATATTGGTATACACCACCACTTATGATGCCAGTGGACCCGGATTTGGGTCTAGCTTTGGACAGAATTTAAAAAACAAAACAAACAAAAACAATAACTTGCCCTCAGTCTGCACCCTTGGAATTGATTATTTTAGTTTGGCGGGTGCGGGGCATGGTGACTAGCCCCCACTTACAAATAGTTGTTGTGTCTGAGGAATGCAAGTATTTTAATGACCGTCACTATTTGCGACAGTCAATACAATATCAGGTGCCCTTTGACCATGGGCTGTTTTGTGGCCATTATATGTGATTGGTGGTCTTTCAGACTTGCCTTTATCTCATAAATACCCTGGCATTCTATCCTCCTGACCAGGTTGTTGCTCAATTTGAGGACATAACAGATGAAAGTTTAAATGTGTTTCCTTCCAATTTAGAGCAATAATTGACTATTTTGAGGACACCTTGTGAGAAGGAGGAACAGGCAGTGCTGGATGCTGACAACCACAATTTGCCATAGAGCTATGGAATCACAGTGATACTGTCAGAGGAAAAAATGGCAAAGACCAATAATGCTGTGGAGGCTTTTCACATAGGAATACAATTCATTACACATACAACAATTTGGAAATTCATAGATGCCATCAAAGGAATCCCCAAAAAGGGATGCTGAGATTGAGCAACTCATCACTGGTAATGCCCCCAATGTATCTAATGTGTGTACAAGGGCTACACTGCACAGTTAGAATATATACTGGATAAGTGTTCTGAGCGCACTAACGAGGAATTCCTATGGGGTTGCTCATTGCTTTGAGTATTGATTGATTTGACACTGAACATTCATGATTTTAACATTTTAAAATAAAATAAATACTGTTTTAAGTGTTGTTTGCCTGGTCACCACTGAGATTTGCTGCATCCATGCAGGAACTGTACAAGGAACTGATTGGCTGTGTTTTCATGACAGCATGTCACATGATGACTTCAACCAGCAGGTAAAAAAATGTTGTTTTTCTCTTTATACACGTATTTAACAAGAAATGTATTGTCCCCTAGTTGCACTTATTTATTGAAAGAGGTCAGTTATATCTAAATGTTCCACAATGCAGTGCTCCACAATTATGAATAACAGTGAGCAGGTAAAAAAACATTGTTTTTTCTCTTTATACATGTATGTAACAAGAAATGTATCATCACTTAGCAGTGCTTATATATTGAAAGGGATCAGTTATCTCTAAATGTTCCACAATGTAGTGTTCCACAATTATGAATGAGAGTGAGTGAGGAAGGGGTGAATTGACGGGAGTGGGTTGCAATAGGAGAGAGTTGTCTGGGAGTGAGTTGTCGGGAGCGGGTTGACCGAGTGAATTGACGGGAGCAAATTGACATGCTCTCCCAGAACAGAACCCTGAGGGACACCCAGTGTAAAAGAGGTGGGAAAGGAACAACATCCATTAATTTTGGTAGATTGAGTACAATTAATCAGATAACTTCCACACCACCCGACAGCATCCTGTGACACGTCAAGACTGATAGGAGCTGAAATAAGAAGGTCACGCTTAACTAAATCAAAAGCCTTGGTGAAGTCCACGAACATAGCTGCAGCAAAATCCTTTGTCAAGCACCGCATGAACTGCACTCATGAACCCCACCAAGGCCATCAAGGTACTGTGTCATGGTCAAAAGCCATGCTGTGCAAGTGTCAGGACATCATACTTAAACACATATTCTATTAATTGGTCAAAGACCATCCATTTCAAAATTTTAGATAAAAGTACCAGTAAAGAAATAGGATGATAACTGTGAACAATAGAATGGTCACCAGCTTTAGGGAATGGGACAACTACTGCATCTTTCCAGACATCAGGAAACAAAGAAAACAAAGTGACAAATTAAAATAACAGATAACGGAAATCCATGGAGATCCTCACAAGTCTAAAATCAACTTCATCCCTGCCCACTGAAAATCATGGGTCAAACTTCAGGAGGTATTTCAACACCTCTTCTGGGTAAAGTTGTTTAAAGTAAAATTTAGAGGTAAGCCAATTCCAGGTTAATATTAACAGAATCAGTTGTACTATTGCCCTTGCTAGGTACATCGCATGAGATATATTTTGATAGATCAGAAAAAAGTGAATTAAATTTCTGAGCTATAGAAAATGAGTCAGTCAGGACTCCTGTTGGAGTATTTAAACATTACATAGCGGAAGTGCATTTCTTGCCCAAAAGTTCATTAATTAGGTTCCATGTAGCTGAAGTATCTTTACCCTTATATTACCTCTCTTTCTTTATATAGAAATGTCTCTTTAATTTCCTTCCCATTGACTTACATTTATTCTGAGCAGCTTTGTAATCAGTTAGTGAGTCTGTGTTCATTAACTTCCTAAAATTTTCAATTTTTGTCCCTATCCTCATTTGCTCTAAAAGTTCAAAGGTAACTCACTGTTGCTTATTTCTCCAGATTCATAGCTTTTTAAAGGAGCAAATGTATTACAAATGATATTGAAAATAAAACAAAAATCTTTAAAGCCTCTTTCACATCCATTGTTAGTTCTGGACTGGACCAATCTACAGAAGACATTGTTGATTGAAACTTGTTAGTATCCAGATTCCTTTAATATACATAGACAGTGTCGGCACATAAGGGCCTATAGCCCACCCAGTCTGCCCATTTAAGTTTGTAAGTTCAGTTTATGTTTTCCAGGAAGTCTGTTGCCTTACCCCTGACCTCCAGAATTCCTTTATGTCTATCCCATGCATTCTTAAATCCGTGATTGTTCCAGCCCCCACCACTTCCTCTGACAGGGTGTTCCACTTGTCCACCACCCGTTCTGTGAAGAAATTCTTCCTCACGCTTCCTCTGAATCGTCCTCCTCCAACTTCATCCCATGCCCTCTAGTCCTGGAACATTTTTTCACTTAAAATAGTGCATTCCTGCACCCTGTTCCTCCCTGTAAGATACTTGTATGTCCTATCATATCCCTCTCCCTCCTCTCCTCCAGGGAGTACATGTTCAGTGCCTTCAACCTGTCCTCATGGGACTTGTGATGCAATCCATGCACCATCTTTGTTGCCCTCCTCTGAACCTTCTCTACCCTGTCTATGTCCTTACATAGGTAAGGTCTCCAGAACTGCACAGTGTACTCCAGGTGCGGCCTCACTAGTGTCTTGTATAGTGGAATTGTGACCTCCTTTTCCTGCTGGTGATGCCCCTGCCTGTGCATCCCAGCATCCTATTTGCTTTACCTGCTGCTTTGTCACACTGTTTCCTGCCTTGAGGTCATCAGAGATGATAACTCCAAGATCCCTTTCCTGCTTGGTGCATGCTATATCCTCACCCCCCAACTGATATATTGTGCCAGGGGTTTTGTGCCCCATATGCATTATCTTGCACTTCCTTGCATTGAATTTCAACTGCCAAACCCTGACCATTCTTCAAGTTCTGCAGGTTCCTTCTCATTCTGTCTACACCCTCTGGTGTGTCTACTCTGTTACAGAGCTTTGTGTCATCATGAACAGTGAAATTCTGCCTTCTAGGTCCTCTGCAATGTCACTGATGAAGATATAATAGTACCGGTCCCAGCACTGATCCCTGTGGTACCCCACTGGTCACTCTTCCCTCTGTGGGTGACAGCCATTTACCACCACCCTCTGTGTCCTGCTGCCCAGCCAGTTACCTACCCACCCCTTTACTGTCTTGCCCACCCATTTTCCCCAGTTTGTGCAATAGTACAAACTGGGGAATATGGGTGGGCAGGACAGTAGTGCGGTGGGTAGGTAAATTCAGGGTAAATATATAAATCAGAGGTGCCATTTTTGTTTTGCACACCAGCAGCAATAGACTGGGCTATGGTCACTGACACTATCTGCTAAGACACCAGATTGTAACATTTTGGTAGTGTCAGAGACCATTATCCAGTCAAGAAAAGATGAGTAACCTGTTTTGTAATGAATCCTAGTTAGTGCATTAATGATTTGGGCAAATCTAGAATTAACAACTAATTCCCTATACTTCAAATTATCCTTCCCAGCCAATTCATATTCAGGTCACCCATGATTATTAACTCCCTATTAGTGGGTATAGACTCCATGTAAGTTTGCACCAATTTTAAACTCTCCTTCTGAGAGACCAGTGGAATGTGAAGAACTGTAAGAGACAGAATCTTTCCTTCACCCACAATAAACAAAAGAGACAAAAATCAGAGGAGAAGATATGCAAAACTGATGCTTCTTGAATCACATTCAATTGGTTCTTGATATAAAACAAGCAGCCTCCCCACTCTTAACCTTTTGTCCCACCTATAAATTGTATAGCCCTGTAACTTAATCATATCATTTGATATTTTATTTACTAGCCATGTCATTGTGATTTTTCCTAGCTGCAAGATATGCATAACCATAGCAAGCAAGCCAATATAGAAACCCTATGACCAACCATGTGACCTAAATGCATGGTGGTAGAGCACCAATACTATTTCGTGAGCCTAAGTTTAATTTCAGTAGGGAACGTTGTTTTTTTTTACTACAATTTATGTTGTAGGAAAGACATTTTAGATGTCATTGCTGCTGTCAGTGGTAGGGCTTGGGTAGGTTTTCAGACCAAGGAACTGTTTGCAACAGTTTCCTACTTGACTTTGCATAATTTGGTGCCAGGCAGGCAGGCAGTCTAATGTACTGCTATAAACACTTGTTAAAGTTCTTTTCTGTTGGTTTGGATATAAAATAAACTGTACTGGTTAAAAATATAAAGAGAGTCCTGACAAAATAAAGTTTCTAACTCATCTTATTGCTTGTCTTTACTACTGAATGTTACCCTGCTAAAGGAAATATATTGTATTCAAAATTGTAAACACACAGAAACTCTCAGTATTAAAGCTGTGACATATTCTTTTTCTCCTGGAAATGAAATGCAAATATAGTACTTACTGGTACCTGAAATGCCTGAAAAGAAGTGGAGAAAGAGTTATATCATACATGTGTCTAAAGTCTTAGAAAATGGGTAGACATTTTCCCAACCTCTGATTGACTAACACCTCTAGCAAGGGGTGTATTTATGTGCCAACATAGACTTGGAAATAACAAGTCCCACTACCAACTGCCCCATTACCACTGATATTCCCGTGGCACCTTCAATTTCAAACAAAATAGCCACCATTTTTTCCATTAATGAAAGACCTAAGGCTCCACCACCCTACTTAGTTATGTGGCTCCCCAAAACTAACACTTTATGCATTTCTCTTCCTCCCATATGCATTAAAGTGTTTCTTAATGCCTAATTTCCAAACCCGTACAATAGATGAAGCCCATCCCTGCTGTCTCACTGCCTGTCCACTTCGCTACTGATAGATGCTGGTAGTGGGTTTCTATCGAGTGGGAGACCAGTGTAAAAGTACCACTGGTCTCATGACTCAGTGGTACTTCAAATAATTTTCTCACATTCCACTCACACTCCAGTAGTGCTTCACAGCAAGGTCCCACATGTTTTTATCATTATTATTATTTAAGGTCTCATAACCCAAACTCCCAATTTAAGATAACAAACCTGGACTGTGACTGCAGCCATGGACCAAGTCCCCAGTGAATAAAGCAGTCTCCAAGTGCAGTTAGGCAAGTGATCAGATGCATGAGCAGTGGGGTAGGGTTAAAATATCCACAGCTTCCTCAGAACTGCATTCTTCAAAATGACACAGAAACTTTCCTGGGCATTTTTGGCACAGTAAAGCCTCCCATAGTGCAAAAATAGGCAAACAGACAGAGAAATAATAGCCATTAAAAAAAAAAAATTTGGGTTACTACTGACACTTATACCAGTAGAGGGACTACTTTGTCAAACCAGAACAAAAATTACACTGAATTCATTGTTAGTTATTTTTTTATTTTAATTTTTACAATCTGTCACATATAACTCAGTTTCTCTAAGTACAATAATACCCTCCAGGGTAGGCAGTATTAGCTATACCACACCTTCTGATGGCTATAAGGCCCCCACCAGCAGCGTCCCAGGCTTCATTACACCCCTGGGCAGTCTGGTATAGCCTAATACTGCCCTACTTGTTGGGTATTATTGCTTCCATGGAAAAACCTAGCTATACATTCACTTTAAAATACCTGAGTTGCCTTACCTTACGTGCATACTTTCTTGAAGTCATGAAAGGAAGGCATGTTCATATAGGCCTATATGTATACTGCTTTAATGTTTATGCAGTTCAGGAGGTGCATCTAAGGAGATGCTAGGAAAGAATTATGTGGTTATTTAGTAGGATATCTTTGTGTCTGTGAAAATATTAAAAAACACATTTATCCTGATGCTTACCTTTTTCTCATGTGGTAAATCTGTTTTAAATGTACAGCGATACTGCAAAAGAGAGAAAAATTAGTTCATTGATATTTATACCACATGATTAAGCATATCACATGCGTGAGAAGATTAAAGGTATGTTAGAAGCTGGCCCAGTGGCAAATAAGGCTGAGGCACTGGAGCCTTCCTCTTCCACTCCAGTGACCAATGTGGGGAACAAGCATGGGTCACTGGAGGTCAGCTGAGGGAGGGGAGGTTGGGTCAAGATGCCTCTCAGGGAGGGATGTGAGGTTTTCCTGGCTCTTGGCTGCCACCAGGTGGAGGCTATGTGGCAGCACCAAGCCTAGGGGACCTGGTGTTAGGCTGGCTGGGAGGAAAGGCCATCACCACAGCCTTGGAGCACATGCGCCTCCACCATGAATGCGTCTGTGTACTGGGGTCTCAGGATAATGGGGAGAAAATGAAAAAAGGAAGCACTGGGCAGGTGGGATGATGACCCTGAGCTGGGGATAGAATGAGTCCTCTTGAGGAGAAGACCTGAGTGGAACCTGTCCAGTGCCGGAAGGAGAAAACCTATATGAAAAAAAAGGTATGCTAGAGACTGTTGGGGGCTAGGAAAACAGATAGAGTTCTAGCGGCCTTTAGGGAACATTGTTTAACCAGGCGCTGCACACTAAGTCAAAGCTTATTTCCAGATGTGACCTGGGAGCACAAGAAAGTTAAATGACTTGCTCAGGATGACACAGTATCCACCTAGGCAGCTGCAGAATTCAAATCCAGGTCTCCAGATCTGTAACTCAGAGCCTTAGCCCACTGTGCTATACTGCCTCCATAACATTACCTCCATTACACAACAGAAGACCCTAAATGGCTGCAGTTTAGTTGTGTACTGACCATCGAAACAGTTGTACTCAGTGCCTGAAACTGAACTTTAGGAGGGAAGCCTTGATGCAGGATATGCAGTAGTCCATGCCAGACTGCAGACATCTCCAAGGGGAGCAACATGGTAAGTTTAGCAATAACTCATGACACTTGGTATTACTCTCGGTATTACTCTCGGTTAGTAAAAGTGGGACGTAGGCCTAGACCCATCGAGACCACTTTCCCTACAATAATGAGGGTATCTAGGTAGAATTTCCCAACAATAATCTACTGTATCTAACTCAACTTTAAACTGTCTATATGATGTCTGGTCCACTATAGGTTGTGGTAAAGAATTCCAAAGCCCGCAGCTCTTTGAGTAAAATAACATTTTTGTTTATTTGTAAATGCCCTTGGTATTTGAATTTGCCTGTTATTACATCTTAGACCATACATTTTGTCCAAATATTTTAAACCACATGCATTCATAAGATTTTCATTATTTAAAATATTGAATAACAACAGTAAGTCACCTCTATCCTGCCTCATCTGTAAATTATATAATCCTAAAGTTTTACCCTTTCTTGATATTTAAGATGCCTTATTTCTGGTGCTAATTTTGTCATTCTTCTTTGCAAGCTTTCCACCGTTTTTTTGTCTTTTTTCAAATATGGTGCCCAAAAGGAAACTGCATAGTCAGTATAAGGTCTAATATATGACTTACATAATTTTTGTAATGCATTCTTTATTCGTGTTATAAAGCGATTTTCTAATAGCAGTAATAATCGATTACCTGTATGGATTACTTTATTACATTGATTACTCCAACTAAATCTGTTATTCACCATGACTCCTAGATCTTGTTCATGACACCCTGTCTTGATATCAGTCCACACAACATATAATCAGTGTTGGGGTTTCTTTTCCCCAAATGCATGATCAAACACTTTTCTGTATTAAAAACATGATATTTTCTTAGCCCATTTTTCAATAATCAAAGATCTTTTTTAGGATGCTTATTTTATTTCTGTGTCTACTTCTGCTGATATTTTAGTATCATCTGCAAATTTACTTATCTGATTAGAAACACCTGAGTGTAAGTCCCTAATAAATATACCAAAAGGATAGGACCCAGGACAGAACCCTGTGGCACTCTGCTGGTAACTAAAATGCTACCTGAGATTATGTCACCTATCCTAATTTTCTGTGATCTAATCTTTAACCAATCCTCAACCCATTTTATGTTATAACTATTCAATTCTAACTTTATCAACTTTTTAAGTAATAGATCATGTGATACCTTATCAAATGCCGTTTTAAAGTCCAAGTATATGATGTCCACTGGAATATTTCTGTCTAGACTAGCACTAATGTTCTCATAAAAGGATACTAGATTTGTAGTACATGATCTACCTCTTCTAAAGCCATGTTGTTTATCATCAGCTATTTCCTTTGTTATTATTTCTTAGTCCATTTTGGTTTTAATATTCTTTCGATAATTTGCACAAAAATGACATTAAACTAATAGGTCTATAGTTATCAACTTTATTTTATTATCCTTTTTATGTATTGGAACCACAATGGCCAATCTCCAATCTTCTGGTACCTGTCCATTCCTGTATGATTTATTAAAATAATATACAAAGGGCATATAAGTAGCTCAAAGTGTGCTTTATGAAAATGTATTTATTTGGTTGGGACCTG
The DNA here is from genome assembly GCA_016271365.2 of Neoceratodus forsteri. Taxonomy (NCBI): domain Eukaryota; kingdom Metazoa; phylum Chordata; order Ceratodontiformes; family Ceratodontidae; genus Neoceratodus; species Neoceratodus forsteri. Next base: position 674,243,349 of record CM057459.1, on the reverse strand, counting down.
GTGAAGAGTTATCTTTAAAGGACTTAACTGTATCTTTTATTTCCGTAATAGTTATCTCCTCGTATTCACTTGTGTATGTATAGACCATGTTATTTGTAAGATCCTTTCTTGAAAACACAGAACCAAAATAATTATCAATTGTATTTCCTATATCAGACCCATTATTACTTTATATCCCCTCATTTACTATAGTAGTAATAAGAGAGTTTGAATTTCTATTATTATTACTGTATGTGCAAAAGGCTTTAGTATTGCATTTTGTGGATGATAATTTATATTCAATTTGTTTCTCTCTTTTTAATTATAGTTTTGGTGGTGTTAAGTTCTACTTTATACCTAATTCTATTTTATTCAGTTGGATCATGTTTTAATTTTTTATATGCCTTTTCCTTTATTCTTATTTGTTTTTGTATATTAGAGGTTAACCAAACAGGATTTTCCCTGTGATTATTAATTTTGGTGATCTGCTTATCTCTGTCACTAGCATCCTATTATAATGCAAACCGGTATGTTACTTAACTTTAAATGGCTTTGGAGAAGTACTGTAGAGTAACAGGGTAACGGATGCTCAGTGACAATATACAACAGAGAAGGCAAAAGTCATGGCACACCTTACACACCATAAAAGAGCCTTGGAGACTTAAGGTACTATACCATAATCAGTGTCATTTATTCAAAAGCCATAATGCTAAAAGCTTTTAAACCCTCTGCAGGGTCAGGAATGTTGCAAACTTCAGGCTTCTTACATTTTGCCTAATCCTAGGCTTTCAGAAAGAATTCAACCACAAGGAGCCATAACCTTAAATTGGTGAGGACAAACTCAAAATGTATATGAGGAGTTCTTCATACAGAGGTTGGTCAATTACAGGAAAGTTTGCCTAGCATAGTGGCTGGTGCAGGCACCAATGTTGGGTTCAGCACTGACTGGGAGGATGGTTTCAAAGAGCTTATTAAAGAGAAGAAATGGAGAGGGAATAAAAGGGCAATAGTTTTAGTTAGGGTTCCAGAGAGGACTGGGAGGGCTCTGTGTTTGCTCTATTTCCAGATTTCTGTGTTCCATGCTTCTATTCTCCTATACATTTGTGTCACAGTATTAAGATTGTACAACTCTTTCCAAAATTTCCTCTCAGCTGCAAGCACCCCATCCATTACATGTTTAAATTATTATATTGACTAACTTAAGTGGCTGTTCAGTCAAGTCTAGAGATTATTGGCTTGAAAGCCAGGAGGACAAAGGTTCAAATGCTGCTTGAGCCTAATATGCATTGTATGACCTTATGTCAGTCAGTCTCTCAGAGTCCCAGTCCACACAACTGTACCAATCTGTACAATCAGAACCCTCTGAAAATTAGATGTTGCATTTCAGCATGACTATTCTTGGTAAATAAATTTTAGAAACATACATGCTTAGGACCAAAGGACACTGAAAATAAGAAACCGATAGGTGGACTGGGGAATTGAGGAGCAGTTATTGATGATGTGATGTCCTACTGGTGAATTTGCACTTGTTCAATTGGCAGGCTAGTGATAATTAACTAATGTGATGATTCATCACTGAATTATGCTTGTAAAATGATTCAAGAAAGTCAAGAAAGCTGAAAATAAAAGATGAGGGCTGGAGGAATTTAAATATATGCAGGCAAAATTGCAGTGAAATAACAAGTTTATCCATTAGAACACTCACAAACATTATGGACTTTGCTTTATTCATTAGCACTCCATTATTTACTGCTTGATCCACCAGATACCACAGTGGTGGTGTTTCATGGCAGTTATATAGGGTTTGAATAAGAGTGTCCACTGTAATTGGAGGCTGTATGCAATCCAGCCAAACAGTTGTGATACATCGGGGCTTTGCCTCCTGATAAGGGAAGCCCTCCACAGGAACAAAACTGCACTGTGCACCACAGTCCTCCATCCCATTACTAAATATGGAGAGGTTTGCAAGCACTATTAAACAACAGGTGAGAGTAGGCAGACCAACAGCTGTGATGCATGGCCACTCTGCCTCCTGATAAAGGAAGTCTGCCCACAGGAACAACACTGCCCTATGGTTACTGAAACTGGAGGTTTGGCAAGATTATTAAACAACAGGAATGAGTATCAGACCAACAGCTGTGATACATGTTAACTCTGCCACGTGATAAGAGAAGTCTTCCCACTGGGACAACACTGCCCATGCACCACAGTCCTCTTATAGAAACATTGACTGTGATGGCAGAAAGAGATCAAGGTCCATCAAGTCTGCCCAAAGTAGCCCAGGACATAGTGTCAATCCAGGGATCTACCCACCCTTAGCTCATCCTTCTTCACCCTGTACGTGAGGCAGAGCTCATTTTTGTGCCCATACTCTGTCCTACCCTTGCTGGAAGCTCTCCATGGTCTTGGCACCAACACCTTTGCAAGCAGACTGTTCCATGACTCCACCACCCTCTCAATAAAGCAGTACTTCCTCAAACCCACCTGAGCTCCCCTCTTCAGTTTCCATTCATGCCCATGTGCTGCTGAGCTGGTGCTCCTACTGAATAGCTCTATGTGGGGCACTTTATTTATGCCCTTTGGGGAAATTGAAGGTCTAAATCATACCCCTCTCCCTTCTGACCTCCAGTGAGTACATGTTCAGTGCTCTCAGACACTTCTTGCAGGAGTCCCACTGCAGACCCTGTATCATCTTTGTTGCCCTTCTTTGCACTACCTGCAGCCTGTCCTCTTCCTTTCTGAGGTGAGGGTACCAGAACTGGTCACAATATTTTAGGTGTGGCCTCACCAAGGATCAATAAAGAGGGAGGATTACCTCTCTCCTGCTACTATCTATACTCCTCCTGTACACCCCAACGTTCTGCTTGCTTTGCTGTGGCTTTGTTGCACTGGCTTGACTGCTTTAGGGTGTCACAGATAATGACCCCCAGGTACCACTCTTCTGAAGTAGTACTGAGTTCAACCCCATTTAGCCAGTACTCTGTCCAGGGGTTCCTTTCCTCCAGGTGCATTGCCTTATACTTTGCATTGAACTTCAGTTGCCACACATTTAATCATTTCTCTAGCCTTTGGAGTTCATGTTGCAGTTCTCTAACTCCTCAACACTATCCACCTTTCAGAAAAGTTCAGTGTCATTAGCAAAGAGGACAAGCTTACCTGGATTCCTTCACCAATGTCACTAATGAACATGTTGAACAGGACCAGGCCATGACTAATCCCTGTGGTACCCCACTTGTGGCTTCCCATCCTCTGCCATCCCTTAAGCAAACTTACCACCCATCTGACTATATCCCTTGCCATTCCAAGGTCCTCCAACTTTTTCAACAGGTGCCTATGTGGCACTGAGTCAAATAGGCTTACTGAAATTGAAGTAAAAAATATCACCGCATGTCCCTGTCCAGCTCCTTTGTTACCCAGTCAAAGAAGACAATAAGGTTGGTCTAGCATGTCCTCCCTACTACAAACCTATGCTACTTACAGTACTATCCTGAGACCATTTTTTTCCAGGTAGTCAATGAGGTCTTGTTTAATTAGAGTCTCCATTGGCTTTCCCACAATAGATGTGAGACTAACTGGCCTGTAGTTTCCTGCCTGTTTCATATCCTCCCTTATAGAGTGGAACCATGTTGGCCACTCTCAAGTCTCTAGGTACTGTACTACCCTGACTACAGTGAGCTGTTGAACAGATATGCTAGAGGATGAGTCAGTTGTTCTGCCAACTCCTTTAGCACTCTCTAATGCATCCCATCTGGACCTAGGGCCTTATGTATCTTGAGGGTTGCCAGACCCTTCTGGACCCTGTCCTTGGTGAACACTGGAGTTTCCATCTCTGGGATCCCATTAGTAGCTGCACTGATGCCACTTTCAGGTAGGGGCCCACATCCTTCCTGGTGAAACAGAGCAGAAGTACTCATTTAGGATGGCAGCCTTCTGTCCATCATCCTCAATAACCCATCCCTCATATTCCAACCTAACAATCCCCCTATTTTCTTTCTTCTCCCTAATGTAATGGAAGAAAGTTTATCCCTGATATGATCCTTTGGCAGTCCACAGTCCTGTGTCTGCCTTTACCTCCTCCTTGCTTCCCTATTTTTTTATGTATTTCTCCCACTCTTCCTCCACTTGACTCCTTTTAAACCTATAGAATGCTTTTCTTTTTGGCACTGACTGCTTCCCTAACCTTCACTGAGAACTACATGGGTCTCTTGAACTTATTTCTTTTAACAACTGACTTCATACAGTTTTGCTGCCTTGAGGATGGCCTCTTTTATAAGTGCACATATTTCTTCCACACCTACTATATCCCTCACTTTGGTTAGTTTATTCCACACCAGCATTCTCATTTTGTTAAAGTCTGCCCTTTAAAGTCCAGGAGATCCAACCTTGAGTGTGTTTTCAATCCCTAGGGTCAAATCAATCCAAACAGAATTATGGACATTGTTTGCTAGTGGTTCCCCTACTCTTACTATCAAGATTAAAATTGAACTCATTTGAAACAATGTGTGTTTTCCATTTGCTTACTGTAGCTATGGGTGCTTTATAATTCTGCTGCTGAATTTTGACCCTTTACTATACAGCACCATAGCACTTTTCATCCTAGTGCTCCTTTTCCATTTGCTTTTCATTACTGTTTCTGAATTTTTGAGAACTACATCCAGATTGAATCCTTGTCTGGTATGTTCATTTTCTAGCTGGTTCAGAAGCAGTCCTGAAGGGTTTCCAACATAGCCTGAGTTCTATAACTTTTGTTTCTGGACATCCCAGTCTACATCTAGCAGGTCTAAATCTTTGACTACCACTACCTCCCCCTTTCCTGCAACTCTTTTATTTCTTCTCCTAGCAGTTCCCTCCCTCTCCTTGTCCTGGAGGTTGGTACAACACTCCCAGGTGCATTTATTGCCTTATGCCTCTGTGGCTGCACCCATAGTGACTTCACTTCTTCCATTCCACTCTTCATTTTTCCATCTTCCACTACTTCAGTACCCTCACGGACATAACGGGCTACCCCCTTTCCCTCCCTTCTGTCTCTTGTGAGATCCCAGTCATTGTTGTCTGTGGTTCAGGTTTCTGTGAGGAAACAAGGTCCATCTTAGTATTTTCTACCATTGCCTGAAATTTGCAAATTTTGTTACCCAGGCTCCAGGCATTGAGTCATACCCCTTCCAGGTACCACCGAGATTTTTTTTTTTGTTGATGGAGTTCTCCTCACTCCCCTTGATCCTCTCTGTCCTGAGATATCTGCAGCACCCTTTGTGTACCCCCACCTGCTATCCCCTGCCCTACTTCAGTCTTGATCTTGACAGTACGTTCCCATCTAACTTCTTTTCCATCCCCGACTTGTGTGGGAGTGCCAGCTAGTTTCCCTCCCTCCCACTAGCCATGATGGTCCTCCTAGCCTTAGATTCCCTTAGTCAATTTAAATGCTCAATATAGATGTCAAACTTCTGCTTTAGTACTCTTACCCTCCTTTGACAGGTGGAGACCATCGTTCTGGACTAGCCTCCTTCCCAGAAGTCTCCCCAATGACTCACAAAATGAAGCTCTTTTCTTGTCACCACACTTTTAGCCACCTGTTAAGCTCATCTATCTTTTCTGTCTATTTCCCCACACACAAGGAGAACCTTGGAAAAGGTCAGAGATGTCGAGTAGTACCCCTCCCTAGGATTACTGAATGTGGAGGGTGGCATAGATTATTAAACAACAGGAGAGAGTATCCAAACCAACTGCTGTATACAAAATCAATCTGCCTCCTAATAAGAGGAAGTCTGCCCACCAGAATAATACTGCCCCATGCACCATGCCATGCCCCAGGTTACTGAATGTAGAGGGTGATATAAATTATCAAACAACAGAAGAGTATAAAGCCCAAGAGCTCTGATACATGACTGCTTTGCCCTTCATAGGTAGATAAGTGATGAGTGATGTCTGGCCATGATGACAACACTGCCCCTTGCATTACTGTCTCCTCTCCCAGGACTACTAAACATGTAGGAAGGCATGGATTATTAAACAACAGGAGAGGACATCAATACCAATATCTGTGACACATGATGACTCGGCCTCCTGATATGGGAAGTCTGCCAACCAGAACAACACTGCCCCATGCACCATGGTTCCCTTCCCCTGGGTTACTGAACATGGAGGGGTGGCATACATTATTAAACAACACATGATAGAGTGTCCAGACCAACAGCAGTGATACATGACCACTCTGCCTCCTGATAAAGGAAATGTGTCCACCAGAACAACACTGTCTCATGTACCGCAGTCCCCTCTCTAGGATAACTGAACATGGAGGAACAGTATAGATTATAAAACAACATGAGAGTATGTACTGTAGCCCTACAGCACTGATACATTACCACTCTGACTCCTGATAAAGGAAGTGTGCCCACCACATCAACACTGCCACGCATCATGGTCCGTGTCCTTCAGGGTTACCGAACATGAGGGGTGATATTGAATGTGAAACTACAGGAGGGAGTATATAGCACAACAGCTCTGATACATGACTGCTCTGCTTCCTGATGATTATATCAGTGATAATGGAAGTCTGGCAGTGAGGACAACACTGCCTCATGCATCACTGCCCCCTTCCAGAACTACTAAACACGTAAGGGATTGCATAGATTATTAAACAACAGGACAGAGTATATGGGTAGACAGTTTTGCCTCATGACGGGGAAGGGGTATACAGCTATGGTTATATCCCAGTGGTGATATACCATATGAGCTGATATTACCAACACAGCCCATAAACACATTAGTGTGCCCCTGAAGACACTCTAGAAAAGCTAAGGGGACAAAAACATCATGTAAGGAGCAGGTAGCTATGGGAATAAACATGAGAGACCTTGGAGAGAACCATGAATAGCACTTAGCTCTCATTCAAAGAGGCTTTTAAAACATGCAGATTTTTGCAAATGAGGATAAATGCAAACCTTGTCAAGCTTGCCCATGTCTAGAAAAGGCATTTTGATTTGTTCATTTATACTATAATAATTGCATGGATATGACAAGATCCCACCAATCACATACAATATTTCTCATTCAATTTTTAAATGTACTGAAGAAAAATAGATTAGAAACCATCAATAATAAGGCATGAAGAGAGTGCTATGAAATCGTAAACCACAAGATGGAATTACATAACTTATTATTGATAGTTTCATAAAGTAGATGTTATTCTTGGAATGGGTGTCTTCTCTCCGAATGTTCTGATTTCACATTAATGGTATTACAGATTTGAATGCCACTCTTTCCCTACATGAAAAAGTGCTGTTCATATGCAGTATTATATAGAGAATAATACATAGGTGACTGTGTGTTATGACATTTTTATACCTGAGGTGTGTGATGACATAAACCTTAAAAGTGATGCTTGAGAGGTTTATTAGGTCATCACACACAGAAAATGATAAAAACTTCATACACACAGTCACCTATCAACTTACCTATAATTACTAGTGCAATGAGTATATGCGAAAGTGTCGAAGCAGTTCTGCATTGTGTTTAATCCCTCTGTCTCTCTCTCACACACACACACACACACACACACACACTCTCTCTCTCTCTCTTTCTCCCTCCCTCTGTCTACAGTATGGACACTGTTTTGTTTTCTTTTCTTTTCTTTGTTTTTGGGGTGGTTTGAAATTCACAAAGTGAAACCCATTAGTCAGAGAAGGCCTGTTCATAATTCCCAGTTGCAGTCAGTGTCCCTCAAAGTCGACAAACTCTATCATCTGAAATCCAATTATAAAGGCAGGATCAACCAGATAAATAGTGAAAAACGTAAAGAAAAAAAAAAGAAGTGAAAAATTAATAAATGAGCAGTGCAGCTCCTCACTAAATGATAACCAGAGTTCGGAGCCACCATGTTTCCGGATCTGTTTAGCCCATCCACACACAGAATATTAGTCTTTATTTAAAAGCAATCTGTAATTTCAAGCACAAACTTTCTATGCACCTTAGAAATTTATAGGAATGTATTTGTAATTAGATTTTGTTGAAATCATTATTATATTACATGTATTTTATTGGTATTGTTAAATGTTATCTGTTGTTTATTATGTATTTTGTTTGTTTTTGTAATCCAGCTTGTCGCCTGTGAAAAGGGGCAGTTTGCCCATCAGGCTCACAAGGATAAAAATAAAATATGAAATGAAAAATTAACCTATGAGTTAGGCATTACAAGAAGTGAACTGAAAGTGAAACAAAAAGTTTGAGAATGCCGTAATAACTGACTAGCCCTTACTGTTTGGAACTCTTTGACAATTCATCATTGGAGTTCATCCTTAGAATAGTTGTTTATAAAGGGTTGAAGTCTTAGTTATTTATTAGATCAGTACAATATCAGATGATCTTAAGGACTTTGTTATTCTGGGTTTTGGTTTTGTTTGTTTTGCATATTTATTGGTTTTAAGGCATAGGTGCCAGGTTTGAGGGGGTGAGGTAAGCATGCCCCTCTCAAATGTTCAGCTTCCTCTTTCGCTAAAAGTGAGCACTACTTGTTTAAATAGGTAAGGCCCTCCCAAAATAAAAGTTGGTAATTATGTTTTATAGGGTTGACTTGTTTGGCTTTGTGATATATGGGATTTATCTGTTTTGTAATTGTATCTTACAGTATGTGATGCATATAGTTATTTCTTCATGTTGTACTTTGAAAGCATCCTGAACCCCTGTGATGGGGTGCTATATAACTAAAACTGCTTTGTTTAGCATTTATGCATGATGCATTCCTATTCAGGGATTTGCATGGCATATTCTACTGCAGTTCTTATGTATGGGATACCCAATCAGGAATGGTCATGGGGTATTCTACTGAATCAGCTAACTAAGATCCCCTGCCCAATCATGGATAATAATGGGGTTCTATTGTAGTGCTTATGTATGAGATCTTCCAGTGATGGATTGTCATGGAGTATTCTATTGTAGCACTTAAGTAAGAGGCATCCAATCTGGGATTGTCATTGGGTATTCTAATGAATGAGACCCCACCCATCAGTAATGGTAATGGTATATTCTACTGTATCTCTTATGCATGAGATCCCCAAGCAGGGGTGGTCGGGGTATTTTATGGAATCACTTATCTTTGAGACCCTCACACAATCAGGGATGGCAATGGGTGTTGTGTTGCAGCACTCATATATGAGACTTTCAAACAGAAATGGTCATGGGGTGTCAATTGTATCTCTTATATATGAGATCCCCCAATCAGGAATGGTGTTCTTCTGTAGCATTTATGTAGGAGACCCACCAAACAGAGTTGTTCATGTGGTTTTCTACTGTAGTACGTATGTATGAGATCTGCCCCAATTAGGGATGGTCATGGGGCTGGGTGTTCCACTGTAGTGTTTATATATGAGATCCTCCCAATCAGGGTCAACATGTTTACCCTCTCTTCCAATTAGGTTTACAAAGGCAAAGATGTCGCCATTCATTCATGGCATTACTGATACCTACAGTGGACAAGTACACATCTCTTCACTGGGTGATGATTTTCTTCATTTACAGATACACCTGAACTAGAATATTGGGGTACTCAGGGGTGAAGAGGGAAGTGGGCGCCAGAGAGAAGTTGGGGATTCTGATTGATGATTGGGGACGGTTAGGTGGGGAGGTGGGGAGAGTAATTTTGCACTAAGAGGAGGAAGAATCCCTTATAATTATCATCTGTTTGTAGCGAACTTTGCCAGGAGGGTAAGGAGGGCTTCTTTTCAATGCAGAGGTTGGAATAACTAAGCAGTAAATGGTCTGGGTAGTGTAGGGGTTGGTGATGGTACAGTGGGTGGGGCCTGCTACATTTTGGAAAAAAACTTTTTTTACCAAGGCACTTTACATAGTGTCATTCTTCCTGACTGAAGTGCTACTTTGTTCAGCAAAACTACATGAACTGCCACTTCACCAGGAGCTTTACTGGCTATGTGCAGTTTTGCTGAAAATGTAGCCACTTCACTATACAAGAACTACATGAAGTTCAACTTTGTACTTCACAATGTCGGGAACCTTCATGAAGTATTCTGATTTCATACATCTCTACTCAGGGTTAGAGATGCAGCAAAATTTTATTTCGCCAGCAAAATTCTGGCAAAATCATGAATTTTGCCAAGTGAAATATTTCATGAAATTCTGCTCATTCTGTGAAATATTTTATGGATGCAAATGTGAAATTTAATCTGCAAAATGCAGAATTTCACCTGCAAGTGGTGGAATGTTGCCTGCAGTGGAGAAATTCTGCATTTCACTGGCAAAATCTGCATTTCTCCACGAATTTTGCACTTCACAGCCCCAAATATTTCGAGAAGTGCATGAATTTTGTGAAATATTTAATGGAATGAAATTCTGCAATTTCACACAACACTACTCAGGGTAGCAGGGTAGCAAGATAAGACCCTGTCATCACAATCATTGTAAGTGGGTAGAGGGTCTTAGGTGGTGGTGGCAGCTGTCATGCAGTGCTGTGTGATAGCCTGATTGGCTTTAGAAGGAATGGGGTATTGCCCAGCATAGGTGCTCCCAGACCATGGCAGAGAAGGTAGGGAGGTCACAAAGTCCTACCCTTTATGGCGTGCAGTGACTCCTCTCTTTTCTTGGAGCCCCCAAGAACAGCTAGTGGCTCCCTCCTTATGGGAGGCAAAAGATGAGAAAAGGCATGGAAAACCTCTTTAAGGGTGTGGGGTTCAGCCAATGAGACACTCCACAGCACAGATGTACATACCAGCATTGCTATTAAGACTGAGAAAACACATGGATATGGCAATTTAACATGCATAAGAATGTGGTTATTTTCTCTAGAGGAAAGGATATAGGAGCAAAACCAGATAAGAGTTAGTAGATATACCAGCAGCAGACATCCAGTCTCATGGGAGCCCTCTCAACATTTTTAGTGAAAAAGACATGGGGTAAAAGTAAGAAGGGAATGATGAAATACTGCTAAAAGAAGAAAGGACTTGGGAGTCAAAGCAAAAAGCAAATTGCAGAAATTATGAGTAGTGCTGGGTGAAATTATGATAATCTGTTTTGCACTTTTCACAAAATTACACCATTTTAGTATACTGTAGTTCCATACAATTTCATGTGCTGAGCACAGTATACAGCAATACGTAGCTTTCTGTGCAAAAAGTGAAATTGTGAGATTTTGCAGATTAAAGTGTGCACTTTTAAAAATGCAAGCTCAGCCTGTGGCATTATTTGCAGAAATTTTACATTTTAAAAATGTTCAATTAGGAGGAAAAGGGTGCTATTTGCTGAAGTGCATTTTAAGAACTCACATTTTAATAAATGCACAGTTTGGAGTACTGCACAATTTTGGAAAAAGAAGAAAATTGTGCTGGATTTTGATGTAATTTTGATAACATTTTTATATACTTTCCCGATTTTAGCTTTCTATCTGCTGCTTAAAATTTACTTTAGCTGAACTTGGGTGTGCTATGGTTCGCATTCCAAATATTAAGTGCTGGTAGGGAGCCACTGGAGGATGCCAGGAGGAGACTTTCAATTGGAGCAAGCACTGTGGATTGTTTACATGTCAGGTAAGTTCACTGTCAAGTAGCTCACTCAATATACATCCCTCTCCTGAGTCGCTTCAGAAAGTGGAAGTGAAGAGCTGGTAGTATGCTCCCAAAGTGTCCATACTGATGACTTTGAGCGCATCGACCCATGCACATGGGTGGATGTGCTTCAATAATAACAGTGTAAATGGGGCATAAGTGAGATGAACTGAAAAGTAGAGAGGGAAGATTTAATATTAGTGTAATTGGTCTCCCAGAGAGAGCAAAATGGAATTGCCCTACATCTTTTACAGAAAACTGACTGAAAGAACTTTGAGATGATTCATTCCTGAATGACTTGGAGATAGAAGGAGCACATACTGTACAGTGGGATACTGGGAAACTCTCCATGTAATTGTGTCAAAGCTATCTTTGACAAAAATGGTTTGCTAAACCATGGCTTGAAGAATAGGTGAGGACAAGGGTGACGAGGGATATCACATTTCTGAGATTTTCCCCATATGGGTGGCAATGGTAATTTGGGGGAGGAACTCAGGAACAGGCAAGTCACTTTTGGAGCAATAACAAGGCAGTGGTTGACGTTTTGAACAAGAAAGGTCGAAGTCAGACAGAGTTATGAGAGTGGTGAGAAGAATGGTGAGGCTGGGGCTGACATTGAACATGTCATTTAGGGCCATGCACATCAATGGTGTAGACAATGTGATAGCTGATTGCCTCTCATGATTGCAGATGTACAAATTTCAGACTGTCGCACCTGGAGCAGAGGCCTGGCAGACAACCATCCTGGCATACTCCTCAGCCCCAGGATCGTTAGGGCATATGAAACCTCTTGGAGGCATTTCAAAACTTCTAAGAGCAATTACGGTGGCCAGGTAAGTGGGGTAGTGACAAGGAAACAGGTAGCCAGATTCATAGTGATGGGGTGGAACAGAACATGACACAGGTGACCATGGGGTTCACTTGGCGGTGATAGGCCAGATCTGCACACACTAAAAGGGTGGGAGGACCCTGCAAAATGCAATCTAGTCTGCAGAATGATGCAGGGCTGGTTGTGGGTTACAGACAGAAAAAGACAATAGGAAACCAATAGTGGAGGGCTGATGGCTCACATAATGGGCTCCTACATCACATCTGCAATTCAAGTAGTAAGCTATATTATTCAGAGCCCTATATGCTGCAATGTAGTAGAGGTGTTTAGCTTAGCGAAGTGATTGGCCACAGCAGAAGAAGGGAGGGGTCTACATTGGGAAGTCATAGAATGGGGCAGAGACACATAAGGTACTATTGAGGAGATAAAGACAGACCAACTGGGTCAGGGCACCAGGGTATGGTTAAGAACACACCATAATGCAGCCATCTGCTCATTGTGGGCTCTGCACATGTATGCAGCAGACCACCCAAAGAGAGGGAGCCCTTGATATTCATACATGGGGATGGCAGGCCAGTGTCGGGGTACCAGGTGACAGCGGTACTGCACAAGAGCCTAAAATTTCTGGGTGAACCCGAGGAGGGACATTCCCCACTCATTTAGGATTGGGCAGCCTCTGTTATTACAGCACAGGACAGCAGGCCAGGAGATTAAGCAGAAGGCAGGTGGACTTCTGATTGTTATAAAAAATACATCTATAACATTACATATTAATGTCTCTTTTTCTCCCAGAGCAGGTTAAAAGGGAAGGGAAAGACTGGTTAAATGATGGGGTGGGGGGCAGGGAGAAGGGAGAAAGTATTAATATACTAAATAATGTGCTTATGATTATGCAGGGACGACGAGGAAGTTCAAAGTGTGGATCTGTGAGCATTCTTTTATTCATTTGGTGGAGAAATGGGCAGCCAGGAGACAAGGGGAAAGCAGCTATACCTGAATAGCGATACGATTCGGTTGGTATGGAGAGGTCTACTGGGCATGTAATAGTCCCAGCTACTACCAAAATTGAGAGAGAGATCAGGAAGGACCATAGACAGCCAGACCTGGTTGTGTTGCATCTGGGGGTAAATGACCTGGGAGGAGACCTGGCTATATATATTTTATCAGATAAAAGAGGATCTGCAAAAAAAAAAAGAGTGGTGTCCAGAGGTTACTTTGGCTTGGTCTGATATCATGCCCCACAGAATGTGGCGATAAGCCAAGAACCTCAAAGGGATGGACAGGCCTAGGAAGTGCATGAATGCATTGATGGGCAGGTTGTTTGAGACTATGGGAGGATTGGTCATGCACCATGGGATTCTGGAAGGGTAGATGAATACTACCGGGAGATGGAGTACACCTATCTGGCCTAGGATTAGCCCTGTTTAATTCAGAGGTTGGTGATGCCATTGATGCGTGGCTGAAAAAGCAATCACGAGGGAATATAGGAGAGGTAGGAAGAAGATAGAATGGGGAGTCCACCATCCATCACAAGCTGGAGGTAGACTAGTGGAAAAGGGGGAGGAGGACAGGAAATAAGGGGGATAAAAGGAAAATATAAAAAGGGACACAGGACCGATAACAAGAAAGCAGGGTACGGTGTGTGGCTTATACCTTTATAGCAAAGAGGAAGAGGCTGGCCCCCAGGATGTACATCTGGGGCAGAAGAAAAAGAAGGAATTAAGAGAAGTGATGAATTAAAAAATGTGTCTGTATATAATGTACATAAATATTGAGTAGAAGAGATTGTAAATCTGAAAGTGATGGAAATGTCTTATGTTGTTGTAAACAATGATACCTTGACAATTTTAATAAATTAATTGCCAAACTGAGCAACCACACACATATTGTCTATGTCTTTATTGGCGAGGATCTAGGGACAAATAGTGTTGCCCAACTAAAGGGCAGACCCATTGTCCCAAGGCCAGAGCAAGTGTGGTGGAGAAAGGCAGGAGGCAGGTGGGGAGGGGAAGAGAAAGGGGTAGGAATTTCAAAGAAGGATGTGACGTCACAAAAGGAAGGCCCCAGTGATATCACAAAGGGTGGGCAAAGGGCAGGGTGGAAATGGTGAAGTGGCATTTCAGGAATGGCCCAGGGAGGCAAAGGTGTGGGCTAACTGGGCAGTCATAAGGACTGCACAGCCAGGGAGCTCACAAATTTACTCCAAGAGATTTTCCACTCACCCATCCTGAGAGAAGAAGCAGGAGGGCACTGTGGTAGGTGGAGCACAGTGGTACATATAGGATGGGACTGCCGCAAGTGGATGGCAGGAGAAAGGGGGAGGAGGACAGGAAATAAGGGTGGATAAAGAAAACTATAAAAAGGGACGCAGGACCGACATCCAAGAAGCAGGGACGGTGTGTATGCTTGTACCCTTTACAACAAAAAGAGGAAGAGGCTGAGCCCCCCAGGATGTACATCCGGGGGCAGAAAAAAAGAAGGAATAAGTGATGAATTGACAACAATGTGTCTGTATATAATGTACATAAATATTGATTAGAAGAGATTGTAAATCTGAAAGTGATGGAAATGTTTTATGTTATTTGTAAACAATGATACCTTGACAATTTCAGTAAATTAATTGCCAAACTGAGCAACCACACACATCTTGTCTAGGTCTTCATTAAGCGGGGATCTGAGGACAATTAGTTTTGATTTATAGCAGTGTCAGTAGCTCAGGTTGCACTCCTTTGAGGTCAGAAGATCAGAAGGTAGTGGGTTCTAGCCATACCAGGAACTTGGGTAAATCTTGACACCGTAATGCAGCAACAGGGTGCTGAACCCTGAGGAACTGTCTTTTGGATAAGACATTAAGCTGAGGTTCTGTCTACACATCAGGTGATTGCTCAGCTTAGTGTTAAAGATACCATGGTATTTCTCAAAGAACAGAAGAATTTTATTTTTAAATAAAACCAATACATACAAGAAAATACTTATAAACTCATGCCAACATCACAAAGAGACCAAAAGACAGGAAACACAACTATAATGAATGCAAAGCCAAACAGATTTGAGAAGAGAAATCTACAACCCACAAGTTTACTCAATTCCTATTCCTAACTAACGATCCATTTTCAATAAGCTCTCACTTAAAATCTAGCAAAATGTGCCACTTCATATTGGTATACATCCTGAATTTCAGAAGGTGCTTACTCCAATAAACCTTGCAGAGAAATAGTAGGGGAAAACGTCCTGTAAAATGGCTAGCTAAACACTCTGCTGTGTGGTGTGAGCAGCTCAGTGGAGCTATGTCCTAGAACATTAATTTGATTAGCTTGGTATGACCCTCACTTTTCTCTGGTATGTCAAATCAGTTTCATTGAGTAAAGGAAATCTTGGAGTATCTCAAAGAGACACCACATCAAAGAGCCTCCCATTTTAGTAAACAAGCAAACACTTCTGCACAATCTGGTAGGCGTGCGGCAGCTCGAGTTGGGCAGATAAATGGGGCAGGATTTGAAAACCTCAAAACAAGGTATGTTGCCTTTTGTTTCTTCTGATGGTGTGGCAGTGAATAACAACCAGTTGAAAGCAAACCAGCAAGATCATGCACTGGGATTTCGCAAAAAGTGTAATGCCAATTCTGCAGACTAATTATAATCAAACTGAGCAGCAAACAGTTGCAGCTGACAACCTTTATTAGTAAATATAAAGTACAATGACTTAATTTACAGCCTTATCAACAAGATTTTGCATCTCAGACTACCTCATCCCTAGATACTGCTGACCATTTTATGTTGGCATGCTTGCGCGGCCAGCATCGATGGGACAGTGTGGCTTTAGGCGTGGTAGCTGTTGGGCAAATGCAGGGCACACACCAGTAGGTGCGTCCGCATTCCTCAATCAGCCTGCATGCGGCACCACACCATGCATACATAATGTGGCAAGCACATCTAAGAAAAGGTCTGCTGCAATCCGAGCAAAGCTCATCAGATGCAGCAGTCCTTTTCTTGCCGATGCTGCCACCATTATGCTACATAAGTGAGACACAACACGTAGAACTGCCGACTTACGGGGTTCCCAATCCCCTGTCGGCTGCCCCTGCCCCTGCGAATGTGCCGATGGGAGCCCACTCCCTGTCAGCATAAAGCACCCCCAATTGTTTAATGCTGAGGGTGCCCAATCCCCGGCGAAATAACCCCCAATTGTTTAATGCCGGTACAACCCTCAGCTCTAGCCCCCTTCTTTGTATGCCAGCAGGTGTCCCAATCCCGTCGGCATAAATTCTGCCCCGTGTTGTTTGCGATGAGGTGCCCAATCCCCATCGTCAGAACCACCCAAACAGTTAGGTGGCACG
Organism: Neoceratodus forsteri; assembly: GCA_016271365.2. NCBI lineage: Eukaryota > Metazoa > Chordata > Ceratodontiformes > Ceratodontidae > Neoceratodus > Neoceratodus forsteri. The sequence goes on along the minus strand of CM057459.1, from coordinate 674,226,656 downwards.
CTGGAGGCCACCCCAGCATGCAAATCCTCTGCCAAAAAAAACAAACTGTCCGTGATGGGTTTTGTTCATTTTGTTTTCCTGTAAAATTAAAATGGTCCCTCGTAGTCCGATGCCCTCCCCACCCACACTCACCCACTGTGCACCCTGCCTCCTCACCCCCAACCCATACTTACTCAGCGGAGTCTGCGCGACGATCTTCTGTACACTGGGAACACACTCTGCACTCTTCAAAGCTGACCATGAACTGAAGAAATGCTGGTAAGCTGTATAATGGAATGAATGGGGTTTTCAACTTTAATGCATATCTCGGGCATTTTGCGAATTTTGGCCTGAAATTTTCAACATGGGGTTTTGGGACCTCTTCTCATGAATTCTTGCACTGTCATGGCGTTATTCAGTCCTGAAAGGTGATTTTGCATTCACTGCATGGAATCACCTTTTGGGATGGAGTAACAAAATGACAGTGCCACTATTCATGAGAGGGTCTCTCAAAAAGCCTTTATTTACAAGTTTAGTGGGAAAAATACAAAACTGACTGTTTCGATTGTGCATAGCAACTGCATAACACTGCGTTTGTAAGTTAGTGAATGCAATATTTTCATGTCAGATTCTCAACATTGGCATTTTACCACACCTTCTTGTGAACCATATAGCTGTGATTTTCACATCCTGGCGAAATGTGTTTTGCACTTCCAGAGCAGAATAGCCGGTCGTGGTGCAAAATCAGTGTTTGGGACACATTATGAAAATGACAGTGACACTGTTCATGAGCAGAGATTCTAAAATGCCTGTGTTGAAATTTGGTGACAATACTCCATAAAGTGACTGTTTTCGGCGTGCATAGCAACTGTGCAATGCTGCGCTCATATCAGTGCATTCACACTATTTTCATGCCAAATTCTCAATATTGGCATTTTACCACACCTTCTTGTGAACTGTATAGCTGTCATTTTTGCATCCTGGCAAAATGTGTTTTCGCACTTACGGTGCAGAATAGCACGATCGCTATGCAAAATCAGTGTTCAGGACACATTATGAAATGACAGTGATACTGTTCATGAGCAGAGGTCCTAAAATGCCTGTGTTGAAAATTTGGTGACAATACTCCATAAAATGACTGTGTTACGAGAGTGTGTCGCGAGTTTGCACGTATGCTCGTACGCTCACAAACTTCTAATATTCTCACTCCAGATTTTCTACAGTGCCATTATTCTCACCTCCTAATGAACAGTACAGCTGTCATTTTCATGTCCTGACCAAAATCTGTTTTCACAGTTCGGTAGCAGAATAGCTTGGTCGCTGTGGAAAGTCTGTGTTTGAGACACGTGATGAAAATGACAGTGACACTGTTCATTAGCAGATGCCCTAAAATGCCTATGTTGAAAATTTGGGAACGAAATCAATAAAATGAGTGTTTTATGAGTGTGCATTGCACAGTTTGCCGCAGCTCATGACTTTGTGAATCTGTAATACTTTCACTCCAGCTGTTCATCATTGGCATTTTCCATACCTCCTTATGAACACTGCAGCTGCCTGAAATGTATTTTAGCACATCGGCACAGAATTGCGGCCGCTGTGCAAAATAATTTTAGGACAATTTGAAATAGCGGTGACAGTATTCATGAGCAGAGTTCCTAAAATGCCTATGTAGAAAATTTGGTGCGAAACTCCATACAATGACTGTGTTGTAGCTTGCATTGCGCAGTTTCCACGCACCCTTGTAATTTCATCAATCTGCAATATTTTCATGCCATATTTCCCACTGGCATTTGTGCACATCTCCTTATCAACAGTTCAGCTGCCATTTTCACAGCCTGCCCAAAATGTGTTTCCGCAGCTGTGGCGCACAATGGCGTGCTTGCTGTGCAAAATCACCTTTGAGACACATTCATAAAATCACAGCACTATGCATCTCTAGCTCGCCATCCCACTGCCAATGCCAGCGCAACAACATTCAGCATTGACAAATGCTTGTTTAAATACAGGTGTACAGAAAAGCACATCTGATTTAGGTATGGAAATGGCAACAGGGAAATCATAAGTTTGTACTGTACTGTAAGGCCTATGAAAAATGGAAAAATGGAGAAGCATGAAAAAGCTGCTGAAAACAAAAACAGATAGCAGAGAACAAAATAAAATTCAAATGGATGGCAATGAGCAATTAGCTAAAGGTCTTACTGACCCTGTTAAACCTATACATTCTGCTGCTGATTGGTTTAAGGAATCTTAGCAGCTATTTTGAAAAAAAATAAGTTAGGGTTTGGTAACTTGAATACTGCAATTCCTCTTTGAATCAAAAGTTTTCAGAAATTGTTGTATCCCTATCACTTCATACATAGAAATTTGAGCAAAGACTCAGTGTAGTAGAGGATAAATTGCCCAAAATTGGCAGTAGTGTGAATTAAAACAGTAAACAGTTGGAAGCACTTAAATTAAAAGTAGGCGATCTTGAGCGAGATCATGTACAAACAACTTAAAAAGGAACATTCCCAGAAGGAATTGAAGGCTCACACCAGTCCATTTGTGTGAGAAATGCTCACTGATATTATGGGCCAGGAATACCCTGAACAAAAAATTGAGTTGTACAGTGCCCACAGAGCCTTTTGGTCTCAGCATAACAGGGACAGACCAAGATTTATTTATGCTCCTCCACTCCATTATCAAGATTAGGAGAAACTCTTGTACAAGGTTAGAGTTGAAAGGGCTTATTTTATAATGGAATTAAGCTGCAACTCTTCTCTCATCTGTCTCCTACAGTATTCATGAAAAGGAAGACTTTTGGCTCCTTTACGGACAGACTGAGGTGTGAAGGACTACCTTTTTCATTATTGTATCTGGTGAAGTTGCATGTTAACCTTGATGGACAAATGTTTTTCACATCCCACAGGAGGTCAAGGGGTGCTAAAAACAGCTGATCATGAGTAAGGAGGGTTGACTTTAAGCACTCTTGTTAATTTAAAACTTAAATGCTTTGTGAATCATTCCTCCTGGCCAGTTCTGAAGTTCAAAGTGGGAGAAGCAGGAATATTGTAAAGAATTTAGAAGGCACACTACCAACTGATAGATGGGCTGGGCTGGCAGTATAGCCTAGAGGTTAGAGTAATGAGCTGTGAATGAGCTTGGTACATCCAGTAGACCTGGGTTTAATTCCCACAACCTCCACTTGCATACCGTGTGACTCTAAGCAAATCACTTAACCACCCTAGTGCTCCTGGGTCACCTAGAAACAGGCACTTGTGCCTAGTGGGCTTACCTGGTTACAAAAATAATAAAAAAACTCACTCTGCAAACTCAGGGAATTTTGAAGAAACTACAACAGTGGGACAAAGCTAGTGGGGGAGTGAGTATGGCTTGAGTTACATAAACAGGTAAAGTGGGGAACTCAACAGGATGAATGGTAAAAATGTAAAGCTATTTTTATTAGGTAAACTAGCTATCCACAGGGTAGGCTCACAAAACACCTACCACACAGCAGATGGGACACCTTCTTCTGAAAAGAAAGGGGGCGGAGGGTTGTCCCACAAAGATTTTGGGAGGTGGAACCAAGGGATTAGGGAAAAAAGGGTATTTTGTATATAGATGGAAAACAACAAAAAGTTATGGGGTTAGTGGGAGGAGTGGACTGGGAGGCAAGAAATAAATTTATGTTCATTTTGAACCAAATGCATGGTTACTAAAGTTGATTTAGGGCTTGGCTTTCATTACTTACACATTTTTGACAGGAAAACTGTGTTATCTCTCCTCTGGTAGTTAATTTCAAGGTCAAGGCTGGGACCAGATATGCCTTACCAGTGGAATAAAGACATAGGCCCAGATATTCAAACTGCGCCCAAAATGTGCGCAACAGCGAAGACAGCACAAGTCAGTGCGCATATGCACAACAGGCCTTTGATATTCAAACATAGAACCAAAAACTAAGTGCGCAAGCAGCCAACGTCTGAATATCGCACAAACTGCGCCATAGCGCAACCAGGAAGGAAGCTGAGCAGAAAGGTTGCGCCATAGCGCAACAAGGCTAGCCAGCTGAGCAGTCCAGAGGTGCCATAAGCGCATGCAGAGCCCCCAGCAGAGCAATGGAACTGCACAACCAGGGAGGCAGGCTGGGGCCCACCGCCAGCCATGCCACATGGGCACAGAACACACTGCAGAACCAACAAGACACCTGCACACCCCAAGCACAGCATCACTGGGGTGGGACGGATGATCTACTGGCCCATGGGGACAAGCCAACAAAGCACAGCAGGCCATGATGCTCCAGCACAACCACTGGCAGGCTGAGACTGCCACACAGAGGTTGACAACCACAGTGCACATCAGCCCCCATATGCACAGCACACCTGCACCATGACCCCAAGACACCACCCATGTGCAGTGACTGGCACTGCAGGAAACACCATGCATCCCCCGGCACACGTCAACCCTCGTGTAGCAGAAAACCATACAAGCCAGACCCACCCTGTGCACCCAGCAGTGGTGGCAGCAGATGGCAAGACCAACAGAAAGTTACTGCCACACTGGAGACACCTCCCCATGCACACACACACACACACACACACACACACACACACACACACACCCAGGACCATGCCACCCCAGATAGCATGCACATCACTGCAACTGAGCAACCATAGCCAACTGCAAATCAGAGACCACCACAATATTCATATCAAATATATATATATTAGAAAAATGTAAAGTACAAAATGAACAACAACAAAACTATTTACAAGAATGGGGGTAGGGGTACAAGGTAGGGGTGGGCAAGGGTAAGGATGAACAACTTGAGAGGAAGGCAGGGTGGGAGGGATGGGTGAAATGGGAAGGAAGCTGCCTGGTGCCGTCTTGCTTGGCTGTGCCTCCTCCATAGCCCATGGTGTTGTATATCCTGGAGGATGTTCTGGTTCTCCAGGGACACCGGGTCAGCTGGTGCAGTGCCGCTCAATTCTGCAGAGCACAATGAGGCCTAGGAAAAGGGAACACAGTCAATGGCTGTGACTGACCACAACCCTAAACACCACCCAACCTGCAAGCCATATAGCCCAATGTCCCGCACCTGTGATGGTATGCACCCACCCACAGTGACCATGCACATGACAAGCCAATCAGGCGGCACCAGCTATGTGCACCACTGCACACACACACTGCCCATGTCCATCACAGCACAAACAAGGCTGTCAAGTGACGTGGCAATGTGGTGCAATGCCAGTTCCACAGCCATGTGCCCAGTGCATGCATGGACCACCAGTAGCGCACACACAGGCGTGCAGTGACACTGGACAGTGATGAATGTCACCTGTGTTGTGCATGGTTGTGTTGTGCATGGCTGGTGGTCTTCCCACCTCTCAGCATGCAATAGCATCCGTGATGTAATGATACTCACACTCTCAAAAACGCTATGGCTGCTGCTGCTGCTCTGCTGTGGCCCACCCTCACAGCACCACCGACCGCCACGGGCCTGCCACGGCCTTCCTCATCCCGTGCCTGCATCCTCTCGGCCTGGTCTGTGGAGACAAATGTTGAGAAAACATCAGTGTGACTCCAAAGCAGACTGCCCCTGCCCCAGTGAGTGTGCCTGCCCACACAGCCAGACCTATGCATCTCACACCTGCACACACTGACACAGCCAACCATGGCAGACCCATCACCCATGCACAGCCACCAAAACACCTCACACCCCTACGGAGAATACAGGTGCATAGATGGTACACCCACCTGGCCTGGGCACTCGCCCTCCTGGCGCGTGACCGTGATCTCGTAGCAACTCCAGCTCCCTCCTGTGGAGTCACTGTACCTGTGCCAGCACTGCTCAGCAGACCGGCGTCACCCTGTGACCCCACCAGGTCATTGACCACTTGCAGCCAGACCTGGGTTCGAGCCATGGTGAGGGCTCCTCCCCCATACAGTGCCCCATAGTGGGCTCTACCAGGAGCCACCAGGTTGGCCACCTCCACCGGCTCCATTGGAGTTCCCTCCTGTGCCATTGTTCTAACTTTACAGCAGGCAATATGGCGCCCGCAGCTCGCAACCCCTGGAAATCTTGCACAATAGACCACCATAGGTCCAACGCGCTGTTCAGACAGCGCCATCGTTCACATAGCACTGTCACCAGACAGCACAATAGGCCGTATACATGGCAGCCGAACCGCGCTTAGGGGCAAAGGTCAGACACCAGGTCAGGGTCTGCGACGCAAGGCCACACAGCGCCCATAGGACATCTACGCATCCCAGCGACCGACCACCTGTGTGCCAATGCCACAGTGGACTATTGTGCAGTAGTGCCACAGCGCATATGGTGCCCATTGCTGTAGCGCCACTGGCACAATGGTGGCCAAGGCCTGAATTGCCGATCGCGCACAGCACATTATCAGCACGGCAGGACGCTTGCGTGGCTACATGGGCATGCGCAATGCAGTGTACCACACAGTCACAGATCTGCGCCATTGGCTCAGCGGTTCAACTGTATTGCAGCGCCCAATGGCGCTACATTCAGCCGACAAATGCAAATCATCTGATCAGCCATTCAAAGGCGCGGTGGCGCGATTGCATCTCATTACAGTTGGTCCACTCTAATTTGCATGCATTGCACTATAAAAGTGCGACATTGGGCTGCGCTGGCCAGATTTGGTTACTGCAGGTGAGAGGTGGGTTGCATGCTGTGGGATGTTCTGGTCAATGGGCATGGGATGGCGCTGTAGACTGCACAGTGACGGGTGTCCACTTCCACCCATACAGATCGCCATGACCGAGCAGAGCCAAGGTGAGGGTGAGGATGGTGGGTGAAGGAGGAGGAGGTCCAACTTCACCATGGCGAGACTGAGGCCCTCTTCCTGGCCTACCTGGAGGAGGGTCACTACTGAGTGGATGGCAGGGGCACCCCTCAGGGCCGTGCGGCTGCATGGGAGGGGTAGCTCAGGCAGTGAACCTGCCGGAAGCCACCAGCGCTCCGTGCAGGAATGCAAGAAGATTGGGACAGACCGCGGGAGGGTGAAGGAGAGGTGGCAGCCCTCAGGGCGGCACGTGCTGGCACTGGCGGGGGCCATCCAGCAGTGGTGGAGCTGACTCCGGCTGAGGACCGACTGGCTGCATCAATGCAGTGCAGTGCTATTGAGGCGTACCAGGAGGTGGATTCCAGACAGGTGGAAGCCCATCACTGCACAGTATGACATGGTGTTGGTGTTGGGGGGAGGTTGTTCACATGCACTCACATGTCCTCTCTTTCTGTTACAGATCCAGTTCATCTTCAGGGGATGGTGGTAGTGGGTCCAGGCAGTGAGGATGACCTGCTGGACATGGAGGAGGGTCCATCCACTTCTGTCGCCAGCCAGCATGCACTGCACCAGCATGCACGCTGGGCTGCCAACTCTGGTGTCGGTGAGTCTGGTGTGGGGTGCACAGCCTGTGTCTCAGCAGTCTGGCATGCAAGCATGCCAGCACACTGTGACTGTGGCTGTAGCATGCACCATTGATGATGCAAGGACTGCAATGGGCAGTGACATGTGTGTGTCCCATGAAGGACACACAGCAGGCCAACATGTGCCCTGGGCCTAGCTGGTTCCAACATGTGTGCCAGCATGTTGGCCAGTCCCAGGCTGTGCCTGTCACCACCGGTGGGGAGCACCGGTGGCTGTGCAGGTGTCTGGCACTGTTGCGGCCACAGCAGTGGAATGAGTGGTCCCTGGGGCACTGCGGTTGGAGGGACAGCAGCATCAGTCACCCACCAGGTCTGGGGTACAGTGTCCAGTGGTGGCACATGCCCGCCGCCTTTGATATGCCCATTCCTGGTCCTGGTGAACAGCGCCCACCCTCAAGGGGTGTTGAGCATCAGGACTTTCCACCCTGGGGGACAGGATGCTGTTGTGGCAGAGTACCCACTTGAAGAGCACACCCACCTGCTGCGGGAATCAGTACAGCAGCAGGCGGGTTGCAGCGTCTGTGGAGGCACTGTGTGCGGCTGTGGAGCGGCACAGCAGGGAATATGCTCTGGACCGTGCAGAGATGGTCCACATGTGGATGGATGTGACCGCCGCCATTGACAGGCAGACCCAGGCATTGGTCACTGTCGTGGCTGCATTGGGCACACATGCAGGTGCTCCTGTACCGCACCCCACACAGTACACTCTCCACTCCCGTTCCGGCGTCATGCGACACCAAGCCTGTCGACGCCAGGTTCTGCTATGGCATCCCAAGCACCCCTGGTGCAGGTATGTTTGGCATCCTAAAGACCCCACTGTGGACAAGGTCGCGATCGTGCAGTGGGACCCTGGTGGTCCATCGGTGCCACCCATGTGGCCCCTGCTCAGCCTGCCAGTACTGTTGGGTCACGGGGCCACCCACACATCTGTAGTGGCTGTGGAACGGTGCAACATGACTGACCTGTCTTCCAGTGCAGGCCCTGTCTGGTGCTGCCCTGTGTGCACTGTGCGGCATGGTGTGCAGTGCACTGGTGGGTGCCCTGCCCATCACGCTGCACTATCGGACCACCTGCACACCATCCCAACCACTGTCCACAGGTGCGTGTGCATGATGATGCCTGCATTGTACTGTACACCAAGGTGCAAGGGTGCCCAGCATCTGACACACGTGCTTGACAAGTACAGGTAGTGGGTGTGGTCTGTGGATCTGTGTGTTGCCATGTCTGTTCCTGCTGTGCTGTGCACCTGCCCATGTCGCTTTGTGCCTGGTGTGTTTGTGTGTGTCTGTCTCCATTTGACTGTTCGCCTCTCCTGATGGTGTGTTGGTGTGCCTGGTACCTTCAACTTGCCGTCAGGAACCCGGGTGTGTTACTCTGTGTGCCTGTGGGTGCGCCAGGACAGTGTTGTCTGCACATGGCCCTTGACTTACTTGTGTTGTGCAAAATGCTCCTCCGTGATGGTGTCCTGGTGCTACTGGGCCTGCCGGATCAGTCGGGGTCCCGCCGTCAGGGGCTGCTCATCACCATCAACACCAAGCGCTGCTGGCGTCCCCATCGCTGTCCCCTCTTCAACCTGTCACGGCTATCCCACAGTCATTGGCCATGTTGTGCAGGATACAACAGGCCAGGAATATCCCACAAGTCTTTGAGGGCTGTACTATAGGGCACCGCCAGAGGTGTCTAGGCATTGGAGCGTGCCTTGAGCATCCCAAACACCGCTCGATGATTTTGCGTGTTGCGGCATGTGCCTCATTATAGCGTTGCTGCGATGGGGTGATGGGCGCCCGATGCGGTGTGAGCAGCCAGGGACGGAGGGGTATCCGCTGTCACCTGTGTGGAGATAGTGGAGATCAGTCTCATGTTCAGGTCCATATTGCCCATATCCCTGTGTGCCACTACCATGGCACCTGTGGCATTCCACCTTGCCCGAGTTTGCATTTCTACATGCGTACTCACCCACTAGATGGCCTGTGGGGATGTCCCACTCTCGAATCGATGGCACAGTGATGCGGGCACGGTACTGCCTGTTGGGGCGTGCCGCCTCACAGGCCCATCCACGGCCATGTCCCCTGCACCTTGCATTCTCACCCCTCATTACAGCTTCCATGTGAAGCTGCCACTGTCCATCTCCTGGCTTGTGACCCCCGGTTGATGTTGCTCTGTTACCCCGCTGTCCTGACTGCTACTTCCACTGCACCAGGCACCCTCCGCTGGCCTCTGCAGCCTATGGCCCACACTGCTTCCCTTGCCTGCCCTGGTCTGTCACTGACTGTCTTTCTGTCTCTCTCTTCCCCTTGGCATCCCTGTGGCATTCTTGCAACTGTTCCTTGAGCCTTTTATTTTGGCTCATTTCCGCGAGTCTGCAACTTCGGCTGTTCCGCTGTTGTGCATTCGCCAAGTCTTTGGATATCATTGCACTCTTTATGCATGGATCCACCCCTTCAGTTGCGCATGCCGTCATTTGCATTGCGCTGTTGCTCAGCATGTTTTCGGTGGCGCAACTGCCTCCTGCTGAATATCGCAGAGATGGCGCACTTTTGGAATTGCGAGGCGCAACCCTATTGCACATGGTGCAACCCTTTGAATATCTGGGCCATAAAGTATTACTAAGCTGAAAATTATATTTTGGAATCTCAATGATTGTAGGTCCTGAATAAAAATTAGAAAAGTTACAAATTATATTAATAACAAAAAAAAATGATTGCCTTCTGTTATAAAATCCATTTTGATTGAAAGGATGCTATTTACTTAGCAAACTTATTTCAAGCTGAGGGAATGTATATTGCACGCTCAAATAATGCTAGAGGCACAGCTATTTTCATTAAAATAAAGCACCTAAAGCCTCAAATTTTAGATTCATATGCAGATCCAGAGAGTTGCTATGCTTTGGCTGGATTTTTAGCATGCCAGTCTGAGCAAAGCGAGGTTAGTGTGTATGCACCTAATGAAGAGAATCTACAAATTTCCATTTTTTCTTAATGGTTACTACTTATAGTATTACATACATTATTGCTGGGGACTTTAATTTAACCTTGTGTCCTATTGATATGGCTCTACAATTGTGGAGTGCAAAGTTAGGGCAGCTAAATTTTACAGATTTATATGCAGGACTTGAGATTGATAGATCCATTCAGTCTTTTTCTCTCAATTTTGGTAAATTTTCTTTTATTCTAAAATACACAATACTTATTCTATGATTAATTTTTTCTTGTGTCACAGTCATTATTACATAGGACTGAGTTAGTTAAATATGAACCTATAACAGTTTCTGATCATGCTCCTTGCCATTTGGGACTGCAGATAATGCCAGTAAATAAGTCTACTATAGGATCCTGGACATTAGATAATATTTTATGGTATGAAAATAAAAATACTGAATTGTTGAAGGAGGAAATTAGACATTTCTTAACATGGAATAAGCCTGAGGAATTCTCATATCAATCTATACAGGAATCTCTAAAATACATTTGAGAGGTTGGATCATATTTTATTATAGTAATAGGACAAAAATAAACAGAGCTGAATTAAATAAATTAGAACATGAGTTGATGATGGCAGAGCTAGAACACTCACAGATGGGCTTAGAGATAGATCTGACTAGAGTAATGTGTATGCAGAAAAAACAGAAAAAATCTTAAACATTCAGGTGGAAAAGGCAATGTTAAGATCTAGGGGCTGTTGCTATTTTTCTCAGATTTGCTAGACTTCTTGCCTATCAACTAAAATGTGAGCAGAACCAAAGCAAAATTGATATAATTATATTAGAATATGTCATGACTGTTACTAACCCAAAAAGTACTAGTAAAGCATTTAAAGATTTTACTCTAAACTGTATGTCCCAGAAAATATTCTGGATATTCATAAGATACAAAATTATTTGAAAAGCCTAACCGTATCCCAAATGTCAAGTACTGACACAGATTTTTACATAAAGATATACTATTGATAAAATTCAAGAAGTTATAAGGGATCTACCAAATGGAAAGGTCCCTGGCCCAGATGGATTTCCTTCAAAATTTTATAAAATGTAAAAGATACATTGACCCTCTGTTGTTAAAACTCTTTCAAGAAGTAAATCCACAAGGTGCTACACCTCCCTCTTTCAATGTTGCCAGTATCTCATTGCTACTAAAAAGACAAACCACCAGAATCATGTAAATCATACCACCCCATCTCACTCTTGAATAGTGATTATAAAATCTTTGCAAAAGTATTAGCAAATAGATTATCTAAAATATTACTGAATATCATTCATCACGATCAGATGGGGGCTCATTGAGGGAGGAGGCTGCATCATAACATAAGAAGAGCTTTTAATATAGTTGAAAGTGTGTTAGGAACTATTACCATGGTTCTATCTTAGATGCAGAAAAGGCCTTTGATAGAGTTTATTGGCCCTTTCTTTTCAAAGTACTAAAGGTCTTTGGCTTGAGGGTAGATTTCTGGATTGAGCGAGGTTAATATATTCAGGCCCGGCAAGAAAATAGACTAATTAAGATATTTCAAATTTTTCTATCTTCTTAGGGGTACCAGGCAGGAGTGGAGCCACTCTCCCTTTGTTATTTAAGATTTTCTTGGAACAATTAGTGACAGAGATTCATTTGCATGAGAATCTTAAAGGTGTAAAATAGGAGAACAGACCTCATTACATCACTATACAGTATGTTAGTGACATTTCACTTTTCTTTCTGATCTGAACTCTTCTTGTCCTCATTTGTTAAAACATCTTACAGAAAATGGTAACCTCTCAGGTTATAAAATTAACTGGGAGAAAATGGAGGTGTTATTTCTGGGACACAATCAAGATTATCTGGATAATCATTTATTATCATCACTCCAAAACAGTTAATCAGATATCTTTGGGTGCAGATTACAAAAGATCTAATGTTAACTTATGATTATAATTTTTTACCAGTCACGGAAAAAATTAAAAATGATAAAGAAAAATGCCAATTGTTATCCTTGGTCCTTATTGGTAGAATAAATATTCTAAAATGAATATTCTCCTAGACTACTATTTGTGTTTGAAACAATACTGTTAATAGAAGAATCAACAACCTAGAATCTCCTTGAAGAAACTATATCAATCAAAGGAAAAGGAGTGGTGTGATGTCCTAACTTTTGGTTGTATTATGTGGTGACCCAATTGGAATGTGTATATTATTGGTTTAATAGTATTAAAGCAGACATGTCTTACTTTCAGATTGAAGAGGCAAAAATTCAATGTTTTAGTATTAAAAATTCCCTTATGGTAAATCTTGCCATTTCATCTTATTATAAAGATACCCTCTGGCTACTAAAACTACAAATAAAGCCTGGAAGATTATGAAGAAAGTTGCTTGATAATGCTCACCATCTTTCAAGATTCCTCAATAACAAATAACATAATTTTTACCCTCGATGACAACTAAAATGTTTAGATATTGATATAAGAGAAAGGTATACTGTACATCAGCTAGAGGATTTTTTATGAGAATAGCTTCCTACCTTTGAGATCTTGAAGGGTCTTTATAAACTTTCTGATAGTGCAAGGTGCCAATATATACAGGTAAAAACTTTTTATTCTAGAGGAATAGAGGGCTAAATATCCCTTCTCTATGTAAATTGACCAGGCTGGTACCACCACGCTATTAGATTGGATCCTAGTCAGTCATGTTGACAAGATTATCTTAAGTGCTGTATTGCCTGACTTTCTTAACGACTAATCCCCTGTCACCTGCAGATGGTCCACCATGGTGAGCAAAATGAGCCCTCCACTTCAAATGAGTGTTTCACACCCAGAAACTCCCATATTTTCTAGACATCCTTCAACAAATTGACTGGTCTTTTCTAACCAGTAGGCGTGATGTCAATGCAGCCCTTGATTTCTTTATTCTCCAAGTTAACAGGGTCTGCAATATTGTTGCTCCATTTAAGTCCATAATTAGGAAGGAAACTCTCAAGCCTGGTACACCCTGTTTTCAAGTCTTTAACCTGGAGTGAGACAGAGCATGGAATCTGTATAAAGAATTGGGTCAGAGTAAATCCCTAAAAATAAAAAAATAAATAAATACGTAACTCTGTGAAACTGCAAATTAGGAAACCAAGTCTGATTACTGTATAAACCAGCAAAAAACTTCTTAAACATCAACCATTCCAAAACGCTCTGGGGTAGCATAAATTAAATGTTGGGGAACTCCAAAAATCATTGCCGTGCTCCATTGACTTTGGTGGTGCCACAGTTAATGGAGACAAGTGTATTGCTGAGGTTTTTAACAGTAGTTTTAGTGATCTATTAGCATGCAGTAGACCCACCCAGAATTACAACAGACCTAAGTTCTACTTTAAATGACTTTCTTGGGCTGATGTACCAGGACAAAATTTAAACTTTACTTGGCCCAGAAAACATTGAAATGAAGCTGCTCAAATTAGGGATTAGTGAGCTTACCTACCCCATCGATAACTCTTCAATCTGTCCTGGGCCATTGGACAAGTACCTGGTCTCTGGAAAAGGATTATGGGGACCCTGAATTCAAGGCTGGGGATGTAAACCTTCCCTCAATTACTATCTGATCTTGACTCTACTCACTTATCCAAAACTTTAGAAAGAGGTGTGCATGACCAGCTTGCAGACTTCCTGAGTCAACATGAGCTCATGAGTTCACTTACTCAGTTCATGGTGCATGGGACAGGGAGAACTGGCTGGATCCATATATGTAGATCTGACCAAGGCTTTCAATCTTGTCAACAATGCCCTCCTCTGCCAGAAGCTACTCTGTCTGGGCCTTTCTGAAGTTTCAGTCTGCTGTTTAGGATTGCTTTTTCATATAGATCCCAATCTGTAAAATGCCAAAAGCACTATCTGATGACAGATCAGTCAGCATAGGGGTTCTCCAGGAGGCCATTTTAGGCCTCTGCTTTTCAGTCTATTCATAAATAATCTACCCATGGACTGCAAATTGACTAAAACATAATCCTATATGCAGATGACTCTGCCATTTTCTCCATTGACAAGAACTTGGAGAGACTGGGCTTCAGGATGACTTTACCTCCATCTAGGCATGGTTTACCAAAAATCTACTTGTAATGAATGAGAGGAAGACTAAATGTATGTTGTTTGGCACTCAAAACAAGGCTGACACCTCTCCTGTTTTAAGCATTACCTCCTCGCCTGGGGTCAGTTGTTAACCAGTACAGATCTTTCAGTACCCAGACATTATCTTTGACTGTGCCTGGTTCATTCAGTGAATATATGAGCAGCCTAGGTAAGGCTGTAATCTCAAGGTTGGATTTCTCTATAAGCACAGGAGCAGTTTCCCACCAGAGATAAAGAAACTCCTGTTAAAATGCTTCATCACAGTGTTATTGACTACAGTGCCATTGTCTTTGGTGCAGTCAATGACAGTGCATTTTCGGGCAGTACTTACTTAATATATCCTGTTGCTTTCCACTAGACCTCAGAACTGACACCCACACCCATGTACTGTACAGAAACCTGAACTGGTTAAACCTGAGCTCCAGGGTGCTCTACTAAACCCTGATCATAGGCAATAAGGTGCTACATGGCTTGCTGTCCCCTGGCCTGCAGTCTATGTTCAATTATGTTGATAATAAATATGGTACTGGGGTGTGGTGCACCACATTCTACTGCTTCCTCACAGGAGTAACACTGTAAGACAAGACTGTTTCTCATATCATTTTGCAAAACATTGGAACAACCTGACTGACAGCTTGAGAGTCTGCAACTCTATTGAACTGTTTAAACCCAAGTTGTTCTTGCTCATGCCATCTGGGATATGTAAGTGCTACCCTTGATCATCTGTTGTAATCTTCAATGTATCCAGTATGTACTGCACTTTATGCACAATCTCTTATAATCCTATATAACTAACTCCAACTGTACAGTATAGTTACCTGTGTCAGTTTGGTATATTTTTATTGTTTGTATCTGACTCTAAAACTAAAACTAAACTAACCCCTCCCCGTGTGTTACCTGTTGGTACCACAAATATCCTAAGTCCACCTGTTTAAGAGAGCGGCCCATAATTTTAGCTTCTCTGTCATATCTTGTCATAAATTACTAGAAAGGAAAATGCAGTGAAAAACAAACAAACACTAGGTTCAACATACCTAGTCCCTCTTATGAAAAAGGCCTATAAGTATGAACCTGTTTTTATTGTATTTTATTTATTTATTTAAAAGTTGATAACCTGGAAAAGCACCAATGAGCCAAGACTTGTTTCCAGGTGTGACCTGTGGAAACCTGTTTAACGAGTTAAGCCTGCTACCCCATAATAGTGTAAGACACAAATGATACAACTGTGCCTCTAAACCAACTAGAGGAAAAATACAAAATATACAAACATGGAGTCAGTAAATGTCTTAAGCATTAAAAAACTTTTTTTTTTTTGCTCATGGGCCAGTTCTTCAAGCAATCCACTTTCACTTCTGCCATCCCAATTGTTTTGCCAATTAACCAGAACCATGTTCCCTTCCCAAAGTGAACCCTAAGAATATCAAAATGCTCCCCATCACTGGTACATCATCTATGGTTGAGGGAGCATTCTGGGTCTTAGTCTCTAAATACATCCCCTTATTTTTTAATTCTTTTTCCTCTGATCACAGCTTGGAACTCTCTCAGGTATCCTCTCCTTATGCCTGCCCTGCCTGAGGCCCTCTATGGTCTGGTGCCTCTCTCTCTCCTCCCCAATGCCAGCACCCCAGTTTGACCCGCCCAGAGAGGTAGTCCGACTCCTACTTGGGCTCCTTAATTAGGCAGACTCTGGCAAGTGGGTGGGGCCTGAGTGGAGGAGTATTGAGCCCTGGCCGAGTTAGATCGGGCACTGGGCACACTGGGCATGGAGGATAGGTGCCATCGCCTATCCCTCTGAGCTGGGTTTTCATTTTCTGGCCCCCTGCACACTCCCCAATGCTTGGCACAAGGCAACCCTGCTAGCATCGGGCACGCTGTAACGTACACCACATGCTTCTGTGGTGCCCCTGATCTTCACCAGGGTCCACCAGAGCACCAGGCATCCCAATGCCTTCCCCAGAACAGGAGAACAGCCCATTGGGCACTCAATCCAATACCTCCCTGCTGATCCCCCAGCACCTGAGCTCGCTCCCAAACCCGGTCGCCAGTGTGGCGAGGTGTAGTGTCCAGCTCCTCAACCCTTAGTGCAACCAGGCCAGCTACATCCCCTTACTTTTTAATATGTTAATTTGTGCCAGATGCAGCCAAGAATGAAGTTAAAATTTTAGTGCCTGTTCCCTGATGATGAATCTTTGATACAGAGACAAACATCATCTGAATACACAAGGCATTTTACCAGCAGAGATCCCTCAGTTGCCCCAGTGGTGACCACTGGCCTAGATCTTCCAGTTTCATATAGAATATATAAATTGCTTAGTGAATTGCTCTGACAGACTCCCCATTTGACTGTGCGGCCTTCTTTTGCCTCCCATTAACCAAAGGTAAAAATATAGCCTGTTTTTAACAAATCTTAGTTTATTGAACAATAGGATAGTCATTGTAATTTAATACAAAATAGCATAAAGCATGTATACACATACATATTCATGAGTTCAATAATTTGTATCACATAAAAGATATACATATTAAACATTTCTGTACCAAAATTGCCTTTATAACTTATAATCACAAATGTGTTGTATTTAAAAATTTTGATAAGTTTAACAAGTTTGCCTTTTCTTTCATATTAAATAATTCCTGGATAATCTGGTCTGATGAAAACTTTTAATACCTTGTTTGAGTTTTTTAATCTCTATGTCTTGAAGCATTATATTAATTTGTGTACTGAAAGGGTTTTATATAAACCTCATGCAAAAGGTGACCTAGTCCACATGGTAACATAGCATCTTGTTAAGTTACAAGAAGTGGTGACAAGAAGCCTCTTCTATTATAATCAATGGCTTCCTCTAAACACATTCTCGAGGTGATACTCTGGTAAAAGAAACAGTTTAAGAATATGCTTTAACCTATTTTCTATTACTAGTGTATTCAAAGAAAATTGCCCCAATTCCTTTCTTACAACCTCCACCAGTACTGACTGTGGGACTCTGAGAATATATTTATACATTTTATTAATGATAATTTCTAATTTGTCTGAGTTGTCTTATGCCCAAATTTCCGATGCATATAAAATGCTTTTTTTTATTTTAATTAGTTTAATAATTCTGTTATTGATCCCCACACAACTTAGCATAGATGCTGGATCATGCTCCCAGTGTTGATCTGGCCCTGGACCACTTCATAACTAGTTTCAATGCTGCATGTGACATCTATGCCACTCTAAAAAGCCAAGGCCCAAAACCATTTCCAACCCTTGACTGTCTCCTCATTCCTATCTCAAATGGCTGGGCTGACAGGGACCACCTGGCACAAAGCCCAGGCAACAGGTAATCAATTCCACTGGCAACAGTACAGAATGGCCAGAGACTCCTGCACCCAGGCCATCAGGCAAGCACAAAAGGACCATTACAAGGAGGCATTCTCAAACTCCTGGGGTAACAGCAGGAAGTTTTGGGATAACTTAAAACAACTTACTGGTAAGCCCATCAAAACCTCTCCCATCATGCTCAGTCTTGAATGGTACTATCATCCAAGATCCATGGCAGATAGCCAACACCTTCAACATAGCTTTGTAGACCTTAGTAGTGTACTTCCCCTAACTTCTTTGACCATCTCACCCTCCCACCCACACTGAAGGATGCTGCCCCATATCACAAACCCACACTTTTACCTCAAAGCAGTCTCCAGCAGCACTGCCAGAAAATACCTACGTAAGGTTCTAAGCAAATTTCACCATAGCAGTGACTCTCAGACCTGAAGCTGCTACACATGGCTTTGGATGCTGTCCTTACTCCCCTCACTAAAATTCTGAACAAGTTCCTGTGTTTTGGGCAATTCCTGCCTGGTGGAAAGCTACCGTAGTGACCCCCATCCACAAGAGCAGCGATAGAGTCCTTCACTCCAATCACCATGGCACACCTCAAAAGGACATTAACCTGCTGGAGAAGGCACAGAGGAGGGCTACAAAGATGATAGCCAGTCAGCAGGGCAAGGCATCTGAGGAGAGGTTGAGGGCACTGAACATGTACTCCCTGGAAGACAGGAGAGAGATAGGGGACATGATTGGGACATTCAAGTACTTGAAAGGGATAAATAATGTTGAGAAGGAAAATCTCTTTAAGCTGGCGGCAACCATATCATGAGGGCACAGTCTTAAGCTGGAGGGTGGGAGGTTTAGGAGGGATGTCAGGAAGCGTTTCTTCGCAGAAGGGTGGTGGACACTTGGAATGCACTGCTGGAAGAGGTCATCTCATTAAAGACAGTGAACAGCTTTAAGAGAGGCTGGGATAGGCATAGGGAGAAGATAAGAATCATGGGTAGGGAGGATGGGAGAAGTGAGGAGGAAGGGCAGGTACATTAGCTCAAGCTGTGAACCCTGCAATACCAGCAGACTTGATAGACCAAATGGCCTTCTTCTGCTGGCTTGTTTGTATGTTCGTATGTATCTCAGTCTTACTTCCCTTTCTAAAGCCCTGGAATGGATAGTCAGGGAACCAGTTCATGAAATATCTAAGTATAATATCCAATGCCCTGAACAGCAAGGCTTCAGGAAAAGTCACAACACCACCTCAGCTCTGCTTGAATACACCAACTTCATACACAAAACCCTGGACCGTGGCACTCAGTAGGGTCAGTGTACATTTATCTCACTAAGGCCTTTGATATGGTACACCACACTCTTTTTATCAACTCCCTTAGCACCACTGGAGTCTCCTCTGACATGGTGGGTTGGTTCAAAAATTACTTGAAGGATAGGTCACAAGAGGTAAAATTTTGATGCACTATCCTCCAGTCTACCTGTCTATTCTGGAGTACCCCAAGGCTCCATTTTAGGCCCTTTATTAGTCAGGCTCTTCCTGAACTCCCTCCCTCAATCCTGCCCTGGTGACCTACTCCTTTATGCGGATGTTGCAGTTCTCTTCACCAGCCACCCTAACCGAGACACTCTTGCCTCAGACTTACAACATAACCTTTCAGCAGTTGAAGGCAGGTTCACAACCCATAAACTTATTATAAACTATAAAAAGACTAAGTCCATGCTGTTCTCCAGCCCCATAATTAACTAAAATCCACTCCACTTACCATCTTTAATCACCTCAACACGCAACTGAACAAGTTCAATCCTTTAAATAGCTTATAATTAAACTCGACAGCACCCTTTCATTCAAAGAGCACTTCAATGTTGTCTTGAAAGTGGTAAACTGTAGAGTTAGGCATCCTTTACAGGCATGAAACAATGTGAGCCAAGAAGCTCTCATTTTTAATTTTATTTATTTAAAATTTGTTGACGGAAAGGTGCCTGAGCCAAAGCTCATTTCCAGTGTGTCCCAGGTACTGAGAAGTACATAGAAGTTACAGAAGAGAATTAGTGCTACAATACATTTAAGTCTGCTACAGGCTGGACTTTAACAATGAGTGCTGGTTACAGGCAGTAGAAAAGCATACAAAGCTTAAAAAAATAGAAGCAACTTTGTTCTAGTATTAAGGTGACAGCAGGTCCAGGTGTAGTACAAATAGTGATGAAGGTAATATGAAATAACCTGAAGTAAAGATTTGTGCAGAGATAATTAACCAGCAAGGAAGTCATATGGAGCTGCTCAGGGACCTACGTAGGGGTGGGTCACTGGGCGCACTTGGACAAGGTGTGGGTTGGAGGAGTCTGAGGTGTCATCTAAAATCTGTGAGGAAAGAGGCCTGGTGAGTGTTGGGTGGGAGGTTGTTCCATAGGAAGGGAAGGCAGTAAGAGAAGGTGGTTTGGCTGCAGAGGCGGTGAGAGGGTGAGGGAGGTCAGATATGCGAGCATCTCTCTGTGGTGGAGGGTAGCTATGGTGTTAGCTAGCTTGAGGTGGGAGGTAAGGTAGGAGGGTAGGGAGCCCAACCAGTATTTAGCTATGAGGGAGGTGCTGTGGATAGTTCTCCTGTGGAAGAGCAGGAGCCAAGGAGAGAGAGAATAGGCGCAATGGTGAGTAAGTGGAGGAGGCAGTGGCAAAATGACAGAATGTGTTTAGTAGGATGTCGAGTTTGGAGAGGGATGAGGTTGGTGCAGTACAATATATGATGTCTGCATAGTCACATATTGGTAGGATAGTTTATGTATGATTTCACTGCAGGCGGGAAGGAGAAGACTGTCTTTGTGTCAATAGAGGATGGCAAGTTTAGGCTGGAGTTTAGAAGATGGCCTCTATGTGAGTAGAGAACTTTAGATGATTGTCGAGCCAGACTTCTAGGTATTTGAGCGATGGGACAAGGTCTGGAGAGAGCCATCCAGGGTGGTGATCACTGGGGGCGGAAGGAAGTAAGCTTTTTCTGGATACAAAGGCCATGGTGGCAGTCTTTTGTCATTTAGTTTTAACTAATTTTCTAGAACCAGACTTGCACTCTATTGAAGTCAGTTTGGAGACCTGGGAGGACACTGTCGTGGAGAGGCCAGATGCAAAAATGATTGTATCGTCAGCATACAGATGCCACGTTAGCTGTGAGGCAGGCAGAGGGGAGGTCATTAATAAATAAGGAGAATAGGATGGGGTCAAGGATAGAACCCTGAGGAATGCCAGAGAGGATGGGAAGGGGAGAGGGTATCCCCTATTAGAATGGATTGCTGTCTATTCTGAAGGTAAGAGTGGAACAAGTTTATGGTGGGTTGGGCAAAGCCAAAAGGCTGAGTTTTGGGAGCAACAGGGTGTGGGAGACTGAGTCAAAAGCTTTTGCCAGATTGATAAAAATGATGGTGGTAGTCAGTCCTCTGTCTATAGCCGATAGGATAGAGTCTGTAACACTCAGCAAGGTGGTGGTGGTGGAGTGGTGCTTTCTAAAGCCTGATTGACAGGGTGAGAGGAGCCATTTAAGGAGAGAAAGTCTGATAGTTTAGACTGGGTGAGGGATTCTTGGATTTTGGCAGAGAGGGAAGGGCGCGATTGGCTGGTAATTTCCCAGCAAGGAGGGTCACCGTCTTTGTACAGAGGTATGATCCTGGCTGATTTCCAAGCTGATGGGACAGTGGCCATGGAGAGGGATAGGTTTAAAATGTATGTCAGAGGAGCTGTGATGGCTGAGGCGAGATGCGGAGAAACTTGGGGTGCAAGCCATCGGGACTGGTTTTAGCCTGGTTGAGAGAGATGATTGCATTGTAGACTTCTTGGGTTATGAAAGGAGGAAGGAGGAATCCATTGGGGGAATGTTTGGTTGGGTCAGATGTGGTTGAGGGAGATTGGTTGGGCACATGAGACAAAAATGAGTTGAAAATAGCAGCTACCGAGACAGGATCAGAAACATATCTGCCACCTATGATAAGGACAGGGCAGGACTGATTTGGAGGGTTTGATCAAGGAGTTGATTACCTTCCAGAAGGATGCAGGAGAGTTTAGGTGCGGGTGAGTTGAGCTTGAAAGTAGGAGAATTTAGATTTCTGTATAGCTGAGGTGCACTTGTTTCTGAGGTGCTTGTAGGATTGGAGGTTGCAGTGGACTGGGTGGTTTGTATAGTCACCATGCCTTATCTCTGACATGGCATAGGGCAATGAGGTCAGGTGTGATCCATGGGTGGTGGTGCCTTTTACTCTAACTTTCCTGAGGGGGCATGGAGATCCCATGTACATTGGAAGATGTCACAGAAATTGATGACTGTAACCAGCTCCATACTGTCAATTGTAGACTCGGCATAGTTATTTATGGCACTGCCACAGAATCTTCCCTCAAAGAATTAGCACTCCCTCAACAAGGCCTATTGCCTGTGTAACCCCTGTTACCGGGGTTACTAGAATCCCAGTAAGACCTAGTGGTAGGCAGGAAGACAGCTTGTGAAACTCTAGTTAAATGGATTTCACACTGTCTCACTCTGTTCTCAGTCTCAGCTGAGACTGAGGATGACATCATTTTAGAACTGTTGCAGCTGCAAGACCACATTGGAATGTAGCAGTTGGAGGTTAGAGTAGAACGTTGGGGATTTTGAAGCCAGTCTGTGGGCAGTCTGAGTGAGAGACTGTAGTGCAGCAAAGTGTGTGCAGGCTCTCAGAGCTTTAAGCTCTGTTAAAGAACTACTTTTGTTTAAGGTGTGTGTTTCCACCTGAAGAGGAACACAGGAACTGATTATTGAAGTGGTGGAGACCACTCAATGGTTCAGATCCCAATCCCTGTGGGTATGGGGGAAGGTGTCTGCCTGTTTCCAGGGCAACCCATTTGGTCTGGCTAGGGAGAAAAGAAGCTGCCTGTTCAAGTTTGTGCTGAGGCACCAGAAGCTCTGGAAGGAAGATTCCTTGTGGAGGAAATGCCTGTGGGCGCCTGCAACCAAAGGTGAGTTCGATCTGCAAAGGGCCAAGTGTTTTCACCTGGAACAGAATGAAACTAAAGGGACTGTTACTGTGGGGTTAGGAAAAGACAGCCAAGTACAGTTGGAAGATGTGGGGACTGGACTGCTTAACTCTGTGGGGGTCTACAGTAATGGACAAAGCCACTTAAAAGTATGTTCAAGTCCAGTACAAATGGAAAGAAAGAATGTGGGATTGGACTGCTTAGCTCTGTGGGGGTCTAGAGTAATGGACAATGCCACTTATTTTAAGTATGTTCAAGTCCAGCACAAATGGGAAGCAAGACAAGTAGATTGAAGGTGAAAGACATTTAAAAGAAATCTTCACAGCAAAATGTTTTAAAGGATGAGGTGTTACAGTCCAGAGAAATGGCCGGGTATGAATTGTGGGAGCAAGAGGTGAAGACCCCCATCAGTAGTAAAAATTCACCTCTACGGATTTACTCTGAGACACCTGTTGCTTTCTCTCAGGTACTTGACCAGTGCCTGAGGAAAGTACCAGACGTGGGATTAAAGAGAAAGATTCCCTGATGGAGCTGAGGTGCTCTTAGGTGGTTTAGGGAGCCACCAGTAAATGTTTCTATGATATATGGAAGGTGTCCAAGTGGCTGGCAAGGGAACTGAGCCAGGGAAAACTCAGAACAGTGTACAAGTTCAGGCTGTGAGCCCAGTGTGTTTCAGAGCCTGAGGGCTAAAGTGGTGAGGATGTGTTCGGTGTCTTTTAATCTGCATTACCAGAGTGTAGCCCCATGGGGTCCATCTATGCTTTGTTTATTCTGTTTGGATGTGAATAAAAGTCACACTTTAGAATCCCACTTCTGGTATTGAACATTACAGTTATTGCTTCCTTTGTCTGGAGTTACTTGGATGCCCTGTGCACAGTAACCAAACCTAGCCTATGTGCCGAGTGACATATTCCTCCCAGAACCCAGCCCACCTGATATTACTGTCAGATACAAATGGCATACCAGCCTGGGGTTACACCTGGTAATGAGCATGCATCACCAGACACATACATGTGACCTATACACCAGATCAAAATGGCTGAACCTTAGAGACAGAGTCCAATACCACACCTGCTTATATGCAAAGAAAATCAGAATGGACATAACTCCCCCAAAGTCCAGTGCCTTCTTGCTCATGCCCGATCACACAGCACCAGAAGTAACTCTGGGCTGAACTTCCATGTCCCTTTCTGCCACACCTCCCTAGCTCAATGTTCCTTCAGCTACCAGGCTCCTACCTGGCTTAAGAGACTCCCTATCGACATGGCTGGGGAACCCAAGCTTGATACTTTCAAGCACCTCCTCAAACAGCACCTGATCTTGCACAGCAGCTGCAACTGCTCCACTTAGCTAGCACTGCATGTAGCACTACTTGTTTCCACTTCCTCTTTTCTCCCTTCTGCTATCCCACCCACCTCCTCCTCGTATCAGGCAGGTATACCTTCATTTTTCCCCTGCCTGCGGTCTAAAACTGACTGCCCCCTTGACTAAGCCAACCCTGGCTGCCTTCACCACCAACAGCCCTGCTACTCTGGCCCATGACTGCAACTGTGACTCCAATATAACTATCGATCCTCCCTTCTGTAACTCATCTAGTGTCACTTTAGTTATTGTATGTTACTCTTCATGCCCTTACATTATTCATTGTTATAGGTGATGTTGTGTATTACCTGTTTAAATGAGCATCTGACTCCTTGTTCTCTGTGTACTTACTGTAATGCTGTCTTTGATGCAGAACCATTGTAAAAGAGTCTCTGACACACTGGTTTGCAATCCAAGAATTTAATAAACTTAAATTTAAAAAATTTAAAGATGTCAGTATATGTCTTGTACCTTGTTACCAGCTGTAAAGTACTCTGTTCACTGTGTTGAACCTTTGTACAGGATTCTGATATCTGTTGTAATGTACTTTGCTTTCGACATGGGACCTTTGTAAATGAGCTCTCAGCTCATAGGTATTAATCCGAGATGTAATAAATAAAATAAATAAAAAAAAATAATTTCCTAAAGGCATTGAAAGCAGTTAATATTTAAATCTAAGTTTATCTATGTGGTGCTTCCATGACTAGAGATGCAGCAAATTTAAATTTCACTGACAAAGTGCCATAAAAGTGGGCACTTAAGTGAGTATCACGACGCTACACAGAGTGGCCAATGCAAAGGCTCGCCGCCTTGTAATTATTACTTCACATTGTCATTCCACCTTAACACTTAAGTAAGGTGAAGTGGCAATAATATTGGCAGCCCTTCACACACACAGTCACCAGAATTAATGTGCATCCCCAAAATGCTCATGTCTTGTGGCAAAAACTCCCCAGTGCTGACGGTGATGAAGTGAAATGAGAGCACAAGAAATGCAAAGTCTTCCAGAATTAATGGCACACTCAGGCATCATGCTTGCAATAGTCACACGCAGATTACCAGAATTAATGTGCATCCCCAAAATGCTACTGTCTTGTGTCCATAAAATTCCTGAGTGCTGACAAAGTGAAATGAGAGTGTAACAAGAAATGCAAAGTCTCTCAGAATTAATGACACACTCAGTCATGTGTGCAGTGGTCACACACAGTCACCAGAATTAATTTGCATCCCCAAAATGCTACTGTCATGTGTCCAGAAAATTCCCAGTACTGACAAAGTGAAATGAGAGGGTAATAAAATGCAAAGTCTCCCAGAATTAATGGTGCACTGCAAATGCACAGACAGATTAAGATTGCCCTGCACACTCAAGAGATGCAGGCACAAAGGCACAACAAAACCTAACCAGTGCTCACAAGTCACAAATCCAAATCTGGAAAGAATACCTTTTGCCAGTTTGAGGGAGGCTGATAGTGCACGGCAGTAAGAGTCCACTATCAGTAAAGACACCACAAAGCAGTATAAAAATTCATGCAGGTGCAGTGGATAGCAGTTCACACTGCTGCAATTACTCTGTGTACGATAAAGGTGTCTGATTTAATAGCAAGCATAGCACACATACTCACACACACTACAAGTAATGCGTAGCAAATTGAAAACCTTCAGTAATATAACCAAATGTTTTAAACAAACTGAAATTATACACTGCTGCACCACAACAATCAGTAAAAATTTCAAGAATTACTGAAAATATTACTGTGTGTACATTAACACAGGTGAGTGGACCCTCACCCAAGTATATTAAACGGTCACTGAGGCTGAATTGCAAAGAATTGTACCCTCTAATGGAGGCTTGACTAAGAATGACTAAACATACCACCTCAACTTCTGTATACATGGAGGCTTATATACCTCAGTAATGTTGTGTGATGCATATATGTTCTTACAAGAACGCTTGGAATGTATACTGCACCTACCATTTTCTGTAAATTTGTTTGTAACTCTTTGCACATTTGTATTTTGTATACTTAATCTATGTATGTATAACTGTCTTGGACAACAGCAGGTCCATCTTGTAAAGTCATTTCTAATGATGATTGTCTGGATAAAGATTTTATTTGATTTGATATACAAGAAAAATATAACTAAAACAGAAAGACTGCCTTTTCTCCCAGTTAATCTACTACACCACAGAAACGCCCTCCCCAAAGCACACTTCACAGTACACAGACTGACTGTTCTAAATTAACATTCAAAATCCACACACAAACAAAAACACTTGATGATATGAGCACAGGAGGGTTTTCTACAATCGATGTACTAAGTTGTGAGCAAAAAAAAAATCTCAAAAGGCTTTTTAACAAATTTGAGAGGAAACTGTCTCCATCTTCACTACACACACACACACTACACAGAACTGAGGCTGTGCAGAACAATCTAGAGCCCATGTGACCTGCAATCCCATGAAGCACTGCAGAATTCACCTTTGGAGCTCAAAAACAAGGTGAGTGAGGCGAAGTACATTGATTTCAATGTACTTCACCTTAAAATAGGTGGAGAAGTGGTTTGGGAAGGCGGAATAATGCAAAGTCATTGTTCTCAGTGGACTTCATGTTCCCATTATAGCATGAGTACTCCACTTCACGTAGTGGAATACTTTATGATTCCATGCTACTCCGTGAATCACCGTGGAGCTAATTTTGTCCACTTCACCCACCACTATCATTGACAGATTATCAGCATATCTTACTCCTAAATAGTCATATGTTTTAACTGTTCTAATAGGTTCATTATCTATGAATAACTTCAGAGTTTGTTTAGTGTTATTTCCAAAAACTACCAAGTTAGTTTTTCTTTATTTATGTTACATTTGTTTTCCTTACATTGTAAACAAAATCATTAACCATGAGCTGTAGTTCTAATAGGGATGTTGAAAAAAGAATGATGCTGTCTGCATAGGCTAGACATACGATTTTAACATTTCCTATTGAGGGCAAGTGATAGTCTAATTGTGTTAAATTACAAATAATGGAATTTATATATAGACTAAATAATGTTGGAGCCAGAATGCAACCCTGTCTGACTCCAAAGTTATTTTCAATGGGATCAGATAGGGACCCTTCCTGATCATACTGTATCTTAAGCCATGTGTATTGGTGTAATCTAATCAGAATATCAAGAAGAGCTGGATCTATATTACATTTTGATCATTTTGTCATAAGATAGAATGATTCATTAAATCAAATGCTGATTTAAAATCCAGAAAGCAGCAATAAAGTTTTTAATTTTAACGTACTTCCATATTAAGGTGAGAGCACAGTGCAGTGTTGTACAGTAGAGCAACCAGCTCTGAATCCATTTGAGCTTCACTTAAAATATTATTCTGAGTTATTCAGTCTTGAAGTCTGGTTAAAATTATCCTTGTAAAAGGATTGATTAGAGTCTAATAAGCTTATAGGCCTATACATAGCCGGATCATTTGAATTTCCTTTTTAAAGATAGGCAAATTATGCTTCCTTGCCATGAATTTGGAAATGGGTCACCTTGTACATAATGATTAAATAATTTGTATAATAGAGGAGCCACCATTCTGGAAAGTTTTGTATACATCTATTATAATACCATCAGGGCCTGATGCTTTGCTTGAAGAAGAGATATTTAAAACCATTAATATTTCTTGATGTTCAATATAGCATGGTATAGGATGAAGTATTGTATCTTGTGTGTTAACAAGCCCTTTATTTACAGAATAGCATAGATCCCTGAAATATTTAATCCATATCTTAGGGTAATTGCTGCTTCTACTTTCTTAGTGTATTGATGATAACACAGCTTACCAGAGTTCAAAACTGCTTAACATTTCTTTGAACTACAGATTTCCTAAGCTTGTTCCACATTGTGTCTGGAATTTATTTTTTCTTTATCTACAATGAATATGTATTGTTTCCTCATTTTATTTAAGGTTCTTAGGTTATCACAAGAAGGGTGTTGCCTGTAATATCTGATACATTGATTTAGTGTTGTTTTAGCAGATCTCAATAATTTTTAAACCATGTTTTTTCAAAACTGTAATTTTTATGTGGTTGTGTCATAAACAGTCTAATGTAGAACTGAATATTATCCCATACATGTAATATTGTTTTTCTAATATCAAGTCATGTCTCAAAGATCTTAGATAGGTTGTGTTTAGAATATCTGAAAAATAAATTATATATTGATTATCCCATCTTATTCTACAATATTTATAATAAAAAAGTTAATGTTACCCTGATATTATTTGAGGCAGACTTTCTAGATAGTTGCAATTGAATAGTAATCAAAACCGAAAAGTGCATAGACTCTGGTCATTCTCTTACTACTAAGTCCTCTGAAATACTGAGCACTTCAGTACTTACCTAGACAAAGCCAATTGTAGAAGAACCCATGGGACCAATAAAGGTATATTTACCGTCAGGATTACCACTAGTCTTACCACTGATTAGTGTCATATTGTTTTCTGTCATTATCCTAAAAGCTTAGTACCATAGATATTTGTTACATTATCTTCAGAGAATCGATTAAATCTAATGTTTGGGTTTATAATATTTATAACTTTAGTTTGTTTTTAATAACATCTCTGTTCGGTGAGACAGTCATGCATTAATGGCTCCCAAACAAATAATTGGAATTTGGATATAAGCATTAGTAAGATATTTTAAAAGCTTTTAACAATTCCCATTCTAGATGACTTATTAAGTTCTTATTAGGCGGAAGATATGCACTGACCAAAATTATTCTTTGCATGTTTATATATAATAATAAAGGTTGGACAAGGTGAATAATGTTTTTTTTTCCAATACTTCCACTTTTATGTTTAATGATGTTCTAATTTAAGTAATCAGACCATCCTTAGCTCTACCTAATTTTGGTCCTTATAGCTGGCACAATAATACCAGTATAATCAGCAAAGAGCGGTGCAATATCAACAGTTACCAGGTTTCTTGAAGACAAATAATATCTGTATTATTTAAAATAGTTTTATTTGACAATTTGCCATTTTAGTGACAAGACCTTCTATATTCCATGATAAAAGTTTTAATATATTCGATTTTACCAAAAATCCTGAGATTGTATCGGGGTAGACTTTTTCCTCATGAAGTCATATTGTCATTTTATAGAATTATTTTGTAGCACTGCATAAAAATTCCTATTAATATTAGATACATCATTTAAACTATGAAGAATATTGATTGATCCATTCCCTAGTATATTAGATTCCTCCTGGTGATGAAGCTTACAGTAATAGCCAGCCCAGTGGTGCTGAGGTTTGAAGTGCTGGATGCCACACCTCACACCACACTAGCAACAGGTTTGGGAATGGACTTGGGCTGTCTGGGGTCTGCAGGGAAGGGAAGGATTGAGCATCCAGAGGACTGCTTTTCCTTCCCAGGGAGGGATCTGGGCTTTGCACTGCTCCTTGGTGGCCCCTGATGGAGATCAGGGTAGCACAGGAACTTGCAGTGCCATGATTTAAGGTGGAGCGGTGGCACAAATCAGCACATTTGTGCCAGGATGTCGATGGATGTCCACGTTCCAAGGCGAAACCACAAAGATTAAAATCCTCAAAGGGACAGGGAGGTAACAAGTGCTCCAATGACTAAGCCCACATCACCAGCTTGGACTAGTCCTCCTCTAGTCCTCAGGGCCTTGACCAGGACAAACTGTCTAATCTCAGATCGGCCACCAGGAAGGTGGGTGTGCCCTCCCTGGGGGTGATCTGGGAGACCCAGGGGGTGATCTGGGGGCTGGAAAGTCCTGGTGGGATCTCAGAGGAGGGAATCTCACAGGGAGTACAGGTGAAGGTCGAGTGGGTACTTCTGAGTGATACAAAAAAAAATAAAACTTACAGAAAGTACCCATTCTACAAAAATGGGAGGGAGCCCATATGCTTGTAAAACTGATTTTAGAAATTGGTGATCAACTTCATTTAAAGCATTTTCTTGATTAAAGGATAATAAGAATATTTTCAGTTCTGCTATACTCCCTCTGGTTACTACTTTCCTGATATATAGTAAACTATCCTGTATGTAAACCGGACCAGCTATTGAGCAACCTTGAGTACAGGATATAAGATGCCTTGCAACTGTTGCCAACCATGACCCCAACATTTTGCCAAACATTTCACATCACTATTTAGAACACTAGAAGGACTCAGTTAGTCAATATTTATGCACTTCTCAAAAGAATAGGGGTTTTATTAATAGAAATATCAAACAAAAATACACTCCAAATACAATTATATAATGTGCTATACAAGAAATGAATTATTTAATAAAGAAATCATATAAAAAAGAAAGAAAATCTTCAGCAATTAGTAAATTTCACCAATTTTAGAACAACAGAAAAGTAAACCTTCCCTAATCAAGTGACCCTGCTCAGTCTCAGGATAGTTTGAGTCTACGTAATCAAACCAAAAATATATTAACATTTAACACTACAGCAGTAACATAAGAATAAAGAAAAGATAAAAAAATCTAAATGCATTTACAGTATGAATTCAAGTTGTTCTTTCCAGAGGGTGAAACTTTTAATCTGGAAGTATATTTTGTTCTATAAAATGCATGTCTCAAAGTACATTCTCAACCTGTTTTCTATGGAAATTTGTATGAATTGTATTTGTTGTAGCACAAACTAACATTTTGCCTGCCACAGATAAAATGTTATGCAGGTAAAAATAACAGTCATTGTGCTGGTATTATACTGTTTGCAATGGGGAGGGGTACTCACCATAGACTACGTT
Organism: Neoceratodus forsteri; assembly: GCA_016271365.2. NCBI lineage: Eukaryota > Metazoa > Chordata > Ceratodontiformes > Ceratodontidae > Neoceratodus > Neoceratodus forsteri. The sequence continues at coordinate 674,195,730 of CM057459.1, read as the reverse complement.
TTCATATATGAGTTTTTCTATCCTAGGAAAACACACTTATAAGCAAAGGAACAAAAGGACTTAGTATGTACACAGTCTAGGAGAAAATGTGCAAAGGCTTCATGTCTGGGACAAACCATCCTGAAAGGCATTTGTGCTTATTATTTCCTTTTACACCAAGTCTTCCATGACAGGTCAGCCAAAGAACATCCCACATATGTCCAGGAACTCAGGAATCCATCGTTGGGCAATCACCAACGAGTTTTCTCAGAGTACAAATACTAAAAGCAGGTTATTGTGGGTATCATTGTGCCAAGACGTCCTGATACAAATGAGACCTTGATAATGAAGTCGTTTGAAGCTTAGAAAGTTTCCACTGATGAAGCAGTTTTATACATGGGATTGCATTAACTAGGAAAAGGCACAGCTTTCTGAATTGTAGGAACCACCATTATCCAAAGAGCTAAAAGGGGTGAAGTCCAAGAGTGTAGCATCTTTCAAAACAAGAGGTGTGCAAGAACAAGGGGCACAATTTGAAGATAGAAGGGGCAGCTCAGAGGTAATTTAAGGTATTTTTTCACAGAGAGGTTGTGGATGCATGGAATGGCCTTCCAGAGGAGGTTGTGGAGTCAAAACAGTGGTGGAATTCAAGCATGCATGGGACAGTCATAAGGCAATTCTAGGGTGTGGGGGTAGGAAGAAGTAGGCTGCTGGTTAACTAGGATCTGCAGCTTATCCAATAGGTAGAAATGGGCAGACTGGGTGGGCCAAGTGGTCCTTATCTGCCATCAAAATCTATGTTTCTATGTTTCTATGTAAACACACTTCACAGCTAATCATTCCAGGGAAGCGACTGGATAGAGATACTGGCTCTAATGGTATTATGACAAAAAAAAAAAACAGAATGGAAAAACACCAAGGATTTAACATATTAAGACCTACTATAGATTTTGGCAGATAAGTCACCGAGTTGGGGTGGCTTGCCCAGGAAAATTGAAAAAATGTTGAATAATTTGGTGTTAAATTTTCAGGGTGAAAAACAAAATGCAAATAGGTAAGTAGAGAAACATAAATTGTTTGATTATCTGTACTCTATTTATCTTGTAAAAGTCTTGGATTTCCAACAATTTACTTTTGAGCACATTAACACTAGACAAATCTCTGGGGACAAATGTTGATTCCAGGAATTGTAATCAGAGTATCTGATAAAGCATTTTCTCTTACAGAATCTGTTTCTGATGGTACATTCCCTATATGGAATCCTGTACATTTAGAGTGGTTAATCTGAGACCCAAAAACTTTGAAAAAGAGTCCAGAGTCTCCATGGCAATAGAGCTTGATGGGCTGTTACATACAGACCTATGTCATCAGCATAGGTGATTGCCATTGGCTACATACTCAATAGGTGGTAAGAGCCCCAAAATCTGTCATTGTAGCAGAGTAGATTTTAGGAGAGGATCTAGGGGAAAAAATAAACAAGATAGGACTGAAAGGCAGCCTTGTCAGACACTGAGGCTGATTCAGGAAGGTCCAAGTTAATTAGGCAAGCTGAGTCAAATAGTAGCTTATGCTGATTTCCAGTGCAGGGGACCCTGTGCCTGGTTCACTAATGGGAGGGGTCCCAGTGCCAAACTCCTGCAGTTTGCAGCTCATACTGCCATATGCCAAATGTAAGGCACATGGGAGAGGTTTGCTGCAAGCTGCAGCAAGTCAGGTCGGCTGGCTCCCGGTGCTGGACACCTGGCCTGGAGGCTTGGGGTCATGGCAGCACTCAGGGTACAGGAGGACAGGTAAGGGACAGGTATGTGGCAATGAGTGGCAACAGCTCCTCAATAGGGACACTGCGTGGCTGCTGCTGTGTCTGTGCTTACCTGGGAGGGCACCACATATAGGGCACCAAGGGGGTGACCTGTGGGAGCTGCACTCTGGATGGGTGTTGTGGGGCATGGGATATCATGGGTGGATCATGGCACAGGATCCATCCAACACAGTCACAGCTCAGGGGATGGCACAATTGCCATTAGACCAACCTCTGGCTGGTCTGTCTTGGCACATGTGCCCTGTGGAGGGGGTTACTGAGTCCCTCCAAGGGAATACTGCAGCTTGCATCTGGTGCAAGCCCCTAGTGCTGTAGGACACCCCAAGATATGACACAGGGCTGGTGCAGGGCCTATTTGCTGCAATTGGACCCAACATTGCCACAGCCTGCCTTGCTGAATTGCAGCAGTGCAATTTTGGCAGTGCCACTTGCATCAAATCCACAAACTTTGGCTGTCTGAATCGGGCCCACTAACATTAATTGGAAAAGTACATCCATGGAATTAATTTATTAAAGGCATAACAAAAGTGTTATTACACAAGGTCTTGATTCAGGAAATGAGCTGTTGGGATATACCACATACTGCTAATATTGATAAAAGGTACAAAAAGAAACCTTATTAAAGGCTTTCATTTGATCTAAAGGTAAAACAAAACCACTAATCTTGTGCTGAGATCCCAGTTCCATTACCTCTATTAGAAAATATAGGTTCTCATATATAGACCGTCCAGGTAGTGAGCTGGTTTGTGAGGTTTAATGGGATGTTTTGCCAAATTACCACAACTGATAAACATTTGCATGATACTTTTGAGAGGATTTTAACCAGAATTTAAAATGCTGATGGGTCTCCAACTGTGCATATCAGACTTATATTTTTATATAGAAAGATTTAGAGTGCATCCCAAAAGAAGGAAAAGAGACAGAGTCTAATATAAATTGAAAGGACAGGAGAAGAGATTCCAGAATCCAGTCTTTATTTATTTATTTTTTTGTAAACTTCATTAGGCAGACCATCAATACCAGGGATGCCCCATTCTTCCTGGAACCTGTAATCTGAACTAGTTCATTCATTGTTAAGGAGTCTTTAAAGATGTATTCATTGAAGCAGTTAGGAAATGATATACCCATTAAAAATTCAGATATGCTCTTTGCAGAAATACTTTCCTTCCCAAAAGTATTCACCAGAGAGTCATCAACCACATGTACCATATCTAGTGTACTCTGTATCCTTGACCACTTTTCTGTTCTCTGGATGAAAAACAGTATGAGAGACTCTATCTTTACAAGCAGAAAAGGGACACTATGAAGTGTTTTCTTACAGCTGAACTTCATTTCTGCAATAAGGATGAAGCATGATGATAATAAAATTTTTGCATTTGCAATTTCAAGTATTGAATTTGTGTCTGAAAATTCCAACATTAGCAGAGGCTAGTGACATAACCCTGAATAGCTGTTGCCTGAACGATAGATAATGCAGATAACCTGATCTGACATTTTGTTTGCAAAATTCTGAAACAATTTATCTATGTCAGATTTAGTATCCTGCCCTCCCACCAGCTCAGTGGATCATCATAACAGCATAACACTGATGTACAGGCTAATAAAAGTTATCTAATTTGAGCTTGATGCTCAGAGAGTTCCAACAGTGTGATGTTAAGCCTCCACCTTTTTTCTGATGGAGTGTGGAGCAGAAAGAAAAATTACTTACGGTAGCATATGGTGAAAACCTCCATAGGAATTTTATTTACAGACAAAACTACCAAATCAGGAAACAAAAAGACAGTCAATTCTAGATGACAACTAACCTCTGAAGCTATGTAGTACCCCTGATTTATGAAGAGGTCTATAAATATCTATTAATCCTACAGTCACCATCAAAACATAAAAACATAGGATTTGACAGCATATAAAAGACCGTATGGCCACAAGTCTGCTTTTTTCCTGCCTATACTGTCACCAAAGACCCTACTTGAACTCTGCTCCCCACCTGTTGCTCTCCACTAAGATTCCTTATGCCTGACCCATGCATTCTTGAATCCTACCACTGTTTTCACTCCAACCACCTCTGCTGGAAAACTGTTCCAGGCATCTCGACTTTTCTGAAGAAGTACTTCCTCACATCTCACTTGAATTTACCCCTTCCAGCTTCATTGCATGCCCCTAGTTCTTGTGTGTCTTTTCCTCTGAAACATACTCCCTCCTGTACATTATTTAACCCCATGAGGGTATTTATAGGTCTCTACTATGTCCCCTTCCTTTATTTATACTGAGAAAAACCACAAAGAATTGCACTAGGCCATCAAAATACTCATATAAGTGTTAAGCTGTAACACAGTTTTATTGTTGCAAGTGTCAGCAGGTGTAGTGCCAAACACCCTGGTGCATGCCCCCTGAGGAAGGGTCACATGTGGACCTGAAACCCTGGGTCCTTTGGTGCTGCACCTGCCGACTGTTGGAAAAATTAAAATAGTAAGTGGAAACTTAGCACTTCTATGAGTATTTTAGCTGGCCAAGTGCAATGCTTTGTGTTTTCATGGCAGAAGTGTCTTGACACCATTTAGAGTGGCTGTGAGCATGTGGCTCCTTCTGTTTCCTCTTTTCTGTGGTCATTCATTCTCTCCTTATATGGCTTCTGAAGCAGACCCTGCAACACTTTAGTTGCACTCCTCTGGACAGCCTCCACTTTTTTATGTCCTTCTTCAGATGTGGTCTCTAGAACTGGACAAAGTACTCAGATAAGATCTCACCAGCGATCTATACAGTGGCAACACCACCTCCCTTCTTCTGCTGGTGATACTCCTATATTGTACTCACCCCTGGCCCTATCAACTGCCTTGTCACACTGCCTCAGCACCTTGAGGTAATAAGATATGATTACCCCAGGTTCCTCTTATATTTGGTGACTTTCAATACCTCTTCTCCCATTTTGTACTCTGCATCTGGGTTTCTGTGCCCAAAGTACGTGGTTTTATATTTTTGTATTGAAATCCAGCTGCCATGTCATTGACCACTTCTGAGTTTTCTCAAGTTCTGCACATTCTTCCTACTCCCTCTGGAGTGTCCACCCTATTACAGATTTTGGTGTCATCTGCAAAGAAACAGACCTTCCCTTCCAGCTCATCTGCAATGTCACTTACGAAGACATTAAAGAGATCTGGTCCTAGTACTGAGCCCTGAGGGACACCATCGGTCACCTTGCTGTCCCTGGAGTGAACTCCATTTACTACCACCCTCTGTCACCTATCCCTAACCAATTTCTTAGCCAGTTTACAAGCTTAGAACCCACCCTTAAGCTGCCCAATTTCCTTATGAGTCTCCTATGGAAACAGTGTAGAAAGCCTTACTGAAATCTGGGTAGGCCATGTCCACTGCCCCACCCTGATGTTTTCCTAGTCAGCTAGTCAAATAAATCAATCAGATTTGTCTGACATGACCTCCACCTATGAATCAATGCTCCTCAGGTCTTGTAACCTACTGGATTTAAGATACTGTACATTCCTTGCCTTTAGCAGAGACTCAATTAACTTCCCCATCACCGATGTCAGGCTGACTGGCCTATAGTTGCCAACCTCATGCCTGTTACTGCTTTAATGAAACAGGACTTCATCTGCCCTCCTCCAGTTCTTTGGAACCACTAATGTGTCTGAAATTGTTAAAAGGTGAGAGGTACTTGTAGAGAGGTACAACTAGTACAGCCAGTACCAGTACCTGTACCTCCCTGAACTCCCTCAATACACTTGAGTGTACCCTGTGGCACCATATCTTTGTCCACTTTCAGATTTGTGAGTCTCTTCAGGACTCTCTCTCATCTATAACAGTAGGTACCCATGATTAGGGTGCTGGGGAAGGGCACCGACAATAATGGCAACCCACTCAGCCAGCACATCCCTGGAGAGCTAGGGTAGGTAGGGCGTCCAGATGGGAGGTCAGCGAATATAGCGATGGGATGTCACTATATGTATGTGTGCTGGGAGGCGAGCTCACACAGCAAGGAAGGAGGATGTGAGGGGTTGTGTCACGGTCAGTTGCCGAGCCGACCCTGTGATGTGGTGGGTGGGTTACCAGTGCTGGTTGGCAGGGTAATGGGCTCGGTATGGGCACTGGTGCATTTTATTGCCCAGCCTGAACCTTTTATTTTTCTCTGTTTTCACCCCTGACATGCACCACCATGGAGCTGAGAATCCTTTAGTAGGGAGGTGTGGGGGCAAAAGCCCCATGGGAGGTGGGGGTGCAGCCCCTATAAAAACATTAAAAGTAAGTCCCCAGCACCACTGTGTTGTAAGGCTAAGGTCAGAGGCACAAAACAATTTTCTGCAATTCACTTGATAACGGTGATCGCTTTTAGACTTTTGCCATTATCACATAGATCCGTAAAAGTACTTGTGTCTACCTCCCCAGTGCTCCTGTTATTTTTAAATGGCCCATTCAGTTCTCTTTCCCATCTCCTTCCTCTGTGAATACTGAACAAACATATTTGTTCAGGATATCTGCTTTTCCTGAACCTCCTCTGCACAGTTCCCCCTGCCCTTCTTAACCTCACAATCCCTCCCTTAGTCTTCCTCTTTTCACATATGTACCTAAAATGTCTTGTCCCTTTCAATATCCCTGAGCTAGTCATTCCTCCATTCTCACCACTGCAGTCTTCACTTTTCCCTGTCTCTCTCTCTCTGCTTCTCCTGATACACCTCCCTGTCCTCTTCCCTCTGCATCTCTTTATATCTCCTGAATACTACCCTTTTAACCTTTACCTTTTCAGATTCTTCCATTAAGAACAATAGCAGTCTCTTTCTCCTCTAGTTTTTCCACTCTTGCTTTGCACAATGTTTTGTTGCCTTCAGTATGCCTTTCCTTATCTTAGCCGCTGTTTCTCCCACCACCCAGGTCATCCCCTCTGCCAGACTGTCTCTGAGGTATTCACCTGTATTTAAAACTCTGCCATCCTGAAGTCCTAAACCCTTATCTTTGTGTAGTTCACTTCTACAACCATCCTTTGTTGAACCACGCTGTATGGTGGTCACTAGTCCCAGGTGGCCTCCTACCTTGACATCTGCAATGTGTCCCTGTTAATGAGTATGAGGCCCAGTATTGGTAATCAAAAATCGGCTCTCTGACTAATTGCGGAAGAAATGCCCTTCGGGTAGTCCAGGATGTTTCTGCTTCTAGCTAGGCTGTGGCTGGAAGGCTCCAATCTACATCTGGTAGGTTGACAAACCCCACCAGCAGCACTTCTTTTTGCACAGTTGTGCTAGTGACTTACCTGTGTCTTATCTAATTCTACCCACCCCAGTGCAAATAGTGACTTTGTTTCTTATCTCCAGGTAATCCACATTACCTGCAACCCCTCCATCCTCCCTAGATTCCCTGAGCCTCTGTTGCTTTGATACCCTCTCTTACATACAGCACCATCCCTCCTCCCTTCCTCCCACCCTATCTTCCCTGAATTGAATATAGTTTGGTATGGCCATGTCCTAGTTGTGGTTTCTTGTGCACCATGACTCAATAATGGCCATGATATCAGATCTGCCTCCACCACGATAGCCTCTAGGTCCAGAATTGTTATTTCCTAAACTCCTGAATTTGCATGGCCTTTCCACAGTTTGCTACCACTCTGTTTACTACAGTACTCCACTTTTTCTTTTGCCCTGCCTCCTTTTCTCATCTCTTTTTTCAGCTCATGTTCCTGCTCCCTCTCACTTCTAACACTCTTCTTCTTTCTTTATTTTTCACCCTGACTGATTTACCTCCCTTGAGTCCTTCCTTCTCTGCTTCAATATATGGGGGGCAGTGTATGCCTCTGATTTCTTCACCACCCCTCACCCAGTTTAAATGTTCATCAGAGTAACAGTCAGACTGTCCACTGCAGACTGTGATTCCCTTCCCAGATGGCTGCAGGCCATAACCCTCATAGGCCCTTATCCCACCAGGTTGGTCCCTAGTCCCAAACATATCAAACCCCTTCTCTACACCATTCCTTCAATCATGAGTTAAAGCTTCTGTTGTGGAAAATCCTATCCTCCCCTGCCGTAAACAGGCAGCACCTCAGTGAAAGCCACTCCAGCACACTACCAGCCTATGACCCTTCTCAGCTCCCACAATCTCCTTGTACAATCCCAGCCCTGTCCCTAGCCAGATCATTAGTCCCTAGGTGGACAATGACACCCAGTTCCCCTCCTGCCTCACCACCCTAGCGATCCTTAGGATCTGATTTCCATGCCTCAGGCTAAAGCACCAGGTGGCACCTCACTACCCTCTTTCTCTCCTCCCTGTTTCAAATATTTCCCACCTAACAATCAAGTCCCCCACCAGAAGTTGCTTTCTCCCTTGCTGGGTCTTCACCTCCCTTGGGGCCTCACCTATGGATGACCCCATATCCTCCCTGGTCACTACTATGGGTGCCCCCTCACAGTGGTCCTGTCCTGCCAAAGCAGTGAATGAGTTTCGTAGTGGCACTGGTTGCGGAATCGTCCCTGACCTGCCACCCCTACCCTCCTAGAGCCGATCAGAACCTGTTTAAGGAGGTAATATACCAACAGACTTTTTATCCTGATCATATGTATCTGAGACTCCAAGTCTGCAATCCAAATCACCTCTAACCAACAAATTGCCAGAAGTATGCAAATATGGTTGTACTTTCTTTAACAAATCAATCCAAGTAAATTTTATTTGGGGACCATAAATATCATCAATGTAAAGGAGTATGAGAGCAATGGACAGCCAAAGGAGTGCTCTTCCGGGACAATGTCCACCAACTTATTCACTCAGAAGTCAGTCCCCTTAAACAGGATTCCCACCCTGTCCTCTCAAAAGGACCAGAAAATGGGCAACCACCAATCTTTTTACCAGATTAATTTCAAAAGGGTAAATAGTCTAGTTTCCTGCGAAGAATATCATTGAAGGGTGAGTCATGCAGCACGGAAAACACAGCCTTCCTTCTAACAGAATTCTTAATGCTACATGCATTTGATGAGGATACTCAAAACAGACTCATAGTAAGGTGATAGAATCATCGATTGGGGCTGGCAGTATAGCCTAGAGGTTAGAATAACAAGCTGTAAATGGGCGTGGTACATCCAGCAGACCTGGGTTTGACTCCCACAACCTCCACTTGCATGCTCTGTGACTCTGAACAAGTCACATAACCACCCCAGTGCTTCCAGGTCACCCCGAAAACAGGCACTCGTGCCTAGTGGGCCCTTATCCGGTTACCAAAATTAAAAAAAATGTAAACCACAATCAAGTTATACCTCTTAAGGAAGACTTAGATTTCTTTTCCTTGGCCTTCTAGCTGATGTGGTGCCCTCCTTTTCAGTTTCAGAGGTGAGGGTGACTGAAACAAAGAAGATTTTGTAGAAGAGGCTTCTGAGTCTTCCAATTGCTCTTCTTAATGAGCAGTTTGAATTTATTTGATAAACGGATACAGTAGATGAGTTGTCAGATGTATGCTTGGTTCTGCCAGCCCTACTTGAGGTGCCTTCTGCATCTCCTCAGTGGGAGGCATCTGCTCATGATCTGGACCTGGGTCACTACAGCAATCTGTCGATTCAAAAGAGAACAGGAGGCTGAAGGTAATTCATAGAGTCAACAGGGGTGGGTGTAGAATGTCCAGACATTGGTGAGAGGTCTTAAGTCACAGGCTGAGATGCAGGGATGATTATCTGTTGCATCTGTTGATAACCCTCCAGCACCGACATAGGCACAATAGAATGTATTATTGGTATAACAGTACAATAAGTAGGCTGATGAGAGAATCCTGTGGATAAGCATGATTAGATAATGGCTGAAATGTGTTTTACTAGGAACTTGTAGTGGTGTCTGAGGGGCTGGCTTTTGTGCTCCTGGAAAGGTGTTCTTGGTCAAAGCTATTGTCCCAGGCAGTATAGCTCAGTGGGTTAAGGCTCTGAGCTGCAGATCTGGAGACCTGGGTTTGAATTCTACAGCCACCTAGGTGCATACTGTGTGATCCTGAGCAAGTCACTTAACTTCCTTGTGTTCCCAGGTCGCATCTGGAAACAAGTCTCTTAGTGTGCTACTCATAGTTAAGCAATGTTCCCTTCCCAGTTGCTGGCAGCCAAGAGGCAATGGTGGTATGTGTGCCCTTCTCATCACAGAGGTTGCATTTAAACATATTTCTGCAGATGACATGACCGTGTTCACCACATAGACCACAACAGAGTTGGTTGCAAGCACTGCTGAGGTGGGCATGAGCACCACATCTATAACACATTTGGGCTGACCCACATGGAAATAGACCCCTCAGTCCCTACCCAAAAGAAGCTATTTGGAAGGTGTGAACCCCAGCTTCAGACTGGTGTGGCTTAACTTGGAACTTCCACCCCTCAGTCCATATCTTTTTGGTATTCATAATGGGTTCTGGAAAAACTTGAACCTCACATTCCTGTTCCAGCCAACAATAAATAGCACTCACATTGAACCCATCATTTGGAATAGTTGAAACTGTTTTGAACATCAGTTTGGTCAGGGTGTAGCAAGAAGGAGGTCCATAGTAAGTGAGGTCTTCAAATGGCTGTGTTTCAGCTAAGATCTCTCTAAGGACTGAGGAGTCTTATAACTAATATCAATTATGTCCTCTCCTGACACATCAATCAATTCATAGATTTCAGATTCAAAAATTAACTTGAGTCTTTTAGCAGTTCCTGTGCCACATAAATCCTGTCTGGATATTCCAGTAGGTCCCCTATATTTAAGGTTAACAGCTTTTCAATGAGGTGCAGGTTCTGCTGTCCTGTAAAATAATTCAGCCAACTGAGGACCTGAGGTAGAGAAAGAGTAACCAGTGCCTGTACCAGCACTTCCAGCCCCTGTGGAAGAACTTATAATTGTAGCCACATTCTCCGGATCCTGAAGTATTATTAATAGATTGTTCTCCTGTTAAGTGAAAAATTTGCTGAGCAAAATCCCCAGTTGGATGACATGCCTGTGCTTCTGGCAGTTCATTCCCAGTTATATTGGAAGAGGTTTCATTTTCAATGACAGTCAACAAGTTAATTTACAATTCCTGAGAGCTATGGAGATAGTCTCCAGGTTATTCTGAGAGGCGGTATCATTGTAGATAAATCTGTACCTCTCTCAACATCCTCAGAAATAGTACCATTGGGAAGCGGTGCTGTTCTGCAGCAGCAGGATGTAGTGAATCAGTAAGAGTTCGGCAGTATTAGTGGTCCTTGTTAGCATTTGCTATATTCCATCTGGCTGCAGCACATTATAGCATTCAATGCAGCTGCTAACGTTGCTTCCCATGCTACTGTTGATTTTCAACACCAAGGATACTGAGAGCCTGAACCAGGTTGCCAGTACAGTCCATAGCACCTTCTGATAAAAACAATTTGGGATTCCTCTGGGAAAAATTACAGAATTAGGCATTTTACATTATTTGTTACAAATGTACATGCAGCCACCAGCTCTGCAGCCTGTACAATTGAAGGATCGGCTGCAGCATCAGTAGCTGCAGTCATGGAGGATCCATTCGGCAGCCCACTGTCTACCAATGAAGCCATTACCGGCATTTTGAGTCTGTCAGATTTAGAAGTTGTCAATGCTTTTCCTCCTGCAACCAGCACCATTCTGTGAGTTTCTGGGCTGACAGAGCTAACCGGGTTCCAAATGGAATCAAGATCTATTCTCCTTGCACATGCTTAATCCAGCCAGCATTCATCAGGGCTGCTTCTACTGACCAAGATTTTGAGTTTGGATTGGAAGTATTTACTAATGGAAGAAACAAATAATCTATCCGGGACAGTAACTGGGTCCCTTGACAGCTCACCCCTTTGCTCTTCTGACTGTCAAGGTGGCTTCCTTTGATCTTTGGGGCTCAGCTGATTCTGGCTTCCTGGCTGCTGGTATTGCTCCTTTGATCTGGGGTGCATCTGATTGTCAGAAGTTGTCATTTCAAGGATGGCTTCAGTTCAAGAAACTGACTGAGAAGACTGTCTAGAGGCAGCAAGACATTGTTCCAGTGTTTCATTACTGTGGGTGTACCTGTATCATCCTATATTAAGTATCCACACCTGTATCTGTCCAATACTTGTATTACTATTCAAACCTTGTATTTTTGTCTCTGTACATTATGTGTTGCCCTTGCAGGACCTCCTTGTAAATAGGCATGCTCAATGGAGTTTCTTGATGAAATATGAACTTGTCTTCATCTTCAGCCATCATTCTCATGAGAGACTGCCTGTATTCAGTAATTTTCAGCTCAATGTGCTCTCAGGTTCCAGAATATCAGAAATACTAGTAGCAGGTAAGTGTTCATTTATTTTCACGTCTTTCTCCACAGACAGCTTGGATGTTGCCTCTTTTGATATGCAGACAGGAGGGACAACAACTTCACAGCCTGCAGCTGCTCTCTGTCCCCCTCCTCCATCCCACAAGGATCCTCTGTTTTGGCTAGGAGCAAACAGTGACATCTGTATGCTCCCTCAGGAACCCATCACCTTTTCATTCCTGGTATTTAATCCATGTACTAGGCCTCTTTAAATGAGCAAAGTTATACTGTAGGAATCACCTGAACAGAAATAAATCAAATGGGTTACTACACTTACAGTAGTTTCTTATCCACTAAGGTTGTACTGCAGCCATATAAATAGAAACATACAGTAGAAACAGAATTTGATGGCAGATAATGACCACTTGGCCCACCCAGTCTGTCCATTTTTCCTGCCCATACTGTCACTGAAGACTCTGCTTGACCTCTGGCTCCTCCACCCCCCTTCCTCCCAACTAATATTGCCCTGCATTCTTGAAGCCCACCACTGTTTTTATCCACCACCACCTCCACTGGAAGACTGTTCCAGGCATACACCACTGTTTCAGTAAAGAAGAAATTCCTTACGTCTTTAAAATTTACCACCTTCCAGCTTCATTGCATGTCCACTTGTTCTCATGCATCTTTTCCTCTGACAAATATTCCCACCTGTACATTATTTAGCCCATTAGGCATTTCTTGATCTCTGTCATGCCCCTCTCCCTCCTCTCTTCTCTCCCTGGGCATACACATTGAGATCCGTCAGTCTCTCTGCATAGGGCTTCTCATGCAGCTTCTGCACCATTTTAGTTACTATCCTCTGACAGCCTCCACCCTGTTTATGTCCTTTCTGAGAGGTGGTCTCCAGAACTGGACACAGTACTCAGATGGGGTCTCATCAGTGATCTATATAGTGGCAGCACCACCTCCCTCCTCTTGCTGATGATACCCCTCTCTATACACTCCAGTAACCCATTGGCCAAACCTGCTGCCTTGTTGCACTGCCTCACCACCTTGAGGGTTATCAGATATAACTACTCCCAGATCACTTCCTTGTTTGGTGACCATCAATATCTCTTCTCAATTTTGTACTCTGCCTCTGGGTTTCTGTGCCCTAGGTGTATGATTTTTCAGTTTGTTGCATTGAAACCCAGCTGCTATGCCTTTGACCACTCCCGAGTTTTCTCAGGTCTCTGTACATTCTTCCACTCCCTCCTGAGTGTCTACCCTATTGCAGATGTTGGAGTCATCCACAAAGGGCATACCTTCCTTCCAGCTCATCTGCATAGTCACTTATAAAGACAGTAATAGGACTGGTCCTAGTACTGAGCCCTGAGGCACACCATTGGTCACTCTCCTGTCCCTGGGTGAACTCTGTTCACCATCACCCTCTGTCACCTATCCTTAGGACCCACCCTTAATCTGCCCAATTTCTTTATGAGTGTCATATGCTGTACAGTGTCAAATGCATTACTAAAATCTAAGTAGGCCATGTCACACCCCACCCTTTTCCATTTCACTAGTTATCAGTCAAACAAAACAATTTATCAGATTTGTCTGACATGACCAGCCTCCCACAAATCTGTGCTGGCTTGGGTCTTGTAACTTGCTGGAGTCAAGATACTCCATTCCTTTAGCAGAGACTCCATGAACTTACCCACCGCTAAGGTCAGACTGACCAGCCTACAGTTCCTAGCCTCTTCCTTGCTGCTGCATTTATGCAGTGAGACTACATTGCCCTCCTCCAGTCCTCCAGAATGCCTACTGCTTCCAGAAAGGTGTTGAATAAGACTACCAGAGGTGCAGCCAGTACCTCCCTGAGCTCCTTCAGTACATTTTAATGTACCCCATCTAGCCCCATAGCTTTGTCCACTTTCTGATTTGTGAGTCCCTTCATAACTTTCTCCTCTGTAAAAGAACTTGTGTCTACCTCCTTCTCCTAGTGTTCCTGCTGCTTTTATGTGGTACATCCCCTTCCCATTCCTCTTTGAACACTGAACAAAAGTATTGGTACGGGATATCTGCTGTTTCCTGATCTTCCTCTGCACAGTCCCCAACCTTCTTAACCTCTCAGTCCATCACCTAGTCTTCCATTGTTTTACTTATGCACCTATAAAATATCTTGTCCCTTTAGTAACATAGACAGAAAAAGATTTTTAGCTTAACTTAAAATAGTTGAACAGTGAAATTGAATTATTTACACCAACTGCTTAAACTGTACCCTTATTATTGTAAAGGAAGTAGAATATGGGCCCCAGATATTCCAAAGGAGGTGTGCCAGTGCAACTGAGGTTGCACTAGCGCATCTTCAAAATGAGCCCTGGGTCATATTCGAAAGGAGGATGCTCCACACAATTCAGGATATGCTGCAGTGCAAAGATAATGTATGTGGCACATCCGAGTGGGCATTTCCATGCATATGTGGCACAATGCTAGCTTCAGCCAAGATGTGCAGTGCAGCTGTCAGCACATCTTGGAAATGTACCACATAAAGTTACCATGGAAGAACCATGCCTGAGTCTCAACCACCCACAGGCAGGCTGCTGTACTGCACAGCCACGCCTGCCCTTTTAGTGGCTATCCTCAATCCCCAATCATGGCAGAAAATATATCAAAACCCATATTCCCTTCTAGTCTAGTGTCCCTCCCTCCATTCCCGAACCCCATCCGATCATGAATCAATGTCTGAAAGTCCCTGGTAGTCTAGTGGCCCCCTTCATTCCCTGAACCCTGTCCAATCATGAATTAATGTTTGAAAAGTCCCTGGTAGCCCAGTGGTGCCCCCCACCCTTCCTGAACCCCATCCTTTTAATAAATGAATTCAGAATTCTCTGGTAGTTCAGTGGTGCCTCCTCCATTCCCCAAACCCTGTCCATTTATTAAATACATTCTGGAGTTCCCTCGTAGTCCAGTGGCCCCCCCTCCAGCCCCAATCATAAATTCAAAATTAGGGCAGCACAATCCACCCGCATGCCTCCGGCTGCCTGCTGACTGTGCTGTCAGTGAATGACAGCATACTGTACACCTGTACACCCATTCTAGACACTGTGTACTTTTTCGGCTTTCATTCACAACTTTGTAAAGACACAAAGTTGTGAATGAAAATGTACAGTACACACTGTAGGCCATTGGTCAACAGTGTCTACCAATAGGAGTACAGTTGTACAGTACGCTGTCATTCACTGACGGCACAGTCAATGACAGCCATGGAGGCATGCAGGAAATCGTGCCACCAACACTCAAGGCCATACTGGGATGGGGGAGCAAGGTGGGGTGTGGTTTCCTCAGTGGGTGGGGGTGGGGTCCTCTAGACCACCAGGAAAGTCTGGAATGGATTTTTAGTTTCGATTGGGGCTGGGAGAGGGGCCACTGAACTCCAGGAATTCCAGAATTTATTACTCAGATGGGGGACAGGGAAGGAATGGGGCACCACTGGACTACATAGGGAATTCTGGAATTACTTATTAAGCATACGGGGTTCAGAGAAGGAGGGGGGGCACCACTGGACTACTAGGGAATTCCAGAATTTGTTTTAAATGGACAGGGTTCAATGGAGGGTGGGGTGCACCACTGGACTACCAGGGATATTAGATATTATTTCATGTTCAGATGCAGCTCAGGGAAGGAGGGGGGACAATAGACTACCAGGAGATAGTGTGCTGACATTGGCTTATTCTGCTGGGTGCATCCCTGCCTGAGACATGCAAATGGGGCCATAATGACATGCAAATGACCCCACTTGTGTCTTGCATGCATAATGGCACCTTTTGCATATTTTAGTCTGAATATCTAGAATTTGTGCCCGGCATATCTCCAAGATGTGCGCACTCCCGGTACTCAGATCTAACAGGGAATGTGATGGCGCATCTTCGCAGCCCTATTTGCATCATACACATTTATTGGTATATTCAGATGGGATGCGTGATTGTGCATTTCACTTGAAAATATAAATTATGTGCTCTGGCACAACTCAGTTGAGCTGCCCACCCACTTGTGCCCTGTCTGGGTGCAGTTTGAATATCCTGGCCATATAGTTTAATAATTTTGGAAATACTGATTTGTAGACTTAAAACTCTGCCTTAGTTTAGAAAGAAATTGAATGTTTGCTTTGGTCAGTTGAGGGTGCTAGTTTTACAGCCAGTTTGTATAATGTTTTTCATACTTTCTTTTTAGGAAGATTTTAAATTAAGCCTATTGAGATAATAAGATTCTGCATTGCTCCTTAAGACCCACAAATTATACCATAATATTTTGGGAGCTCAGGGAGCAATTTGGATGGAATAGTTTGGAATTTTGAGTATTTTAAGATTTAAAATATTTTCTTTGTTAGAACATATTACTTGTACAACAAGCACTATTTAGAATTAAACATTTTAGCAGGAAGTTAGGACTGTAGGCAAATAATTATTGGTTATTTAAAATGTGTAATATTGCACTTTAGTTGTTAGCATTTTGATTTGTTATTTAGTCAGGCCTGTTGGTGGGATTTATATCCCATTAGCATAATTTTATATTTATTATAATGATAAAATAGTGTAAATGTTTAACATACTAAAGTAATATGGGGTTTTCTGGACTTACTATAATTTATGGGCTTATTTTAAGTGTTTTAAGTATTTGTGCATTTAATATTTTAGAAGAATACATACATACAGTATCTGTAACTGAAATTAATGGCCTCCACAGTGCAGAGAAATTCTATCAGATTAAAATGGGAGAACATGATTTGCAATGGTATAAATTAACTGGGTCTATTAAAAAGCAGGATGTAATAAAATTAAGGTTCTTTGTTTGAAATTTAAAGTTTAGCATCTATTCCTCTGTATGCTACTCACATAACATCTTGTTGGCAGGGGATGTAAAGAGAAACCCAGGGCCTGATGATACAAGTGTTCCTGCTTTCAATTTATATCATTGGCTTAAGATGGGTGACTTAAAATAATTCATCTAAATGTTTGTGGTTTACTACCAAAGAAACATGAACTTGAGGCATGGCCTTGTGTATCTATAAATATATATATATATATAGAGAGAGAGAGATATGTGCAAAATGCGTGATTTCGTTCTGCAAAATATTTTGCCAAATTTGTGCATTTCACTAAATATTTTAGTGCATGCAAAATGTGAAATTCCACTAGCAAAATTGTGAATTTCACCCACATAATCATGCATTTCACCCACAATGGGCAATTTCACACACCTGTATGCCCTATTAGCCTTTAGAACATTAGAAACAAGGTTTAAAGACACTCTATAGATACAATTTATGGATCAGCTGAATAGCACTAATGCTGAAGCAGAGGTGCTAGAATCAAACTAGCTCTCTTTGATACATGTGGTTTACCCAACTGACATAGCCAACATTCTGCTTTTCTGAAAGTAGCCTACTGGTGTTTTGCTCAATTTGACAGATGGCACAGACCTGAAAGGAAAAAAAAAGTAACCTTCTTTCTGTTTCACCAAGGCTCTCAGAAATGTAAGGAATGACTTGACAAATGTTTTGGTACACACATACAGTACTTCCATAGCATTAAGGATAAAAATATAAATATAAGCTCTTTAATGTACACTCCTGATGTGATGTCCAATCATCTAGTATTCGCAATCAATGTGACTTCAATTGATTGTTAAAACTTAGCAGTGTATCAAATACACCTACTTGAAACGTGTGTGCTCCTCAATATTCAATAATCAAGAAAACAAATGTTGAAAATTAATCTATTCTTGATCTTTCATTCTCAAATAACACATATTAAAAAGAAGAAAAGTTAGATAACACCATCGCCTTACCTACGGCGTGACCACTCCGGCGCTCGGAGGGGTTGCTAGAGATCCTGAGGATAATTTTAAAATCCTCCAGCGCCCGAGCTTTTATGTTCAGGTGCCAACCTCTGGAATTCTCTACCACGTTGGATTAGAGAGTTCATGACGGTGGAGGGTTTTAAAAGGGCTTAAAGTCTTTTATGGAGTAAGGCATTTGCAGATAACTTGGATGCCGATTAATTGCTTTGTAGTCAACTGAGTTTTTAATATGTTTTAGTATGTTTTATTCTGTATTTTATTGTAATGCTTTGGTTTTGAGAAAGGCATATAAATAAAGTTTATTATTATTATTATTATCGCTATTCCAGATGCATGACAGCAGAAAAAAAACAACCAAACAAACAAACAAACAAAAAACAGATCTAAGACAAATATCTGCCCAGCTTTGTGTTCCCATCAAGGCCTATATCCTGACTAAACATAACCTGACTAAAATTAACCTGACTAAAATTAGCCCGACACTAATGTGGAATGTGGAATGTGGATGTGCACAGAAAACAGATCAAAGAGCTCCCCATGTTCTTCCTCAATAATCTATTTAATTTCTACCCCACATGTTGGGAGAGAGCAGAGCAAAAGGAGCACCTGCCGTACTGCCACATGCATGGAGAACAGAGAGACTGCAGTTAATGTGTGGCAGGATGTAACCCGCAGCTGTAAGACATCTCTCTGGGAATTACAGTGCCATCTCTCCCATACTCCTTTTGTGCCAAGACAGCTGTTCATGATTGATCCCTGTCCCATGATCTGCCAAATCTGTGCAGTACTGAGGTTCCATCTCTGTTGTCTTCCAATCCCCCAGCCCCCATCAGAGCTGAGACCAGCTAAGGAGAGAGTCATCCCAAACCAGTTGCCCCAGAGGTGTACCCATCAGAAACAAAGTGTATCCTGAGGGACAATCACACTGAGTGGCTATGTTATTTCCATGCACTGGCACTGTGATGATTCCCTTCAACTCCCCACACACACACACACACATATCCCCTAATGTGGTGGATGGGCAGTGGCTTCATGCTCACCTCAGAGAGACAGAGAGAGAGCATGGGACAGAGAGACAGAGAAAGGCTGTATTCTTATCCCCACCCCAATACTCCCTGCAGAGCCAGCCAGCCACTACACAGCCACTAGAGAGATGTGTCACTAGTCCTGTGTGAGAGTCACTGTGTGGTACAGCAACTGCTAAGGATGAACACGCTTTGGATTCTTTTGCACAGTGAGTTTCAGAATTTTACGGGATTTCGGTTGGCAGTTAAATAGACCCAATGGTGAACCACAAGTCAGGAATTTATTGTTGGGATATTATGCATCAGTCAGATAATTGGGGTCTGGTACAATTGCCCAACATCTATCAGACTGATACACAAGGAGGCTGTTGTACAGCAATATTGTAGCTGCTCAGACAGTATCTCCATCTGATCATTGAGTGGTAGCGACCTACTGACACTCAGGCAGCCAACATTAACACTCACAACTGTGATCAGGAAAACTGCATACCTACACAATCATCATATTTGGGAGAAAGACATACAGTACCTTGGGGAAAAATGGTGCCCAACATTAACTCATGCTACCAATGCTAAAAGCCTGGTGAGATGACAGGAGTCATTTCTATTGACAAGCAGAGGTCTAAATTACACAATTCACATCTGAAGCCTTAGGCAGTATTTGTACAGGTTTTTAGATTTAATAAAACCCTCCCGAAATTCATGGCAAAATGTGCGAATTTCATAAAATGTTCACATGGCAAAATTTGCGAGTTTGCCAGAATTTCACCAACAAAATTAAATTTCACTGCAACACTATATATATATATATATATATATATATATATATATATCCCAGACATTTTGGCTCTTAGTGAATCCTGACTTATGAATAAGTAGTGGATAACTTGGTGCAGTTAGATGGGTATTACCTTTCAGAAGGATTATATAAATAAAGAGGAGATGGACTAGAAGTCTACATAAAGAGTATATTAAAGTGAATGTTATGAAGCTAACACAACCATTTCTTGTTGTGAAAGTTTGTTTTGAAGTTATAGTGGAAATAAGAAAAACTGATAGTCAGCTGTATTTATAATCCCCAAAAGTTAAGTTACCAGGACTTGAAGAACTGATTCAAGTAGTAAGTAAATTTAAAAATAAGGAAGTAATTATTTTGGGAGATTCAAATTTGAATTAGGCGGATCAGGCGTTAATAAATATAACAATATTTTCACGGAGCTAACTTAATTCAATTAATAAGTGATGTTAAGCGGACAAACTGGGATTGGTTCACTAACTGGGTTCTAGTAAATATTGAAAAGAATGTTAGATCTGTTGGTAATTTACCTATTCAATTAGTGATCATTAACCTTTATACTGTGTGTGGAGTAATAAAAGATTTAAAGCACGAGAAAATAATTTATATAAGATTTATCAATAAGACAGTCCTGGAGAAAATTAAAACCACTTTTAGTAGCATAGACTGGCATGTACTGGATAATCATATTGACATAAATGAATTGTTAACCATTTTCTAGAAATTTATAATGGCATAGTATATACATACACAGCCCTTAAAGGGACACTATCAACCCCTTAGGTCTCAAAGTGCCCCTAATTTAAAAACACATTTTATGATTGCCAACATTCTGTAAAGATTACTGATGAAGCTGGTAGTTTGATTCTGAATTTTTTCTTTAAAAAATGAAAAACAGACTGCCCACCATACTAGTGTTACCACACAAAAACAGGTTTGATTACATTCCTTGATCAGCTCTGACTGCATCTTTCCTTGACTTGAGAACACCCACAACACAGTCTAGCCACTCATGATGCAGTGGGAGATTAGGAGGCTATTGCACGATGAGTGACTGCACTGTTTGCTGGTGTTTCTAATGCTCAGGAAGTGTGCAGTAAGAACAGAAACCAGGATTGTAAATAAAACAAGGTTGTTTATAATTATATATTAGCATGCATTTCAGTTCTACTAAACAAGAGTCAGACAAAGCAAACAGCAGCATCAATATATTTTAGAGATGGTAAGCATTCACAAGATGTAGGTTTTAACTAGAAATAATATGATGAAAACAGGTTGACAGTGTCCCTTTAAGAAAAACAGAGTCCAGGATAAAAAAATAGCTGGTTAACTAGGGAACTGATGGAGGCTATAAAAACAGAAAAGCTGCTTGGCTTAAATTAAAATAATAAGATAGAATATTTGAATTTATACAGGAATGTAGAAACAGCAGTAACAGACAAAAAGCAAAAGTAGATTACTATAAAAAGAACAAGAAACTAATTTTGCAACAAAAACAGTTTTGGAAAAGATTAAACAATTTGATTACCACTCCTCCCAAAACAAAGAGGCTATTGCTTCACTTAAATGTGGAGACATAATCTTAGAGATAGTGTAGATATTGTAAATCACTTAAATTATGTTTTATTAATTTAAAAGGTATACTAAAAGTGTTGAAAAACAAAGAGTGTTTTATGTTTGAGCCCTGTGTAGACAGCCTGAAATGTTATTCTAAAAGATAACTATACATGAAGTTTACAGACACTTAATAAAATTGGATGCATCAAAGGGCCAGGGTTGGATAATACTGAATGTAGGTTTTGAAGACATCTACATCAGAGCTATCTTTGCCATTACACATTTTTTAATAAATCCTTGTACACACAAACAATACCAGATTCTTGGGAAAAAAGCTTGTGTAGTACTACTTTTTAAAACTGGTTCAAAATTAAAGTGGCTGATTATAGACCAATCTCTATTTCGTCTGTGCTGGGAAAATACCACTTATGGACTACACTGAGAAATCTAAATTATTAACAAATGCACAACATGGTTTCAGGTGGGGTGTAGCACTTTGACTGTCTTGGTCAGGTTCACAAATAATTTGTGCATAAATATGGAGGGAGGATTGTTTATTGGTGCTGTGTTCATGATGTGACCAAGGCATTTGACCTTGTGGATCACCATTTCCTGATGTATAAACTTAATAAGCTGGATTTGAGTATTCCAGTTGTGAACTAGTTTTCAAGTTACTTGGGTAAATAGAGAGCAAGTGGCTAAAGTAAATGGGGCCCTATCAGAGAAATGAGTTGGGACCCATGGTGCTTCCTAAGGGTCCATTCTTGGACCCCTGTTGTTCACTTTGTTTATCAACGATTTACCAGAACACTGCAATTTGTCTAATATTATATGCCAATGATGTGATTTTATATACAACTGATAAAGTTATAGATGTTTTGAACAAGAACGTATATTCTAATTTTGACAAATTATCTATTTGGTTTACATGTAATAAATTACTGATGAACAAATATAAAATTGAAGTTATGTTGTACAGCATAAAAAGCAAGCAGAAATTCTGGTAAGTTGGTTGTTAGACTTGCACATGGGAGTAATTTGGAAGAGGTAAATTATATTAAATACCTACGGATAATCTTAGACTCACACATTAACTTTTGACATACATACATTCTGATTTGGTGTGTGGTACACTACATAGAAAACTGGGTGCCCTTTATTCAATTAGAAATGTGCTTGCAGACTCCTCAAGAAAGATAATATCTTACTTCTGTCTTCTGCCCATTTTGGATTATGGGAGCATGGTATAGAGTGGAGGGTCTGAAAGAATTTTCAGTAAGAGAATTATAATGTATAATGCAATTGCTAGATTTGCCTTGAGGACAAGATATAATGAACATTATTGTAACTTGTATAGTAATTTGACTTGGCTATCTTTGGATCTTAGGGACACATTTTACATAAATAGCTTGATATATAATGAATTAAGGAAAGGGATGAATGGGCCTTAGGCAAATATTGTTATATTAAAGAAAACACCACATTACTTAAAATCTGATTAGACCCTGACACTTCATATACCACTCTTTAAAACTGTAAGATTGAAAATCTTTTACTTACAATGCAGCAAAAGTTGGAATGCAATAGGTCCTTAGTGCTGTACGGAATGTGGAATTCTGCCAGCGGAATTAGCATGGAATGGCCATTCTGCCAGCAGAATTTTCACCAGAATTTTGCTGGTTCTTCAGTGAATTCTACCTACTGTGATATGTGGAATAATATTCCACAGAAAAGCAATTTTTCTAAAGAAAATTATTCTGCAACAATTTCTGCTGAAAATATTGAGAACTGCAGAATAATATTCTGCGAAACAACATTTTGCCTGTAGAAAATCCTTTCACAACTATTTTCTGTCATGGAAGTTTACCATTCCATTTGTGGCAAAATTTGGCAGAGTTTTAGTGGAATTTTGTTTCACTGGAATTTGGAAGTTCTGCACAGCACTAGTCCTGACATAAGAAATGCTAACAGTTTAAAATGATTTCAAAATTGTATAAATCATGTTTACTGTCTGAAACAAATTATTACTGTTTTAGTATTTATTATTAAGTTACAGTCTTCTGTATGTATGTGTTGGTACTTGTGCCCTGGGTCACTGCCTGTAAAGGAAAATGTGGCCCAGGTGTATACCTGGTTAACAAAATAAAAAAATGAAAATGAAATGAAAAGTTACCCCCTGGGCTATTCTTTCTTCATTTCATGACTTTCAACTCCTCACTGTTTTCCTGCTTCCCTCTGCGTCTCCTGATACTCCTCCTTATCATCTTCCCATTGCATCTCTTTATACCTCCTGAAGGTTACTCTTTTAGCCATTACTTTTCACATGTTTCATTTGAGAACCGTAGAGTTTCTTTCTCCTCTTGTTTTTGTTCACTTCCTATGCACAGAGGTTTGTTGTCTTCATTATACCTTTCCTTAACTTAGCCACTGTCCCTCCATCCTACCCAGTTCACCCTCCCACCAGTTCATCTCTGAGGTATTCATCCATTTTTTAAAAATCTGCCCTACTGAAGTCCAGGACCCTTGTATGGTTTGCTTCCCCTGCCATCCTTATTTTTGAACCACACTGTACAGTGATCACTGGTCCCCAGGGCGTCCCATTTTGGCATCTGCAGTACTATCCCATTCATGGGGAACAGGTCTAGTACTACCCCATCATGACTGGGCTCTCTGACTAGCTGTCTGTGAAACACCCCTGCAGAGTCTTGGATTTCCCTACTAACAGCGAAGCTATGACTTGGAGCTCCACTCTATGTCTGACAGTGAGAGTCCCCCACCAGCAGCACCGCCCATATTTTTGCCATTGTGCAAGTGGCTTCCACCAGTGCTTTATCAGTTTCTTCCCCTAAGTTGGAGGTCTGTAGATCATGCCAGTGTGAACAATGGCTCGGTTCCTGTCTGTAGGGTGACCCACAGTACTTTACCCCCAACCATTCCACCCTCCTCCCTGAATTCCCTGTGTCTCAATGCTGATACCCTCACTTACATATAGCACCACCCCTGTTCCTTTCTTCCCCTCCATCTTTCCTGAACTCAGTATAGTGCAGTACTGCCATCTCCCTATCATGGTTTCCTGTGTACCATGACACAGCAATAGCCATGACATCCATGTTTGCCTCCTCCATGATGGCCTCTAGGACTGGAATTCTATTTCTTAGCTAGCCTTCCATTTGCACATATAGCCTTCCACACTTTGCTCCTACTCTGTCTGCTACCCCTTCCTTTCCCCACCTCCATTTCCACTCTCTTTTGTAACTCTTTTTCCCATTCCTTTGTTTACTACCACATTGCTTATTTCTTTATTCTGAATCCTGGGGAGTTTCCTCCCTCAGGTCCTCCTTCTCTGATTCCATCTGGGGTTGGGGTAGTTTATGCCTCCTTATTCCATTCACCACCCCTCTGCTATTTTAAATGTTCATCAAAGTAACATTTAAACCATCCACTGAGGTTGCAGTTCTCTTCCCAGACAGATGCAGGCCATCACTGTTCTAGAGGCCCTTATCCCTCATGTTGGACCTCAGTCCCAATGTAGTCAAACCACTCTTTTCTACAGCATTCTTTCAATCATGAGTTGAAGCTTCTGATGTGAATAACCCTATCCTTCCCCAGTCATATACAGGCAGCACCTCAGCAAAAGCCACCAAGCATGCTACCTGCCCATGATTCTTTCCCAGCCCCTTAAAATCATGCTGCACAATCACAGCCTCATTCTTAGTCAGGTCATCAGTCCCCAGAAGGACAATAAGATCAAGCTCCTCTCCTTCCCCAAGACCCTAGCAATCCTTAGGATCTGCTTTCCATCACTCGAACCGAGGCACCATGCAGGTATCTCACCATCCTCTTTTCTGTCCTTCCTGTTCCCAAGACTACACTCCCTCCCCAATCAATTGAGTGCCCCAAGAGATGTTGCTTCCTGCTCTTCTGGGTTCTCTGCCTCCACCTTGGGGCCTCTTCTACAGAAAACCCATGCATCCTCCCTTGCCACTACTATGGGTGCCTTCTGCCAGCAGTCCCATCATGCCAAAGAGAATGAGTTTCAAAGTGGCACAGGCTGAAGGAATGTGCCCCTGACCCACCACCCCATGCTCCCAGACTCCACTATAGTCCAGTCAGCCCTTTCTTCTTGGCATCCTTTGGGGCAAATGGGGTAGACTCATTTGCCCTTGGCAGGAGAAGAGGTCTCCAGAATCCTAGTCCCTCAGCCCAGAGTGCTACGTGCAAATGGGGTAACACCTCAGTTCCAAAAGGTCTGTCTAAAAACTACAGCTCCACAACCACTGCACTGCAACACTCCCAAAATCCCTATCTCCTCACTCATTACCTTTATTGGAATTTACTTTTTACCCTTACACTAGATAGGGTGTTTCTAGTTCTCCCTTTTCTGTTTAACCTACCCCTTTGTATCTTGACCCTAGATAGGAAGATTTTACCTTTCCCCCTTTTGCTGTTCTTTTCTCCTTTGTGCCCTACCCAAGATAGGGTGTTTTGTTTTCCCACACAATAGGCAGTTGCTGTCTGTCTCAACTGTTACCTCCCTGCTGTTTCTCCTTACTCTCCTCCAGTGTTATCCTTCATAGGCAGCAGGAAGTTACTGTCTGTTTGAGTGTTACCTTTCTGCTGTTTCCTCTTACTCTCCTCCAGTGCCCTACTTCATAGCAGTAGGTAAACAGGTACCATACCTTAGTAAGAGAATTTCCTATATGTCTGCTGTCACATGTGGAAGTCTGCTGATGCCTGAAACATCAATCCTGTTCTGTTCCTCACACTCTGGGACCCACTAGAGTAGTTAAAATTTATAGCCCTCCCTGGTTTCTCAACAGCCATGATTGGTTCCTCCAATCATGTGCTCCTTCTCTAACAGAATTCTTGCTCCACCTCCCAGGTTCCCAGTTGACTGAAAATGCTGTAAATGCCATTCAGCAGCAGGAAGGTAGGGAACTTTTCCTTCATTCCTCTCCTGCTGCTGAATCAGTATTTTACAACTCTTTTGTTTATCATTGGTGATGCTCACCACGTTTCCTCTCATCTACTCAACTTTTTCCCAAATACAGATACTTGAAAAAGCATTGAAGTAAACTCAGTCTATTTTTTCTTTATTGTACGCCACTTCTCTGAATACAAAAAAGAAACATTTTACCCTGAAAACCACTGATTTTGTGGGGTTTTTTTTTGCTGATTTGGATGTCAGTTCTCCATTTTAGGTTAGGTTTTGCCATGTTTGGAAAGATTTTACAAATAATGATAACATTTAGCCATGTTTACTTTTAAAGATGTTTCAACTTGTTTAGTTTTACCCAGAAATTTCCAGAAGTACTTGAATGACAACCCCCTGTATAGATATTCAGCTTAGATTGTTTATTGTCTGTCTCTCTCTCTCTCTCTTTTGCTCTCATTTTCAAAACCAAACTTAGAATTTACTTATTTTTATTATAAAGTGGGTATAAAATCCAGAAACCTGATTGGCTGAGGAGCTCAGAACCCAGAGCTGATATCCCAGCACAACAGCATTGGAAGAAGATCCAGTAGCCTCTTCACAATAAAATGAATACAACCACACATCCTGACTGCCATCACAAATGTGTCTGTCACCTTTACTCACTAAAAACTTCAACTCGACCTTAAAAATAAAACTGCCTTAAATTTAAAAACATAATAACTAAATGTTATTTGTCCTCATAATCTTCTTACACAGACACACATAACTTAAAAAATGAAGTATTACAGTACTTACAATTTTAATTTATGTTGTTTCTTTGCTGACCATCAAAAATCCCCCTTGTGTCCTCTCCTGCTTACTGGGAAATCTGTGCTGTTTAACCTGCTACAGATAAAACAAAAGCCCTGGTTCCACCTGGGGCTTTCTGTTGTGTGATAGTGGGGTGAACATTCTGCTAGTAGAACTGAGCAGAGATTTGAATTCTAGTATTCCATACATAGTAAATATTCCATCTCTTGAATTCAAACCCAAAACAAGTATCTTAAACTGCCTTCTGTGATAATTTATACTTTAAAATATCTTCACAACTGTTCAATAGATTTGCAAGAAATTTCATGTGCACAGTCTTGGGGTAGATCTCTTGATGTGCCAAGCTTTGGTCCAGTCAGATGTGTGGATTCTGAGATCCAGATAGTGAAAAAGTAAAAAAAATCAGTTTTGCTTTTTTTTCATTATCTAGCACCCAGAAGGCGGTTTGGAATTTTGATCTGAAATGTTCAGGGCAGAAAGAGCTTATCCCACAGATGTGTCTTTCACTGATTTGATAAAAAATCTTAATCCATTCCAACAGGAAACAGACAGTCAACCTGCTTGTTTCCAGGAGCTTAGCGTCATTTTCCTCGAGCCATCACCAGCATAAGTACTGTACAGCAACTAAAATCATATTCATTACATTTAACAGGAAAATGTAATAATAAACAAATTGAAATCTTCAAATGGGACATTGCCATCCCTTCCCCTCACCCCTGCCACACACACACATACACTCAACATCATCTTCACAAAGTTGAAAAATAAATTCCTTGAGATTCAGCTCTCCCACCAGCCACAATTATTCATCTTGATCAATGCTTGTAAAAGCATTCTTACCATATTCAGCTGTGCACAATTACTGAAAATGTCTCCCAACAGTTCAAATGTTAGAACCACATTCCTAACAGCACAACTCATGTGTGGCTGACCTCCTCCAAATGCTAAGCCACTCCCAGTCCCATACTGAAGCTGGTAAATGCAGCCTCCCTTAGAAAGAAAAGAAACATAGATAGGGGCTGATGCTAGCCATCCAAAGGATGGCAGACAAGAGTGAGGTAGTACTGGTTGGAGACTTCAATATTCCAGATGTGGACTGGAGCATCCCAGCAGCAGCATCAACTAGGAGCAGATTTATCCTGGACTCCCTTCAGGGTGCCTTTCTCAAGCAACTGGTCATGGAACCAACTCGGCAGAAGGCAATACTGGACCTTGTGCTCACAAACAGGGACAGTGTGATGGGGGTAACAGTGTGGGAGCACCTGGGGAACAGTGACCACCAGTCATTGTGGTTTGAAATCACAGAAGGAGCAGAACCAAACCACACAAAAACATGTATCCTAGATTTTAGGGGCAGACTTTGGGAAAATGGGGAGATACTTGAAAGAGGCATTAAGGGAATGGGGCAGGAATCAGGGTTGAGGAACAGTGGGCAGTATTTAAAATGGGGATTACAAGAGCAACAGAATTATGCATTAAGCAGGTTAGCAAAAGGAAAAGGAAGAGGAGACCATTATGGTTTTCCAAAGAGGTAGCAAAGAAAGTGAAAGCCAAAAAGATTGCATTCAGGCAATACAAAAAGACACAGGCAGAAGGGATAGGAGAAGTACCAGGAGAAGCAAAGGGAGGCAGGGAGGTCAGTAAGAAGCCAAAGCTCAGACAGAAGAACACATTGCAAAATCAGTGGGTAGAGGACAAAACCTTTTACAGGTACATAAATGAAAAAGAAAGGCAAAGAGGGATAGTGAGACTGAAGGGGGAGGATGGGGCCACAGGGAGGATGACAACAATAAAGCTGACATATTGAACAGGAATTTCTGCTCAGTCTTTACTGAGGAAGAGGAGGGTAATGGGTCTGAAGGGAGTACAAGGGGTGAGAATGGTGCAGAAATGGACTCAAGTCCCTTTACATGAAAGGATCCTGAAGAAATTGGAAGTAATAAGAGTTAATAAAGCAATGGGGCCAGATGGGGTGCACCCAAGGTCCTTAAAGAACTAAGAGAGATGGTGGCTGAACCTCTGGCTATCCTGTTTAGCTGATCACTGGAAACAGGGAGGTACCCCAAGACTGGAGGACAGCAGATGTAGTCCCCTTATACAAAAGTGGGAACAAAGAGGAAGTGGGGAACTATAGACCAGTCAGCCTCACCTCGGTAGTGGGGAAGATCATGGAAGCACTACTGAAGGAGAGATTTGTGGAACATCTGGTTGTCAATGGACTACAGGACCCAAGGCAACATGGGTAACAAGGCGGTACCAGCCCATGATCTCAGTGTCACTGTACAGTTCAAGCTGGAAGGGCTCGGTACTGCCTGTTGGGGCTTACCACTGATGGGCCCTTCCACTGCCGCGCCCTGCTACCCACCTTCACCCCCTCATTACTGCCTCCATCTGGATGGTGGCACTGACATTGTCCCTGGCTTGTGTTCACCCCCAGCAGCTGTTTCTGTGTTCCCCCACTGTCCTGGCTGCTACTTCCCTGCACCGGAACACCTAACTGTGGTGGCCTCAGTGCTGTGTCGCACTTCCCCTTCTGTACTGTGGCTGTGGCTGTGGCTGTGGCTCCCCACACCTTTCCTGTGCCTGTGGGTTCCAGGTGCCCTTTCTCTGTCCTGCCCTGTGTGTCTGTGTTGCCTGTGTGGCTGGCTATAGTTCAGCAACATGTGTCTTCCTGTAGCATTCTTGCACCTCTCCCTTGTTCCTTTTATTTTGGCTCATTTTGCTATCCGTAACTTCCACTTGCTCCCCTACTGTGCATGGTGCATGTTGTTGAATATGCATAAGCATCATTTATGCATGGTTCCTCCCGTTCAGTTGTGCATACATTCATTATCATTGCACTATTGCTCAGCGTAATTTGGGGTGCAACTGCCTCCCGATGAATATTGCAGAATGGTGCACTTTCAGACTTGGCGCTTGGCAACCCTATTGTGCATGATGCTAAACCTTTGAATATCTGGGCCAACTTATTTTTTTAATTATATATTTACCATACACAAAAGCCAAAACAGAAAATAATTTTAAAACTGTGTTTTTTATCTTTTCCCTTTTATAAAAGAAAGCCATTGTAAAATAGCAGTAATGCTCTCAGGGTGTGTTATGTTGGATAGTGTCACTTCCTGGGTGTTGAACACACTCAGCATGCACCCTTGTGCCCAACCATCAAGGCGTGATGTTATCCCAGCACAACACACACCTTCCATCCAAGACAAGATGTTATCGTGGGACAACATATACCCTGTTGTGCATTATTACTTAATCTGAAAACTGGTAACCAGGAGTGGCATCTGAACAAAGGTCATTTCCAGGTTTGACCTGCAGTAGGGGAAACAAAGGGCTTATTTATGTCAGCCAAGCACAAGGCAGTACAGGCAACACTAAAGGGTATAGCTGTCATGTGGTGAGAGGTAGACAAGATGTACCGAGTCCTTTCTGTCTCTGCCATAATACTGTATGTCACTATGTTAGTGGAATTAGGATACTTTAGGGGTCAATATACGGTATATTGCAGCATTAGCACATCCCTTCAACAAGTGCTGTCTTGATCAGTGAAAACCATTGTCCATAGTACTTCAGGGTATCCAGATATGAGGATTTTTGTGTTTAATACGCAAATGAAATGAGTCATAGGCAAAGGTTGTTAATAATTTTACTGTCTAAATAACGTTTAAAACATCAATTTTGAGGTCCATCAGTAATTCAATATATACGAAAATGCAGTGACATATTTCTTGGATTACAAAATAGCTCGGTCTGATCAGGAAGCAACAGGACTCCAGTGAATTATAACAGATTGTACTAAATAAGAATGAAGCACTGCTTCTGTAGCTTGTTAGCTGAGTTCTAACTTGAAGCAAGAACATCATTGGTTCAAATATCTCCTGTATAAATTAGCAGACATTTAGCATTAAAACCACACAGAGGCTTACTACTCTATCCAGGCAGTCATTAAATATTTTTAAAATGATGGCAGTAATACCAGAGTGCTTATAGTCCCAGGGAGAATCCTAATCACAATGTACTGAAAAAACCCTAGCACAGATAAATGAATCCCCACAGGCACCAAATACTGTATCTGAACTGTACATTGTTCTGTTCTTCAGTCCTCTGTTTTTGGTTCAGGTTGTAGGTTCCAGGGTGGCCAAGCAGGCATAGGAACACTTTAAACTCCCTTCTGATAATAAAGCATTCTTCATATCATTCTACTTTATGATCAGTATGTACTGTAGCTGGATAGCTGAGAATCATTTAAAGTGCATGTTTGGTTAATACTTCAGCTTTCATAGAAATGGTTTTCTATGAGATTAGTATGTTGCAATTTTGATAAATTGGGTTAATCAGGTTGCTTATGTAATTTGTGGATATTAGTGACAATGGCGACCTTCAATTGGCCATATGAGGGCTGTTTCCCTTATCCTCCTGTCAGAATCAATAAATGTGAGGCATTTTCTCAAATTGCCATTTAGTTAGGCAATGTTTTCGGCATGTTGGATTGTTTTCAAAACTCAAAGTTTTAATAAGACCTTGAAACTCTGAATGGACCTGCAACAGTAGTTACTAATTAGAGATGATTTAGTATGTTGGTGGGCCATGACCAGCTCTTTAACACCAGCTGTACATGCGAATCAAAAGACAATAACCCTTATTGAAAAAGCCATCCACTTTCATAGTAATTGTTATGTTAGTAGACATTTGTAACACCTGCTTAGTCGTATAAGTGAACAGGAGGAATCTCCTACATCTGCATTCTATCCAGATGGGAGCCAGACCTCTTTTCAAGTGCAAATTTTCCTAGGCAGTATGGTTTTAAAATATCAGTAATATACTCCAGATTTTTCATACATCAAAGGCTGCATCTTTGAGGGATTGCACTGTAGTGTTATTTTGAACATGAATTGTGTGGTGATAGAAATGGATGTGTAGAACACATATGTGTATAAATCAATAAATAAATACCTCCACCACCATTTATATTACAATAAAACCACCAAATGCACAAATACAAATGCAGTACAGTATAATACAATAAAATTTATGTAGCATTACTTATGCAAACATATTCTAAAATGCTTTACCTTTGGGAAAGAAACAAGGCTATTAGAAAGAACATATACAATGATGTAATATAAGAACACTTACTAAAAGAAGAACAGAGAAAGAGCGACATCAAAATAAGTAATATTATTAACCAAAATCTTGGTCTGTGGTAGGCACAAACTTAGTCACATGACCAGAAATTGCTGGCGCTATTGCCTTTAAAATTCCTAGCAATGACAATGCTGCATTGGCACATGATATTCTTAACAAAAAATAACATGACACTGGTCTCTGAATCTAAGCACTCCCTAGTGGAATATACTCAACCACCCCATTTTCCTGCTTTTTTCTTTTTGTTAATTTTTCTGGTAGTCAACTGCATCCCTTTTTGATCCTGGATCACCGTTCCATTCCTACTTCCACCCCAAGACAGTGGCCAGTATTCACCTTCCACCACCATCCACCAACTCACACAAGTTACAGACTTGCATTATTGAAATAACCTTGTCAATATTGTACTTGCATGAGTATAAAATCAATAAAGTTATTTCAATGATGCATGTCCAGCATGTGAGTCTACAGCCAACAATGGAAGTAAGCCTTGGGTGAGTACTGACCACCATCTCAGGGTCAGATGGGGAGCATAGTGGTGACCAATTGGAAGGGTGAGCTATTGGACTATGAGGAAAACATTTTCTTTTAATCATGAGGGAGGGGCGAGGTTGCTAGACTACCAGGAATTTTTTTCCATAGTGAATAGTGTACCAGACTATCAGGGAACAAATATTATAGTGGCACAGTAGTGCCACTATAGTTAGGTTGAGTACCACATTTATGGTTAAATCTGAAATTTGGTAGCTTAATAACTTTGCCTCATATGACAGATGTGGCTGTAATTTGAATGCACAATCTGGTACCATAGACCTGCCAAGTTGCATTACAATCGGATGTACAGTTGCAGAGCTACAGAGCACCAAACAAATGTAGAAATTATGGGTTTTCGCATTCCTTTGCTTGCACCTACAGTCTGCACATTTTAGCAGTTGGTCCAAAAACTTCAGGGAACATGCAGACAGGGTCCCTGATGTGCCTTTGAAGATTTTATGAAAAATATTAAACAGTTCAAAAGTTATTGAAAAATAAGTTTCCCATTTTAGTCAATGGGAAAAGTTAAAATATGCTGAAAGTGCCGCAAATGCACATTTCACTGTCACAAATGACCTTTGTAGTGTCACAAATCATTCCTCTTGTTTTCAGTTGGTGGTCACAGAAATGCTTGGCATTTAAATTTGGGACCATCTAGGGACACAATTCTTGTGTTCACCTAGTCGAGCACTGAGGATGCTAGCCATGTCTTTTTGGGGTGAAACACCCCAGAAATATATTATTTAAATTTTTGTGAAAAGTAGTGTTTCAAATGCTATCATATCGACACCTTTCGTGATTTCATTGCAAAAGTGTCATGTTTGCAAAGTACTTTGCGACACTATGAGAAACAATAGGGAATCTTTGCCACCCTGCTGCAAAAACGGTTTGGTCTTTTGTGCTGAAATTTGGAAGGAAGAAAGCCAAGATCCACAGATGTGCCTTTACATGGTTTGGTGCCAAAATATAATAGAGCTGCAAAGTTATGACACCCCAAAGTTGACAAGTTTTCCCATAGGATAACATTACAGCATCTGCCGCGCCTTTTGGGGCCAGTATCTGAAGCAGTTCAAGATTCGGACTTTTTGTCGAAGACTGCTTAGTCCCCACTAGAGGCTAAGTGCAAAACTAGCCTGGAAAGTCATAAATAATATGAGATTTTACATTTTTCTATGTAATACGGTTCCTGAGATATAAGAATTTAGTATTCCAAGTGCCCATTTTCTGCTCCGAGGCCATTATTATGCATACATTCTTTGTATTCACTGTGCTTCTGCATGCACCTTTTGGGAAAAAAAGGGTGTGCATTTGTGTTACTATTACCGTTAATGTTTCTGCTTGCGTTTCCGCTACCATTTGCGTTAGCGTTTCTGTTTATGCCACTGTGTACATTACCCTTTGCGTTTGCATTTGTGCTTACATTTGCATTACTGTTACCATTTGCATTTCCATTACCATTTTTTGCTTGCGTTTACCTTTGCACCACCATGTGCATTACCGTTTGCGTTTGCATTTGCGCTTGTGTTTGCGTTACTGCTACCCTTTGCGTTTCTGTTACTGTTTTGTTTGCATTTACTTTTGCGTCACCATGTGCATTACAATTTGTGTTTGTGTGCGTGCTTGCTTGCATTTGCATTTCCTTTGGTGTCATTGTTGGTTTACCGTAAGTATTTGCATTTCAATTGCATTACCATGACCGTGTGCGTTACCATTTGAGTTTGCATCTGCGCTTGCATTTCTGTTTGCATTAGTGTTTCCTTTAGGCGTCATCGTTGGTGTTACCATGACCGTTTGCATTTCAATTGCATTACCATTACCATTTGCGTGTTCGTTACCATTTGTGTTTCTGTTGCCCTTAGCATTTGCATTTTGGTAGGTGCTATCGTAACCATTTTCATTTGCAACTGCGTTACTGTTACCGTTTGCATGTTCATTACCATTTATATTTCTGTTGGCCTTAGCATTTGCATTTTCGTAACGTTTCTGTTGTTGAGTGCATTACTGTTTCCTTCTGCATCACCATTGCCATTACTGTCAGCGTTTCTGTTTGCATTTGTGTTAGCGTTTGCATTTTTACTGTTCTCGTTACTGTTTGCATTTCCATTGGTGTTTGCATTTTTGTTACCATTTTCACAACCATTTGCATTTCTGTTGCCATTAGCATTTGTGTTACCATTTGCGTTACTATTTCTGTTTTCATTTACATTTGTGCTTGCATTTCTCTTGCTGTTTGCATTATCATTTCCGTTTGCATCACCATGTGCATTGCCATTTATGCTTGCGTTTGCGCTACTGTTACCATTACTATTTTCTTTTACCTCACTGTTTCCATCACCATTTGCATTAACGTTACCATTTGTGTTTTGTAATCATGTAGTGCAGTGCAAAACATGTTTTTGCTATTTTTCTGCACTGTCTTCTGTGCTGCATAAGCGCGGCCAGTGTGTCGTTGACTGGTCTGACACTTGACATGTAGAAAGACCTTTGTTCAAGGAACATGCCAGTTTTGTTTGGTGAAAAACTTTTGTTTCATTCCACAGTTATTGCCATTTGAAGTTGCCCCACTTTGCAATTACTGATTTTTCGGCACCAGGTCCGCCATTTTAGCACATTTTCGGCCCTGATTTCTGCCATTTTGTGGTGAAAGACTTCTTAAAGCTGAAGAAATGTAAAAACAGAATATCTCTGGAATGGTTTGGTCTTGTCACATGAAATATGGAGGTTGTTGAGTGGATGTCCTGGGATGCAAATAATGCTGTTTATATGTTGAAAAGTAATATGCTGTGGAGATACTGCATGACACAGTTAATGTTTTGTGCATAGCATTCTGCATGGTGCTACTGGCTTCAAATTTATAGAGTAGGTAGCCCTAGTGGTACAGAGGTTCCTTGCAGTGGTTTGGTGTGTAAAACATTAACAAGTGTGGAATTATGCCACTCTGATGAATGAAAATTTGGTTCATTATGCTTCAATAACTTCTGAACCATGTGTCTGATTTGCCTGGCATTTAAAATGTACAAAGATTTATAATTCATCTTTCACTGTGCCAATTTTCTGGTTGTTGGCACTTACAGTTGCTGAATTGTGCATGCTACATTGTTTGCTCATGTCGCTGTGTGACTGTTGAATGGATGTACACAGAATTATGGACACACAGTGTGCTATGGTACATGTCTTCTTTTTACAATTTTGGTTCCATCAGATATATGGTTCTTGTGTGAAGTGGCAAAAATGTTATTTTCAGCACTCCTGTGCAGTTTTCACGGCATGACACTGTGCAACTGTTGAACAGATTCAGATAACATTTGTTATACATGTTGTGGTATGGTACATGTCTCCATTTACCAATTTTCATTTCAGTCACTCAGGCAGTTTTAGTGCAGTGAAGTGACAAAAATTTACATATTGGGAGGCCCACACTCCACTGCCACATTCCATTCACTATTT
This sequence comes from Neoceratodus forsteri, assembly GCA_016271365.2. Taxonomy (NCBI): domain Eukaryota; kingdom Metazoa; phylum Chordata; order Ceratodontiformes; family Ceratodontidae; genus Neoceratodus; species Neoceratodus forsteri. The sequence continues at coordinate 674,159,616 of CM057459.1, read as the reverse complement.
ATAGTGCACATTTTCAAAGAAGGAAATTTATGGCAAAAACTCCATTTAATGCATCAGTTAGGGTTGTTTCACAACAACAAAAGCAAGGAAATTCGATGTTAGGGTTAAAACCCTAACTCCGCATTCCTCCCAACACACACACACACACACACACACACACACACACACACACACCTGCACATGCAAGTAGTGGGGAGGACCAAGAGCAACACAGCCAATCACAGACAACCAGCAGCATCCATCATCATGGTCCACCAACTGTAGGACTTCTGCTGGCATGGGAAGTACAAACCCATGCTGGTGATTTGCACAGATAAGATATCAGAACAGGAGTACTCTTCACACAATATCTCAGATATTATTGTTTTCAATATCTCAAACAATCTCTATAATAATGTCAAGCATGGGCCTGATGATATTAAACACTTAGTGTTGTATAGTACCACGTAGCTGCCCAAGCGTGCAGGATAGGATCACAGTGTGGCAGCACTCTGTTTATAATTGTGTTCTGATTCATAATTTACTAATGTCACTATAGCATGAGCAACCATTACACACATGAAAGACCAGTGAAAATACAGTCTCATATTATGCATTCATAGCTACAAAAGTAGGAGCATGGGCTCTTTTCCACCCCTGATACCACCAATATAGGAATTTGTATAGAAACAGAGATGTGTTTGAACGAGAAACTGTTACCAAGGCAAAGAGAGTGAAATGGTACCATGGAACACCTTGGGTCACAGATCACATACAGCTGTGCTGCTGTACAAGTTCAGAGAACAGTGCAGAAGATCTCTTCACATAATACTGTACTGATCCATGATTTTCTTATGCCAGACTAAGATCAGGAGGTATTTACACACATGAAAGGTGTTGAAAATCCTCTGTGATACTACATGGTCAGAAACAGAAATGTGTCCACATGAGGCACTTTAACCTGCTTACTGTCACCAACATATTAGTTAGTAGAGAACACACTTTCCTGTTTCAAATGTGAAGCTGTCCACAATTCAGATATAGTGTAGTGTGACCAAGTGACTTTTGTGTCTGAGAATCCTGAGAGATCTGCACCTGTACAATGTAAGATAATGGTGCAGCAGGACTATGCAGATAATAGTGTACTGATACATCACTGGCTTCTAGCAGGGTAACATCAAAGAGATTAACACTGAACAAAGGTCTCCAAAACCATTGCCTGACCTTGCATGTGTTAGACTGATGCATTAACAATACACTCTCGTTCAGAAGAGATAGAAAATGTATCGGTAATACAAAACTGTTTAATGCTGTCCACCAACAACTCATAGCCAGTATTCCTGTATACCCCAAGCCACTTGGATGGCAGCAGAAGTCCTACAGTTGCTGGACCATGATGATGGATGTGTCTTGTAGTACTTTTAGACAGTTGTATGTTATTTCTGCTACCTGCTGCTGGTTGTCTGTGATTGGTTGTGTTGCCTTGGTCCTCTCCACTACTTGCATGTGCATGTGTGTTTGGTGCTGGAGGAATGGGAGTTAGGGTTTTTACCTAACATTGAATTTTCCTCCCTTTTGTCGATGTGGAACAACCCTAACTGATGCATTAAATGGAGTTTTTGCCATGAATATACATATATATATATATATATATAAATTATTTGAACCAGGATCAAGATGACCACTGTCACCATAGAATGAGGAAAAGAAACTGCAGGCACCAAAGAAAGAGAAACTGCAGTCCATGTGGTAGGAAAATAGGATATAGTGTGAAAATCTTGACCCTCTATGAACTATTGACTTCTAATAGACTATGTTTACCTCATCCTTCAGGTTCAGCCAATATCACTATTGTCAGTCAACAGTTTTTCTCTTGGGGTCAATATTTTCCACTATATCCCTCACCTCCAGTAAATATTTGTATAGTATAGATGCTGCAAACTGAGGTATAGGGTAACTGACAACATGATATATTGTAAGTAAGTGGTAATGCATGCCAGTAAACAAAGCAACACTTAAAGAAAACATAAACCTTCTTTTTCACATTTTAATATACAGTAATTAGAAATTTGGGCATGTGTCATGACTGTATAATGCCTCAGTGTATTGTCTCATCTCCTTGTTTTGAAATAGTTTTATTGTTTCCTTCTGTAAGAGCCCTTGTTAAAGTTGCCTTTTTCCTGCCAAATATTCCTTTTGTAATTACTTATTGGATCTGGAACCCAGTGGTGAATGCCTAGAGTGAAGTTTTCCATGTGGTGCTTATGCTCAACTGATTTCACTCAATTCTAGCACTGATAAGTTAATTAAAAAATAAATACAGGGTGTGAAAATACACCATTAATCATGGACCCAAAATAAAGAAAAAATAGCATTATTTAAAAGCAAATGCACAAAATAATGCACTGGGGTAGTAAACAGGTCTGACTCACCTGACAAGCTATTGATGCACATGTGACCTTGGAAGTCACATCTGACCTCCCTAGGCTCCTGCAGTCCATTTAACTAACAACACAGCTCCCTAGCTCCACTATTTTCATTCAGTTATACAAGGTAAGGGTCCTCCTTCAACCTTTTTCCTTTTGTCTACTTCTGTATGCAATAAGTACAGCCAAGCCTAATAGTTTTGTACAGTTTGAATAATGTTTTGTTATTCAGTCTCTATTACATTTTGCATTCTTGAACAATTATGATGAGGCAATAGTCAATATTAGAGTTCCCTAATCCATGTATCAGCCAGCCAGTAGTACTTCTATGTCTGTATGTGATTTTAAGCCTTGAAACACACAGTATAAGAGTTTGAATCTTGTGCCTAGTCTTATACCTTCTTAGACATCATGTGCAGGCATCTGTCTCTGCTCAAATTTGCAAGTATATTAAAATACAAAATATATGGCTTTTGCTTCCATCAAGGAATCATTGAACAAAAGTCCAGAGAAATGGATCAGCAGCTCAGCACTCAGTCATAGGCAAGGGAAAAGAGGTAGATTTTGAGGTCTGATTTGAAGAGTGAAAGGAATCAGAGACATGCGGGGAGGGAGAATGTTGTTCCAGACAGTTGGAGACAGATACGCTGTGTGAACAATAATGCACAATGGGGGCTTAAAGCATTTGCAATGCATGCCCTTGGGAGTGAGGCATGAAGCAGCAGGCCATATGTCCTCATGCTCCTGGGATGCACATCAGTAAAGCTTCAACAGTAGAGATGAAGTGAATTTAGAATCAGTGAAGTTGGTGTACAGTCAGTAACGCACACTATGGGTAGTGAGGCAAAGTTTCCTGATTTCATTCCAACTTTATGCAGTGGAGTTCTTTAAAAATAAATTTAAGTCACAAAACCACCTCCACCACTCTCTTCAATTGTTCCACCTCCTCCACTGCACCTTCATAAAAGAAGAGCACCTCTCCCTCATAACACCCACCTCCTTCTTCCTCCAGTAGTCCGATGAAGTTTGGTAGTATTCATTATCCAATTAACAATAGAAACATAGACTTTGATGGCAGATAAGGACCGCTTGGCCCATCTAGTCTGCCCATTTCCTACACGGATGAGCCGAGATCCTAGTTAACCAACAGCCTATTTCTTCCTACCTCCACAAGAATTGCCTTATGTCTGTCCCATGCATTCTTGAATTCTCCACAGTTTTAGACCCCACAACCTCATCAGGAAGGCTGTTCCATGCATCCACTACCCTTTCTGTGAAATAATACTTCCTCACATTGCCCTAAATGCCCTCCTTCTATCTTTAAATTGTGTCCCTTGTTCTTGCACGTCTCTTTTCTGAAAGATGCTACCCTCTTGGACTTTGTTGATTCCACTGAGGTACTTAAAGTTTCTATCATGTCCCCTCTCCCTTCTTTCCTCAAGGGTATACATATTAAGCTCCTTTAGTCTCTCCTCATATGGATTCTCTTGCAGACCCTGCACCATTTTAGTTGCCCTCCTCTGGACTACCTCTATCCTGTCTATGTCTTTGCAGAGATGGGGTCTCCAGAACTGGACACAGTACTCCAGATGGGGTCTCAACAACTGTCTGTACAGAGGGATAACAACTTCCTGTTTTCTGCTGCTGATGCCTCTCCTATACATCCCAGTATACCCCAGCCCTTCCTACTGCCTTCTCACATTGCTTGCTAACCTTAAGGTCATCTGATAGGATTAGCCCCAGGTCCCTTTCCCTTTTTTGTTGTTACTACCTCCCACCCATTGTGTATTCTTCCCCTGGGTTCTTGTTTTCCAGGTGCATTATTTTGCACTTCTTTGCATTGAATCCTAGCTGCCATACTTGTGACCATTCCTCCAACCTTTCCAAGTCCCTTTTCATCCTTTCCGCCTCCTTGTGTATCAACCATGTTGCAGATCTTTGTGTCATCTGCAAAAGGCATACTTTTCCTTCAGTCCCTCTGCAATGTCACTGATGAAGACACTAAAAGGACTGGACCCAATATTGAACCCTGCGGTACCCACTAGTAACCCCTCTTTCTTCAGAGTGGACTCCATTTAGATTACCTTCTGTGTCCTGCTGTGCAGCCAGTGTTTTACCCAGGCTACCACCTGGGACCCACTCCCAGGCTGGTTAATTTGACTATTAATTTTTTGTGTGGGACTGTGTCAAATGCCTTGCTAAAGTCTAGGTAGGCCATGTCCACAGCCCCTCCCTGGTCCACTACTTTGGTCACCCAGTCAAAGAAATCTATTAGATTCATCTGACATGACCTTCCCACTGTGAACCCATGCTGCCTTGGGTCCTGTGCTCCACTGGCCTCTAGGTACTCAACTAGTCTTTCCTTCAAGTGACTCCATCACTTTCCCTACCACAGAGGTCAGACTGACAGGTCTGTAGTTTCCTGCCTCTGTCTTGGTCCCACTTTTGTGAAGGGAATCACATCCGCCTTCCTCCAGTCCTTGGGTACCACACCATCCTCCCATGATTTATTAAAAGAGTAGCCAGTGGTTCACTAGCTCCTCCTTAATTCTTTAGAATTCTGGGATTAATTCCATCAGGACCCATTGCTTTGTCCACCTTCAGTTTTAGGAGTTCTGCAGAACCCTTTCTTCTATGAAAGGACTGGGATCGACCACCCTATCAAGAGTGCTTCTGTTAATTGGATTAGGCACTTCCCCTCCTCTTTGTGAATACTGAGCAGAAATATTCGTTCAGTATCCCTGCTTTTCACTGTTCCCGTCTGCCCACCACCATTCATTCTATTCAGCCTCACTATCCCTCCTTTGTCTTTCACGCTCACTGATGTACCTATAAAGGTTTTATCCCCTCTTAACGAGTTGGCTATCTTTTCCTCAGTTTGGGCCTTTGCTATTCTGACTTCCTCCCTGCTTCCTTCTGCTTTAACTGGTACAGCTCTCTGTCCTGCTCCTTCTGTGTTTCCTTATACTTCTGGAATGCTATCTTTTCTTCCTTTCACAGCCACCTCTTTTGAGAACCATAGTGGCTTTTTCTTTCATTTTGATTTGTTTATTTGCTTCACACAAAGGCTTGTTGCCTCTGTGATGGCAGTTTTGATGATTCCCTATTGTTGCTCCATACCTCCTTCTAGCCTGTTTGCTAGTGCTTTTCTGAGGCACTCTCCCATCTTGCCAAAGTCAGCCCTCCTAAAGTCCAGTACCATCACTTTTGTATGGCTTGACTCTGTAGCTGAGTTTAACATGAACCATACTGTCTGATGGTCACTTGTCCCCAGATGGCAACCCACTTCTAGATCTGAGATCCTCTCACTGCCCCCGTTTGAGAGTACGAGGTCTAAGATTGCTCCCTCATGAGTGGGTTCGAAACTAGCTGTCTGAGGCCTGCCACCTGTAGGGCATCAAGAATGGCCCTGCTCTTGGATGTGGCTGCAGCAAATGTGCTCCAGTTAACATCTGGCATATTCAGGTCTCCCATCAACAGTATCTCCCTTTCTCTGCCATTCTAAGAATGCATTCTATCATATCCTTGTCCATTCCCTCCCCTGACATGGGGGTCTGTACACAACCCCTGTGCAGATTGTGGTGCCCTTACAGTCTCCAGGTGACCCACAGTATCTCCTCTCCTCCCTGTTTACTTTTTGTTCAGTTGTTTTCATCCCTTCCTTTACATAGAGAGCTACTCCTCTCCCTCTTCTTCCCTGCCTGTCTCTCCTGTAGGTTATGTACCCTGGTATGTTAACATCCCAGTCATGGTTCTCTGACCATGTTTCTCAGCGACTGCCACGATATCCAGGCATCCCTCTTCCATCAAAGCCACCAGCTCAGGGAGCTTGTTGCCCAGACTATGGGCATTGGTACTCATACCCTCCATTTCCTGATGGCCTTACTCCCTTTTGCCCATCCCTGTCCTTCTTGCTTTTGTCACTTTCTCCATTTACCCCAGCCCTTCTCCCTATCGACACCTCTATGTTGATGTTTGCCACACCACTACCATGATTATTTGGGGGCTAAGTTTCCTGCTTCCAGTGCCTCCCGCTGGATAGTTTAAATGCTTGCCAATGAAGCATTTAAACCTATCACCTGGGATCCTGGTTCCCCTCCCAGACAGATGCAGTCCATTACTTCATTATATATATATTCCTACCTACTACTGTCTTGTACCCCCACCTTACTCCTCCTCACACCATAGGATATATCTTCACACCTGTAAAAGGAAAAAATCCCTTACCACAGTCACTGTCCATCCTCTCTGTTCACTAGTTTTGTATGAATAGAATCAGTTTCTGATGACATGGTCTGCTAACATCTGATTGGTAACTCTGGCCAACCAAACAGGTACTACTAGGCCATGTCATCAGAAACTAATTCATTCTTCAAAGTCTGAGAACAGAAAGGCTGACTGAATAGTAAGCACCACTCTCTCCTTTCATTCAATTCAATTCATTTTTGGAGGGTAAATTGAGAGCACACTCTCATTTACAACTGTGTCCAACATACAACATTAAATCAGAGAAAAGATGTTATGCAAAATAATAAATTATAACATCAATAGAACATATAGAATTAAAAATACAAAAGTTTATCCATAGCAATCACATTTATGAGTCAGTAAACTTTAACGCAATCTATAAAATGTGAAATTGATAAAGCGACACATCTTACCCATCTGACCCACTCCTTCATTATACAACCTCCAAACTACCATCCTCCAACACCCTGCATCCTTATCCTCATTCTCACCCCAAAGGATACCTCCTCACACCTGTAAAAGAGAAAACTGTCCTAATACAGTGACTGACCAGCCTTTCTGTTCTCAGACTCTTGAAGAATGAATAGTTTCTGATGACATGGCCTAGTAGTATCTGTTTGGTTGGCCAGAGTTACCAATCAGATGTTAGCAGACCATGTCATCAGAAACTGATTCATTCATACAAAACTAGTGAACAGAGAGGCTGGACAGTGTTAGATGATGTTTTTTCCTTTTACAGGTGTAAAGAGATATCCTTGGTGTGGAGGAGGAGGAGGAGTAGGGGATACAAAACAGTAGTAGGGTAGGAATATATACTGTATATAATGAAGGAATGTGTTGGTGGGCCAATGTAACCATTCATCTAGGATGGTCAGAAGGGTTTCTTAATGGATTGTTAACTGAATGAAGAAATACTACAAACATTTCTTAGGACTACTAAGGTGGATGAGGAGCTAGGTGCTGCAAGGATGGGTGGCACTTATTTTTGTGAAGATGTGGTATGAGGGTGGAAAATTGATGTTCCTGGGTGTGGGGTCATTGAGTTCAGATTTTCGTTAAAGAAATCTGCATACTGGCACTTTGCTGGTGAAGTGTCACTATGTGGAGTCACTAGCGTGAGTCTTCACCTGGCAAAGTCCTCACTTTACCTACTTGAAGTCAAGTTGAACTCTGCATAGTGGCACCTTTACCAGCAAAGTGTCATTACTACACCTACTGTAGGCATCACCTGCTGAAGCTGGCACTTTGTCAGGTGAAGTACATGAAGTGAGACACTGAAAAATTTTGTGGAATGGTTTTGTGATGCACAGAGGAGTCCTTTATGGAAATTGTCGGATTTATTTTCGTGTACTACTACTGGGGCTACAAGTGAGAGTGCTGAATCACTGAACGCTGTGTTTTTCAAATGGATCCCAGGACATAGTCTGGAGTATCAGAGTTTTCCTTTTCAGCGGCAACTGGATAAGGTAGGAGAGGAGGTAAGGAGAAAAGAATGGCATTGACTTTTGCTAAATGACATTTAGTACTACCTGCTGCTGGGATAGGTGGAAATCTACCTGAACAGAAGCAGTGTGGGGAGAAAGTTCCAAACAATGCTGGGACTAAGCCTCTCAATGCTGATAACTGGTCCCACAGAGAGCTCTCAGCGAAGCTGGTTGACTTTGGAAAGTGGGTCTTGGAAGCCCACTCCTGATTGGGACCAAATTGAACTTCTTCCAGAATGAATCAGCATGGAGACCAAAGCTACAAGAAACTGTTGTTTTAAATGGGGTTGAGGAGTTGGTAGGTGGGAAAGAGAGTCTACTCCTTTTGTGGTTTCATCTCCTGGAAGGCAGGAAGTAACCGCACCTGTGGCCCAGGTAATGAGGGAGGCACAGGACCAGAGGGAGGTAAGGGGGAGAAACCCTTAATGTCAGAATTGTTTTCAAAAATTTAAAAGGATGCTGCACCTCGTAGAAATGTGGTGCATCTTCGTTACAAAGGAGGTTTAGAGGTTAGACCTGATAGACAATATGTGGGTAAATGTTTGTTGAAAGATTCTTTGCACTTCTCTCCTAGGGAGGTGTTTGCATTTATTAATATTTCTGGGGAAGACAACTTTGACGTTAGTTTTCATTCAGCTTATGCTCTTGACCTCTTCTGGGAAAGATATACTCAGTTAAGTTTTCCCCTCTGGACACCCTTTTTTGTGATACCTTTAACGAAACCTTTAATAAAGTATGCACTGTCATGTTTAGGAATGAAGGGTTCATATAGATGATATCACTTACTGGCTAGGCCAAAATGTGAGATTTTGAGTTCCTGAAGCAATTCTGGATGCGGAACAATTTTGGATGGGGGATGGTGTTTTAAAGTTAAACTATGACACACGGATGCAGGAATTGAGCACATCCCGAATTCCTTTATGTTAGGGAGGGACAGAGGGTGTGTTTTTATGCTGGACAACCTCTGGCTTGTTATAAATGTGGTGCTAGAACTCATTTATCAAGTTACTGTGACAAACCAAGATCATGATAACTGTGGGAAGTAGGACATATTGCCTTTCAATGTGCTAACTTCACAAAATGTGATCTCTGTGACGAGACAGGACATGTGTTTGCAGACTGTACATGGGCAGCCAAAAATAAAGGGTGTTGTGGTAGCCCAGACCTATTAATACAAAAGCCCAGGATTTGATAATAGGGGCAGGTCACGTTGGTCCCACACAGCCTATTGAAGAAGTACCTTCGGTTATTGAGGTGAGTGAGGATGGTACAGAGGTGGAAGATTTAGTGAGTCCTGACCAGGATCCTTGGAACCTGTTACAGTAGGAGTTTTGACTGTAGAAGGGAGACAACAACAGGAGTCCTTTAGGGCACCAGTGGTGTCTGCAGTTAGATGGTCTTCCAGAAATATTAAAGGCCTCCCACAGCAGCCTGCCGTGGATGTAGAAATGAGTAACTCTTTTGCCTTGTTATCCAGTCAGTGGGGAATCAGATATGGATTGCCAGATAATGATTCCCAGCAGGCGCTGGACAGTCTGCCTTCCCATTACAATTCAGGAGGATTATAAGGGAAAAAGAAGAACGACGGAAGAAAGATAGGTGATGGGCTGACTTTGACTGTGCCTGATGCAATTTCGGTTAGGTTCGGTGAATGTTCAAAGTATATCGAATTATAAGAGATGGCAGACAGTTTATGACTTTGTTCATTCTAATCTGATTGATATCTGTTTACTACAAGAAACATGGATGTATACTATGGAGCAAGCTAGATGTTTTCAAAGAATGGTGCTGGGGCCCTTCTTATTGGTCTTTTAGCCAGCAGTCGCGGGTGGAATAGGGTTTCTATTCCATTCTTATGACTTCTCTTTAATTAAATTGATGGATCTGATACCAGGGACGGTTAATGATTTTAGATGGCTTGTGGAAATCGAGATTGTGTCAGTTTATTAATGTCTCACGGATCGCAGCTCAAGGCAGAAAGGGTTGCGCCTGTAATATGTTACAACCTTATTTACTGACCTCTTCTGAGGTGTTTTGTGTGGGATTTTAACTGCATTGACAGATGTTGGTGATCCGATGGTGGGTGTGGGTAAGAAAATTTACTGTGATACTAAGGCTTTACACAAAATGGTACAATCGGTGGGTTTAATAAATGGGAGTAGTAAACAATGTTCAGGGTCTAAATATACTTATAAAAGAATCGATTTACTTCCACGATAGATTATATATTTTATCTGACAAAATTTCCTTTACATTTGAAACATGTCATGTGTCCTTTTCTGACCATCTACTCTTACTCTGTACCATTTCTCCTCATGCCAGACTGATAGGTAGGAGGGTGAGATGAAAGTTGAATCCTCTGTTATTGAACTCTAGGGGTACTGGATAGAATTCAATCATTACTGATGGCAAGGCTTTCAGTAGCCTTTTTATATGACTCTATGGGTGAGTGGTGGAAAGATTCTAGGACGACCTTTGTCGCCTATTAAAACAACAAGGAAGGCTAAGGCAAATAATGATTTTCTCCAATATTTGAAATTAAGACAGCAATTATATTATCTATTTTCAGTAGCCAATACTTCCACTTTGGATTATAGTTCACAGATCAGGTCACTGAAAGATCAACTTTTGGAGGTTCAGTATAATAGGGCTCGGACCCTTAATGCTCTTCTTTGATATGGGGTTAAGAAACAGCCGGGGTGATCCATATGATGCCTTTACAATTTATAAACAATCTACACACTTAGACGCCCCGAAATGAGGTAGGAAATTTGGTACAGGATCAGAAGTCACTTCAAAACATAATTAGACAATTTTTGGCATATAAGCCAGTGATGCCCCGGAGGACCAGGACATTTTGGACTTTCTAACTCAGATTGAGTACCACAACATGTATTTGGTACATTAGCATTGATCCAGCCTATCATTACACAGGAAATAATCACTGCCATTAAAAATCAAAAAGGGAACTTCACCTGGGATTGATAGTTTGACATCGGTTTATATAAGGCCTTTCCAGTGGAATTTGCAAAATGTTTGGTGTTAGTGTTTAATGCTTTTATGGGAAACCAGATTTTCCAATTTGGTTTGCGAAGGGCTGTTGATTTTTTATATAAATTGGGAGACAAATTTGAATTGAATAACTGGAGACCGATTACTCTATTGAATTCGGATTATAAACTCTTTCTGAGCATTCTGAATACCAGATTAAAACAATTTGCTGTCACAGTGCTTTCCCCATTTCAGTTTTGTGGAGTGCCAGGAAAAAAATACATCAGGCTCATATGGTCTTGAGAGACATTGTGGAGCTAGTCGGTTTTCAAAGGATTTCAGGATGCATTGTCTCTGTAGACCAGATGAAGGCCTTTGATAGAGTTTACCACCCATTTTATTTGCAACCTTGAGGCATTATGGGATCCTGGAAGTTTTCTTACATCATCCAATCAATTTATAATTGGCTATTACCCACCCAGTGATTCAACTGGAGATGGGAGAGGTTTCATGTTCCGACAGAATGCGTCAAGGTTGCCCATTGGGTCCCTGTTTATGTCATCAATTGACACTCTAATTAGATCATTAACACAAATCCCTCGTTGGGTGGGGATAGGTTGGGCTTCCGGTGTAGACAGGTTGTATGTACAAGCTTATGCAGATGATTTATCGTTTTTCTCTGCTAGTTCCCAAGTAGGTGTTTTTTAGACTTTGGCCCAGATATTCAAACTGCTCCCAAAATATGCGCAACAGCGAGGAGCAGCACAATTCAATTCGCATATGCGCAACGGACGTGATATTCAAACATGGAGCCAGAACAAATTGCGCAAGCAGCCAGCGTCTGAATATTGCACAAACTGCGCTACAAGCGCAACCAGGAAGGAAGCTGAGCAGAAAGGTTGTGCCATAGCGCAACAAGGGCAGCACAGCTGAGCAGTCAGAGGGTGCCATAACGCAAGCAGAGCCCCCAGCAGAGCAATGGAACTGCACAACCAGGGAGGCAGGCTGGGGCCCACTGCCACCCATGCCACACATGGGCACAGGAACACACTGCAGAACCAACAAGACACCTGCACACCCCAAGCACAGCATCACTGGGGGTGGGACTGATGATCTACTGGCCCATGAGGATAAGCCAACAAAGTACAGCAGGGCCATGACCCCAGCACAACCACTGGCAGGCTGAGACTGCCACACACAGGGTTGACAACCACAGTGCACATCAGCCCCCATATGCACAGCACACCCTGTACCATGACCCCAAGACACCACCATGTGCAGTGACTGGCACTGCAGGAACAGCATCTCCCCGGCACGTCAACCCGTGTAGCAGAGAAGCATACAAGCCAGACCCACCCTGTGCCCAGCAGTGGGTGGCAGCAGATGTAAGACCAACAGAAAGTCACTTCCACACTGGAGACACCTCCCCATGCACACACGCGTGCACACACACACACACACACACACACACATATCCAGGACCATATCACCCCAGATGGCATGCACACCACTGCAACTGAGCAACCATAGCCAGCTGCAAATCAGAGACCAACACAGTATTCATATCAAAATATAAATGTATTAGAAAATGTAAATTACAAAATCAACAACAACATAACTATTTACAAGAGGGGTAGGGGTACAAGGTAGGGGTGGGCAAGGGTAGGGATGAACAACTTGGAGAGGAAGGCAGGGTGGGAGGGATGGGTGAAGTGGGAAGGGAATCCGGCCTAAGGCCTAGCAGGATGGTCCTCTTCCATCTGGTGCCATCACGTCTGGCTGTGCCTCCTCCGGAGGCCATGGCGCTGGATGTTGGTGAGGATGGTCCTGTTGTCCATGGACACCTGGGTGAGCTGCTGCAGTGCCCGCTCTATCATCCGGGCACAATGAGGCCTAGGAAAATGGGAACACAGTCAAAGGCTGTGACTGACCACAACCCTGAACACCACCCAACCTGCAAGCCATATAGCCCAATGTCCGCACCTGTGATGGTATACACCCACCCACAGTGAACATGCACATAGCCAGCCCAACCAGGCGGCACCAGCTATGTGCACCACTGCACACACACACTGCCATGTCCATCACAGCACAAACAAGGCTGTCAAGTGATGTGGCATGTGGTGCGATGCCAGTTCCACAGCCATGTGCCCAGTGCATGCATGGACCACCAGTGGCCGCACACAGACATGCAGTGACACTGGACAGTGATGATGTCACCTGTGTCGTGCATGGTTGTGTTGTGCATGGCTTGTGGTCATGCCCACCCCTCCTGCATGCAATAGCATCCATGATGTAATGATACTCACACTCCGCAAGCAGCTGTGGCGCTGCTGCTGCTGCTGATTAGCCCACCCTGCAGCACCACCGACCACCACGGGGCCTGCCACGGCCCTCCTCACCCGTGCCTGCATCCTCTCTGCCCAGTCTGTGGGAGACAAATGTTGAGAAAAACATCAGTGTGACTCCAAAGCAGACTGCCCCTGCCCCAGTGAGAGTGCCTGCCCCACAGCCAGACCCATGCATCTCACACCTGCACACACTGACACAGCCAACCATGTCAGGCCATCACCCATGCACAGCCACCAAAACACACTCACACCCCTACAGAGAATACAGGTGCATAGATGGTACACCACCTGGCCTAGGCACCACACCCCTCCTGGCATGTGACCGTAGCCGCTCATGCAGGTCAGGTTCCCTCCTGTAGAGGTCACTGTACCTGCGCCAGCACTGCTCAACAGACCGCTGCCGCCCAGTGACCCCCCACCAGGTCATTGTACTTGCAGCCAGACCTGGGTTCTAGCCATAGTGAGGGCTCCTCACCATACAGTGCCCATAGTGGGGCTCTACCAGGGCCACCAGGTTGGCCACCTCCACCAGGCTCCATTTCACTGCCCTCCCACGTGCCCATGCTTCCAAGTTTACAGCAGGCAATATGGCACCTGCAGCATGGCAACCCCGTGGAAATGTGTGCAATAGACCACCATAGGTTCCAATCGTGCTGTTACGTACAGGCGCCGTCGGTCCACATAAGCGCTGTCACCAGACAGGCGCAATAGGGCTGCGTGGCAGCTGAACAGTGTCAGGGGCAAGGTTGGACACCAGGTCAGGGTCTATGGCGCAAGGCCACGCTTGGCGCCATCTGGCCATCTCTACACATCCTGCGCGACTGACCACCTGCATGACAGTGCCACAGTGGACTGTGCGCGGTAGTGCCACAGCGCCATATAGTGCCCGGTGCTGTAGTGCCACTGGCACAATGGTGGCCATGGTCTAAATTGCCGATCGTACACAGCACGTCATCAGCGCGGCGAGCGCCTGCGCAAGCTGCCTGGGGATGTGCAAGTGCAGTGTACCCGCGCAGTCACAGATCTGCGCTATTGGCTCAGCCAGCTCAGCCGTATTGCGAAAGCCGCCCAATGGCGCGATATTGCCGACACATGCAAATCATCTGATCAGCCATTCAAAGGCGCGGTGGCGCGATTGCATCTCATTACAGTTGCTCCACCCTCATTTGCATGCATTGCGCTATAAAAAGTGCGACAGTGAGGCTGCTGGCCAGATCGGTTACTGCAGGTGAGAGGTGAGTTGCATGCTGTGGGATGTTCTGGACAATGGGTATGGGATAACGCTGTAGACTGCATAGTGACGGTGTCCACTTCCACCCATACAGAGCGCCATGGCCGAGCAGAGCCAAGGTGAGGGTGAGGATGGTGGGCGAAGGAGGAGGACCTTCACCACGGCAGAGCTGAGGCCCTCTTCCAGGCCTACCTGGAGGAGGAGGCACTACTGAGTGGATGGCGGGGCACCCTCAGGCCCGTGCGGCTGCATGGGAGGAGAGGTAGCCTGGGCAGTGAACCTGCAGGAAGCCACCAGCACTCCGTGCAGCAATGCAAAGAAGATTGGGACGAACTGCAGGAGGGTGAAGGAGAAGGTGGCAGCCCTCAGAAGCGACGCGTGCTGGCACTGGCGGGGGGCCAGCCAGTGGTGGTGGAGCTGACCTCAGCTGAGGACCGACTGGCTGCATCAATGCAGTGCAGTGCTATTGAGGGTGTACCAGGAGGTGGATTCCAGACAGGTGGAAGCCCATCACTGCAGGTATGACATAGTGGTGGTGTTGGGGGAAGGTTGTTCACATGCACTACATGTCCTCTCTTTCTGTTACAGATCCTGTTCATCTTCAGAGGATGGTGGTGGTAGGTTCAGGCAGTGAGGATGACCTGCTGGACATGAAGGAGGGTCCATCCACCTCTGTCACCAGCCAGCATGCACTGCACCAGCATGCACACTGGGCTGCCAACTCTGGTGTGGTGATTTGGGTGTGGGGGTGCACAGCCTGTGTCTCAGCAGTCTGGCATACAAGCATGCCAGCATGCTGTGACTGTGGCTGTAGCTCATACCTGCACCATTGATGATGCAAGGACTGCAATGGGCAGTGACATGTGTGTCCCATGACAGACACACAGCAGGCAGGCCGTGCCCTGGGCCTTGCTGGTTCTGACTTGTGTGCCAGCATGTCAGCACAGTCCCAGGCTGTGCCTGTCAGCACCAGTGGGGCAGCACCGGTGGCTGTGCAGGTGTCTGGCACTGTTGCGGTCTGGCGGTGGAGCAAGTGGTCCCTGGGGTACAGCGGTTGGAGGGGCAGCAGCAGCAGTCACCCACCAGGTCTGGGAGTGCAGTGTCCAGCGGTGGCATATGCCCTCTGCCCTTTGATACACCCATTCCTGGTCCTGGTGAACAGCGCCCACCCTCAAAGTGTTGTGCATCAGGACCTTCCACCCTGGGGACAGGATGCCATTGTGGCAGAGTACCCATTGGACGAGCACACCGCCTGCTGTGGGAATCAGTACAGCAGCAAAGGCGGGTTGCAATGTCTGTGGAGGCACTGTGTGCGGCTGTGGAGCGGCACAGCAGGGGTGTGCTCTGGACCATGCAGAGATGGTCTGTATGCGGATGGATGTGACCCGCATTGACAGGCAGACCCAGGCATTGGTCGCTGTCGTGGCTGCATTGGGCACACGCGAGGTGCTCCTGACCACGCGCACGCAATCCGCTCTCCACTCCCCATTCCTGGCGTCATGCGACCCCAGGCCTGTCGACGCGGGTTCTGCTGTTGGCTTTTAAGCACCCCTGTTGCAGGTATGTTTGGCATCCTACAGACCCCAGTGCAGACAAGGTTGCGATCACGCGGTGGGACCCTGGTGGTCCATCAGTGCCACCCATGTGGCCCCTGCTCCAGCCTGCCAGTGCTGTTGGGTCTGGCGGGCCACCCCGCATCTGCGGTGGCCGTGGAATGGTGCAACATGACTGACCTGTCTCCCAGTGCGGGCCCTATCTGCTGCTGCCCTGTGTGCACTGTGCGCCATGGTGGGCAGTGCACTGGTGGATTGCCCTGCCCATCATGCCCGACATACGGACCACCTGCACACCATCCCGACTGCTGTCCACAGGTGCGTGTGCATGATGATCCTGCATTGTACTGTACACCAAGTTGCAAGGTGCCCAGCATCTGACACGATGCTTGGACAGGTACAGGTGGTGGGTGTGGTCTGTGGATCTGTGTGTTTGCCATGTCTGTTCCTGCTCTGCTGTGCACCTGCCCATGTCGCTTTGTGCCTGGTGTGTTTGTATGTGTGTGTGTGTGTTCATATGACTGTTCGCCCTTCCTGATGGTGTGTTTGTGTGCCTTCCACCCTCCTTGCCATCATGCACCCCTGGTGTGTTACTCTGTGTACCTGTGGGTTGTGCCAGGACAGTGTTGTTTGCACATGGCCCTTGACTTACCTGTGTTGTGCATAATGCTCCTCCGTGATGGTGTCCCGGTGCAGCTGGGCCTGCCGGATCAGTTGGGGGTCCCGCCGTCCAAGGAGGGCTGCACATCACCATCAACACCGCGCCACTGGTGTCCCCCAGCTGTCCCGTCTTCAGCCTGTCGACTATCCCACAGTCATTGGCCATGTTGTGCAGGATACAACAGGCCAGGAATATCCCACAAGCCTTTGAGGGGCTGTACTGTAGGGCACCGCTGGAGGTGTTGAGGCATCAGGCGTGCCTTGAGCATCCCAAACACCCACTCAATGATGTTGCATGTGGCGGCATGTGCCTCATTATAAGCGTTGCTGTGATGGGGTCATGGGGCGCCAATGCAGTGTGAGCAGCCAGGGATGGAGTGGATATCCGCTGTCACCTTTGTGGAGATAGTGGAGATCAGTCTCATGTTCAGGTCCATATTGCCCATGTCTGTTGCCTACCATGGCACCTGTGGCATTCCACCCTTGTCCCGGTTTGCATTCCCTACATGCGTACTCACCCACTAGATGGCCTGTGGGGATGTCCCCACTCTCGAATCGATGGCACAGTGTGGACCGATGCCATATGAAGGCATCAAGTACTCCACCAGGGTGTGTGGCACAGACATTGATTATCGCCCAGTTGCATCACACACCACCTGGCAGTTGACACTGGGAAGCCCTTCAATTCCTATATAAGCCCATCGGGGCCAGGTGGCATGTGAATGGCCACATGGGTGCAGTCTATGGCCCCTAGCATGCCAGGCATCACGTGCTGCCCTCTGGAACACCTGCATGTTTGCTATCGCTCTGCCAGCGGTGCTGGGGAAATGGATGTGCTCCGCGGCATGTGGCAGCAGTGCGCTGAGAGGTGGGTGAGGATGCGTGGCGTGGCCGACTGTGTGATGCCTGTGGTGTCCCCTGTTGGCCTCTGGAAGGTGCCCGTGGTGAGCAGACACATGCAGACTGTCACCTTGGTCTCCACTGACAGAGCACGGCTCCGTCGCGAGGTGCCTGCATCACATCACTGCACAGCTCACAGAGCCGCCTCAGTATTGCCTTGTTCAGGCAGTGCCGGCCCGATCTTTCATCTGTGTATGCAACTCAAAGCTGATGCGGGCCGGTGCTCGCCTGTTGATTGTACCACTGGCGGGCCCCTCCGGCCACTTCCCCTGCATCTTGCATTCTCACCCCCCTCATTACAGCTTCCATGTGAAGCTGGCACTGTCCATCTCCTGGCTTGTGCCCCCGGCTGATGTTGCTCCTGTTACCCCGCTGTCCTGACTGCTACTCCCACTGCAGACTCCCCCTGGCCTTTGCAGCCTAGGCCCACACTGCTTCCCTTGCCTGCCCTGGCCTGTCACTGTCTGTCTTTCTCTCTCTCTCTCTTCCCACTTGGCATCCCTGTGGTGTTCTTGCGCTGCTTCCTTGAGCCTTTTATTTTGGCTCATTTTCCGCTGGGCGCAACTTCGGCTGGTCAGCTGTTGCGCGTGCGCGAAGTCTTTGGATATCGCATTGCGCTCTTTATGCATGGATCCACCCCTTCGGTTTAAGTATGCCGTCATTTGCATTGCGCTGTCGCTCACCATGTTTCGGTGGTGCAACTGCCTCCTGCTGAATATCGCAGAATGGCGCACTTTGGACTTGTGCAGGCGCAACCCCTATTGCGCGTAAGCGCAACCCCTTTTGAATATCCCACCCTTTATGGATGATTATGCTTTGTTAGCAAATTCTACTATAAACAGGACTAAGAGTAAAGTTAGTTTATAGGTACTGATGGTCTACCAGAACTCATAGTACAAAGGTATTCGTATTTCTTGTGACCCAATACAAATTTTAGGATTATTTTATGGGCCAAAAATGTGCCAGACCTTAATTGGGTATCAGCATTGACTTCCATAGAAAGGAAATCAATATTTGGAAACAATGGAAATTGGATAAAATTAAACGGGTTTGGTTATTAAAGAATTTATTGTTCCGAAGTTGTTGTATACAGCACTGATATTTCCCATGCCACTACACTTGGAAACTCGAATATATAGTTTATTTTCCAGATGTTATGGGGTAGTAGACTCAATCTGATTAAAAGACAATTTACATACCTAGAAAAACAGAAGGGAGGTTTAGAGATGATAGATCCGGTCATTTTTTCCACCTTATTTATTTCAACAAATGTTAGGTTGGGTTGGGGAAGTACCCACGGAAAGTTTTGGGATGCTACATCACCAGGTGATGGGCGATATTATACTTTGGGATGAGAGGCCCCAAAACCGATTCCTACGTTGTTACTGCCGACATATTTTGTACCTATTGTAAAAAGTATTTAAATGGGGTTGGTAGCGCAGGTGGTTAAAGATAATGCGGGTTCACAGTTATATAAATCAGTAATGCTTCAATTATATCCTAGTGAACCAGTGTTTAGAACTGTCCTCTAAGGTGTGTGGATATAGTTTTAAGCAGATTAAACAACCCAAGGTTTACCTACTTATATGTAGGAAACTCTATGGCTTATGGTGTATGGCGAATTGGGGAGTGCGAGGGCATGAAACATAAACCAATACAGGAAAGAAATTGTCCATTTTTTGAGTGTGAGGCACAAGAAGAAATGGTTGATCATTTTCTTTTCACTTGTTCCTATGCTATGTCTCTGTGGAAATTCCTGGCAGTGCAATGGAATATGAAATGGTTAGAATATATGGACTATGATACGTTAGTACTGGGTCATTCTCCACAGTTTCGGTTATTATATCATGTTGACACTTTACAAATCTTCTGTATGCGTTGTTATATTACTTGGGTAAACTAGGTGCCAATGGGTGCTATAACAAAAATTGATGCCCCATGACACTGTCCAGAGGTTGATTCACGGGCGATGAACAGGATTTATATTCATGACACAGCATTCTTCTCCCCAAGGAAGGTGAGGGAGTGGTGGAAAGGGTTTTTGAAGTTTATTAAATATAAATAAGAGTTCAGTAGTTGGCTTCTGTTCACACATGGATAGGTGGGTTATATAAGGGGAGGTCATGACTGCTGGCTGGCATTTTGAATAGATAGTTTAGTCAGTTACGTAACATTACATGACAGTATGACTTTTGGTTACATTCTATTTGAGGGGTTCATTATTACTTCAGAGGATGTTTAAAAACATATGATTCTTGTCTATTTTGGGATTTTTTTCTTTTTATTATTTAGTATAATTTAACACAGTCTGTTTTTCTTATTTGATTTGTATATTGTTTATGTGTTCATCACAATGGTTTTTTTGTATTTAAGATCATTATACTGGAAAACTCTTAATAGGGAGGAGGAGGAGATCATTGTTTTTATCGATGTGTTGAAATAGGTTTTAATACTTCCTTAGGAGGTTCCTTAGTGAATGTATGGCTGTAATACTAGCTTTGAATTCTTTTCTGGTTTGTATATTGTTAGTGTGGCTTAACACTATTGGTATTTATTTGCATTTTTTCTGGATATGTATGATGATCTGTGGAGTGATTCAAAACTGTATGTAATTATTGATTTTGATGTTATTCTAATAGAATATTCCCCTACTTTTTGATAAGTGCCATGGGATCTTTAACATCCACCTGAACTACCACCAATCCAAGCAGATGGGACCTCAGTTTAGCGTCTCATCTGAAGGCGGCACCTCAGAGTGCAGCACCCCTCTCATGCTGCACTACAGTGTCAGTACTGGGATATTAACCCAGCGCCAGATGTGGGAATTGAACCCACAGCCCTCTGATCTCCCGGCCTCAAAGGTGAGTGTGCTACCTACTGAGCCACTGACACTGCACTGCTGCATGCAATACTCAAACTGTAGTCCCTGCTACAGTGCACAGCAGACACTACAGTAACAAGGTGGTCAGTAGTGTGAGGGACAAAGCAATGCTATGGTGTGTGGGGCAGCAATGACTACTGCTCTCCACACAGTGACTGGCCCCTCTGGTAGGTGTGTTGTGACAGTGGACATTTCTGTCATGCTGTTGTGTGACCTCAGATGCTGCATCACTGGCATGGGATTCTTACAGTGACATACACATGGCTGGTGGTGTGTGCTGTGGTGTCTTACAGATGCGTGGTATGTGGCCGTCGGGGCACATACCATCAGACAGGCACACTGCATGGATGGTCCCAGCCTTGTGGCAGCATCCAGTATGTTGTGCAGCCTAGCCACCTGTACATCCTCCCTCAACACCCTTCACATCTCTAGTGCTGCATGTGTGTGCTGGATTGTTTTGGGGTACCCCAATGCGGGGACTGGAGGTGTGTGCTTTATGGACACACCTTGATGGTGTCCACTGGGTGCTGGGGCACCCAGTAATGCCTGGCATGGTTGGGACCGGTGCTAGAAGATGGCAACATAGGAGGTGACGTCTGTGTAAAGCATGTTTCTTCCATGTCTGATTTCTTTCATGTTTAATATTTACTGGTAAGGGTCAATAAACCACCACTGGCAGACCCTCACAGACTCCATAATTCACACTTGTGAATTCACGGAGTTCCATAAACCATGGTTCTATGTCGCATAAAGTCACGCAGCTGCACAAAGTCACTCCAAAGCTGTACAAAGTCACGCCAACTCACTTTTGCCCAGCACTAACCACCAGTAAATATAAAAGTACAACATGGGGAAGTCTGGGAACTTTGATTTTATGCACAACCTCAGTGTGTGATGCCCAGAGAAACACCTCTTGGGCTTGCCATTGGGGTTTATGGGGCATCACACTTCAGGTGTGCATATAAGCCTCATTAACCACACTTCCCATGCATTATTCTATATATTATCACCTTGTTGTCCTGGTAAGCTCACAGGGCCAAGGCACATTGTCAGTAACCACCCAGAGCCACTACATGTGTGGCTGATACAGAGCACCATACCTCTCAACCACTCAGCATTAAAATTCATAGCACTGACCTTCAAAATTCAGAGCAAATGACAAGAATATGGAGCACGTTCTTATTTTAAAGAATAACATGTCAACAAATAGTGGGCCCCATAAATGTAGTGTTAAGGAATGTTTCTATCAAGTAAGTTCAATTATTTAATAGTTTGCATGTCCAGAAACAGCTCTAACATTATTGAGAACATCAGTAAACCTTTGTGGAGCAAGGATAAATTTCAGTGTAAAAATCATAGGACTATGCCAAATTCATAGCAGTTGAGAGGTATGCAGAGTACACTTAATATATACCATTAACAACAATACACAATTCACAATGTGCTACATAGTGCCACATTGCAAACCATTTCTGCTGCAGGTGCTGTTTCATCTCAGTTCTTATCACGGGATGGCTGGCTTCTAAGCAATATTACTGCATTGTATTCCACAGTTTGGCTGCCTGTGCATATGGAGTGGCCCAGGGTGGCCGACCGCCCATGCTGCCTCCTTATTGGCTGCATAAAGCCATTCCCTGTTGCTGCTGTGTCCATGCCCTCCATCTTGGTTTGCCCAGAGTTAAGACTACCTTTTCCGGTGTTGTGCAAAAGTCACACAAACATGCTTTGTGTGGCGTTAATGCACTGACTATAGCACACCTGTATTCATGTACATGCCCCTCTCCTTGCACATTGTATACATTATACCTTTGCCTGGCACTAATGCAGTTTGCCCACACTATTTGCCTTTTGAATACAGGGGACCCACTCAAACCCTGTGCAAACCTGGTGCAAATGGTTTGCACCCAGTGGAAAGTTTTGAATATCTGGCCCTATACATTTAGATAAAACAAGACATGGTAGTTAAAAAGTTATGGTTCTTTAAAAACACATAATCATTTATACAGAAATAGATCATATACAATAACAGCTATATGTTTATATGAGTATTGTTTTAGTTCTTACTTTTTATTTTCTGTATATTTACTAAGAAATGTTCAACTCTTTTTATAGTGATTTCATCTTCTGTCATTAACAATATATTGATTTGTGTATTTTATCGCATTCTTCTAAAAAGGTAGGATAGACCCCAACCATTTTTCCTAGCTCCAGCATACCACGGGCATTTTAATATAACAAGTTAGAGATTTTCTGTTTCCTGCCCTCCACAATATCAATTCAGATACACTGAGGGCCAGATATTCAAAACTTTGCCCCAAGGCTAAATTAACTGCCTGGTATGCTAAATGGCCCGGACCCAATAGCCCAGTATATTCAAAAAAGTAATAGCTTTGGTGCTAAACCAGCTGACTATAGCATGTTAAGAAAGCCGGGCAACTGGGCTGTGAGTGCAGTGCAAACATAGCCCGCGAATAAGACAGCTCTGAATATAACAACCAGGAAGTGCACACTACAACAGCAGCCAAGTTCACAGTGACATGAAGGAAGGTAGAGGTGGACTATGTGGTCAATCGTGTGCCAGCAAAGGCATGGACTCAGTAAAGCTGCAAGCAGCAGCGATGTGAAATTACATTGTGCAAAAATGTACAATATTTCTGGAACACTTGCGTGGGCGCTAACATATTTGCACAGGTGTAGCATGGAGCTAAGCCATTTGCCCAGTGCAATCATGTGTTTGTCCGTGGCTAAACTTTGCTATATTCAAAAGTGACATGCAAATGAGCCTACTTAGGTAGTCTCTGAGCAAACATCCAGATTAGCATCTCATTATGACCTGATTTGCATGCAGTTTGCCCAGCATTATTGCAGAGTCCCACAGCTCCACCTGTAGGTCAGTCTGGAAGTACAGGGCTGGCTGGGTCTACCCACAGCTCCACCTGTAGGTCAATCTGGGAATGCATGGTGGTAGCTGTAGGCTACGTTTATACAATACAGCATATGTTGTACCCCAGGGGACTACACAGCACAGGCACAGGTGGTGGTGGTGCTTCATGCAGTTGTCAAACTGTAGTTCATGCTATAGTGCACAGCAGGCACTACAGTAACAAGGGGCCAGTAGTGTGAGGGACACAGCAATGCCTATGGAGTGTAGGGCAGTAATGACCACTGCACTGTACACAGTGACAGGCCCAACTTGCAGGTGTTTACTGACAGTGAATATTACTGTTATGCTGTTGTATGACCCATATATGCTGCACCACTGGCAAGGAATGCTCACAGTGATATATACATGGTGGCTGTGTGTGCTGTGGTGTCTGTACAAATGTGCAGTATGTGGCTGGGGGGCACATGTCTGATAAGAACAAACACACTGCGGTGTTGCGGTGTTCCGAACACTGGCCAATGTGCACTGCATAATGTGTTCCAGCCTTGTGGCAGCACCCACTCTGTGGTGCAGCCTGGCCACCCTCTCCTCAACACCTCCATACCCACAGTGCTGCATGTGTGTGCTATCATCTGTTGGTGTCCACAGAAGGGTGGTCTGCAGGTTCCTGTTTTTCAATTGTTTAACCAGGAGTGGCACACTAAGCTGAAAGTTTGTTTACAGGTGTGACCTGGGGCACAAGAAAGTTAAGTGACTTGCTCGGTCACACAGTATGCAAGTGAGGTCTGTGGGATTCAAACCCAGGTCTCCAGATCTGCAGCTCAGAGCCTTAAACCACCATGCTATATTGCCTTATGACACCCTGCAGGTGTGTGCTATATGGCTGCACTGCCATGGTGTTCATTGAAAGTCGGGTCACCACATAGTGCCTGGCATGGCTGGGACTGGTGGCAGATGATGGCATCATAGTGATGCCATCAGTGAGCAGCATGTTTCCTGTATGTCTGGCTTATTTCTATGTATCATACTCATTGATTAGGATTGCGTGAAGCCATGCAAAAGTCATGTAAAAGCTGCCAAGAAGCCACAAAATCACACAAAGCTGGTTTGCCCAGAGCTAAGATTACCTTTTACTGGGTGGTAATTTGCATCACACAAAGTGTTGCACTAACATCATGCAAAATCACTTTCCTCAGCACTAGTCACTGAATATAGCATTGTACTGACACATCCTCTCAGTTTGCCCTTGCATACATTATAATTTTGCCTGAAGCGCTAATGCAGTTTGGCGGTACTATTTGACGTTTAATATAGTAAGTAGTCGGCGCTAAACCTTGCACAAACGGTTTGCACCCAGCGCAAAGTTTTGAATATCTGGCCCCTGAGTCTTTTGTTTTATTAAACCTGGCAGTAAGCACATCTGAATTTTGAAATTCTATTCTAAACTTTGTATAGGTTTTCTCTGATTTGGATCTTCTAAAACATCAAGATAATACTTGTATTTATTTACCAATATGTTATGACTGTACCATATTGAGAATCTTGAATTCTTATTTTTCCATATCTTCACTCTTGTATTTTTAATCAGTAGTTTCTTTATAAATTTTTGATATTGTGCAGATATTATAACATTATTGTATGTTAAGTCCAATAATGATTCTAATCCTACTGACATTAAGATCTTTTAACTTTGAGTAACCATGGGGACTGCCAAAATGTATTCATTTGCCAAAACTTTTTTCTTTAAACACTTTCTGGCCATTCTATTTTCCTGTAAGCCATTTACTCATACCAAAATGTATAACCCTTGTTTCCAACAATGCTAACAGATTAGCAGACCCTGTTTCTGCTCTTACATAAGCAGCTGGAGTTGAAGTTGGAAAACTGAGGTAAATCTCAATAGTCATATTACTGTTTTGTCTAACAATGTTATTTATGATCCCATAGTTTAGCACCATATAATATTTGTGAATTGTATTTTGCTTCAATCACAGCAAGAAGGGACCTAATACAGAATCCACCCAACCTTGTGTTAAATCTCCTAAGTGACAGGGATGTATTCATAACCTTTTTCTGAAGTGAAGTACAATGAGACTTCCAATGAAGATTTTAGAGCACACTAGTCCCAGATATGTATAATCATTTATAATCTTTAGTGGTTGTGATTTTATAACCCATTTCCTTGAATATTTTCTGTTATGAAATAACATAACATTTGACTTCATCATGTTTATCTTTAAGCTCATTTTATCAGCAAATACATCCAATATATCCAATTTTCCCTGCAAACCCTTAGCAGTTAGAGAAAGTAATATTCTGAACTTATCTTTGTTGAGTCAGTTTGTGAACATTGCAGTTTTCTTAATAATGGATTAATATATATTGAAAATATTGTGGGGTTAAAATGCACTCCTGCCTTACTCCAGCTTAGTTACAAACTGAGTAGACAGGTTCCTGTTAAGTCTAGTCTTACTTGTGCACAAGTATTGGAATACAATAACCTAACTGAATTTATAATGACAGAGTCTGTTCCATAGTTATGCATCAGGTCCCAAAGTTTACTTCTGTCAATATTGCCAAATGCAGCTGAGAAATCAATATATGCTGCAAATAAATGTTGATGTCTTAATTTCACATATTTTCACATAGATGGTGCAACATAAAACAAACCGACTCTAAACAGATGCTGGGGAAATGGTAAAACTTTATTTTTCGACAGTCATAATTCAGATGACATCCCAGAAAGGGTACATGATATTGGGCAAAGGGAAAAGGGTAAACTGAAGAGGAAAATGGACAAAAGCCAGGGGAAAACAAGGCAGAAAACATAAAGAAATCTCGTGTTGATAGTAGAAATAAAGGAGTAACAACTAAAATGAACCTAAAAGAGTGACAGATGCTAGGGAAAGAACATAGAAAATAAAAAGAAACACTGATATGTATGGAATCCTTAAAAGGGTCCCAAAATGACAAGGAAAAGCAAGGCCAGAAAGTGGATGATGAAAGTAATAAAACTTAGAAAAAGATGGCCAATGAACCAAGATTACGTAGCATTGAAAATAAGATAGTATGGGAACATGAGCAGTGGAATAAAATAAAAAGGATGAGTGGGGAAAAGAGGGCTGTTTTAAATTATATGGTTTAAAGAAACTTGATAATGAATCAAATGACTCCTTGAAAGACCTGATAATCAAAATTTTAACGTGGTTCTAGATTTACACATAGAAGAAAGTGATATTTTGGAAGTAACAAGACCATCCAATTCTGGCTTTGCTAGCTTTGTATTGATAAAAGTTGCTCTAAAGTGTGGTACATTACATATGGAGAAATGGTTATCTAATGGAGAAACTAAAATTATACATAGAAACTCCAGATGAGTTAAGTCAACCTGTATTAAGAGATAATGAGTACTTTGGCAAATAACAGTAACCTTATAAATTTTTGGATATTCTAGATTGTATAATGAGACACCTAGAAGACTGCTGTGGTCCATTTGTAATCTTTTCTCTAATGTGCTGAAGATAAGATTGGAAAGAATGGGAATTATGGAAATATACTGACATGACAGTTTAAGAGGAGATGAGGTTGATATACTGTGCAAGAACAAATTAGTGGCTAAGAGGATTCTGGAGTGTTATGAAAAGCTAGCTCGAATGGGTATTTATGTAGTCAATTTAAATATGATAACTGAAGAGGTCCCTAAATTAAGTGAAGCTATGAAGGTTTTGGAGACTGGAATAAAATGTCAAGGGAAAACAGTAGAGTCATATGTAATCAATGAATCCATCCATACAGCTAACAGATTCCAGGTCCTTGAAGGTTCAAACTGACTCTTACAAACAGCAGAAGAGACTGAGGGAGTGTGAATGAATCTGTTTCTCACTGAGAAGAGAAGATAGTTAAAAAAATATAGAGACATAGAAAATAAATGATGGGAATTGTGCGTGTTATGAGAATTTAATGCACATCTGAGGTGGGGATGCTACATAAACCCGAGGTGAAGCCCAAGGAGTTTAATTAAAGCATCCCACAATTGGTGAAGTTCTCATTAAATCTGGGTATGCCATGCACTTCCCCATCTTTATTTTTATAATATACTGAGCAGCGATTTTTCACACCAACGCACACACTGGGTTTGACTCACTCTTTCTGCTGCCTTCTCCCTTTTCTTTTCTTTTTAATTTTGGTGCTGATGCTCTTTTTAAAAATTACTTACAGTTTTTCACCACTGAGATCATGTCTAGGATGCTCCTGGGTATGTTCCAATGCCAAAATGGTCAGGCGGCAAGATCAACCAGATATTTAGCAGGGTACAAGGTTGGATCAACCAGATACATTTTAAAAACTAAAGAAGGGATGATCATGTCTTCTTTTTGGTGGTTTCTTGGGAAGTGACAGACAGAGGCGCCATGTTTCAAAGACTGTTCAGCCCACCCATCCATTCCTTAAGCCAATGCAGGAGTGGCATCATTTGAGTGGCATGGCATGTGAATGTCATAACAACCAGTCCGGTTGTTACGGGAAATATCAACTGCTAGTCTATAGGAAAAATTGCTGACCGGTTGTTATAGATGGATACAATAATTTTAACATGGAATATAGCTGGTTATAAAACAAAATAGCAAAACCCAGATTGTGTAAAATTTATAAAGGCATGTACAGTTATATGCATGCAGGAAACTTGGCATGATGCCTCAAATAACATCAATATCAATGGATATGTAACATTCTACTGCCTAGTAACAAACTGTCTAAACAGGAAGAAGAGCTGAAGGAATAACACATGTCAAGACTGGGGTCTTTCAAAAGTAGAGGAATTAATCAAGAATGATTACTGTATGGTAATCAGACTTGACACTCATATAATCCAGATAGTAATGATCACATGTTACTTTACACCAGCCAGATCACACTTCTATGAAGGACGTGTTTGGAATTGGTTAGATAAAATTATTTTTGATGTATCATTGGAATACCCAGAAGACTTATTATTTCAATGCCAGAGTTGAGAACTTTGACGGAATATTAGATAATACAATTATGAAATGGATCTACTCAGATGCTGACTGAAAAAACGAAACACTAAGGATGAAAAAGTTAATGTAAATGGAAAAATATTTAAAAACAATGGTATCTCAAGTATATGTTTAATGGGAGATTAATGAGAGATTTAGATGGACTTACCATCTTTATGTCCAACAAGGGTGCAACAGTGTTAGACTTAATGTGCTGGAGAAGCCCTTTGCATTTTGGAAAGTATGTCTGTTCCAATAAGAACTGATAGCGACCATTTACCTGTAATGTTTCACACTACAGGAATAGTGAGTCCATCAGAAGTAGTAAAACTGAAACAAAAATAGATCAGATTTAGATTAGATATAAAAAAGATTACTATGGTTAGATAGAATAGAACTTTATATTAGGGATCAGCTAGACGATTTTTGGAAAATATCACAACAATAGTGAATAATTTGGATTCCATTTCATTCTATCATTCTTTGAGTAGGTTCTTTAATCAAATACAACCAAAACTATATAAGGAGGATCTTTTAACACTATGAATAAGAAAATAGGTTGGTTTGATAATGAATGTAAAATTATGAAAAGACAACTTATGAACATAATTAGAATGTGCTGACAAAGATACTCCTCTGTAGTAAAGGGTACACCTAAAGGACCTAAGAAAAGAATATAGACATTTACTATAAAGGAAAAAAAGAATATTATGCAGCACAATGGGAAAGAATGATAGATACTACAGAGACAAGGGATAGTAAAAAATTCTGGTCCTTTGTGGCAACAGGGTGTAAAGAATTGATGGATACAATAGAAAACTATGTTTTCCGGAGGAGTGGGTTAATTATTTTTCTAAAGCTATGTTGCACGAACATGGAAAAAGATCTTGGCTAAACTTAGATAAAAGTATGGTCAAGTTGAACTTTCAACCAATTACAACAAGGAAAGTTAAAGAAGCTATAGGAAAATTAAAACTAAATAAGGTGCCAGGTCCAGATATGATGCCAGGGAATGATTTAAGAAAGATCAACAGTGAGCAGATATATTGTCCTCTTTCTTCAATAAGTGTATTTTTGAACATGATAAACCTGAATCAGAGGAGGTACTATCTTTGTGCCGATTTATAAAAGGAACTAGACAGGATCCAAAATTATAGAGCTATCGGTCTGCTGGATATAATTGGAAAGATTTTGCATGAGTTCTTTTAGTTCAGCTCTTTAGTGATATCAATAGGTAGGGGATAATCCCCACTTCAGGCAGGTTTCCATCAGATGTTCTCAGCAATGGACAATTGTTTTATTTTGCACCAACTATGCAAAAATTTGTGAAATAAAGATTCACAAAGGGTGACAGAGCAGGAGAGGGTCTGATGGGTGTGCAGGGCAACACTGCTCCTCTTGCCCCAGTCCTGGTGGAAGAGGCTGAATTCAGGAAGCATGAGGAGAGTCAAGAACATTGGAAGACAACCAGGTTCAGTAATACACCAATATGTTGGGTGAGTACTGAGATACCCAGACCTGTAGGGCATCATATTTGGGAGGAGACTCCTAGCATTCAGATGGAAGCAACACAAACCCTTAGGTACAAGCAGAGGGGTATGGGAAGTAGGGGACCAGGGTTGAGTGCAACATCCTGCAAGGAGCAGGAGCAGGAGGACATAGGGTAAGAGTGGAGTGGCCTTTGCCACTTGGGTTACAGGAAGAGGTAGGAGGGAGAGTGGGGTGGTGAGAGGAGAGTGCGATGGAGTACTTGAGATTGAATAAGGGGAAATAGAAGGCCAGGGTAGACAAGAGACATCTAGGAGAAGGAGAGAGAAGGGGAAGGGAGGGGCAGAGGAGAAGGGAAGAGGAGATGGAATGAGAGGGCATGATTGGGAGGAGGTAGGGAAGGTGATAAGGGGACAGGGAAAAGGTAGTAAGGAGAGGAGGCTAACGATATATAATGGATGTATATAATGGATGTGTAGAATGGATGTAAATATGAAATTAACTGATTTTGGAGAATTGTAATAAAGTGGGTAGAATTATGTATTATTAATAAACTAAGGCCATCTGAGCAACAAACAAGGTTGTGTGGGAGGATTAATTGGGGAAGGGGATCTCCTGAGAAGTGTGTTTAGTGTTTGCAGTAAAAGAAATTGATTTAAGTTATTTTTAAATAAGAAATCACTAAGTAGAAAAAAGTGAATTGCAGTCTTGTTTTTACTTCCAAAGTAAACTTGTTTAGCATCAATACAGTAGTAAATATTTTTAATATCTTAGCAGTCCGAGCCAACAATCATAAACATTGTTTTTCAACATCATTTAGTAGATGCAGTTGCAGTGTAAATGTTTTTAAATTTAGAAGTAAATTTGTTAACATTAGCACAGTGATACATACATTGATTTATATTACTCATGTTAAACATGTTACCAGGAAAAGCTTGCTAAGCTGGCAATGCTTATTTTCAGATGCATTCTGGGGGCGGGGGTTGGGTGGGTTATATTCCATGTCAAAATATACTGTACATATACAATCTACTGTATACAGACAGTTGGAAACATTAAACTTCTCTATGAAAGCAAAGAGCAGCAGTACATGTACACATCACAATAGAGTCTTAAACACTATTTTTTTTCTTCACAACACTTAGGTAATCTGGTTTTAATTTAATACAGTAGTAAACACATTGGTGTATATTTAAAACTGTGACGGCACTTCTGTCCATATTTTCATGAATGTTATTCTATCCTATAAGAACTTCTTGTGTGCATTTAAAGCACTTACCACCCCCACATATCTATCTGCTGTCACTGCTGTACTCTCTATTGTAATGTATTTACTGCCCTCTTCTACAGAAACAGTATACTGTCCTTATAACCCTGTTTTATATGTACTACACTGTTCTGCTGTATTCATTAATGTAATGTACCTCCTGTATTAGATATACCACACTGTTCTGCTGTATTCACTAATGCAATGTACCTCCTGCCCTCTTCCACAAAACTGTAAAACTGTATACTGCCTTTGTAATCCTGTACAATATGTCTGACACTGTATTACCTGACTGTATGTGCAAAATTACATGTAACTAACTCCGTTGCCTCTGAAAAAGGACCTTGGGGCCCAGTAGGCTTACTCGGTTAACAAAATTTAATAAATAAATAAATAATAAATAATTGCTGCTTCCATGCAGAAGCATCCAGATGTTTGTATCCTAGTAATAGAAATCTGGATGCATTTCTGGCATTCCATGATTTGGCAATTTCTGCCTTAGCTGAAGGACTCGCTTCCATTTTTCCAATCCAAGTGTGGAATTCCATCTTGAAAGTTAGACCAACCTTTGTGGTCTAACTTTCCAGAAAAATTTGCACTGTGTCAAAAATCACAGATGCAGGGTGCAGAAAATCCTGCCCGTTGTTTGTTTCAAAAGTGAACCTTTGACTTCTTTGTGGATTAATTCATTGAAACATCAACAATGTCAGCAGAAAAAGACTATCACTCTATCCAGCTTACCCTGTTATCTCTATGCTACCCTGGGACCTAGTGTCTAAACGGGTTCATGCCTTCACCCTCACCATGCCTTACTGCTACCCATTTTAGTAACTATTTATCCTTTTGGCTTTGTCCCAGCCATCCTTGAAACCATTTATGGTTTTGCACCCAACATATCAGCCAATAGGCTTTTCCGTGGCTCAGCCACCATCTCTGTAAGTAAAACTTTCTCAGATTCCTCCTGAAACTCCCTGTCATCTTCCACTCATACCCCGTATTTTGACTCGCTACTCCTGCTGAAAAGTTCCTCATGGTTTACCTTATTCATTCCTGTTAGGGACTTGATTGACTCTGTCGTGTCTCGCTGCTCCCGTCTAGCCTCTTCAGAGTACATATGCAATGCCATTAAGCCATTCCTCATAGGATCTTCCCTGTTGACCCAGAATAATTTTGGTTACTTATCTTATGCTGCATCTTCTCCAGCCTGTCTTTGTGTGTCCTTAGGTGGGAACTCCAGAATTGTACACAATGGCCCTATGCATTAGGGAGCAGATTGTATACATGCCATGGATCTGCAGTGCATAGACAACCCTAAGATGGAGTGCTACACACCGATGATCCCATGGACTCCTGGCAGCATTCATAGGCCAGGATGAGTGCCACTTCACAGTTGATCCCCAAGAAGTGTGTGAAGCTATGTGCATGGACAACCTGGGGCAGTGGCCAGGGGTGTGCCCACACTCATGCCATTCACTGTAGTGTAGAGTAATGGGTGAGGCATGCAAGATATGACAGCAGGCTCCATGCTGTAGCTTCTGTGACCCCTCATGAATGACACTCACTGGGTGTTGTGAGACTGGAAATCCCACTTGCCATGCCGCCCCACCCTCCTGTCAGGAAGGGAGGGCTGGAGGTAGCAAATCAGGCACTCACTGGCTCATTTTGAAATTATTGGATGCGTGCCATCCACATTCCCTGCTCTACTCGCACCAGGGTATCCACTTTTGGACCAGCTCAGGCATTTGACTGGATGCCCATCTATATCCTCTGATCATAGAAACATAGAAACATAGACACTGATGGCAGATAAGGACCTCTTAGCCCACCCAGTCTGCCCATTCCTCACCGTTTGGATAAGTTGCTGATTCTAGTTAACCAACAGCCTACTTACTCTTACTCTTCACTAAAATTACCTTATAGCTGTCCCATGGAATCTTGAGTTTCCCCACTGTTTTGACCCACAACCTCCTCAGAAAAGTGGTTCCATGTGTTCACCACCCTCTCCATGAAAAATACTTTCTGACATTGCCCTAGGCTGTCCCCCATCTATCTTCAAACTGTGCCCCTGTTCTTGCATCTCTCTTTCTCAAAGATGCTCCCATCTTGGACTTTGTTGATTCCCTGAGGTACTTGAAAGTTTCTATCATGTGCCCCACCTCCCTCTTTTCCTCAAGGGTGTACATATTAAGCTCTTTAAGTCTCTCCTCATATGGCTTCTGGTGTAGACCATGCACCATTTAGTTGCCCTCCTCTGGACCACCTCCATCCTGACTATGTCCTTGCAGAGATGGAGTCTCCAGAGCTTCATGCAGTACTCAAATGGGGTCTCACCCACTGTCTGTACAGAGGGATGACAACTTCCTGTTTTCTACTGATGATGCCTCTCCCTATGCATCCCAGTATCCCTCTAGCCCTCCTTACTGCCTTCCCACTTGCCTGCCTACCATAAGGTCATCTGATATGACTACCCGGGGTACCTTTCAATTTTTGTTGTTGTTAGTACCTGCCCCCCATTGTGTACTCTTCCTCTTGGTTTTTGTTTCCCAGGTGCATTACTTTGCACTTTTTAGCATTGAATCTAAACTGCCATATTTTGACCATTCCTCCAACCTTGCCAAATCCCTTTTCATCCTTTCCATCATCCCCCGTGTATCAACCCTGTTGCAGAGTTTGTGTCATCTGCAAAGGGCATACTTTTCTTCCAGCCCTCTGCAATGTCTTCTATAAAGACATTAAAGAGACCAGTCCCAATGCTGAACCCTGCAGTACCCCACCAGTACCACCCTTTCTTCAGAGTGTACTCCATTTACTATTACACCTCTGTGTCCAGTTGGTCAGTCAATTTGTTACCCAGGCTATCACCCTGGGACCCACTGCAGGGTGGCTAACTTGTTTATTAATCTTTTGTGTGGGACTGTGTCAAATGACTTGTAAGACTAGGTAGGCCATATCTACAGCCCCTCCCTGGTCTACTACTTTGGTTACCCAGTGAAAGAACTCTATCCACCTCCACGACCAATGAGCTGGAGGAGGGGCAGCAGACAGGAATCCTGCGGTGGTGTGCATTTGTCCATGCCAAGCCACACAAGTCTGTCTGTAGATGTGTGCAGCTGCATGGGCCTGTGCCTTTCGCAATACCTAATACTGTATAGTACAGAGCCAACAATATTTCGAATGTAGCGCACCAGTGTGTTATAAAGAGATAGTATTATCTCTTCCCATCTGGAATCAAAACCCTTCCAATACATTCCAACATTCGGTCACCTTGCTGTAGGTCTTCTTGCATTGGCAGGGTTGTTTTAGGGAGCACTTATGATAACTCCAAGGTACCATTCCTGGAAGTAGTGTACAGCTTAACCCCTCCCATCCAATATTCTGCCCAGGGTTCTTGTTCCTATATGTATCACCTTGCAATTATTTTATTCATTTACTTATTTGATTTGGGTTCTGGGTATGTACACATGGCCAAATGTCCTTTTGCAGATTTGAGCAAGAACATAAAAGTAAGATGCATGTACAAAAACTTTAGCAATACAATAATTACAAAATATGTCAAAACATTAACATGTAAAACATTTACAGCCAGTACTACTGTGCAGATATTGCTTTAGGTGTACTTCAAACAGACCCAGGATTTGTGACTGTCTAATGCCAGAGGCAATTGCATTCCAAACCTTAGGAAGAATATGAGAAAGATTTTTGACCCATACTTGTCCTGCACCTTTTGGCATTGAATTTTAATTTCCACACCTTCAACCACCTCTCTAACCATTGGAGGTCCCTCTGCAAATTTATTACCCTCCTCATTACTTTCTACCCTACCACAGAGCTAAGTGTCATCTGCAGAGACACATCTTGTCTTGTATCCTCTCTTTGGGTACTGATGGATACACTGAAAAGACTGGTCCCAGGATGGACCACTGCAGTACCTAGTCATATCCTCCCCTTCCTGATTTGACCTCATTTACCACCACCCTTTGCTGTCTCCTCCCAAACAACTACTCACCCATGTAACTAGGTCCTTCGCTGCACCCAGGTCCTCTAACAACTTTAGCAACCTTCTATGTGGCACAAAATCAAATGCCTTGCTAAAGTGGAAGTAGAGTAAATCTAGTAATTGTCCTTTATCATCTGCTCTAGTTAACCTAGTCAACAAATACTATCAGATTAGACTGACAAGACCTCCCTGACATGAACCCAAGCTGCCTACTATCCTGGAGCCCATTTCTCTCCAGATAGTACACTAGATCCTTCTTGACTAGTGTCTTCATCAGTTTCTCACAATCAAAGTAAGACAGATGGACCTATAGTTACCTGGTTGTTCTTTGTCCCTCCTTTGTGCAGTTGAATCATAAAGAAACAAAAAGCAGGACAGCCAAGACTAGTGACGGGTGCTCAAACAGGAGGTGCAAACCTCAAAAGAATCAAGCAGTTCAAAAATAAGCACACCAGAGAACAGTCGAGCAATGCAAATACTATTTATTTAACATCAGGAAATGTCCAGGACCCCTGCTTCTGCACTAAGCCTTCAAAGGGGTATGACTGATTTCACAGACATCTCTATATATATACTCTTAGCGATGATATCATAAATAAGAGACTATTAATTCAAGGTTCACATACATCTTACTTAATAAAAAAATGCAGAGTAATATATAAATTCTCTATATAACTTAATTACAGTTTCTTAATACAAAACTTGATACTACAATATATTATTTCATGGTGAAATCTTTGAAAAAATAAAAAATACAAAAATACATAAAATATACAAAAATCATTTATCAGCATATTCACAAACTAATTATAAGGCCAACTAAGTGGTGCAGCCACCAGTTCCATGTATCCCATTATTTACTGATTATATTTCTAGCAAAATCAGTATGTGCTAATTTGGCACTTGTTATATGGATACATAACTGCAACACTAAAGGCAGCAAAGGCATTGCAATAGGTAGCTAAGTCATTTAAACAAATATAAACACTCCAAATATTCATAGAAAACTTCAAAGCAGTACTAACTACCAATAAGGGATAGGATGACACTGAAAATATTAGATGGTGCTTATAAAAGGAAGGAAGTGACTTAATGAAATGGGACAACACGGTGAATTGTGGAAAATGAAATGACAGAAATGAATATGGTGGACAGGAACGTGATGTCATTTCGGTGATCACCCTATATCTACTTCTTGCCTTAGAATGGGAGAAGAGAATTCCTTTCGTGGGGATCCACTGGTATAACATCTCCAAAGTTCCTAAAACAGAGGAATAAAATGAGACAATGAATTAATAAATTCTTCTAACAGAAAATACTATTTATTTTTTACCATCTTTCAAAATGGTTTAGGTCCCACTGATCATTGAGACCATCTGGTTTCACTGTTTTAGGTTTATAAATCCATTTGATTTCCTTTTAAGCAATTCATTTATCCTGTCACCTCAAATCTAAGTCGAGCTTGCCACTCCAGCCCCATAAATTTTATACCTTTGGGTCAGATCTGTGTACCAATGAGAAACATTCTCCAACTGGAGTGTCTCTTCTAACATTCACTATATTCCTCACATGTTCCTGTACCCTAGTCTTTAGGGCCCTCGTGGTGCGTACTATGTACATCAGCTCACATTCACACCATAATACATAGACTACAAATGTGGTGTCACAACTCATAAAATCCTTAATATCATGCTCATAACCTGTGTGTGGATGTATAAATTTTGATCCACCTTGTAGTAACTACATATGTTGCTCCTTTGGCATTTAAAATTCCCTTTGGTTTCATGCCTAACTATATACTCCTTGCTGGCTGTGACAATCTGCTATGTAGCAATTTGTCTTTAAATTCTTCCCGCTAGAAAGTTATTCTTGGTTTAACACCCACAGCCTTCCCTAAACATGTGTCTGTATGTAATAAATTCCAATTCCTGTATATAATGTTACCGATTTGTCCTGACCAGTAATTGTATTCAGTGACAATGGTCACAGGAGAGTTGTCATGGGGGCTTCTCTGTCTGTCTCAATAATTCCTCTCCCTTTCTAGCGAGGGCCTTACCCATAGCCAGTGTCAGTGAATCTTCCTGATACCCTGTCAAGGAATCTTTGTCTTAGGTCCTCTGCTTGTATGAGGAAATTTGCCTCCTCTGAGCAGTTTCTTCTTAAGCATGGGAACTGTCCGTATGGGACTGACTCCTTCAGATTTTTGGATGGGCACTGTTGGCTCAAAGTAGGCTATTGGTGCCAATAGGTTTTGTATGACATTTAGTTATTATACTACCATTTAATTTGGGTGGGTTTTGTATTTCCAAATTCAGAAATTCTATACTATTCGGGTCAGACCTGTGGACAAAATGCATGTTGATCTCATTTGTATTAAGCCATTCCACAACTCTTCTAACTCCGTGGTGTCACCATCCCACACACACAAAATGTCATCAGTAAAACTGGTCCAGAAGACAATTTTGTCTAAAAGGGCTCAGGTTCTGAAAAACTGTTAGTTCTTCCCATTTCCCTAAAAATAAATTTGCATAGGTTGGCCATAGTGGCCCCATGGCAGTGCCACAGACTTGAAGGTAATTCTCACCCAAAAACTCAAAGTGATTGCGGGTGAGAATAAAATGATAGCTGTCAAAGAAAATCCATCTGTATGTCATCATTATTAATCTCTTTCTCTAGCTAGAACTGACAAGCACTAATCCCTTGTGTGTGTCTGATGAGGGTGTATAATGACTCAGCATTAATTGTTACTCATGACATTGTTTCCTTCCATTCAAGATTCTCTAATTTAGAGATAACATGTGTGGTGTCTTTGGTGTATGATTTTAATTTTCTAACTTCCTGTTGTGGGAAAAAATCAACAAATTGACCTAACTTCTCAGTTACTGACCCAATCGAGGAAATGATCAGTCTTCCAGGAGGATCCTCATGTTTTCATGTACTTTTGGCAGAATGTAATAACATGGAACTATCGGGTTTTCACACCACAAATATTTCAATTCTCTATCACTAATTTCCCCATGTGGAAACAGCCCCTGCAGCAATTGATTCAGTTCTACTCTAAACTGATTCATCGGATTTTTTGTAATTTTTTATAATTCAAAGTATCATTAAGCATTTCAGCATAAAAAGCTCTCTGTCCAAGATCACAATATTCCTTCCCTTATCTGCAGGTTTAATTATAATATTAGTGTCAGATTCTAATTCTTTCAAAGCTGCTGTCTCGCCCTTTGTGAGATTTCTGTTCCTTGGTTGACCTGCCCTCTGTAATATTTCATTCACTTCTATCAACACCACATTTTCAAAGGTTATAATAGCAGGATTAAATACATTGGGTGAAAATTTGGAGACAGGGGAGAAGAACATTTTTCTGTGTTGTTTAATATCAAATTACTTACACTGGGGGACTAGAACCAGGGACATCGTGTTACCATGTTCGATCTCATTTATAATGAAATCAATATCTTCCTCAAATCCCAATGTTCCACTCTCCAGTTCTGGAGGATCATTCACAGACTCCCAATTTTGTAGTTCTTCTCAGTTTTCTGTAAGGCCCATTGTGTCCTGAAGATGATCCGCTACAATTTTTACAAAAAATGCTTTAAGCTTGATTTTTGAAATAAGCTTATACAGATCCACTTGCTCGCAGAGTGATTTAGTGAGGTGTGTACAAAGGACAGTCTGAGTTTCAACACGTTAATATCTCTTTCAGACAGTATTTTCTTTAAAATGTTGATTACTTGGAGCTCTTGCCTCCACCCTGCCTCTCCCTCGTCCTCTGGTCTTGCATTTTTCTTTTGAAATGTTTGCCTCCTCTTGTCCCCTTCTGGTTCTTCTGTGTCTTCCTCTGCTCCTCTTCCTTTGTCTGAAAAAGGACTTCTATCTCTGCTTCTGCTGCTCCCACCGTCTTTATCTTCAAAGCAAACTCTAGATCTGCTCCTACTTCTACTCTGATTGCCTCATCTTCTTTCCCCACCAGTATTTTATTGTTCTAAAATCCTCTTCCTCTCTCAATAATTGCGTCTGTTTCTTAGCCACAAGCTCAGTTGCATACTTTTCAGTTTTCCTTCATACAGGTATTGAGCTCCTTATATGCTGCTGTGTCTTTAAGTGCCAATGCTTCACTTTTAGCTACATCTATTTCTTTACTCAGTTCTTCATGTTTTTAATGTCTGATTTAATCACTAATTCAAAAATGTTTTAGAGCATAGTAAAGCTGCAGCAATCCATTCTTCTTTAAATGCAAAGATTTCAAAGCAAGAAGAGAATACAATAATAACTGTAAAGTCCATGAGGCTTGTCCCTTTGCAAGATACTGTTCTAAGTAATTATGTTGTATGTTACATCCAGTTCTTTTTTTAAAAAGCCTTTCTAGTTTAGCAAATACAGTTTTTATATCACCTGGTATGTACCCAGCTCCTTTGTTGATTTTAATTGTTCAAATGCCTTGTTCTGTTTTCAAAGCCAAGACCCTGTCTGCTCCCAGTTGAATTCTGACTCAGTGTTCTCCCAGATGTTACCTGCATGCATGGTTTATATCATGGCAGCAGCATACGGAAAACTGCAAGGTTTAAATGGCTTCAATTTTCCAGAGCAGTAAAACAGAGTAACAAGAGATTGCTTCTTTGGAATTGAACCAGGGGACTGTATATATTGAATTTCATACGATTTGGAACTTTACATTTCCTGAAGGAAAGCCACGATATAAACCATGTATGTGGGTAACACAGGGAGAATGCCTAGTTGAATTCAACTGGGAGCAGACAGAGTCTTGGGCTTCAAACGGAACATGGCATTTGAAAGATTAAAATCAATGAAGGAGCTGGGTACATACCAAATGCTATAAAACTGTATTTGCCAAACTAGAAAAGAACTGGATGTAGTATACAAATATACTATTTTAGAACAGTATCTTACAAGGGACAAGCTTGCTATGTGGGCTTAGAGTTACTGTTTTACTAATATGATAATAATATACTGAGCAGTAATTTTCACACACACACACACACACACACACACACACACACACTGGCTTTGACTCACTCTTTCTGCTGCCTTCTCCTTTTCTTTTCTTTTTTAATTTTGGCACCTGATGATCTTTTTAAAAAAATTACTTACAGTTTGTCACTGCTGAGATCGCATCTAGGACGCTCCTTGGGCATGCTCCAGTGCCAAAATCGTCGGGCGACAGGATCAACCAGATATTTAGCGGGTGCAAGGTTGGCTCAACTAGATACATTTAAAACTAAAGAAGGATGATCATGTCTTCTTTTTGTGGAAGCTTCTCAGGAAGTGACAGACAGAGCACCATGTTTCAAAGACTTTTCAGCCTGCCCACATCTATTCCTTAGCCAGTGCAGGAGCGATATCATTTGAGTGGCATGGTGTGTGAATGTCATAACAACCCTTTTAGACATTTTGTTACTAGGGCAGTGGAATGTTACATATCCATTGATATTGATGTTATTTGAGGCATCATGCCAGGTTTCCTGCGTGTATATAACTGTACACTCCTTTATAAATTTTACACAATCTGGGTTTTGCAATTTTGTTTTATAAACAGCTATATTCCATGTTAAAATCATTGTATCGATCTATAATAACAGGTCAGCAATTTTTCCTTTAGACTAGACCAGTTGATATTTCCCATAACAACCGGCTGGTTGTTATGACATTTACGCCATGCCACTCAAATGATGCCGCTCCTGCATTGGCTTAAGGAATGGATGTGGGCTGGCTGAACAGACTTTGAAACATGGTGCTCTGTCTGTCACTTCCCGAGAAACTGTCACAAAAGAAGACATGATCATCCCTTCTTTAGTTTTTATAATGTATGTGGTTGATCTAACCTTGTAACCCGCTAAATATCTGGTTGATCCTGTAGTCCTACCATTTTGGCACTGGAGTGTGCCCTAGGAGTGTTCTAGACGACGATCTCAGTGGTGTCAAATTGTAAGTAATTTTTTAAAAAGAGCATCAGGTGCTAAAATTAAAGAAAGAAAAGAAAAGAGAGAACGCAGCAGAAAGAGAGAGTCAAAGCCAGTGTGTATGTGTGTGTGTGCATATGTGTGTGTATGTGTGAACACTAAAGACAGCTAGAGTGTGTGTGTGTGTGTGTGTGTGTGTATAAGAAAAATTATACTTAGTATATTATTATTATATTAAGTAAAATAGTAACTCTAAGCCCACATAGGGATTGTTCCTTGGCAAGATACTGTTCTAAAGGTAATTATGTTGTATGTTACATCCAGTTCTTTTTAGTTTGGCAAGTACAGTTTTTATATCACCTGGTATGTACCCAGCTCCTACATTGATTTTAATCTTCAAACGCCTTCCTCCATTTGAAGCCCAAGACTCTGTCTGCTCCCAGTTGAATTCCGATTCGGCATTCTCCCCATGTTACCCACATGCATGGTTTATATCATGGCTTTCCTTCGGAGAAATGTAACATTCCAAATCATACAAAATTCAAGATATACAGTCCCTGGTTCAATTCAAGATGCAATCTCTTGTTACTCCATTTTACTGCTCTGGAAAATTGAAGCCATTTAAACTTGTGGCCTTCGTATGTTGCTGCTATGATATAAACTGTGCATGCAGGTAACACAGAAGAGAACGCTGAGCTGAATTCAACTGGGAGCAGACAGAGAGTCTTGAGCTTGAAATAGAGCAAGGCATTTGAAAGATTAAAAAGCAATGAAGGAGCTGAGTACGTACAGGTGATATAAAACTGTATTTGCCAAACTAGAAGGGCTTTTGAAAAGAACTGGATGTAACATACAACATAATTACCTTAGAACAGTATGTTGCCAAGGGACAAGCCCCATGTGGGCTTAGGGTTATTATTTTACCCTCTTCTGACTTTGAAATCTTTGTATTTGAAGAAGAATGGATTGCTGCAGCTTTACTACGTTCTAAAACATTTATTGAATTAGTGATTAAGTCAGACATTAAAAACACGAAGAACTGAGTAAAGAAATAGGTGTAGCTAAAAGTGAAGCATTAGCACTTAAAGACACAGTAGCTTGTAAAGAGCTCGATACCTGTATGAAGGAAAAACTGAAAAGTATGCAACTGAGCTTGTGATAGAAACTGAAGAAATTATTGAGAGATCAAGAGGATTTTGACATGATAGAATACTTGTGTGGAAAGAAGAGGAGGCAATCAGAGTAGAAGTAGGAGCAGATCTAGAGATCGCTTTGAAGATAAAGATGGTGGGAGCAGCAGAAGCAGAGAGAGAAGTCCTTTTTAGACAAAGGAAGAGGAGCAGAGGAAGACACAGGAGAACCAGAAGGGGAACAAGAGGAGACAAACGCTCACAAGAAAGAATCAAGACCAGAGGATGAGGGAGAGGCAGGGGTGGAGGCAAGAGCTCAAGTAATCAACATTTCAAAGAAAATACTGCCCAAAATAGATATTAAAGTGTTGAAACTCAGACTCTCCTTTGTACTCACACCCCACTAAATCACTCCCAGGTGCAAGTGGGTCTGTATAGGTTATTTTGAAAATCAAGCTTAAAGCATTTTTTGTAAAAATTGAAAGCGGATCGTCTTCAAGACACAATGGGCCTTACAGAAAACAGAGAACAACTACAAAATTGGGAGTTTGTGAATGATCCTCCAGAACTGGATAGTGGAACATTGGGATTTGAAACAGATATTGATTTCATTATAAATGAGATTGAACATGGTAACACGAGGTCCCATTGTTCTAGTCCCCAAGTGTAAGTAATTTTGATATTAAACATCAGAAAAATGTTCTTCTACCCTGTCTCTGAATTTTCACCCAATGTATTCAATCCTGCTATTATAACCTTTGAAAATGTGGTGTTGACGAAAGTGAATGAATTGTCTCGGATTCCCCTTTTCCCTCACAAAAGACAGAGACCATTGTTTGTTGTTGTGCTCAGATTTGGCAATTAATTTATTTATATCCATATTCCATATTCCATTTTCCATTTCTTTATTATCCTATTACTTTCCATCCATATATCAATCTCTGATTATCCCTACCCCAGGTGAAAACCTGGTGCCTTCTTCTTCTCCTTTCCCGCTAGGTAACAGTGAAAACCAAGACCGCTTTCTTCTTCATCTTCTTCCTCTTGTTGTGTTATTCATTTTCTTCCCCTCCCTCCTTCACCCCCTTCCTCCCCTGCCATCCACCTTTGGCAGTCCATAACCGTATCCATAACCTTATTATCACCTGCCATCCACCTTTGGCAGTACAAACTGTCAACGGACGTGTCTGTCCTCCACCTTGACAGACCCTATCATACAGTCCCATCTTGACTGTCTTCCCTCTTGTTCTGCTAAGTAGGGTGGGTGGAGG
The DNA here is from genome assembly GCA_016271365.2 of Neoceratodus forsteri. Taxonomy (NCBI): domain Eukaryota; kingdom Metazoa; phylum Chordata; order Ceratodontiformes; family Ceratodontidae; genus Neoceratodus; species Neoceratodus forsteri. The sequence continues at coordinate 674,115,936 of CM057459.1, read as the reverse complement.
ATCAAAATTCCAGCAAAAGTGGCTGGGGCCCCTTGTGCTGTCCCTTATGTATCTCCCTTGCCCCTCCCTTCCCAGTTACCTGATCACCCCTCCCTTCCCGGTTACCTGATCATTGTTCTGGCCCTTAGCCCTACCCTTCCTCCATCCTGAGCACAACCATTCCATGACAGAGGAAGGGTGCACCAGGACAACATGGTCTGCCCCTTAAAGGGCAAACTCCATTGTCCCAGATTCCCCTTTCCTCACAAAAAGACAGAGGCCATTGTTTGTTGTTGTGCTCAGATTTGGCAATTAATTTATTTATATCCATATTCCATATTCCATTTTCCATTTCTTTATTATCCTTTTTATAAATTTCATTTCTTTCCATCCATATATCAATCTCTGATTATCCCTTCCCCAGGAGAAAACCTGGGTGCCTTCTTCTTCTCCTTTCCCACTAGGTAGCAGTGAGCTGAGACTGCTTTCTTCTTCATCTTCTTCCTCTTGTTGTGTTATTCCTTTTCTTCCCTCCACCCCCTTTTCCCCAATAGCCAGTCTCCAGCTTGCATTGGATGGCTGGCTTCTCCCATACTTAGGGTAGCACTCTCCTTACCTCAGGGACAATCCTTCCTCCTTTTTTTTTTTTGTATTCGGCTTTTGCCTGTTTCCTCCATGTCTCTTATGAAACTCATTGTTTCTGTATTGAACATTTCTATGGCTAGATCTGACAGGTGTACACCGTCTGACCTGTAGAAATCCTCCACCCATTCTTCTACCCCCGCAGTATCACCTGTCTCCCCATCTGCCTTACTAATGTCCCCACCCTTCTATTCATCTTTCTCCTGGCCTCTCCACTGCCCTGTGGCTGTGCTCCTGCCTCCATACCCTTCTCAGTATCATGTCTGACCAAGCGAGGCACACCTGGGGCCACCACTGTAGTATTGCCACCAGATCCCTTTATCTGTAGGTATGTGTTTACCCATGGTCTGCCCTGCCAGGTTGTTGCCCCTAGATGTATGATAATTAGGTCTGGACTGGGCCAGTGACCCTTGAGTTCTTTCAGAGCAGGAAGCAGCTGCGCATCTCATCCCATGCATGCCATGCCAGACCAAATTACACTGTCTCATGTCCTGGTACAGCTGCTTTCTCCCAGCCTTCTTCTCTTCTTTTTTCAGCCCAATAAATATAGGAATGGCTGCAGATCCAGGCTTCCGTGATCCTCCCTCTACCATGGGGTTCAAGGAAAATTAATTATTTTACATATACTCTTAGTGCCGTATTATTCTCCCCCTAACTTTCCTCCCCGACCCACAGTTCCCGCTAGGTGCACTTCCTTCAAAACACAAAATAATTTTTTTTATTTCAGTGCTCTAATGTATCTCTTATAACTGGCTGACTGCCAGATCCCTTTTCCCAAAATGTCCTGCACATGTTTCCCCACTGCTGCCCACTGTGAGGCAGCCCCAATTGTAGGGAATGGGATGAGTAATTAGCTGGGTCCTCCCCATGAATTGCATGCCCTTTTTAAGCAATGCTGTGACTTGATAGCCGGTGACCCTTTTTCCGTCACCATGTACAAATAGCTTTCCTTTCCTGGTCCCCTGCTCTGTGGCAAAGCCCACAGAGCCTGCACTGGGCATATTGCAACCTCTCCTTGCCCTTCAGTGTCAACATGCAGCCTTGTCCTCTTTGGTCTGTTTTTGACCTCCTGATCTTAATCCGTATCTCCTTCACCCCCAACTTACATCATCCCATTCTAGACCTCCTTCCTTGTCCTCTTTCCGTGGCCTACCACTTCACTCACTCTCATCGCCCTGCAAACATTATCACATAAATTATGTGAAATAACTGGGCCTCAGCCTTTGATCTGCATATTACAGGGGGTACCTCCTTTAACCTTATTAGACACATCTCCTCTATTGGTCTTCTGTTACCTTCTGGCCCATGTTTCAACTTGCTCCAACCCTGCATCATCCTCCTGATGAGCAGCAATTTTGTCATGTCCTTCTATCCCTTTAGGCTGCAGATAACAGTAATCCCTGCTAGATAAACCCCCATTGTGGTGTGTGCTGTCCTCTCTGCCACTGTTCCACAGTGAACATGCCCAACTGCTCTCTGTGAGTGGCCCACTTACCTCCATCTGGTGCTCAGCTCTGAATGTCTGAAACACCTGCCAGGCCCCATCGTAAGCCCTCAGAGTCCGAGGTGCCCATGAACTGTGAAACAGCAGTTCTGCTCCTTCTTGTCAACGTCCCAGATGTTCGTTGGTATAGGTGTTTTTGTTCCTCCGCTGCTGGCGCCAGCCTCTGAAATGGTCCAGCTGCAGACGGAAAAGGCTGTCAGCCAGGGTATTGTGTACCCCTTCTATGTTTTGCTCTGAATGACATGTTCAGTTGCAAAGCCCTTAAAACTAAACTATCTCAATACTTTCATGACCGTCTCTGACCTGGCTCCTGTTGTTTAGGACCGCTACTACTGATCTGTTATCACACCAGAAGGTCACTTTTTGATCCGTGATTCCTCCCCCAAACCAGGGAGCATGCCCAGATGGGCATGATCTCCAGCAGTTATATCTCTTATTGTCCCATTCTTCACCCAGCTGTCAGGTCATGGTTCTGCAAACCAACTGCCCTCAGGTAACCCCCATGCCAGACCCCCAGCCACATCTGTGTAGAGATCAAGGTCTGTGTTGTACACCCACTCCTCTTGCCAGAATGAACAGCCGTTATACTCCCTAAGAATTCCTCCCATATTTAAAATCCTCCTGACACCTTTTGTCAGATCCACCCAGTTATGTGATCTGGTAACCCCTGCTGTAGCCCTGGCTAACCTCTTTGTGAATGCCTCCTGCTCCAATGGCTCTGCAGGTGAAGTTTAGGTGCCCAGTACTTGTTGCACTTGCTTTAGTTGTACCCTTCTCCTGCTGGTGTGTACATGTATTAAATCCTTCAGTTTCCTTATGTTCTTGTCCAGCAGCTTGAATATCTCATTTGGGGCATCAATCTCAATCCCCAGGAACTCCATCACCCAGCTGGGCCCTTCTGTTTTTCTGGTGCCAGTGGAACCCTAGCTCCTGCTTAATTCCTGAAACTTGCCCAACATCCTCTGTGTCTCCTTCCCTCCCAATGAAAAGGAAGTCATTCAGATAATGGATCACTGTTCTATAACCCATTCTTTCCTGAAATATCCACTGCAAGCATGTGCTGAATGGTTGAATGTCGCACATGCTATAGAACAACCCATTGGCATGGCTTTGTCAAAATAATACTGCCCACCCATCTTAAAAACTAATAGATCCCAGTCTTCCTCCTAACTGGCAGCAGTCTGAAAGCGGATTCAATATCCGTCTTTGCCATCCATGTGTCCTCAATAGCCGGATTATCCTGACTGCATCCTCTAATGTCACATATGTCACCTTACTATGTTCCTCCTTGATGAAATCATTCACGAATCCCTTCTGGATAAGACAGGTGGTGAATCACCCTGTGCTCCCCTCTTGTTTCTTAGGTACCAAACCCAGTAATGAAATCTGCATGACTCGCAATAGGGGGTATCAAATGGGCCCTCTACCCTCCCGATGCCTTCTCTTTCTCTATCTTCTGTCTCAGCATTTCTTCCTTTCCTTTAACCAACCCCAGGTTGCTCGCCTCCTAGCTTGTCTGGGCCTTCCACTATGCAGTGAAACCCCGTGCTAAAACATTTTATAATCATGTTCCCCATTCTTTTGTTCGGATACCTGTCCAAACAGGCTGTCCATGCCTCTAAGTTGACGGGGTTCTAGCTAAACCAAACTGCTCCCTGTCAGTCCACCCGTTACTTCTCCCCGCGCACTGCCCGTTGTGTAGGTTCATCTGGTCAGTGATTCTGACCCCTCTACTCATGTTCCCTTGCTCCTCCCTCCCTTGTTCCAGGGCTGCCCTCTAAAACCCTGCCCTTCCTGAAAGAACTGTTGACCTGACACTTGGCCCCGTGTCCCTGTGCCCCTTGGCCCCATGTCATCCTGCATCTGCTTGCTGAGTGTCCTCCCCCATTTGCACAAGCATGCCGAAACCGGCATTGAGGCCATGAGCAAAACACCCTGTTGTAAGCCCAGCAGCATCTCTGGGTGTCGCCCTTTTTCCCCATTCCTTCAGGTGTGGACTGATCTATTACATAGTCTGTCCATAAGTCTATCTGCTTCGTGTCCCATCTTACATTCCCAAATGTTGCCATTCTTTGTCGAAAAATTTGTCATAGTATAACCACCCCACCCCCTTGCTTTTGCCCTCCTTATTATCAAGGAATAAGTGATGAGTGGGATGCCCAGCTCCGGTCTCCTTTCCAAGATGATGGCTGAGAAAGTGGCAAAACCCACGAACCACCCATCCCAAGTCTTCCTTTCGTGAACTTGTCCTCCTCCTTCTTTCCTAAAAGTACTACTGCCACTGCCATTTCGCTCTTACCTATGCTCTCAGCTTCCTCATACTTTGCTGCCACTTCCCAGCTCACCAAGGTGAATATATTTACATACTCCCTTTCTATATTTTTCCTTTGTGGCCAGTGGAACATGCTCACTATCCTCATCCCGGCGTACCTATTTCCCTTGTACCTTTCCTTCTTTCTCTGTACTCCTTCATTTTCTCCCGGCACCTCTTTCTCTGTCCTAATCTCTGCCAGAGCCACTTCCATCTGCCCTAAACCTCCTGTACCAGGCTGACACAATTTGCCCTATATATTCTGTTATACTGTCCCCACCATACTGGGTGAATTACCTGTAACCTTGTCTGGGCAGTGTGCCTGACGTCTTCCACATGGCCCCTTTTTCTCTCCTGTGATTGAGGAGGAGGTGGACTACTAGGGTTTGTGGAGGAAAGCTACATTCTGGGGATCTGGTCAGGGTTCACCAACAGAGATCTCACCCTGTTCAGGGGAGGTACTGGCATTGCTGAGTCTATAGGTTGCAGAGGTACTGGATCCGCCACCTGGCAGGTCCCACTACCAGCGGTGGTACCCTAGTGGGGCTGCTTGACCCTTCGGCTGATCACTTCCCTCTGCCCCTTTGTCAGGCCGCTTTCCTTTTCTCCTCGGTCTCCTGGTTCCTCCCTGTCTACCAGTTCCACATTCTGTTGGCTTTTCTGCCAATTCAATTATAGCCCTGTAAGCATCTTCCTTCAATGGCTTGCATTTCTTTGGCGCCATATCCTTCGCTCCTTTCTCTGTGAAGACAACTACGGAGAACAAGATTCATTATATACCTGTCTTATTATTTAAAGGAAAATTTTTTTTTTTGCCATGCCCAGCATGCCCGGTTGGGACCCCCTTTCTTGACCTCCATCCTCTCATGCGCCCTTAGCGTCCATGTGCCCCCTTTCACACGGTATTCATGAGCAACCAGGGCTATTGTCTGCTTTTTTTTTAACTCAAACTTCCAATGGGCATGTGTGCCAAGCCATGTGGCTGCTTTCGTTGCCCCCTCTGTGCCCCTCCACAGACCCCATATTAGTAGCCCCTCGTTCCCTTGACCCCTTATTATGTACAAACCTCCCTCCCTCTTTTTTGTGCCCCCCTTTCCTTTCTTTATCTCTCCTTATAGAGTGATGCCAGGATCCCATACTGCTTTACTAAATCTCCCGGGCTGTGCATACAGTTGCTCCTTGAGGGAGTTTACTCTCTCTGTAACCCAAACCCACTAAAACCACAGGCCCAACAACTGGGGACCGCCGTGAGGCTCCCTTGAGGTGGTGGAGTGTCCGTTTTACTTTCAGACCGATTGTCCCACGTGCGCCTCCATGCTCCCCGGCCCGTTGTTAGCCAGCTTCTGCTAGTACAACCCACCACCCCTTGCCATTTCCCCTTCTTACCCCGCTGCATGTTTCCTTCCCTCCCCATTCTTGCGACTGTTGCGTGGTGTGTGATGTCATGCCGTACGGTTGCCATGGCATGCTCCTGCTCCCCTTTCTATAGGGCTTCTCCTGACCCCTTCTTGATCTGCTCCCCTCATGGGTCTTCAACCAAACCCCCAAGAGTCCATTAAATCAGTGGCCAATGCCCCGTAGCCCCTATCTTGAACTCTGTCTCAATGTCCTGCTCCCTGGCCCCTTCACCTAACAAATAAACCCCAGCAAAACATCCCTTACAAAGATTCGGCCTTCCTAGGCCTGTAATGCTGCAACCCCAGGCCCTCATGCAGTAAGATGGAGAAACAGGCTGGGCCTTGTCGAGACTACCACGCGGTGTGTGACATCGCATGCGTGGTCGCCTGTCCGTGCCCTGCTCTTTCTCGCCCCCTTCACTGCTTTCAAGGCTTCCTCAGGCCTCCCTTTCTAGTGGGAAATGTGCCAAAATTCTCTCACCATCCCTGAGATCGCCCTCCATTCCCAGTCTCCATCGTGGAAAAAAGCCCCTTTTAACTCAGGCGGCTCCGTTTCCTTGCGTTCCACCTGTATTACACCTCACTGCCGGGCTGTGCACCGCCACCAGATCTCCATGGAAAATGAAACACGCACCACCCTTATCTCCACACTTACATGCTCTACCCCTGCCAACCCAGAGGAAAACAGCGTGGTCTGCTAAAACTAGACTGGCTTCAGCACCAATTGCTTCTCCACCTAGCAGTTAGCGTTCTAACGTGACTAAAACATCTCTACACAAAGGTACCTTTTCTTGCCTCATTAGCCAACCTGCCTGCCAAGTCTCTCTTGAAACACGTCTAAACCTTTGCTCCTCCAACCAACAAGGTGGTGAATTTAGCCATCATACCAGCCATCAACACATCAGCTCCCCTTTCTTACTCTTTTTTAAACACATCCTATTAGCTATTATACCTTTCTCTGTCCTTTATACCTTATGTCCTCTACCCCCAAATATATTCCTAAAACCATTATATATCCTCATTTATTATTATATATTCTTCTTTTTTTATATATATATATATATATATATATATATATATATATATATCTTTTTTAAAAACAAGTACATTTTAGCCCTCCACCAGTTCATTAATTGCTTCCTTACCTTTTCCTTCAGGTGAACCAACCTCAATTAATTATGCCAATCTGACGTGCTGCAGTTGTTTATAGATCAAAAACTCCAGCAAAAGTGGCTGAGGCCCCTTGTGCTGTCCCTTATGTACCTCCTTGCCCCTCCCTTTCCTGTTACCTGACCATTGTTCTGGCCCTTAGCCCCACCCTTCCTCCCCCATCCTGAGCACAACCATTCCATGACAGAGGGAAGGTGCACCAGGACAACATAGTCTGCCCCTTAAAGGGCAAACTCATTGTTACAGAGGGCAGGTCAACCAAGGAACAGAAATCTCCTAAGGGTGAGACACCAGCTTTGAAAGAATTAGAATCTGATACTAATATTGTAATTAAACCTGCAGATAATTGAGGGAAAATTGTGATCTTGGACAGATAGTATTATATATCTATTATTATAGAAATGCTTAATGATACTTCAAATTGCAAAAAATTACAACAAAATCAGATGAATCAGTTTAGAGTAGAACTGAATCAATCGCTGCAGGGGCAGTTTCCACAGGGGAAATTAGTGAGAGAGAATTGAAATATTTGTGGTGTGAAAACCCAGTAGTTCCATATTATTACATTCTGCCCAAAGTATATAAAAACATGAGGGATCCTGCTGGAAGACCAATCATTTCCTCGATTGGGTCAGTAACTGAGAAGTTAGGACAATTTGTCGATTTTTTCTACAACAGGAAGTTAGAAAATTAAAATCATACACCAAAGACACCACACATGTTATCTCTAATTTAGGGAGCCCTGAATGGAAGGAAACAATGTTATGAGTAACGATGCTGAGTCATTATACACCCACATCAAATACACACAGAGATTAGTACTTGTCAGTTCTACCTAGAAAAAGAGATTAATAATGATGGCATACTGGTGGATTTTCTTTGGCAACTATCATTTTATTCTCGCCCACAATCACTTTGAGTTTTGGGTGAGAATTTTTCAAGTCTGTGGCACTGCCATAGGGGTCTCTATGGCCCCATCCTATGCAAATTTATTTTTAGAAAAATGGAAAGAACTGACAGTTTTTCAGATCCTGAACCCTCTTTAGACAAAATTGTCTTCTGGACCCATTTTATTGATAACATTTTGTGTGTGTGTGGGATGGTGACACCAGAGAGGTAGAACAGTTTGTGGAATGGCTTAATACAAATGAGATCAACATGCATTTTGTCCACAGGTCTGACCCAAATAGTATAAAATTTCTGGATTTGGAAATACAAAACCACCTGAATTAAGTGGTAGTATAATTACTAAATATCATACAAAACCTACTGGCACCAATAGCCTGCTTGAGCCAACAGGGCCCATCCAAAAATCTGAAGGAGTCAATCCCATACGGACAGTTCCTATGCTTAAGAAGAAACTGCTCAGAGGAGGCAGATTTCCTCATACAAGCAGGGGAACTAAGACAAAGATACCTTGACAGGGTATCAGGAAGATTCACTGACATTGCCTATGAGTAAGGCCCTCACTAGGAAGAGAGGGAATTACTGAGACAGACAGAGAACCCCCCACCGTGACAATACTCCTGTAACCTTTGTCACTGAATAAAATAACTGGTCAGGACAAATAGGTAACATTATACACAGGTATTGGCATTTATTACATACAGACACATGTTTGGTGATGGTTGTGGGTGTTAAACCAAGAATAACTTACTCTAGAGGAAGAATTTAAAAGACAAATTGGTGCGTAGCAGGTTGTCACAGCCAGCAAGGCGTATGTGGTTAGGCACAATACAAAGGGAATTTTAAATGCCAAAGGTGCAACATATGTAGTTACTACAAGGTAGGATCAAAATTTATACATCCACACACAGGGTATGAGCATGATATTAAGGATTTTATGAGCTGTGACACCACATTTGTAGTCTATGTATTATGGTGTGAATGTGTGCATATGTACATAGGATGCACCACGAGGACCCTAAAGACTAGGGTACAGGAACATGTGAGAATATATTAAATGTTAGAACAGACACTCCAGTTGGAGAACATTTCTCATTGGTACACAGCTTTGACCCGAAGGTCTAAAATTTATGTTGCTGGAGTGGCAAGCTCCACTTAGATTTGGAGGTGACAGGGTAAATGAATTGATTAAAAGGAAAGCAAATGGATTTATAAACTTAAAACAGTGAAACCAGATGGTCTCAATGATCAGTGGGACCTTAAACCATTTTGAAAGATGGTAAAAATAAACAGTATTTTCTGTTAGAAGAATTCATTAATTCATTGTCCCATTTTCATTCCTCTATTTTTGGAACTTTGGAGATGTTATACCAGTGGATCCCCACCCAAAGGAATTCCTTCTCCCATTCTAAGGCAAGAAGTAGATATAGGGTGATCACCAAAATGACGTCACAGTTCCTCTCCACCATATTCATCTCTGTCATTTCATTTTCTACAATTCATTGTGTTGTCCCATTTCATTACATCACTTCCTTCCTTCTATAAGCACCATCTAATATTTTCAGTGTCATCCTATCTCTTATTGGTAGTGAGTACTGCTTTTGAAGTTTTCTATGAATGTTTGGAGTGTTTATATTTATTTAAATGACCTAGCTACCTTTTGCAATGCCTTTGCTGCCTTTAGTGTTGCAGTTATGTATCCAGATAACAAGTGCCAAATTAGCACATACTGATTTTGCTAGAAATATAATCAGTAAATAATGGGATACATGGAACTGGTGGCTGCACCATTAGTTGGCCTTATAATTAGTTTGTGAATATGCTGATAAAAGATTTTTGTATATGTTTTGTATTTCTTGTATTTTTTTATTTCTTCTACGACTTCATCATTAAATAATACATTGTAGTATCAAGTTTGGTATTAAGGATCTGTAAGTTATATACAGAATCTGTATATATTACTCTGTATTTTTGCATTAAGTAAGATGTATGTGAACCTTGAATTCAGTGTCTCTTGTTATGACATCACCACTAAGAGTATATATACAGAGATGTTCAGAAATCAGTCATACCCCTTTGAAGGCTTAGTGCCAAAGCACAGGGTCCTGGACATTTCCTGATGTTAAATAAATAGTATTTGCATTACTCGATGATTTTCTGATGTGCTCACTTTCAAACTGCTGCAGTAGAATCATGTCTGCCACTATCTAATCTTTTGGAACCACTCCTGACAGTAGAGAGCTATGGAATATACCTGCCAGGGGCTCAGCCAGCTCTGATGCAGCTTTCTGAGCCCTCTTGAATGCTTCCCATCTTGTCTGGGAGCCTTATCTATTTTCAGGGCTACAAGCCCTTTTCTGATTCTTTCCCTGCAAATGCTACCTGCCCTATTTTATTTTTATTTATAAATTTGCAATTTTTTTACAAGGAAAGGCACATTAAGCTATTATAGCTTGTTTTCAGGTGCATCCTCCTGGGTTTGTTGCATGAATCTGTTTTATTGACAGAGAAAATGTTGGCAATGACACTGGAGTGACTGCTTTTCTTTTCTTTGATAAGTGCCATGAGATCTTTTACTTCTGTCTGGACAGTGACCAGAGCTAGGCAGAAGGGACTTGGTTTAATGTCTCATTTGAAGAATGGCACTCACCAGTGCAGCACACAACTTGTACTGCACTACACTGTCGGTTATGGGTATTACCCCAAGTACCAGGTGTGGGACTAAAACCTACAGCCATTGAGTCTTCTGGCACCAGAGGTAAGCATGCTACCTACTGAGCCACTGACACTACTTTCTGGGATCCCTCTCAGCAGCCTTTATGCCACTTGCCAGAAAAGGTGCAGTCTCCTCCAATGTTAACAGTGAGCAGAAACAGCCAATAAGAATGGCTGCCTTTTTCATCCCCCATTACTCTGCCCTCCATCAGCCTTACAATTCCCTTTCTTGTCTTTCTTTTCTCCTTAGTGTAGCTGAAATAATACTTCCCAAACCCCTCCACAATACACAACTCTGCATCTGCTTTTGTATTCCTGAGTATTGGCTTTCTTTTGACATCCCTCACCTTTATTTAGTAGTCACTCCATTCTCCATACCCTTATTTTTCTTTGTATCTAAATAAGGCACTGTTTTGCTCTCACTGCCTCTCTAACCTTCTTAGAGGAACAGATAGATCACTTTTACCAGTTTCTCTTAGTCACTGTTCTCAGGCATGACTTAGTTGCCTCAAGAATGGTCTTATTCATTTCTCCTACTTTCTGTCCATCCTCCCAATTCTGTCCACCCCAACCAACTTCTCACAGACTAACTCACTCATCTTGTCAAAGTCTGCTTGTCTAAAATCCAGAACCACAGCCTTTGATGCGGGCATTACTGTACTCAAGGCCAGTTTGAACCATGTGGTGTTATATGAACATATGTATATGAACATATGAAAATTGCTAGCAGAAATTAGGCCTCTAGGTCTATCTAGTCTGCTCAAGTGTGCAGCTAACACCCTATGTTGCAGCTGCCCTCCTCCACCTTCCCAAATACCCCCTCACCCTGTCCCATTCCTCTTGAAACTACCCACCATCCTACAGGATACCACCTCCTCCAGCAAAGCATTCCAAACTGCCACTACTCTCTGTGAAAAGTGCTCCTCATTTCCCTCTTCTACCTCCTTCCAATCTAAGTCTATGCCTTCTCATGTCCCTCCACTTCCAGAGCTTGAATATCTCTTCAGTACCAGACTTATTTATTCCCTTTAAGTACTTAAAGGTCTCAATCATGTTCCCCGAGCCCTTATCTCCTCCAGGGAATACATGTTCAATTCCCTTAATCTCTCCTCATAGTGCATATCCTGCAATCCCTGAATCAACTTTGTCACACTTCTGTACCCCTCCAACAATCTCACATCTCTCTTCAGATAAGGGCACCAGAACTGTACACAGTATTCCAGGTGCAGTCTGCCTAGTGACTTGTGAGTGACAGAATGGCATTCCTGCTTCTGGAGGAGATGCCCTCCTATACAACCCAACATCCTGCTGGCCTTCACTGCTGCCCCTGCACTGCTCTGAATTGTTCATATTCACCATTATCACCACCCTAAATACTTTTCTCTTCAGTGGTGCATAACTGCACCCCTCCTCAGTTGGTAACCATTTCTAGAATTCTTTGCACCTAAGCGTAATACTTGCACTTTTTCACACTAAACCTCAACTGCCATATCTCTGACCATTCCACCATCTTAGTCAGATCATCCTGTAACCCCTGCCAACCTTCTATATCATCCACCACTGCCCCAACTTGGTGTCATCAGCAAACAGACTGATCTTATTCTTTACACGATGTGAGATGTCCACAATGAAAATCTTAAACAACACTGGTCAAACACTGATCCCTGCAGCACCCCACTGGTCACAGCTCTAGCAGAAGAGAGTTCCCCTCACTACTACTACTACTATTCTCTACTGTCTGTCTTGAAGCCAGTCCACAATCCAATTAACCAATTTAGTGCCCACCCCAAATTACTTTGCTTACCACCCACTATCCCATGGGAACTGAATCAAAGGCCTTGCTGAAGTCCAAATACATTACATCCACAGCTCTGTTACCATTTCTGAATTGGTGAGCACCACACCGAGAACTGCAGACTGCATTTTGGGTTGTCTGTCCAGCTGCACAAGCAGGTTGTATGCAATATATCTATCAGCATCTGATGGCAGGTGCTATTAGTTGCTGGAATGCCCCAATCTGTATCTGGCAGGTTGAGGTTCCCCATCACTACTACCTCAATCTTTGCTGCCCTTTTCTATTCTGCCTTCAATACCCTATTACCTTGCCTCCTGTCCTGGTGGTTTATAGACCACCTCATGTGTAACTTTACCTGATGCTGTAGAGAGCTGTACCCACAGCTACCATGTTCCCATTCCCTCTCAGATAGACCCATCCTCTAATGTTTCTATGCCTTCCTTAACATTGAGGGCTTTCCAACTCATTTTCTCCTCCCCAGTCCTGACTATACATGGCATATCCCTGTACTGCCATGTCCCAGTCTTATTGCTGACAGCCCATATTTCTGTAATGGTCACATGATCTAACCTCGCATCTGCCACCATTACCAGGAGCTCACTAACTTAGCAAACAAAAAAAGTAGGTGTGCACTCACCAACTGAGGTACTGTACAACAATGCTTTTTGACTATGTGAAGAGGTAAGACCAGAAAATACCTACATATGTCTTCACAGGAGGCTTCATCAGGGAAACCCCTGATGAATCCTCCTGTGTGAGGCACAGGTAGTACGGCTGGTCTCTGTACCTTACATAGGCCAATAAGCATCCTTAGACCTCAGTTGGTGTGACCACAGCCCTTTTATTTTGTTTCACTATCTGTTCTTGTGCTGGTGTACCTTTACGGGCAGTGGTATGCACCCTACCACAGCCTTCCCTAGCTCACTAATTTTGTTTCCTAGACTCTTGGCATTAACGCAGACTACTTTCCAGCTTTTGCCTATACTCTTCCCCTTTCCAACTCCTCTCACTACGTCCTCTCCTCCTCCCTTATTTCCCTTAAATTCCTGATTATCCTGTTCATTGCCTTCTTTTGAACCCCTGTCTCTGACTCCTTTTCTACTCTTAGCCCCATTTCTGGAGGAGACCTAGCTAGGTTTCTGTTATGCTCTCCTTACTTTGTGGTTCTGCTGGCCTCAGTCTCCACCCTCACACTCAGTTTAAATGCCCATCAATGTGGACATCAAACTTCTGTCCAAGCTCACCTGCCCCTCTTCTGTAAGGTGAAGGCATCACCTTGAACAGCTTCCTGTCCTAGAAGCCCCAAGTCTCCAACAAAACGGTATTATACTCCTAAACCTCCATTAAACCACCCATTAAACTCCTTAGCCTCCTCCTTCCTAACTTTATACTTCTCACACAAGGAGGACATCAGAAAAGGTCACATAAGTTAAGATATATTTGGTCAAAATGTTTGAATCCAAATGAAGGCCTAGGCCTTCTGTATATAGCCTGCCTACCCCACCTGGCTGTGCTTGGCAGCTGTGGACTGGCCTTTGCAGCAGCTGTGCATGTTAAGGATGAAAATGTTGACCTATACTATACTTTTTATCTCATTTTAGATTTCTGCTTAGCTCCAGTCTTGTATGATTCTCTTCTGTCCCCATTTTGAGTCTGCTTTTGTACTTTGATTTACAGTTGAAATAATAATAACAAGAAGTGTTCCTTTTAATACGCAAACACACGCTGGCTGCACCTCATGTTCCACTAGGTACTAAAGCAAATAATTGTACCATATTCCACAAAAGCTAGCACTTCAACAATTTGATAAAGGTGTTTTATTAGTACAAAGTGCAAACATTATTTATAGACACCCAACCTTCACTTATGAGCCCCGTGATTCAAGATACTAACCTCTTCCTCAGGGGGAACTCCTTTTAATACAGCCTGAACCCAGTTGTCTTCAGTATCCTCAGCTTTTTATTTTGCCTTTGCTCATTAAGGTCAGGAGCAGTGTCTGTTGTATGCTAGTTCATTTTGTCCTGAGAAAGGGATGCTAAACAAAAGGTGTTCAAAGAACAGAGAATACTGGTGAAACTGAGACCAAGCCAGGTTAAAGGAACGCTCCTAGCTGCCCCACCAGTGCAGTGGTTGGGCTACTGCTCTCAATGCAGGTGACCCCTGTTTTGGAATGAGAGAGCATCATTGAGGTCGTCCAGGGGGAAGGATTGAGCATTACAAGAACTGGTCCCTTTCTTGGGGAGGGGTGCTTCCCTGCTGTATGACTGCCTCCTGGTGGAGACTAGTTGGGAGCTCAGGCAGAAGCTCCAGAAAGGGAGTGGCAGCCACTGGACAGCAACATGCAGGCATGCCACTACACACATGCATGCACACATCACTGCATACTAGCACCCCAAGGAGAAAAATGGAGATGAGTGGAAAATCCTGGTCCATTCTCACCAGAACCCCGTGCAGGCCCTCACACAACTCACATGGTTGACCACTCACCTATACAGGTTCTGGGTAAGATATGGATTACCTGTATGTTTGTGAGCAAATCACTGACAGGGCTGGGGATGCCTGCAAACTTAACTGGGGAAGAAACAGCTCTGTAAAAAAGTAATGTTCCTTCTATAATTTTAAATTAAATTTAAAAAAAACACGCCAAAGCAAACTTAAAATGGGAAAACATAGTATCATGCAAAACCAGAGGAAAGAGACAATCTTAAATATAAACCACCCTATCCCACAGACTCTGGGCAATGCATATTTAACAAAAACACATACAACATATCACCATTAATAAAGCTAATCATACTTATGGGGAACTATTAACCTAGGTGCCATTAAATAAACAAATGATAAAATAAACTGCATAAATAAACCTATGTTGACAATTTCCAGGTGTCCAGTGCCCCACCCTGTCCCATGTAAATGATTCCTTGCATCTATTATAATAAAATACAAAACAACCTGACCATACTTGAAAACTAGTCCTTAGTCTTAGGTATGAAATTCAACCCTGACAAGTGTACAGTAACAGACTTTGGGAAAAACACCAATATCTTTTATGGGTACAGTGGAGGGTTGTGGGATAACAGGTGGACCAGACACTCGAACTTCAGGTTCAACACACAATCCCTGTGTGATGTTTATTTAAAACATAGAAGATAACCTTAAGCAATGGTATATCCTTCTTCAATACATCAGTTTGCAGGAACAGACTATGCATATCCTTTCTCTGCACCTACTGACTCACTGATGCATCTGTTTAGTGAAAATTATTTTATTTCCTAGGTTTGTCTTGCGTGTTTTGGTGATGGGGTGCTCAATAAAGAAAAACTCAAAAATAAGTTAAAGACAAAGGACCTCAGTGCAGAAGCACTGAAGCAAGGCTTACCCTAATGGCATTGGCAATAAGCCAAGTTTCAAAGAAATGTAACATCACACATACCCATAATGCATTGAGATCTATATGCAAATCACCATGAAGTTTTAGGCTTGTTCCACTTAAAGCAGGAATGCATGGTGCCAAAGGGCCTCTCAAACATTCTGTAATTTACATGCATTTTGAATAACAAAACTAACTTAATTTTATAATACAGTCACCTAGTAACTTGTTACCTTTATCAAAAACTCCTAGTGCTGTGGTATTTTCAACATTTACAGGTTTCATACACATAAGGCATATACATCAAGGAGTTTATGACATACTGCTTATTGCATACTAAATTCAACAACCAGGAACACAGCCTGTTGTTTTACATCAGCTCTGGATGTCACCAAAATAACCTCCTGTATGAGAACCTGAGAGGAAAAGGAAAATTAAAAGAACACTATAGTATAGTCAAGAAAGGGGAGGGGGTACCCATAGGTGGCTAACCTTATAGACTTGAAATTGTAAAGGATAGATTAGGCTAAGAAATAGAAGAACTATTGCAACAGATTTAAAAAGAGGTCAGTACTCAAGAGTGGCAGGATCTCCCTGTCACAGGTACTACACCTAATGGCACCATTAAAGGAAAGGATTTGGGAGGTGATGGTGACAAGATCTCAAGTGGACTGATCAGACAAAGGTAGCTGTAAAGCAAGCAACTCAGGTAATAGAGTGCATCAAAAGATATATATTAGAAGTAGGGATGAAGAGGTCCTAATGCCACTTTACAAGGGCCTGGTAGGCCCCATTTGGAGTATACAGTGCAGGTCTAGAACCACATACATTATGGAAGATAAGTAGACTTGAGAATGTCCAAAGAACGTACAACAAATTTATTAAGATCCAAGAATCTAAAAGCTACCCAGAGAGACTTAAAGCCATGAACCTGTAATCAACAGCAGGAGGAGGCATGATGAGATATGTCCCTGGTTTACAGGGCTAGTAGGGACAAAAACTTAGAAAAATTTACACCTGAAACCTTAATATACTATAATTAGCAACAGATTTCATAAAATATGAAAGGGAATTATTCAACTCAAGGAAATATTGGTTCACACAGAGAATGGGGATGGGTGGTGGAATTCACTACCAAAAGTTGTCTCGAGTTCTTCATTCGATGGTTGTAAGTACAAATGTGACAGCCATATAAAATGCAGTTTAGTTAAGACTAATTCTGTGAGAACAGACAGACAATTACTATAATAGCATATGCTGAACTTTGTGTGCATTAAGTAACTATGTAGTGGTGCTCTCTCTCCCTGTTCTATGTTAAGTACTCAATGGTACAGAAACATAGAAACATAGACTTTGATGGAAGATAAGGACCACTTGGCCCACCCAGTCTGCCCATTTCCCTACCTACTGGATAAGCTGCAGATTCTAGTTAACCAACAGCCTGCTTCCTGCCACCCCCACTACAATTGCCTTATGTCTGTCCCATGCATGTTTGAATTCCCACTGTTTTAGACCCAATAAGCTCCCCAGGAAGGTGGTTCCATGCATCCACCATTCTCTCCATGAAAAAAATTTCCTCACATTACCCCGAGCCATCCCCTCTCTATCTTTAAAATTGCGACCCCTTGTTCTTACACACCTTTTTCTGAAAGATGCTACCCTCCTGAACTTTGTTGATTCTCTTGAGGAACTTGAACATTTCTATCATGTCCCCGTCCTTCCTTTCATCAAGGGTATACATATTAAGCTCTCTCTGTCTCTCTTCATATGGTTTCTGATGCAGACCCTGCACCATTTTAGTTGCCCTCCTTTGGACTGCTTCCATCCTGTCTATGTCCTTGTGTGATGAGGACTCCAAACTGCACTCAGTACTCCAGATGGGGTCTCACCAATTGTCTGTACAGAGGGATAACCACTTCCTTTTTTCTACTTGTGATGCCCTTCCTATGCATCCCAGTATCCCCTGGCTCTCCTTACTGACTTCTCACATTGCTTACCAACCTTTAGATCATTTGATATGACTATCCCCAGGCCCCTTTCTATTTTTGTTGTTAGTACCTCCCCTGCTATTGTGTACTCTTCTCCTGGGTTTTGTTTCTCAGGTGCATTACTTTGCACTTCTTTGCATTGAATCTAAGTTGCCATATGTCTGACCATTCCTCCAACCTTGTCAAGTCCCTTCTCATCCTTTCTACCCCTTGTGTATCAACTCTGTTACAGATCTTTGTGTCATCTGCAAAGAGGCATACCTTTCCTCAGACCCTCTGCAATGTCACCTATAAAGGTGTTAAAGAGGACTGGACCCAGTACTGAGCCCTGAGGTACTCCACTAGTGACCCCTTTCTTCAGAATGTGTTCCATTCACTATTACCTTCTGTGTCCTGTTGTGCAGCCAGTTTGCTACCCAGACTATCACCCTGGGACCCACTCCCAGGCTGGCTAACTTGATTATTTATCTTAATCCAGTAGTGCCCTTCCTCATCCTATCCCATACTACAATTGCAGCAATAGACATGGTCAGAAATTTCCAGTTACTTTGCAATATTTCCAAAGAGATTCTGTCTTGTGGCCCTAAAGTGGTACTGCAGGCAGGAAATTTATCTGGAAATATAACAGAACTCTCAAAGAATATCTGGCCATGTCATTTTCTGCAACTGTATCTATTCTAGTGTCCAGTGGTACCCCTACCTCATGTAATGTTTACTTGATGTCCAGTGGTACCCCATCACCCCAATGTCTGTTGCCACCGCCCAAATGGCAACTGGCACAGCCCTCCTTTCACCTCTTGCCTGGTCACTCTCTACTTGAAAATAGCACTACTTTCAATAAGATAGCTGTCAGCCATGGAGGTGAGAGGAATGTTGTGCTGATCATTGTTAGTAAAGGGGTCTCAACACTCAATGGCCCAAAATGGCCTCACCATTCTCCACTAACTAGCAGGAGTCATGATCAGTGAGGAGAATGCCATTAATAATTTTTAATTTAAACATGGGGTTCCACAATAGCCCACCTCCATTCTGTCCTTGATTGCAGAGCTGGGACAAGTGAATGAATTGTAATCAAGCCTTGTTTGTTTTTAATATCAGCTGAGTGGCCCATTACTACTTCTGATTACCACCCACTGTCCTAGCAGACCCAGAATCAGTGAGAGAATGAGAATCAACACTTATTTCTGTTTTGTTTCATTTTGCAAATAAGGGCTTGCAGATTAACTTTCCTCTTGAGTCCCTCACACCAGCAGAATCTGGGACTTGCAAGGGGACCAAGATCATCACTTAGATTTTCTTTGTAAAAAGTTAGGAGACCAAGTCTACTGCCCTCAGCTGTAGAAACTGGGACAGGTGGAGAAACCATATTCAGAAGAAGCAGGTGGGAGGAGTATTCAGATCATCCTCTGGTGAGGGAAACACAATGAAGCTTAGGTACTGTAAAATTTGTGTATGAGTAGATCCTGGTTCAGCACTATGGAATGACAATGGAAGACCAAGAAAAAGACAGAACTATACTTGTGAATCCGCTCTGCAGATAAATTTTCTTTGTTATTATTATTATTATTAAACATTACAGCTAAAACCATTCCTGAGACTAGATTCAAGATTCAAAGATTTCACTGATAGACTTTTCAGTCATTACAATTTACACAATCCACATGTTAAAATCTTAAATAATGTTTAAATAGAACATAGTACCTTTTGTGATCAAATCACAATTACATGTTGTACTAGACAATTCACTACAAAGGAAGAGATCAATACAGTGCATATCCTTTTACTTTTTACCAGATGAGAGGGTTCAACTGTGCAGCTACATGCTATACTGCTGAGATCAGTAGAAGCAGGAGCATCGTATGCTAACTCCTTTCAAATGGCAGGTAAACCACCATTGCCTGCATACTGCATTAACATTATTGCAATTGTGCATGAAATAAGGAAGAACAGACTGTGGCTGTTTAAAATACAGTGCTCTTTCTAGATCAGCTTGAGGTGCAGATTCTTCTGTCTGTGTCTTTTTGTTCCTGTTGTCCTCCACCTGTGCTTGGAATCCATACGGTGGAGGAGCTCTCACCAGAGGATAGCCACAGGGTCAACCCCATGGGGGCTGGGTGCTGAAAGGCAGCAGCAGTAGCTATTTTGTTGCCCAAGAGCAAACATATTTGTTAATATTGAACCTCTAATAGTTAATGTTGAAGTGCTAGTAGTTAAAATTGTGTTGTGCTTAACATATAAAAGCAATTGTTATCATAACTACTCAACTGTACTATCCAGGCAAGCACAGTTGAAATTGCTTTAGTTAGCATAGTTGTATAAATATATAAATCAACCAAGTCCTAACTGTGTTTTTAACTGTGCTTTGGCTGATAAGCTGATAGGTTATACTGTGATTTTGCATGTGGCATACAGTAGATTGGAGTATAAGTTTTATATGTTTTTTTAATTAAAATAAAAAAGTGTTTTTATTCTTCACTCTTACATTCATGAGCTTAGATAAGCATATAGAGCAATATAGGCTTAGGTGTCGGTTTTGAATTAAACTATAGGTGTAATCCAAAAGTTTTTAGTCTGTTTTATTGAATTGATAGTTTTGGTCAATTGAATAAAAAGGTCTGAAGGTCTTAAACAATCTGATTCCCAAGCCAGAGCTGGAATGATTTGCTCGGTGCTAATTAGTAATCAGTAATTGGTAAGTGGTAAGCAGTGATTAGAGTCTCTAAAAACTACCACATTGATTGGGTATGGTGATGTCTGACATATTTTAAATCTTGCACATTTGATAACATTTAAAAGTACATGCACAAATGTCCTAAAAGATCTGCTGATCATGTACACAGAAAAGGCTGACACAACATACACTGGGGTTTCCCATTCTTATTTAGCCGCTTTAAACTCCATAATTTAATGTTTTTGAATTACTAAAGATCATATGAAGCTGTGAATATTAGTTCACAGATCTTGGATAAAAATATAGAGGACTCTGATATAACCTCCAAGTGTAACCAATGGGCATGCTATAGAGAACACCATGGGAAGCTATTGAAGTTGAAACTAGGCTTAAACCAAATTGGAAGCATTAAGTATTAAAAGTTAAATGTCAAATGTTTTATACTGACCACCAAACTACTGAACCATGTTTTGAGTATAGAATGTGATCCCCATACTTAATGGTTCTGGACAGCAGCAGGGATAACTGGTTATACCCAATGAACACACAAGCTAATATTCAAGTATAGATTTGTACTAATCACACGAGTAGCACTATTTGCAATATTTTAGTTATTTGTATCAACTTCACCATTTGCAATGCTGGCATCATATGTTACTTGTGTTATAAGATAATTAGATAACTATTATATGATTAATGTTAAAGCATAAATATTATTAAGCTGACTTTTAAATGAAATTCAAATTGTCAAGTAAAACCTAGAAATTCTGGAAGAGAGTTTGGTAAACATAGTTTGTTTTACTTGAATACCTATAATCATGTAAATCAAGGGCAGTGGGGGACACAACTATTTGTGCAGTTTTATTTCTGTTCCATTTTCCTCTTACCACTTTTTAGCTGTATTTAATTGAATCAACTGTGGCATACTACTGTTGGTGGAATTGATGGAAATGGAGATGTAGAGAAATTTAAAAAGCTGAAAAGAATAAAAGGGACCAGTACAAAGGAAGACGGGTGAAGATTATCATGTGCATATTGTAAAATGGGGTCTAGGAATATTATTGGCTACTAGTAAGAACAGTCCACAATATTGGAGACACAATTTTCCAGGCAGAATTCCACAAGGTTTATCAGGGCTAATGGATAGGAGTGAATAACAGGAACATTGAACAAATACATGAGTGCAAAGGAAGAACAAGAGAAGTACAAGCAAAAGCAGAATAGCTAGCAGCACTGGGACATTATAAAGGACATTACAAAGGGATTGGAGTGGTAACAATTTATCTACTATATTTAATTAAAGAATTGTATTAAAGTGCTTGAACATCTACTTACAGAAGAACCTTGGACAAGAGACTGTTATGCAATTGTGCCATATTACACATTGGTATACAGGTTATATAGGTTGTACAGGTTAATTAATCCAGTTATGCAAATGTTTTAGGTTTATATAAGAAAGCAGAGCATTAAGTTATTAAGTTACTGAGTTTTTGTCTCTTCCTTTTCTGTTGTTAAACAACAATGCCAGTTTTACTAGAATCCAATCAGTATCAGAATTTACAAGTATACCATCATAATATAATGGCTATCAATAAAATGAAGTGTACCCCAAAGAAGAGTAAAAAGGAGAAAACATAACAAATACAGTTATAGATTACAGCATTTATCCCTAAGTGCATGGAAATGGTAACATAAATGATGAAAATTTGTCGGTTAATCAAACTAAAACATCCACTCCAATAAGTGGGAAGAATTGTCCTCCCTTGAAAATGGAAAATAAAACAACAAAAGCAAGACTGCAAATAAACAGGCAAATGGAACAAAACAAGATAAGAATGCAAAGACAAAAAGGAAAAATGAATGGAAATGGAGAAATAGAAAACAATAGCTCAATTGATAGTAATTTATATAACAATTAGAGGAGCTATAGAGAAAGCCTACACAACTTTTTTGTTTCACTCTCCAATCTACTGTACCAGAGACAAAACAAAGAGTCATACTTTGTATACTATAGAAAGAAATAAAGTGAAAAGTGTGATGGAGAATTATAATAACAATAGAGAGTTAAATGAGGTGATTAACTAGCTACATGATACCATCAATGGCCTAAAAAGATAGAAAGTAATAATGAAATAGGAATAAGAAATGAAAGGTTATCAAAAACCCTTTCTACTAATACATCTTTGATAGGAGAAAATAAGGAGCGTACACTATGATTGAACCAGGAGTCTACTTTTATTTCAGACCCAGATTTAATAATTAGGGATCTAACAGTGGCACTAAAAGACCCATATATGGCAAATATATTACTATTTGAACAAATAATTAAAATAAAACAGAAACTGGATTTTATTAAAGGAATTACGATAGAGAATAAAAAAAGATAGACAAGCAATATGAGACAGTATGAGGACATTAACAAAAAAGAAGAAATGCTAGAAACATCATTAAATATGACAAAGGTCATGAAAACTCAACCATGGATGGATGATACAAATCAAACCCTAAATATGGAGCTAATAAGGTTTCCCATCACAGGGGTTGAGAAATGAAAGCATAGGTGAAGAACTTAGTTTGGCTAATTGTACACTCTGGGAGAAAGAGGAAAACATGGGAACAATAGATGCAGAGTGAAAGTAGGGAAGAAATGATTGAAGTGGAAGAATCCAAAACAAGGAATAGGATATTAAAACCAAATGAACAGAACATAGAAATAAAAAATAAGAAGATGGAGAAAGTAAATAGTAAATTAAAAGGAGATATTGAAAAACAACAGAAAAGGAAACTAAATAAAAAAACAAGTATACAATTTGAAAACAAAGGGAAATAAAAATACAAATACAAAGAAAGATTTACGGACTGAAGAAGAAATTAATATTGCACTTGATCAAAAGAAAAAGAGGTAGAAGATCTTGACAGGAATACCAGAGATGGCAGTTATAAAAGGAACATAGTAACACCAGAGGATACTCAAAAAGAAAAGATTAGAAACAATGACAGAAAAAATATTCTGCCATTCTGCCCTCTTGGGAGATCATTTTAACAACTTTATGAGAAAAACAAAGGGCTTAGACTATGTATTGTCACTATGTAATGTAGGAATAATTCCAGAAGAAACAGAAAGCTCATTAAGGATAATATTACACTTCTTACAACTGTGTTAGGAAATGATGAAGCAATGGCATATTATATTAGTACTGTAAGACCGATACCTGAGGAAGAGTTGATACTGGTCATCTCCAACAAATTCTTTGTTTTAAAAACAATTGAGCTTAAAAATCAATATTGCAACAATTGGGTATATACAATGTGGAAAGATTTCAAGTTTAAAGCAACTATTCTGAGAATACTTTGAAGGGAATGAAATGTGGAAAGGAAATAAATATTGTAGAATAATTTCCATTTTGGACTGAACCAGTTTCATGAAGAAACAATGAAGAATTTGAGAAAGAAAGTAGGAGAAGTTCTAGAGTCCACTCTAAAAATACATGGGTTGGGGAGATGTATTAAAAAGCCATTAGATGGGAAGTCAGTGGGCAGATATCAATATGGATGAAGGGTAAAAAGATCTGTAACCAGCCATTTTGGAAGTTTGGAGAATTGGACTCATTAGGAATATATATGTATGAAGACTCAAACCGTGCTAAAACAGAGAACAGAATGAAAAAAAACACAGAGTGGATTCATGGATTGAAACTGTTAATAAATATATAGTGCTGGAAACAACTGAAAATAATTGACCCGCATCAAACAAAATAACATGGAAACAAGAAAGGAGAGATAAAGCTAATGTGTTGTCCTGGAATGTTTCAGGCGTCAAAACAAATTGCCAACAGAGAATTTTTGATGTACATTAATGGTTTTGACTTTATTTGTATCCAAGAAACATGGTCAGCTGGGGAAATTAATATAAATGGGTATAACTCTTACTTCAAACATGCAAGAAGAACTAGAAAAATAGAAGAAATTCAGATAGGCTTCTTACACCATGTAAATCGTATAGCAATCTGACATCAACCGAAATTGATATATCCAGTGACAACATATTGGGTATTAGAATGCAAGAAAATAATCAAGCAATGGTGATACTGAATATGTATGTACCACCACTGGACAGAAACCAAGAGAGAACACTGATTCTAGATCAACTAGAAAGGTTTCTGGACAAAATATTATAGATAGCCCAACCATAAGAAGCATTATATTGGGAGATTTCAATGCATGTGTATGGCATTTTCTAGGAAACTCTGAAGATGTTACAGACTGTATAGTTAACAGTAATAATAAACATATAAAAGACATTAAGAACACAAAGAACAAAGTGTGAAATGACAAAGGTAAAAAACGATGTCAAATTTTTATAAATATAAATTTTTACTAGTAAATAGATGAACAACGTTAGAGGGTAATTATACATTCATAAGCCTTAATAGAGCTTCGTAATAGATTTAATATAGATTGCTCCAAATTTAATACCAAACTGTATAACTTTGGAGCCAGGCAATAAGGAAGAAAGTGAACCTGTACCACTGAAGTTACAAATATACCTGGGAAGAAACTGTGAAATCAAACATAAAGAAATTATAGATACAACATATAGAACAAATAAAATAAGGAAAGGAATTGGATGGGATATAATAAACAACAAGAGGTTTGGAGAGCTCATGGAAGAAAGAGGTGTATCAAAAAAAGATGGAATTTCTAGACCTCCAAGATAATAGTGGCTGAATAACTCACTAAAAAGTAGCTACACAGATAGCAAATTTAGTAAGAAAGGAAACAAAGATCTATGAAAAAGAGCACTCTGGTTTAATAAAGAATATGTTTTGGCAAAAAGGTAACTAAACAACTGAGAATAGTAAAACAAATACCTGATAAAGAAAACGAAACAGCTAAATAAATTAGAAAAGATTATAATAAGACCATAATGAAACAAAAAGAGATATATAGAAAAGTGCTCTGGGATAAAATGGAAAACGCAATATACATCAAGAACAATACAAAGTTTTGGAAAATTGTGGCCAGTGGGTTAGGGGACTTTATAGAACATTTGCAAGTATATATAGAACCTCAAGTTTGGGTACAGTATTTTAAAACTATATTTTTCAATGAGGAGGAAAAAAATAACCAATTAAATTCAGATACATGGTTACCACTTGAAACAGAAATTGATACAGATGAGATTGGTAAATCAATTTTGTCATTCTCTAAGTGTAGAGCGCCAGAACTAGATGGCATCCCCATAGATGCTATCACTAATCAAATAAATAACTGGGTTCCAGTTTTACACAAACTATTTAATTATATTATAAAAGAGGAGATATCCCTAAATTATGGACAGAAACAATAATTACACAATTTTTATGAAAGGGAATAAGCAAGATCCAACATGATAGAGACCTACCGTCTATTAGACTCTACACAAAAATATTGACAAGGATATTAAATAATAGAATAACTTAGTGGATTCAAACTCACACATTAATAGACATGGCACAAGCAATGTTTATGACTGGGCATTCAACTATAGACCAATGCTTTGTATTATCACATTTAATACATGAATACACAGTGGTCAAAACAAAAATTATGTTTTGTATTCCTTGACTTAGAAGCTGCCTTTGACAGCATTAGTAGAAATCTATTATGGAAAAATCAGAATAATATAAGTATGGATAAAGCAATACTGGGACTCCTAATGACACGATATACAAATAAAATAAAATTAAGATACAATACTAATAGGAAACAATACACAAAGTCCAAGGATACAGGAGAGTAGGACAAAGCTGTGTCTTATCCCCATACTTTTCAGTTTATTTTTAAATCAAATTTTAATCAAACTATACAAAACAGATGTTCATAAGCCCAGGATAGGCAACATTGGTAACCCTCACTTGACATTTTTCAATGATGTAGTGCTTATATCCACAAGTTTCTTGGGATTAAAGAGTCTATTGAATGAATTTAAGAAAGAGTGCCATACAACCACTCTTTAAATAAATTGTGATACAACTGTACTAATAGTTTTTAGAACAAAAAGGAGGAGATTTACTTTAAAAATTGACAAATTTGGAATAGAACAAGGTAAGGAGTTTAAATATTTAGGAATATTATTCTCTGAAAATTGTTTGTGGAATCAACATATAAAAGAACTAGAAATCAAAACAAAAATAATTTGCCAGCTTTAAACAGTTTTGCATACAAGTATGGAGGAAGTTCAATTAAAGGCTCCCTGAAAGTGATTATATGAAAACTAGAGCACAGATACTTTATGGTGCTGAAGTGTGGAAATACACAAACACAAAAAAAAATATAGAGAACTGAATTCATACTTTAAATTTGTTTAGGTTTAGCACTATATGCCCCCTTAACACTAACTAGGGCAGAGCAGGGCCAAATTTCATTAGAATGCTTGATCCAAGATAGGGAAATACTATATTGGTTGAAAGAATGTGTGAACATAGACTTACTAGAAAATGCTTGAAGGAAGCCCTAAAACACCAGGAAAATAAAATTATTTTTACTGCAATTAGGGTGGTAGAAATTGTTATTAAACCATAAGGATTATTACAATGTATCTCTGATATACTAAGAAGACCCTTTATAGAGGTACAACAACATATTAAAACTAGGATAAGGGACATATTCTGACAAAAGGATTTAGAAGTGTGTGCAAAATACAGAATGAGTCAATGGTTAGCAAAAATGAGATATATTTTGGATTAGAGAAATATCTTGCATTATTAAAACATCCACATTGTAGAAAACTCTTCTCAAAATATAGATTTGAATACTACATGTGGAATGCTTTAACTATATGTTCAATAAGAACAGATCAAGCTCAAGTGGTAGATGCCACTGCGATCAGGAGAAGATAACATCATTCACCTATTAATTCATTGTCCTTTGTATAACAAATATAGGAAAAAATTACTGGGGATATTCTGGAACAACTAAATGCTAACCCACAAGAAGCAATTAGACTATTACAGAATTCTAATTCTGTAAAGACGTTAGAAAGCATTGTTTCATTTTTAAAGTAATAGAGACTCAGAAATTGCAGATGAAAATGGAAAAGATACATAACAGGATTTTAAATGAAGGTACTATTAATGGATATATGCTACTTTTTAAGATTGGCAGTGGAATTACACCAGATAGTGATAACTGTTGGAAGAATGTAATAATATTTATATGTAACAATTTGTATTTATGTAATGAGATATGTTTTTAAATGAAAATGTTTGTAATGGCATAACTTGTCACACAATAAACATTTTGACTTGACATATTACAGTAATACATAACACTAGTTCAGAATAAGGTGCATTTACCTCAACTTTTATATACTTCTATTAAAACAATTTCAAACAGAGTAATTTTAACACTTCTTTTCATGATATTTCCTTTTTGTGTGACTACATATTGCACTAATACATGTTACATTAACTCACTATCGTACGTGTATTTCCACTTGCATGTGCTTTTGTTAAAACTACACTTATTTCGTTGTTGCTAACTTATTCATGAGTAATTTTTTTGTTTCAGTTATCTGTAGAAAAGCCACCAATTGATCTAGTGTTTTCCTTGAAGTGGAGTTTATTAATTCTTTTACCATGTGTCTTGGTTCTGAATTCAGTTCTTTCAGTTCTTTGTCAAAATTCTCTATCTTTCTCTATATAGGGGCAGGCGCTAGGTAATTTTCCTCTATACCACAGTTACATTTTATTTTAGTTGTTTTAATACCATTGAATCAGTGTATAAGTTTATTATTATGATATTCAAAGTGAAATCTAGTGAAGAATTTCCTACTCTCATGGGTACTTTATGATTTGTAGAAGCGGTTCCATTGTGAATGCATTCTTATTTCTAGAGAGCCATTCACATCATATGGAACAGAGGCTCATTTCTTTTTGTATGTGTATATTTTTAATATCTCCTTGATCTGAATAAATACCAGTTTCCTTGGGTATATATGTATTAATATCCACTAAATAATGTAGCAAACCTGCTTGCTTTATTAATAGTTATTAATAGTTCTACAACTTGAGTATAGGAAATATTACCTTTTGTTCAAATAATTTATGGCTTCTTCTCGACATTGTCTAGGTAATCTTTGTTCCTCCATTAGGTATGTTTTGAACCGGTAAGATATTACTTTTTCCTGTATCAAGTAGTCAAGTGTCAGTTGCCCTAATTCAGCTCATACCATTGCAAATGGGGCGCCCTGGGTAGACCTAGTAGTGACTTTTAAAATTTATTCAAAAGCATCTCTTTTAAGATAGTAATTGAATTCCCCAAATTTCTACTCCATGTAAGATTTTTTTAATTTTACCATTGATGACCTTTATACAGCCTTTGACTGATTACTCCCATATTTATAAGAAAAACTATTTATTACAGGCAAAGCTTTCTTAACTGTGTGTTTAAGTTCCTGCAGGTGTTTTCTGCATGATAGATTATTTGTTATATTTATTCCAAGATAACAGAAACTGTTCACAACCTGTATTTCCTGTCCCTATATTTTATATTTATATGCATTCTTGACTCCTCCAATTACCATAGCTTTGTTTTTTGAAATATTTATCTGGAAATCTAAATTTTTACATTCCAGACAATTTTTATAGCATTCTTCTCATTCTGAGGTAACTAGTTGATAGGACAATATCATCAGCAAAAGGTAGGTATGGACATTTTTAGTTCCTATCTTTGGTAAATGGAACTCTTCATTATATACTTTCATAAATATGCTATTTAGAAAAAAATAAAGAGTATAGGTGTTGTGCTGCACCTTATTTTACCACTTTATTTGTTATAAAACAGTCAGTTTTCTCTCCCTGTTGATTATATCTGATTTGTGTAATATTATTTTGGTATAATCTTACTATCATATCAATTAGACCTAATTCTAGTCTGCTTTCTTCTAATACCTGATATAGTCATACCCTTTTAACATTATCAAAGGCAGACTTCAAGTCAATAAAAATATAATGTAATTTTTGCTTTTTAACCATTTTATATTTATATATTATATGTGTTAGGACAAACCACTGGTCAATAGTTGAGTATTTATATCCGAATCCTGCCTGTGCTTCGTCCAATATCTTGTTTTCTTCCTTTCATGTTGTTAGTCTATTGTTTATTATTTTGTGAATAGTTTGTGGGTGCAATATATGCGGCATATAGACCGATAACAATTTGGATTAGATCTATCCTCCTTCATAAAATTGTGACTATTGTGTTATATTCCATGAACTTGGTATGTTTCTGATGTAAGCATGAAACTGAAAACTTTGTGTAACACTCGTATCCATATACTGTCTATTTTTTTAATTATGTCAATAGGTACTCCATCCAGTCCTGGGGATCTGTGATTTTTCAAGGAATGTACGGCTGTTGTAATTTCTTCCATTGTAAATTCTGTTACTGGATTATTCCATGGTGAATTTTCACTTTTATCTAAAACTAGCCTATATGTGTTATCTTGTTCATAAAAGGGCTACAAAAATGTTTTATCCATACTTCAGATCGAATACTAGCTTCCAGTGTTTCCTTATAAGTATCATTGCCTTTAGTTACTATTCACCAAATTTGTTTTGCATCTTTGTTAAGTAATGCCTTTCCAAGGTGCTCCACAACTTTACTCTGTATTTTTTCTACTTTGCTTCAACACTCTATTATATTCTCTTCTCATCCTATTCAGTGTCATTTTATTATTTTACTATGGGACTGTCTTATCTTCCTTATTTGCTGGTTGAGTTGTTTCTTTCTAGTCCTACATTCTTTACCATACCATTCAGAGGTGGTCCCATTTTTGTTGCATGTTTCTTTAGAAATATAGTTTGCTACCTGTCACTGTGTTTATTTATTTAATTTTGTTGACCCAGTAGGTCCACTGAGACTAGAAGTCCCTTTTTCAGGGGCAACAGGGGTACAGATGGTAATCAACTGAAATTGAGCCAGATTAAGCTATTGGTGGTATTTTTTAGTGAAAATGTTAGAAATTTTTCATTTTCAGTAAGTAACATTATAGTGATTACATTACTGTAATGTCCATTATTGATGAAATCCTCTAGAAGATTCTTCCCATCAATTATATTCCAGCAAACACCTTTTTCTTTGATGTTTGTGCCCCACTTGTTTTTCGTTTTTACTGTTGTGTTCCTTCTCATATACTATTTCCAGCAGTAATGGACAGTGAGTTCTGTCTGCCCTACATTCAATTGTAAAATCAAAACAAGAAGATAATATGTTTACATTCACCCAAACAAAACTAATAACTGATGAGACCAAGATTCCATGTTACAGTATGTAAAATTTCCTTTGGAATCAGAGTTTGTTCATCCATTTAAAACCAGTAGGTTTTGTAAAGTTAATTTTCATATATTTGTATCCCTTGCTAGTACTAACCTTATCTTTAGACTCCTTAATAATTTGATATTCGTCCATCCATTTGCACTTACTGAATCTGAGATTTCTTTTGGTGCTTTGGTTATTTTGCCAATACATATATTAAAATCACCCATCAAAAT
The DNA here is from genome assembly GCA_016271365.2 of Neoceratodus forsteri. Classification (NCBI taxonomy): domain Eukaryota; kingdom Metazoa; phylum Chordata; order Ceratodontiformes; family Ceratodontidae; genus Neoceratodus; species Neoceratodus forsteri. The sequence goes on along the minus strand of CM057459.1, from coordinate 674,084,953 downwards.
TAGCCCAATTTCTTGGTTAATTTCTATTAGCTCATCAATTATTTTTACAATATCAGAAATTATATTATCCTGGTAGTACTTACTATTATAATTTATTTATGTCTCAGATTACAATACCTTTGAGCTAAGAGCTCTTTCACAAAGGTTCCACATCAGTAGCTTAACAAAAAGGTGTACAAGACAGATTAGACAAAAACATTCGATGACAGCAATAAATACAATTGAAGCAGTTAGAAACAGTCATGCCAATACATTTGAATGACAGTTGTGAATACAGATTGAGCCATAATAAAAACAGGGAGGGTGGATATTATCAAAAACAGTTGGTAGGTATAAAGCAGCCGGAGGTATGCTTTGTGGGGGGTGATGTAGGAGTGGGTAGGAGAGGGTGGAGCAAGTAGGGGAACACTTACAACAATAATGAGGGGTATGGGGTAGGGGTGCTAAGGTTAGGGTGGGAGAAGTAGAGCCAAAAAGGAGGGTGAAAGGAAGAGGAAAGGAGGAGGAGGGAGGAGAGAGGACTACTAGTGCGAGTTTACAAGGTTGTAACTGGTGAACAAGGGGAAGGCAGATGGGGAGGAAGTGTGTCATGTAGGACAGAGGGAGGCAACCTATAGGTGGCAGTCTTAGCTGCTAAGTGCATTGAGGTGCTGGTGAAGTTTGCTGTTAAAAGGGCCAATCCTTGTCTCATCAAAGATACTTGAGGTGAGATTGTTTAGCCAACTGGGTGCCCTATAGGAAAATGATCACTGTACCTGGGAGGTGCAGCAAAATGGGACTTGGTGAGCCTGTTTTGATATGCCCCAAGTTTGATGAGGGTTAGATGCAGGGATTAGGATTTTCTGGATGATGGGGAGGACTGGCCAAGACTGATTTTTTTTTTGCTAGGAGACAAGTCTGATATCTTATTCTGCCATTAAGATTTAACCAGCTAGACTGTGCATGATGATTGCAAGTATGTGTTAGGCTGTAGGCTCCAGTTATCAGCCTGCATGACTTATTTAGTGCTGTGCAGATCCTTTTGAGCATGGTGCCCATAGCTGCTCCATAGACTACTAAGCCGTAGTTTATTATGGATAAAACTGAGCTATTTATGGCAAGCCAGAGTGCATCTGGGGTCATACAGTGTTTGTGTCTGAATAACAGCCCTATCCTGGTATTAACTACACACAACGATGTCAGCATGGGTACCATAGGGTAGAGCACAGCCAAGTGTGATCCCAAGATATTTAAAGTTTTAGATCTGTTAGGGAGAGCAAAGTTTTCAATACAGTTAGCTGGTGGGATTTGTATTTGTTATGTGGACTCAAGAATATCATGGCTTTAGTGTTTTTATAATTCATTACAAAGTTATGTTTGGAAAACCAGGCCTTGATGGCTGAGAAGCTGTTCTGAAGTTGAGACTCAAGGAGGTGTCATAAGGATATGAGAAGGTACAGATATATTAATTAGAGCAATTTCTTTTTGTCTTCTGGTATTATGACACATAGGATATTAATATTTTCAGTCTTTACTTCTCTTGTCAGTATCCCTTTCTTTGGTTTATATAGGGTTAGTAATCCACCTACCTGTCTGCCATATTTTTTATTTTTCTTGGCTCTTTTTCATGAACTTCAACTCCATTAATATTAATACTTTCACCCATCCATGTTTCTTGTAGACAGACATAGTGGAAGCCCTGGAGATATTCCCAAAATTTAGGGTCAGTAAGTTTACTTCATAGCCCTGAAATATTCTCAGAAATAAACTTCTCTATCTTAACTATACCTTTCTCTGAATTCAAATTTGACCTCTCTCCTTGTTTGTCAATTGTCTTCTTCCTCAATTCTTAAAATCTCAAAATGGTTTGAAGTTTGTACCATTCTTTCCACTCTGTGGACTTAGTTAATACCTCTTCTAGTGTTGTCTTAGTAGTAATAATTTATTGATCGGCATAAGCCAGTTCATATAAAAACAAGTTATACAATGAAAATATAAACATACATGGTACATAGTGCCAAAGATTTAAAAGAATTTTCCCTTTACAATGTCCATTTCTAGAGGATAACATGCAAATACAATATAAAGTTAAAGTTCCTTGCAAATGCAAGAGAGTGTTAAATTATTACAATATTGCAACAACATTTGAAAAAATCCCACAAGTTTTGAAGGGTCCCATGATTGACTTTACAATTATACCCAATTTCATTTAGGAAGGATTACTTTGTTTAAATCAGGAGGAGAAATCCCTTTCTTTTCTCCCAAATCTTACCAATAGCAAATAAATATACTGCCAAATCTGTAAGTATGTCAATATTTTCTGAATTATGTAATAAATCTAATGTATATCTATCGGAAAATTATAGTACCTTAAATGTTTACCACATAAAAGTTACATGTCTTAAAGCCTCAATAACAGAAAGTGTACAATTGTACAGTGCAGGGGCTGTATATCTTCCACTAGAACATTACTAGCAAAGACTTTAAATTTATATCTAGTAAGAATTTCTCTATGTTCCTTTTTGTGTAATTAATTTGAGTAAGGTTTCAAATTATGTTCAACTGTATTTTCATCATTTTTCATCAACCAGGGATATGTTTTATACTTTTCAAGAGATAAAGATAATTTTGTCTGGAAACTTCATATATTTTCTGTGTTATATGAGAAGCATATTTAATACCAATACTGATATTTTGTTCATACCAGTTTTAGATGAAATAATCCATAATTCTTCAAAGTGTTTCAGTTTTAAATAACCAAATATTTATTTTTAACTGTAATGATTTTTTCTTCTCTTTTATACAAAATTAGTTAATAAATCAACATTATCAGTTTTTGTCTTAACCCAGTAATTATTTGTTTTCATTTGTATCATATGATCTAAGCTAGGTTGACCAATCTGTGACCTAACCAGAGAATCTGGTGTACCAATGGGTAAATGTAAACATTTTTATAAGCATTATTTAATATTGCTTCTAACTTGGTAGTATTAGCTACACCCAAACTTCAGATGCATAAAGTATTTGCATAACAAGTTTTACATTCAGAGTTTAAGAAAAGGCACAATAGAATATCCACCAAATAGATGATTGAATCATTCTAGTGCCATAAGGTTATTTATTTATTTTTTTTGTAAATATAGTTTATATGTTTATTCCATTTAAGGTTACTGGAAAATCAGACACCAAGATATTGATATTCTTTCATGTATTTTAATTTTTGGTCATTGAGTAAAGATGCTCCTATAATGTTTTTGTTACCAAAACCAGAACCTGTGTTTCCTGTATATTAGCATTTAATTTTTTCAATACATATTCCTCCCAGCTTATACAGATATCTTTGTGGCCCAGGCCTAGCTGTTGATATTATTGCAAGATCATTTGTGTATGCCAGTACTGCAATTTTTGAACCAATCTTTGGGGAATGATGTTCATTTTCCCCATAGCCTTCAGTATGTCATCTATATAAATATTAAACAAGGCAGGGATAAAACACTGCCATGCCTTACTCCTAAATTTGTTTTGATTTTCCCTGTCAAATCCCTTGTTTTGGATACTTTATTTGGACCCATGTATTTGTATACAACCTTCTAATATAAGAGATTAGATTGGTATCAATACCCAGCTCCTTCATTCTAATCCTCAGGATCTGTCTTTTAATAGAATCAAAAGCCACAGAGAAATCTACAAATGTAACAAATAGAGGCTGTTTTTAATAAAACAATATTTTCTTTAAGATGGTTTAACAGAAAAATTTGAGTTATAGTACCTTTATGTTTAGTAAATCCTGCCTGTAGTTGTGAATAAAACATGGGTTTGATCTAACCAGGTTATTAATCTTTCCAACAAGACTTTAGCAAATAACTTGGCAAGGTTATCCAAAAGACTAATAGGTCTATAGTTCCCTGGATCCTGTCTTGAACCTTTCTTAAATATTGGGAGAATATAACTCCCATACCAGGTATCCGGAAAATAAGCATGCATAATTTTATTGAAAAAGTCTGTAAGTGTGTTAGCCCACCACTGGACATTTAGTTTAACAAAAATATAGAAAAATTATCAGGTCCTGGTATTGTTTTTAAGCTTAGAGTAGCATTACTTAACTCTTCTGTTGTGAACCATTTAAAGTCCCCATCAATTTCCAACAAATCCTGGCAGTTTTGAGTTTTATCATCCCAATATATTTCCAAAAGTAATCTACCCATTTGTCCAGAGTAATATAGATGTCTATTCTTGTTTTGATATTTTCTGTACCTACTGCAACTAATGACCAAAAGTCTTATAATCTTTTTCTTTAACAGCCCTATACATATTGTCCTATAATTGTTGTTGATGTTACAGTTTCTTTGTATTAACATATGTTTGATATTCCTTCCTAAATTGATTAAGTAAATTAAAATTGTGCTTAGTAGGGTATTTTTGGTGATACGTATTTGTTTATTAAGTTTTCTCCTTTCCTGTCTACAAAATGTATAAAATCAATTTTCATATTTGTATGTTAATATTATTCCTTATATTCAAGGATTTGGTATATTTATCATATAGTTGAATCTTCTTACTATATGTTTTATCTGGTTCTATTTTAAATCTCAGTACTAATTCCATTTCCAGTATAAATTGTATTGAAATTTGTTCAAGGGAAAGTTCAGAAATTTTATCCACCTTAATCTGTTGTCTCTAATTTCAATAACCTCTTCCTGTTTCTGCATTATTTGGATATATATTTCTCCAATCAGAATAAGTGGCATATGTTCACTTTCTGATCTATGTATAATTTTCAGATTGATATATTTCTCAAAGTTATAAATTGAACAAACAGCATAGTCAATGATAGAAGAATCCTTTGAATTTATATAGGTTATCCTCCAATCCTGATCTGAGGAAGACACCTATTAATTATCACCAATTGTAATGATTCCAACAGATTTGCTAATTGTGTCTATCATTAGTTTTTTATCCATTGTTTGTCTGGATGGTATCCCTAATTTAGCTGAGATTTTTCAAGATCAGTGTTACAATTTAAGTCTGCAGATCTAATGTTAAAATCACCCATAATCAGTATGTCTGTATTTTGTACCTTAGATGTCAAAACTCCAATGTCACTTGTTAATTTATCTGTCAGATCTTTGTCATACAGAAATGTATGTATTGGGGAATATATACATTACCAACAATAGGATTTGACCCGGAATTTCAGTAACAAAAGTAAATAATTGGTTTTAATAATAGTTCCTGTATTTGTATAGGATCAGTTATTTTCACATATGTTATTAACTCCCCATATAACATCCTGATCTTCTTAATTTCTGCCCTGGTGTTTGTATTTTAATAAAACCATTTATATCATTTTTTCCAGCATCTCTGCATTGTGTTCTCTTATTTTATTTTACTCGTAGCTTATCCTCATATAGACGTATATTTAATCTATCTAGTTCTTCACATTTCTTCAAGAGGAGTCTATATGCTTGGCCATTTGTTATCCAGATTGTTATCACTCCATCCATCTCCCATCTAATAGCCTTTATTAGTTCCTGGAAGATGTTTGCTGCCTTTTATTAGAACACTTGGCATCTTGCTTTACTTAAATTTTACATTTCTTGTATTCCCCTCCATTTGGTTTATTCCAAATATGGAAATTTCTTACTGCTTCCACTTCGTTTTCACAACATTTTTTGTTATACCATTCAAGGTACAGAATCTGTAGAGTCATGATTTCTTCGGTTCAATTCCTAGTTTGTTTATCTTGCCTGATACAGCCCTCAGAATATAGTATTGATCTGTCACAAGCAATACCAGTTTTTGTTTGGCAAGGGTCTAACCACAATCAGACATTTCATTAGCATTGCTCTCCCATTTGGTATATTTTGCAATAGTTTTAATTTCAACATTTATCCTTTCCTCTGTTTCTTCTGGCAAAGTCACCACTCTAAATATAGGAAGAATAGAATCTGTGCCTATTGTATTTGACAAAAAGCTCTTGAAATTCTCGTAGTTACCATTCATAGATTCTCTCTCTCTGAGAATTTTGCTTGTTTTCTTCCTTATCATTATTTATTTGCATGATTTCATCAGTTTGATCTGTAGAACTAGACTTATTTTTAATATTTATTATTGCCTTCTTGTATGTGTCCTTTTAGTTCTAGTTTTCTTTTGGCTTTTTTTTCTGGAGTTCTCTTCCTCCTTTTCTTTCTGTAATTCTCTTAGACCTATCTTCAGTTTGTTCTTTTTTATTTTGTTTCTTGTTTACTTAGCTGTGGAGGCATATTTTCTATGTTCTGGTGGATATGTATGCTTGCTTCATAATGTCATAAAGTCTGTCTCTTTCCTTTTCCCAATTCTTTATTATTTTCTTCCATTTCTCCATGTATACTGACTTTTAAAGCCTCCTCAAGAGGCAGCATAATCAATTCTGAATCTTTTATGTTTTTTCTTCTTCTTGATCTTTATCTGTCATATAGCTATAATACCTGTCTTCTTTATAATTATCTATTGTTCCCTTTTCATGTTTTCTAGAATTTGCTTTTCTAGACACCCCCTTGATAAATGCCAAGTCCTCTTTTAATATGATCATTTGTTTGTACAATAAAATGTTGACCAGACCTGGGTCTTTTAATGCTATTGCTGTGTCTCTGGTGATCCCTTCAATATCTGGAATCATACTTTCTGAGGGCTCATCATCTCAGACCATATAATATTCAGATCACTTTCTCCAATAGATATATTCATATTCCTACCATAGTTGATGTTACTATTATTAACATTGTTTTCTGTATTGCCTACACTTTTTCTTTTTGATATGCCTCTGCAGTTACTAATTCTTGTCTAATTGAATCTCTCATGTTTCCTACTGTTTAATTAAGGTTTTCAATTGTCTCAAAATTTCAACAAATTTATTTTGTGGAGTTGAATATTAACTGAGTATCAGATCTTTCTTCTATGGATTGAACATTACCTATTCCTACCCTTTGATTGTCTCCCTGTTTGTTTTATTGGATAACAATACTCCTTTATTGATGTAATAGGAGTAGAAGTTTTTGTTTTTCTTCTTCTGTTTTTTCGTTATCTTTTTGACTTGTTCTCATAATTTCCTCACTTCCTCTTTGTATCTTTCTCCTATGATTCTGCCAGCACTGAGTTGCCAGAGCATGGTTCCTCTTCAGTCCCTTCAGTGTTAATCAAGTCTAAACTTGTTTCATATTTGCTTTACCACTTCTGGTAGTAGCTGGCATTTTAACTCTTAATAGTATAATATTACAAAATAATGCAATGAATAAAATACAGTAAATAAATGATATAATAAAAATGGCACCCTCAGCAAGTAGAGTGTTGGTATAGAATGAGCTAGAGCACTCTTATAAAAGCAGGTAATTGCTGACTAAACAATGCTAAAATAGGTTCAATCATGTACCTTCAAAACCCTCTTTACCTATAATAATTAATCATTTGTAATGATTTATAAAACTATAACCAATATAATTCTGTATACCAGTAACCATGCATAGCCAAGCACAATATAATTTCAAAATGAAGTCCTTATAAAGTACTTATAGTTTTGTAGCATCTCTAAACTGGGCGACTAGCTCTAAGATTATTTCAACAATGGTTTTCAAAAAACATTCTAACCAGGTCAGCAGTGTGGATGCTAACCATTACTAGCACTACTAAACTGGTTTAGGCTAGTTAAACTGGTTCAAAAGTGCAATGTGGATTGTAACTTTGTGGGACACTTTGTCATATTGACACATTGGTAGTGATGTTAATGCTGTATTCTGTAAATCACATTACTTTACTGTATATGCATTTGCTATGTAGCAAGTTTGTGGATATTACATACTGTAGCAACCCCAGGTAGTTGCATGCACAAGTGTACTATATATAGAATAAAGAATGGGGTTCTGTGGAGGGGCATGGCCTGGCTAACTAGAAAATGGCAGTATAACTCTTGAGCTCATCCCTATCTGAGGACACTCCATGGCAGGTCTACCTAATCCCAGGATGTGAACCCTCTCTTTTCACAAAATTTAGCTCAGAAACTGTACCCAATCATCCAGTGTGACTTTTCTGGTGGTACCATAGTATAACATACCCTCTGCAAGCCGGTTACTAGTGAGTCGCTCTTGCTCAGCTGGAGCCATAGAGGCCTCAGTCCTAGTCCTCGGAAACCCTGGCATTTCGTTTCCACTCAGCCTATCAGCAGACCTACAGCAGCACCTCTACCAGCTCAATTGCCCCATAATGCTGTGGTGACAGGGGCTCTTACCTGTACTATCTCCAACACAGTGTGCTACCAAGCAGCCGACTTCTGTGGGTGAATCACTAAACTACATCACTTGTATGAGAGTGGTCCAGTTATGGGTCGATGATATCAGTACAACCTTAACAGGTACTACTTCAGATGTACACCAACTACAAGACCACCTCAATGTGGGGGAGCAATGGGTGGAAACCCTTGAGATGCAACAAGCTAAACTAGAACAGAGGCGTGGGTGCAGGATCTAAAATTGAAACCTTTCTAACCAGAGTGGAAGATCAAGAAAACAGGAGCCGTCGTATTAACCTTCATATTATTGGCATCCCTGAGGCTCTGAAGGTGCGTCCATGGAAAGATTTCTCAATGATACACTTCCCATGATGTTAGGGGAGAGGTGGAGAGGCCAGTCAAAATTGAAAGAGCCCATCGTATTGCAGGGAGGAAGAAAGACAGACACTAGCTCCATGACCAATTGTGGCATATTTGTTGTGATAGTCTACCAAGGGTGCATACTAAGAGCTGCTTGGGACCTAGGTGAAATTCGGTGGCAAGGCGGTGATCTCTATATACAGGGACTTTGCATAAGAGACAGCAAGTAGGCATAGAGCCTATGGCTCCCTCAATAAAATACTGGCTGCCCATAACTTCCACTATAGGTTTAAAGGTCTTACCAGGTTGTTGGTGTCTAAGAGGGAGGAGATGCTAGCAGATATGCCTGAAGAAGTTGAACATTGGGTTTCCAAGCTCTGGCCTAAGTTACCTCTTCAAACTACATATCCCAGAAGGCTCTGGGATCCTTCTGATGCAAGTACTAGGAACCAAGATTCTCAGATGCAGAATCCAGGGGTCATTATGTAACTGACCAGGTCCCTACTTAGCTGATTCCCCAGAGTGAGGACTCCTTCTACAGGACACATGCCTGAATCTAAGCCATCTGTCTGCTCAAGGCAAACCTCCTCCCTCCAGAAGTACCAGCTCAACTTCATGCCAGTGACAGCAATCCAGAAGTGGCCAGCACCTGTCTCTGAGCAGCAAAGAGCAGCTCCACCTGCAAAGATGTCCAGGGATGAATCCTCCTGACCCAATCGGAATGCCCTTTGAACACACAGGATTTTTTTCCACCAGTCAAGAGATGTATGGACTGGGCTGGCATACCAGAATCCTCCCTCATAGAAGTGATGGACTTTTCCATACAGCTCAAACCAGGAAATAAATCTTACGCTGCTGCTGTTGCTTCTAAGAAAGTTCTTGATCCTGACTTTGACTCTCAACAGACACTGAACCGAGATGTGGAATCCCCGGCTGAGCTTCAGACTGTACTATGTAATGTCTTGATTGGATGGGTGTACTTTATTTGTTTCCTAATTGAAGTATAGGGCATTGGAGGACCTCTCCTCCATTACTGGAGCTCCATGGGTTAAGATGCTTTAATGGGGATGGAACCCCCATGGCCTAAGGGACGGATGATCCCTTCCTTACCCCATTATCCTTTAGCCTGTCATTCTAGTTGGGTCTACTCTGTATGTGCTGCTAGGCCTTCATAACCTGCAATTAGCAACAGTGAGGTTCCTGCATTAGGAACTTGAATGATTTAAGTGCAAAGATGTGATTATAGACAGTCTGGCCTTTATGTTTTCAACTGGGAAGTTTCCCAATTCCTCACCCCTTCCCTCTTCACCCCTTCCTGCTTCACTCACACATCCCAGATTATGCTTTCTCTTAGGAATTATTCCCAGATGAGAGTAGTGCATTCACTCTAGGTTGTCTTTCTCCTCTCAACCCTTAAGCATGGATGCCAGCATAGCTGAGGATACTGTTTTGTTATATCTTCTTTCACCAAGGCATCTGTAGCTCTTAGCTTTTAATTGCTTTCTGGATTTGTTGCATTAATCTTGCCTAACAGAGCTTTGTTTAGGTAGGGCAGTTATCTGTGTTTGCCAGTTTGTTCATCAAGTTTGTGTTAGTCCTAACTTTTATTGAATACACTTCCTGAAGATACCATTGTTAACTGATACTTTCTCTCTTATCTCAGTGTGTTGTATCTCCATGGTATTTGCCAGCAAGTTACAGAAGGTCTGATAGGCTGTAACTTTTGAACATATTGCTAGTGCTGTCTGTATTCCACTTAGCAGCTACTGGGTAAGTCAAACATTATTCCTGACTCCTCTATTACCATGTCTTTATCTAATACACAGGGTCTACATCTGGTGTGAAGTGGAATGTAAAGGGCCTTAATCACCCCATAAAACATACTAAGGTACTTCAGCATTTGCATTCCCTCACACAGATGTGGCCCTACTACAGAAACACACCTCCTCAATAAGTCCATCCTATGGCTCAGCAAATCATGGGTAGAGGTCATTCATGTCAGCTCGACTCCTTTTTAAATCAAAGGGTAGCTATCCTTATCAGAGATCTAGCATATGGACAGTTAAAGATTCTCACTTCGATAAACAAGGGAGGTTGGTAATGGTCAAATTAAAATCATCCATGGGCAAGTTGATAGTGAGTAATCTCGATGCCCTGAACTTAGACCAAGCAGAATTTTTCTGGGCCTGAGTCAAGCTATCTCTGGGCTAGTACAGTCAGAACCTAATACTCCCTTACTCATAGGAGGAGATTTTAATTTAGTGCCAGATATATTTCTAGATAAATCTCATCCTACACCCCAAACTCATCAAAGGCACATGCTGCTTTACAAGAAATGATAGCAGAATGGGGCCTAGTGGATATCTGGAGGCTCGACCATCCCTCAGGCCAAGATTACTCATATTATTCCCCTCGCATGAAGTTTACAGTCATATTGACTATTGCTTGCTAACCATTGAGCATCGAGTGTAATCTTGAGCAGCTCTATAGGCAATATTATTATTTCAGACCACGCCCGGTGATGCTCACTTATTCCACTTCTGAGTGCGCAATACCAGTTCAAGATGGAGATGTAACCCCCTATTGGTTAAAGATCCCAATTTCCAACAAACCATGCGGAAAGCAACCAGGAATATTTTACTTTTAACTTCGGGTGGAAAGTCCTGCAAGTACAGTATGGGAAGCTTTTAAGGCTACATTAGAGGTCACTATTGCCCTTGCTGTGAACCAGAATAAAATCTGGAAAAAGAGTTGGGATGTTACAATCAGAACTCACTGACCTAGAGTGGCATTTAAGGCTTCCCAGACTACTACTGCTGGAGACCACTCCTGGCTCACTGAATTGTGGGGCTTAAGTATCGAATAAATACACTATTACATCACAAGACAGAATGGACCCTGCTCAGAGCCAAGCAACAATACTGGGAAGGAGATAAAGAGCTCCTTGCTTACCAATTGCAGAAGCATCAAGCATCTTCCAAAATTCATGCCCTCCACATCCACAGGTTCCATTGTCAGTGAACCTAAGGGCATTAATGAGACCATGAAACTTTATTACCAGTCCCTATACCAATCTAAATCCACATGTCGAGAGAACAGCTCTCCCAAAACTTGAACAAGTTCTGTCAGGAATTCACAATACCCTCATTGTCTCAAAACAAGTTGACCTTTACATAGTTCTATCACAGCTGCTGAGTTGCAACAGGCCTTATTCCACATGGCTAAAGGAAAGCCCCAGGGCCAGATGGAATGACCATCGAACTGTACCAAGCTCTCAATCAAGAAATTGTGTCCCCTTGCTACTTGCTCTACAGAGTGCTCACTCCTCAGGTTCCCTTCCACCACAATGAATGAGACCCTGATCACAGTGATACCTAAAAGTCTGATTACCCTTAATTGCTTTCATTTTCACCCCATATCACTATTACCAGTAGACACAAAGATCCTGGCTAAATCTGGTTACCAGGTTGCAAAACATCTAACCTCGGCAATTGATCCATCCCAGGTAGGGTTCATGCCTGAAAGGTGGGCTCAGACATGAAAAATTACTCACCTTAGTAATGTTGTTTCTTCTAATGGAGTCTTGCTGTATTCTGACTGTTGCAGTGATATGCAACCTTTGAACTGCCCGGAGAGGAAAGAGTTAACTTTCCATGCAGGTATGGAACCCTGAGCTTGAGCTCAGTTGAGACTCTGTCTGTTGCTGTTTGAACCCAAACCACAGATCTTTATGAGCTAAACTCATTGGGCGTCCTGTGTGGAAACTGTAAACTTACACTAGCCAACTGGCAACTAAATCTAATAAAAATGTTTTTTGGTTCCAAGGCAAAGACTCAAGTCAGAAACCAAAACAAAACACAACCATACCAAAAAATAAGAGGGTGAGGAAAGGGGGCACCTCTAGGGTACCAACACTGTTCATGCCACCACATCCCAAAACCCAGGTTCTGAGAGGGAGGTGGGGAGGTCAGAATACAGCAAGACTCCATTAGAAGAAACAACATTACTAAGGTGAGTAATTTTTCTTCAAACATCATGAAGTCTTGCTGTATTCTGACTATTACAGACTTACCAAACATTACCTCCATGGAGGAGGGACAGAACCTACTTTGGGAACACGCTCTGAAGCACTGCTGTGCTAAACCGAGCATCACTCTAGCCTGGATATCCAGAGAGTAATGCTTGGTGAAAGTATGTACTGTTTTCCAGGTGGCTGCTTGACAAATCTCTAAAATAGGAATATCCTGGCAGCAGCCAGGAAGCAGCTATACCTCTGGTAGAATGAGCCCTCAGGCCTGAGGGTGGGATCCTACCTATTTTTCATAGCAAATTGTATACAAGAGACAATCCACCTGGCAATAGATCTCTTAGTGGCAGGTTTTCCCTACCAACCTCACCATAAGTAAGGAACAGTTGGAGGAGTCAAACCTGTGACCCTTGGTGCACTCTATGTAGTAGCTAAGGCCCTTTTCACATCCAAGCTGTGCAGCCTCCTCTCCCACAGGAGGAATGGTCAGTGAAGAAAACAGGAAGAGACATAGACTGGTTAAGGTGGAAATCTGAAACCACCTTAGGCAAAAACTTCCTATTAGTCCTGAGGACCACCTTATCTTTATGGAAAGAGATAAAATCAGGCTCCACTGACAGGGCCTGTAACTCACTTATGCATCTGGCAGAAGTAATTGCTACCAAGAACACAGTTTACCAAGTCAAGTACTTAAGCTCTGCTGAGGACAAAGGCTCAAAAGGGGTTGCATAAGCTGAGCAATGCAAACATTAAGGTCCCAAGCAGGGCCAGGGTCCCTGAAGGGAGGATTGGTATGCAGCAAGCCCTTGAAGAATTTAAAGAATACAGGATGAGCTGAAAGGAAGAGTGCTTGCCTGCTGACAAGAAGGCAGAGACAGCTGCCAGATGAACTCTAAGTGTAGCCAGTCTGAGTCCCAAGCTATTGAGATGAACCATATAGTCAAGGACTGTGAGGCAACCCAGCAGACTCTGGAGAAATATGCTTCCCAGAGCACCAAATAGTAAACCTTTTCCATTTTGAGTTGTAAGTCTTTCTGGTGGAAGGCTTATGAGAAGCCTTTAAAATATCCAGAACACCTTGACAGAGGCGCAAATCAGCAAACTCTAACTCTTCAAGAGCCAGGCCTTGAGATTGAGAGATTTGAGATTCGGATACCAGACCCTCCCCTGAGAACATGGTAACAGGTTGTAATTCCTGGGAAGAGACAGGGCAAGGTGGACTGCTAAGGACAGCAAGAGAAAGGTACCAGGGCTGTCTGGCCCAGTCTGGAGCAATCAGAATCACTTTGCAGGGTTGAGACCTGATTTTGACTAGTACCTTGAACAGGAGAGGGAAGGGGAAGCACAGGAACTTCCCTTCACAATTGAGAACTAGGGCATCCAGGGGACTGAGCCCAACACTGGGGCCTTCAGCAAAAAAGGAAGTTGGTGATTGTCTGGGGCTGCAAAAGATCTATCTGTGGGGTGCCCCATCTGGAGAAGATCACCTTCAAAATCAGGGATCTAGGGACTATTTGTGATGGCCCTGAGATATCCTGCTGAGAAAATCTGCCAGGACATTGTCCTTCCTGGGAGTGTACTGCTATCGAGAGGTATTCAGGAAATAAGCCAGAGACCACAGCTTCATTGCCTTTGTGCACAAGGCTGTAGATCAAGTGCCCTTGCTTGTTGATGTACCACATTGTGGTGGTATTGCCTGTCCTGATCTGAACTACTTTGTTCTGAACAGACTTGGAAAAAGCTTGAAGTGCTAGAAACACTGCTCTGCATTCTAAGAGATTGATTGAAGCAGAGATTCTTGAGGTGACCACAACCTTGGGTGGTCAGATCCCCAAGTGGACTCCCCAGCCCAAGAGGAGGCATCTGTGGTAAGGATTAGAGAATGAGATTGAGTGACAAAGGAACTCCTTGCCTTAGGTTGTCCTGATCCTCCCACCATTGCAAAGCCTGGATCAGGGTTTGAGTCACTGGATTGGTTGGTCGAGAATCCTTTCTCTGGGACCAAGCTGTTAAGTGGAACTGAATGTCCTCATCTGAAATCTTGCTCCTCGGACCACTGCTGTAGAGGCAGCCATGTGGCCCAGAGCTGCAGAAAATGTCTTGCTGGTCGAGACACCTGGAGGGTGAATGAAGAGGCCAGTGTAACAAGGGTCCTTGCCCTGTCCAGGGAAAGAAAGGCTCTTGCCTTTATTGTATCCAGCTCTGCCCCTATGAAGGTGAGGAGCTGCACTGGCTTTAGAACTGACTTTGAAAGATTCAGAAGGAATCCTAGAGAAGTGAGCAGTTGCTGAGTTATCTGTAGGTGTGACTTGACTTGGTCTGGAGACTGACCTACTATGAGCCAGTTGTCCAGGTATGGAAAGATTGAGATCATTTTTCTCCTTAGGAAAGCAACCACTACTGCCAGGCATTTTGTGAACACCTTGGAGCTGATGTTAGGCCAAGGGCATTGCTCTGAATTGATAGTGGCCGAGGGCAACTCGAACCTGAGGTACTTTCTGTGGGAGCATCTGATGAGAATGTGAAATAGGCATCCTTGAGGTCCAGAAACTAGCCAGTCCCTGGCCTTAGAGAGGGTAGAATTATTCCCAGAGTCACCATTTTGAACTTTGGCTTTAAGGAAGATACTTGTTTAAATATCTGAGATCCAGGACAGGCCGCCATTCTCCTGTCTTTTGGGAGTTAGGAAGTACCTGGAATACAATCCTTTTCCTTGTGTAGGGTGGAACCCTTTCTATGGCTGTCAGAGCCTAGAGGGAAGAGACCTCTGCCTCTAGGGCAGAGACCTCTGAAGGATTTGCAGGTGGAAAGAACCTGGTTCTCATCTTGGAAATTGTTTGAAGCTGAGAACCAGTCCCTGGCTACTACTTCAGGACCCATTTGTCTGATGTTAAAGACATCCAGTCCTGGACAAAGTAAGCCACCCTGCCCCTATGCGTGGTGGAGATTGGTCCGGCAAACCCATCAGGGTGCCTGTTTGGCAGAGGCTTTAGGCTGAGGGGTGGTAGCAGGCCTGCTTGTCCCCGTCTGCCTCTCCCTCTGAAGACCCCCTCTGGGCAAAGGCAGAAGAGAAGGCCTGGGCTTGGTGAAGGCCTATGAAAGGCCTGCCTGCCCCTGGAATGCTGCCTCTGGGGAGTGGCTTGCCATTCCTTGGCCTGAAACACTCCTGTAGGTGGTCCTGTATTCATCCATTTTCTTCATGTAGTTCTCTGTCTGCCCCCAAACGAGAATTACCAACAACAGGAACATCCATGGCCTTATTCTGGGTATCCTGAGACAGGCTAGTACATCTGAGCCAAGCCATCCTATGAAGGGCCACAGATGTAGCCATTACTCTAGATGAAACATCATTGGAGTCCACTGCAGCATGAAATTGCACCTTGGATGCCTCAATACCATCTGCAGCCACCTGCCCAGCTCCTTGGCAAAGCTGGCCAGGGACCTGTTTGGCTAGAACCATCAGTGTCCCATCTAGACTTCTGGTATCTAGCTGTATAGGCCATATAATTAGCCTGCCTGAGTCCCAAAGATGCTGCCATGTACTGTTTCTTTGCCATGGTATCAATTCTCCTGGAATCCTTATCTGGGGGTGTGAAGCCAAGGTATATTTGCCTTATCACAGGCAGCAGCCTGCACTACCTCAACATGGCTGCATTGCTGGGAAAGGAACTCTGTATCTGAGCCTGAAGAGTATACCTCCTGTCCATTCTTTTATCCACAGGAGGTATAGAATTAGAGTCTTTAAAATTTTAAATGTCTGTTTCCCAAAAGATTTATGGAGAATAGACAGCCTCCTGGACTCAGGGATGTCCAACATCTCAACATAATTAGGCTCCTCCTGATCCTCTGCTTCCTCCATAGGAAGCTGAAGAGTTCAACCAATTTTTGTAAAACATAAAGTGGGAAGGGGACTCAGAAAGCCTAGGAGGAGAAACCCTGAAGGTCTGTCTGGGGAGATGTCCGGGTCAATGGGCACATCAGACTTTCATAATCACCATCACTATCCTCAAACTCTCCTTCCTCCTCCTCCAGTTCATAAAATCCTCTAAGTTATAATCCAGAACTGGGGAACCGACCGAACCGAGCCCCTAACTGATGGTGCGGTTCGGTCAGACTCGAGTTAGCGATTGAACAATCTTTATCACTTTGGCTATTTCATCAGCAGTCGGAGAAAGAACTTGTGGATCCAAACTGGCTGACTTATCCCTTCTTTTCTTTTAACTGGAACCGACTCCTCAGAGTCAGTTCTCCTTTGCCCAAGAAGTTTTGCCCTGGTCAGAGGCAATCCTTCTAGTTCGGTTGGAACCAAACCGGGCTGGCCATCCAGGTCAGCGGACTTTTGGCCTCCTTTCCTCAGCCTACCTACTCTCTTTTCCAGGGGTAGCTGTGGAAAAACTTTGCAAATCTGGCAGTCTGAATCGGTGGTCACACCCAGACAATAAACACAGGTGGTGGGTGGTCAGCCTTAGCAAAGGCTTCCCCACACACACACTACAGTGTTGAAACCCAGTGAGCCAGTTTTTCTCTTGGGTTTCTCAGACATAGCCAGTCTAACCAAACCTACCCTTTTTTGACAATCAGCCAGGCAAGACACCCTTATCAGTTCCTGACCGTGATTACGGTGGTGAAAAAACGTAATGAAATCTGTTTTTTAAGAACCGATAAGGACCGGTTACCACACTCTAAAAATAGAACAAACTTTTTAACAAACCTGATCGGTTCAAACTGAACTGATCCGGCGTTCTAAGTTCCACACAGAAGCAAACAATAATAAACCGATCTAGTACTCACGGTACCACAGACAGAGACTGAACCGACAAGTTAGATAAGAATAAATTCGGTTGAAACCGAGGAAAAAAACAACACTTTAAGACTAAATTGAACTGAGCAAAGGAGAAATCTCCAAAGCGACTGTTCAGTGAGGTGGAGTAAAGAATCTGGTGGTTTGGGTTCAAACAGCAACAGACAGAGTCTCAACTGAGCTCGAAGCTCATGCTTCCATGCCTTGCATGGAAAGTTAACTCTTTTCTCTCCGGGGCAGTTCAAAGGTTGGATATCACTGCAATAGTCAGAATACAGCAAGACTTCATGTTGTTTGAATACCAGATTGTTGTTGAATCTGAAGTGGTTAGCGAATAAAGTTAAGACCCTATGGCAGCCCTAGCCGTGGACTTTACAAAGGCATTTGATTCTGTGGAATGGAATTATCTCCATGAAATCCTTCATCTATATGGCTTTGGACCCAATTTGCCTGTGGGTCTCGACTCTTTAGAACTCTCCAAGGCCAGGATTCTAATTAATTCAACATCTCTTCCTCCTTTCCATTGTATAAGAGTACCGTCCAAGGTTGTCCCTGTCCCCTTTCTCTTTCTAGTTGCCCTCGACCCACTACTCCAAGCTCTTATCACTACTGAGGGCTTACAGTCATCTTAGCACATGGTGAATCTTATATTGTGGCAGTTTATGCAGATGACCTGTTACTTACCCTATCTCACCCCGAGAATCACTACCAGTAGCCCTCTCATTCCTTAAAAACTTCACTTCAATATCAGGCCTACAGGTCAGTCAATGGAAAACCATCTAGCCCACTGAATTCATGTTGTACACAGGAATGAATTCAGTTGGCCTATGTAAAGCTTTTCTATCTTGGGGTCCACATACCTACTAAGTGGACAGATTTTGAATCCTCTAACTTTACCCCTCTTTTAAAACAATTAAGTGCAGAGATTGAGCACTGGAGTAGAGTGCGCCTATGGCTGATGGGCAGTGGCTGCGTATGAATGCTTTTGCTCCTGAGGTCCTATATTTATTTAATAACCTTCCAATGTGACTCTCTCCCAAACTCTTCTCCTCACTTGAGAAGTTGGTATCCTCTTTAGTATGGGAAGGTAAGGCACGTAGATGGGGAAAGAGCAAACTGAGGGCACACTGGTCCAAAAGAGGCCTCAAGGACCCTTGGTTTCATAGTTACCACTTAGCAAGTGTGGCTGTCCAAATTACAAAGTGGTTTGTGCTGTCCAATGCACCTCTTCCATTGTGGGTCCACCTTGAAGTGGACATGGTGACCAACTCCACTTAGGTCATTGTTGGGTCATGGTGGCCCCACAGATAAGGGCCTCTCTCTGGTAGCGTGTCACTCTTGCCATGCCTGGTGGTGTGTCATGACCCTCTCTCACACCCCTAAAGATGCTTGGGCTCCACCTTTGAGCTATGCAGGTTTATGGAATAACACCTTTATTACCCTAGAGGGACAACAGCAATTGGCCCTCCTGGGAGTGCAGAGAATGTGCTATGTGAAGGACCTTATGCTGCCTGACTTGGACTCCTATTATCCTTTACCCAATTAAAGAGCAAATTTAATCTCCCCAACACTGACTTCTGGTGGTTCCTTCAAATACATAGCCTTATAAATGCCCTCTCTTCTCAAATCTGGCCAGATAACAGCTGGAACTGGCTTGCTACCCTATACAAAGAAACCTCCACCCCAGGTTGTATAGGCAAATTCTATTCTATATACAGAGATTCCAAACCTGACCCTACTGAGCATTGTAGAACCTGATGGGAGACTGATATGGGCATGGCTATATCTGAGACTTTTTTTTTTAAGTGGCTAGTTTTCCATTAGCAGGTTATACAGACCTGCCACTAGAGGATTCTTGGTCTTCTACATAAATCACTGTATTCATTCGTGGGCAATATGGCCTGCATTATCATTCTATTTCTTTCCCTGTGCTGCTACAAGGGACTTGAGTCTGAAGGGTGGATGGCCACTAACTAAGCTGCTCCTGCTCTCCTTGTTCCCCTTTCTGCTGTATTTTCTCATCTAGGTTTTAAGTGAGCACCTCGGTGGGCAAATTACTTGCCTAGAAAATATTGCACTAATACAAATCACGAGACCACTCAATCTGGGACCATGGCTCTCCTTATTGTGTTTTTATTGCTCTAAGGTGCAGAGTTTTCAGCAATACAGTGCATTTGAAGTACCTCAATGCAATTCAGTTCTCCAATGTACCTTATCAATACCTAATGTTATAACAGTCTACCGTGCAGACACTATGTCATTCTCCTCTCCCTTTTAGCCTATTCCCCTGGTTAGCTTACACCCCCTTGCTACTGTCCTCACCTATGTCTACCCAAGCACTTACATTGATCACAATCAACTGTCATTACAGTGGTGCTGCCTCTTATGCAAACGATATAGGGTTGCCACCAAGAAATAAAAAACAGTCTCCATTCTTATAAGCTCCTTAAAGAAGTTATACTTCTGCTGCTTCTCTGCTCAGGAAATGTAGAGCTCAACCTGCCCCCCCACAATTTACCTCGCTCTATCGATTTGTTGAGGCCACAGGTCTCAAAATGATGATGGTCAACATTTTAAGCCTGCCTAAAAAGCTTGTACAGCTGCAAGCCTGGGCTGCACACGTTAACCCAGACCTTATCATAATTACTGAGTCGTGGTTAAAAGAGGAACACTGATCAACAAATATCACTGCAGGGCTACAATTTATTTAGAGCAGATAGAGAGTCTAGAGGTGGGGGTGGTTATCTATGCCAAATCTAAGTACTTGGTCACCAATATTAGTTGCAAATCTCTAGCCAAGGAATTTGAGTTAGTTTCAGCTGAGCCTTCATCTCTCCTCCTCGGAATGTATCACTATCCTAGGTGGCTATAGACCCCGTCTGGTGGTGATGAAGTCCTTAATCTTTTGAAATCCATGTTCGTAGATGCAAAAACTGAAACAATATTTCTAGGAGATCTAAATATGGACTGGCTGTCACCTAAATCACACGGCCTCAAATCCCTTTGTGACGAGCTAGGTCTTGGGCAATTAGTCAGTGAACCTACAGTGGCGTGAAAAAGTATTTGCCCCTTCCTGATTTTCTCTATTATTGCATATTTGTCACACTGGATGTTTTCAGGTCTTTAGAGAAAATGTAATATTAGCTAAAGGGAACCTGAGTGAACAAATAACACTTGTTTTTTAATTTCACTTATTTAATGAAAAAGTTAACCAACACAAACTGGCCCTGTGTGAAAAGTAATTGCCCCTTACACTTAATAACTGGTTATGCTACATTTAGCTGCAATGACTGCAACCAAACACTTCCTATAATTCAATATCAGTCTTTCACATCGCTGTGGAGGAATTTTAACCCACTCTTCCTCATAGAACTGCTTTAATTCAGTAACATTTGGTAGGTTTCGAGCATGACCTGCTCGTTTCAGGTCCTACCACAGCATCTCTATTAGGTTTAAGTCTGGACTTTGACTAGGCCACTCAAAACTTTAATTTTACTTCTTTTTAGCCATCCTGATGTGGACTTGCTTTTGTGCTTTGGATCATTGTCTTGCTGCATGGCCCAACTACGCTTCAGCCTCAGCTGACGGAAGGATGACGGACATTTTCCTTAAGAATTTTCTGGTACAGAGCAGAATTCATGGTTCCTTTAATTATGGCAAGTCATCCAGGTCCTTAGGGCAGCAAAGCATCCCACACCATCACACTACCACCACCATGTTTGACTGTTGGTATGGTGTTCTTACTGTGGCATGCTGTGTTTGCTTCTGTGAGACATTATGGGATCCATGTCATCCAAAAGTTCCACTTTGGACTCATCTGTCCATAGAACATTTTCCCAAAGGCTTGTGGATCATCCAGGTGCTTCTTGGCAAATGAGAGATGAGCATTTATGTTCTTCTTGAGTTGCTGAGTCGTTTCACCTTGCTACTCTCACATGAAGCCCATTTTGCCCAGTCTCTTTTGATTGTGGGAGTCATGAACACTGACCTTAGCTGAGGCAAGAGAAGCCTGCAGTTCTTTGGATGTTGTTTAGGATCCTTTGAGACTTCCTGAATGATTTTACGCTGCGCCCTTGGAGTAATTTTGGCAGGCCGCCACTCCTGGGAAGATTCACTACTGTTCCAAGTGTTCTCCATTTGGAGATTATGCTCTCACTGTGGTTTGATGGAGTCCCAGAGCCTTAGAAATAGCTTTGTAACCCTTTCCAGACTGATAGAGGGCAACAAATTTTTCTGATCTTTCAGGAACTTCCTTTGATCATGGCATAATGTGCTTGTTGAATCTTTGTGCTGGCAACGTGACTCTGATGGTAAGGGTCAAAATAAGTGAGATTTATATTGAGCAGGGCTGGCTGTAATCAAGCCTGGCTGTGTTCAAGCAGCTGACTCTAATTATCCCTTTAATTGGATTGATTTAACTAGGGGGCAATTACTTTTCACACAGTGCCCGTTGGTGTTGGTTAACTTTTTCATTAAATAAATGAGATAAGTAAAAAAAAAGTGTTATTTGTTCACTCAGGTTCCCTTTATCTAATATTATATTTTGTCTAAAGACCTGAAAACATCCAGTGTGACAAATATGCAATAATAGAGAAAATCAGGAAGGGGCAAATACTTTTCACGCCACTGTACTAGGAACAACACTCTAAATACCAACAGTTCCATTCTAGATGTGGTACTAACCTCCCATCCAAACAAAATATCTCATTTGGCAGTGTTTCACAACGACATGAGGATCATGGAATTGTTGCTGCATAAGATCTCAAATTAAGGCCCGGCGCAACCCATCTTATAACAAAAGATCCTTTCGCAAATTCAGTGCAGTAAATTTCCTATCTGACCTGAGCATGATCAGATGGAAAGATCTTTATCTAGCCAAAGATGTCTACGGCAGCTTGCATCCTTAATGACAAACTCACTACAATAATAAATAAGCATGCCCCTTTCATCAAAGTAAAGTGCGGAACAATTCCAACCCTGGTTCACCTTGGATCTCAAGGCAGCCCTTATAGCTCGAGATAAGCTCTGGGCTAAAGCTAGACATTCAAAGAATCTTGGATTGGCAGGCCTTTAGAACAGCCAGGAATAACTGTGTGAAAAACTTTGCTCTGCTAAAGCTAACTATTATATTTCTACCTCGAACAAGCTAAAGGTAACCCTCATAAAATATGGAAGACTATCAAAGCTATAGAAGGGCCCCATGGCCCCTCTGTCCCAACAAAGATAGTTGCAAGTGGCAAGATTGTGGAAAACAAGTCCCTTATCCTGGAGGAACTTAACTCCCACTTTGCCACAGCTGGATTAGCTTTGACTCGTCTCCTTATGCTGGTGCTGAGGTGAGCCAGCATACCCTCCCGCCACATCTAGTCCTGCACCCAGCCCCTTCCAACTGCATAAGATAACATAAAAAGTAGAAGATTCTCTTCTTAACTTAGACACCAAAAAAGCACAGGGGATGATGGCTTGAACCCTTTTTCCTAAGGTCAGGCTACACCCATCTCACTGCCCCAATTCTCCACATCTTCAATCTTTCCATTACATCTGCTACTGTGCCATCCTGCTGGAAATCAGCACATATCCTCCCTCTATTTAAATCTGGTGACCCATGCGATGTAAACAACTATAGGCCTATCTCCATATTGCCCATCCTTTCTAAAGTTCTCAAAAACTGATCCATATTCAGTTAAAATCTCACTTGAAACCTTCTCTCTCATTAACCCAGCTCAATCTGGCTTCTGGGCTAATCATAGCACAATCACTGCACTAGCAAAAGTAACCAATGATTGGATCTCTGCTATAGATGCTAAGAAGGTAACTGGTGCAGTCTTTTGGACCTCAGCAAAGCTTTTGATACTGTTGATTACAAACTATTAGTGATTGCCTTGCAAGTTGGGTGCCACATACCATACCACCCAGTGGTTCTCTAGCTACCTAACTGGAAGATTCCAAAAAGTAAGGCGGAGGCTTTTTCTGCTGCCTTGCCAGTTGCAAGAGGAGTCCCCAAGGATCCATCTTAGGCCCTATCTTGTTTTCTCTGTACATTAATGACTTAGATGCTAACATATCTACGTCCAATCTGCACTTTTGCAGATGATACTGTGTTGTATACTTCTGGCTCATAGTTATCTGAAGTCAAGGAGTGTTTCAAGGCCCTCGCACAACTGAGCATAATCTAATAAAGGCAAAGCTTCTGCTCAATGCTAAAAAGACTAAGCGATATATTCTCCATGCAGTGCTGTCACAGGCCCCCAATACCCTTGCCCAAGACTTCATTGTCACCACACTAAACGAGCATCTGGAAGTTGTAACCAGATTTAAATATCTAGGTATCTGGATCGACAATAAATTATCTTTCAGTGACCACATAAGAAGATGTCTCTAGAAGGTTAAAAAGCAAGGTTAGGTTTCTTCTACAGAAATAGGCCCTTTTCCCCTTGAAACTCGAAACAAGCTTGCAGGCCACTTTTCTCCCCTACTCGACTACGGCGATGTAATCTATTCCTCCACCACTCTTGCAAATCTAAGTAAACTGGACATCCCTTTATCACCGTGCGTTACGGTTCATTACCAACTCCTTACCATTCGCACCACTGTGACTTATATGCAGCTGTTGGTTGGACATCCCTTACTACTAGATGCCTGCTCCATGCTGGGCTATGGACTCTTAAACTGCTCCTGCAGAAATTGCCAAGCTATCTCTCTTCCTTATTAGTATCTCACATAGTGCATACTAGTTAAGAAAATCTGACTTTATTATGCTTAACATACCAGGGCGTGGACTTCCTTTGGTAAACGTAGCTATGCATATGCCCTTCCTCCATTTGGAACCAATTACAAACCGTACTGAAACTAACTAGGACAGTTTCAATAAACTTCTACAAATCGCTAAGTTCAGCCAAAATAAAAGACACCTGTAACTGTCATTAAGTCTCTTCCTTCCCCATGTTGCCATATTTATCCACTGGTAAGGTATAATTGATTTGTCATATTAACTGCTTTCCTTCCCCTTCTACTCCTGGCTTTATCTTTGCTTACGCTCCACTGCTACTCTATCAAATCCTCCTCCCCCATATCAGTTGTAGACTGTTGTTTGTTCTAGCTGCCAAAATACTGTATATGTATTGCACACACCAGTCATCATGTTTCATTTATCAGTATGCAACCTGTAATCGCTTCCCTGTCTCATATCAATGTTTACCATCTCGGTCACCCTATGTGGTACCCTTGTATGTATATCCAGCCTGTATCATGTAACATGCATTTCATGTATATACTGTTATTACCTATCTGTGTTTGTACTTTAAGTGTTTATGTCACAGGACCTCCTTGTGAATGAGCTTGCTCAATGGAGTTTTCCTGCAATAAACTTGAACTTGAACTTGAGACTGCCTGGGCCAGCTGCCTTCAAAACTCACTCAAACTGCATAAAGATTCTAAAAGTCAGCTAATACAGCTAAAAATTTTGTTACAGTGGTATAGAACTCCAGCTGTTTTGTGTTCTGCAGGACTATTGCCTCACTCCAGTTGCTGGAGGTGTCAGCAACCTGATGCCCATTTGTTTCATATACTGTGGGCATGTTCATGATTTCTACTTTTTGGTCTGCAATTGGACAGGAGTGTTCTGAGGTCCTGGGTACTAAGATTTACAGCTTGACTCTAAGTTATTGCTGGGGACTTGTCTGGGCTTACCTCTCTGCCAAGGGCCCTTTAAGAATGAGTTATGCTAGCCCTGTTAGAGGCCAAGAGGCTCCTCTTAATGCACTGGTGGCAGATTAACAACCCAGGTATAAGCCTGTGGCATGCAGCTCTGGCTAAGTTGGTCTTTATGGAGCAGTTGACCTATACCCACCGAGGTCAACTGGGCTATTTCCATAAGAAATGGGATGCTTACCTTAATTCATCATTGTGTAAAACACCTCCCTTTTGCGTAACCCCCTTTTTGGATCCTAGATGGGTTGGTTAGAATATTAATTAATCCTGCTGGCAAACAAGCAGCTATGATTAGGACAGATAGAGTATATTACTGTCTCTACATTGTCTATGTTTGATTAGTTCTATATGACATGCTGAGAATTGTAAGTTCACTTAAATAGATATCCTTATGTATATGTCTGGACTCTCTGAGAGAAATGTGTATGGAAGTGTGATGTAAAACCTGAAAATCTTGATAAAATCTTCTATGATAAAAAAAAGAATGAGGTGCTGTGTAACAAGAAGTTTACACACACACAAAGTGTTAGATGCTACATAAACCCCGAGTGAAGCTCGAGGGGTTGTCTAACATCTAACCCGAAATACGTGTAAACTGAGTTTACACAGCATAATATATTTATTTTGTAATTGCTGGGTTTCCTTTTTTTGCCTCAGCAATTATATAAAATAAAAGGTAGTTAATTAATGTGACTGCTTGGGTTACAGTGCATGGCTGTGGTTGCCTTTCTTCATTTATTTAAATTTTTTGTTTGTGTCTTTTGGGATGCGAAGGTTAGTTTTAGAAGAGGCATACACATTTTAAGTACATGCCACCAACTCCCAGTGGTGGTTCCATATCCATTTAGGTGGTGGTTCATCAAGAAAGCAAAACTGGAGTGGTCAGGAGGAGAGGAACACCATCGGTGCATGTGTACAGTGAGGAAACCATGCAGTATTTGCCATAATGAACACTCCTTCATTACAGAAAATTATGCCACGGTTTCCTACAGAAAAATGGGTAACCAGTTATTATAAAGTATTTACTTTAGATCTTTGGTTTTGGTGACAAAGACCATCTTCTGACTGTAGGACCATGAGTCCCTTCCCAGATGCACCATGATTTCTCTACACAGGTGTCTAAATCTGCAGGCCCAAAGGAACTATATTCTTTTCTGCTTCATGGAGGCTCCAGTAGTTCAATGTGTCCGAAGAACATTGCCTTGTCCGTGAAAATTATATTAGGTAAAGTTAGCAAATTAAATACAAAGGCATTTGAAGCAGACTCTGGGATAAAATTGCCTTTTCAAGGGACTGAGGCAGGTTAAATATGATGCAGGTGTAAATAATGCCCAGACATGGCAATAGCTGCAACACCACTAGTTTAATGGTATGTATGATGTTCTAATCTTTGAAGTTCATTGCTAAATACTGCAATCTATGTCATCATTACCCCTCCTATATGGGGTGACCTCCAGTGGACCTTACAATTCTGTCTGTTGCTGAAAGGATCTGGTTATGTTTGCTGAAAACTCTACTGTATTTTATCACTTCACTACTTTGACTCTGTATCCAGTCTTGACCAATTATTTCTTTTAAGCAAAATGGTGAATAAGATACATGCAGTGTTGAGTTTGGCAATTAGGATAATGTATGAGACTGGTAACAGAGTAAGAGAGAGATCCATAAATATTTGGACAGTAGAAGGATCAGCACAATTTTGTACTTACCCTATCTAGAAACTCAGTAGCCCAACATGTATTATGCCAGTCAGGTTTGCCCGATAGTGGAATTAACCCAATGCTAGTACACCCAACACTATTGCTACTAATGGTGTAAGGTAGTGGATGTGATGTAATGCTACCGTACCCCATGTGAGTTGCAGGAAATGAGCACTGGATGGATTGCTGGCTGAGCTGCCCTGGTGGTGTGGAGGGAATACCACCAGTCGTTTGGCCAACATACTGTGCGTGACCTGGGTTCTGGTCCCAGGCATGACATTTTACACCTGCACCCCCTGCAACTGCTATAATTTTACTTCAGGGTCCCTCCCCTCTGCAGAGACCCCCACATGTGGGGCATGGAGAGCAAAGCCCTCGCATTTACAGTTTATTTCACTAAAATGCCCATAATTTGTACATCGGGCATTTCAGTGATTTGGGACTGTGTCTTTCTGGTGGGTTTACTCAGTATGCCAAATGTTGGCATGCCAAGTATCAAACTAGCATAGTATATCCATCATAACAGTATATCCATCATAATAGACTGAGGTTTAGGTGCAACTAAAACAAGCCCACTCAAGTCAGTCAGCTCAGGCTACTGTGTGTTCCATGCACTGTACGTCACTAATTATTATACTTTATAATGCATTGCATGTTTGAACAGAACACTGTATGTTGAATATTGTTACACAAGTGCAATTATTTCAAATTGTGATTCCCATTCTGTGTTCACACTAACAACAGGCTTCTTGTGGATCAGATCTCATATGAGGATGATAGGAATACTTCTTGAGAAGTGTGTGAGTTGCTAAACAAGTGCCATGGGACATCATCAGCAGTAGTGTTAGTGAAAAGAATGTACCAGTGTATTTGCTGGTCACATAGAATGTCACAGTGTACAGTACTTGCAGGGTTTTATGATGTGTTGCTACAATAATTTGCAGCACTTACTGATGGTTGGATACTTTAATGTACATATTTGTTCACAGCTATTGCCACATTACATGCAAAATGAACAAGGTTAAGTAAGTGTAGAAGGCCAGAGAGTGGATAAGTTCAGGGAGAAATTTCATAATGTTATTCTTACTGATGAAACAACCATTTATTGAACAATTTTTGGCATGTCATAATAAAGGATGTGATTTGGTGAAACTGCAGCTAAAACACACTCACCAGCTCCATCTCTGGGGAGAACTTTTGAATGGGGATCATGGTCTACCCTCAATTTTTGAGGGTGATGTTACAATACAGTATGTAATGTTAAATGACCAGGGCCAGCATTCAAAAGGAACCTAAAGTGGGCACAAAGTTTGCACTGCACTTCCGGCTGTGTTGGTGGGCAATGGAGCTATTCACAGTCGGATAGTGCAGCACACTAACCAACTGTGAATAGGGGCTACGGGGCAGCACTAACCCAGAAAAAGCAGTGAAATATCCAGTAGTGCTGCCTCCACAGCCAGCCAGGAAAATGGCTCCATAGCCAATAGCACTCATGTGCCAAAGTACAATTCATGAAAGGAGCCATGCAAGTGAGTCGATTGAGTATGCAAGGCACTAGATGCCATTAGCATGCCCATTATGGGCTCATTTGCATGCCATTAGTCTTGCAATGTGCATCCTCCCATCAGCCCAAACCACATGACCCCGCACCCGATCACAGACCTGACGGTAAAAAAAATAGTGTTCCATAGTGTAGGGTCCCTTCCTGTCCCTAATCTCCTGATCTCCACCCGTTAATAATACAAACAGTTTTCCATAGTGTAGGGTCCCCCCATTGCCCAATCTCCCACCTGATATGAAATATAATGTCTTTCCATAGTGCAGTGGTCAATCCTGGTCACCGACCCCATAATAAAGGAAATGTTACCATAGTGTAATGTCCTACCCCAGTGCCTGATCTCCACCCAAGGTTGTTCAACTCCATTTCCATAGTGTAGTGGTCCCCCAACCCCCCACCAACTCTGGTAATCACATACCAACCTGCTCCCCTGCCCAGCATGGCTGCTGGTCAGTGAGCAGCACAGCCCTCCTCACACCTGCATGGCTGGCTGCTGACTCAACTGTCAATGACAGCATGCAGTATACATTACAAGCCCATTGCTTGACCAGCGAGTGGGATTGTGGGGATACTCAGCTCCCCTCACTACTTTCCTGGGTGCAGACCCAGTTTGTGAGAGCAAACTGGTTTTGTGAATACCAGCTATTCACAAAGCACAGTTTGCCCCTGACAAACTGGGTTTATGCCCTGGCAAAGCTTTGTGAATCCTGGCCAAAAAGGTAAAAAATCATGTGCAAAGTATCATCTAATGTTCTCTTTCTCCTGCTTTAGGAACCATGGACAGCCTCTTATTTAGGAAGAGATCATAAGGAAGGCAGCTGTGAACTTTGTCCAAATGAAATTCCCAAATGAGAATCACTTTTATCGGGACAGTAACACTAAATACACTACATCAACTCTGGTAACTGTTAGGTGTAGGATTAACTGGGTCAAAATGCCCCATGAGTTTATTAACATGAATCCTATAGAGATGTTTTGCATATAGTGAAAACCGTATCCTTGAAAAAATAAAACCAGAAGAAAATGGCAAGAGATCAATGGAAAACCACAGTTTTCATAGAATTTCACATCAGCACAGTGAATCACCATATTGGATATTTTAAAAAGTCTTACCAGTTGTGATTGCCAATACAGGCCAAGTAACTGAAACATAACTATTGTTAAGTAAGTGAGCACATTGTTATTTTCTGTGTATTATACAGTATATACAGTTGCAATTATTTATATCCTGCATATTATATGTACAATTGTGATTACTGAATTATCCTATATTGTTTGATGCTTGAACCATACAGAAATGAAGTGTTGCCCTTCAAAGTGCCCTCTCACACCAGAAATAAATGCCCTTCTTCACAATTGTATGGTGATCACCTGAGAGAAATTATCCTTCCTGGAAAATGCCAGATTAGTACCCACCTACACTAGTATGATAAGCAGCACACAGCAACACAGAACTGTACAACTGGGAGTAATAGTAAATCAACAGCCTTGAATTCCTTGGGAGTTTCACCTATATATTGTACTGTGTATATGTCCATGTACATTGTATATTACATGTACAATTACTGTACTATTGTGTGTTGTATCAAGCTTGCACTGTACATAGATAAATAAAGTGCTACCCTCCCAAATATGCCTCTCTCACCCCTCAATGACCTCCCTCACAAATGTAAGGTGACCACATGAGAAATTACCATTCCTGAAAAATGCAAGACTAGTGCCTACCCTTACAATTCATGTAAGCAGCATGCAGAAACATGCAATAGTGCTCCTGGGTGCAACAGGTAAATTCTGATCATTGTGTTCACAGAGTTTTGCACCAAATATATATTTTTCTATTCTGTACCTGGATATGAATGTAGAGTATTGTCTGCTGAGACCCCAGACTCTACCAGCACACCAAAATGATGGACCCTGAAGAGTTTTTTTTAACTGTTTTAACCACAGTTAGTATTGACACCATTTAGATATTTTCTTTTAAAGGATATAATATACAATCATTTCAAAATGAATGATGACACTTTTCTTTCTGGGCTGTCATTTCTGGAGTTTTGTGGTGGCAGCACAAATATAAATAAACCATCCACCTCCACCACCAAAAATAAAATAAATAAGATAACATAAATACACAAATAAAATACCGTCTTTTAGACAACTCACACCAGCAGGAAGCAAACCATGCATGTATGGAAGGTCAAATCTAGCACAGAAAATGCATCTCAGAAATTGAACTCTTGGCCACAGAAGACTAAACATCCTCCTCCACCAATTCTATTCTCACATAAGCACCTACTCTACAGTGATAGTCAGATATATAGCCAATTAATCCTTAGATTTATCTGTATGTCTCACAGGAAACTTTATTGAAAGTAATGGGGATTTCTTGTGAGATATCCAGATCGGTATCATTAAATATAGTGGGAAAATCTCTGGCTATAACAGTACTCAGTGAGTGTCTGTAAACCCAAGTTAATGCATGGGGGAGAGGCAGAGACATGCCAAAACCAATTCAGAGAATCTCAAAAAGCAAACTCCTGACCATGGTAGACCTACCATCCCCAACACAATAATCACCCATAAACACCTACAGTACTGAACAAGTGTCTGAATACAGCCTGCTGGTGCAACAGTAGCACTTCCAGTTGCATTGCTTATGACCCATGTTCTGGAGTGAACTTGGAGGGTCAAAGGATTAGCCAAGGAGCATGATGGTTGCTTGTTTTTTTTTTGTTTTATTCTTTTTAACCAGGTATGTCCACTTGATACAAGTACTTATTTTCAGGGATGACCCAGGTACATAGCACAAAGAAATATACAGTACATACAATTGCTACAATACAAATTAGTACACTGGCAAAATAAAATTGTATAGATACATTTAAGTACTAAAACATGTACATTTACATGAGGCTAAGAAGTAAATTTTCAGTGTATTTTAAAGCATACAATTGTCTGAGCTGATCTAATTGGTACTGGAAAATCATTCCCAATTTTAGGGGCAAGATAAGAACATGAGCTCTGGGCCAGAACTTCTGGTACATATTAGTTGTACACTTTGGGATAGCAAGATTTTTGCTTGAATTAGCCCTAGTAATTCTTTGGCCCATGTGATAATGAACTGAGGATTTAAGGCTAGAAGGAGCAGTAGTATTTAAGGTGTTCAAAGTAAAATTGCCTGTGCCTAGTGAATTCTTTCATCTAACAGAAACCATTGTAATAAATTGAATAAACTACAATGAGCCATAAAGTTAGCTTGTAAGCAAAATGACAGATGCAGTTCAAATGTTTATGTACATGGCTTAAAGCAACTAAGTTAGTTGCTGAGTATATCACAGTCCACCATTGAAATTGAGTAGGCTTGGGCTCTAGGTACCAGTGATAACTCAGAAATACTATCTCAAGAGTGATACAACATGCATCACTGTGTAAATTTAAATAACTAATAACTGTAAATATTTAGATGTAGCATTCACTTTCTTGATTAGGTGTCAACATGTAACGAATAATGAAGTGTCCCACCCACGCTGATCCTCAATACTTGAATGAAAAACATTTTCAAGGCAAACACTATCCAAAGTATGGCTAACCAGTTAAAAGACTTTTGGCTATAGGTTCAAGAACTAGCAAAAACATGTTTTGTTTGTGGTTAAAATAAGATGGTGGGCCTAATTCAAGCTTGAAAAATGTTAGTCTTTCTGAAAGCATTTTACTGCTGTTGTAAAATCCTCAGCAGCAGAATATAGAACAGTATCAACTGTGTATAATAACACAGATGACTCTGTGCAAGTGTCCAGCCAGTCAGCGATAAATAGGCTGAAAAGCATGGGCCCCAGGTTTAACTCTGTGGTAATCCAACGCTGTTCTATGTAAATATTCTGTAAACATTAATAAGGCCATGTTAGTGCTGCAGTGTTGTGTGAACCCATGCTGTTCGAGGTTAATATGTTATATGTATCCAGATAATTCTGCAGTTGGTCATGTATAACCCTTTCTAACAGCACTGACAAAATAGCAATAGGTCAGAAGTTTTCAACTGATGTCCTACAGTCCTGTTGTGAACTGAAACAATGTCAGCCCATTTCCATATGGCTGGCATTTTCCACTACAAAGAAAGATTAATGATCTTTGTTAAAGAGCAGCTGACACCTTCAGGAGAGCTTTAACGAAACACAATATTTAGACACAGTTCAGCTTGTATTTCACATTATTTTTGTATTTCTCCTCCCCATTATTTATTATCGAGGTCATCTGTAAGAAAACAGGATCTTTGTTTCTGAAGAGTTCATCTATTCCTGTTGCCGTCTGTCTACCTGGTGTCATAATGCACTGCTTGTGACGATACAGGGAGTAAGCTATAGAGGCAGATAAACTCTAAGGGAACTTTAAGGGATAACCATCATGTATTCATACAAATTTTCAGTAATAAATAATGGGAAGAAAAACAAGTAAAATATTTGAATGCAAGCTGAATTGTACCTAATTATTATATTTTCAGAGTTTTCTGAGGCATCAGTAACTCTTTAAATGGATGGCAATTTCTTAATTAGCTAGTCCATAATTCCCATATCTATTCCATCAGATCCTACCCTGGAAGTGTAGTTTAACCTTTGAAGATATTTCAAAGTCTGGGCTATTGAAACTTTCCTAAAGTGAATCTGTGGATTGGTTTTATCTCAGTTTGTTTTCAATGAGGTCCCACAAACCATTAAGTTCTGTGGCTCCAAGTCAGGTTAGCAAATTATATTATTTGTGAAAATATTTATTAAAGCACTCAGCAATCTCAACTTTCTTTGTCAAGGTTATTATATCTAAAACCAGAATTGTGGGGTAAATTTGTTACCAGCATGTGTTAAATTACTGGTCAAATTCAAAATTGGGAAGATCTTTTTGCAATGTACTTTGTCCCTAAAACATTTAGATGTAGCCCTTTTCACCATATGTTTACATATATTTCTTTTGGTCTTATAACTAATCATCAATGAAAGCAACAGAGTTTCTTTCTGGTATGCTATGTACAGTATAAGCCCATCCAAAGTATTAATCAGTAAAAACAAAAGACAGTGAAAACAGCTTGCTATGCACTTAGCTACCTGTTGTTGGCGGAGGGAGTGGATGATCTAAGAGCTCATAGTGGAGTTGGGACCCAGGTTGGGAGAACTGTGTCAAAGGTTGAGGGACAAACAGCATGAAGCAGCACAAACCATGCTTGCAGTTTGTGGATCATGATGTCGATGAGAGCTCTGTGTACAAGACATTTTGAATCAGGTGCCACCTAAATTGCTCTGGAGCAAAGAGTTGATACAGCTGGTGAGAGGAACCCTGCTGGTTGTGTGGTGCAGAGACACCAGGGAAGGCTGCTGTATGCTTGTATCAGTAACAGAGGTACTAAGGGTGAGACAATTGAGAACTGTCTATGGAGGAGGTCATTTTGTGTGGGAGCCTCCATCTTTACCTTCAAATGCTCTTCTGTCTATGTAGCTCTGTTTTGGGATTTGTGCCTGCTGGCAAAGTATTTTTGATAATCCTTGTTCCAACTTAGTGCAGTGAGTTGAATCCATGAGAAGCTATTGCCTTTGATGCTGTCTGGGAGACAGCCCCAGGATAAAAACTATAACACCTAACAGTTTATATCTTCAGGGTTCCCAGAAGGGTTCTAGATCTAGGATTTTAGTTCTCCCTGGGTGAGAGTCAGGGGTTAACATTTATTGCAAACAAACTGAAAACAAATTTACTCAGCTTTGTGATTTGCTTAAAGTTAATAGCTCTGGGTCTGGACATTGGACACATGTGTTTGGAACTTTCACTTTTGGACATTATATATTTTCAGTATCTGCTTTGCCACATTTTCATTTGCTAAATTAGTTTATGTTATTCTAAGTTTATATATCTTATTTTGGAGTGTGTCAGCATGTGCATGATGGATTTAGAATGGTGTTAGATGAATGTCTGGAGTGTGTTTGGGAGGCTTCAATGGTATTCGTGTGTATGTTTTAGAAATTATGTTAGGAGAAAAAGGTGTGTCTGTGGGGTGGTTCAGGGTGGCTGGGGTTTTAAATGGTTTTAGGAATAATTGGGTTGGATTGGGTTGGGGTAGAAAGGATATTTCCATGCTACAGTGCAGAACTCTGTTCTAAGTAGGAGTTTGGAAGTGTGTTTATTATTTGACCAGTGGGGATATGTGTGTGGGTCCAGGGTTCCCAAGGCTTAGTTATTCCTTGTCCCAGCTGCTGGATCTCCACCCTTGATGACCCTCCATCAGCAGTGTCATATAGGCATTGCTGGGAGGTGGGCATTATGAGGAGGTGGGATGGTAGGTGGCAGGGGTTGGAGTTGCTAATAGGGGGTACTATAAGGGTGGTGAGGACCCGAAAAATTACCAGGGTGAAATCAGACCTAGGAAGGAGCCTGACATGGTTTGTTCTTATACTTATGGTGCCCACCAGATCAAGTCGACAAGTAACCATTTGACTAGGAGCCTCCCTCATCCCCTGTCGGTAGGGTTGTGTAATGCTAGATCAATGAAAATAAGACCAACATTTTGTTGGACTTGATTTCTATGGTTGATCTGGTTTGCATCACAGAGACTTGGTTAGCAGACAATGTAGGTCCAGTTATGGAGGCATCGATCTCGGATGGATTTCCTGTGGTTCACTGTCCATGAGGGATCACAGGCAAAAACCATCTGTTTCAGATCTCAGTTGAACTTTGCCATACACCCAGTGTGAGCAACTTTGTCCTTTGAATGCATGGCTATGCATGGCTGTCCAGTACATTCTGCAGGATTCTTCTTGTATACTGGCCTCTGGGGCAAGAGAGGAATTCCTGCAGGAAATTACAGACTTCATCACCAAGAAAGTATTAGAGTGTCCCAGATGGTTGATTCTAGGTGACTTCAATGCCTGGATCAACGATAATCTCTCATAATTTGGATAAGATTTCCTCCAGTTGATGAAATCATTAGTCCTCGCACAAGTTATTACTACTGTGACCCATCAACACAGACAAGCCTTGGTCTTAGTATTCTCACTGGGACTCAAGATTAGCACAGTAAAGGTCTCATTTGGGGCTCCCTTCATTGTCCAACCCCAGTGGAAAATGTTTTATTTAATTATTAATGTTATTTATTTATTTATGTTTTTGGTAACCAGGTAAGTACACTGATCCAAGGACCATTTTCAGTCACGACCCAGGCCACAAAGTGGCAGATAACAAGCAACAACAATTAAAATACA
Source organism: Neoceratodus forsteri (assembly GCA_016271365.2). Taxonomy (NCBI): domain Eukaryota; kingdom Metazoa; phylum Chordata; order Ceratodontiformes; family Ceratodontidae; genus Neoceratodus; species Neoceratodus forsteri. The sequence continues at coordinate 674,049,326 of CM057459.1, read as the reverse complement.
TGTATAGCAGTAACAACAGAGAATACAATATATATGCAGGTAAACAATACATATACAGGTATATTTACAATAAGTACATAGTCCAGTGTGGGAATACACAACTCGGCATGGGATATATTTACAGTAAGTATATAGTTCAGTGTGGAAGTACACAATTCAGCATGAGGTCAGAGCCCATTACATTCATTTAGTGTTGGATACACACCTCAGCGTGAGGTCAGAGTACCTTATAAGTAGTTCAATCAGCACAATCAGATAGACAAAACAGGATACCAAGTTGCCAGCTATAGGACTTTTCAAGCAGTGGGTTGTGTACATAGAAACTGCAAAGAGAGACAAAAGCAAGCAAACATAACAAGGAGACAAATGGCAGTGATACTGATACAGAGGCAGTTGGTGCAGTAAACAGTTGCAATAGTGGCAATTCAGGTAGCCATGTTACAGAGTCACTGTGGGATTTGACACAGGAAGGGACAACATGCAGGGTTTAGAGGCAAGGCAGGCAGCTACCATATGTCCAAGGAACTAGGGCAGTTTATGGACAAATATTGTCTAGGGAAAAGCTACAAGTAGACTCAGTCAGAAGCCAGAATTTTAGGTTAGTTTTGAAGGACAAGTGGGAGGAATTGCCAAATGGACGCTGGAAGCTGGTTCCAAAGGAGGGGCAGTGACAGAGAAAGCTTTGATGCCCATATTAGTAAGAGATGAGTGACTTCAAGTGGAGTAACAGAGGAAACCCTGAGGCTCCTAGAAGCCACCATCTCAGTAAGCAGTGAAACATAGGGGACAGCTGGTAGTTCCTAAGTGATCTGTCTAGTAAACATCCCATGGTGTAGTCAAAACTACCCTGGAGTGAGAGCCACCCTAGTGACTGGTAGAGTGTGCAGTGATGGGTAACGCAGGGGGCTTGAAAGTGAATCAACATATAGAATTATATGTAATGTTTAGACAAGAGCAAAGTGAGGAGGACACAAAGGAGTAGACAGGGGCAGTAGCTAGAAGGGCCAGTAAGTTACCTTGCACAGTGCTAGCGAGCTTGGGGAGAGAAACTGCTTACGGCGGAAGGTAGCACCTAGCTTTTGGTGAACTTTCCTCATAGTGAGATTTATATTATCATTGACAGTAAGGGAGGGGTCTAGGGTTACACCTAGGTACTTAAAAACATGTGACAGTTTCAAGGGTAGGCGGCTGGTGTGAGTACAGTGAGGAGGAATTAGCTTTAGTAACCTTTGCAAGGAAAGGCTTTGAACTGAAGAGCATGGCTTTCATCTTTTTCTCATTTAGAGAGTTTATTGGAAAGAAACTAGTTTTGAGCTGCACCATAGTTTACAGTGAGAGTGGAGGAGTTGGATTCAGGGATCTATCACTATGGAAAAGGATTAGAGCGTTGGCGTGAGAAGTGCCTTACAGTTTAGACTATTGGCAGGGAGTGCATTGATGAACATAGAAAAGGTTTGTTACCCCTTTTAAGATTTGCCTCAGCAGAATTCCAGGCAGTGATGGATGTCTCAATTGTGGTGGCCATTCATGAGGCAAGATCTGGGAAGGTGATGGTGGCCTAGAACAGGGCAATTGCCTTGGCCCTTGATAGTGTCACACTGATTCATATATGACTTCTTGGATTTCTTGCTTAGGATCCCCATGGTTCTATAGGAGCTTAGGGAGATGAAGGCCAAGGGTCTGAGATTGGAGCATTGTTGGAAGATGTCCAGGAACAACCAGGACAGGTTGGCTCTGAGAACTCACTATGGTGAATTTCAGAGGACAATCTCCTGTAAGAAGGCAGCATTCCTGTCCAGAGAGATTGAAGTAAGGAAGGAGATTTCTCCTCACTCCCAGATCCCCTGCTCTGTGGTGTTCCAAAGGGCTCTGTCCTATCATCTGTGCTGTTCATGGTGTATGTTCTGCCCTGGGAGATTATCAGAACTTATAATGTGTTTTCACTGCTTCACTGCTGTGTGGATGACAGCCAGCTATACTTGTCATTTGCGCTTGGGATGTCTGGCACAGTTGACATACTAGATTTGTGCCAGGCCAAGATTCAGAACTGGATGTCCCCAGCTGGCTTAGACTAAATCCCTACAAGACAGAGGTACTAGCAATGAAGTCTGGTCAATGGCAGGCTGTGGGAGCTAAAGTGAAGACAACTGGCTCTTGCGGTCAGTTCCTCCAGTCTTGTCACCTCTGCTATAGTTAAGAATCTGGGTGTCATTCTGGATGAAAGACTGACAGTTGAGGTTCTGGTGTTGTCCATAGTCTGAAAGGTCTTTTACCATCTCAGGAACATCCCCATATTAAAATCTTGATCCGCTAGAAGATTTGCCCTTACTGGTACATGCCTTGATAACTTCAGGCTTCAGTACTGTAATGTTCTGTATCTCATGGTTTGTGGAGGTCTACGGTGCATGGTAACTGCAGCTACTGCAAAATGCAGCAGCTGGGTTAATGAAAGGCCTTGCTATGTGACCCCAGTCCTGCATGATCTACATTGCCTGCCAGTGAAGGTAAATCACCTTCAAGCTCAGTTTGCTAACTTATAAATCTCTATATGGACTGTGCCTGGGTTATCTAAGTGAACTCTTGTATTCAGACCACCTTTCTCGCCCTCTCAGCTCCTCTGTGGTGGGTCTTCTAGTGGTTCTCAGGGATAGGCTTAAGACATCTGGGGATCACACTTTTGAAGTTGCTGGTCCTACCCTGTGGAAAAAACACCTCAGATCTCTGAGGAGCCCCCTCCATAAAAGCCTTTAAGAGGGGCCTCAAGACCTACTGTTTGAGAGGCTCTTAACCTGAGCTAATCATCACTGGCTGTTTTAGTTAACTACTGAATTTATTTTATCTGTATTATTTACTATGAATTCTGGAGCTAGATATTCAAAAACATAACAAGGGTGCTAAGGGGTGTTTGTCTGCACTAACCAGGGTTTTCTCCTGATTTGTGGGTGGGGTCTATATTCAGAGACCCCCACTGCATGGGCAAAACCCATTAGCGCTAAGCGCTAAGTCACGGCTGCAGCCATGTAAAGGAGGGGTCCACCCTTGCAATATAAGCGCAGTAGGATAGTGAGAGGTTTGCACAGACACTAAATTCCATCTGAGCAGGTTCAAGTTACTGCCTTTGCAAACCTGATTTAAGGCCCTGGTGTCAGGCAAAGGATTGCAGCCACCCACCTGGCCTATTGAAGCACTGACTTTCCTGGTGTCCAGTGACACATCCCACTCTCCAATCACCCTGCTGTAATAAAAAGAATTCCCTTGTGTCTAGTGGCCCCCCAAACTGTGATCCCTCTCCTTTAATTCAGCAAGTATTCCTTGGTGTCCATTTACTCCCACCACCCTCTGATCCCCATCCCGTAATTCAATAAGTATTCCCTGTTGTCTAGTGGCATTCCTGCATAATCCCCATCCCTGTAATTCAATATGTTCCCTGTTGTCAAGTAGCACTTCCTCCCCCAATCCCCAGCCCCATAATTCTGTAAGTATTCCTGGTGTCTAGTGGCACCACCCCACCATAAAATGCCCTCCTATGATTCAATAATTATTCCCTGGTGTCTAGTGGCTCCTGCATCACTAGCACTGGGTATCCACCCTACCATCCCCTCTTATCTCTGTCGCCCAGGTACCACCGAGATCCGATGGGAGGACCAGCACTGCTCTCCTCTCACCAACTCAGCCAGCCACCATATGGAATGACAGGGAGCATGCATACCATGTACAGTATAAGTACTTTGAATTATATGTGGGGAGAGTAAGAGACAGGATCAGTTGTTTAAGATCACCGGTGACAACAAAAGATCTTTTGAAAATAACTTTGAAGCTGGCGGTTTTCATTTTAATGCTACAGTTACCTTACTTTGGGCAACTGAAGAAGAAGAAGAATCAGCATTTATACAGCGCTTTTCATACAATGTATCCAAAGTGCTTTACAAGCAATGTTAGACTGATAGTGAAGTGACTGAATGTGTAGTGCTGGCCATATCACACATTAACACCCAAACACAGCCTGGACAATTGCATGAACCAGTTTTATGGAAAGAGAAATATTTGCCAGGACACCAGAATGTCACCTACTCTTTGCAAAGAGTTCCTGGGTTCTTTTACTTCCACCTGGACACCCACCAGGATAGCGCCAGGATGGGAAGAAGGGACCTCGGTTTAATGTCTCACTCAAAGGACAGTACACCCCTATAGTACAGCACTTCCCTAATACTGCACTTAGGTGCCAGCATTTAGGATGGGTCCAATCCAGTGTCGGATGAGAACCCATGACCTTCTGGTGGAGAGGCGGATGTGCTACCAACTCAGACATGCTGACAGTTGAATAATGTAATTAGTAAAACAGAATTTGATAGTAAATCAGCTGGATGGTTATCACTGGTATCAAAGCAGAGACAGTAATGGTAGTCAATTAAATCTGAAACAGAATTTAGATGATCAGTCAAACTGAGCATATGGACTAGGTATTGTGGATCTTGATGCAAATAATAAGTCTCTACATCCTGTGTATATTAATCAAAGATTAATGTAAGTCTTGTGGCTAGTCACAATAATTCATATTGCCCTTTCAAACCTACACTGTAGTTGAAAGAGATGAAAACAAAACCAATCATAGCATTGCATCGCCCTGCAGAGTCTGCCAGCCTGGTCACAATACAGATGTTTGCTATTCAAGGTTACAGCAGAATCCAGCATTCACAGTGGTATATTTATTTGCTTTTTGATACCAGGCAGGATACACTAGGCATACATATGCCTATTTTCAGCACAACCTTGGAGAATTACAGAATAACAGCACAGTGATATATGGCAAACAGTAACAAAATATAGAGCAAAGTCATCATAAGGTTACAAATAACAGACATCAAGAAATAGGCAGTGATACAACAAAACAGACTATTCAGCAAACAATTATATCAAATATATAGCTTGCAGCAACACTCAGTACAGAAGACAAAATACACATCAGGAAAAACTAATCAAAAGTGCAAAAACAGTGCTAGGATATAACCAAATCTAACAGTTTGCCCTCTTAGCTTGACCTGGGTCAGATCATTGCAGTCTGTATATCAATATGGTCTGGCTCCCACTTCATGAGTTCAGATCTTTCTCATTTGGTTGTTTTAATGATGGATCTTTAAGATTCAAAGTTAAGTCCCGACTGTCAGCATTTTATTACCTAAAACAACCAAAGGTGTTTATGGTGTAATAATATACACCTGCTGTCAGTAGACAGAGCTTATTGTGGCCCAGCCAAAATACCTTTACGTACTGTTCTGCTACATACACAGACAGCCTGACTATGTCAATATGTATTGACTTCAGTCAACACGTGTTTAGAAAAACTTTTATTTATTTTTTTCTGGAAAAGTTAATAACCGTAAAAATCACCAATGAGCCTAGACTCGTTTCTATGTTCGACCAGGGAAAGGCAACATCGGAAAACAGTACTTTTACATATGACAGCTTTACAGTTGCCCATGCAGGAATGCACATTAGGAAGAGGAACTCAAGAGTGAAATATAAAATGGAGGAACTGGCGCTAGAAAGCACCATGAAAGAAAAAGATCAAGGGTCATGATATTAGACAGCCAAGAAACAACAGCACATTGTAATAGACATATGGGCAAGGCAAACAGGATGCTGCATTGCATAGTGATGGGGATAAGCAGTAAATGCTGGGAGATGATGCTGCAATTGAACAGGTCACTGGCATGACCACAGCTGGTATACTGTTCAAGGTATTGTTATCCATATCAGAGGAGAGACTGTAACATGGTGGAAGCAGTACAGTGCATGGCAATTAAAGATGGTCCACATATTAGAGGACAAGACTTACAAGGAATCGATGCAAGATGTGTTTATTTATTTATTGCTATCTAGGAGTTACACCTTTGAGCTAGGAGCTCTTTTACAAAGGTTCCACATCATGGTTTGGTACAAAAATTACACATGAGTACAGACTTTTATGTACAAACATAGGTAGATACAGTCATTAGATACATACATTGGTAAGTACAGAGAGTAAAAATCAAGGATACAGTACAATGAGATACAAATGATAATGTACATAAGAAAATTGTAATTTAATTTGATGAACTAGAAACACATAAGACACAAGGCAATTAGGAGGAGGAGGAGGAGAAGCAGTGGAGGGTTGAGGATTAGAGCAGATGGGTTGTCTTTGTCATGGAGTTATATGGGAGAAAGGAGTGGGAAGGTAGTGAAATAAGGTTCAGGAGAGGGGTGGGGACAGAAAGAGGTAGGTTAGTACTAAGAGAGTGGTAAGGAATGGGCAGAAGTGGGGTGGTAAAGAGACAGGAGAAGGCATGTGTTGGGGTGAGTGGGTGTTTGAGGAGGGAGGGTGGGGAAGAGAGGCAAGATAAGGGGTATGCCGAGAGAGGGTAGCAATGGTGCTGGGCTAGATCAGCATGTGAGGGAGGGAGAGGGAGTTAGAACCTGTAGTCACAGTTGCCGAGCTCTGCCAGGTGTTGGCATAGTAATTTCTTAAGGTTTCAAGCTTTGACACATTTACTACATCCAATAGGAGTTCATTAAGACATTGGGGTGCCTTGTAGGCAAAGAATCACTGGGCCAGGGCAGTGTGGTGGGAGGGATTTGCAGAGTGTTTCTTGTTTTACCTCTAGTCTGGTGTGAGTTAGATGTGGGTTTAAGAAGGTTTTGGATTACTGGTGGTGTCAGACCAAAGAAGGGTTTTTCGAAGAAGCAGGTCTGGTACTTAATCCTCTCCTGGATATGAAGCCATTTGGTCTGGGTGTAGGTCACAAGTGTGGGTGAGCCTGGGCACCCCTAGAACCAGCTGACATGATTTGTTTAGGGCTGTTCTGACCATTTTAGAGCTGTATCTGTGGCAGTGCAATACACAATTAGCCCATAGTCAAAGAGATTATAGAGCTATTGACTGCCAGAGACAGGGTTTCAGAAGTCATATTGTGCCAGTGCCTGTAAAGCAGTCTGATTCTGGTGTTGGCTGTTGTAACAACATGATTAATGTGATGGACATCGGAGAGGGAACTATCAGGTGTGATGCCTAGATATTTGAAGGTGCTAACCTGATCAATTGACTTCTGTTTGTTTTTAGGATAGTCAGCTGCTTTGGAGGTTAGCAAACAGCATTACTTTTGTTTTTTCAAATTCAAGAGAAGTTTATTTTGGAGGCACAGAAGATTTGGATGAGATCCGGAAGCTAGCCAGCCTATGTGAAGGATGGACCATTATGGCTGGGTAGGCCTGTGGATTGCAGGTGTTGTCAGATAGGACTGGTGGGGATTCCTTCTGCAGCTCTAGTAGTGGGGGCCACAGATTGGTTGCAGTGGTGGGCAGGAAGAACAGATGTGAGGTCCACTGAAGGGTGAACAAATCAGCCTGGGCCTTCCTAAGCTGCCTGGAGGGTCGACTGGTGGGCCACCCCAGTCCCGGGAGCTGTAGCTTTTCCCTGTGGGCCTTGGGGTGGTTTCCTCCCTAGTGTGCATGGAGGGTCCTGCTTATGCTTGGTCCTTGTTTAGATGTCCGACTCAACAAGAAGAAGAGAGAATGAACATCGGAAGACATGGGCTACCCTAAAGACTTATGCTCCTGAACTACAATCTGGTTGGTTTTTATTCCCTAAAACTGTAATTTTGGTTCTAGCATTGAGAGTGCTATGTGTTTTCTTTTACTATAAATTGGACTAGAGGCTTTTCTGGACTGAGTGAGAGTTGGCCTGGTTAGCCTTTGGATTGTGGACAATTAGCCTTATAAGATGAGAACTCAATGGGCCTTAAAAATTTCATTGTACTTGAGAGACTTTGTGACTACTCTTCTTATTTGTAAAATATTTCATGCTGTTACATAACTGTAATTTATTTTACAAAACTTTTGTTGATTTTGTTTGGGGATTGAGGAATTGGGTGGGGGCAGTAGTGTGGCTAGTCATTGTTTTGTGGTGGTAGTATTTTAGGGTATTTGGTATTTAAGTGGAGTGGGTTTTGTGTGAGTGTGTTTGTGTGGATGTATGCTGACTGCCTGTGGAAATGTGTTGGGAGGGCTTTAAGAAGGTCAGACGGTACTCCCCTCCAGACTTAGGGACCTCCACCCCTTTGATTGTCTTCCAATGTCCCCAAAGGTGTATGGGGTGTGTTGGACTCTGGGGATAGCTAGGAGGAGGAGGAGGAAGAGGGGCCACCGGGCCGGGGATAGAACAGAGTGGTTGAATTGAGGTAGTGGGAACAAGAAGATGCCCTGGGGTGAAATGGGTCCTGGAGAGGGTCTTCCTTGCCTGGGTTCCATACCCAAGGGCTCTGCTTTATGCAGGCAGGTAGCATGGCCTTCCTTGATTGCTCATCCAACTTGGGCAGTGTTATGCACTGCCAGGTCTATTAAGAACAAGACTGCTTTAAGAGCAGATCTTTTGGGTCATCAGACCTGGTTTGCATCACTGATACCTGGCTGGATGAAAATGCTCGGCCTAGTATTGGCTGCAGCAGTCCCAGCCAGGTACCGGGTGATACACCACCTGCGATTGGATGCAGGGGCGGGAGGCTAGCCAGTTGTTTGAGATCAGAATGGGGCTTGTGAATGTCCCAGTGGAGGCCACAAACCCTTTGAGTGTGTAGTGGGAGTGGGTGCAGGGTGCTGGATAATCCTCCTCTACCATTCATCCAGAGATGGGAAGATTTTACCTGCAGGAAGTCATGAACTTCATCATGGACGTGATGTTGGGATCCCTCAGATGTTTAATCCTGGGGATTTAAATGCCTGGGTCTACAAAGAACTCTCACAGTTTGGACAAGACTTCCTCCAACTAATGTCTTCGTTGGGCCTTACATGGGTTATTACCTCCATGATCCACATTGGTGGTCACTCATTGGACTTGGTGTTCCTCCTGGGGATGGAGATATCTGACTTGGTGGTGGAACCAGTGAGATGGTCTGACCATCACACCATAAGGTTCAGTCTTCTGGCACCCCAATAAGCCTGTCATGCTGGAGATGGCACGGTACTGCCTTTGAGGGTCTGACCTAGATGGCCTAATGGCAGTACTGGACCTATTGGGCATATCAAGTGAATGCATGGATCCAGGAATCTGGTGCATGCTTATAATAGGGTGGTAACAGATGCCCTGGATTCCATTGCTCCTCTTTGAGTTTGTCCACTCACTCTTCGCTCATGGTGTCCATGGTTTGATGGATCCTGGAAGGAGATGCAGAAAGAGGGACAAATGTTAGAGAGACGCTGGAGAAAATTGGGCATGGAGGGGACAGACTTAGATTGATGGATCATTACGCTATCAATTGGCAACTACCCATAAGAAGGCAGATTTCCTGTCCAGGAAATTGCTACTTCAACAAACTGACCTGCTCAGCTCTTCTGGACTGTTGACAGATTGTGCAATCCAATCTGTCTTTAGCCCAGTCAAGCCTTTTCACAAGAAAGGTGTGAGGAGTTTGCTCAGTTCTTTGCAGATAAGATTGTCACCATTAGGTCTGGGATTCATTCAGCACCCTCTATGGGGTGTTGTGGAGGTCAGCAGGAGGTGGCATGCTCTCAGTTGGCCTGGTTTGACTTTGACTGGCTAGAAATCATTGATGTTGTGAGGATCATCTAGACTTTGTAGCCAACCAACTGTAGTTTGGATCCGGGCCAACATGCCTCTTAGTGGGGTGTGTTGATGAAATCAGCCCAATCCTAGCCGAGATAGTCTACAGGTCATTGCAGATGGGGTCTTTCCAGACCCCTAAAGAAGGCAGTTGTTTGACCCCTTCTTAAGAAACCCTCCCTTGACCTGGACTGTCTGGCTAACTACAGACCGGTTTAAGACCTGCCCTTGTGGGTAAGGTTATTGAGAAGGTGGTTGTGCTGCAGCTGGAGGATCATTTGTCCAGCCATGACATCTATGATTCTCTCCAGTCCAGAGTTAGGAAAAGGCACAGTACTGAGACTGCCCTTTTCCAGGTGCTAAATGACTTCCTAATAGCGAGAAATCAGAAGGCCCATTCCATCTTGGTCTTCCTTGATCTCTCTGCAGTGTTTGACACCATGGACCTTGGTGTGCTGTTGGAGCACCTGAGATTCATCTGCAGACTGTCTGGTATGGTCCTAAGATTGTTTAAATCTTTTCTCAAGGGTAGGACTCAGAGAGTGGTGTCTAGGATTTATTCCTTGGCCCTCTCCCTCTATCCTGCAGGGTACTGCAGGGCTACATTCTATCACCCATGTTGTTTGTGGTGTACAAGATGCCATAGGGAGAGATCACTAGTGGTACAGCCTGAATTTTCATTGCTATGCAGATGGTACTCAGCTGTACATGTAATTTGTGCCAGGGCAGGATGTAGCTCTCTTAGTCTTTAACAACTGCCTTGTCGAGATCCAGGACTGGATGAGTGCCAGTTGGTTGCAGTTAAACCTGGATAAAACTAAGGTGTGGTAGTGATCTGGATCATCAGGAAGAGGCTTGGTTGGTGGGACAGCCCTCCAGACTTTGGCTCAGAGGTCTCCAGCTTGCTGCCTTGGACCTGGGTACGGAATCTGGGCATTATTTTTCACAGTGGTCTGACCCTTAAATCTCAGGTGTCAGCCATTCTCAAAACCTCTTTTGCCATCTGAGGAATACCACCCAGGTGAAGCATCTGGTCCCTCCTGATGGTCTTCCAACATTGATCCAAGCCTTTGTAACCTCTCACCTTGATCACTGCAATGCCCTTTACCTAGGGCTACCAGAGGTTGATATCTGCTGCCTGCAGCTAGTGCAGAATGCGGCAGCCAGGCTGTTGACTGGTACCTCTAGGTCCAGTCATATTACACGTGAACTCTGTGGACTGCACTGGCTACCACTTCAGTATTGGATCACATTCAAGATCAGTTTACTGATCTATAAAGCCCTGCATGAACAGGGCCTCGCTACCTCCTTCACCCTTACTGCCCTCCTCATCCATTTCATTCCACTGATGAGGGATTGCTGGAGATTCCAAGGGTACAATTGAAAACATCGGGGCTTTGCTTTTACTTTGATTCCCCACCCTGTGGAATACTCTACCTCGTCCGGAATGTGAGAGCCTGACGAGCCAGAGCTTTAAGATGTTACTGAAAATATATTTATTCAGCCTAGCATTTCCTTACCTAGCCTAGACTGATTGAGTTTTTGATCAGATTTTATGGAATTACCTATATATTTATTGGCTATGTTTTAAATGGATGTTTGACTTGTATATGTAAAATGGCTGTTGTTTTAATTTCTGACAAAGCGCTTTGGTTTTAAGAAAAGCGCTTTCTAAATAAAGTGATGATGATGATGATTAAGGAGAAACTATTTTGGAGGTTGGATTCTAGCAGGTGTGGTATGGACTAGTGGAGTAGATTGATGCATTATCTGAGTACAGCAGGATATTATCAGGGCATGCTCTAGGAGGGAGTTACTGCAAGAAACAGGCTGAATAGAAGTTGGCCCAGGATGGAGCCTTAAGGGACACCAGTTGTCACCCACCTACTGTCTGAGAGGGTCCCATTGATTTTTACTTGTTGTGTTCTGCATCCTAGATAGCTGTTAAATCATCCAACAATGTACAGAGATAGCCCAGAGGCAAGAAGCGTGTTGAGTAGAATAACGTGATTGACGCGTTGACTGCTTTAGTGAGGTCTATGTATATTGACTCCACTTTCTGGCTGTTGTCAAGTGCTGCATGGATGAAGTCAGTGTAGTCCAGTAATGCTGTGGTGGTACTGTGGGTCTTGCAGAAGCTGTGTTATTGGTGGCACTGGATGTTATATTTGATATGGTAGTCCAGGTCAGAGTCTGTGCATTCAAGGGCTTTAGAGAGGGGGTAGAATGGAAAGAGGCCTGTAGTTGGCATGCAGGGCTCAATTCTACTTTTGTGAACTGGTGTGACCATGGTGGACTTCCACTCTTGGGAATTGCCCAAATCTAAGGGATAAATTTAATATTTTAGTGAGTGGCTATATTAATTTGTCACAGGAGAGGCTATCAGCTTATGGTCGAAGAAGTCATTACTGAGCCTGGATTTGCCAAGTGTGCACTGGAGATATTTTTTAGCTTCGAGTGGGAGATTTGTTTGAAATAAAATTGAGGTGTTCCAGTGTGGGGCAAATTATGGTCAGCCAGGGTATCTTCAGACTTTTCTTATTGGTACAGTCTTTAGGAAGTCCGGGGGATATGACTGAGGTCAGTCAAGGCGACGTTGAAGGTGTCCATTATTGTTTTGGGGTCTTGAGTGATTTCTCCATTTACTAGAGCATACAGGGGATGATTTTTGTCCTGCCTGTGGGAGGTCTTTAAGTTGCTGCAACATGTTTTGCCATCCCCCCATGTGTTGCTAAGGCTATCTTTAAAATGCTTTGCTTCAGCTATTCTGATCTCATGGGTACAGGCATTTCTTGTTGTCCTGTACTTCTGGAAGTCAGCTAACTTTCCAGTGGCTTTAGCTTTGTGCCACAGATGGTCCCCTGTTCCCATAAGATATAGTAGGGTTTGGGTGATCCAGGTATTGTTAACACCCTTCATTTTATATTTTCTTACTGGTGAATAGATGTTACATCTGTATTAAAGGTGGTGGTAAAGTGATTTAGGGCCTGGTCAACATCTTGGAGGGCATAAAGGAGGGACAAATCAAGCTGTCTAAGATGGGATTTAAATGTTTATAGTTGCCGTCTTTTAAGGACAAAACTTGCGCCTATGTTAGGAGGAGGATTTTTAGTTTTGTTGATCCAGAGGTAGATAATTGGTGAGTGGTCACTTAGTGAGTCAGCAAGGACTGAGATGTCTGCGATCTCTCTCAGCAGTTTGTAAGTACCCAGTCAAGCAGGGTCATTGTACCAGTCCGGTAAGTGATCCTAGTCGGGTATCAACCATTTGGGAAAAAAACTGAGCTGAATAAGGTATCCTTGAAGGGACTGCCTCATTAGACATCCAGTTAATATTAAAGTCCTCTAGGATTATAAGTTCCCAGTTATGGAGCATGTTTTTAGATAGTCAATTAGTTTGTTGAAGCTGCATGTTTGTTCCCTATGTGGTATATATATCGATATTAGGGTCAGAAATTTCTTGTGGTTGCCAAATAATCTAATAGGTAGGACCTGAATTTCTTTTCCAGTCAGTTTGTGGAGAGCATTGCCACAGAGGGTGTCCCTGATGCAAGTGAGACTGCCCCTGCCCTTTTGCCAATTCTATCTAACCTGAAGAAGGTGTGCCTAATGAGTAATAGGGCCAAGTCTTGGATTTTAGGGTGAACATGTACCCCTTGAGGAAAGGAGGTTTAGAGGTGAACATGTACCCCTTGAGGAAAAGGGTTATAAAGGAGTAACATGATTGAGACAGACAAGTACCTGCATGGGATAAATAAGGTGGACACCAAGGAACATTTTCTCCTTGAGACCAAAAATAGGTAAGAGAGGGAATTCACTTAAACTTGCAAGGGAAGATTCAAAATGGACCTTCATAAGCACTTTTCCACAGAAACAGTGGTGGTCAAGTTGAAAAAGCTGCCAGAGGAAGCAGTACTGGCCAAATCAGTGACCAAGTTTAAGCATGTATGGGACAGGCATATGGAAGTAGTCAGAAAATGGGGGCAGCAACAAAGGGAAGGATAGCTACTAGGGTCAGTGCAGTTATATACTAGGACAGGCATAATGGACTGGTGATAGTCTGTTTTCTACCATCATTGTCTATGTATCTATGTATATGTAAAAGAATATCGGACTTCACATATTTCTCATAAGTTGTCTAATATTTGTATTCATGTATCCTGAATAGTTGCAACCTAATATCTTCTAGGGATGATATTGTTATATGCCATGATATTTGTTTTGCCATATTGCCTGGGTCATTCCTGAAAGCAGGCATTGTGCTAGTGCACCTAACTTGTTAAGAAAATAAATAATAAAGATAAAGCTAGATAGATAGATAGACAGACAGGCTGACAGATAGATCGATCAATAGATAAAGATAATGGGTAAGAGAAATCCTACTCTACCATTGGTGCAAACACATCACATAAGCATGCATTATTTTCCCAACATTTGCATGACTGCACCTTTTCAAGTTTGTTTCTCATTTACAGTGGTGCCAGCCTAGATGCAGTATAGTATCTTGCAGTATTACTGCAGAGAGCTGCAGTATACTGCGAGGAACAGTGTAATTCAAAGGCAATTAAACCCTTTTGTCCTGCAGTATTTTGTGTCATGTCATTTACTGTAAGGTATTGCATTTGCATCCTGTCTGGTTCCACTGTATATTAATTGTGCATTCATTTTAAGTTCTGCACACACACTTCAGGGTGTGCAGTCACTCTCTGATATATGCACTTCTCAGGTGGTTGAGGGCAGTTGGCTTTACCTCATGCCTCCCCACACCCAAGACATGTGTATATCAGAATCACACAACCTGTTTGTTGTGTGTTATCACCTATACTGTATATTCACATGCATACATATAAAACAAATTCTGGTCAGATCCACCACGGCTGCATAATGAAGTTAGTGAGGTTGTGTGGAACTGTTATGAGACATGAGAAACTACACAACGATTTTTAACTAGTAAGATTTGTTTTATTTTGCATTCTAAGGGATGCAGCACATTATTAGGAAAATATATATGTGTAGATTTCAATGTAAGGAATGGTAAGCAATATAAGTTTGATAGGTAGAATAGGTGGCAGTACATGAAAAGTAATAGTTGGCTTATGTTCAGTCTTGGGATTATTTACACAGTTTTATAGAGAAAAACAGGGGTTTGTCCATGCAGTGATGTACGTTATATTTAAGTAATGTGTTGATGTCAGGCAGTCAGGTGTAATGATGGACTTCATTAGGAGAGAAAATGTGATAGTAACTTTTATAAAGGGGTTGATCTGAAATCATCCAAGCAGGCCACTAAAGCAGTAGCTACAGTAAAGCTAGGGGATGTTGGGGTGTATTAGTAGGGTATGACAAGTCAGAAGAGGAAGGTAATAACTCTCTTTACAAGAGACTGGTTAGGCCCCATCTGGAATACTGCATGCAGTACTGGAGGCCACACCTTCACAAGGACATCAACCAAAATGAGGCAGTCAAGAGAAGGGCAACCAAAATGTTGCAGGGACTGCATCAGAAAACATATGAGGACAGATTAACAGAGCTCAATATGTATACCCTACAGCAAAGGAGGGAGAGGGTGATATGATCGAAACATTCAAACACCATAAGGGCATTAAAAGGTGAAAGAGTCTAACATGTTTCAATATAAGAAAAATAGCAGGACAAAAGGACACAGCATGAGATTAAAAGGAAGCCGATTAAGGGGTAATGTGAGAACATTTTTTTCACAGAAAGGGTGGTGGATGCATGGAATGGCCTACCTCAGGAAGTGGGGATATGAATACAATGCAGAACCTCAAACAGGCATGGGATAGGTATAAGGAGCAATACAGGTGAGTATGAATAGATAGGCCATTGACAGAGCAAAGGCCGATGGCACATCCATAAGGTAGAAGAAGAAATGAGCAGACTGGATGGGCCTTGTGGTCCTTATCTGCCATCATCTTCTTTGTTTCTATATCACTGTTGACAGGTTAAGGTAGTTATGCCTGTGATAATGGTATTATCAGGACAGTATGAGGTCTATACAGGAGTGGAGTACAAATATGCACTGCATCATAAGTATGTGTTCAGAGTACAGGCAAATGCGATATGCAGGTTTATTTTACATAATACAGTAGTAAAAATAGGAATAGATGCAATTTATAGCAATACAGTTAATTGCATAGATAGACATACAGATAGACAGACAGACAGAGGGAGAAGTTATAATTATGACAGTCTTTGAGAGTCAACTGCCCTAGAGTCACAGTCATGTTCACTAATTTTGCTGTCATTAATCGCCAATGGGTTTAAGCATGTATTGGTATGTCTTAATACAGTTATAGTACAGGAAAACAATGAAAGCAATTATGTAACAGTTTAGTACTAAAACATAAATGTAACATACATGTTGTCACCTTGCTCGACTGTGCAGCCTCCCCCAAGCAGAGTGTCAGTCTTAAAGAGCATCTGACACCTTCAGGATAAGTGAAAGAAAACAATATTTAGACACAGATCAGTTTATATGTCACATTAGTTCTGTATTTGTCCCCATTATTTTTTTACTGCGGCTATTTGCATGAAAAAAGGACTGCTGCTCCTGAAGTGTTCATATACCTTTTGTGCTTTCTCCCTACCCGAGGTCATAATACATGGCTTGTGACTTCACAGTTACTCCCATGACAGCAGACTGTGATGTTACAACATAGCACTATGACTTGAAGTAGGGAGAGTTACAGAGGCAGATGAACTCTAACAGATAAAGATCATATATTCATCCAAATTTCCTCTGTAATAAAAGATAGGAGGAGAAATCTACAGAATATATTTAAAATATAAGCTGAGTTGTACCAAGTTATTAGTTTTTCAAAGTTTTCACTGTGGCATCAGCAGCTCTGATTATAAAGACAAGACCTGAAAAATGTGTCTCAAAGTAAGTGCAGAATAATTTTCTTAAATCTGTGTCAAGATATTAGGCCTTTCCTCTTTTTTTGGGAGGTCCTCGTCTTCCTTCAACCTAGTCACGGCCCCCGAGCTCCCACCACCTGCCCATTTGCTGCCCTCCCGTCACCCCCAGCTTTCCCAGAGGGCGGGCTGTGGCACTGGTACCCCTAGCTCCAATGCCAGGAACCAGTGACTAGTTGGGAGTGCGCGGCAGGGTGAATTGAAGCCCCGGGAGGCTTCACCAGATGGAGGACCTCCCTCCTTCTTTTCCTCCTTAGTTTCTCCCTCCCGGAGGTGGGACGTGCAATGACGCCAGCGTCCACCCCTGCCTCCTCCCTGATGTAAGCGCGGCAGCGTGAGAGCCCCTCAGCCTCTGCCAGGGGTCCCCAATGCTCCGGTGCTGCCCTCGACTCTCCCCGGAGAAGGAGAGCAGTCCATAGGACGCCGATCCTCTCCCCTAGCCAGCCCTCTGACGACTCTAATCCATTCCCGAACCCGGCCGCTGGCGCCGTTTTGAAATCCCACTGCTGCGCCGATGGCCGCCTTCTTTTTTAAATTTAATGACAAAAAGAAGTAGCACCTTTCTTTTGACTAGACTAATATAAATTATGACAATCAGTGGTTTGGGACGTGCTTAAGTGTCCCTGGAGCAAGGTGTGTCTCTTCTCTGGCTAGAAAGTAGGCTGTTATAAAAAAAAAAAAACGAAAAACACACAGATCAGTAAATCTACCAACAAGACATGCAAAGGTACAACAATTGGGGGGACAAGAGTTGTTTGGGACTGCAGCTTTCATTTTGAAATGGAAAAAATTTCATGTTGATCTTGTCTCCTGTTCAAGCCTGAAAAGAACATATTTTAAATGCCTGTTTTAAGTGTGTGTATAATGGACTGTTTTGCCATTTAGGAGCCAAAGAATGAATGTGTAACAAGTGACATTATGGTTACCTAGCAATTGTATGCCAAAGCAATGTAGACATGTAATTAAGAACCGATCAATGGAAGGCCATTGCCAGGTTATTATACACACTGGCAGAACTTAAATTATAGCTAACAAATCGCTGCACAGTACTTTGAGGATGCAAAGTGTAAAACATCAGTTGGGAATTTTAACAGTTGGATGCTGAGCTGGTGTCATAAACAAATATGTAAGAATTCTACATGGATGTTATTTTTTCTAGATGCTCTTTATCATCTTGTATTGAGACACCTATATTTTCAATAAAGAGCTGTCTTAGCACTAGTATCACAAGATGTGCCAATGGTAATCACTGAACCCACATAAATGGAAAATGAAGGAGACCTGTTTACTCCATTGAAATGAGATGTGTGCTGTCCCATTGTATGTCACAGCAGCATTTCTAATTTTGAACTTGGCACCACCACAACAGGAGTTCTCTATTTCTTTAACAACAACAAATAAAAACACACTTTATCATCAAAGTTTGTGTTTACCAAGTACTGCACCAGGATTAAAATAATTTGAACCCCTCCCCAAAAATGTGCCCTGACATGAAACTGCATGTTTAACTGTAAAGACTATTAAAAATGTATTTCTAAATGGATTACTAAAGCCAATGCTTCATGATTAAAATAATTTGAACCCTCCCCCAAAATGTGCTCTGACAAACTGCACTCTGGGAAGATTACCTGGGACCAGATGCAATAAAAAAAACTGAATAACAGGTTTCTGGGAGTAAATGTTAACATCCTGCTTGTAGTGTCCATGATAAAATGAAATAAAAATATAGTTACAATTTTTTTTAATGTCAGGTCTGATAAGAATAGTTTTAAAATCACCAATTGTTTTCTTGTTCAATGTTTCTAACACATACTTCTCAAACTTAAAAGAAAAAACACACTTTATCATCAAAGACTGTGTTTATCAAGTACTGTGCCCAGGATTAAAATAAATTGAACCCTCCCCAAAAAAATGTGCCCTGACATGAAACTGCATGTTTAACTTAAAGACAATTAAAACATGTGTTTCTAAATACTAACATACTATTTGCCAGCAGATTAGGCCTTACAGTCTATCGAGTCTGCTCGAACCTTAGATCCTTAGTTGGGTGCCGAGGCCATCCCATCCCTTGTGCTTCAGAAACCCCTATCATCCATCCCCACCCCCTGGGACAGGCTATCATCTGATACATCCACTTTCTGTGTCTGTCCCACCTCTCTTGAAGTCCTCCACTGTGGATCTCTGAACCAGCTTGCCAGGCAGTGCATTCCAAGGGTCCACCACCCTCTTAGTGAAAAACCTCCTCCTCTTTTCCCTCACCCTTCCACCCTTCCACCCTCCAACTTCAAACCATGCCCTCTGGTGATACCTCCTTGCTTTAGTCTAAAGATCCCTCCATGTTTACCTCTATTTATTCCCTTGAGGTACTTGAGGACCTCAATCATGTCCCCCATCTCTCTCTCTCCTCTAATGAAAACAGGCAGAGCTCCCTCAAGTCTGTCCTCATGTGTCAAATCCCCTAGCCCCTGTATCATCTTAGTTGCCCTCCTCTGTACCCTCTCCAGGAGCTGTATGTCCCTCTTCAAGTGTGGTCTCCAGTACTGTACACAGTACTCAAGGTGTGGTCTAACCAGTCCATTGTACAGTGGCAGAATCACTTCCTTGCTCCTAGAGGTGGTCCCCCCACGATGCATCCCAACATCCTGTTTGCCTTGCTAGCCACTCTCCTGCACTGCTCAGAGTTATTCATACATGCATCCACCATGACCCCTAGGTCTTTTTCCCCTATTGAGGCCTCCAGCACCTCCCTCCCAGGGTGTACCTGTGTTTAGGGGTTCCTGACCAAGATGCAACACCTTGCACTTGGTGATATTGAAATTTAATTTCCATGTGTGAGCCCAGCTTTCCAGGGTGTCCAGGTCCCTTGCAGGCCAACCTCCCTCTTCTCCTCAACTACTGCTCCCATCTTGGAGTCATCCGTGAAGAGACTCATTTCACACCCTATACCCTCCCTGATGTCCGATATGTATGCATTAAACAGGATCAGGCCCAGGACCGAGCCCTGTGGTACCCCACTACCAACCTCTCTAGGGTTCGAGAGCCTCCACAGACCACTACTCTCTGGGTGCATCCAGCTAGCCAGTTTTCAATCCATCTGACCATCAAAGGGCCTACTCCTAACCCCATCAGTTTCTCCACTAGACCATTGTGGGGACAGAGTCAAACGCTTGCTGAAGTCCAAGAATAGTACATCCACAGGCTTTCTCCAGTCCAGTTCTGATGTTACCCATTCAGTGAACTCCACAAGGTTGGTTTGACATGATCTACCTGGCACAAACCCATGTTGCCGACTATCCAGACCTCCCACCTCCTCCGAGTACACCCAATTGTTCCTTTAGTATACTCTCCATTACTTTTCCCACCACTGAGGTCAAACTGATGGGTCTATAGTTACCTGGTACTTCCTCGACCCCCTTTGGATTGGCACCACATGTGCCTCTCGCAATCCCTAGGTCCTCCCAGTCTCAAGTGACCTGTTGAAGAGCTCTGTCAGGGGTGCAGCCAGTATGTCCACCAATTCCCATAGTACTTCGAATGAATGCCATCCGCCCAGGAGATTTGTCTTTCTTTAGGGCCTTGAGGGCTAACCACACCCTTTGGCAGAGATAGCATCATCCATCCCTCCACCTTACTGGCCTTTTTATCCTTATCCAGATGTGACACCCCTGGGAGTACTCTCCTCCTCTCCATTTCTGTTGCTCCACTGATCCCACTTACTGCCACTTCTATCCCTTCATGCCTTGCTTTGTAGTTATCCTATCCCTCCCTAGTAAACACAGAGGCAAAGTACTAAGTAAATACCTCTGCCTGGTCCTCGCCTCTTCCACCCACCCTCCTTCTGATCTCAATCTGCTGAGATGGCCCTTAGTTTTCTCCACTCCCCAATGTCCGGAAGAACCCTTTTCCTCCATGTATTCCTGTGCCAGCTGCTGCTCTTTACTGGACTTTGCTCCCTTACCAAATGGGTGACTTTTCTAGATGCAAGATGGTACATTTCCTTGTCCCTATCCCTCTTGTTGTTTTATATTTTTTGTAGGCCACCTTCTTTCTCTGACTGCTACCTGTACCTTACTGGACCACCAGCATGGTTTATGTGACCTTGCTCCCTTACATTTCAACTTGGCGCAGATCCTGACTGCCTCATGAAGGCCCATTTATGACCTCCCATCTCCTTTCCACACTTGTCATTGATGTAATCCCTTCAAGTGATCCTTGAGAATATTTCCCATGCCCACAAAGTCTGCCCCCTGAAGTCCACTGCCAGTGTCCTAGATCTCACCCTCCCCATGGTTATTTGAAACCAGACAGTATTGTGGTCACTCCCAGTCAAGGGTCCTGTACAACCAGGTCCCTTACCAGATCCCCATCTGCCAGAACCACGTCAGGACATGCCCCTCCCTTGTGGGCTCCATCACATGCTGTGTTAAGAACACATCCTGGAAGCCATCCAGCAGCCTCTGCTCCTTGGCCACCTTAGAGGACATGGTCCCCAGTTTGTACCTGGCATATTACAACCCCATCAGCACCACTCCTTCCCCTTTTGGTCCACACTGGGCAATGATGTTGTCCAGCAATCATCCTCAGAACATCACTCATCCCAGGGGGCCTTATACTACACCCAGCTTGACCTTATCTCCTGCTGGGGATCGTAAGGTGACCCATAGAGCCTCCGCTTCCCTCTGCCTCTTCTACCCTAGCAATTTCTAGGCATCCTAATGAACATAGCCACTCTACCCCTCTGCCCTCCTTCCTATCCTTCCTAAGCACAGTGTCCCTGTACGCTTAGGTCCCAGTCATAGTTTTTGTTGGCCACATCTCTGTGACCGCCGCCACATCCACCCCCTCGACCAGCATGGCCTGGAACTCTGGCAACTTGTTTCCCAAGCTCCTGGCATTTGCTAACTACCAACCCCACCCCTTATCCCTGATCCTCTTTGTCAAACCACACCCAGATTCCCTTACTTCCATCCTCCTCTGCTCCTCCTGAAACCTCCACCCCAGTCTGTTTCCCCCTCCCCTTGGGCTTGAAGGCTACTCCTCATCTGGTGGAGAGGGCTTTGGTCAGCCCTCCCTTATCCCTCTCCCTCACAAGTTTAAACCCCACCTTCTTGAATGTAGTCAGCAAACCCCTGTTTAAGGACTTCCTTCCCTAATGGGCAAGATGAAGCCTGTCCTGGCATATAGTCCCTTATCCTCCCAAACTCCATTCCAGTTCCCTAACACCCCAACCCACTCTCTTCACCCACTTCCTGAGCCAGTCATTAACCTCTGTGAGCTTCATTTTTCTCCACTGAGGCCTTTGGTACTGGCAATATCTCTGAAAAGGAAATGCTGCATCCATTATCCCAACAGACTCTGGCATGTTCTTGGAACTTTGCTTGGATTCCAAAATGCTATTTCCCTCTAGATCGTTAGTTCCCAAATGCACAGGAAATCCAGTTCCCTCCACATTCCTAACCATTTTCATACACCATGAACTTTGCCCATGCTCTGTCAGCCCAGAGATATTCACTACCTTCACCTGGCTATGGCATCCACCCCTGTCCCTCCCACTGGATACCCCTAATCATCCAGTCTCCCAATAACAGAACCTAACACCACCATCATCCTTATGGTTACCCACTATGTCTTCTCAGCCCCCTTCCCCCTTTATTTATGATCTCAATTCCATGGAGTCTTCCTGCCATTAGAGAGCCCTTGTCACCCTCCCTTTCTGTCTCCTCATTATTTTGCCTGCTTAACTCAAACCCCCTCTGAATAGGTGTCCCTTTAACCCTCTTATCCGAACCATTTATCTGCCCCTGATGGTTTCCCTTCTCCCACACTGCCATCCTCCCCCTGCACTAGGGGTTGCTGCAGTGCCTTCCAGGCACCACTCTGCTAATTTCCTTTCCACTTCCTATTTGCAGCTAATTTTGGTTTGTGATCACTAGGAGTCACTATAGCACACTTCCTAGTCCCTGTTTCTGCCATTTTCACACCACTCTGTTTCCCTCTAGTATGCTACTGTCCCCTGCCAGTCTCAAACCCTGTACCATTGACTCCAAAGTCAGCAGCTCTCCCACCAAGCCAATGAGTCAGGCTGGCAGTAAATGCATTACTAAAATCAATGCTTCATAATTAAAATAATTTTAACCACCTACCCCCAAAAATGTGCCTGACAAACTGCACTCTGGGAAGATTGCCTGGGACAAGATGCAATAAAAACCTGAATAACAGGTTTCTGGGAGTAAATGTTAACATCCTGTTTCTAGTGTCCTGATAAAATGAAATAAAAAATACAGTTGAGATTTTTTTTAGTCGCTCTGTTCAAAATAGCTTTTAAAATCACCAATGGTTTTCTTGTTCAGTGTTTTCTAATACATGCTTCTCAAACTTAAAAGAAAAAACACACTTTCTCATCAAGGTTTTTGTTTGTCAAGTACTGTGCCCAGGATTAAAATAATTTGAAACCCTTCCCCAAAAATGTGTCCTGACATGAAGCTGCATGTTTAAATGTAAACAATTAAAATGTATTTCTAAATGCATTACTAACACCAATTCTTTCAAAGTTTGAAACTACTAAAAGACAAATTATATATAAACTATATATTGAATATGGTAAACCAATATTATTAATCCCAAAAGCTGAACTTTATGTTTTTAGTATATAAATGTTTAAGAAAAACATGTGGCTCTTACTGTAAATTAAAATGTTGTGCCTATATTTTCCTTGGGAGATGAAGTTTCACTTGTTGTCTCCTTCTGAGGCCCCAGGTGTCTCAGATAATTATTCATTCCAAAGGTTTTTTAAGCAGTTTGAAGGCATTAAATATCTTCTGTTCTCCTAGTCCTTAATAAGGACATTAGTATATTATGTTCTCTTGTCCTTAATAAAATGCAGGGGCTCCACAACTTCACAGACTTGGTCTGTTGCTTATACAGGTCCCAAACTAGTGTGTCTTGTTACAGCATGATAGAGCCACCTCATGCCCCTCCACATAAATAAAAAAAGTTGGGGTGGATCTTTAGGAGCTTCTCAGGTGGAGGGCTGGATCTTACTCAAAAAAAAAAATAATGCTGCCTCCCACTACTCAGGTTCCAGTTCTTGTACCACTCATTTAAGAGAAAATAGTACCCTACAATCATTGACTAACATGAAAACATATTTATTTGAGGACAGAAAACATTGCTTGGAGGAAGGTAAGTGGAAGGGACTATTTACACCTCCAGTCAGTTCCACAGAGAGAAAACATGACATTACTTCTTTTGTACATGTAACATCGGCAGGCTCCGCCTACTGCAGCTGTGAAAATTAATAGAGCATGTAAGCAACAACAAAATAGTCTCTGACAAATACCCAAAAGAGCAAAAAAAATTAATTCACACAACCTCAAACTCTCATCACTGAAAACTGTAACAACCAGCAACAGAAGAATCACATTTTATAAGTCTGTTTGAGACCCTGCAATCGCCTCACACAAAATGCTTTATACATAACAAATTCAAAATACACCTCAAAACCCTAAGGCCCAGATATTCAAAGGGTTGACATGGCGCAACAGTGTTGTGCCATGCACACCCCTGATGTGCCCTGCACAATATTCAAAAGGAAAAGTGCGGCTGCACAAATCCCGATGCACTGGAAGCATCAGTAATGTATGCAGGCATAGGAGGGCGTGCCCATGCATAACCTGCACAGCCTGATATTCAGCCCAGGATGTGCAGAACCATGCATATGCAGCACCTACTTGCACCAGCACACAGTTAAGCCAAAAAAAAGGAACAAATAATGGCCACCCACAGTAAGCTGCCACGCATTGCAGGGCGCAACATGGCAGCACGCCACCTGATGGGTGGCCACTGAGTTCCTGCTGCGCCAGCAGCACCACCCAATGACCCATCACACATCTGTGTAAATAACCCCCAATATCCCTGGTGGTCCAGTGGACTGAGTGCTGCCTGATCAAGGGCATCTGGTTAAATAAACCCCCGTCCTATATTCCTGGTGGTCCAGTGGACGCTATGTTCCCGATCATGGGCATTTGTATACAATAAAAAGCATAGATTAATATCCCTGGTGATCCAGTGAACCACTATGTGCCCGATCACTGACATCAGTATAATAAACCCCATCAATATCCCTGGTGGTCCAGTGGACGATCGCACCCAATTGCGGGCATCTGTAAAACTTTCGAAAGTACCTATACCCTGGTGGTCTAGTGTACCCCATCCCCACCGCAGCTAAGCCCCAGCACCCCTCCCTCAGTCAACGCTGGCAGGTGGCAGCACCCCACCGCCTGCGCCCCTACAGCCCACCGACTGACAGCTCGGTGGGGCTGCACCCATGGGTTCACAGCATGATCCAATGGGCGGTAGCCCATACTGTACTACATTCCAGATATGTGATGATTCATCTCACATATCTGGACTGTGTATTATGGAGAGCTGCACGCCCACTGGCTCATGCTGTGAACCAATGGGCATGCAGCCCTACTGACTGTCAGTCGCGGGTGGTGGGTGGCAGGCGGTGGTGCTGCTGCCCACCAGCTGACCAGGGGAGTGGGGTGTGGGGCTCAGTGGTGGTGGGAGGGGGCTAGCACCAGACCACCAGGTTAATAGGTTGTTTCTATCAGCTCAGATGCCCGCGATCGGCAGTGATCGTCCACCGGACCACCAGGGATATTGGCAGAGGGGTGATTTACACAGATGCCCACAATGGGGCAGCGATCGTCCACTGGACCACCAGGGATATTGGTGGGGGTTTATTATACCGATGCCTGCAATCGGGCAGATAGCAGTCCACTGGACCACCAGGGATATTAGACAAGGCTTTTTTGTAGACAAATGCCACGATTGGGAAACATAGTGATCCACTGGACCATCAGAGATATTAGACGAGAATTTTTTTACACAAATGCCCATGATCGGGCTGCAGGGTGCATCAGTCCCCAACGGCTGCTGCCTAGCAGGGTGCCAGGCACAAGTTGTCAGGGATCGTGCACCTGCATGCTAATGGGATGCAAATGGGAGCCATAATGACATGCAAATGTCTCCGCGCACCTTGCATAAATTATGGCCCCATTTGCATGTCCTTTTGAATATCGCTGAGGTGCTGTGCATGGCGAATGGCACTTGTGCTAGTGTATCTCCATGCTCCACTCTGGTCACTTGCGCTGGTGCCATGCCACTGCGCCATGCACAGTGGGGTGGCCAGGGTGTGATATTTAAAGCTGCTGTGCCATAGCGCAGCTCGCTGAATTTCACCCAGGCCACACCCCGCGCAACCAGGTTGAGCTGCCATGCTTGCGCCACAGCCTGGTGCAGTTTGAATATCCAGGCCTCAGAATATAGTATCTTCTCTACTGGCACTGGTACCAAAATAAAAACCCAAACAATAAAATACTACAGTCAAACACCAAACTACCTGTACCCTTAATACACCAAATACTACTTCTTACCATGTTATTCTCCATGACACACTCAAAATGCAAGTGAAGGGAACCCCTGCAGTATCTTTTACTGTTCATACTGTGCCCAGTGCAAATACTCCCAGTGTCCTCAAATATGGTACACACATCAGTGCACATACCCACAATGTACAGACTTACAGTGCATGTCAGCATGCATAGCACAGTACAATTGAGATCATGATCACAGTAACAAAATTTAAAGTGTCTCAGCCACTACTGTATATAGTGCTCTCTCCTTTATCTGCCCCTTATCTACCACCCTTACTTGATGCCAGTGTGAGTTCCTGTTCTGTTTTCCAGAAATATCTCATTTAACTGTCACCTCTGTTATCTGCCACCCTGTTTTATCTGCTACAATTTATGATGTAGACAGGTAGCAGTTAACAGAGGAGGACTGTAATATGCAAAACAAATAAAAAGTGTTATGTACTTAGGAATAATGCCATCTCTGGCTGCTAATTAGGTAATTGCTACCACTCAGCCATCAACCTTGTGCCTAAATAGTGCATCAGCTCCCCTTAATGGCATTAATCCTTCTACACAACACTACTCTAATATAGATAGATAGATAGATAGATAGATAGATAGATAGATAGATAGATAGATAGATAGATAGACAGACAGACAGACAAGGCTGCATGAAAATAACTGATTTATTTTGAATGGCTGGCTATGACCTTTATTAATCTAATGAGTGGCAAAAGTATGCATTCCATGAGTTCAAAATTGCCATTCAGAATAAATAATTTATTTTCATGCAGATCATGGCATGTGCCATTTATACAATGTGAGGTGCTGGTAAGTTTGTAAAATAATGTTTTTGTGACTTTTTTTATAGGAAGGCTTGGACAAAATATTAGGAATAAAGGAAGTTTCTGCTAGGAAAAATATTAAGCTGGGGAAATATCTTTTGTTCTCAGAAATGGAGTGGAATTAATGATTTATTTTCAGTCCAGCTCCCCTGCCCATGAAAATAAATGTATTTATTTGTAAGTTTTATACTCACTAGCACTTGTATATATATATATATATATATATATATATATATATATATATACACACACACATATATAAATATATATATATATATATATATATATATATATGTATACATTATACTTCTGCTAGTGCATTAGGGTTCAGTGGAGGTGTCCATTTTAACCTCTAATCTTTGCACCTTAATAACTTCTATAGTGTTTGAAATTGTCCAAAATTTGTCATGTGTTCTCAGGTGGCAATTTTGAGATGTAAGACGTTTCATGACATGTGCTTATCCAGATTCTGAGATCGGATACATCACCATCACGGAAACAGCATCACTTTTGGGCCATTTTTTCCATTTGTTTACTCTCACCTACAGACTGGTTGGTATAGAATTTTGTTCTGAGCTTTTCAGGGCTGAAGGGGCTTGTTTGAATGATATGCCTTTCAGCAGTTTTGTGAAGAAATATTAATTGTTTCAGAGTTATCAGATTTTTGACATTGGCTGCTAAGCATGCTCGGTAGGGTTTTAATATAACTCTAATACAACACCAAAATTTTGTTTTCGTGAGCTGTTTTTCTTTTGCAAAATGTGTTTTCATGTCACAAGAAGAAGTTTTAAGGTCATGATGACTGCCATATTGTTTTTACTGGCTAAAAAAATCTGAAAATATGTAAAAATGAAGTACAGTATTTACAAAACAACGCACACATGAATCTTGACTAATTGGACCCCTTAAGCAAGATTCTGTTTGTTTTATTCTAAATGGGCCAGAAATACCTTTTTGGGACTTTGGCTATCAGTTTACAGAAATGGACTATTTTAATTTCTTGAGCTGTGAATTTTACCACTGTAAATTTAAGTGTGACATTAAAATGTGACACCAACATTTGCGACACTATCATTTTAGTGTTGCACTTTAGTGTAACACCTGAATGTGCAACACAATAATTATATTTTTGTGTCTCACATACTTTTAATCATAATGTGTTTGTTTTACAATATTTTAGTCCCAAATTTAGAATATAATGTTTACAGCAATACATCATAAACAAGGCTGGTGGGAATTTTCAGTGCAAGTCAAAGGTGATTTAATAGTTGCTCTATGAAACTACCTTTAGGTAAGATTTAACACATTCTAGTGACCAAGTTAATGACATATGGTCAAAATAATTTTAATGTCACACATTTAAGTGTGACACTAAAGTCAAGGTAACATTTGTAACACTAAAATATTCTTTTGTGTACAAAAATTAAATTCTTGCATTGCACTTATATTTGTGCTTCCATAGCCAGAGGGACTCTTGCTCCAGTGCTTCTGCATCTGTAGCCACATGGATGTGCAGGGCCCAGAAAGCCCTGTGGTTCTGCAGTCCCACGAACAGTCCCCAAATGGAAGGGACCTGCATGAATGAGAATACAATTTCACCATCTCAAAAGAAAGGAAATTCATTATAAAAACTGCATTAATGCACCAGTTAATGTGCAGCTTAACACCACAAAAATAAGGAAATGTAGCCTTAGGGTTTCCAACCTAAACTCCTCCTCCCCAGCAGCAAATGAACAAGACCACACAAGAATGCCAGACAGCCATCATGAGATAAGAAAACAACATAAACTGCTTCCAGATGACACAAGCACAGTAGTACTGATGTGCTACCTTTGTTGATTTGAACCTGTGGCATGTACACTACATAACATACACACTCACTCTGGCTGCAGATAGAAATCCACTACCACCAATAACAACAGTACTTCTGTTTTCATAAGCACAGTACCCAGCAGCCACAAATACAAATTCATGATACCTAAATTATAAGAGTTATTTTATCTCCAGAAGTACGCCATCACTTCTGTAGCCACAGGTACTCATGCAACTGTAAGACATACACACCACTTTGTCTGCAGAAATCCAGGCCCTGTGGGGCCAGCATTTCTGCAGTGACAGGTACTCATACATGCTGTAAGATATACACAAACACTTCTGGTACAGTTGCCACCTGTCAGGTTGTTTACCTGGTGATCAGGTTTTTATGGTCCCTATCAGGTAATCCTGTTTTGCTCAGTGCTGGTCAGGTTTCTCAGCCATTTTGAGTGTTCACATAGTTTTGAAACAGATTTTGTCATATCATTCATTGTTTCAGCTGCATGTCCAGGTTACACACAAGCTCTGTTGTCAATATAGCCCTTGTGAAAAGCAGTCAACCTGGGAGGTGTAAAGTATGGCCATCAACACCATTATCACTTACTTAACCTAATCTTTTCCACTACATCATAAAGTGGCATAGAGCAAAGCTACCCCCACCTTTTGTAACAGTAACAGAACCAGCTGTCTTTACTTTCATTTGCTAGTAAACATTTTCATCTCTAACAGAATTTAGGTATTTTCATATTTTTTTAATTATTTTATCCTCAAGAAAAAGTATATGGTCACTTCTTTGGTTTTGAAATAGTACTGTGGACATGAAAAGGAAATGGAACCAAAAAGATATTAAGTAATATTATAGGAAACAATGTCTTTATTATGTATTATGTACCATGTATACTATTGTATGCTATTTACAGTGTTCCCTTATCTCCCCAAGATCACATCTGTAAATTAGATTTTTTTATCTCTATGTTTATCTGGTAAACCACGTCAATAAATAAATACATAAGTAAAATAACTAGGAAGAACCTAGGAAAGTAACTTTAACAGGTACAGTACAATATCAAAACATTTGTGTTAAACTGTTGCTTTAAGTGTTATTTTTACTGATATAATAAATGGAGGAGAGAACGAGTGATGAGTCTAGAAAAAGGTAGGACTAAGGCAGAGCTTAGGATCTAGTGTTTACCTCATTCAAAAGTGGCAACCTAACTTCTAGTCCTCTGGGGCCTGCAGTTCTGCAATCACAGATACAGATACAAATCCACAAAGGTAGCACATCAGTGTTACTGCATTTGTGTCCACTAGAAACAGTTGCATCAGTCTTACCTGATGATGGCTGTCTGTGGTTGTGTTGTGTGGTCTTGTTCTTTTGCTTCTTGTGGTGGGGACTTAGGATTGAAATCCTAATGCTCAATTCCTGCTTTTGTGGTGTTAGTTGAACTGTAACAGATGCACTTGACACAGTTTTTTTTGCACAGTATATATCTGCAAGTTGTAGATAGATAGATAGATAGATATATAGATAGACAGATAGACAGATACGATAGATACAGTAGATATATCTCTATATATATATATATATATATATATATATATATATAGACAGAGAGAGAGAGAGAGACTATATATATATATATATATATAATATATACACACAGTAGATGTCTATATATAAATACTTGCATAGTAGCACAAGTATAGTTAGAGTTGAGCAGAGCACTCAGTGTTAAACCCCTATCTTGCACTTTAATAACTTTGACAGTGTTTGATGAAAGTGCATGACATTTGGCATGTGCAGTCTGGGTGGCAAGTTCTTGAGTTGTGGGAGTTTTGTGACAGTTTCATATTGAGAATCTGATATCTGTAAATATCAAAACTACACAAAACAGCACTTTGTTCTTTTTTTTTGCTGATCAACAGCCAAGACAGTACAGAATTTTGTTCTGAAATGTTCAGCGTAAAAGGGGCTTAAACCGTGGGTGTACCTGTTGAAAGTTTCATGAAAAATATGAATCAGTTGCAGAGTAATAAGGTTTAGAAATGTTACTTCTGAGCATGCTCAGAGCAGTTTTGAAGGTAAAAGTTGAAAAAATACATAAAAACGTTTTCAAAAAAACAAACACCTAAACTTCAAGAAATGGGACCCATTTAGTGAGATTCTGGTGTAAATTAGTCCCAGAGGTACCTTTTCTGGGTACCCTTAAAATCTTGAGTGCCCAGCTTAGCAAGGGTCAGTTTATGAGTCCTGAGCTGAGGCATCTTCACATTAATGTGATTTTAGAACTGATAGTATTTTTCTAACAATGTTCTGCTGAGTTACATTCTATTTAAGTTGTGTGCATGAATGAATCTTGATTACCAAATAAGAGTATTCTGTATACATTTTTAATAAACTTGTTTTGAGGGGACCACCTCTATTTCTAGTTATTAATCCAAGCAGTCCCATGTAATGAGCAGAGTATATTTGTGAATGATATTTGGAAATAGTTTATTCAAACTTTTAACTTGTAAATACCTGTAATATGCAATGTTGCTTAACTTCTTTTTGCTGTTTATCATGCTTTGTGTCTTCATTGTAATGGCACACCCATGGTATGATTGTAATCCTTCACCCCTTCTCCTATTTGCACCTGCCTGATCATCTATGAAAATGGGCAGATTTACTTATAGCCTCACCAGACATTAATAAACAAATACAATAAAAACTTAAAATGCTAAATAAAGAAAGAAAAGTAAAAAAAATAACTTTAGAGATTGTCTATTTTCTTAGGGAGAAGAGTGCAAGTCTGTGATTTGTTTTATGTGAGTATCATTGTCTACAGTAGTTGATGTATCCACACACTACACAAATCAAAATACTTTCACAATGTAAAGTGTTTTATCAGTAACTCTGCTGATTAACAACAAAAAGCAATATATTAGCCACCTATTTCATGTCTTACAGGTTGAAAAATTATTTTTAATTCAAAGTTTATTGAAGTTTTCCATAAATGCTTTAACATGAAGGAATATGCAGCATTAGTATAGATGTTTACATTGTAAGCTCAACTTCATGCTAAAGCCCCTCCCACCCTCCCTCAGCCCACCTCCAGCTTGACACACCCCAGCCCTGAAGCACCAGCAATATAGTAGACAGGAAGTATATATCTACTAATATCAGTATGGCACAGTGGTGTAAAACAACACAAAGAAAATATTCTCAAAGGCATGGCTCCTTATGATTGCGAGGCCCTAGTCTGAAGAAGATATCAGGTATGAAGACCTTCCCTTATTTTCTTCTTATAAAGGGAAAGAGAACCGCCAAGGCTCGCTTTCATTTGTCCAGTATGGAGATTAAATAAAAGGTCCCACAGCCATTCATCATAAGTGATTTTATGAGCATCAAGCCAATGACGAGGATGAGTTTTTTAAGGGTAAGTGAGATCATGGCCATATGGTACCTGAAAGTCTTAACTGGGATTCTGGAGAGATCTCCCAGGAGACATATCTCAGGCATGAATAACTCATGAATTCCCAAGACAGGGTCCCCCTAGTCTGCATGACTCCATAAAGTCCTGATCAAAGAGCAATCACAGAATATATGAAGAAGGTCTCCTTGTCCCTTTTACATCTAAAGCAAAGAGCATATGGTAATTTTCCTATTCTTTTAAGTTTAGTGGAGTCCACTACATATCATTAAGTATTTGGTACTGTGTAAGCTTCAGCCTACCTTGAGATACATATCTGTGAGAGTCTAGATGAGTAGATTCCCATTTTCTACAGAGTTTGGAAGCAAGAATTCCAGTATTGAAAGACCCCACTGAGGGTATCGAGCATGTTAACTCATATACAAGAATATATTTGAGACACTGCATGGGGCTTCCTACAAATTGGAATCAAGGAGTCCAACCAGGTACATTTACAATCAGAATTCCTGTTCCAGGAAACAGCTTTATCAGAAGATGCCTAAGCTGCCATACCTTAAATATCTGTTTCCTGTCAATGGAGTATAAAGACATGATAGTACCTGAGTCCATACATGACCCATCAGCAAACAATTCCCATCTGCACATTATTAATCACTGGAAGCCAGTGCAAAAAATTGTTTTATCCCTATTTTCAGGTTTGGGTTACCCACTATTGGTTGCCTGGGATCCTTGACATTCCAGTATTTAAGAAGAAAATTGAATTTTTGTAATTCGTAGCCCTGTGTCTTACAATCAATAATATCAGATACAAGATACTTATGCAGAACAGCAAGATTTTCTCAAATATCCAGGTTCAAGTTAATCTGCAATGCTTTCATCACAGAATACAACTTACAACATATTTTCCTAATGAGACTCCTCTTCCTGCAGATGATGACAATATTACAAGAATAATCAATGACATCAATCCCCAACATAGTGCATGGATGCCCCTCAGGACATTTTGCTGCTGTTGATTATTTTATTAATCAATGTATGGAAAATATGACTAACTGCAATTTTCATCACAGGCACGACCACTCCAACCTGACAGCTGGTGAGCTTGCTGCCCTCAGATCTATGCAGTGCAGGAATGACATTGTTATTAAACCAGCTGATGGGGGCACTATTGTGGTCTGGCAAAAGGTGCTATACATCAATGAAGCCACACAGCAAATTGCTGACATCAGGTTTTACTCTTTTCTTCCCCAGAAATCGTATTGCAATGGTCTTTTAAAAACAAATCTACATTAATTTATGTTTGCATACCATCTGTTGTTCAGTTGTTATGCAATGCTATTTAAGTTTGTTTTTAATCGATGTGAGGCACTTTAATCAATACTGTCATTTTTAAATTTTATAGAGACCAAGGCCTGTTTTACAGTAGCTAATAGTGATTGTCTCACATTACTATCTGCCACACTCTTCACTACAGCCACTTGACTTATGGCAATTTTGGAACACACAAAAGCCATGGACAAGCATCCAGTACTAAACTCCTAAAATTAGGAAAAGAAAATATGGACTTACATTCAACTAGCATAGGCAGTGCAAACCATAGCCCCGAACTCTCGCTTCAAGCATTACCAGTTTCATAGATTAAGATTCTCCAACAAGGTCCAGATCAGTGCCTGCACCTGTAGCAAACTGGAAACTGCAGCTGCCCTAAGTCTAAGTAAGTGCAAAGTATTCTGAGAAAAAGGTACACTGATGTGAAACACAGCCATCCATGCCAAAACAGCAGTCTAGATACACAACACACCTCATCCTTGAGCTGCTTCATACCATCTGAAAACAGGATCTCATATGAGTCCTCATTTCCTCCAGACACACAACAAATGGAAGAGTAATTGTGGAGCTAAACAAAATGAGATGCTCAATACATAGTCCAAGACTGTAGCCTGTATCTCAAATAAAACAAAATCCACTAGGTACTGGTGGGTTGCTCAGATAGGACATAACCCAGTCTGACAATCAGATATCAGATTGGTGTTATCTAATCCGAAATCCAATATCCAGCTGTAAAAATAATAACATCCTATATCTCCATCACCATTCAGACAAGTGCCCTGATCAGTGTGTGTTTTAATTAACCCTCATCCATCCTGTAACTCCCAAACTCCCTCCTCCTCCTCCAGGTCCACCCGGTGAATTGTTTTTTCTTTTTTACATGAACTCTGCCTTATAATCACCCATCATTTGCACAAATTTAGTTGTCTATGCCTCCACCGACCCTTGCAAAGTCACATTACTACCC
The DNA here is from genome assembly GCA_016271365.2 of Neoceratodus forsteri. NCBI lineage: Eukaryota > Metazoa > Chordata > Ceratodontiformes > Ceratodontidae > Neoceratodus > Neoceratodus forsteri. Next base: position 674,015,008 of record CM057459.1, on the reverse strand, counting down.
CAGTTTAGGACTGTAACCCTTCCCACACAAAGCACTCACTAGTCCTCATTACACTCCCTCAAGACCACTGCATATTTCTTCTTCCTTATTTGATCACCTCTTCCTTATAATAAATAATAATAATAAGCATAATTTCTTGAGCGCAATTCTATAACCAAAGCATTGTACAAGTTAAAACAACGAAAAACAAATACATAATAAAACATACAAATTCCAAACCTTACACTAAAATACAGTCAAATTATTCTGTCTGATACAGAAAAATACCTGCATCAACACAAGCCATTCAAATCAGTAGCCTTCCCACCTTGGTAAAAGCAACACTACTCTTCTTATTTAGCACTGCTACCCCCCGCCATCACACCCACTAATCTGTATTACCCCTCACCCCAACACCACTGCAGATTATTTCATTATTGCACACCGCCTTATAATAAACCCACACCAACCCAACCTGTGCCAAATAAATAGCCACCAACACTGTTGAAAGATGCACAACCTCTCAGTTTCATATTGCTATGTACACCCATCAGCCTTACTAGGCCCAAATCTTCTGCCCCAGCACCTAACAGTTACTATACCTGATTAGATCTGGTCATGGTTCCACAGTGGAGAAGCTCATATCTTCAGTTCAGTTCCAGAAGATGTGAATTATATTCTGATAGCCACATGCAGTAACACATGAATGTGAGCTTGTAAGCCAGTCGTGTACTATATGAGCATGTCACAATTTCATTCATATCTTTTGGGGACTGAACTGAAGATGAGCACCCTGCTTCACTGCGGGTTAGGGCTAGTATATGACGGTATAGGTAGGGATGCTGTACTGGGAGAGTTGTGGATTTTTAACAGGGTTGGGGGAGTAATAATTTGTCATGGATTGTGTTGGTGCAGGTTTTATTATAAGGTGGAAGTTCTCATATAACATGACATAATATGTAGTGGTATTGGGTGGGGAGAGGGAAGAAGGAAGAAGTTATTGTTTAGTAGGAGTTATGGAGTGAGTAGCAATGCTAAATGGAGAGAGTTAGCTTTGTTTGGGTTGGTTGGTGTGGGTTTTAATTGCCAAATAAGGCAGGGATTCTCATAAAACAAGCTATTGTTTACTAATTTTTTATTTATATTATGTAAGTGTGCAAACTGAACTATTGGTTATCTTTTGAAAACCTTTGTGCCTCATCCAGACCGTACCTGTAGCATGTGAATTGGGTTAGCAGAGGTTCTGCAAGTTATTACCTAAGAGAAAGGCAGTGTAATTGTTACTGCGAAGGAGGTGAGGTTGGGGGTGGCATCAGTTCACAATCATCATTAATATTAAATATATCTTATACAGTGATCACAATTTTGAAAGAAAATAGATAACATCAGTAGCCCCCATCACAAAGTTATAAACAGTGGGACATTTGGAGTCCATAGTGACAACAGGCCTGATGGATGCTGTGGCTTTTCTGGTACCTTGATTAAGAGAGCAAGAAACATAGAAACATTAGACTGATGGCAGATAAGGACCGCTTGGCCCAAATAGTCTGCCCATTTCCTATGTATTAGATAAGCTGCAGATCCTAGTTAACAAACATCCTACTTCTTTCTACACCCCACAAGAATTGTCTTATGTCTGTCCCATGCATTCTTGAATTTCCCCACAGTTTGTGACCCCATGACCTCCTCAGGAAGACCATTTCATGTGTCCACCACTTTATCTGAGAAAAATACTTCCTCACATTGCCCTTGAGCTGTCCCCTCTATCTTCAAATTGTGTCCCCTTGTTCTTGCACATCTCTTTTTCTGAAAGACGCTACCCTCTTGAACTTTGTTGATTCCTTGAGGTACTTAAAGTTTCTATCATGTCCCCGCTCTCCTCCTTTCCTCAAGGGTATACATATTAATCTACTTTAGTCTCTAGTTGTATGGCTTCTGTTGCGATCCTGCACCATTTTAGTTGCCCTCCTCTGGGCTGCCTCCATCCAGTCTATGTCTTTGTGGAGATGGGTCTCCAGAACTGCACGCAGTACTCCAGATGGGTTCTCATCAACTGTCTGTACAGAGGATAACAACTTTCTGTTTTCTATTGGTGATACCTCTCCCTATACATCCTTGTATCCCCAGCCATCCCTACTGCCTACTCACATTGCTTGCTTACCTTTAAGTCATCTGATATGACTACCTCCTGGTCCCTTTCCATTTTGTTGTTGTTACTACCCCCATTGTGTACATTTCCCTGGGTTTTTGTTTCCCAGGTGCATTACTTGCACTTATTTACATTGAATCTAAGCTGCCATACATTTGACTATTCTTCCAACCTTGCCAAGTCCTCTTACCACCCCCCTTGTGTATCAACCCTGTTGCTGATCTTTCTGTTGTCTGCAAAGAGGCATACTTTTTCTTCCAGTTCCTCTGCAATGTCACTTATAAAGACATTAAAAGGACCAGACTCAATACTGAACCCAGTGGTACTCCACTAGTAACCCCCTTTCTTCAAAGTGGACTCCATTTACTATTACCCTCTGCGCTCTGTTGTCCAGCCAGTGTTTTACCAGGCTACCACCCTGGGACCCACTCCCATGCTGGCTAATTTGTTTATTAATCTTTGTGTGGACTGTGCCAAATGCCTTGCTAAAGTCTAGATAGGCTATGTCCACAGCCCCTCCCAGTCTCTACTTTGGTCACCCAGTCAAAGAAATCTATTAGATCCATCTGACATGACCTTCCCACTGTGAATCCATGCTGCCTTGGGTCCTGTGTCCCACTGGCCTCTAGGTAGTCAACAATTATTTCTTTCAAGTGATTCCATTATTTTCCCTACCACTGAGTCAAACTAACAGGTCTGTAGTTCCTGCCTCTGCTTTGCCCTATACTTTTCTGAAGGGAATCACATCCACCTTCCTGTAGTCCTTTGGTACGGCACCATCCTCCCGCGATTTGTTAAAGAGAGTAGTCAGTGGTGTCACTAGCTCTCCCTTAGTTCTTTAAGAATTCTCAGTGTAAATCCCATCAGGTCTCATTGCTTTGTCCACCTTCAGTTTTAGGAGTTCTTTAGAACCCTTTCTTTGTGAAAGGACTGGTATCGACCCCTATGCAGAGTGCTTTTATTGACTGGATTAGGTACCTCCCTTCCTCTTCTTTTGTGAATACTGAGCAGAAGTATTCATTCAGTATCCCTGCTTTTTCACCGTCCCTCTGCCCACTTGCCCTCTTTATTAAGCCTCACTATCCCTCCCTCCCTTAGTCTTTCTTCACTCCCTAACGCACCTATAAAAGATTTTATCCCCTTCTTAACAGAGTTGGCTATCTTTTCCACAGTTTGGGCCTTTGCTATTCTGACTGCCTTCCTGCTTCCTTCTGCTTTAACTAGTACAGTTCTCTGTCCTGCTCCTTTTGTGTTTCCTTATATTTTCTGAATGCTGTCTTTTCTCCCTAACCTCCTGCCACCTCTTTGAGAACCATAGTGTTTTTTCTTTTGTTCTGATTTATTTGCTTCACACAAAGGCTTGTTGCCTCTATGATGGCAGTTTTGATGTTTCCCCATTGTTCCTCCACCCTCCTCCTTCTTGCCTGTTTGCTAGTGCTTTTCTGAGGCACTCTCTTATTTTGATGAAGTCAGCCCTTCTAATGTCCAGTACCCTCACTTTTGTATGGCTTGACTCTGTGGCTGTTTATCATGAATCACACTGTTTGGTGGTAACTTGTTCCAGATGGCTACCCACTTCTAGATCTGAGATCTTCTCTCCTCCTCTCTCTATCCCCATCTGAGAGTATCAGGTCTAAGTTTGCTTTCTTCTGAGTGGTTCCAACACTAGCTGACTGAGGCATGCCCCTGTAGGGCATCAAGAATGACCCTGCTCTTGAATGTGGCTGCAGCAAAGGTGCTCCAGTTAACATCTGGCATATTCAGGTCCCCATCAACAATATCTCCCCTTTCTCTATCATCCTAAGGATGCCTTCTAACATTTTCTTATCCATTTCTCCCTGAAAGGGGTCTGTATACAACCCCCATGCAGATTGTGGTGCCATTTCCAGTCTTCAGGGTGACCCACAGTGCCTCCTCTCCTCCCTGTTTATCCTTTAGTTTCATTGCTTTGATCCCTTCTATTATGTAGAGAGCTACTCTCCTCCCCTTCTACCCTCCCTGTCCCTCCTGTAGATTGTGTACCCTGGTATGTTGACATCCCAGTCATAGTTCTCTGTGTACCATGTTTCTATGGCTGCCACAATATCCAGGCATCCCTTCCATCAAGGCCACCAGTTCAAGGAGCTTGTTATCTAAAACTATGGGTACTGGTACCTCATTACCTCCATTATTTGATGGCCTGACCACTTTTGCCCCATCCCTGTCCTTAATGTGTGTCATGACCTCAGTGATGACACTGTGCACAGCTGTTCACACTGAAACAAACATGAGTGAAATCAAAAGGATCAGTAAATGATTTCATACAGACAATTGCCTATTTGTAAGAACAGTGAAAAATGTATACACATACATTTTTAAAGTCAAATTGTATTCAAATAATTAACTGTGAACTTAATCTAAGCCAAATCATATTACATGTACTGTTAAATGGCATACATGCCATTGATCTTACATAAACATGGAGATAAAATTGTGGCTCATTCTGAGAAAATGAAAACATGTATAGCTGTTGATGGACATGTTTACTTCTCTCTATTGTCACCCCCAATCATATTTGACCTGCCTGTGATAATTTATCCCTACACCTTTCTTTGTTCAATCAGTAGAAAAATATGTTCATCTACCAACTGCCTCTGTGTAGTAATTTTGGAGTGAAAAGAAGTGGATGGAAGGACCTGAGTTGGAGGGACAGGATAGGTGTCTGCAGTGTGAGCATGTGGGGAAAAGGGCAGGGTCATTAGCTACAAGAATATAATTATTTGTGTTACTGGCTGGCAGGTTGAGGGGGTACTAGTCACCATACAATATTTTTAATGTGACTGTGTGGATAAATGGGGATTGGGGAGACAAAGGACAAGTTATTGACTCTGTCTCTTCCACTGGTAGTGGATAGGGACAGGAGGAGAATGGCTGACTATCAGTGAATAGGTACAGGAGTACTTAAAAGCCAGCAATGAAGTTCCAAAATAGGCTAGCAAGCAGTGTAGAGGATTCCCTCTCCCTAGCTTAGGGGTTAGAATGATCATGGTGTAGGGGAGACACTCTCATGGCATGCCTCAGCATCCTTTGGGTACCCAATTGGTCTATGGCTTTTAATTTAAATGGGAATGAAGGCTCTACTGCCAGATCTATTTGGGAAGAAGCAAGGCTGTAATGTCATACTTCACAACAACTTTGGGACTTGGTCATACAGGTCTTGTGTTCCATAGATCTTAACACAAGAGGGGAGTAAGTTTGGTGATAGTTTTACTTACTTTCTTTCCTTTCTGGCTTCCTGATTAGCACCACTCATCAAAGCATCCTCCTTTGTTGATCCATCCACCATCTGGCCAGTTCCCCAGCTTCATCTTCTGAGCAGCCATCACCTCTTCCCCATAGATTACTCCCTGTGGGGCGGGAACCCACCTCTCACCCGCCAGGACCAGATCCAGTTCGGGCGATGCCCATCTAAAGCCAGGGCACCTGTAAGATGGCCATCAAGTTGCTGCAACCAGGACATCATTTTCACCCCATGTGGAGCTCAGCATGCAATGTTGCTGATGACATGGTCATACATGCTCCCTGAATGTCACTTCAGGCTTCTGCCAGGCTCCATCCCATGCAATTATGGTATCATGTCCCTGATCCCTAGCTTCCACTAGGGGTCAGGCACACAGTGACCAAGGTTCCCCACCCCAGAGATGGTGAGCAGTCCATAGGATGCTCTATGCATCCCCCACGATGACCCCTGCTCATTCCCTTACATGGGTCTTCAGCGTGGCGCAAGTGTGGCATCCAGCGCCTCAACCTCAGTGCCACAGGGCCAGATGGTGATAGTTTCATGTATATTGCAATTCAAAGACAAAATCAGAGTGTAGCTACACTGGAATTTGCAAATGGACCTCACTACAATACAAAGGGAGGATGTTCAGTAGTGGCTGGCTGCTTTTCTTCCTCCTCTGTCTTACTTGCATCAAAGAAGAAGTTGCAGGCTTATGCAGAGTTAATTTACTGCTTAAATATACTATGTTGACATTGTTTAAGGAAGTGGTTATGAGTCTGACTCTGGATCTGCTCTTTCTCTTTCTCTCACATTAAGTATCACACAATCTATTCAAAAACATCAAAGAAGTTCCGTAAAAGCAAAATGTGAAAATAAACTTGATTTTAATTGTTCATTCAATCCCATTATTGACAGACTAATGATATTTCCTTTTGGTTGAGTGTATGAAACTATTTTTATCGTTATTTTTTCTGCATTGACATTCCTACCCCTCCACAAATTCAGTTGGTTTCTGGACTTTATTTGTAATGCTGTAACACTTACTTTGAACTTTACAATCAATGCATCACTGCATAATGTTACATTCTATAAGAAATATCATTTTATTCCCTGTGTATGTGAAATGTGTCAATGTTTTCAGTTTTATAAGTATGTATATATAGTCAATTGCAAAAAAACTACATTAATACACCAGTTAGTATTCAACATGACTCAAAAAAGTAAGGGAAGGTGGTGTTAGGGTTCCATGTAACTTGGTGCCATGCAACAGCAAGCTACTACTCCTATCCATTGATCTCCAATCAGGTTGAGGGCTTGGGCTCGTTCTGATGGTAGGGTTATTTCCCAGAGGGAAATAACTAACAGTGTGGTGCCTCTAGCTAGAGTAAAATATAGTGGGCCAGTTGTTTGCCTGCTACAATCCCCTGGGATGCTGCCTACCACCTCCTTCCAGTCACCTCCACAGAATACCATAAACCAGCTTAATACTCTATAGTGCATGCAATTAATCGCTATCGGTAATATACGTTGAGACAGTTTTAAGTAACAACAATAATAACAACATTATTATAGGAAAGGAATGGGAAATGTAAATTTAAAGCAGTTGCATAAAATTTGTAACTTGAAACAGCAATGAAATATATCAATAACTCTGCTTACCCCCACAGCAACAGCATATGCAAGCCCCTCCCTATTGGTACCAGTGTCTTTTAAGTTTAACTGGTACCCAGATTAAGGTGCAGGCCTGATTGTTGATGTGGATCAGCTCATTGGTGCACTTAATATTTAAACTTTGAAACTCTGTATAACTAAGTTGATGACCAGCTCAAAGCAGGCCCTGGGGTTACTCACTGTCTCTCTCCACAGGTTCTGACCAGGATCAGCTAATGCATATTGTCTTGGTGATACTGGGCTATGAATGGAATACTGGTGCTGGCAAAGTTGGTTGTGATGTCTGGCAGCTCGTCCCTCCAGGTGGTTAGGTTCTAGCAGCTTGTCACTTTCGGGATGTCCTTACATAGATACTGGATTATCCCAGACTCAGAGACCAGGGCCACATACTTGCCCCACATATCAAGGCATCTAGTTCTCATGGGCAAATGTTCAATACTGCCTAACATTGACAGCACTGGGCTGACTTCCCAGACCAACTTGAGTGCATGCAGTCTTTCTCAGATGTGAGTTCAACCAGTCTCTCACTCTCTGCAGGTAACAAACACAGTTTGGGTGGCAGCTTTGATACCTTTCTGGTGAACAGACATACAGTCTCTAGGCAGGATTCCATCTTTGTGGCAGCAAACGTTAACACTTTCTAGCTCCCTAGGTGATGGGAACCCAGCCAGCTTCTCCTCATGCTGATTTCTGTCACTTGCACCACTTTAAGGCCTGAATAGAAGTCTCAGCCCTTGTACTAACTAAGGGCTATCTTTAGGTTGCCAAACTGTCTTTTTAGCTGGAAAGTGGGAACACTGGCTCTCCCAAACAATGTAAGATTTCTAGTAGAACTCACTGCAATCACAACTAGAGACCATGGGCTGGCTTTTCATAATGTCTCTCTCACTCACACAGAGTTCCCTCTGTCCTCAGAGAGCCTCTCTGCATGAACTGTCACAAGCTGAAGACTGTCCCAGAGCATCGGGGAAAACTGTCAGCTTGCCATTGGTCCAAACAGCTGTCCATCTGGAGAATTAACAAATATTAAATCCCTTTGATGCCTGATTGGTTGCTCATTTAGGCACCAGGAATATTGTCCTTTCACTCTTCCCAGTAGCCATAGCTGCAGGTCCTTAGGCTACTTGAATTCTGATTGTTTAAGCTGGGGATCAAAGGATCACAAATAAGGTTGCTGTTGTAAACAGTTCATGCAGTCCCAACTTTAAGTCTCTTTATGCAGGCAAATCAGAATTTTAATTTGAATTGTCACCAGGGTTCAACAGGGGCCCTCTGCCCTGTTATCCAGTGGTAGAGTGGGGCTCAGCTACTCCCTCCTGTTGCTAGTGCCATAGCACTGACCCCTAGGCAACAGGCAGAGCCATTCATTTGTATAGCAGCCTCAGCTGCTTTCTTAAAGCTGTATTGTGCCCTTAATGAACTAGTGCTTAAGAGCATTTTAAAACAAATATTTTGATTTGTTCCCCATGCATGCCTCCTGACCCCCACATATGTCTCTGGAGTCCCTGGGGCCAGAGCATCCCTCCTGAGAAAAGCAAAGTGGCTTTAACTGTTAAATGCTGTAGTGCTAGTAAAAAGAGAGACAGACAACTGCTGCAGCTTGCAAATTCGAGCTGGGCTGTGTGGTGCTCTACCCACCGCCAAAATTGGTGGTTCAGTTTCACAGCTCCTCCAGTCCCCTCTCACAGGATCAACACCCGGGGATGGCAGAAGAAACAGTGCCTGTACCCAGGACTGAGACTAGTGGCAGTGAGTAGTTGAGAGACAAACACAGGTAAGCCCTCACATGGGGAGGGGGTTACACCAACTTTAACTCCCACCCCAGGCATCAAAAGGACAAGACCACACAAGCAACCACAATAGCCATTATCAGGTAAAACAAATAACATTCATCTGTTTACAGGTGACACAAATGCAGTAACACTGATTTACTACTTTATGGATTTGTAACTGGGGTACACCATTGCAAGACATACACACTCGCTTGTGGCTGGAGACAGAAATCCACAATACTTAAATCAAAATAGTACTCTCTGTGCAGATGCAGAGGCTCCTGTAGACACAGAAACAGATCCATAATGCCCAAATAATGAGTTATTTTATCTGCAGAAGCACAGGCCCTCATGGGGCCAGCACTTCTGTAGACACAGGTACTGATCTGCCCTGCAAGACATATACTCAGTTCTGTTTGCAGGATCACAGGCCCTGAGGGGCTGCACTTCTGCAGTTGCAGGTGTAAGACACACACACACACCCACCTCTGGCTGCAGAAATGCAGGTGCCACAAAATCCATGATACCCACATTGTAATCACAGTTCTGTCTGCAGAAGCACAAGCTCCTAAGGACCTGAACCTCTGCAGCAACAAATATAAGACATACACACCAACTTCTGGCTGCACAAATGCAGGCCCCATGTGGCCTGCTCTTCCACAGCTGCATATAGAAATCCATGCTACCCACACTGCAACAGTACTTTTGCAGTGACAGGAACCATGCCTATTGCAAGATATACACACAGCTGTGGCTGCAGAAACATAGGCCTCTGTGGAGCCTGTGCTCTGCAGTGGCAGATAGAAATCTACAAAGGTAGCACATCAATGCTACTGCATTTTTGTCATGTGGAAAACAGCTGTATGTTATTTGTCTTACCTGATAATGGCTGTCTGTGGTTGCTTGTGTGGTTTTGTCTTTTGTCACTTGGGGTGGGGATGTAGGGTGGAAACCCTAATGTCACATTTTCCTACTTTTGTGGCATTAAGCGGAACCCTAACTAGAGCATTAACACAATATTTTTGCAATGCATTTCCTTTGTTTTTGAGGTATTTGAATGTATCCTTATTCACACAGGTCCCTTGGGAACCAGCGTGAACAGATGCAGATGTGTGGGACCCAAGACTCTGTCTGCCTACAGAAGTGCAGTGATGGATGTCATAAATTCATGAGGCTGTCTAGTGGGCTGTGCAAGCTCAAGGCCCTCTGGGCCCAGCACTTCCATGTGGCCACATATACAGATGCACAGGGGAAAACTTTATTTGTTAGCCAAAGTCCAGGGCCCTCTGCCACCACAGGTGCAGAGGCACAGGGCCCTACGCTAAGAGAAGATGTGAATGACATCACAACTGTGGAAGTTGATTGTGGTGCTCCTTTTCCATCTTTTTCCTCACAAATCTAGCACACTGCTGGTGCATTACTTCAAGTTGCCAACAAGACACAAGAAAAAATCTTAATTTTTTTCTTTTTTTTCCAGGAATGGGTGGAATAACCTTTTCCATCTATGGGGTACCAACTTCACCTAATTTCAACACTTCCCATAGTGCAACTTCATGTCTGAGAGGCATATGTTTTAGTGAAATAACCTTCTCCATTGAGGGCACCAACTACTTCCATTCTTCAGCCTTCACCATACTGTATCTTCATGCTTGAGAGGAATTTTTGATCATCATTTTTCACAGGCAGCTAACATATTTTCACCAAATGCCATACATTGTTAGAATAGGCTATTAATTAACTTTAAACAGATGTAAAGTTTGAAGGGACCAGACAGGTAAACAAGGGCATGTAATCAAAATGATACTGGCTGATGGTGATGTATATGGCCATATTGACACCAAATGTCATGTCCTTCAAACTAGATTCACTAATACAAGGAATAAAAGTCCCTGGTGGTATGGAGACCTGAACTTAAAATTTTGAGGTCATTGAAAAAAAAAACAGAAATTTGTTGTAATGGCTTCCTGGACCATTTTTCATGGGCAACTAACATATTTTCACTAAATTGCATACTATGTTAGAAAAGGCTGCAGAATAGCTTTAAATAAGTGTAGGGGTTCATGGGGCCATCATTTAGAGTCCTAGGTGATAGGGTGCCACAATGACAGGTAGACAAGGGCCATAATCAAAATGATAGGGTGCAATGGCAACATATATGGTCATATTGACACCAAACACCATGTCCAAACTACTAATGGGATACAAGTCTAAAATGTATCAGGTAGTACTACTTCAAATAAGAGTCACTTAGACAACTAAAAAGGCCCTCATGGCAGGGGTGACCCAAATTAACAATTCTGAGTCAATGGCAAAAATTTGAAATTCACCATAATGGTTTCTGCCACCCTTTTCATTGGCATCTAACATGTTTTCACCAAATACCATACACTGATAGAAAGGGCTACTAATTGATTCCATTTCATGATGGCAAAGACCGAAGGGTGACTGCAATGTGCACCAGGGATGATGGTGAACAGCAAAGGGGCCCTACAGTGGTAACCACAAATGGCAATGTGGCTTGACAGGAAAAGCAGCAACAGTCAGAACTGCAAACGGAAACAGTGAAAAAATGCTCCATCACCACCAGCATCGGGGAAATGCGGGATGGGGGCACAGGATGCAAGGGAGACAGTGCAGTGATTGGAACACCTGGGAACATGGAGGGGACATGACAGTGGCCACACAGAAGCAACACAGGTGGCAAGCAACATGCCAGACATGAGGGGTGGGGGCATGGGGCACAAGAATGGGAAAACACAGTGGATGCATAGTGCGATGCTGGACACTCAGACAGGGCACCACAGAATGATGTGTGGGGTTGGAAGGCAGTAGTGGGGCAGAGCAAGTGGCACCAGCTGGCAGATGGAGGTGGTAACAGTCCACCAGTGCACAGGGGAGACACAGTGAGGTGGGGACTCGTGGGAATGGGGGACTTAGTGGTGCGAGGTACAGTACAAGTCACATTTAACTGTTCTGCCAATGAGTTGCTTTAGCATTTCTGACTGAGTTGCATAAGTGTTGCTGGATTCAATATAAAGTCTTACACAAACTGTTTCTTAAGAGTTACATCTCAGTTTTGCATTGCATTGTGATTGGGCTTAAGCTTCATTACAACTGGGTAGCAAAAACCTTTTATAAACATTGCTCTTGAGCTGGTCAAGTGTTAAAAACAATGCAGTATGAGTTGCCAGTGCATTACCAACTGTAAAAACAATGCTAAACCAACTCATTGGTGGGACAGTTTAATGTGACTTGTACTGTATGGGGACATGGGCACAAGCAGCAGCAGGGCCAGGTATGGACAGGTGTCAGCAGCCAGCATGGATGCCCCAGAACAGGTATCACAGGACAGAGACAGAGTGTGCTGTGGTTGGCATGGGCAATAGCCATTCAACTAGCATGGAGCAGGCAGCACAGCACAGAGGCAGAGTGTGTAGTGGCAGGCATGGGTGATGGCCAGACAGCAATCAGTGAGGTATCATGCAGACAATCGCTGGCTACAACTGCAGCTGCAGGTTGTAGGCAAGCCTCCTCAGGTAGCTGGCTGTGCTGTGATGACGGTACTGCTGTACTATGCCTTCAATCTGGTGTGTGAGGTCCTTGTAGCACTTGGCGCTTTGCCGCTCAGCTGCCCCAGAGACAAGCTGCCTCATGCAGAGCTTACTCAGGTGCTGCTGCTCCTCTCGAGGCAGTCAGTGAAGTGCCAAATGTTCAGATGTGCAGCACCAAGGTGGGTGTTAAAGCCTCTGTGCCAGCTCTCTACCACATTTGTGGTGTGCCAGCCTGCTCGTGTGGCATCATAAACATTCCACACCCCAGTGGAAACAATGGTCACTGCCTAGCCATCCACCCTACTGCCCTGCCAAGCCAGGTGTCCTCCAGGTAGTCAAGGACCATCCTCAAGAGTGTGTCATTCCCCTGTAGAATGATATGTCACACAGGGTGGCATAAGGCATCGTCAATGTCCCCATAGGCACAAAACTCAATTGCAAGTAACATATGGACTTGCAGGGTGCACTCTCTCTTCAGTGGTTTAGCACCACAGGAAATCAGTGTAACGCTGGACTATGCCAAACAGCCTGGCAGTAGTAGTAGTAGAAGCAACCCCGCACTGCAGCTGTTGGGAACACACTGTTGAATGCACACCAGGCCACCCATTCAAAGTTGAGTAGCATCATCCTCAGTGCTCAGTTCCCCACCAGTCACTGCACCTCACCAAACACCCGTATGCATACCTGTTCCCATCGATCACACATGAGCACATACACCGCAGGGATCACGACATCAGCATGCAGGCCATGGACCATATACAATTTGCTCGAAGATGGGTGGTGATACACTGAAGGTGCCATTGAGAATTAGTTCTTGCTGTCACCAAGAAAGTGCAGGGACCACTGGGTCACGAAGATAAGCACCCTGTCCACTGAGAGGCTGCTGTCGAACTGGAGGAAGGGATCCCCTGCCAGTGTGATGTGGTACTCGGTGGGGCGGCCAGCTCCTGCACTGTGGCTGGGGTTGCAGGATTGCAGGGCAGCTTTTTGCAGCCTGCTGCACCCACTGCACTGTCCGCTTCAAGAGGGGCAGTGTGGGCAGCCTGCCTGCCACAGCATCACACACACCAGAGATGCACTGACAATCACGGTCTTGTGCCTCTGTGCTGGACCATACCTTGTCACGGATGTCTGCCACGACTGTGCAGACTCTAATCTCACCAGTGTCAAGCACATGATTGTGGCTATGTCCCTGGTACACTATATTGTCCACTTCAGTATGCGGGCAGGCAGGCACTGCATTGTGGTCCTGGCAGCAGTACCAGTACACTTCTCCATGTACCTGCTTGTCCTGCCTGTAGATGTATCCCACATGGGATAGCAGAGGTCTCTCCTCTGTCTCTGGAGGAAGGTTACAGCATTTATCAGTTGCACTCTCAGTGAGACAACATTCACTGCCAGAGGGGAGTTTTATACTGCCTATCCAGTCATGTGGCTCTGACTGGACAGACATGCCCACTATGTGCCTAAAGCAATAAGAGGATGTTTGCAGCATACCACGTGGATGACCATTGGCTGGTAGCTGTGGAGGTGAGAGGAAGGAGAAGCTGCTGCCCATCCCATGATGTGAAACCAGAAACAGGTGCACGGACGAGGTGGGGTCTGTTGGCAGTGCTGGGGCACTGTACCCCACCATATGCCTGGCGGGACCAGTGGTGGGTGTGGGCTGGTGGTGCCATTCTGGGGCAGCATCCTTGGGCTGGTGCCCTGTGTTGTGTGTGTTAGGTGGGGGTGCCTGGTTGGGGCATGCACTGATGTGTGCTGGGTGGGCGGCACTGGGTGGCCAATGGAGTCTGGACGCAGTGGTCACAGTGGTACTGTGGGCTATCTGCCCCATCTGGGTGAAGACAGGATATGTGCATGGGGCACATAGGGAGCTTATGGTAGGGTTCTCCTTGGCATACTCTGAGGCCCTCCTTCACACCCCCATGGCCAGCACTATGCACCATAGTGCATGGTGCTTAGTGCTGGCATGCCCTGCCCGCCCCCATGTAATGCGGTCCACAGACTTGAGGGATTAGGTGTGTTGGGGCTGAGCACCCCCATTGGTGCATCCAGCATGGTGGCTACATGCCCAAGATATGTGGTGTGTAGCCACCCATGGGTTCATGCATAGGGCCCAGTAAATTTACACCAACTGCCATACTTTGTTGAAAACAGTTACTAATTAGCTTCACATAAATGTGGGGCTGATGGATCCATCATTTAGTGTCATGGGTGATAAAGGCCCCAAAGACCGTAGACAAGTGCATGTAATCAAAATGTGGTGGCTCACAGTACAGCTAAACCAAAATCATGAAGATGAAACCATTACAGTGAAAGTCACTGTATTGGTCTTTGGTTCACTGATGCAGCTTTTCCCAGTGATGTGCCCCTCCCTAAACAACTCCAAGCTGGAGTTGATTATATTTATATGCAGGAGTGGGGGGTGCAGCCCCTGCAAAAACACATTGTTATTGACAGCACGATACCCAGTGTCGGTATTGTGCCATCTCTGTACTGGATGTCGGCAGATTTACTGTTGATAAACGTGGTGCTTCCATCAAAATGATAGTGGGCAATAGAGACATATTTGCCATATTGACACTCAAACACTATGTCTGAACCATTAATATGGTACAAGCATAAAAAGGTATCAGGTAGGACTATTTCAGATAAGAGACATATAGACAAAGAATAAAAGGCCAGACAAGGGTGACGCAAACTTAAAACTTTGAGTTCATTGAAAAAAATAGAAATTTGCTATAATGGTTTCTGGGACCTCTTTTCTTGGTAACTGTATTTTCACCATCGCCATACATTTTAGAAAGGGTCACTAATCAGTTTTACATAAAAGTAAGGGATTGTGGGGTATTGTCAGTCACTAAGCAGGCAAAGGACATTGGGGTAATAATATCTGTTGATCTCAAAGTCACAGGGCAGTGTGACAAGGCAATGGGCAGGCCAGTGGGATTTTTTTGCGATAGGGAGAGGTACCATCAGCAGAAGAAGGAGTTGGTATTTTCACTGTATAGGTCAATGGTGAGACCACACCTGGAATATTGTGTCAAGTTCTGGGGATTGCATCAATAGGGTAGAGCCAGTCCACAGGAGGACACCTGAAATAGAGCAGCAGTTGCACAAGAAACCTTATGAGGAGAACTGAGGGATCTCAACATGTATACCTTGGATGAGAGGAAGGAGGGGACTTGATAGAGACCAACAAGTAGCTCACGGGGAGAACAGGGTACAGGTGGGAAGTCTGTTTCCATTGAGGAAGTGCAACAGAACAAGAGGGCATGCAATGAAGATAGAATCAGGGAGTTTAGGAGGAACGTAAGAAAATGCTACTTCACTGAAAGAGTGGCAGATGCCACACTGAAAGAGTGGCAGATGCCACTCAGCCAGAGCTAACAGTGGTAACAGTTAATGTGGCAATGTTATAATCCTCCCACGTGCAAAAGTTTAACAGAGATAGCCTGTTCTGAAGTTTCATAACTCCCGTGAGGTACTTGTTAATCTCTATCAAGTCTCCTCCTCCTCTCATCCAAGGTGTATGTGTTGAGATCCCTCAGTCTCTCCTCATAAGGTTTCTTGTGCAACTGCTGCTCTGTTTTAGGTGTCACCCAGAACTTACATAGTCTGGGGCTGGGACTGATGATTGTTTATTTATTGATTTTTTTTTTGTTTTGACTGGTAAAGGCACACTAAATAGTGACAGCTGACTTCCAGTTATGTCCTGGGTGTGTTTTACATGGCTGTGCATGGTTGACAATGGGAATGCTGAAAAAGCACTGAGAAACACAGTGATCTTACAGTACATTCCAAGAGATCTATAACTGCCACCTGGACAGCCACCAGAGATGACCAGAAGGAACCTTGTTTAATGTCTCATCTGAAGGATAGCACCTCAACTATGCAGTTCACCCTTGTGCCACACTACAGCGTCTATCCTGAATATTAGCCAAGTACCTTATGTGGGACTGGAATCTACGACCTTGTAATCTTCCAGCCCCAAAAGCAAGCATGCAACCTAGTGATCCACTGATATTAATGAAGATGGGGATTGCACTAAGGTGGAAACGATATACCATCACCACCGCACCTTCAAATAGTTTATTTAGATCACTCCATCATAGTTATGCATTTACAAATCGACTTTACTCTGAGGCCATTCACATGTGGTAATCACAATATCACATAATCAATGTCTAAATCTCATTGTGGATGGAAGCAATCCCATAACTTATCTTTTCATTTATTTGTTCCCATGCACCAGAATATATCAGCTCTGTCCAGATTTCAACACAGCTATGTGTATGTGGGAAGAGGGGACAATGGGATCATTACATCATCAACATCAGCTTTCACTTTTCACAGATGTTAGCTTATGATGGGAGGGAGCAGTCCCCATATCATATCCTCACCACTTGATAGTTCCAAAGCCCCAGAGACTACTGACTTCATGATTTTAGCACAACTGGGGGTGAGGTAAGCTACTCTGATCCTGCAGTTTGGCAGTTAGCATTTTCTTATTACTCATTTATTCTTTAACATCTGTGAAATGTTCACATGGCCACAATTCATGTCTTGTTTAATCTAATTCTTTACTCATGGGATTATTTCTCTATTACTGCATTATTAAGCCAGCTGCCTTCAACAGGTTTGGGACTCATTCACGGCAGCACAACCCATCTCTCATTTGTAATTTTCAGTCACTAAGCTCTGCTTCCATTATTGTGTTATTCAGTCAGCTATAATAAAACCTCCTCACATCAGCCCTTTGTTGAGTTTTTCCATCTGTTACTTTCATGATTATAAAATGAACTGAAAACTTAAAAAATAACAACAAAATGTATAATAAATAACAAAATAAGAAGTAAGAAAATGCTTACCGCCACTTACATCCAATATCACCTCATTTAGTTTGTTTGTTCGTGTCATATGCAACTTTTTTTGTTGTTGGAGGCAATAGTCTTCAGCCTTACTAGGTCTAGTGAAGCATTTCATGAACTTGTGTCCTGCCAACTGTCTAAATTGGTTGTTGTATCATTTTCTGTATACCAGGGCTGTCTCAGTTGCTTTATTTTTATATCTGTCTGGGCACCTCTTTAACTGTGCTCATCAAGCATTCCTCTTCCTCATCCTCCTCCTCCTGTGAATGTGAATGTGACCACTCTTCCTTCTTAACCACTTCATCTGATCACCAAAACTATACCAAGTAAAATGTATTTCTAGTTCTACTATTCTGCTGTACTTCAGTCACTCATTGATCCCTTGACTCTATTATTGCATTAGTCTGACAGTTGTCATCAATTATTCTGGTACATATTCATTCAACACAATCCACATCTGGTTTTCTATACTACGGTGTTTAGTACCATATTCCTTCTTGCTAGTTATGTCAATCAGCACTAGGGATGGGCAAACTGAACAAAATTTGCTTTGCAAAGTTTTGACCAACAAATTTTCCATTTTATTGAGTTGAATTGACTATATCTGCATATGAATTGGCCACTTTGCCCAACAAATGGCCACGTCTCAACAAACACTTCATAATATTGATGAAGTTGAAGTTCCTAAGATCTTCAGAAACTTCATGAAGCTTTGCAATGGTGAATTTTGACCACTTTGAAGCAATTTCACAAGTTAGTTTAAATTTGTAAAATCTCAAATCAGCACCTGCAGTCATGAACTGGCAAGAATGGACAGAGCCATCACTGCAAGTTGTTTAACTGCCATGCATTTCCAAACCTTATGTCTAGTCATCATTTAAGACATCGTGACAATGGTGTCACAATATGACTAGGCAAAACAGAACAGGACACTGAACACCACTGTACTTTTAGTCATGGGCCCTGACTTCATTATTGAATTATTCAGTTACGGTAGTTGTCATCAATTATTTTTAAACTTATTCACATGATCACACCCCATCTCTCATTTATCATATTCCACTCACTAGGCATGTGCCTCCATTATTATATTATTCATCCAGCTGTCAACAATTATTTTGAGACTTATTCAAGCAATAACTCTTCAACCCATGTCTTCATTGCTGAGAAACACTTGAATTAGCATTTTCTTCAGTTTCTTCATGTTTTTCTTTTACAAATACAAATTGAAATAATAAGAAATAATATGTAAAATAGTAAGGATACAAATTAAACTTAGAAAGCATGATAAATGATAAAAATGTTCACCACCATTATCTTTCACTGTTATGCTAGTTTACATTAGCCAGTAAGCAACCTCTTTTGCTGGGCCAAAACCTTCTGTCCTTTTCCTTCATGTCTAAAGAGGCATTTTATGAGTTTATGTCCAGTCTGGATGTGTTAGTGTATGATTTCTTACTTGTATTAAGACTGCCACACTATATTTGCACCTAGGAAACATTCCTCCTCAATATGAACTTGGCTACACCTTCTATGCCACCCATCTGACCACAGAAACTATACTGATAATGTAGGGATAATGTATGGGGTTTGGTCAGTAACAACACTGCCAATCGCTTCAGAGGTCACCATGATAACTGTAAACTTTACATGGTTGTCATGGTAACCTCTTAGCAATTACAGTGTTGTAAGATGACCAAACCCCATACATTATATTTTATAGCTGTATGGGGCTTTTATGATTGATTAAACAGCAGCCTGGACCCCTCCTTCCCAAATCCGCTTCCCAACCAGCAGCTGCATAACAACAAGCAACTGGCAACATTTTTTTAACTTGTAAAATGATCAGGCCAAAATATTTGAGTTTTAAAATATTTATTTGTGATGATGCCATCACAGCTTTTACTTACAAACAGCCTCAGCTGCAGTGCTCAAAAGAGTAAAAAAACTGTTATGTCAGTAAAAGAACTGAAACTGAACTGCTGTTTTGTATACCAGTCAATTGTAGAAATCGAGTAGGTCGCTACATATCATGTGGAGTCAGGTTGCAAGGTCTTCTGGGTGATGTCAGCATGACATCCTTCGGAAGGGGCCTAGTGATTAAGCAGGAGGAAAAACAAGATAACCTGATTTTGGCACAAAACAAATTAAACTGTTTGCGGTCAGACATTTCTGGTTATGGGACTGGAGCAGTTGACACTGCGATTGGTAGTTACTGCAAGTCGTAACAAATAGTGCAATGAAAATTTGAAATGCTTGCAGTTTGCTAGTGATCTGTGTTCTGAAAGGGAATCATGCTTGAAGCTGGCATTCCATCTTATAAACTCATTACTATGACATACTTAAGAGAGGATTGTCACTTATGTCATAGCGCTGAGATTACAAAAAAATTACCTGTTTGATTACAGTACATAACTGGCATCTCCCATACATTATAAGTAACATTCTAGTACTATAATACTTATTGTGCAAACACTGGTACTTGCCTGTCTGTCATCCCTGGCCAGCATCATCATTACTGGGTGAACTCACACGAGACTCAATCAAAATAACTGGCTAGTGTGATTGTAGGCACTGTGATGTGTACCTCTCAACTAATAAGAAAAATTATAAACAGATACAAACATGGGTGCAGTGTGCATATTTATGGAACACAAGTAAACAAAAATAAGAAACATTCTTATGGACAATAAAGTTCTTTCAATAGTCTTCATTTAGGTTTTCCCACTTCCTTATATCAGACTGTATAGGTTTTATATCCTGGGTTACATTGGATGTATTTGTAAGTCTTATATTAATGATGCCTTACAGGAGAATGTACTGTATGTTGTTGCCTGTGTTGAAATGCAATAAACATAAAGTTTATATATATATATATATATATATATATATATATATATATGTGATTGTATGTGATATTATGTAACAAATTAACATACAGTAATGTAAGGTTTTTATCATATCTTTTAGATTGTGCACCTGTGTTGCACTTGTAAAAGGGCCATGGAGCTAGGTGTGTTTACTCATTAAACAAATACTGCATAAAATAAATTCCTATTAATCAATTTAGCATACAGCAGAGCCAGCAAGGATGCAGCAAATACCACACAGTAAATGACTTGTCACAAAATGTTGCATGACAGAAGGGCTTAATTGCTATTGAATTGCATTGTTCCTTGCAGCATACTGCAGCCCTCTGCAGCAACAATGCAAGGTGATGCACTGCATCCTGACTGGCTATGCTGTATTTGTGGCTCATGCAGCTGACTGAGACAGTCTTAGAAAACAGGATAATTAATTCAGGAGAGGCCCAAAACTATCCTGAATATTTGCTCTGGAGTGGTTCTACCTCAGATATGGTAACTACTAGATAGCTGAGCTATTGAGTAGAGTATGGATGGTACAGTTAATGCCTAACTGAGCAACTCTACTATCAGGGTAAATGAAAGCTGACCCAAATAGAACTTAAAAGTTTTATTTGCCATCTAGCCTCCTTCTGACATCATCGGACCTAAAAAGGTCAGAGATCTCTTTCTTCCCTCACTACCAAAGTTACTGTCAGTGACTGGGGAGGAGAAGTGCCAGTAGTAGAGTTTTTTTTTAAAGTGACTTTGTCACCTTTGAGAAAACATTGAGATGACATGAATAACAGCATTTAGTGCCAGATGAGACAGTTCCGTTTCATCTCACCCCTCCCAGGATTTGCACATCTTTCATTCTTTCCACTGCAATTTCAGCTTTAAAATTGATATTAGGAGAGACTTATAAAGACAAACAAATTGGAAATTATCTACTTTCTTGCATCATTTATGTATCTCACATATTGCTCTTCTTCCAAACTGCCTCTCTGTTATGTTGCTTTCCTGGTATGCTACATCTGACTGTAATGAATGTTTTATACAGTAGTTGATAGTGGAGTGGCTGCATTAGTGAACAAGTATGTTCATTGTGCTGCATTTCTGTAATCCTCTTTGGGGCTGGCAGTGATGAAATAAACTGATTACTCACTACAGCTCTCAGTTAGGCTGCTGCTGATCAAGCAAGTGGACACTCACTTTAATTCTATAATATTGTCTAAATGAGATTACATATCTCCTTTCCAGTGGGGTCATTGTTCTGCTTGGGACATCTTGACACCTCTCTGTACCATTGACACTTTGATTTATATATTGACTGCATTTCCTTTCTTCTTAATAAAAGGTTAATTTATGTGGGAGCAGTATAATTGTCCCTAGAGACCATCAGCTTCTGCTAATAAATTGTTTCCTGGAGTCATACTGTACTCATCTTTGTGATGTCACTGTTTGTTATATGGAAGGGGTTATGATGTTGCAAACAGAGGGCTGTGACTTCAGGAAAGGCTTAAAAAGCAGGTATAGATCAATGGTAGGGGACTTGGGTCCTGTTTTCAAAAGGCAAACACAGTAATGAAAAATAAATGGAACATAAATATAGAAATTGAATAAAATATAAGCTATAATTGTGTCTATACAATTATACAGTAGCAAAAATGGTCAGATATTTCTGATATTTTATGATATTTCTATTTCCAGATATTTTGTATTTGTAAAGAGATTCTCTCTGGTTGCCCCACAGTGGTACTCCAGGAAGGCTGAGAATTTCTCAGAAGGTATAAAAGATATTTCAGGAAATATCAAGCCATGTCTTTTGCTGCAACTGTATATTATGTCTTTCAAAGTTTCCCCAAAAGTGAGAAACTCACATTGAGGTAAGCATGTTGAAGCTGGTGCTGGCTCCTCTTTGTCTTCATGCTCATTTGTGTGATCTACATAGATAGTTAGGCTATTGGCTTAAGACGAGCGTGGACTCCATGGGCTTTTCTAGGATAGTGTGATCCTCCAAATGAACAGCAGTTGAGGTGCACTATAACATGATTTACTGTGATTGACTGCTCTAATGCTGGTGCTTAGAGAAACAATGACCTTTCAGTTCCAAACAGGGCAATATTCTATAAGGTACTTTTCTGCTAGAGGGACAATTCTGTACAACCACTCATGTCAACATGATCTCAATATCCAGTTAAACATTGCAAATATTTATTGAGCATCATTATGTGCTTTGCACTTCTATACACAGTTTGTGCATAGGGCTCTTTTTATACATCTTTCTTTATACTTTACATACATCTTAATGGCCATCGTCATTCTTCATATCACTGATTCATGTCACTAGGCACATAAATACATTATCTACAACACATCAAAACAAATCTTAATACTAGTATGTTATGCCTTGATATTTGCATTAACATACACATTAAACTCCTTGCTTTCACT
This sequence comes from Neoceratodus forsteri, assembly GCA_016271365.2. NCBI lineage: Eukaryota > Metazoa > Chordata > Ceratodontiformes > Ceratodontidae > Neoceratodus > Neoceratodus forsteri. Next base: position 673,992,453 of record CM057459.1, on the reverse strand, counting down.
AAGTACACAGCTGAAAGGTTAAAATTCTATGTGAAATTGTGATATTTTCTGAAGCAAAGAGCTGCTGTAATTTTACAGCTAAGGAATACAAAATATCTGCTTTGAATCCCTGGAACACCACACAGGTCTGCTAAGTCAAATATTACATGCATTGCTGTTCCTGGTAGTATACTTCAGACTGACACCCAAATAGGGTGCTTAGATTCCATTCCCCACACTTTCAATACTGATGTCTTGATGATAAATTTGGTATTCTGTTTAAAAAAAATCTCCATGTCACTGTACAACTTCCACAAAGTTTTGACATTCTTTAGAAAATAAATCCATTTTATATATGATAATAGGAGACTAATTGTTGCTTTTCTGCATCACCACAGAAAGGCCCCAGACATGTTTGCCAGTGTAGCCACTATAAATTGTTATGCAGAAACATTATGAATTATTTTACATCATTATTTTATGTCCAGATGAACATCTTCATTCATTGATGCTGGAGTCACAGTTCTCCCCATCATAAACAATGTAACTGAGTGAGCACCAGTTTATGGATAACTTTGTTTGAACAAGCACATGGTGTGTAATGTTATATACTTCCTGTGCATTCTGAGTTAGCATCTCTGCTACCATACAGTCAGGGCCAAGGTAGTGATGAGTCAAAAGAGAAGCAGAGCGCATTGCAAATGTCTTCAGTTCTGGGTTTCTTACTAAAACAATTACACAACATAAATGTCAATTTGCAAAATAGGACATGTACAAAGCAGTTTCTTCAATGCAGTACCCAGTTAAAAACAACTGAAGTAAAAGTTGCTGAATGCTCAAGATGATCAGTGGGCAGTAGTGAGAACACAGTCATCATGGCATGCCATTCCTTTGGGTTTCTGATTTGGCATGATTTTCAGAGGTTCCAAATTATTTCATCATATCCCTTTTCAAAGACTCAACATGAAGAAAATTGTTCTGCTGGAAACCAGATTCAAAACAGAAAAAATGTGGTGATCTGAAATCATTTTCAAGCTGTCCATCAGTACAGAGAGGTGAGCAATGCAGAAATGAATTCAGCTCTCTTTGGATTTCTTGTAAGCAGCAGCAACACCAATTTAAGTGGATAATGTTTTTTTTTAATTAAAATGCAAATACTGTAGGAATTATAAAATTACAATGAATTTATGTGTACCTACACATCACATACACTAACTGTGCTTTCCCTTATGTCTGATATGTCACTATAACATTACTCATATCCCAGTAATGCAATGCATGCTGGGCAATACATGCAAATAAAATAAAGGACTTTTGACTAATTGGGCAGTGTCACAGAATCCACTTTGGTTGAGTTAGGGCAAAGGGCAAATAAGTCACCCTGGTGGGTGCACAGGCCCTCAAGCAGCTCAATAAAGAATGATGCCCAGTTGGTCATGAAAATTATGAGAGCATTCAAATTGAATGCAGAGGTAATCCCAGGGGACGTCAAACTCCCAAGCATACACTGGCATCTCAAGATGGCTAATAGCAGGACAGAAACCAAATTCCTATCCATCTTCAAGGACATCTTCCTAGAGCAGCATTTCCAATATGTACTAGGTTTGAGGCCACCCTGACTTTGTTCTTAGCAGAGGAATGGTGGCATCACCAGTATAAAAGTCAAGGAACTAATGGGAAGAAGTAAAACAACAACGAGGTCACCTTCTCCTGGGATGGAAAAGTAGCTGGACCTCAGTCACTGGAAGCCAGAATTTTAGAAAGCTAGACGTTGCTATGATTAGTGACCTGCAATCCAAGGGTCTGGAGTGCTGCATGAGGAGGCACATATGGTGTTTATTGAAGATGGTGATCAAAGCAACTGCAGAGGTTTCCATTCCTTTAGTATTATTGAATAGGGGCAAAATACACCCACTGCAACACACACACATAACAGGGACTTGCAGTAACTGATTCTGAACACAAGGAAAGTATAAGACTGCCGAAAAGAGATGGATTGATTCCATGACAGAGAGGAACACAGAGCAGCCCTGATGTGGTGCAAAATTAGAATTAAGACAACCAAAAAAGGTCTAAAAGCTAGATCAGCTGCACAAGCTGCAGATAACACCAAAGTATTATTTTAGTGCATGAATAGAAGTAGAAAAGTGAAGGAGGGGATTGGGCCCATGAATACAGGATGGAGGACGAGGCTGTGAGAGAGCCAGAGACAACAAGGCTGTGATAACTAACAAATATGTCACTTCAGTAGTGACAAAAGAGACCCTGGATGGTAGAGGGGCTCACTGGGAGGGCAGGGCTCAGAACATTAGAGGTAGCCACAAGGCAACCATTGGACATCACATGTGTTCTGGTATCTGACTCCCTCTCAAACACCTCCAGCTGCTTGTGGAGCTAAGAGAACAATTGTTGGTGCCTCTTGCAGTAATCTTTCACGAGTCTGGGCAAGTTTTGTACTGGAGATTGGAATGTAGACAGTGTGGTTCCCATCTTCAAGAAGGGGGCAAGGTCAGACTTAGACAGCTACAGGCTAGTCAGCCTGAAATCAATGCTGGGCAAGATCCTGGAGGTCATTATCAAGGTCAGACTAGAAAAGAATATGTTTATTCATAGACAGAACAACCACTAGTATCTTCTGACCTTTTCCAAAAACAATCTTACATGGTATTTTTATAATTTTGAAACTACAGTTTGACAGCTGTAACATTCAAACAATTAATACCACTCTTCTGTGCTGCCATACATATAAATGTCAATATAATATGTTAAAAATGATAGGAGTTTAAAAATATTGTAAATAATTTTATGTTTTTTATTTTAATATGAAACATTTATCTATATACATATATATACTGTATATATATATATATATATATATATATATATACATATATATTTGGTCATTGTAGTGCTATCTTAACAATATATCTACATTTAGTTGACTCCAAGCTTTCATTTAAAAGATATAGTCTCTAGCCCTAATGGTTCCAAAGTTATCACATTTTAAAGAAAACACCTTTTGAAAGGTCTAACTTTCAAACTGTTGGGCTAGAAATTGACTTTTTTTAAATGAAAGTTTGGACTGCAGCCATTAAGAAATGGTGTTGTTATTAGACTGTTATTATATAGCAGTAGTAATATGTTATCAATATAGAAACAGGTGGTTTAGCTATATTGATATAAATATTTACATCATGACAGAAGTGTTTTTTTTACAGAATAAATGTTATCAATACACTTTTTCCATAATGATAAAGTATATTGATATACTTTTAATATTGCCATGGAAAATTTCATGGCGGTTTTATAAAATAAAATTAAATGGAGTGTTTAGTTGAGGCCAAGGTTCTTGCTCACTGTCAGCACGGCTTATTAGGTGGCAGATCACGGTAAACCAAGCTTATCACTTTCTTCAAGACAAATTTCTGCTTTCCAAGAGAATCACTGGTGACCTGTGTACTAGGTGGGTAGAGAATTCCATAAATTGGCACATGTTTGCACAAATAGTTATTTCATCGCTGCTTATGAAGTGGGGGCAGACATAATGGACCTTGAGTCATTTTGATCTTAAATTATTAGGTTTCTCACCAAGCCAGACCCTGAAAGGCCTCATTCAGCCAGCTGGCACCTTACTACCCGATTAAAGTAATGGCAGTCTAAATTCCTTCCCAGTATTTTCTTATATGTTGCCTGTGATTAATTGCATTTAATTATAGAATACTCATGTAAATGTATACTTCTTTAAAACATCACTTTGCAGTCACCCAGGGCCTGGTGTAGCATATCACATTACTGTGGGGCAAATCAAGTTCAAGAGCAAGTCTTGGTCTCTACCAAAATTTGCAGTGCAGCAGGGTTAGAGGAGGGAGGTGCTCAGCATGTTGTGTTTTGGCTGCTCATTTTCCTGCTTCCTCTCCAGGGTCACTGTGGAAACTAAGGGCAGGTGGCAGTGCCAGTGGATAGAGGAGTGGAGTGGAAACACCCCATGGCTATTGGATGACAGCCCCAGTACTCTGGACTGTGTCATGAACCTACTACACTGGATTGTGCTCTGAGAGAGAATGTCTTCAGTAGCCCCACCCTGGGGAACAAGCAATTAGGGAGCACTATTATGTAAATGGTTGTTGGGAAAAGAAGTCAACAGGAACAGGCATGATACAGTGGTGTCCATGACAGAAGGTAGAAACACGTATATATAGAAAAATGATGTTCCTTCTAATACACTTTTGGGTAACCTATGGCATGCCCCAGTGCTTTTTGCTTTGAAGATCTTTTCTTTTAAAATACTTGTAACTAAAACTGATTTTGTTTTAAAGTTAAATTATATTGTAAAATCCTGGCATAGTAGAATGGCAGAGAACCTTAAAGCCCAATGTTTATATGTGAGTGCCAGAATGCTGGCTAGGGGCTGAGTGTGTCCTAGAGGTGTAGTAGGGTTACCACCTTTTAAGAAGCCCAAAGTGGGACATTTGTTACTGAAACATGATTTTCACAGGACCGCATGTAACCTCGGCCAATGCAACAGACTTGTTTTCTATATATTCAGAATTAAGGTTAATATTGTAGATTCCTATTTGATTCTATTGTTTCTTACCATTTTAATGTATTTTAGTTAAGATATTATAGTTTTCTGTAACATTTAATTGAAAGTTAGAAAATACTTTTCTACTATAAAATCAGGACAAGTAGTATTTTTCAAGTTTTTGCAGGACTCAGCTGCCCAAATCAGGAATGTCCCTGCGAAAATCAGGACAGGTGGTAACCTTAAGGTGTAACTCTCTACTCCTATGGAATGCTTGCACAAGCTGCTCAGCATTCATGCTCCCCTGTTGGCCAATCACAGCATGGCACAGACATCGACTGTGAAGACAGTCATTTGGTAGTTATCAAAATTATAGGAAGTGCAGCCACTGCAGCTTAACTTAAGGAGGTGTAGATATGATTAAAATTGGGAAATACATGAACATGTGAACCTACCAGCAGATAAAAGCCTCACAATCTATATTGTCTGCTCAAATGTGCAGCTCCCACCTGTGTCTATAATGGGACCTGCCCCCTCCCAAATCCCTCCTGAGCCCCCTATTCCCCTCTCCTTATAAAGTAACTCCAGCCCAATTCACAAATTGCAATAAATACTGTAGTACACATTGTTATCATGTAATAGTAGCATGATAAGAATGCAACATACATAAAATTAAGTATTGCTTAATTTGCTTATTCTAAGAGGTAGGGAACATTCTGAGGAAAACAAGCCAATCGATTCAAACCATATGCACGGACATCTGAGCAGAAGAGCCTGGTACAGTTCCATACTGCCTAGTATCACATGTGTTGGGAGTCTGCTGATTGGTTGAAGGAGAACTGATCATGTGCATTCCATCCATCCCAGTTGAGAGATACTGCCTGTCTCCAAAGGCACCATTGGGAGAGGAAGAGCAAAGTAAAGTGCTTTGGGATGAAGCCAGTTTCTCTGGGCTTGCAGCAAGCCTTGGAGATGCTGGAAAATTGTATCCATAAATATTATATGGGTTATGAAGAGAGAACGTATTATAAGAGCTTTGCTGCATGTGGCCACCACTAAACATATGTGGAGATGACGCATTAGAGGCTGGATTTCCTGCTTGCATGACATACTGAAACTGAGATGGGGAAAATGATCCCAGCTGGCCACCATAGGCTTCCATCTTGCTGTTGCTTGGCAAGGATGAAGGAGCAGGCATTCCTGAGATTAAAGATGGAGTCCTCTGGGGCATGAAAGTTTCAGAAGGCTGAGTAGCAGAAGTGTTTCCACTCTGTAGCCTGCTGTATCCATGTCACTCAGCCCTGGGTAGCTTTGTAGAGCAGCCATGTTACTCTAGCACATGCTGGATAGTCAGAGAGGTTGAAATTGCATATCTGACTCTCTACAGCCAACATTAAAAGTGTTGGGTGCCAGGTGAAAGGTTGAGGGGAACAGGATGGGGAGAGAAGATGGGAAGATGCTGATGGAGAAGGGGTTCCTGTGCTGGATGTTGTTGGAGAAGTTCCAGTACTGCTTCCTGCAATAAAACAGATAGAGACACTCAAAGTGAATTGTTATAGCAAGTTTTAAATAGCTAACAATTCCTAAACAGGACTGTGCATTGTCATGTTAAATGTTGAAGAAATTCATGAAATTGATGGATAAAATGGCAGATGTCATGGACATCATGGTAAAATGACGTCTTGCATTTATTTTGTAGTAATCAAACATCATCTTTTTATGACATTTTTTACTATCTAAAGAGACCAAAACATCAGCACAAACCACTAAGGCAAGGGTTACCTGAAAAGGCATTGGCAATAAAGCCATGTTTAAAAAATACATAATCATTCATAAGCCAATAATACAAAGCATCACGTGATGCATACCTGGATGCATACAGTATGTAAATCATCATGAAACAATTTAGACTGGTTCTGCTTTAAGCCAAAATGCATGGTGCCAAATGACCTCTTACACACTGCAAAGATTAAAACAGAAGACACAAACACATGTTTCCGTCCTTCTCTGGACTCATCCATGTGTCTCATCTGTGTATCCCTACCAAGTAGTAATGGCAAATATGAAGAATGTACAGGCCTTCAGGATAAGGCAATCACAGAGTACCCTTCATAGTAGAGCGATTATAGACTCCCTTCTGTATAAAGTAGTACATTTCACAGCATACTGATTTATTCCAGTTTATGGAGCAGGGAGGGTAGACCTGATGGCACTAGAGTCCCTTCTGACCTTACATTACCATGTTACAATGTTACTATGAAAGGAGGACCCATCACTTGAAGAATAATGCAAACAATGAGGCAAGCCCAGTTGAGCCAATTCAAAGCCTTCAGTTTTGCATGAGTGTATCACGCTATGTAGAAAATACTTCCTGTTGATTCCAGTGGTCCATGTTTTACTTTTTATTTTCTAGCTGTGCTGCTTGTACAATTTCAATGTATCATGGGCTACCCAAGCTAGAATTAGTTCCACCCATTCTGAGGAAAGGGGAGTCCTCTGTACTCTGTATGAGCATACACTGTGGGAATACTGAGACATTCCTGTAAAACTGGGAGTTTCCAGGAACATAAGGGCCCATAAGTAACCATCTCCTCTTGTGCCACCCATTCAGTTGAACAGGAACATTTTAAAAGTATTTTGGGGTCTGTACTATCTCATATAGAATTTGTTGCAATGCAAATACATATGAGGCCATAAATTAAGGCTAGTACAGACCCACATTGGGCATATAGGGCTCAAAACAAGCTAACAAATACTGTGTGTCTACTACAATAATGGGACCAGCATTTCCTAGCCCCAGTGTTCCCCAGTCCATCCAAGTTTGTCTCCCGTGTACCTCAACTCTGAAAATGTGTAAAAAAATCCCTGTTTTCCAGTTTTAGTATCCCTCCCTAGTGTTGATTGTGGAAGGGTGTCAATGCCTACTGTGCATAGTCCCTCTTCCCACTATGTGTTAGCACATTGCTGCTCTATTATTGTGCCTGCAATATACATGGCCTGCAGAAAAAGTTGCCACCTTTTTCTTTTCAGTGAGCAAGCCATGTTGCTTAACTTGGGAGGGATAACTTATGTTATTATGGGTAAGGTTAGTTAACATGATTAGCATGGTTAGTTAGCATGATTAACCAGTCAGGCACCTTTAAACAAGTATTTGTCAATGCCAAAATGATTGTCTGCAAGTTGTTACAAGTTACAACAACATTAGTATCTATTTTCAATGGGATCCTGCTTTTCACAATTTTACACTGTATTTACCCAGGACAGCACAACTAAGATGCAATATCTATTTTTTTGTGGTCCAGCCCCAAAGGGAGCTCAGCCCCTGCCTGCATGACCCTCCCCATGCCCAGGCTTACCTCCCATAGGCAGGACTCCCAGGTGGGTGCTCCCTCCCATGGTCCTTGGAATTGTGCCTGGCTTACCCACCAGGGTGGGGCCGTGGAGCGGGACTCCCCAGTGGACACTATTGGCAGAGGGATGGCAGTAGAACTGGGCATCATGCTTGGGGCTGGACTTTTGTAGCTTGTGGCAGTACCTGTAAGCAGGGACATGCAATGATGTCCTGCATCTGCCTGCATCTGCCTGCCTCTGCAGGTAACAGCACTGACACAATGGGTTCCCCAGCCTCTGCCAGAGGTCCATGGTGTGTCAGACACTCATCCCTCCCCTCCCCTAGAGAAGAAGTGCCATCTCTAGGATGCTCAGCTCTTCTCCTCTGGCCAGCCCTCCAACTTCCAGAGTCCATTTCTGAACTCGGGTCATCGACATCGAGACAGACCAGAGGTCACGATGCAATATGTTGTTTACAGTGGGATCCTGTTATTTTTTTTTCCATAAGTTGTTTTCATCAGTGCGCCCCCACCCTATCATTGATCTTCTCATGGACATTCAGGTTATCCAACACTTGCCAATGGCCACAATGTGGGAGTGGGAAGCCATGTTGGTTGTGTGAGAGTTCGTGGGGGGGATGCCGGCTTGGACAGCTGACATTTTTCTCCTGCCACCTAATGTTCTGCCCTGGTCTGGGGGTGCAATGAGGTAGTTGCAGACATGTACCATGACACACGCATTACAAGTGTCCGCAGTAACCCCACCCTTCCTTGTGCTCCCTACTGTGTTGCTATCTAGTCTCTACCAGTCAGCAGTCCCACAGTGGGAACAGTGTCCTCCTTCCAGAGGAAGGAAAGCATTTCTTGGGATGCTCAGTCCTTCCTCCCTGGCCATCTGCCAATGGCCCATGTTCATTCCTGATTGTACGTCATTAGCATTGCATCGTAGTAGCACTGCTGATGTGCTACCAGCCCATCTTGGCCTCCTACTGTTATCCATTTTTAAAATGTACTTCCCAGGACTGGCCAGCTGAGATACAATATCTCATTTTCAGTGGGCCCTGCTTGTATCTATTTTAAACTGTATTTACCCTAGTATATTGCACTGGAGATGCAATATCTCATTTCAGTGGGGGTCCAGCTTTTACCAATTTATACAATGTGTTTATCCAGGATAGGCCATCTGATAGGCAATATCTAATTTTCAGTTGACTCTGACATTTTGTCTCCAAATTTTCAATTGGAAGGCTTTGTCTGTGGTTCAGTGGGGAGGACATGGCTCCTCCCTTTATCATCTATTTAAACATCCTCGTTCACTCCTTCTGCTTGAGAGTCAGACTCACTCTGGTGCTGTGTGGCTCTGGGGCTGTCTCTCTCTCTCTCTCTCTCTCTCCCAGGGTAACACAAAGGGTTATATTAATTTGGGGTCAAAATGTGACAAAACATAATTAAGGTATGTGTAAACACAGAAAACAATAATGTTTCTTCATAACTTTTTTTTTACATTTTGACCCCATGTTCAACATGCTACACTTGACCCACCTTCTAAGCAAGGCAGGTGGAATTTTTAAATCACCACAACATACTAACATACTAAAATGCCAGCAGAATAGGCCTAATGGTCTTTCGTGTCTGCTGTTGGTCAGCCCCCACCCTGGGAGCTGACCTTGCCACCTCCTTGCCTTCTCTGGCTTCTCCCTTCCAGTTCCAGATATTCTTGCTGCATTGGATTTTGCTTCCAGAACCCTTTCCTGTACCTGTCCCACCCCTCTTGAACCCCACCACCATCTCTGCCTCCACCAGCCCCCTAGGCAGTGCATTCCATGGCTCCACCACCCTCTCAGTGAAGTAGCAGCTCCTCCTTTCTCCCCTGAATCTTCCCCTCCAGCTTCCACCCATGCCCTCTAGTAGCCCCCTCCTCCTTCCTTTAAAAGCACCCTGACTGTCCCTCCCTGTCCCTTCCCTAGTTACCTCTTCATGTACCTGAGCCTCTATCATGTCCCCCGGTCCCTTCTCTCTTCCATTGTGTACATATTTAGCTCTTGAGCCTCTCCTCATAGGTCCCGTCCCCAAGCCCCAAATCATTTTGGTTTCCTCCTCTGGACCCTCTCCAGGAGTTTAATGTCCCTCTTTAGTGTGGCCTCCAAAACTGCATGCAGTACTCGAGGTGCAGCCTCACCAAGCAGTTATACAGAGGAGTATCACTTCCTCCTTCTGGAGGTGATCCCTAGTGATGCATCCCAGCATCCTGTTGGCCTTGGCTGCTGCCCTCCTACAAGTCTCCAAGTTGTTCATCTTGACATCAACCACCACCCCAGGTCCCACTCAGCCATCGAGTTTGTAGCATCCCCCAGGGTGTACACTTGGCTAGGGTTTCTAGTCCCCAGGTGCAGTACCTTGCATTTCCTTGCATTGAACCTCAGCTTCCACTTTCTAGACCACATTTCGAGAGCCTCCAGGCCCCTGTAGAGCCACCCTCCACTCCTCCCCATCCACCACCACCCCCAGTTTTGAGTCATCCCCAAAGAGACTCATCTCACTCCTGATACTTGTCCTTATGTCAGAGATGTGGCGTTGAAGAGGAGGGCCCAGGACTGATCTCTGTGGGACCCACTAATGACCTTCCTTGGGGATGAGACTATCCCGCCAACTCTGGTCCTGGAGCCAATTGCCTATCCATCTGATCATCTGGTTCCCACTCCCATTTCTCCCAGCTTATCCAATGGGCCCACATGAGGAACAGAGTCAAATGCCTTGCTGAAGTCTAGAAAGAGGGCGTCCATTGGTCTCACCAGGTCCAGGCACCCGTCACCCAGTCATAGAACTCCACTAGGTTTGTCTGACATGATTTCCCTGGGACAAATCCATGCTGTCTATCGTCCAGGCACCCTGACTTTTCCAGGTCCCCCAGCCTCTCTTTGACAATGCCCTCCATCACCTTGCCCACCACCGATGTCAGGCTGACAGGCCTGTAGTTCCCTGCCACCTCCCTTGATCCCCCTTGTGGATAGGCACCATATGAGCCACCTTCCAGTCCTGGGGCACCAACCCTGTCCTCAGTGAGATGGTGAAAAGCCTCACCAGGGGTTTCATGCAGGACATCCTGCAAGTTCCTTCAGCACTCTGGGATATAATTTATCCGCCCCGGTGCCTTCTCCGTCTTAAAGGGACCTGAGGCTTCCTCACCCCTCTACTGTGATTTCCACTTCTGCTACCTCTTCTCCTGCTTAACCTTCCCCCTCCTGCCAGTGATGCCTCCCCTCTCCCCAGACCCACCCGATCGGTAAGAGCCCCCTCAGTATCACTATCTCCTCCCATGTATGATGCAGCCCCCATTTTCCTTGGTGAAAACTGAGGTGAAGTACTCATTTAGTACCTCAGCCTGCTCCTTCGGGTCTTGTGCCCATCTCTCCCTGTATTAATCCTGCTACTCTTCCCTTTCACCCTTCGTTTTCCCCAATGTATCTAAAGAACCCTTGTTCCCTCTCCTAATTTCCCTGGCCAGGTTCTGCTCCTTCCTTGCCTTAGCCGCCCTCACCACCCTAGTGGCCCTTCTAGCCATCAGCTCGTACTCTCTTGATCCCTTTCACTCCTTGAGCACTTGAATTGCCTATAGGCTGCCTTCTTTCCCGCTTTAGCGTCTTGGACCTCCCTGGTCCACCCAACAGGGTTTTCGGGCCCTACCGTATTTTCGTCTTACTCTTGCACAGGTGCTGGTAGCATCCTGCACCCTCTCCTGATGATTTGCCACCTACTATCAGCATCCATGTCTGACCCAATCCCATCCAAATGCTCCTTAAGGATCCTTCCCATTTCCTTAACATCCGCCCCTCTGAAGTCAGTTATCTCCATATTTGTGCAGCCTTGTATCCCTCCTAGGTCCAGGCAGAACCAGATCATGGCATGGTCACTCCCGCCAACGGGTCCCTTACCTCCAGGCATCCAATCTGGTCACTGTCTGCCAGGACCACATCCAGTACCTGTGCCTCCCTGGTCAGTTCCCCACCTGCTGAGTTAGGAACACATCTTGAAAGACATCCAACAACCTCTGTTCCCTGGTCACTGAGGATGTTATAGTCTCCCAGTCTGTTCCTGGCGTTTAAGTCCTCCAACACCACCACCCTTCCCTGCCCAGTCTGTAGTGTCTCCCAACATCTTCCACCAGACTCTTCTCCAGCTCCCTCCGCCAGTGCAGGGGTCTATACACCACTCCTATTTTTTACTGTCTTGCGCTGAAAGGTAATTTTGTAGAGCCACTGCAAAACATGTTCTGGGGAGATTTGAAAAGTTGTGCCTACCTTGTTCATTAGATGAGGTCATAAAAGGCTATATTGAAATTTTGGTGAAGAAATATTAAAAACACCAAAGTTATGAGTAGAAGTTCAAATGCATTGGAAATACATTAACCAAACATCTTGTTTTCCTCAGTATCTGATCGGTGTTGAAAGCAGCAAGACAAGGTGGTTGTTGTCAGAGCAGAATCAGATGGGTAAGTGAAGGCTGTTAGGGTGGTGCAGGGTGGTGGGTGATGAGGGAGTGGTGTCCGGAGGGTGAGGAGGGGAACAGAAGATGATGAGGTCAAGATGATGAAAGATTGATTTGTTCTTTTCAGGTTCTGTGTACTTGTTTTCAAGCGGTACTAGGGGTTGGCAACCCAGTGTCGCAACATCATTTGGGGGTATTAGCTGGCTCCAGCAGGTGGGCACCCTGGTGTTGGACTATGCAGGGGGGCAAGAGATAAACCATGAGTTAGGAGGGAGTGGGATACCAGACAGCTGATCTTGGCACACACTGCTGGTGATATTCAGACTGTGCGGAGGGGTAAATGATGGGTTGGACAGGACAGAGGATCTGGCAGCAATGTTGGCACATGCTGTCAGTCATGTTAAAGACTTGTTGGGGTAACAAATAGCAGGTTAGGTAGGAGGGCTATACTGGTAGCAGGGTTGGGTACCACTGCTGGTGATATTTAAAGTCTTGCTGGGGAGACAAATGCTTGGCGGGAGGGGGTATACCAGTAGCAGGGTTGGGCACACAGCAGGTCATGTTAGAAGTGTAGATCAGGCAGGATACTGGCAGCAAGATTAAATGAACAATCGCTGCTGATTACACATTAAAAGTTGGATCAAGTGGGGGAGGATTATGGTGGTGGAACTAGCAGCTGGAGGCAGGTTTGGTGCTGATCATGCCCAGTTGGTACGCTAATGGATGAAAACTTCTTAGAATATAAGAGGCTTCCTCAATTCATATGTAAGATGTTTTCCCATTAGCAATCTGACAAGCATCAGCAGCAGCCTGCTGTTAATAGGCTGTTCATAGCTTAGCCTCCCAGCACCTGCAATGTCCCCAACATGGCTACAGCTGAAAAACCCCACACGGTTGCCACACTGTGAATATGTTTGCTGCACATGTACACAAGAAAACATAAACATGTTATTTTATATATACACTGGAGGTTATAATTGTCAGCTTGTAGACACAGAAATAGAAAACATAAAAGTAAACAACTAGTCCACTGGAACCAAAAGAACATTCTCCTCTGTGGCCCCATGATACTGTTTTTATTGTCAGGTTTTTAATTTACAGTGCTCAAGTAGTCCATTATATAGAGCACAGGCTTAGGAACCAGGAAACCCAGGTTCAAGTCCCACAAGAGCTGTGTACTTACAATGTGACCTTGGGTAAGTCACTTGGGCTTTGTGCATCAGTTCTTCTAGATGTAATTCTGGGTAGAAATAAGACCCCCATTACAAGCAGGTCTTTGTCTTACTGCTTAAATATCCTAGGTAATCAAACTGTGAAATTAATTTAAAAATGATAAAGCTATGGGAAGAGGCAGCCTGGTGGTGCAGAGGGCTGAGGTGCTGAGTGCCTTACCTCTCACCGTTCTGGGGACCAAAGTTCAGAAATGAGCTTGGGTCACCTGGGGTTGGCAGGAGGGAGGGCCAGGAGTGGATTGAGCAGCAATCAGGCAGTTCTCCCTCTCAGATAGGGATTGTGGGTCAACTCAGCATTTGGCTGCCATCAGGTTGAGTCCTGTTAGTAGTGCCGATGCATGAGTGGCAGACAGTAGTCAGCGGAGGGGGTACCATGGTTCCGAGACATATGCGCATCTCCATGTGCGCATGCAGCCCATGCTGTCATGGCTAGGGAGGATGAAACTGCTGAACACAAATATGGCAAGGCAGGCATCAATGGTGCTCTGCACACTGAGCCCCATCCACCTAACCACCAGGGAGCACCTGCTAGCAGAACCAGATCTGGACTTGGAGGAGAAAGGCCCTCCTTCTCCTGACCCCAGCACAGGGGCAATCTGTGAGGTGCCCAGACCAGTCAGGTGAGCCTGGGAGGTGGTGGACTGTGAACGTCGGTGGAGCAGGGCAGAAGGCAGCCCAATCCTGCCTTGGCCAGGAGGAAAAATAGATTATGGGAAAAAAGCTATGGAAAGATAACCTTTTACACAAAAAGTGCAAATGAGGTGCACTGTAAATGTTCTGAATTCTGGGCCCCACAAAGTCATCGGCCCCTATGGAGATGGTTCAGTACAGCCCTTTAAGGGATATCAGTCCCAGTGACCTGATGGCGGTACTGGATCTATCATGCGTGTCTAGTGAATGCATGAGTCCAGATGATCTCGTATTAGCCTATAATAAGGCTGTGGGAGATGCTCTGGACAAGATTGCTCCTGTTCATGTTCGCCTCTCATCCTCCGTTCAAGGAGCCCTTGGTTTGATGGCTCCTTGAGGGAGTTAAGGAGAGTTAGCTGAAGGTTGGAGAGTCTGGCGGAAGTCTGGTAATGATGCTGACAGGCTTAGATTGGTGGCACATTATAATAGCTATCAATCAGAAATCAACCGTAAGAAGGCAGAGTTCCTGTCCAGGGAGATTTCTGCTGCACATAATCGACTGGCTCAGCTTTTCCGGACTGTTGACAGATTGTGCAATCCAATCTGTCTCCAGCCCAGAGAAGCTTTTTCTCAGCTAAGATGCCAGGAGTTCACCGGTTCTTTGCAGATAAGGTTTCCAGCATCAGGTCCGGCATCGGTCCGACTCCTCCTTTAAGGGACAGCATGTTGTCGACAGGAAGTGTTATCCACCCAGTCTGTCTGGTCAGATTTTCAATGGCTGGAGTTCACTGACATTGTGAAGATCATCCAAACATTGCGACCAACCAGTTGTAGTTTGGATCCGGGTCCTACACCCTTTTAGTAGGATGAGTAGAGGTTATCTGCCCGATCCTTGCTGACATTGTCTGGAAATCCTTGAAGAGGGGTCTTTCCTGATCCCTTAAGGAGGCGGTAGTTCGACCACTCTAAAAAAAACCTCCTTGGATCCAGACTGTCTAGCTAACTACCGGCCTATCTCTAACCTGCCTTTTGTTGGTAAGGTTATTGAGAAGGCGGTTATGCTATAATTGGATGATCATCTTATGACTCACAATGTCTATGATACTCACCAATCTGGTTTTAGGAAGAAGCATAGCATGGAGACTGCCCGTGTCCAGGTGTTGAATGACCTCCTAATGGCTAGAGATTGAAAGGCATGTACCATTCTGGTCCTTATCGATCTCTCTGCAGCATTTGACACTGTAGACCATGGTGTGCTGTTGGGCGTCTGCGGATTTATTGCACTGTCTGGAACAGTCCTCAAATGGTTTCAGTCTTACCTCACAGACAGGTTTCAGAGGGTTACCAATAAAATGTATTCCTCTGGTGCTCACTCCTGCCTTGTGGGTACCCCAGGGTTCCATCTTAGCACCCATGTTGTTTGCAGTATATATGCTGCCTTTAGGAGATATCATTAGGCGATACAGTTTGGGTTTTCACTGCTATGCAGATGATACTCAGCTGTATTTGTCCTTTCCGCCCGGGCAGGATGGTGCTCTCTGTGCAAGACAACTGCCTTACTGAAATCAGATTATTGATGAGTTCTAGCTGGCTGAGACTGAATCCTGATAAGACTGAGGTGTTGGTGGTGGACCCGGGTCGTCCGGTGATGGGTTTGGGGCTGGCCAACCACGGGCTTATTGCTCAGTGGTATGTCGCTCACTACCTCAATCGGGTTCAAAACCTGGGTGTTATCTTTGATGATGGCTTGACCTTAAAATCTCAGGTATCAGCCATAGTCAAATCCTCTTTTTCATCTGAGGAATATCTCCTGGTGAAACACCTGGTCCCACCGGTGATCTCGCCAACGTTGGTCCATGCCTTTATCACTACCCATCTTGATTATTGTAATTCCCTCTACCTAGGGCTATCTGGAGTTGATATCCATCGCCTGCAGCTGGTGCAGAAAGCAGCGGCAAGGCTTTTGACTGGGATCTCTAGATCCAGCCATATTACACCTGTGCTCCGTGAACTGCACTGGCTGCCTGTTAGGTGGCGGATCACCTATAAGGTTGGTTTACTAACCTTTAAAGCCCTACATGATCAGGGACCCGGCTACCTGAAAGATCTCCTGGTATTCTACTGCCCCTCCATCCTCTCCGCTCCACCAATGAGGGATTGCTGGAGATTCCCAGGGTTCGATTAAAACATCAGGATCTCGTGCCTTTGCTTTTTCAGCACCAACCCTGTGGAATTCTCTACCTTGTGGGTTGAGAGAATGTCCAACCATCGAGAAATTTAAAAGGAGTTGAAGACATATTTATTCAGTTTAGCATATCTGAGTTATGGCTCTTAATTTATGAGTATTTTAATCTATTTTATATATGTATTTATTGTACAGTGCCTTCGTTTTGAAAGGTGCTTTATAAATAAAGATGATTTGATTTGATTTGATGAATGCAAAGTGCTCGAGTACATAGAACACTACATACAGAATGCCAGAATTAGGTGTGAAATACTGAAAGACTGAAAATCCCTTTGAAAATCAAGTCGCTAAGTAAGGTGTATATTGCTTGTGTTTCTTCCTTAATTGTGTATGTGGGAATATGTACCATATTGAGTAGGCAGAAAGTTTTTATTGTGATATACTAAATCCCATGTTAGCACGTGTTATGTTATTATACAGTTTACTACTTTTTATACTTGTGCATTGTTTTTGCTGTATTTACATGAAACGATGGTGTGGGCACTACTTTCCCTTCCACAGGACACATCTGTAAGTGAGCTGTTTTCAGCTTAACATGCTTGTCCTGGTGAAATATTTTGAAATAAATAAATACCTTATATGTGCTGAGCTAAGCAAACTTGAGATCCCCTTGTGAACAAGGATGTCTCAAAATAGTCCATGGGGAAAAGGACATCTGTCAAGTTCTCTCTCCCTCTCTCTCTCTCTCTCTCTCTCCCTCTCACTCTCTGTCACTAGCCCTTTTCATTTCCTTTCAGTTTGTTCTTCCAGAATCTCAGAATTACCTATCATTATATACTAAGTCCAAAAGAGATGCATAAATCACATTATATTTATGACAATTTATTAATTTAGTTATTTATTAAACTTTGGTAACCAGGAAAGGCACATTGAGCTAAAGGTAATTTCCAGGTGTGACCGGTGGGCACAATATTCATGTAGGTGAAATGCAATAAAAGGGTATACAAACAGTGAACAGTCTATAATAAAACTTAAGGCTCAAGTACTACTGAAATAAGGATAATAACATCAAGTGAATGTAAGCCATGATGTTATACTGTGGAAAAACGTAACCATTAGTAAATAAACACAGTTGACTGGAGGCACTGTCCAGATATATAGTATAAACACTTTATTATTTCCTTTTAATGATGGTTGAGAAAGTGAGAGTAGTACAGGAGGAAGCTGTCCACTAACCCATCACCCACAAGCAGTGCTCACAGTCACATCAAGGATTACTCTGGACTGCTGCGTGTGAACCTAAATGAACCATACATTTGATCTTGGACTGGAAACTTAGCTCATAATTTCCATGTCGCCCAGCATTACTAATGGACTGGGGAAAGTGTTTAAGAACAAGGTAGTTTCCTTAATAAGGAACTGTGATGACACATGTATTTTTCAACAGAATTCATTGAGTTAATGTCTGTTCTCTCAATATTTGGTGAAAACACACATGGCTGGCATAGCATTTTCTTTTAAATAACTTTGTGCAGAGAGTAAAGGACTTGTTTCAAAGATTATGGAAACAAGCCACATACATTTGTATTGAGATTTTGGATATGGTTCATTGTAAAGTGCAAGACACAGTTCAGGTATAGCACAATTAAAGAAAGTAATAGGTTCCTAGCTTCCCATGTACTGGTGTCATGTGCCTTCAATAATTTTAAACAACAGTTTTTGTAATCGTAGTCTTCAGTGATGATATCATGCCTGAAGAGTTCAGGTGAAACACAGGCTCCTTGCTAAAAACTCTCAATGCTTATGTTTAGAACCTTTATTTAAAGGGTGTTGATTGAATTACAGTAGAACCCATAGTTACAGACCCCAGAGTTCTGAACTGACTGGTCAACTGATCGGTCTCCTGCTTTCACCCTCCTCGGCCTGCCCACCCACCCCACCCACGCCTACTATTACTGTTTAAATGACCTCTTTGAATATGGTTTCCATGGCAGTTGTTGAATGGCACTTAATTGCAGCAGCAAAAGAAAGTGTCATCCTCTCCATTGAGACGAAGCTGGAAATTTTGAATAAAATTGAGAGAGGCTTCAGTCTTGCTGTACTGGCACCGGAGTAGGGATGGAGAAGAGTACTGTCAGTGACATAAAAAGGGCAGGAGAAAATAAAGCAATTTGAAAAGAGGCAATGGACAGCAGATCTGGCAAGAGGAGGTGCATCATCAGCCACCAGCGATGAATTTGATCATGCTATGCACCTCTGGTTCACAGAAGAGTGTCTTAAGGAACACTCATTAGTGGAGTCATAGTAACTGAGAAGGCCCGATTATTGCACCAGCAAATGTACCCAGACTGTGACCCTGAAGAATTTAAAGCAAGCTCAGGCTGGTTATTCCATTTTAAAACTGACATGGAATACGCCAGTTGGTGTTACAGGGTGAGTCACTGTCTACAGACACTGAAGCCTCAACATGCTTTAAAAACAGCTTTCAAAAATTGAGTGGCTGAACGCAGACAGCAATGAAATGGTCACTAGATGTTTATTGATCAGGAGCTGATCAACATGGCAAGGAAACAGGCAAAGAAACTGAGACTGATAGTGACATGGAGGAGAGGGAGAGATTCACAGTGTACCACACAACAAGGCAGAGAAGTGCTTCCAAGTCTGTATGCAATGGTTAGAGCAGCAAGCAGAGGCAACACCTATGAACTTGATGATGCTGCAAGACCTCCATATCTCGGCTGCTAAGAAATGTTTTAACACACTAAAGCAGAGCTCGATTAAAAATTCTTCAGACCTGCCAGCAACCATGAATTAGCAGAGTGCTAGAAGACTGAGAAACACATTGCTAGACTACACATTTTATAATGCAAAGCGCAACATTACATTTAAATATTTTTGTACCAATAAAAAATATATTTCTATTACCATGAGCTGCACCATGTGTTATTGCTCATGTATTGCTTCCACAGATAGTGTTTCACAGTTATGGACTTTTCAGGATTATGAACACTGTGCATTCCCATGGTGTCCGTGACTCTGAGGTCCTACTGTATTGTAAACAGGAAGTGCAAGGGAAACTGACATCTGCCTTCTTCAACTAACAGTAGAAGGGTGCTTTTTGTAAAAACAAGTTGCATCTCTGGGAAGATGTCGCACAGTTTGTTTTAAATCAAGTGGTACTATAAGTCTCTCCCATATTTTAGTATGCCTTTGCAATAGTGACTTTAGAAAAGTACTACAATATTTTAGTTTAGAAAACAATTTTGTAAATGTTAAGTAATGTTGGGATGCTGTGTGCTTTATTAAGACTACACTAAGAAACTGTAAAACTACTCTATGTGATCTGTTAAAGTACATACAAGTGTGGCTTGAACTGAATATGTAATAAGTAAGCGGAATATGTAGTAAGTGATAGCATATATTGAAGGATGTCTGGCTCAGAATCAGAGCACAGACACAGAAATGAGAAGCAGGAGATCATCATATCCACTTTAATAGAGGGAAGGAAATGAAGGATTTGCTGTTATACTGTGGCTAAGATATGGCCAGTTGCAACAGCCATTAAACAAACAGTATAAGGAAAGCAGATTAAGAGAGGAAAAGGGAAATTAAGTAAAGCACCAGGAGGTTGAGAGAAGAGGCTGAATAAGACAGGTAAACACAGGAGATTAAATGACTGGCAAAGGGTCACAAACCTACCTCTTCAGGTTCACAGCTCTGCTATCTAACCTTTATGCAAGGCCCCTGGAATGCTACAATTCCACAGCAGTGCAATACTCTGCAGAACATTCATCCTGCCACAGAATATATGTAGTGCTGTGGAACTCATTATTCTTGGTGATGTTTCATAAAAATGTATAGTTTGTCCATAGCCTTTTCATAGAGAATGGCTCCTGCTCCTCCTTGTTTAACGTAAACTCTTCTTTGCTCAGAATGTGATGTCTTCAGTGACATCCAGCATGTTTTAACCAATGGCATAACTAAATTTTTCCATACTCTAGAAACAAATGATTCATACCACAGGAATAAACAAATTGTGCTGCAGAAGCTTAGGAGGCCTGCCACAGAAATCAGGACTGAAATGCAGTGGAAAACTAAAGGCTCTGCTTATATGCAATTCCTCCCAAAAACTGTAGATCAAATATGGTCTCCAGTAATAATGTAGGTAGGGAAAAATAAGCAGACTGGGTGGACCAAGCAGTTCTTATCTGCTGTCAAATTTTATGTGTCTGTTTCCATTTCATAATGGTTTGTCATCTACATTTTAGCTCATGGCATTTTCAGATCTTTACATCTCTTCAGTACATGTGTATAGTACATACAGGATCTACCAGTTGTGCCATTTTCAGCTGTGGTTAAGAAACCTCCTCCTGCATGTAACCATAAATGGGGAGAAGTGCTGTAAATCTAAGAAAGGCTGATGACTGACAGATGCAAGTCCACCAGAAACTACTTCACCTTATCAATTAGTTCAATACCCAGTTTGCCACCTTGGGTCCCACCCCAAACTGCCCAGTTTCCTTATTAGCCTCTTATGAGGTATGGTGTCAAAGGCCTTGCTGAAGTCTAAGTAGGCCATGTCCACCAATCCACCTGATCTGTTTCCCTGGTCACCCAGTCAACAAAATTGATCAGGTTTGTCTGACATGACCTCCCCTCCCATGAATCCAGGCTGTCTCAGATCTTGCACCAGTACATTCAAGATACTCCACTAGCCTTCTCTTAATAGTGCTTCCATTAACTTCCTTACTACTGATTTTAGACTGACTGGCCTATAGTTGCCAGCCTCCTCCCTACTGCTGCTATGATGAAGTGGGACTGCATCAGTCCTCCTCCAGTCCTCTGCAACCACTCTTGTTTCCAGTGAACTGTTGAATAGGGCTTTCAGAGGTGCAGACAGTACCACCCTGAATTCCCTCAGCACCCTTGGGTGTATGCTGTCTAGCTCCATAGCCTTATCTAACTTCAGATTCACAAGTCCTCTCAGGATTATTTCCTCCGTGAATGGGCTTGTATCTACCTCCCTGACCAAAGTGATTCCTGCTGCTTCTGTTTGATCTGTCTACCTCTCCATCTACTGAGAAAACTGAGTAGAAGTAGCTGTTCAGGATATAGCTTTTTCCTGATCCTTTCTGTACAGTCTCCCCATACCCTTCTTAACTTCACAGTCCCTCCTTGTTTTCCTATTTTAACTTATGTATCTAAACAAGGTCTTGCCGCTTTAGTTCCCCTTGGCTGTGCTTTCCTCTGTTTGCACTTTTGCACACCTCACCACCTTCCCTGCTTCTCTTTGCTTTTCCTGGTACACATCCCTATACTCTCCCTCTTTGTTTTCTTGAAGTTCCTGAATGCCACCTTATTATCCTTTACCTTCACAGGCATTTCCCTCGAGGACCACAGTGGCCCTTTTTTCTCTCTCCTGTTCTTGCTCACTTCTTTTGTGCAGAGTTTTGTTGCCTTCCCTATGCCATCCCTTAATTTAGCCCACTGCTCCTCCACCCCAACCAAGCAACCCCCACTAGGTCATCCCCGAGTCATTCACCCATGTTTTATAATCTTACCTCCTGAAGTCCAGAACCCTCATTCTTGTGTGGTTGGTTTCTGCCCCTGTCTTTATGTTAAACCACACTGTAAGGTGATTACTGGTCCTCAGATGCCATCCACTTTGATGTCTGCAATACTGTCCCTGTTTGTGTGCACCAGGTCCAGTATTGCATCCTATCGAGTGGGATGTCTGACTAGTTACCTGAGAAATGCCCTTGAAGGAGTCTAGGATGGTCCCACTTCTAACTGAGACCGCAGCTGGGAGGTTCTAATCTACACCCAGCAGACTGAAGTCCCCGGCAGCACCTCCACCTTTTCTACCATTGTGCTGATTGCTTCTCCAAGTGCCTTATCCAGTTCTGCCCCCAGGTGGTTAGAGGTCTATATATTACTCCAGTGTGAATAGTGACTGCAGTTCTTATCTACAGGGTGACCCACAGCATCTCGAACCCCTCCTTTGATACCCTTCTATCATAAAGTGCAACCCTCCACCATATCTCTTCTTGCTATCCATCTTGAACTGAGTGTAGCCTGGTATGACCATGTCCCAGTCCTGGATCCATGTGAACCATGACTCAGTAATGGTCACAATATCCTGGTCTGCCTCTACCATGGTAGTTTTCAGGTCTAGAATTTTATTTCCTAGACTCCTTGCATTTGCAAAGAAAGCCCTTCACATCATACACAAATAAAATATTGGTGTTAACATGCAATGTATGTAGGGGTTATAGTTACAGTAAAATTCTACTGAAAATCTACTAATTCTGTAGATGTGAAAAATAACACCATTTTGAGGATTTATGTGGAATTTATGAAAATGATTCCGCTTTGTGAACTTTGACAGACTTTTAATTTCTGAAATGTCCATAACACTATCAAAATTATATAAAATTTGTTATCCACAGCAGAATGTCATGAAATCCTTCAGCTGCAAAGTTCTAATAACAATTATCAACATGGGGCTGGCAGTATAGCCTAGAGGTTACAGTAACGAGCTGTGAACAAGCTTGGTACATCCAGAAGACCAGAACTGGGCTTGATTCTCACAACCTCCACTTGCATTCTGACTACACACTCTGTACTACCGGGCACTCAGGTTCATTACAAGTGCCCCTACTCAACACACCACTGTACCCTCTACAACATTGTAGGCTGGGGCTCATTTAGTCTTAGATGACAAAAGAACACTGTGCTCTGAATATAGACTTCTCTAACAAGCTGCCTCAATATATAAGGATTGCCTACCTTCTTGCATTAGGTAGCAGCTATCTGCTGAGAAGCCAGACTCGTATTGCCTTTACATACCCAGAGTTAGGATGCGCTTTGTTGCGTGGCAATTAGTTATGCCTTACCAGTCCTCTGGAATACTGCTCAAAATTTACTGCAGTTCGTTTCACCTGTACCATTAGCTGCCTTCAAAAATCTTATCCAATGATCATTTATGGAATCCTGCAACTGCTTCCCAGCACTGACTCTCTGACTCTCCCTCCTACCTGTCTGTCACCTCCCTACTAATGGCACCTTTTAACCCTATACCCTGCCCCTTACCCTTAGACCTACTGGCCGACTAATGCAGCTATGTCAATTCCGAAGGTATTACAATTGCCACCTCCCACCCCTCCTAACCTTTCCTCCCTCCACTATCCTTGGCGCATCCTGTGCCTCAGTGTCTTTGCTTTATAGTCTTCTCCTAGGCCACATAATGCTTTGCTGGTCTAGACCTCATCCAATATAATATTGTACTCTACTGTCTATCAGAGACCTGCCTTGCATAGAACTCCGCATAGTGGTATGTTGACGCCTTTGGTACCATGCCTGTAAATTATGCTGCCTTGTTCTGTTCTCAGTGTCCAGCCTTACGTTGCTATTTGTAAATTATTGTACACCACCATGCCAAGCCATGCCTTTCTCACTTGTAATGACTGTACATAGATCACAATGTTGCTACGCCTACTCCAAATTGTTGTATTGTGACTTGTTGTTATTTAAACTACCAGGTCCATCTTGTAAATGAGCCCTGCTCAATAGTGTTCTGCCTGGCTAAGTAAAGCTATTGATTGATTGATTTATTGATTGCATACTGTGTGACTCTCAGCAAGTCACTTAACCGCCCAGTGCTCCCAGGTCACCCCTGAAAACAGGCACTTGTGCCTAGTGGGCCTACCCAGTTACCAAGAATAAAATAAAAGAAAATAAATAAGCAGAAGTTTTGTTGTTGGTGTACCTGCAGACTACAAGTTGGCATTTCTCTGTAAGAGCCATTTCGGTTTAAAATGTGCTGTATGTATAATGCTAAATTAAAATGACATGCAGGCTGGAAACATTTTGCTAGTTCTTTTTGTTTGCTTGTTTGTTCTGAAATAATGTGGGGTGGAGTGTGTCGTACTTGCCAGCCCACTTTGAAATTTTGCTTAAAAAAAAATGACAAGAATCTAAGTGGATCTGATAGCTCAGTTGATAAGAGCATTTAGATTGTATTCTGTGGACCAGAGTTCAATTCCTAGTTAGGTCACATAATTCTTCACTGCAGTTCGAATTCAGGACATCAGACCAATGAGTTTGCTGTTCTTATTAGAGCTTCTGGAAAACTTTGAACACATTGTGCTATCACAAATCATCATTATACAGGTAGCTGATGGTATTTTTAAAGGCCATGAGCCTGGTTTTCAGAATTTAAAAATCATGGTGAGGAAGACTAGCCAAGATAATTCCTGCACCATGGTATTTTTGAATCATCATACCTTGATATGAGATATACACACCTTGTTGTTTCTGCATATTGGTGAAATCTTCAAAGGTGAGGGTACGGACAGGTGGCCTCAGAAGGCATATGTCTCCATAATGGCTTCGAGTCCGTTCTGTGAAGACACCAAAACAATGAAAAGTGCATCATTTACCTCATTTGGTTAAGACAAATTTGATTCTTAGTGACAGATGACATTTTGCAACTCATGACCAGTTATGCTGCTTACTCATTCATTCATTCATTCATTCATTCATTCACTCATTAATATATTATCGTCTGATGCTTTCTAGCTGAAGCCTGTGAAAGCATAGGAGGATTATGGGTTGGTTGAGGGAAATGGATTTTGTAATGTGACTGTACCACTTTAGAAAGGTACAACCAATTGAAAATGTCATTCTTATTTATTTACACTGACTGTAAACTAAAAATTTGAAGATTTTAAAACATATTAAATCATTTTAAAACAGTCATGAAAAATCATATATCAATACATTTTACATTTTGACATTAGGGTTCTTCTAATGGTATACAAAACCTTGAACAGACTGGGCCCTCAGTATTTCAGTGAGTTTCAGATTCCCTATTCATGATCAAGGGAATTTAGGACCGGGGAGATGCTTGTTATGAGTGCCATCACTCTGCCTAAAGTCCATAACTGAGCAGGCTTTGCCGTGGCTGACCCTGCCCTTAGGAACATGATCCATGAACAGGTCTATGTGGCTGGTGCCATCCCTCAATTACATTTAAAGAAAACACTACCTGATGCAGCAGGCTATTCGGCAGATTGGTATTATTTATCATTAAAAGTATACATATGTGTGTATATATATATATATATATATATATATATATATACAGTGTATATATATATATATATATATATATATATATATATAAAATGTGTGCTATATAAATTTTCCTGTATTGCTATTTTCACCATTTGTTGTTGGTTTTATGGTCCTCTTCTCATACATTGTTTAATTTTCATGTTGTCCAGATCTCCAAGCATTGTAGGGGTGTGTTATTATAAATAAATCTAATAACTAACTAATTAATGAGCTAACTTGCATTTAACACATATTGGCATGTAGATATCTGCTAAGGCATGTGCTGTAGCACTGACTACAAGCTGTCATTCTAAAGAGGTTTTCCAGTTTTCAGCAAAACAAATCACAGCTGGCACCAGCAGATCCCAAGTACACAGGATCCCTCAAAAATCTGAATTTCTGTACTTCCATTACTTATTACTGAAGACATTTTAATTAAAAGCAATATAGTTTTTCCTTAGATGTCATCTGTTTCCATTTAAATACTGCCATGAAATCATAATCCTCTGCTTATGTCAATTGGAATCACAATTGGTTACTACAGACACTATTTCGATTTTACATGCAGAACGTTTGACATTAGGGTGGAAACATAGAATTTGTTAGCAGATATGAACTGCTTGGCCCACCCATTCTGCCCACTTTATCCCTGTGTATACCACCCCAGCAGACCCTACCTGATCTCCTGCTACTCCCCTCCCTACTTTACTATCAAGATTCATTTGTGCCAATCCCATGTATGCTTGAAGTCCACCACTGTATTCCTCTCACTACCTCCACTGAAAGACTGTTCCAGACATCCACCACTCTTTCAGTGAAGAAGTACTTCCTTACAACCCTCATAAATTCCCATCCCCACCCACCCCACCCCGGAAAAACAGCAGAAAAAGATTAATTCTAAGGGCAAAGAGCCTGGTTTCCTGTAAATATCTTTCATAACAAAGATTGGACTCTCCTGAAATTCTGATTTCAGGAATGTTATGGATTTGAGTC
This sequence comes from Neoceratodus forsteri, assembly GCA_016271365.2. NCBI lineage: Eukaryota > Metazoa > Chordata > Ceratodontiformes > Ceratodontidae > Neoceratodus > Neoceratodus forsteri. The sequence continues at coordinate 673,965,981 of CM057459.1, read as the reverse complement.
CTGCTGATGGCAACAGCTATTGTTTTGCCAGAAATTGGAAAATCACTTTAAAAAAATGAGTTTCGAGCCCTAATTGTTCCAAACCTATATTTTTGAAAGATACTACAATTCCTTTGATAAGGGCTAACGTTGAAACCATTTCAGCTTGAAACCTTTTTTTTTTTTGTAACTGAAAGCTGGGACTCTGAGTTACATGTCTAGACCATATTATTTAATGGCAAGGAAATTTCTGTGCTCTGACTGGTCAGTGTACTCCTGGAGCAGTGATGTTGTCTGAGCATAACATCAATGTATGAATGTTCAGCACACATGTTCACACCAAAAGTGAAAAGCAAACCACTGCGCCCACCCACCCATCTGCACTGTGCAGTACTAAACACTAAGCACAACAGTACTAAAGCAAAACCCACAGCAGTCAAAATTTCAGACAGCACTGAACCACTGTCAAACTCAACCCAAATCACACTGTTTTAGCTGCCGGTAAATGATCATTGAGACTGTAGGCTCACTCATAGTCCACAGATTTACTGTGAGCGCTTCCATGTCCCACTCTCATGTCAGGAAAGTGAGTGCCCCTCCATTTTCTCAGTTCAAGGACAGACTTTAATTTTTAAAAAGTGTAACTGCTAATGGCTTCACATACCAGCATTCTGGACAGTAAAAAGTGAAAGCTGTCCATTTTCCCTGCTGTTCTTCAGGCAGTCCCATCTGAGCAGACTGCCCGGACATTCCACACATGCTGCACTTCCATAACAGTGCCTTCCATTCCACTGTTCTTACCCAGTTGGGTTTGGTTAATCATTCTCCACAACAAATGTTGCCATGTACCAGGAGATGGAACAGGATTGGGGGAGGATGGGAGGAAACAGAAACCATTGGAAATGGGACAGACAGACACAAGGAACACAGAAGAAGGGAGCAGTAGGAGGGTAGCAGACAGATTCAGTGCCAGTACATAACAGTATCAGATACTGGACAAACAGAAAACATGCAGTTGTTTTTTTCTTATACACTTCCACACTCAAAAAATCAACCCAAAACTATTTAAAGAATGCATTTTTATTTTTTTCTACATAAATGAGTCATTAGTATTACTAATAATGCACTCCAGGGTGTGTCATCTTGGATAATGTCACTTGGGTGTTGAACACTCTCAGCCTGCAGCCTTATGCCCAACCAACCAAGGCATGACACTGTCCCAGCACAACACATACCCTGCTGTGCATTATTGCTTAATTAATTCACTTTCTATGTATTGATATATTGTTGCATATCAACGTACAATATAGTGACACATTTTAATGCATATTGATACTTGAAAATATACTGACATCGCATAGACATGCTGCACTGACTCTGAGATTTATTTAAAATGTATGAAGTTCCTTGCTCTAACAGTTTCAAAGTTAACCATTCTAAGTTTTTCAAAACTTACGTTTTGAACCATTAGAGCTAGGGCATTCATGTTTATTTTAATGAAAGCTTGACATCTAAGCTATGCCAATACATTTGACATGCATCTATATGTATTAAAGTGGATCTATACATGTGTAGTTCATGAAATGATACATATCGGCATATGTTGACACATTTTAATGCATGTTGATACATAGGAAATGCATCAATATGGCTAAAGCAGGTAACACTAACTCATACCTTTTATCTAAAGAAATTAAGTTCCTAATAGCGAAAACTGTTCCAAAATCATATATCTATCTATCTATATATGTGTGATATATAGAATATAGTCTGATACTATTAATGTAAAAGATTATGGTTGTATATGGAACAATATTTCGACAAAGAGGTTGGTCTGGCGCTTACATGAAATTATTGAGTTTGCGTGGCGTGCGCTTCTGCGTACCCTTTGCAACTGTGGAGAGGGCTCCGTACCATGCAATTCTGCTTAAAGTTGGACCCAGCATAATATCTGTGGTGATTTGCATATGCAGCCCATGATGCTTTGCATTGTGGGGCATGTGATTTTGTATTTTTTGAAAACTTGGCTTCCAGCCAAATGCTCCTTCGGGTAACCCTTGCCTCAGTGTTTACGCACAGAGGTTCTTTGTCTCATATATATATATATATATATATATATATATATATATATTGCAAAACAACGTTAATGCAGACATTATGGTTGTAAACGCAAGCACACAAACATGGGAAATGGAAAACATTAGGAATTTGGGTCTTCAGAGTATTGGTGATTCAGTGAGGAGTCTTGGAGTTGTCAGACTTAATGCCCATCCCTAGCCTGTAGCCTCCTGTCCAAAGCACAAGATATAACTCCAGCCTAGTGCCTCATAGTGATACAGTATGGCAACATAATCTGTCAGAGCTTTCTTCATGCAGACCCCATCTGATCCAGGGCATGGGTGGGCATTGGGTTGACAACTCAAAGTAAGACCCCACCAGATTCACCAATACTCTGGAGACCCAAATCCTAATGTTTTTTCATTTCCCGTCTCTGTGCACTTTGCATTTACAACCCTAATGTCTGCATTAATGTTTTTTTTTTAAATAATTTCCTTCTTTTGTGATAGTGGAACTGTATCCTCATTTGCACAGGTCCCAAATGACATGAATACAATATTGAGACAGTCCTGATGCAGTGCATGGACCCAGCAGACCCTGGCAAGCATGTCTGTACCTTGTGGGTGAAGTTCCCTGACCCACCAGAGGATGTGATGTCTGTGCCAAGCACTGCTCCATCCCACCCAGGTTATGACTGGTGCTGCATGCTGCAGCACCTTTCCCATCAGCATTATCCCAGTAAACTGGCTCAATGACTTCACACATGAACTCAGCCCATTGGCACAGTAAGGCAGTGTCCTCAGGGTGCAACGGACACCCTGCAAAAAATGCTACTTAAAATCCTTTGTTTTATTTTTTATAGTTTGACTCCAAACTTTCAACATAGTCTTCTTATGTCCCCATCTCATAAACCCCATAGGTGAAAATGTTCAAATCAGTGCAGAAATGCCAATCCACGACATGTGTGAAAACACTTTTAAGACAGGATGCAAAAATGACAGCTATACTGTTCATGAGGTGGTGTGAAAAACAGCTATGTTGAAAATCTGGAGTCAAAATCTTGTAAATTACCAAAGTTATGCTCCTGCGTAGAAAAATTTCAATGCACCTTGTAACTCACCCAGTTTGGGATTTTGTTTACCAATTTTCAACATGGGCTTTTGGGACTCCACCTCATAAATACTGGCACAGTAATTTTGTTAATCTGTCCCAAAAAGTGATTTCATGCAGCAACCTGCATATTCCATGCCACTGGTGCGAAAACATATTTTGGGCATGATGTGAAAAATGGCAGGCACTGTTCCATGAGGTGGTGAGAAACAACGCTATGTTGAAAATATGGAGTTAAAATATTCAAGATTAACAAAGTTATGCACGTGCATAGAAACATTTCAATGAATGCTCATAACTCTGCCATATTTGAATATTTTTCACCAAATTCATCATGGGCTTTTGGGATCACACTCATGAATGCTATCACTGTATTTTCATGAATCAGTCCAGAAAGGTGATTTTGTGCAGTGCCTGCAAAATCTTCTTCTGGGCCCAAGTAACAAAATGACAGTGATAGTATTCATGAAGGGTCTCAAAAGCCCATGTTGAAATTTTGGTGAAAAATATCAAAACATGGTGAAGATATAAACATAAGTTGAAAATGCCACTGAACCACATTATTCGGCACTTACATTCCTTAGTTCGTGACTCAGCTTTGAAGCGTGCAGACTTGTCCTGGTCCACTGAAGGTGACAGCAGATGACCTCTGGTGGTACAGATGGAGCAAGAGGATGTGGGGTGGAGGGTTCTCAGTGAGAGGGTCAGGATGGGAGGGGTACAGCAGGGATGATCGAGAACCATTTTCTTTTTTCAGGACAAAAAGACATTGCTGGGCTGTGTTCTTTTTTACAGGTTCTTACAATAAACATTTTGGGACACTGGGAGTGGGCTCCACAGTATCCTAGAGTATCAGGAGTGGAATACATTTGGGGACACTGGGAGTGGCTCCCAGTGTCCTATACTGATTGGGAGAAATATACTTAATTCCAACACAGAGTTGGGACCCTGATATTGGTAAGGTGTTTTTAAACAAGGGCTATGGGAGGTCCGACACCGAGTGGGCATCCCGGTGTCGGATTATATGACATTTTTATAAAACTATATTGGGACACTGAGGGTGACTCCCCAGGTGTTCCACTTTTGTGAGGAGGTGAGATCTAATAAATGCCAACTTGGGGATTGGGGCCCTGATGTTAGCAACCATCTATTAAACAACTAGCTGGGGTGGGGTCTGGCACATTAACTTAGTGTTATAATGTATTTGAGATAGGAGCCAGATGCTCTATATGACACAGCTGTCATTTAGTAAAGGACAGCTATTGTCATATAGTACAACTATATTGACACAGCTGTCCTTTAGTAAATGACAGTTGTGTTGTATAGTGCAGCTGGCTTCTATCTGCCAAATACATTATACAGTACAAAGTTCTATTCCTCAGTTTGTGGCTTGGCTTTGAAGGGTGCAGGCGTATCCCGGTTCTCAGAAGATGACAGCATATGACTCCGTCAGGTAAGTATATAGGGTAAGGGGTGTGTGGTTGTGGCGCTCAGTTGGAAGATGGGGATGGGGGGTAGGCAAGCAGTGACAAGGGACTGTTCTTTCTTTCAGGTTTAAATAAAAAGATGCTGGGACTGTTTTCTTTTTACAGGTATACATATAAAATTAATCTATCTCGGGACACTTGGTATGGGTTTCAGTGTCCCACTCAGCTGTGTGTGTGGGTGGGGTGAATTACATTAAACACAGACTGCAGGGGAGGGGCATCTGACACTGGGGTGTACATCCCACTGTTGGATTGTACAAATTAATTAATTAATAAATACACTGCCACCAGAGATTGGGGCCCCAGTCTGCAGATACAGTTGAAGGTCACAGCACAGTCAGGATGGCAGGGCTACAATGACAGTAGCCCCATTCCTGACCTATGAGAAGCGACAGCAGCAAGGGTTCCTGTAAGACACAGCTGACATTTAATAAAGACAGCTAAGTCATATGAGTGCAAACTGCTGCTTTTGCAAAATTCAGTTACGATTAGATCGACTGTTGATTTTTGAATCATGCATGCTCAGAAATGGAACATTTTTATTTAATATTTTAAAAACTATTTAACAGCAGGACCTAAAAACACAAAAGCACACACCTTGGACCAACCTCTATCAAACCGGAAAGTTTCAGGTTTCAAGGCCTCCTATTTTTTTAATCAGGTGGCAAAAATGTCTTAACATTTTCAAAAACAGAGATTTTACAGTTTTATGAACTCTGTAACATTGTCCCCTTAACCGATCTAAATGAAATTTACAAGAGCAAGAGATTCTGATACAGAGGCTGTGCTTTCCAAATGTCATGTAAATTGTTGAATTAGGGACAAAGTTATTAAGGTGTAAAATGTGGGTTTAACATAGAAGTACTTATGCAACCCTAATACTACCCTGTATAATATATATTTATTTATTTGCTGAAATGTTTCACCAGGAAAGGCACACTGAACAACAAGTTGCTCGTCTCATGATGCGTCTGGATGGGGGCAAGGGAGATAAGTCATATGGTTTACATTCAGGTACGAACACTCCCAAGCCTGGGGCTGCTAACCGAGAGCCGATTGGTTGTGGCTCCTCAGTGCTAGCTCCCGATTGGATGCTCTGAATTCCTGCCTGCCCACGATTGGCTGCCACTCCTACAGTGCCAAAGCCAGAAACTGCTTGGTTTTCTCACTGGCAGCTATTCTAGCCTAGTTTTTGAATTATATTTTGAATGCCTGCCTTGATTAGACCTGTTTTTCATGTATGCCTTGAAATCAAACTGTTTTCTATGTAACGCATTGTGGATTGTGTAAGCTGTGTCCGTGGTGCAGCAAATTTTTATCCTAGAATCTGCTTGCCAAGTGTTTTTCAACTGTGTTCTCTGTACTAAAACCCTGACTGCCTCTTATCCCTCCTATCTACTCCTTGCTGCCTGGCCTGCTTTCCTCGCTCACTCTTAGCTAGCCTGTACTCATTGTTTGCTTGTTTTTTCCCCTTTCATCCTTCTTCTTTCTCTCCTTGTATTCTGGCCCTGCAAATTGCACCAGACTTCACACCTAGCTAACTGCCACCTTGCCCTCAAGCACTTATTGCCCACTTCTCCCTCTCACTCAAATCTTTCTCTTTATCTTTTCCCCCACCCCCGATTTAGTGTACAGCTCCTTTGTGAATCTGTTTTATTTATTTTCTAACCTCTTCTCCCTCACCCCACCCCCACTTCCTACCTTAATTAAGCAGGTGTGCCCTCCCTTTCCAGTCATATGTCTCACTGGCTGAAAACTTTTAGCATCCACCGCCAGGCTGCCTTACGCCGCTGCTTGGGACAACTTCTTATCTGCCAGGTACTTCCCTAAGACTATAGTATCTTTCTCTGCAGTGCTTCTACACCAAATTTGTGGTGTTCATTGGAGCTATTACACTTCATAACAGGGTTCCATTTTGCCTGTAGTGTCTTCTTTTAAGTACTAGTACACCTAAAGTGGTGTGTTTCTTTGTTATGCCTGTAGTGTCTTCTTTTAAGTACTAGTACACCTAAAGTGGTATGTTTCTTTTTAATGTTGTCCTACAGTAACACCCTCAACATGTCTGCTTCACTCTTAATCCTTCTCTCTTATTCCACTTAGCTGTGGTGGCACAGCTACTGCTGCCACCCACAAGCACAGCCCTGCAGCTAGAGACATTCCCTGGAGCACTGCATCTTGCAGTACAACAAACACATACCTGCCATGTATCACAACCTCAGTGGTAACCTCAATAATCCTAGGCTGGTGCCCCCAGTTTCTTGTGCCTTGAAATAATCTCCCTACTGGTAAATCTGCTCACAGGAGATAGCATAAGGCTACCAAACTTCTTGCATACTATCTTGCAAGGATTACCTTTCTCTACTACTTCTTGCTGGAAATTCTGACTCCACCTTGACCCCCAGTACTATCCTTCAAGCAGCCATGTAGAATTAGGTCCTTAGTGATTGCTGTCATTAACAACATAGTCTATTACCCAAGCTTGATGACCTGCACACCAGAGTGACACAGCATAAACCTGACATCATAGCTCTTAATGAAACCTGGCTGTCCCCAAAATCCCTGACAATGCAGTATCCATCCCTGGCTTTGTCCTTTTCAGACCAGACCGGATAGGTAAATGTGGCTGCAGGTGCACCATCTACCTGAGGATTCCCTCAAAGGACAAGTGATCCCCATATCTTCCCCAATAAGAACTCTCAAATGTTGGAAGTCAAAATAATCCTGGGACAGTGAGATAAGATGCTCACCATTATGTCTGTGTATATTTCCTCGTGATCAAGCAGAAGGTTTTAAATGGTAACTGATTTCTTGACAAACACCCACACCACAGTGAGACAATTGTCATGGGTGACTTTAATGTGAACTGGATTGGCCCTCGAAGCCTGCGTCTACAAAACCCATTGCAGCAATTGATGTAACCCAAATGGTACCATCCACCACAAGATTCAGCTTATAGAACTGGTTGTAGTACTCTGCTTGACCTGATCCTCACTACCCACCCTAGGAGAATCGCAAACACTCAAGTACTCTCAGAATCTCTTAGTGACCACTCCTGTTATCTGCCAATGGACAAACAAGGCCCAAAGTCAAAGCCCACCTTTTGCTGCCAGCGTATACTCAAAAGGAAGCTTCCCCAACTCATTGCGCACTCTCACAAATTGACTGGTCACCCTCAACTCCGTGAGCTGCATCAATATGCCCTCAACTTCATTATTACCCAGTTTAACGGTGTTTGTGATAACTTTGCCCTCTAAAATAGAAAAATCAGATCCTTTAACAACCCCTGGATTACCTGAACTAATTAACATGATGAAGCACCAGGATGATCTCCGGCACTGTGTAATGGCATCTGTACAAAAACCTGACCTGCAACAGTATGAAACAGCCAGGAATCAGTGCACACAGGCTATATGGAGAACCAAGAGTGAATACTACAAGTGGGAGCTAACTGACACCTGGGGAAACAGCAAGTCTTTCTGGCATAACATAAAAGCCTTATGGGAAAACCAAATTGAACCTCCCCACCATGCTGCAGAATGGTGGGACTATTCCACAAGATCATAGCGAAATTGCCGATACGTTTAATCGTGCTTTTACGGATCTTAGCAGTATACTTTCCCAAGACTCCTTTTCTCACTTGCCCTCTAGGTCCCAGTGAGAAGTCCAACCCTTCCATCACTAGCCCCACCCCTTTCTATTTCAGAAAGATATCCCTCTCAGCTAGGAAATACATCCAAAATTCCTTGGTAAATCTAGATTCAGTAGTGATACCTTGGATATTAAAGTCCTCTTACTCTTCCTTGACACCACCCTACTCCCTCTTACTAAACTTCTTAATCTATCACTCTTCTTAGGCAGTTTCCCCAGCTCTGGAAATCAGCCATTGTCACCCCTGTCCATAAAAGTGGTGCTAGGTCCCTGCACTCCAACCACCTGCCCATCTCTATCTTACCACCTCTTTCCAAAGTGCTAGAATGTATTGTGGTGGATCAGCTGGCTGAATACCTAGAGAAACATGATCTACAGTGTCCACAGCAACATGGCTTTCACAAGGCACATAGCAATGCCACTACCCTGCTAGAATTTACTAGCCACATACATAAAGCTTTGGATTCGGGTAACCTACTGGGTGCGGTGTATATTGACTTAACAAAGGCCTTTGACACCGTGAATCATCGGCTCTAGTGGACTCCCTATCTGCACTTGGCCTCTCATTCGTGGTCACCATGTGGTTTGAAAACTACCTCACTGACAGGAGTCAACAAGTCAAGATTGCTGGAACACTTTCCAGTAGCCTCCCAGTGCGATCTGGTGTTCCCATACTTGGCCTCTTTTATTCAGCCTCTTTATTAACAACCTCCTGCAGCCTGCGATAATAAAATGATACTCTATGCCAATGACACTGTCCTTTTCTACTCACTCAGACCCTGTCCCCTGTCTTGGGACCTACAGAAAAACTTCAGTCGCACCGAGTCCTGGTTTGTTCAGCAAAACTACTGATAAATTATAAAAATTCAAGGCCATGTTTTCCATGGACCCCATAGCAAGTTCAGATCAACTGGCCTTGTTAGCCACAACATGCAGCAACAACCACTTGACCAAGTACAAGAATTTAAATATCTAGTCATTACCCTTGACTGTGTCCTCTCCTACAGTGCGCATATCATGCCAAATCTCTAAAGTCATTAACTCAAGAATTGGTGTCCTGTACACATCGCCATTGTCTGACCAATGAAGCTATGGGAACAGCAGTAACTAGCTTCATTCTGTCCATAATTCATTATAGGCTAGTATTCTATGGTGCTGCCTCTGAAACCACACTGAAAAGGATTAGGACCTCCCTAAATAAGTGATGCAGGCTTGCCACAGGAGCCAGTAAGCCGGACACATACCTGCGACCTTTACAAACATTCCAACTGGTTCAACCTCGATGGTAGACTAGCCTACAAGACCTGCCTACTTGCTAACAAGGTTTCCTTACACCTCACCCTCCTGACTCATATGCTTCATGCAATCCAATTGTAACCTGTGTTTACTCTCGCAGCCCGCCAAATCCATGTACCTTGTCCCCTTCTGTAGCACCTCTCAGGCCCAGCATGCCTTCTACTTCAGGCTCCATCCCTTATGAATGGTCTCCTTCTGAAGTTAGTGATGAAACAAGCTCAGCCCTTTCAAGCAAAAACTGCACCGCCACTTAACTAATCTTGCTAAGTGTGATTGTACATACTAGATTGTCATTACGTCCCTTCCATTACCCTATTTTCCCTATCCCAACCCCTGCCTACCTTCCTCACCCCTCCTTCTACTTTGGCCTTATCTCCATCACCTCCTTCTCCCTGCCTCCCCTGTTCACCATCACCTTCATCTCCCACCTCTCCCTTTCCACCCTCACCTGCTACCCCTGATGATCCTCCTCCTCCCTCTCTCCACCCCACTATTTCTTCCTATTTCCCCAGCCTTGTCTCAACTCCACCCTCCCCTCTGCACTCCCACTTTCATTCCTCACCCTGTTTCTCCCTCCCAATTCCATCCCCCTGTCCCTTGACCTCTCCTTTCTCCTCCCTCCTACCATTTTCTCCTCACCTCTACCCCTCGGCACCTCTTGTGTATGCGCTTTATGAGAATGTCTTAACCCTGACAGCTTCCCACCATTCTCATCTATTTCTTCAATACTTCTCTGCCTGTGTGGCCTCTCTGCCCTTCGATGCCACCTACAACCTGCCTACAAATCTCCTACTTGTAGTGCAACTTGTAATTCCAGACTCCATGTAATCAGGTGTTAGCGCCTTCATGTGCCAATGTGCTCTGACTCTATTTGCCCTATGATGTTTAAACTTACCTTGTGTTGTAATACTTTGTCTATTGTACTACCTGTATTCCTGAATTTTGTAACCTATACTATTGTGTAGCCCAGTGGTTGTCAACCTGTTTTGGTCTGGGAAGCCCTGCAACCTACCAGCCTTGTCAGGGACCCCACATTGTAGTCCATCCAACCTTATACTGTATGGTTCTTTGTAGCTCTGTGTTTCATTTTATTGTTAAATTCATGCTGACATGGAACCTTTGTAAAAGAACCTATGATTCAAATGTATTGTAATCCTAGTATTCAATAAATAAATAAAATAAAAATAAATAAATAAAACATACATACAGCTGTGTGTGGCCGGTGGTGCTGAGGCTGAGGTGCTAGATGCCTTACCTCATGGCTGCACCGCGACCCGTGTTCAGGAAGGAGCATGGGTTATCAGGAGTTGAGCAGGAGAGGAGAAGGATTGAGCATCAGTCAGACTGCTCTCCTTCTCTGGGGAGGGGTTCACAACAGTTGGCACCCGTTCACCCCTTAGCCGAGGCTGGGGAACTGGGACACCACACTGTAGCAAAGGGAGGAGTTAGGGCAAACGCCTGGAGGGGTGGTCTGAACAAAAGAGCAGATTATGCAGTATATCTTGTACTGGATTTTCCAGGACCCAAACTGCACAAAGACCATCTTACAGAAAACATGTTCAACCTGCAACAAAATAGTGAGCTTAGTATATTGCAGTGCTTCCATGTTTTAAAGAGCCTGTGCAACTGTTTTCACACCAGCCTATTTTGAGGTGCTGACCTGTCTTTCAAGTCAAAATGTTTAAATATGTTGACTTCATAGATGGTAGATATATATGCCAGTCACATCCAATATCAGTGTTATCTGTTCCTCATTTTTGAACTAGAACCAGGTCTCTTAATTGGAGAAGAATTGTCCTGCTTTTAAGGACAAAATTATTTCAAGAGATTAAACATTTTGTAAACAGGAAATGCCATGGAAGACAATATGGCAGCCATATCTAGTTCCCAAGTTGTAGTAGTAGTCATGACCTTACAGTACCACAACAGCTGCAATAAGCAGAAACAACAGTGACCACAGTAGAACTTAGACAATGATGGAACAGAAGTTGTCCCAGAGCTTTTGTCACTGTTGCCTAGAATCATGGGAAATCTAATCCCTACAGTTTTACTGTTTCTACAAAGATTATGAATACCAGTCTAGTGTAGTGCATTTAATTAAACTGGTTATTGGTTGAGTAGGTTAGCAATTGAAAGTAGAGGAACTGTAAAAGGAAGTACTAACAGGTGAGTGTTGGATAAACCACTGGAGGTTTTACCAGCTAGCTGAGTGGAATGGGAGTTGGTCTATGTGAGCATTTGATTCCTGAAAGAAAATAGCTGCCTTGATGAGCAAAGAGATTAACTGATTCACTTTGAATTCATGTGTTCACTGAGTAATGACATGACCCTCATATTTCCTTTAGCTAAAGACAAGTGTTAAAGAGCTACAGTAACTGATTACTACACATTCTGTTTTTAGTTCTGAAACCAATTTGGGCTACTAGCTTTGCAGTGAAAGTATTCTACATACCTGTTAATGGTATAGAACCCATTCTAAACTGTTTAGTAGATCTCTTACAGTTGCAGCAGTAGACATGGCATATTTTCATATATTTAATGACAGTTCTAAAGAGATTTGCTCTTGTGGGCCTAAGGTGGCAATGCAAACAGAAAATAAATTCTCTGAGGTAGCCCATAACTTTCAGGAAGTATCTGACCATGTCAGTTGCTGCAACTGTAACTGCCATAATCTTCTGCTACTTTCCCAGTCTATGTGATCATATTTGTAGGTGACAAAAGGAAGCTTGGTGAATGGTGACATTAAACATGTGGCCTAGCATACTTAAAGCTTGCATTTTTCCTGCCTTGCCCACTCTTTAGTGGTGTCTAGTGTTTCATTCAAAGAGCAAACAAACCACAGACATCTGTGCCCTTGGAGTAGCTGAGTTACATTTGAAAGACAGGAAAATTTGCATAGTGCTGGAATGTTTGGAATATCATTAGCCAGAGTTCATATTAAAAATGTTGTTTGTGCAAAATAAAGTCTTTGTCGCACTTGGGATCATGTCGTGAGTCTAGGGTTCAGAAAGGATTAGAAATCTGAGCACTCCTGGCTGCCGAAACAAACTAACCATACTCCAATCTGCAGGGCGCTGGTTGTACCACCCATCAGTTCCCCTTCCCCTCTTCATAGCCAACTGACCATCTTGCAGATAACCCAAGAGGAGTATTGTAGCTCCCATCATATCAAACTATAAAGCAACCCTTGGTCAACTAGAAAGAGAGTGCATGTACAATGGCTGACTGGCACCCTCAGCATGGTGTCTGAGCAAATCTCCTTCACAACATACCCAATCCTCAAAATCTGAGGCCCTAAAACCCAGGTCCCCTGCTGGTCCTTGGCCTCTAGTTAGCAACATAAGGCACTGCTGTCATGCCACTATGCTGGTGATGACACTGCTGCATTTTATTATAAACATATGTTAAAAGAATTATTTGTCACACCATTCTTAAATTGCACAAGGATTATGGCAACCACAAACTAATAGTGGTGGAACAGCATTTAAAAAGCAAAACAAGACCACACATCCACAAGTACAGCAGCCAAAAGCAAATAAAATAACGAAAACAGAGGATAAATGTAAAGCAGTTTTATCACCAAGGCAAACAGTGTGAACAAGTATTATTTGTTTCATGCTGCTTGTCTTTCTGATATCATGGATTTACGTTTATGTACCATATTAGTGACTTTATCTGGTTTTGGCTGTGTGGCTTCTGAATTTGTATATTTTCTTGTAGTCTTGCACACCATTCTTATCCACACTTCTAAGCATACCTCAGTTTTGAAGTATAGAAATGCTGTTATTCCACATACTGTAGGTGGATTTAAATGATGAGTTTCTGCTTCTTAGTGGCTATAAATTATGTTCAATTTTATACCATATTTAATAGAAAAAGTATGTTGAAACTTTTGCTTTTGGACAATTACCTTGTAAAACTGAAATTTTTGTTACATTTGAGAACAGGTTTTCTTTTTCTACTTAATCATCAATAGAGTGACTTTCTGCAGTAAGTTCTATGAACAGCAATAGTGGCCTCCTACTAAAGTGTGCCTCATGTACTCGTGCATGCTTGCATGCATGTGTGTGTGTGTGTGTGTGTGTGTGTGTGTGATGACAGTTACCATCAACCTTTCCTTAAGGATGCATTCATGTACAGTGGCATACATACTGTGTTGAACACCATGACAAGTTCTTTTAATTGAGGTATTGGGCATTCCCGTAGCTGGAAGCAGTCCAGAGATATAGATTACTGAGTCTGTGCAATATAAATACTACATTAGAGCCATTCTTAGAACCTTGTGATGTCAGTAATGATCAAGCAGTGCTTAACTCAATGTAATAAAATCACACATGCTCACACAATGCAAAGCATCATGGGCTACATATGCAAATCACCACAGAATGTTATGCTGGTTCAACTTTAAGCAGAATTGCATGGTGCCAAAAGGCCTCTTATACAGTTTGCAAAGGTGCTAACAGATGACATAGACACGTGTTTCATCCTACCAGGACTCATCAGTATGCCTTGTCTGTTTGACACCCCAGTGGAATGAAGCAGCCACCCTAAGACAGTCTGTCTGGTATGTCGTATGAACCCATCAATGTAGTTAGGCACTGCTTGATTGTCACTGACATCACAAGGTTCTAAGAATGTCTCTAATGTAGTATTTATATTGCATAGACTCAGTCATCTATATCTCTGGACTGCTACCAGCTACAGGTATGCCCAATACCTCAATTAAAAGAACTGTTCATGGGCTTTCAAACTATGTATGCCACTGTATGAATGTGTCCTTTAAATCTAATAGCAGTCACACCGGCTTCACAACTTTCTCTGGTGAGCCAAACAACAATTTCAAGAAAGTGTACTTGGGAACAGTTAGTTTTAGAGATATTCAAACAACAAGAACAGAAAACTATTCATTTTGTTTGAAAGATGCTGTCACACAATTGTTTTCTTCACATCAGTTCCACAGGCACAGTTTCGTCCAACAGTTTAAGGACTTGCCCTGTTTCTCAGGATGGTAGCCTCTTCAAATCATCAATTATATGCTTTGGCTTTACTGCAGCTTTAGAAGTTTAGTAAGCTAATAGAGTTGTGGTAGGATGGTGACAGCCGAGATACCAGTATGTGTTTGTTTTGTCTTTGTGACAGATGTGCTTGTTTTTTCAATTTTAATACTGCCTTTTTCAAAAATATAAGGTGCCATATTTATTTCCAATTTATTGAAAGAGTTTCACCAGGAAAGGCCTACTGAGGCATGGTAGCTCATTTCTATAGGCTTCCTGGGGAGGAAACAAAGATAGACAATATAGCAGAACTAATACAAAGGTGAGAATTACACAGCAGTATGAAAAGGAAATGTAAAGGTAATATGGATACATAAACTAAATACTCTGAAAATTTACAAATTACAATTTATCATCATTGGGTAAGAGGAACAGGAAGGAGTGAATGTCATGTTTCACATGCCACAGGGAGTACAGCATAGTCGGTAACCATTGATAGTTATTACATGAAATAGCTATCCCATTAAACTAGTGAGAATCAGCAATTTAAACAGCAGCAAAGGGCAATAATAGAAACAGAATGACTAGGACCGAGTCACAGTATGTGCAGGAGCAGGCATGAATGGTGTAGGTATGGAGAACAGCCATCAAAACTGAAAGCAGTCGAACCAACAGGGAGCTTGGCAGAACTGACAGAGAAGAAACAAGAGTTATCAGAGTGAAAGAATTGGAGGCTGAGTGGGAGCAGTAAAAGATGAAAGAGATATCAAGGAAAGTGAGCCAAATCAGAATTTAGCCATGAAGGAGGTGCAGTGAGCAAGATGCTGGGCTTCAAGGGATGAGAAGGAGAGGAGTACCCAGGGACCAGTGGTGAATATGCAGTGGGCAGTCCAGTGCGAGCAACAGAAGATAAGGAATTGGGTGATTAGCCTAGCAAGGCTGGATTTTGGTCACAGCTATAAACCATATCACTAAAATCAAAACTGGGTGGATCTGTTTAGACATAATATCATGCTTGGCTGGGGAAGGATACAGGCTTTTTTCCTGTAGAGTGCCCAAACTGCGATTTTTAGCTTCATCGGGACCTTTTAACTATTAATTGGTTAGTTAATTACTTAGTTGTTGATCAGGAAACAAGGGCTAGGAAATATTTCCTATTTTTAGCCTTGTCCTGAGGGGGATACAGATGTGAGCTGACTGATATGGAACCAGATTAAGTTGGCAGTGTTTGTTTTAGTAAATGGAGACATTTGTTCAAAACACTGAGGAAATTTCCCTATTCAGTTTGAGAAGTGTCAAGTGGTCTTTAATGCTCACCTGAACAACCACCAAAACAGGCAGATGAGAACCTTAGTTTTAATGTCACATCTGAAAGGTGGCACCTGTCACAGCACAGTGTCCCCAAACTCAATGTTGGGGCATTGGTATTGTTACTTTTTAACCAGTGGAAGCATTCCTGCAAAGCTTTTCAGATTGTACTGTTTGTTAGATAATTTGCTAAAAATATTTTGATGTGTTGTCAGATTTGTGACTTGCTGCCTCTTGACCGAGGACCTCACTATAAAAAAGTCTTTTTTCAAGGACTTAAATCCCTACTCCCATATTGGAGCTATAGATAGCTAGACAGACAGGAACATACATAAATAGAAATATAGAGGGATAGGTAGATTGATAGCTGGATAGATAGATAGATAGATAGATAGATAGATAGATAGATAGATAGATAGATAGATAGATAGATAGACAGACAGACAGACAGTCAGACAGACACAGATGATGGATGGATGAATGGATGGACAGACAGATGGACAGATAGGCAGACAGATAGATAAATAGATATGGGAAGAAGGTTTGTACATGTAGGCTTCCTCTTTCAGTTTCAGGTACAAAACATCATCCCTCTAAGACGCCCAGATTTGTGGTAAGCCAATATAATAAATGAAATAAAGGGACCTTTATCATGAATAAGTGAACTCATTTACAAACTAGAATATCAAATTGTATTAGAATGTTGAATTTGTACATTGTATTTGATGTATTACAACACATATTTCTTTGATGTTTTATGTGTCATATACTGTAGTTAATATTGCTTGTCTCATGCCTTTGGGGCCCAGGTCATCCCTGTAAATAGGTTTCTGCATCCCAAAGGATTTTAGTTGGTTAACATAAATTAAATTATATAAAACAAAACACTGCATTGAAAAGTGTTCTTTGGAGTGATGAAAATAAATAGAATCTCCTAAAAGCATCTTGACACTGACTGAGCAGTTTTCGTTTCTTTTTTGTTTGGCCACGCCAATTACAGTGGTGGCCAAAACTTATCCTGGATCAGCTCTTTCAATGTTATAAAACTATTTCCATGACATTTGGCACTAATTAGTGGCAAGCAAGGCTCAAACAAACCCTGTCCTCAAAGCACTTGATTGCACCCTTGAAGATGTACCCACTTTAAGTACCTCAGTGTGTGCTTGGACCAAACCTCTATTTTTCCATATATATCATTGCCATGCATAACAAATTTCTTCTTCATGCTCGGCACACTGTACCACAAAAAATCTGCATTCTACTCTGCCACAAGATCCTCCTCTCACACTGGACTCCTTTTTCCACTCCATTTAACAACTGGTTCTTAATGTCCCCACATCTTACCCATAGCTGCTCTCTTTACCTTGCTGTCACTCTCCCTCCATTGACTCTCAGTGTCTCCACCACTGCTTTCTTTTTGACAAATACTGTCTGTCATCCATTCCTTTCTACTTTTCAACTCTCCTCTCCCTCCCCATCCCATCGTTATTCTCTATGCACTTCTTATGCATATTCTTTCTTCATTGCTCACTCAGAAACCTCTATTGGTCAGCCTGTTTTCTTGTTGGCCTCCCTTATCTCTGCAACAGCCTCCCTCTCCCAATTTATCTCCTTCTCAATCTCCTTCCTCTGGCTTATGTCAATTTCTTCCCACCTACTCCAGCAGTTTTGCTTATTCCATTTTGTTCACCTTCTACACCCCTATATCTTCTCTCCTCCCTTTCCATGCTTCTATTTTTAATGGTGTCCCCTTCTTCTTGCAAGTCTCTTTTCTGAAAGATGCTACCTTCTTGGACTTGTTGATTCCACTGAGGTACTTGAAAGTTTCTATCATGTCCCCCCTCCCTTCTTTCCTCGAGGGTATACAAATTAAGCTCCTTTAGTCTCTCCTCATATGGCTTCTCTTGCAGACCCTGCACCATTTTAGTTGCCCTCCTCTGGACTACCTCTATCCTGTCTATGTCCTTGAGGAGATGGGGTCTCAGAACTGGACACAGTACTCCAGAGCCACTTTTTACATTTGAGTTTCACCTTTTACCCCTGCATTTTAGCTTACTTTTTGGTATTTTATCCCTGCCCTGTTTTCCCTCCCAGTTCTCTTCTGCTGTTGTCAACTTTAACATCTCATTTTACCCACTGCCAATCTTTGCCATGCCTGATCAGTACTTTTATTTTTCAATATTTGCACTTTTTGTAATTTGGAACATCTCTAAAGGATTTGTTTTGTATAGTCAGGTGTGTGTTGTTCTTTATATTTTACATTCCTATATCCTGTCTATTTAAGGTTTCTAGATTTTTTGTATACTCTATTTTTACTATTTATTGTGTTCAATTTGCCATCTCCCTGTTGTTCCTCTCAACACAGGTAGCACCACATGAAAATCAGCCTTGTCTCAGTCAGCTATTTTACATGCTGGTAGTTTTCCGATTCCTGTATGGAATCAGATTTTGTGATAATCGAGTTATTTGACAGATGTGTCTGTTTACATGATGTTTTATGAATTTCAGAAAACACTGTCCGCTTCTCTCAGCACGCTTATATGTGTCACAAAAATCGAATAAATCGCTATTTTTGAGCATGCATTGTTTGAGTTTGAGAAACTCCTGAGCATGACACAGGTTAGACCATCTCGAGAGTGTCATGCGCAGATGTTTCTCCAGCGACCAGCATCTTACCTGACCATTGCTGTAAGGATGGTCAATATTCAAAATGTGTTCATAGTAAAAGTGAATATTAATTATTTATATATGTAATTTAGTAATTGTGTATATATTTCTTTTCATTCTTTGTTTATATTGGTGTGTATTTCATTAAATTTTCCTCAGTTTTGTGCTCATTTGAGAAACCAAAATCTGGAATATGCAGACTGAACACAACACAACACAACTCATCTGAGAGAAACCAACGCTCTTGGGCTTTCTGGTCTTTACTTAATTAAAAAAAGACAAAATAAAAGAACGAGTCACTTCATTTGAACCCAAACAGATGAATCTCAGTCCTTCCCATTTTACTGAGCTGAGCTGATCAGTTTAATCCAGCCCCGAGCCAGCGTCAGTCTTCTGCTTCGCTTTTGATTAAAAACATACGGAAACAAAATTGGTATTGTCTCATCCTCACCAGTATTATGCCTGCTCCCCAAAAGTCTTTATTTACATCCCAGAAAATAATGCTCCATATGCACAAACAAGAGGGGACATCAATTTCACCCCAACTTTTTGCACCAAGGGAATGCACTAGAGCCCCAATACAGGGATGTAGGGTAAGGAGAGAGTGCCTTACAAAGGTAATGAGCAATCAGTATGTCCTGCTTTTCAGAATTATCTACTGACCCCATATGAGGTCAGAGAAAATAAACTTTTTACAGGGAGTTAAGCAGGCTCTACCACTGAATGCAGTCCAGTGAATTGTTAAAAAGATGCAAGTGAGAAACGTGTAATATATCAGAACATATCCACGAGTGAAACTGCAACCTGTTGCCTAATAAACAAATTGTACAGGTGTATATAGATTGCTGGATCTGCTTTTTAATCAACCTTGTGCAGAGTACATGCACATGCAAGGGAAAGGTACTGGGAGGGTACTGTTCTGAAAATCGTATCCTAATAGTGTTTGTATGTAAAAGGAACAAAACTGATTTTGCTAAAGAAGTGTTTCAAGCAAAAGTGATGCACAGAATTGTTTTAAAGACAGATTTTTTAAATCCTTAAATCTTAAAAAGCAGAAATCAGAAGTACTGAATACAGTCAAACGAAATAAAAGATAAGGCAGCACATATATCCCTGTAACTGTGTGTGGCAGGGGAAAAAGTTAAAATGAAAGGCTCCTCAGACAGAGCAGATAAGGTTAGCGGTACTGATCCTGATTTCAAATGAAAGTGCAGAGCTTTAATGCAACAAAGGGGGTCAATAAACATGAAATATATACAGTGATTGTCGCCCTCTACAACACTGCTTACCACTTTGATTGAATTTGCTGATTCCTGAAACTGTGTTCACTTATTACTGTTATATGGTTTGATATGTATTACTGTTGGAGTCTCTGTTCTGTCAGAACCATGGGATGTGTAGCATACAATGCATATCTTGTTCTGCTGCACTACATAACCTCCCTAGGTCTCAAATGGAAACTAGCATCCAGGGCTCTGCTTGCTCACCTGGTAAAATATACTTTAAATAAATAAATATTTACTCTGAACCATGACTCAGTTTATGGTTTTCAAAGTATCCTCTCGGGTGCCAGGAGCTATTTCATATTAGTACTGAGTTTTGTTGTCCTGTGGTCATAACGTTAATTTTATTACACTGAATTTTTACGTTTGAAATGGTTTGTGCATTCAGCCAAAGATGGAATGAGCACAGGCCAACAGGAGAGAGAGAGAGAGAGAGAGAGAGAGAGAGAGAGAGATAGAGAGAGAAAGAGAAAGAATACACAAAGATGGTCTCTTGGGAGGGTAGCTACAGACTATTGCTTTATTAGTGACACCTAGGAAATCTAGGGAGGTGAGGCAGGCAGTGTGGGTAACCCCATGATGCGAAATAGCTGGCAAGTAGTCATGGGTGTACATGTCAACACGCAGGTAGGTGATGGGTGTGCCTATGAAAAAATCCTTAATTGGCAGTGGCATGAGAGTTGGACCAATGGTCTCTGCAGTATCTGAGCAAAGGAATAGCATACCCTCCTCAAGTGCTGCACTGGTTATTGATCCATTCCTCTCCTCCTCCACTATGTCTTGGCCAGTAAGAAAGGGGCTTCGTTGCTTTTTCATGGGCTTTCATCTGGTCTTGGTCACTGCTGCATCCCATACAGGGATTCTAATACTTGACTATTGGTGCCATCTTCCACAGTCACCACAGTGCATGCAAGCAAAATCACCTTGGCTCACCCCGACTGTCTAATGCACATCCCGGAGTGGTTAATTTCACTTATAAAATCGGCCTGTGTATTGTAAAGGGGGTTTCTAGTTTTAGCTGTGCATTATGCAAATGTAATGCATGGCTAACAACCAATCAGATTGCTAGAAATCCTTATCCATTTTATAATATAAAATATTCCACCACTAACACTACCACTACCACTACCACCACTTAGTGGTGACTGTGTAGTGTTGTGGTGAGTGGACATGGTTTGGAAGCAGTATACTGCAGTTTCGAATCATACCACAGCCTCTAACTCTGTGATCTATAACGAATTACTTGAGCTCCTTGTGCTCCTGTTCTGTCAGATGTAAACCTGTTTTGTCTCGCTTGTTTATCATGGTTAAACAAACTAAAAAATGGTATTATGCAGTAGCTTACCCACTTACCAACCTGACAGATTGTCTAACAAGTAATGCAGTTACAGTACATATGTGGTTCTGATTGGCAGGCATGCAGACAACCTACCAAACAGTAAATACTAATGTTCTTTATTGATAATATTATTCGTAACAGGACTGTATGGCATGGATTCCTAATTATAAAATGGCTAACATCAACAGAAGAATTTGATTGATTAACGAACATCCCAATCTATATAATTATCTCACCATTATAAAATGGCAGGAACAAATACAGTACCCTTATTGATTGAGACACACCACCTGACCATGCATTAAAATTCAATTGGTGAAGGCCATGGTCAGGTGTCTGATCTACTTTTATGTCCCACAGTCCTGTGTCTCAAATCAAAGTGAATGCATAAGAACAATAATGTACTCCAGTACATGGGTTAAAACATTTGTAATATACTTCAAACAAGGTCACTCAACCTCAGCTTCAAGCCCTCACATAATCTCTGGGGCATGCATCACAAATACATTAATGCACATCCTGTAGTGTATTTTGCTCACTAATTACACAGGGTGGAACTTCCTATCTAGTCAGACAAGTCTCTTAATTTAAACCCCCAAACACAGTTTTCTAATGTATTTTTCTGTTTTATTTTAAAAATTATTTCGATGTGCATTAAGACACTTCAGGGATGTGTAATTATACCAAAAAATCACTCAGCAGTTCCTCATAACTAACAATTTTCTGGGCCATGTGATTATTGACTCATAATTTATTTTATTTTATTTTATTTCGTTTTTGTTGACGGGTAAGTGCACTAGACAAACCCTGCCTATTTTCAGGCATGACCGGGGAGGGGATACAGATGAATGCCAACTGACTTTGAACCAGATTAATACACTCCAACACTATGCAATATCTTATTACTTATTTAAATACTTAAAAGAGAACTGTGCTGAACATGTATGTCATTTCCCATGCAGATGTTGATTTTAAATACTGGTGACAATTTACTTATTTGTTCTATCTCTACAGACTTTTTAGTTGTCTTAATGGGAGGTTTCTGGTTTACATGTAGGTAGTAAGTACCATTTTGTAACTATGATTTAGTTTTGCTCCTTGCTTAGCTCTTCAATTGTCACAATGCATCTGTGTTCTCACGCCAGCACTCATCAGCCAACAGAGTGGGGGAGTGCTGGGCCACACCAGGACCACCATGGGCATAACAGAGCTCAGTGCTGCAGGCAGAGGGACTTATAGCCCTGGAAGGTCTGATATAACCCATACCATCCACCCTGCAGAGTACTATTGAGCTTTGAAAATGGGATTTCAGCTACATTTTACAAAAACTGTTTTGAAAACTGAAA
This sequence comes from Neoceratodus forsteri, assembly GCA_016271365.2. Taxonomy (NCBI): domain Eukaryota; kingdom Metazoa; phylum Chordata; order Ceratodontiformes; family Ceratodontidae; genus Neoceratodus; species Neoceratodus forsteri. The sequence goes on along the minus strand of CM057459.1, from coordinate 673,943,466 downwards.
AAAAGATTGTAAATACTGTTTTAAAATTAATAAAATTCCTGATGTCCCTGCAAGTCATACACATGTGCAGTTGGCAGCAGAGGGGTTCCAGTGCAACATGCTTAGTGGCAGAAATGTAGACGAGGCAGAGAATAACTGGAGCAAATTGTTCAGTGATAGTGTGTGCTGGCTAGGAATGAGTACCAGGTATGTGGTAGGCAGGGCACAGGAGTGAATTGTTGAAAGGCACAATTTTTTTTTGCAGTACTGTTGTTTTAAGAGCCACCAACTACCCATTAGGAAGGGCTGACATCGTTCTGCTTTGTGCCATTTCGGTTTTTGTTTGTAGTGCACTGATCAGCCTCCAGAGATGGCAACTATATGCATGACACTCTGTATTTGGGGAGGGTCTGTTTTAATCTGGGGTGGGGAGGTTTGGTATTTTGCTTTGGAAAATTTTGTTTTGTCTTTGGTAACCAGATAAGGCCCACGAGGCACAAGTGCCTGTTTTCAGGGGTGACCAAACATGGGAGCTCAGTATTGTGAGCGAACATCACCGATGTGTTTGCAAACTAATCGTATGCTTCAACCATATCTGTACCCCAGCGACTGTCACAACCCGCCGAACAGAGAACAGCAGCTTTTTAATGAAAGTTGGCTCCTCCGCACAATAGGCCAAACTCTCCTAGACATCCCAGGTTAGAACCAAGGTGGGTGGCATGTCCTTTGCTCACACCACTCCTACTCTTGGAACCAACTTTCCGGTGCAGGGAGGCCTCTATCAGAACATTCCACACAAGGCTTAAGGCCCACCTGGGGAAGCCAGTTCTGCTTTGCACTGGCTCTGGTAGGACCCTAGCAAGAAAGAATAATCATGCTTTTGCACTATGATGTTCCAATATTGCCATTATAAATGTGTTGTTGTTATAACTGTAACCTGAAATCAAGCTGTCTCACTGTAGTGTTCTCTTTAACTATGTAATCCTGGTCGGCCCTGAAAAGGGACCTCCAGGACTCAGTGGCTTACCTAGACACCAACATTTACTAAATAAAATAAAACTTTTTAGAACGTAGTCCTCTACTACTGGCATCTCAGTAGAGGGAGCTGTTGTGTTTTGTGCTGTGCCTGTTTTGAATGTTCCCTTCTCTCCCACCATGTAGTTTGCCTTCCTTCCTGGTTTCTTCTTTTATTAGCTTCCTGTGTGTTTCATTTGTTTGTTGTTGCTAGAAGTGAATGAATCTGTGAGAGTAAATTTGGGTGACAGCAAACTGCACGAGCAGTATTTACTGCACGTGGATGAGAGGAGCAGTACATACTGCCATGTGGATGAGAGGAGCAGAATTTTTGTTGTAGTTTTGGCAGATTTATTTATTATTTATTTATTTGAAAGAGTTTCACCAGGAAAGACATCATGAGCTATTAACAACTCTCTTCCAGATGCATCCTGGGGGAAGGGGTTACAGGAGGAAGCAGAAATACATAATATTCAGAAAGTAAAATACATAGAATACAGTGCGATATGTACAGGGCCCTGATGTTCTAGATAGAATTTTCTGATTTCTCAAGCAGGGCTCCTTGACTTCTGTGGCAGCATTTTCTGATTTCTCATGGCATGATTTATTAATTTCTCTGGCAGAATGCAGTCCTGTCATTGGTTAAATATGATGGATGTCATCAATGACATCATATGCTGAGCATAGAGGAGGGCTTCAGGATAAACTAGGTAGGAAGAGAAAGCCTGAATCTATGGAAAAACAGTATTTATATGAAAATTCACCAAAAACAATGAATTCTCATGCACTATATATATTCTGCAGCATGATGCAAATTCTGCGGCAAATCCAGAACCGTAGAACAGCAGAATTCTAGGGCCTTGGATATGTATCAGTCTGTTGAATCAATTGATGAGAGGCATGTAAAAGATGCCACTACGTCTGATATAAGATTAAGGAACAACACAGTTGAGGAAAAAGTACAGTGACGTTGCAACAGACAGGCTCTTAAAATTCTCAGAGAGCAGGGTAAGCAGTTACCAGTTACACCTTCCAGAGACACATTACTAGAATACAGACAGGACTAGTTAGTGCCAAGATAAGATATTGCTAGATAAACTGGATATACACATAGGAAAAGTGCAAAGGGATGTATGCATGACTCAACCCTTATATGTTAAGTGCTAGATTTATCATAAAAAAAGGACTTACTGCCATCACTTGGATGTGAAACAGGTTTGGCAAAGGAGCAAGGAGGATGATAATGAGGAGAGAGAAGTCTGCCAAGATCCTACTCCTTTGGGATACAAGAACCCCACAAGATGGAGATGCACTGCCTGCTTGTGGTACTATGGAAAGGAAAGGGAAATTGTTTAACCAGGGAAGGCGTACTAAGCTAAAGCTTGTTTCCAGGTGTGACCTGGGAGCAAAATGATTTTAAGTGACTTGCTCAGAGACACACAGTATGCAAGTGGGGACTGTGGGATTCAAACCCAGGACTCCAGGTTTGCATCTCAGTGCCCTTAAACCACGTGCTATACTGCCTCTGAAAGCAGGTGGTTTGACAGAGGTGGGGACGTGATTAGCGCTCACTGTTAAGCATGTTCTGGGCCAGCTCTACAAAAACTAATCATGTTTTCCTGGTAAAGTGAGGAGGAGAAAGTAATAGAAAATGTCAGTTTATGTGGCATTTCATGTAAGCAGTGTATTGGGGTGTCTGTCACACACTAAGCAAGAACATAAGATGGTGTTTATGAGCTACACTCTGGTGGTAGGTACCATTTTAGAACTCTGTGATGTCATTTATGTCCATCTTCATCACAGAATTCTGTATTAGAAAATGGGGAAGAAAAATCCCAGTGTCTGATTGGCTGAGCACCCTGTCTAGGGGTGCCTTTACATGCCAGCAGAGACTGGGTAAAAATCAGTCCCTTAACAACCTGTCTGTGTGCCAAGTGAGATTGCTGCCCCAAAGTATCTCAGATGTTTAGCCCTCAGTACAGTAGTTTGATCGACTGATACAGTACTCCATCTTCAGGTGGCTGAGGCTAGTTCCTTGGCCACTTACTCCAGTCATTGACACCCATCATCCCACACTGTTTCATTTTAAAATGCCAACTCATGGTACTGTGCTAGGAGGCAACAACATCTTTTCAAAGATTCCGATTCCTTAGCTCAGTTCCACCAAATCAAAAAATACCATGGTTTAATAGAGCCCCCCATTCCTTATCCTAATCAGTGATATAGAGGACCAATAATCCAAAATCCTGGCAAGTTCTGTGGTCCCCCTACAGCAGCGCACCAACTCCCAGATTCATTACAGTTTATTCAATCAACTAAAAGGCATTCCATAGAGAATATTGGATGGGCAACTATGCAAAACCAGTGTGTTCTGCCACAAGGGGTTCTGATTCCCTTGACCGTGAGACTGAAGCTCGAGAGGTCCATGGAATCAGAACCTAAGGTGGCAAAACACACTGGTTGTGTGATAAAGTTGCTCATCCTGTATTTTTTATACTGTATAGTACCGCAGTGAAATATGTGTTTGTGAGTTCTTTTGCTTTCAAAATGAAACTGACTCATGCAGACTCTAGAGGTTCTAGAATGCAGTTCTACCACAATAAGGTAGAATCACATTCCATGACCTTGCCCTGTGGCACAACAGCATTTTGAAAGGGATGGATTTCTAAACAGAACAACACTGTACACTATAAAAGAACACAATTACACAGAATTATTATAAAAAAACTATTACAAAGAAATCAGTTAATACTGCACATAAATATAGACAATTCTTTAAAAATATGAATAGTACTATATTGCACATAATTGACCAACAACTATTCAAGCATTTACAATATATCTAATACATTTTGATGACTGATCCTTTACAGGTAATAATTCATTGAAAATAAACTGTAGAACTAATAGATTTCATTTTCATGTTATTTTTGCTGTAGTCACTGACCATTCTGAAACTTGAAAATGATATGAGAGTGAAATATTGTTATTCCCACTGCTGCTGTTACCAAGAGTGGGCATCAGTGAAAATTGCATGCAGCAAATATTCTGCTACCACTCGGACCAGTAAATATTTTGAATGCAAAATATATTAGTTCTACAGTAATATATGCATTATAACTGTAAGGTGAATATGAAATAATTGTATCATATGCTTCAGTGTATATTTCAATCTTCAAGACAGATTTGAAGTAATAACCCAGTTTTAACTACATATCTATATAAAGTGGCATTAAATAGATAATACGGTAGCTCTTTTTTCCATAGATACATAGACAGTGTCGGCAGATAAGGCCAATGGCCCACCCAGTCTGCCATTTGAGCTTGTAAGTTCAGTTTATGTTTTCTAGAAGTCTGCTGCCCTTACCCCTGACCTCCAGAATTCCTTTATGTCTATCCCATGCATTCTTAAATCCGTGATTGTTTCAGCCCCCACCACTTCCTCTGGCAGGATGTTCCACTTGTCCACCACCTGTTCTGTGAAGAAATTCTTCCTCATGTTTCCTCTGAATCGTTCTCCTTCAACTTCATCCCATGCCCTCTAGTCCTGGAACATCTTTTTCACTTAAAATAGTGTATTCTGCACCCTGCACCCTGTTCTTCCCTGTAAGATACTTGTATGTCTCTATCATATCCTCTCTCCTCCTCTCCTCTAGGGAGTACATGTTCAGTTCCTTCAACCTGTCTTCATAGGACTTGTGATGAAATCCATGCACCATCGTTGTTGACCTCCTCTGAACCTTCTCTACCCTGTCTATGTCCTTACATAGGTATGGTCTCAGAACTGTACACTGTACTCGGGTGGGGCCTCACTAGTGTCTTGTATAGTGGAATTATGACCTCCCTTTTCCTGCTGGTGATGCCCCTGCCTATGCATCCCAGTATCCTATTTGCTTTACCTGCTGCCTTGTCAACATGTTTCCCTACCTTGAGGTCATCAGAGATGATAACCCAAGATCCCTTTCCTGCTTGGTGCATGCTATATCCTCATCCCCTAACTGATATATTGTGCCAGGGTTTTGTGCCCCATATGCATTATCTTGCACTTCTTTGCATTGAATTTCAACTGCCTAACCCTTGACCATTTTCAAGTTTCTGCAGGTCCCTTCTCATTCTGTCTACACCCTCTGGTGTGTCTACTCTGTTACAGAGCTTTGTGTCATCAGCAAACAGTGAAATTCTGCCTTCTAGGTCCTGCGCAATGTCACTGATGAAGATGTTGAATAGGACCCGTCCCAGCACTGATCCCTGTGGTACCCCACTGGTCACTCTTCCCTCTGTGGAGTGACAGCCATTTACCACCACCCTCTGTGTCCTGCCACCCAGCCAGTTACCTACCCACCACACTACTGTCCTGCCCACACCCATATTCCCAAGTTTGTGTAACAGTCTTCTATGTGGCACAGTGTCAAAGGCCTTGCTGAAGTCCAGATAGGCCATGTCCACTGCCCTCCTCTGATCCACCTCCCTAGTCACCCAGTCAAAAATCATCCAGCGAGGTTGGTCTGACATGACTTCCCCTGGTAAACCATGTGCCTTGGGTCCTGTAGTTCATTGACAACCAGATGTTCCACCAATCTCTCCTTCAGTAGTGCTTCCATGATCTTCCCCTACCGAGGTGAGGCTGACTGGTCTGTAGTTCCCTGCTTCCTCTTTGTTCCCACTTTTGTATAAGGGGACTACATCTGCTGTCCACCAGTCTTTAGGTACCTCCCTGTTTCCAGTGATCGGCTAAACAGGATAGCCAGAGGTTTAGCCACCACATCTCTTAGTTCTTTAAGGACCTTGGGTGCACCCATCTGGCCCTATTGCTTTATCAACTCTTATTAATTCCAGTTCCTTCAGGACCCTTTCTCGTGTAAAGGGACTTGTGTCCATTTCTGCACCATTCTCAACCCTTGTACTCCTTCAGACCCATTACCCTCCTTTTCCTCAGTAAAGACTGAGCAGAAATACCTGTTCAATATGTCAGCTTTACTGTTGTCATCTTCCACGCAGCCCCATCCTCCTCCTTCAGTCTCACTATCCCTCCCTTTGTCTTTCTTTTTCACTTACTGTATGTACCTGTAAAGGTTTTGTCCTTCTACCCACTGATTTTGCAATGTGTTCTTCTGTCTGAGCTTTGGCTTCCCTTACTTACCTCTCTGCCTCCCTTTGCTTCTCCTGGTACTTCTCCCTATCCCTTCTGCCTGTGTCTTTTGTATTGCCTGAATGCAATCTTTTGGCTTTCACTCTCTTTGCTACCTCTTTGGAAACCATAATGGTCTCCTCTTCCTTTTCCTCTTGCTAACCTGCTAATGCATAATTCTGTTGTTCTTGTAATCCCATTTTAAATACTGCCCACTGTTCCTCAACCCCTGATTCCTGTCCCATTCTGCTTAATGCCTCTTTCAAGTATCTCCCCATTTTCCCAAAGTCTGCCCCCCTAAAATCCAGGATACATGTTTTGTGTGGGTTTGGTTCTGCTCTTTCTGTGATTTCAAACCACAATGACTGGTGGTCACTGTTCCCCAGGTGCTCCCCACTGTTACCCCCATCACACTGTCCCTGTTTGTGAGCACAAGGTCCAGTATTGCCTTCTGCCGAGTTGGTTCCATGACCAGTTGCTTGAGGAAGGCACCCTGAAGGAGTCCAGGATAAATCTGTTCCTAGTTGATGCTGCTGCTGGGATGCTCCAGTCCACGTCTGGAATATTGAAGTCTCCAACCAGTACTACCTCACCCTGGTCTGCCATCCTTTGGATGGCTAGCATCAACTCCCTATCTGTTTCTTCCTCCTGGGCTGGTGGTCTATAGACCACACCTGTGGGATGGCTGTCCCCATTTTCCTTTCCAGCTTAACCCACAGTATCTCTCCTCCATTTTGTTCCTCCTGGGTCTCTGTGGCCCTTATGTCATTTTTCATACAGGTGCCACTCCTCCTCCCTTCCTGCCTGCTCTGTCTCTTCTGAATATGTTGTAGCCAGGTATGGCCATCTCCCAGTTATGGTTATCATTACACCAGGTTTCAGTGATGGCCACAATGTCCAGGTCTTGACTGCACCATGACAGCCTCCAGATCTTCCATCTTGTTGCTAAGGCTCCTGGCATTTGCACACAGGCTTTCCATGATTTGACCTTCCTAGACTGTTTCGCTGTTCTACTCCAGCCCCTTCCTTGGTTGTCCTTTATCCCTGGTTCTCCTTGCTGTTTGCCCTTCTGCTGAATTTTGCCCTTTTCTGCCTATCCACCTCTTGGGCACTAATCTCCATCTTTTGCACACTGCTTTGCAGAGATAGCCACTCTTCTGGTTCACTGGTTTCACTGCTAGCTGTGGGGGTGAGCAAGCAGGTACCCTCCTCTGGCCTGCCACCCCCCTTTGCTGGTTAAATGCTTGTCAATGTAGCATTTAAACTTATCATTGAGTGCTTGGATTCCTCCAGGTTGGATGCAGGCCACCAGGCTTGAACAAACCTCCATCCCTCCAGGTGGGACCCCAGTCACCAAGAATCAAACCCTTCCTCACAGCACCAGTTCTTCAACCATGACTTAAAGTTCCTGGTGCATGCACTCCTATGCTCTCCTTGCCTCTCACAGTTAGTACTTCTGAGAAAGTGACAGAAGTAGTACTTGCTTGAGACCCCTCCCAAAGTGTTCCAGAAAGTGTTTCAAATGTGCTTAAACTGTTTCACTCTTAGGTTCTTATATCTGGGACAATAGAGGACAACATGAAAACACCCACTCCCAGTCATTAGTTTGGGGGGCAGCACAACTAGGGCATACTCTGTGTCATTGATAATTGATGATGATAATGAAACAGTATAAATCAGTCTGCCTAGTGTTACCAGTCCTGGTCATTAGTCTCCCTTGTACTGTTCTAACCTAAAGGCAGAAGACACAATGCAAAATGGTGGGTGGGGGCACTGAACTACCTAAGGTTTTAAATAGTCCCCACCCCAATCATAGATCAGTGGTTGGGAGGTGCCAGCTAGTAAATGATGGCATACTCATGGACTTGTTGGTGTTGGGCTGAGAAGGGACATGTTTCAAAATATGTTTTTCACAGAAGCCAGCATATGATAAAAGCAAGAAAGCAAATGAAAGAAAGAAAGAAAAAGACATGTGGGAAATGAGAGAAGGAAGTTGAGGGTGGAAAATAACTAGAGGGGAACTTCATGCTTTTAACACACACAAGTATGTAGTTCACATTACTGCAGGCCTGTTGCTACATTGTAAACTATAGTTTTGTACCAAATTCCTGAAGTCATACCAAACAAAAGAGTCTAGAATCAAAGCAGAACCAAATTTGCTACTGGCCACAATCTCTCACTCTAGACCTAGTACAAGAATATGATTTTTAAACAAATTGAGAACTAGTTTAATTAATTCACTACTAATTTGTCCAATGAATATGTTTTTAATGGAATTTAGTTTTTTTTTCTTTACCTTCCATCCAAAACAATTTCCCTGTTTTGAAGAAGAGGGGTTGCAATGCATGGTGTCATGTACTGTAAGTAGTTTCTGTTATTTTCCTTGTAAGTTGATTCCTTCATGATATGACGTATGTGATGTATTATACAAGAAATACTTAATAAAAGGAAAATAAATAGTCACCCTGAGGGTGAGCTACAGGCCCCAAACAGCTCAGTGGAGCATGATGCCCAGCTGATAAAAGATTACTTTAATGAGAATATATCCATCTGTATGTCTCAAGTACATCAACTGGATGATGTCAGCCACTAGAGAAAACAGAATATAGACAGGGGATCTATGATGCCGATTCGACAGCTATTTCATTGACCAGCATCACAGCGACAGGCTCCATGTTGACCACAATTTGCAGTTGGCAGGGAGCTGCGCACATCGGACAGTGTTTTTCTTCAGGGTCTGTGTCCCTCAACCCCCACTAGGGGGCTATGCCCCCACACACCTCCCATACTATTAGATTCCAACTCCGAGTCAGAGGTGGTTCGGGAGGGGTGAAGGACAGGGAAAGTGCTGGTCCTAGGCAGACTTCCACAGTGACATGTCGATGTTGTCGGCATTGACGTATGTCACTGTAGATGTGTCGCTGTGCAGAAGGCATACCTAGATTGGTTCTGGTTCTGGTCCTAGCCTCCACTGCCACTGTGTATATTATGAGAGCAGCCCAATCAGATGCAGTGGTGGTCTGAGGGACTTTAATCTCCCAGGCATAGACTGGCATCTTCTGATGGACATTCGCAGGCACAGTGAACAAGTAACCCAAGTTTTTTATTTTTTATTTTACATGCTGTTTGCCCAGGATTGCCCAGTTGAGACGTAAAATATCATTTCAGTGGATCCTGCTTCTACACATTTTTGCACCTGTGTGAACTGCAGCACTGCTAGCTTAGTCACTTTGTCAAGGTCAAACAGTATTTGGCTTAAGTAGGGTTTGAACCTGTGATCTCTAAATTCCTAGACAGTGCTGTAACCATTCATTCACACTACCTCTGGTGGTTCCTAAACCTTTATCTCTGAAATAGCAGTGCAGTTTGAGGAGTGTTTATAATGGCAACACACACATGGTTTTCTCCTTCTGTGCATGCACCCACCACAACTCTTCCTCCCAGGCTGCTGGCTCTCATCTTTCCTTCGGACACAGAACCACCACTCTGAAGCAAAACTGAACATTTTACAAAGAAAGAAACATTTCAGCTTGGGTCACAAATAAGTTATGAACAAAGTTTAAATAAATAAATAAACCTAACCACGGGCTGCATATTCAAATCCAAGTGGACCGCGCCACACTAGGATGTATTTTTATTTTATATAATTGCTATGGTGAAAATGAAATCCCAGCAATTATATAAAACAAATTATGAACTTGGATCATAAATACATGAAGCTGATTGGCTGAGAGGTTTTTGAAGCCATGATGATATTGGGCTACATCATCACAGCTTCAGAAAATCTTCAGTCACCAGCCTCCTCACTGACCGCGCAGTGTTCTTAATCTTCGCAGTCTGGAGAGAGTCAGACTTGTAGTCAGCGCTATTTAAAAAAACAAACTCTAGTTACTCTGTATGAATGATATTGCCTGCTCTCTCTGGAACCCACAACATTCAGACGGACATTAAAAACATTGTGGAACACATAGAACCAACCTGCTACTGCTCACAGGCTACACTGAGCAGATGACCGTTCCATGTCTCGCAGGCACATGCAGATTCAAAGCGGCATCACTAGACACACTTGTCCTCTCAATCCTGCTGCTTCCTAATCCAGTGATATTGCTCGCTGGTTTCATTTTCTCTTTAGAATCTCGTTACGCAATCATCTACTGCGGGGGAGGGGACAGACAAAGACACTGTTGCACAGTTCACAGGTCACACCATCACAATACTGTTACCTCTTATGTCAGCTTCAACTACAGCAGCCCACCTGCTGTCTTCTAGAACTATTTTTTAAATGTATTCCTACAACTACCAAAAAGCTTTTTTATCAGGTTTAAAGGGTGTTTTTTAATCTTTATTTATAAAACCATTAGTCCTGTTCATAATTGCAATAAAAGCACTCAAGGTGTGGTATATCATGGGATACCATCACTTCTCGGGTAGTTGGGCCTTTTCGACCTGTGGCCTCATGCCCAACCACCCGTGGCATGATATCCTATGATATACCACACCCTGTCATCATTATTGCTTAAATATGGGATGGTGGCAGTGTATGTGTGTGTGTGTAAACTGAAAGTATACACACTGGTTAGATGCTTGCACAAACCCCTCGGTGTGTGTAAACTTCTTGTTACACACAACACCCCACACTTTATTCTATATTTCATGCCACAGTGAATGTGATGTTCCTGAGTAACATGTTTAAATGTTAACTTTGATAAGGAGAATGTATGAGCTGTATTCCGTTATGTTTACTGTTTGTTATCTCCACCAGGGTTATCATATAAAACAATGTACGTCTCAATTAAATGTAATTTTGGGATGAGTAAATGGTTTTGAGTTCACAACAATGTAAATGAGGTTTCTAGTTATCATAGCTCATTTTAAGAAATGTTAATATTCTAGAAAGAGTAATAAGTGTGCCTCAGGTGTGAATGTGCCTTGCAAATATGATTAAGAAAAGCATTTTTCAATGTTTTCCATATATTGAAGTATTGTGATATTTTACATACTATGGTATGTTACATTTCAACAGTTTTTGCTTATATGATGTGTTTAGTTTTTACCAAATGAAAGATTATGTTAATGAAACCATCTCCATCTGTATGTCTGCAGTCCAGTATCTGCTGGCTAATATCAGCTTCTAGAAAACAGAATATAGACAGGTTCTGTCCTGGCCTTCCTCTGCCACCACCTTTTTCTCGTTTCCATCACTGGAATAATTATATGCAGGTGGTGCGCCCAATATCCTCCAATGATATCTGACCACACAAACCTATGATCAAACCTGAACTAAAACAGAAGCTGAATTTATGAGCTCATTGTGCTGGAGACTTGAGAGTCATAAATGTCTAGATGTGAGACAGAATGAGAGTTACTTACTGACCTGTGGAAAACAATACTTTCCCACTTAATAAAGCATACTTATAGCCTTTTTATATATGTTAAAATCTATCAACAGCATTGAACTTCGCAGTGTTATATAGTAAGAAAGCCCACAGCACACAATAATTACTGTTTCAGGCTTATTAACTTAATAACTGGTACTGATATTTGGCATATGGTTGAAGAAAGTATATTTATTTTAGGAGTGGTAAGTTTGCTGGCTTGCCAAACTCAACAAGACTGGGTCAAGATGGGGTCAAGCTAAATCCTTCAAGTCCAAGATCTGATCCAAGATCAATAGTATTTTTTATTCTGCTATAGAAAATATACATAATTTTCAGGAGAGTGAAATAAATGATAACATACATAATACTTTCCTACATTCAGTTTGTGCTAGCAGTTATACATATGAAAACACTTTAGGCCTGATTTAAACAAAAACAACACTTTGCCAAGTATTCTGCATGTAGAGCTTCTTAAAACTGAAAGTAACACTTTTTAAGTGAGCTAATTCTTGCTTTCAGTGACCGAGGCTTTAAGAATGAAAGTGTAGGATGCATAGCCATGACAAAAAACAGAGCCTAAAAATCCAGACTAGCTGTTCAGATGGTAGACGAGTTTACAGTTTCTAAATGTTAGTTAAAAAAATGAACACATGAAATACTGTATTCTGATTGGTTATTTCCATTCAACTGGCATATGTTTATGTGCCAGTACAGCCCTATAAAGAAAACAGTCCAACAATGTGGTCTGGAATTTGAGCAAAATAAGATACAGAATTCATTAACCACTTCACTCATTCCTGATTTCTATCACAAACATGACTGCCTCCTTTGCTCTTACATAACAACCTTCAACTAGGCTCAAAAATAAAACTCCATTAAATTAAAAGAGAATAATGGATAGTTTACAGTGCATTACTGGTCGGTAATACCATTGAGAGGTTCAGGACACGAAGAACCTCGAGAGCGGGTTTGAGAGGTTCCTACATGTCCTCAACCTATAGATGGTATTCTGACCAACAACTAGACTGTAAACTATCCATTATTTTTTAATATATGGATCCAAGCTTTAGTTTTTTGGTATTTTTTGTAGTAGAGGTCGGCTGCTGCCATATAGGATTCTGTCACTCCTGGTCGACCGCTGCACTTTGCTGCACTGCCTCGCTTCTGTGTGTTTCTTGCCCTCCACTCACATGCATGGCACAGTTAAAAATACATTTTTTGGTCATACCTTTTCTTCTTGGGTGGCGGGGTCACATGATCAGCCAGATAACTCCCTTTTAAAACAAAAAATGGGAACTGCCATGGACACTGTGCACTTTCGCTAAGTGAGAGATGACCACCATCTTTTGGAAACCGTTTAGCCCTCACAGGCAGAGAGCAGTCAATGATTAGATGCGTCGTGAGCGTGAATGGATGATTGACCTTTGGGAGGTTTCCTGATGTGGGGAGTTGTGGTCTTGTGCTGTTGAGCTTGTCTGGTAATACTATCATTCAGGTCCTGAACAATACTATTACAGGACATGAACGATAGTATTATCACTCTCGTGGCAATGCACACACTTCGGAGTGATAGTATTACCGAAACATTTTTGTATGTTTAGTGTGGCATTAAATTCATTATTCATATTAAAATAAATAAATAAACAATTGAGCATCCTTTCCAATCATGATTCACTTCTTATACAAACAAACACATTTTAAAAATCAAGCAAAATTTAGAGTTTTCATTTCTGGTGTTTCTTTGATAACCATGAACTATTCCCTCATATCCTAACTAATTTGCGAGAGCAAGATCTACTACTAACCCTGCAAAAAATTAAATTGAGCCCCAGGCTCCATATGAGACATGTGTGTGAGTCTGTATGACTGAATGCAAGTAGAATACTGCAGAATTTTAAATTCATGCATTCCATGTTAACAGTGCATGTTTGTGTGGGAGGGAGGAATGGGCATTCTACTGGAGGAAAACTGCAGAATACTGAATTCTTATATTCCATGGTAAACAAATAAATCTTATTTTCCATATGTAGAAAGACAGATGGCTGTAAGGCCTGGTGTGCTAGTATCCAACAAAACCATGTACCCTGTCAGCTCTCATTCCTTACTTACAGTAATTGTCTAAAAGATTTGACTCATGCCTGCTGCAAAAATCACAGTCCATCTTTGCCTGGAATCATAGAAAGCAATATCTGTATTATGTAACTGGCTGGCAGTATAGCCTAGAGGTTAGAGGAACAAGGTGTGAATGAGCTTGATGTATCCAGCAGACCAGACCTGAGTTTGATTCTCACAACCTCCACTTGCATGCTGTGCGACTCTGAGCAAGTCACTTAACCACCCAATGCTCCCAGGTCGCCCCTGAAAACAGGCACTTGTGCCTTGTGGGCCTTACAGGTTACCAAAGACTAAAATTAAAATAATAGTTTTAAGTGTTGGGAATCCTAAAAGCATGTGTCCTTCTCTATCACCATTCCCAGAGATCATAGCCTCAGACTTGCATGTTTGCCACCTATTACTGTAAACAGAATCTGCTCACTGACACCATTTGTCAAACTGTGCCCTACTAACTGCAGGGACACTGTGAGTGCAGCATTTAAAACACAAGGAAATGTAATCTTAGTTTGAATGCATCCATATTGATATGTGTTCCATTTGTGAGAAATAACATCACAAAGTACTTATTTTATGAGAGGCAGAGTGTCAGAACAGCTGATACTGTTTTCAGTGGTAGTTAAGTTAGCTGCAGGCAGAGTGCAGAGTGTTCTGTGAAATTGTGCTCTTTAGGATTCTGGCTGTAGTCAAACTGATAGTATCACAGTAATTGTAATGGGTGAGAATCAGAGTTTGAGGAACAAGTGAGTGTGTTTCAGAGGTAGTTGAGTTAGCTGCAGGCAGTAGTTTAGACTGTTCAGTGAAGCTGTGCTGTTTAGAATTCAGGCTGTAGTCAAAGTAATGAGCTGGAAGTTGGTGGGGGGATAGGTGTGTTTTGTACTGCTCACTGAGTTAGCTGTAGGCAGCAGTGAGACCTCTGAAGTAGTTCTGCATTTGTGTCTATGGTAACAGCACAGGTGTTTCTTGCATGCTGAGGAAAGCTGCCTAGAGTGATGACCTTTTGTGGCCTGTGTAAATGGCTGATATCATCGAGTAGAGCAGAGGATAAAAATATCACACTGCAGTGGATGATATACTGTTTTATCTCACTCATTTACCACTCACCCCTATTGTGTGTGTGTGTGTGTGTGTGTTATATATATATATATATATATATATATATATATATATATATATATATATCCATGGTACTTTGTAGGTGTGAAATGCATAAATTGTGTTTTGTCAAATATTCGACAAATACACCTGGTATCCTTTGGTGGATGACTCACTGGTCTCCCCTCCCACAGCTACTCCTTTAATTCTTCATAATCTGTGCTCTACCCTGTCATCTTCCTCCAGATACTATTGTTTCACTTCCACCCCAATTGTCCAAAGGCTTCACTTCCTCCTGTCTTCCCCAGGAAGTCTACCTAGCGCTTATGTCACTTAACCCTCCAAGTCCAGAAATGATGGTCTGGGCCCCAAACTCCCTACTGATCTCTGCTCCAGCCATTGCCCTCCCTCTCTCCCACCTTCTGAATCTATCCTCTTCCTTCAGTGCTGTTCCTCAGGCCTGGAAATTATGATTCTCCCTCTGCACAAAGGGAGTGATCTCTCCACCACAGGAACTATAGGCCTATATCACTCCTTTCCTGTCTTGCTAAACTCCAAGAATCTATTGTCAGCTCTAGGCTTGCTGACTTCCTCACCTCCTCAAACCTCATCTCTCCATTCCAGTCTGGTTTAGGAAGATCCATTCCACCGTGCATCCCTGATGTGTGTGAACTGATGCTGTCCTCACCAGGATGGATCAGGGACAAATCACCGCAGCCATCTTCATCGCTTTAGCCAAGGCTTTTGACTCTGTGTCTCATCCACTCCTACTGGACAAGATAAACTCAGCAGGCCTGTCTGCATCCACTGTGGCTTGTTTCCATTCATATCTTACAGATCATCAACAGTCTGTTCAGGTGAGTGGTGTCCTCTCCACCAATCCTAGCAGGAGTCCCATAGGGCTCCTTTCTGAGCCTAATCCTTTTCTATCTTCCTGAATGACCTGCCATCTGCCTGTGTCACTTTGCACATCCACATGTATGCAGCTGACACAGTCATCTTACTTCCGTCCCTCAACCTCAGCAATGGAGGTCCCACCCAGCACAACATCCATAACATGCTGCGTTGGTTCCCGGCTAACCAGCTCAAGGTAAGCACAAAGAAGATTGTGTGCATGACCTTCTGCACCTGCTAGATATTGACAAGGCTTTCACCTTCCCTGTCTTTGCCACAATTGGATGGCACCACGCATTGACACTGTCCCTCTTTCAAACATCTTGTGGTTTGTCTTGATAGCAAGGTCAATTTCTCTGCCCATATTGACACCATCCACACCAAACCTCACCCCAAGCTCAGCGTCTTATAGCATAACAAGGACTGTCTTTCCCCAGGTCCACTGGGATTTGGTTACTAAAATGATCCTCCCAGTTTTTGACTATGGGGATGCAGTCTATAGCGCCGCTCCTGCCTCTTCCTAGTCAGACTGGATACCCTCTGCAATGACTTCTGTCATTTTGCCACCAAATCTCCACTTTGCACTCACCATTGCTCTCTTTATTCATCCCTTTCTATCCTCCCTCTACCTCAATTTCACCTGTCCTTCTGTACCTCCTTTATTGCCAAATACTGGTTTGGTTCCTTCCCTCTTACCTTTCCTCCTCCTCTACCCACCCCTCTCCTCCTCTTGCTCTCTATGCCAGAGACTCCGGACTTTCACCATTCCTCATCCTCACTCATGTGCTGGGCAGGCTGCTTTCTTCTACCATCTCCCCTCCTCTGAGACCAACTCCTGTCTCCGCTTCATCTCTCTCCTTCTCTCCATGCCTTTAGACACATGCAAGATCTGCTTCTGCTCCCCATACCTGTCATCCCCTCTCATGAATGCCTTTCTACACTCTTCTCCACAGCCTCTCCTGCCCTGTCTACCTCCTATTACTTTGTGAAAACACACTTTATTGATGCAGAGCTAGACAGCGTAAGTGTAAAAAGAAAAACATCAGTTACTTTTTGCTGTCTCCTGCCAGTGCATATTTATGTCCCCAATTAGCGTTTCTGTGTAAAAATGTATTTTCTTACTACATTTTGCTATTAAAACTTCAGTTTGAAAAAGTGCTTGAAAATTTCCATTTAGCTAGGCTGCCAGCCACCATCAGCCACCATCTCATGGGAACCCACTCGCTCTCGCCCTAGGTTATGCTAATGTGCCCCCACCTGCCAATGCACTGATTGGCAAGGGCACATTAGCATATCTCTGTGGGAGCAAGAGCTCACGAGATGGCTGCCAGCAGCCTTGCTAAATGGAAGTTTATGAGAACTTTTCAAACATAGGTTTCAATGCCAAACTGGTGAAAATGCAGTTAGAAAAAATATATTGTTACACAGAAATGCTCATCTGAGCACTGACAGGAGAGTGCACAAGGGTAACAATGTTTTCCTTTAACAGATTAGGCATTTTCTTTAATGTTCTGTTCTTCTGATAGGTGCTGAAAAACATGAAGAGAACATCTGTTTTGGAGACAAGGAGGATTCAACAAAGCTAAGAGTTGCACAGCATGCAGAGGAAGGAATTAAAATGAAAGACTGTTTGTTTTGGAGACAGGAAAGTAAAACTGAGTTGCACAATGGAGCAAATATTCAGATTTTCATACACTGTTTTTATTTTTTTTTCTGTTTCTTTAATTTTCTTAGTTTTATATTTTTTATTGTCTTTTTTTATACTATTATTTTGGTTGCTGTCTGGCCTGAAAGTTAATGGCATAATAAAAAGTACATTTTGTAACCCAGTCTTGGATGTACCAGGATAGAAGTCACATTGCAAAAACATCTCATTGCAAAACACAAAAGTATAGTAATAACAGAAAAATATGTTCAGTAATTTTCCAGATCACTGTCATTTTAACAGCAGCAGTGGTTATAAAGCCATAAGGTCAGTCAAAACTCAAGTGACGAGCTCAACCACATCACATATAGTTATTCCAGATTCTTTATAAAATTGAGAGGAGAGATCAGAATGACATAAGTATAGTGGTCAGTTCAGTATTCAGAGCTGGCAGGCAGTGACAGCACATTGTCAGGTTGACTAGTACACCTATTCACTTGCTGGCAGGCGGTGACAGCACATTGTCAGTCTGACTAGGTACACCTATTCACTTGCTGGCAGGCGGTGACAGCACATTGTCAGTCTCGACTAGTACACCCTATTCACTTGCTGGCAGGCGGTGACAGTCCATTTATTAGGCTGACTAGTACACCCTATTCACTTGCTGGCAACCAGTGACAGCACATTGTCAGGCTGACTAGTACACCCTATTCACTTGTTGGCAGGCAGTGACAGCACATTGTTAGGCTGACTAGTACACCCTATTCACTTGTTGACAGGCAGTGACAGCACATTGTCAGTCTGACTAGTACACCTATTCACTTGCTAGCAGAGGCAGTGACAGTCCATTTATTAGGCTGACTTGTACACCTATTCGCTTGCTGGCAACCAGTGACAGCACATTGTCAGGCTGACTAGTACACCCTATTCACTTGCTGGCAGGCAGTGACAGCACATTGTCAGGCTGACTAGCACACCCTATTCACTTGTTGGCAGGCAGTGACAGAACATTGTCAGGGCTGACTAGTACACCCTATTCACTTGCTGACAGGCAGTGATAGCACATTGTCAGTCTGACTAGTACACCCTATTCACTTGCTGGCAGGCAGTGACAGCACATTGTTAGGCTGACTAGTACACCCTATTCACTTAAAAGAATCTAGATGAATCTAGCAGGTGCACATTGAGCTCAATAAAAACTGCTGGGGCATGGCCTAGCCCTGATCCAGTATGGTCACATAGAGAGAGAGATAGCTCTTGCAACACTGGGATAAATCCGACATTAGCCGTCACTAAGACCTTCTATTTCTGCCAGAATTTTTATCATAGCAGAGAGGAATCTCCTGGGCATCATTTTGGGACTTTTCTTGTAAGTTCTCTTTTGAAATCACTGTCTTTTTCTCTTGGAAGGCAGATTTGCAGTGCAGCCCACAATATGCAGCCTTCTGCAGAATCATCGAGAACTGAAGTGATGTTCAGCCAGCTTATGACCCAAATGGCACAACTCACAATTGCAGTCAATGCCACTATGCAAACTTTGCAAGGGATCAAAGTTAGCTTTTCCACAATGAAAGACAAATATCCTCCCATGATGCAGCTCTTTTTATGAAATGACTACTACTCTGAGGGAACAGGCCAAGCTTATCCACACACTACAAACTAAAGTAGATGACCTGGAAAATCGCAGCCGTCAAACAATATATGGCTTATTGACTTTCTGGAAGGTGCAGAACGAAATCAGCCATTGACTTCTTACAGTCAGTCCTCCCAAAGCTGCTCAAACTACCAGCTGATTTTCACCTCAGATGACAGGCACATTGCTCGCTTGCCTGATACCAAGGCCTGGAGCAAAGCCTAGAACCCTGCTTGCCAGATTTTTGGATTTTAGGCAAAAAGAATCTATTATGGCTGCTGCTCGAACTGCGGACAAATTACTTGGCAAGGGCATCATATCCAGCTCTATCAGGACTATTCTAAAGAACTCTCCGATTGCCGTAAGGAATATGCTCAGGCATGGAGACTGTTACAAAGGCTAAACTACTCTTACTCACTGCAGTATCCGGCGACCATGTGGATTATGCACAATGGGTCTCCCCTTCTGTTTGAGACCCCAGAGAGCTTGATGGACTTCCTGTGGGCTAGACACTCTGTGGAGTTTTGGGACCCCAACAATCAGAGTGAGCAAACAGAACACTCTCCCTCTCCATCTGCAGCGAATATTTCCTTGGCTCCTAAACAAGACATACCTGAGACTGGCATGTGGATTTTGATATATCACTACCATTGAGGCCAAGGAAATGGCAACCATCTCATCGTCATGATCGGCGACAACATCCTACTGAAAAAGCCAGCTCC
Organism: Neoceratodus forsteri; assembly: GCA_016271365.2. Classification (NCBI taxonomy): domain Eukaryota; kingdom Metazoa; phylum Chordata; order Ceratodontiformes; family Ceratodontidae; genus Neoceratodus; species Neoceratodus forsteri. Next base: position 673,923,866 of record CM057459.1, on the reverse strand, counting down.
CGAGCCCCACAGGCGATGGCTGACTCAGAACCAACTTTCAGATCAGCAAGATCCATAGATCTGCAGACTTTCTTCTCACCCAACCCATTTGCCGTTCTACAACTGGACCTGCAGGACTCAGACATTGCACATGGGATTTCAGAAGGGCAGAGATGGACATATGTGGGTTGACATCCTCAAGACCTATGCTCTCCATGTCTCAAAGTAAATCCTGGGCTGACATTGCTGCACGCATCCCCAGATCTTGCAGCCGCCCTTCCCACTACAAACTCATGAAGTGGGACTCTCAAAGCTACAATTGGTCTTCCCAGACCTGGCTCAGAACCCCGGACTGAGGACATGTTTCAAACTGTATGGTACCAGTTTAATATGGGGGTTGAGTATGTAATAAGGGAAAGGGAACCTTCTTTTTATTTTGTTTGGTTCTCCCTCTATGTGTTAACTTCTTGTCCCTTGGCTTGCCATGGGATCTAAATTACTGGGAGTATTAGCTCAGCTCTCCCTATCCCTCATCTGAAGGCTGAGAATATAGGGAGTATTGTAACTCCTTTCAGGACATGCTTTTGAGGATATCCTGCTATGTGCTTAGGGCCCCATGGTTCTAGTGGGATTCCTCTCATCGTCCTCAGGGTGGTCTTAGCTCTAACTGTATTTTTCACACCCTGTAGTATGGACAAGCTGTTCTGGGAGTTTATTTCTCCTGTTCTGATCCCAGGCCAACCCCACGGATACCAAAGGAGGTCTTGACGACTTCAGTGGGTGACATATTACCTTTGGGACTCTTAATGGCTGTGGACAGGACGATATGTGTATATAGTTGGTTAAATGTTATCAGTCAATATTGTGTTTTACAAGTTGAAATTGTTTATAGGTTCTTCCAGATTGTGATTAGTACATGCTAATGAGGGCTTGTGTGTATATTTGGGGTCCCTTGCTGGTGGTGTTTAAATTGATTATAACAGATTTTCTGGTTCAGATAATATGGGTAGACCTTCACTCTCAGTCTCTATTAGGTTCTATAGCTCGTTCCTTCTAAATCAGACCTCCCACTTCTAGACTATGGCTGACATTCACTATATCACCTGGAATGTGGGCCTTAATACCCTATGAAGCGTTCTCAGGTGCGAATCATTTCAATAGACTGGTGTGCAGGTAGCCCTACTACAGGAGACTAAGTTGAAAAAGTTGGACCATGACAGGTTGAAAGGCTCTTGGGTGGGACAGGTTGTTTCTTCTTCAGCCTCCACCGCAAATGAGGGTAGCTATTTTATTTCATAAATCCCTTCAGTGGACACAACTAAAAGTGCAGCGAGATAGAAATGGCAGATGGGTGGCGGCTTTGATGGATACTCTGACAGGTACCCTAGTGATAGCTAATGTGTATGGTCCTAATGACGACCAGTTTGAAGGTTTCACTTGCTGGCCCAAGCTATTTGCTCTTAGCCTCTCCATAGATCACTATAATCTTAGGGATGATTTCAATCTCCCCTGGACTCTTTCCTAGATCGCACCTCCATCTGCCCTGATTATAATCAGAAATGTCACTTCTCACTGCAGCAGCTGATCACAGATATGGGGTTACAAGACCCCTGTTGCATTCTGCACCAACTGGACAAAGATTATACATTCTTTTCTCCGTGCCTAACTCACACTCCGGCTGGACTACTGGCTTGTATCTCCTTCTATTGTGAACAGCACCAATGATGCTGTAATTCATCCAATTATCATATCGGATCATGCTCTGGTACAACTTGACATGCTAAGTAGTCCCTCAGGCCCTAGATCCCCAAGCTGGCATTTGGACCTGCTTCTCTTGAGGGACCCTAACCTCCTTAATGGTTTCAGACACAGGTCACTAATTTTCTACAAGATCATGCTACAATGGAGGTCCCCCGACAATGGTTTGGGAGGCAGTGAAAGCCACCATACAAGGCTATCATGGGTTATTCAGCGTTATCAGGCGAGAGAGAACACCAGCTTAAAACATTGGAATTCCGTCTTATAGAACTAGAGACTAAATTTAAAAGTATGATACACTTCCTCACATTCCTCGATGGGCAAGGAAATCACTAAAATCCGTCATCAAGTATAGGACCTCCTGCCAGGAAAGCTGAACTGGCCTTCCTCAGACTACAGCATAAATACTGGGGAGAGAAGGCTTGGAAAGTACTAGCCTACAGACTCAGAAACAGAGGGCTGAGAGCCATATTCCCAGACTCAAAGCACCAGATGGCCCTGTGCAAGTTCAACCAGAATGCATAAATGAAATTATGACAGATTTCTATAAACAGCTATATTCTTCCTCCTGCACTTTTAATGTTGCACAAGTATGAACTTTTCTGACCTATCTGTCATCTAACTCGCCACCTTGAGTCTCCCATTACCCCTCAAGAGGTCACAGATGCACTTTGCAATTTAAATCATGGGAAGGCCCTGGTGGGATTGATTTCCTCGAAATGTAGAGCCTAGTTGCACCACTGATCTCCCCTACTTAGTGACATTTTTAATTTGGCCTTTAGTTCAGGATCCTCCCATCCCTTCGGAGATGATCATTACTGTATTTCCCAAAAAGGGAAAGATGTCACTTTACCATCCAGCTATCGCCCTATTTCACTTATCAATTCGGATAGTAAGATTTTGCAAAATTCTGGTTACCAGGTTAAACCCCTTGCTTCCCCACCTTATACATCCTTCACAAGTTGGTTTTGTCCCGGGTTGGCTCAGCAGAGATCATATACGTTCCTCATAAATATTATATATCAGGCCAGTAACTTCCAGCACCAGATGCTGCAATAGCAATAGATTTTGAAAGGCATTTGATTCTCTCGAATGGCAGTACCTTCAACAGAAGCTGGGTGACAGCTCTGTATCCACAACCACTTGGCTCGGGTCCTCACCAACTCTCTCTGTCCGCACCCTTCCCTCTGGGGGCAGGCACGAGGCAGGGTTGTCCCTTTCTCCTCATTTCTCATAACAGCAGTGGAGCCACTTAGATTGCCATACCACTCTTCAGCCATAACAGACTTTCCTTTGGCTATATCATTTCCCCACATTTATGTATGCAGATGATTTGTTAGTCCCATTAGTGGACATCACTACTTCCTCCCTGCTCTGCTTTCCTCCTTGCAGATTTTACAAGCTACTCTGGCCTAAAATCAACAGGTCCTAAAGCGGAAGTACTCCCTCAATAGCTTGTGCACTTTAGATCAGGTAGCCCATCTCAGCCTTCATTGGGCCCCAAATTCCCTGGTGTATCTAGGGATACGGCTCACAGTAGATCTTACTAAAATATGGGATCTGAACCTTAAACCCTTCTTGAAGATATCAAGACTGAATTTGTGTGCTGGCGTGGTCTTCAACTTACACTAGCAGGTAAAATATCCACAATCAAAATGGTGGTAGCCCTAAACTTTTATATGTCATCTCACATATACCATTTACACTACCAGCCTCATGGGTTAAAGCCATAGACTAGGCCTTTTCCAATTTTATTTGGGAAGGCACCAAACCCTTATAGTAGAGATAAACTTAGAGCCCATTGGTCACAGGTAGGCTGTGGCCTTCCTTGGCTGTAAGGGTATAAATGGGCCTTCACTACAGCTCAGACCCTAAATTTGGCAACATCCAAAGAAGCACTTCCCTACAGTCAAAAGGAGGGTAGGGGCCAGCATTCGAGGTGGCTGAAAAAGACCTGCTTCAAAAGTTAAAAGTTAGAGACAATCAATGGAAAAAGTACAAACAAACTGGACTGCAGTCAGATCTCATTCTGTATAAACAATACAGAAATGACTGTAAAAGATGCATCAGGCAGGCCAAAGTAAATACTACAAAACCTGCTGATTAATTCTTCCAATTACCTCGCAAGTTTTGGGGTCACATTAAGTCCTTCTTAGGTTCTGCTAAAGATGTCACTCCCTCAGATATGGTCCTACATGTGTACACTGTAATGATTCTACTACCATTGCAAATGCTTTTAACCAACAATTTTCTGACTTATCTGCCTACACAGCTTCCTCCCATCACAATCCTCTGCTTCACAGTTTAACCCCACAGCATCTGAAGGACCCCCAAACTTAACCAACCCCTTCTATTTCAGGGAAGTGTCTAGGCATCAGGTCCTAAAGCTGCTCAGGTCACTCTCTGAAAACACCAGTACTGGCTCAGATGGCCTAGAACCAAGACTACTAAAATGGCTTCTACTACATCTCTGGCCCCTGGCACACATCTTCACCCTATCTCTCTCCAATGGCATTGTCCCTGAAGTCTGGAAGGCAGCCAGAGTCACTCCTGTATTTAAGAAGGCAGTAAAATGACATATCAAATTACCGGCCTATTGCTATTTTGTCTGTTCTGAATAAAATCCTGGAAAAGTAGTATCCATGCAAATCACTGAATACCTTGAGAAATTCAATTTACTAAGCTCAGCACAACATGGTTTTAGAAAGCATCACAGCACCATGACAGCACTTGCAAAATTCACTTCAGATATCGTTACCAATATGGATAGAGGAAAGTTAACAGGGGCAGTCTTCATTGACTTAACCAAAGCTTTCGATCTGGTTGACCATTCTCTGCTACTATCCGCCTCAGTACCTTGGGCTTCTCTCCCAGTCACTACCTGGTTCAAAAGCTACCTCTCCAACAGAACACAAGTTGTTAAGTTTAATTCATCCATGTCAGACAGTGCTGTTATCAACATTAGGGTCCCTCAGGGTCTATACTTGGCCCTCTTCTATTCTCATTATTCGTCAATAAACTTCCTGAGCTGGTCACCACAGGTCACTCACCTTTATGCGGATGACCTGGTAATTTATTATCACTCTGATAAGGTCCTGGATCTAAATGCTGCCCTCACTGCAGATTTCGTGTTGTACAACACTGGTTGAACTCTCAACGCCTGGTTTTAAATACAAATAAAACAAAAGTTATGATGTTTGGCTCCAATCACAAGCTTAGATCCTGTCCTCTGACCATCTCTGTCTCTGATATCGATGGGACCCTATAGAAACTGTCACTTCCTTTCGTTACCTTGCATCCACCTGGATCAAACCTTGGACCTGAAAGCACATATACAGGAAACCTGCAAGTCAATTAACTGCAAATTGGGGCTGCCTATAGAACCAAATACCTGCTCACCCTGCTGCTAAATTGGCGATAGCCAGAGGCATTCTATTGCCAACCCTACATATGGGTGTCCCATCCTGTCCTTGACCACCAAATCTTCACTGCAACTATGGGATACTACCTTCAATAATGTGTGCAGGTATAACCAAAGCACCTCGACTGCAGCATCATTGTCTCTTATATCAGGACCTTGGTTGGCTCTCTCCTTCCTCTACCAGCAGTACTACTTGTACAATTTAGTTGATTCCATCCTAAGGACGTCCAAGCCTGCTATCCTGTCTGATCTCCTCAGGCCGCCATTCCCACAAGGAATCTTAGATCGGCTGATCAGACCTTACTATCCATCCCCTTTGTCAGACTAAAAGGGCATGGGCTCCTTCCATCATGCTGCCCCCACCTATGGAACCTACTACCTCAGGATCAAGAGATGTCCACTCATGTGACTTTTAAGAGCAAACTCAGGACTTTCCTCACTACTATGGACAAATGTGTTTGCTTTGACCCTACCTGATCTGCTGCATTTGTACTGTTTCCTCATTGCTAGCACTTTTGCCTGTCCAAATGGGTGTTCTATACTGTGCCTTGTAATTAATGTTTTATTTTGTGCCTTGTAATTAATGTTGCCTTAACCTGTTTCTTTATAAGCCTAATGTTAGCTGTTGACAATTGTAAGTCGCTATTCTACTCATGACATTCTTATCTTCACTTCACAGCCTCTCCTCCTTAACCCCACTGCTGCTCTCTTCCGCCCTTCTTCTGTTATATCCTCTTCCCCCTTTTGCCACTCCCCACCAAACTCACCTTTACCTGTCCCTACCTCATCCATGCCCTCCTTAGTCCCCACCCTCCTGGCTGTGCTTAGTCACCTCTCTCCGCCTACTACCGCCTACTCCACCGTCTACCAGACCCCCCTTCCCTGCCCTGCCGTCTCTTGGTTCCACTGGCTCGCTTGACTTTGACACTTTTCGCTATTGCCGTAACTCCTCTACCTCTATCCCCCTCTCACCGGCATCCTCACTCTCGCCCTGCCGCCCATCGGTTCCACTAGCCCGGCTGTATTTTCCTACCTCCTACCGCTGTTGCCGCTCACTGCCGCTCCCCCTACCACCCTCTCTCGCCTGCTGTCTTTCGGCTCCATAGGCCCGGCCGCAGGTTGGTACTCACTCCGCTGTTGCCGTATCTGGACGGCACCTCCTTCCACTTAATCTCTCCTCCCATCCTTTTGCCAGTTTTCCTTCCTTGTGTCTTTTCTACTGATGCCTGTCCTCTTATTTTCTGCCTTCTACTATTCACATTTTTGAGTATGTTCCATGATCAAGTGCTAAAGTATATTTTGTTTACTAATGTATGTTACATTGCCATATGTATTTCTCTGCATTTTTGTACTCGTTGTCTTAATAATCTGGCTGTATTCTTTGTGTGTTGTAATTGTATTCTCCCGGTCGTGCCTGAAAACAGTCACTTGCTGACTAGCGACTTACCTGGTTAACAAAAACTAAATAAATAAAATAAATAAACTGGTTCCTCCCACAGACATCTGAGCAACCACAATGGATACACGTGGAGCGTGATATGGCCCAGACCCAATCCCTAGCAGTTTTACTTTACAATCCCTTCCCAAACATTTGTCTTCCTGCCAAACAATAGCAGGCTCAATACTGACATGGCATTTAGTGGAAAATAAATTGGAGGCAGATTTATGCCACTTTCTGGCCTCCCTATGGGGAACATGCTCATAAAAGTGGATGGCAAACCTTGCACTGGCCCCTGTGGCAAAGTAAAGGAATTTTATACTAAAGGACGATGACAGATGACAGTCTCACTATCAAAACATTTCAAACATTAGATCAGGAGTTTCACTTAGGTAAGCAGGCCTTTTGGCAGTACTTACAGCTCAGAAGCTCGGTTTTAGCTTATATTAAACAACACCACACGACAGATATAGCAAGGTCCCATTTGTTAATTAAATGGCTGACCTATAAAGGGTAAAGCCAGTCTTATATATGCCGATCTTAGGAATCATCTCCCTCGCAATCAGCTCAGGCTAAGGTAAATGGAGCAAGCTCTTCAACAATCCATTTCAGATGCCCAATGGAAGCTATGCTGGAAATAGGCTCATTCTAAGTATCCAGATATGAGAAGTAAACTTATGCAAAACAAGATACTGTCACATTGGTATCGCACTCCTGTTGTCTTGTACAGAATGCATCTCATGGACAACAGTCATTGCTGGCGATGTCTTTCAGGAGAGGGAGACCTTTGCACATACTTTGGCTTTGCCACTTCTCATTCCATTCTGGATGGCTGTCTTGGGTCTGGCTCAACAGGACTCAGACTCTGCTCTGACTCTAGATCCCTAGTTTGGATTTTGGTTCCTCCTGTGCTGAGAGCTGTTCACACGCCAACAGCACAGATGGCTGACACTTTAGTCTCCAAGCTAACAGGCTTATCCTCTTTGGGTGGAGAACCACAGAGGTACCCACCGTCTCTGAATTATATAATGCCCTCTCTAATGTAGCAATACTGGATCATCAGTCCCACTTAGTTACCAACACTCTTTCACAATAATATCTTACCTGGCCCTTTACTTAGCTTATCTCTCCCCACATGCAGGGATTGGCTGACTTCCCTGTGGAATGATCTGGACCAACATAGTAGATACACCAGTAGGAAATGATTTGGAACCCAAAACCCACCCCTCCCTGCAAGGACTGTTATCTTTTCTCCTTATAGGATAAGAATTCAGATCTGACCTTAACGCTGCTAGTATTTTGTTATCATGTCTGTGCTTTTCGGCTTTTTCAGGTATCAGGAGACACTTACGTATTATGCCCATATTAGACATCTTACTAATCTAGATGCAGAGGTAATCATGCAATTTCATCGTACTTTTTGTTGTTGGGGCACAATACCACAATACAACTCACTGTATAATTTCTTACTGTATCATTATTTAGCAATGTCCTTTTCTATGGGCTAGACTTTGTCATGTACAACATGCTTCTGTTCCAGCAAGCACTGCAACATATAAAATATGCTGTTCCAGTGTGCTGACATCTTGGATTAGCCAATAGTTTGGTAAACTATGCTGGTCCTGAACAGTTTGCAGTTCTCTGGCTGCCTTAGTTGAATGATGGAAAGATGTCTCCAGAAGTATCAACAATATGAGAAGCACCCACACTGCTCTGGAGCACCAGTGACCATAAGGTTAAATGTATGATCAATGCAGTGGATTCCCTTGAAGTGGCCATCACAGACTGCTTTTACTATGTTCTTCTCATCATCAGTAATAAAGAACCCAACATGCAAACCTGATGTGCTACTCCAGGAGTCAAGCGTTTCTTGCAAAGTCTTAAGAATGTTAACACCAGCAGGTTCACTTGGAAGGACTGCAACACTAAGGATGGCAGACATCCAGTGGGATAGGGTATTGCTACAGCCAAGAACAGAGGAAGAGGAGGAGGAGGAGGAGTCAACAGCAATAGTATCACCATGCATAACTGGTGAGATGAACACCAGAATGCTGTGAGTGAGAGGTATGCATGTGGTGAGTCTGTATTGGTCCATATCAGATGTACAGTGGAAATATCTGCCCACATCCAGGTTCAGCAATTTCTCCACTTGATTGAGGCATACCTCATAGATACTTGGCAGAATGTACAAGAAAATGCAGTTTGCATTGGTATGTTGTACTGAGGTTCCAAAAATGTAGATGTCTATGGAATCTGGTGACTTCAGCAATAGAATAAGGTTGCAGGTCCTGTGCAATCATCTCACCTATGAGTTGCATGATCAGAAGAGCTGCAGGGTGAGCTGGCAAGAACGTTGTGCCTGAAATGCATCCTGTATTATGAGAGTAGGCTTTTGAATTAGCATAGCCTTTCTCCTGTCCCTGGCTCCAGAGTGGACACATGCAGGTGACATAGGCTGTGGGGGTGGGGCACCACAAACTGCACATCTGCTGTCTCACCATCTGAACCAGTTTGTGACAGACTTGGTGTTGTGCCTGTTAGAGTTCTTGAGCAAGGACTGGAAACAAGATTTTGCTGGTGTTCAGTCACTTGCTGACTGTCTATACCACCATCACCAGCAGCAGCACCATCAACAGAATCAGAAACTGGTTTTGCATTTTGAAAGGCAGCATGCAGTACCGTGAGGAGACAACTCCAGTGGAGGCTTTATCCAAGTTAGCATCCTCAGAATACTTTTCTGAAGGTGGTTCCAAAGACATGTTGTGCTTAGTTTATCAACATTTTTACCACAGCTGGTACAATGGCCACAGTGAACATACAGCATGGCTCTCCTTTATCATCCTCCTGCTTAGAGCAATATGTCCAGATACCACTAGAAATTGAACTTGTAACTGACCTCAACTCTTTGTATGCCTCTTGCACCCACAACCACCAGATTCAGTTTGGAGTGGTGTAGAAGATTGCTGTGAACTGACACCAGATGCAGTATATGAACCACTAGGATGAGCAAAAGTTAGGATGGACTGCTTAGTTTTTTTAGCAGGAGGTTGTCATGAAGGATGAGGAGGAACAATGGCAGAGGTTTTGTGCCTGCCTTCGACGCTGATTTTTCGATTGCTTTTGACCCAAGTGTTAACTTGCGGAATGAGCTGAGGACTCAGTTCCAGCATCCTCAAACTCACTCAGGTCATTGTCATAGAACACATCATCAAGCCTTTGTAAATCTTCAGGTGTAGGATCATATTTTGACCCAGAAGACATTGCCTCATTGTCCTCATCATGCTCAGAACTGCTTGGCTTTAACCTCCAAGGCCATGGCTGAACTCTTCTATCATGAACTGTGGTCATGGTGGTACTGGTGGATTTGGTGGTGGTGGTAATGATGTCAGCAGCAGCAGCAGTGGAGGTAGTGTTGATGGTGGTAGTAGTATTAGAGGTAGAGCTGATGGTGCCACTGGCACCAGCAGTGGAGGTGGTGGTGGTGTTGATGGCAGCCAATGTGGCAACAACATCGGTCACTACAGAGTCCGTGACTTACACTGTAACAGTGGTGGTGGTGGCAGTGGTACTACCAGTGTTATCACTGATTGAAGTAACGACTGATCTGGTTGGATTAAAACTGACAGCAGGACAGGGAATACATGTCGAATGTCGATCCCTATTCAAATCACTTTTGGAGGATTTGTCCACAGACGCTTTCTGACTGTACTTGACTGCTTGTGTGACATTTTCACTTGTCAGATAAATTGCAAAAAGTGGAATGATGTTCACAAATATTTTTCTGATGACATAATTACTTTTCCAATGCAATCTTGTATGCAAAAACAAAAGTTTATTTCCAGGAACCAGAAACAAAGATTTACTGTCTTGTCTTTTGAAAGTCAGCAAATGTAACTGATGACATAGACAACTTCTGTAGCATCCAGACTCTGGAGACAAGAAGACTTCAACTATTTTTTAATTATGTAGTTTATAACTTTTACTGTTTTAATAATAATCACAAACTCAGAAAGCTAATACTGGGCCACCAGTGTGCCTCGCCCTCCTACCTAGGGCACAGATAATATCTGTAGCTTCCGGAGATAAAAAACATTTCAGAAATTTATTTAAGATTGTTGTTTATAATTTTTCACTCAACAGTCAGAAAGCTATTACTGGGCACAGGCATCAGGGTGCCCTGGGCCTCTGCCTGCTACCCTAAGGCACAGACAATGTCTGTGGCATTCAGAGACCAAAAGACTTCAACAATATTTTAGACTGTTGTTTATAAGTTTTAGTCAACTGTCAGAAAGCTAATACTGAGAGCACTGGCAGCAAGGGTACCCTCCATGGTCTCTTCCTGCCTAACCTAGAGCACAGATAGCATTTGTGGCATCTAGAGACAAAAGACTATCAATTTATTTTAGATTTTTTTGTAGTTTTACTCAATGGTCAGAAAGATAACTGGGCACTGGCAGAAAAGATGCCCCTGACCCTGCCTACCCTAGGGCACAGGTAACATCTCTGGTGACCAGAGACAAAGACTTCAAAAATTTATTTTCAATTGTTGTTTGTAACTTTTACTGTTTTAACAGCACTTGTTGTCTGTAACTTTTACTGTTTTAACAACATTCAGAAACTCAGACAACTAATACTAGTCAGCTCCTGTCTGCCATAGGATACAGATAAAGTCTGTGGCATCCAGTCCAGAGACAAAAAGACTTCTACAATGTATTTTATATTGTCGTTTGTAACTTTTGCTCAACAGTCAGAAAGTTAATTCTGAGCAGCAAAGATCCCCCGGCCCCTGCATACCCTATAGAGCAGATGAATTCTGGCATCTGGAGATAAAAGGACCTCAACAATTTATTTTACATTGTTATTTATAACTTCTGCTGTTTTAACAACAGTTAGAAACTCAGACAGCTAGGGTGTGGGCAGCTAGGCAGAAAGACAGACATGTTCTAGCCATGCTCCGATGGACACATTCTGCAAAATAACCCATTAGCTATTTACACAGGGAAGAGAATGATGATTCTTTGTGTGAACATTGTCCAAAAATCAATGGCAGCAGGACAGCAGAAGAGTAAATGACTTGAAGTTAAATTTTGAAGTGATCAAACCACTGAGAGAGCAGCGAGACGAGTATATCGTTGACACATCAAAACTTCTACAACAAAATACATTGCAGCGACAACTTCAATCGGATTTGTGATTGTCACTGTAATGGATTTTGTGTACACTGATGCTGTTTTTGCCTGTGTTCTGCACCTCTATCCCCGAATCAACTCTGACTCAGAGCTGATTATATTAAAATCGGAGGGTGCAGGGCACAGCCCCACAAATAACACTGGGAGTTACTGACGGGCAAATTTTCACCTGTCGATGTCGGGATTCCGCTTGTGCCACACTTTGACAACTTTGTTGTTGATGTTGTTTAGTGGAACCACAGTGCCCAACCCATGAGGTCTGCACCATTCCCAGGTGCAGGCTACAATTACCACAATCATAGTATGTCAAAGCTCAAAAGTCCCAGGCAAGAGTACTGGCCACCCTGTCTACTATACAAATTGAGATAAAGGCCAGATTCACTAATCTTATGGCTCAAATCATACATATGCGAAATGTTATTGCCGGCCATTCCAAAACCTCTGTGGCTCATGTGGCATGCTTTAAAGAACTGGAAAAGAGAGGAGGAATCAGAAGACACTATGTTGCATGCCACCTGAGACAGCAATACTATTAATGAGTCCCTAGAAGAACTCTGATACAAAACAGATGACCAGGAAAATAGGTCACGAAGATCCAACCTCTGCACAGTGGGCCTACAGGTGGGCACCAAAGGGAAGAATCAGGAGAAAGGCCTCCAGCAGTGGCTGGTCATGCACCTGAAATTGGATCCAGTAGCCTTCACCTATAAGATGGAGTGAGCTCACTGAACTGTGCCCCCAAGATCGTCCCTGCACTGTTTAATTAAATATTTGCATTACACGGACAAAGAGACTCGATTACTCAATTTTGTCAGACAGAAGAAGGCTATAAGGCCATCATGACTGTATCCCACCACTTATTGGACATCATGTTCTTTTAGGTATTTGTCCAGTTCAGTTTTAAATTTTCTAAAATAAATTAATGCTAATTAGATCCTGGGGTAAAGTGTTTCATAGTTTTGGGGCTTCAATGGTATAAAAGTTGTCCCGCTTGTTAGTATTGGCCTTGGGTATAACTAGTTGTTGGTTATGACATCTCAAATTTGTTATCCCATTCTTCTGCTCAATCTTGCATAGTTTGAGAGTAATGGGTCATTCAATATATTGAATAATAAAAGTATATTCCCCCTTTTCCTTCTGTCCTTGATACTATACATATCCAGCTTATGGAGTCAATTAACATATAGAAGTTTCTTAAGACTAGGAATTAACTTGGTTTGAGAGGTATCCTGTGAACACGGTGACTGAGATTGAGTGACTGCAAAATGGCAACTCAACTACAGCGCCTGTGTTCTGGGCTACCTAGCAGGTAGTGACAGGATACCACGGTGGGCGAAAGAAGGTGACAGGAAGTACACGCACGCATTGGAGAAGGAACCACACCATGTGAGAGGTAGAAGGGAAGGAAAGGTATGCAGGAGGTAGTGTGGCAGTCAGCTGCTGAGCTGGCCTTGTGGCATGGTGGTGAGGGTGTCTGGCTGGGGTTGAGGGTGCCGGGTTTAGTTCTGAGATAGGTGTTGCTTTTGCTTTGGGTCAAGGTTTTTAAAGTTTTACATCCCCACCCAACATGCAACCCTGTAGTTAAGAATCTTTAGTTAGGGGATGGGGGTACAGTCCCATCGCTGCCTTTTGAGTCGCACAAGTGTACATCGCTGTCATTTATTTTTGGCTATGTACACTCACCTAAATGGCGATTGCCATTTTGACATGGAACCAGTCTGAGATGATGTTAAAATTACTAAACCCAGGACCCCATACTGATTGAGAATGGCCATGTGTTCATCTTTCAAGAATACAGGAGGGAGCTCCAATTGCACTATCAGAAATTTAATAATCGAGATCCAAGCTGCACTCCATTGGATGGTGCTTTGCATTTCTTTACCTGGCGAGCTATAAATTGATCAAACAGGCAGGCCCCCTCACTTCTTTCTAAATCATATGGAGGCAGAATGGTTCATGGAAGAAGAGATCGCAGCACAAAAAGGCTGCTCACAAGTCAGGGCCACTACTCCTGCTAAGCGTGTAACTCTGCATTTGGTTTGACTTACTCCGAGAGTTGGGAACTGGTGACCAATGACCCCTCCTTGGTCCCAAAACAACATCTGTCCCATACCAGTGTAATTCCATCTGCTTTAGCAGGTATGACTCTAGTTTCACCTACCTAACAAACTGGGGACATAGGACTGAGAGATGGGTGGGCCACTGGATAGCTCTTTGTGACTGGTCTCCATGCACATAAGATGATATATGCAATGCTTACAAGCATTTTCTGGACAGTGTGATCCTGTTTGTGCACTCTGGTTAGTGCTGGGAGGACTGTGAGATGGGCTGTTTCACGCCTCCACATTTATCAGGAGATGAATGTTAATTTGCTATATGGTATGCTGTTGACAAACATGTTTGAGACAGGCAGCCAATGTGATCCTCATTTATTTCAAGCTTCAGATACCTATAGATCTACTAAGTTATATTGCAGCCTCTCTAACATGTCAGCTAACTACAGTTGCTTCTGAGTGTTGTCTAATTTGCTAGCACCCGACCATGTTAAGGGACATGGGTATTAACAGGCTGCTGAAGTGGGAACTGCATCATGCAGTGGATCCTCCTCGAGCCAGCATGCCCCCAACACTATTAATCCAGTGGGCATTTCCTAACACCCTTAGGACTGCCCGTGAACTTAACAGAGTGATGCTCTGGCTGACTCAGCTGATTGCACTGCACTGGATCCTGAGCTTTGTAATCTATGTACATAGTGCTTGTATATATTGTTTATTTATTTAGCTTTTGTTAACTGGGTAAGTACACTAGACAAGACATTTGCCTATTTCCAGGTATGACCCAGGAAAGTACAGGAAGTACGGTTCAAATACATAGGGCAACACAGTACAGATACAATCAGATTAACAGAGTCAGGAAAACATTACTTGTTTAGATAGATACATACAGTGGTACAAAATGCATAGAGATGTGAACAATGTAATATATACAATTTGAGGTGCAATAAATACTATTATACACACTACAGGACACCAGAGAAGTGGAGCCTCAGTCAGAGCATGCCCAGAACATTGGGCGGAGGCAATTACATACAGAGCTAAACCCCAAATGGCCTGTTACTTACCTGCCATATATGGATACATAGATCCTATCCTCTTTCTAATGCTTAAGATACCCCTAGATGCTGCAAGCCCCTCTCACCTTAGTTTGATTATATATATATATATATATATATATATATATATAAATCTCGGATACATGATGGGCAGGAGTGGGATATGGGAAATATTCTCTACCCGCAGCGTGAGCTCTGTACTTTCATGAGTGGTGAAGGAACGAGTGAGAATGCACAGCTCACTCTACAGTAGGGAGAATATTTTCCATATCTCATGATCTGCACATTATGTGTTATTTATACAAATGGGGTGAGAGCTTATGAAGTGTCAAGTTTTGCTGTGTCTTTTCCTGTTTCTTTTGTAAAGCATGTGAGTTTTAGGAGTGAGGTAGGAATACTGGGCACTTAAGCAACTTGTTCAGCCACACACTATGCAAGTGGAGGTTGTGAGAATCAAACCCAGGTCTGGCCTGTTGGCTGTATCAAGCTTGTTCAGAGCTCATTACTCTAACTTCTAGGCTATACTGATAGTACTGTTTGTCTGTGGTCTGAGAGTGTGGAGTGTTTCTAAATGGGCTGGGTTTGTTAGAAGCACTGTGCATTGTGTTTTGCTATGCTAATTGTGTTAGTTGCAGCTTACAGTGAGAAAGAGAAACGTATACATATATATACTGTATATATATATATATATATATATATATATATATATATATATGCAATGGAAGCAAGTGTAATAAATGATTTATCTGCACAAAAGAGCAATTTGACCTTGGAGTTACCTCACCAGTGGTGTAAACCACAGTGAGGTATCTGAGCTCAAATTGCCTCAGAGTGCAGATAAATTCATTTATTACATGAGTTTTCCATTGCACATTCCATTTATGCAATTATTTTGTTTTTGCTTTGTAGGGGCATGTGTTAGTCAAAAAGTGAATAAAAATTGAATTTTCTGCCATTTGTTGCTGATCGTAGAAAATCTAAAAGGAATCTAGAAATGAAACACCTCCATTTTGTAGATATTTTTATACTGAACAACTTTTGTGCTCAAAGTACCATGCTATCATTTTTGTTTTAAGTTATTTGCATTTGTTTGATAAAAAGTGCACAAATGGAATTTTCTGCTGTTTTTCGCTAATTCTGAAAAACTAAATGTATCTATAAATGAAACACCACTCATTTTGTAGATATTTCTGTGCTGAATAAACTTTGTGATCACAGTACCATGCTATCATTTTTCATTTTAAAGTTATTTACATTTGTTTGTGGACAAAATAAAAAAATATGAATTTTCTGCTGTGTTTTTATAATTATCAAAAAATCTAAAAGGTATCAATAAATAAATACCACTCATTTTGTAGATATTTCCGTGCTGAATAACTTTCGCTTTCACAGTACCATGCTATCATTTTCGTTTTAAGGTTATTTGCATTTGAATATGGTTAATACTGCTACTGAGGCCGAACATTCTAAATGACATAAGTACTTGTATAGATAAATGGCTGATGATATAGCACTGTATACATAAATGAAATTTATGTACACAGTTACTCAGATAAATGGATTTATCACACTCTGTTTATCTCCACCCTATTGCATATATATATATATATATATATATATATATATATATATATATACTGGGATGCATAGGGGAGGCACTCCAGTAGAAAACAGGTAGTTGTTGGCCCTCTGTACAGCCAGTTGGTAAGACCACATCTGGAGTACTGTGTACAGTTCTGAGACCCCATCTCTGCAAAGACATAGACAGGGTGGAGGCTGCCCAGAGGAGGGGATAAATGGTGCAGGGTCTGCACCAGAAGACATATGAAAAAGACTAAAGGAGCTTAAGATGTATAGCCTTGAGGAAAGGAGGAGCGGGGGACATGATAGAAACTTTCAAATACCTCAAGGGAATCAACAAAGTCCAAGACAGTAGCATCTTTCAGAAAAGAGATGTGCAAGAACAAGGGGCACAATTTGAAGATAGAGGGGGATGGCTCAGAGGTAATGTGAGGAAGTATTTCTTCACAGAGAGGGTTATAGATGCATGGAACAGCCTTCCTGAAGAGGTCATTGAGTCAAAACAGTGGGGAATTCAAGAATGCATGGGACAGACATAAAGCAATTCTAGTGGGGTGGGTAGGAGGAAGTAGGCTGTTGGTTAACTGGGATCTGCAGATTATCCATTAGGTAGGGAAATGAGCAGACTAGGTGGGCCAAGCGGTCCTTATCTGCCATCAAATTCTATGTTTCTTATATAACCACCCAGTTACTTGTGTTTACTAGAATCCTATCAGTATTATTGTTTGGAAGGCAGTAGGCAGCTGGTAGGAAGCTCATTAGGGCTTCTTACATAATGACATCATTGTTTACTCAGCTAGCCTGAGGGAAGAATGATTAGGTAGTCGAACTCACAGCAGCATAAGCCACACTGTGTGGATAACTGCTCTAGGGAGCTTAGAATGCTCAGTTTGAGTTGGAGTCTGTCGAGAGTGTGCTTGTGAGTGAGGAGGTAAGAGTGCCAGAAGGATTGTCAGTGGGCTCTGAGGAGATGGCCCAAGATTTCTCACCCTAGTGGAGTGACATTTCCAGCTTCCAGTGAAGTGGTGGAGACCAGTGCTACAGCAGAATTTCCTGATTTCTGCTCCCAGTGAAGTGACGGAACTGCTTGTTCTCAGTGGACTCAAGGGCAATCCCCTGAATGTTCTGTGGTGTTTTCAGCTGCCTTGGATTGGACCTGAAAGAGACTGTTTGATTGGCTACCTAGGAAAATGACTTTCTTTTCTTTTGCTGTTCCATGCCCTGTGGATGGGACAACCTCTGTGAGTACTGTTCTAGGAGACCAGATCTCCAACATTCTTAGGGATTCGATAGTCTGGGGTGTGAACATACAGATAAGGCTGCATCACACCTGTCAGTGCCCCTAGTTTCACCCAAGAGAGTGCAGTTTTGTTCTTTGGTCACCCCAGTGAATGGCAAAGTTAAAGTGTGGGACCTTTAGCATTTCAGTGGGAATGGTGGTTTCAATGGTGTAATCCTGAAAGCCAAGGTTGAGAGGAATGTCATCTAAGTGCTTACAAGGCAGGGCTTCCTGGTTTGTAAAGGGCACCAGTTTTACCTGAGCAAGGGCCAAGCTGCAGGATAAGGTGTGTGACTGAGTTTCATTAATATGCACCTATGTTTGAGAAGGGTTCTGAGTGCATGGCTTAGATTCAGTAAATAACACTTATGGGAGGAAGATGTTCATGTGCTTGGCCAGATGTCACAAATGCACCTTTTGGGAATTTGGGAAGAAGATTGTTCTGTTGTTGTTCATGATCTGTACTACATGCAAGAAGAGTTTGTGAATTGCACCTGTCCAGAGTGGACCGACCCTTGGGTGTCCACTTCTGCTTTACTTTCCATCTGTTAAATAAAGCCATACTGCACAATCCCAGTTACTGTTATGGACATTTCCAATTATTGCTTCTGGTTGTGTGGATTTACTGAGGCCCCTCAGCAGGTTAGATCTAGTATATGCATAGCAGCCTCCATCCAGGACCTGGTTGTGCCATTTACACAAGGTTCATGTTGCTTGTTTCTGTACCCCACCCCTCTTCCTCTAGAAAATGAGCCAGGTATACATCCTAATGCCAAGGGTGGTACCTACCTTTTGTAAAGTAAATTTGTATGCCAGTATATGGGCACCAGTGTTTCTAGATTTTAATAGGAGGTGTGCACACTAGTTATTAAGTGGCCTGGGTTTATATATATATATATATATATATATATATATATATGGTAGCACGCTAGTGCTACCATAGTTAGGTTGAGGAGCCATTTCTATGTTAAACCCCAAACTTTGCACCTTAATAACTTTGCAACTGTTTGACAGATTTGGCTGAAATTTTAGAATACACAATCAAGAACCATAGGCCTTGGCACCTGCCAAGTTTCATACCAGTCGGATACGGCTGCGGAGTTATTAAGTGTGATTTGCACCAGCGTACGGCTTTTCTGGAATTCTCGGTCGTATGTACAGGTCACACGGTTTGTGTGACCGGCCTGAAATCTTCAGGAATGTGCAGCCGGATCCCCAATGTGCCTTTTGAAGATTTGGTGAAAATATTAAACGGTTCAAAAGTTATTCAAAACAATTTCCCATTATAAGTCAATGGGAAAAGTTAACAAAAGTTCGACAGTGTCGCAAATGCATTTTACTTTTGCAAATGGGCTTGTTACTTACAAATCAGCCATTTTTTTTCAGTTGGTGATCAGAAAATGGTTGGTATTTAAATTTGGACCCTCTAGCAACCTAATTCTTTTGTATTAGCCTAGTTGGACCCTGAGGATGCTTGCCATGTCTTTACTTTGTGGTAAAACACCCCAGAAATATGTTTTTCAAATTTCTGGAAAAAGTACTTTCAGAAAATTACTTTCGTGCTCACGAAGTGTCGAACTTTATGCAAAGCTTTCTCAAATTGCAACAGTAGTTTTCTACCTGTGGAAAAGTGACAGCGATTCTTTGGCACTGCGCTGCAAAAGAGAACGGTTGGGAGTTTTGGGCTGAAATTTGAGGGAACGCAGCCAACATCTCACAGATGTGTCTTTCAGTGTTGTATTGAAAAATATTACATGGATGCAAAGTTACGGCACTCCAAGTTTGACTTTTTTTCCATAGGATAAAATTACGGCGCCTAATGATCAGAACTTTTGCCCCTGCTGCAAGATAACGGTTTTGTCTTTTTTCCTGAAATTTTGAGGAAGACAGCCAACAGCCCACAGATGTGCCTTCGGTGGTTTGGTGAAAAATATTACAGGAGGCAAAGTTATGGCGCTCGAACTTTCTTTTTCCCATAGATAACATTACGGCGCTTGTCACGCTTTTTCAGGGCCCGATCTCAGAAACGTGTAAGATACGGACTTTTCGTCGGAAAATACTTAGTCCCCACAAAATTAGCTAGGACAGTTGTAAATAATATGAGTTTTAAATTTTATTTCTATGTCATACGGTTCCTGAGATATAACCTATTTAGTATTCCAAGTCCTCATTTTCTGCTCTGATATCCATTATTATGCAAATATTCTTTGTACTCACTGTCTTTCTATGCAGCTTTTGGGGAAAACCAGCCTGTGTGCTTACATTACCGTGTACTGTTGCCCTTTCTGCTTGCGGTCCTGCATCTGCTTTCACTTACTGTTGAAGTCTGCGCCACCATGTGCATTATCCTTGGCATTTTCATTTTCGGTTATGCTTTCTGTTATTTTTGCCATTTGTGTCTACAGTACTGTTTCTCTTTCTGTTTTAGTTTGCGTCACCATGCCCATTGAAATTTCCATTTGCAGGCACCATGTTACTATGTGACAACACATCACGTGGCAGACAGTTCCGCTCACGCCACCGTGCCTTACCCTTTCTGTTCTCATTCGCTGCATTACCATGTGTGCCACTGTTAGCGCTTCTGTTTGCATTGCTGTTTCTGTTACTATGCCTCAAGACATCACGTGGCAGGAGGGCCCCACGCCCCGCCTGCCGGTTATATATCTACTATTTCGTTATCATTCTCAAAAGAAGGAAATTAGAGGAAAATCATTTAACGTATTAGTTGTTGTTCCATTGCAACAGTGAGACCAGTTAGGTTGAAAAATTTCGACCCTGCTCACCCTCATCATATTGGGCGTGCATTGCTGTCATCCCAACCTCAACGACTTCCCATACTTCTGCTGCTTTACACATGTGATGGGGTGAGAGTTAGGGTGATGACCTAATGCACACCCCAATGCCTGTTGGGGGTGGGTAGGGTCCAAGGGGGTTTTCAACCCTAACAGCTAATTTCTCACTTTTGTCGCTAGGAACAACCCTAACTAATGCATTAAACGGAGTTTTTGTTCTAATTATATATATACTGTATATATATATATAGACTGTATGTACTGTTACCCCTACTACACTTTGTTCTCATGTTTTTATTTGTGCATTTGCACCTGGGTCATGCCTGAAAAGGCTTCTACTGAAAGTGTACTTAATCGTCAACAAAGTTAAACAAATAAAATAAATAAATAAATAAATAAATGTATATGGACTTATCATCATGCTCATCACATACCCTGCTTTCCAGATCCATAAGGTCGATGAAAGGGCTCATAGCCCCGACTACATCTGGAGATGCAGGTAGCAATGGGGAGGTGATACAATGGTCTGTCAGCAGATCCTCACAGTGTGTACGCTAATGGCTGCACACCCTCACCTGGCATGATTACTGATCATCAGCCCTCGGACAATAGCAGTCTCATACTTGTGGCTGTACTCTAGCAGTTTTGGAGATACTGCAATAATCCAGCATGCCAGGGTGGATGAGCATAAGGAGAACAAAGCATGGACAATTGGGATATCATGTTATTGTTAGCAAAAGAACAGCCAAAAACAAAAAGCAAAAAAGTGCACTGCTCCTTCTGTTATATGCTGCCTCCTAGTATAAGAGTGCTTTATGTGCTACGTGCAGTTTCTATAATTATACCTCTCTGTTTGGACTCTACTAATGTGTCTGGGGGGGAGCAGAGTTGGTTCTTCCTACCCCACCTGGCTGCAGTCCTTTGGACTAGATGTACTGTAGCTTCCTTGATAGTTATTTTTTAAATTTTGTAGGGGTGCCCAACACTCATGATGCCATTACTGCTCTTACTGCTAATTGTTTGAAGGATGCTCTACTGGGTCTTAAATAGTCCAGTGAGCTGGGGGAAGGGTAAGGGATGTCCTCATTGGTTCCATGTCAGAAGGTTGGTAATCAACAATTTTTAACTGGCTGCTAATGGTGCAGAACCCACAGTGCGCACACTTTTCGGGAGGTGTTTTCATGGAGGAGCTTTGTCTCCCACACCCACCTTAATTTAAATTCCTACTCCAGGGGTGGTGCACAATTTGGGATGGGGAAGAACCATGATCGCGCAAAAAGACTTGGCGCCATGGTTCCTTCTACTGTTGTTATGGTTTGCCGTTATTTGTTCTCCCTCTTCACAGGATACAGTCCTCACCTATGTTGATCTATTTCTTCTTTACACTGTTTGTGGTTTCATTTACTGTTTTGTCCGGAATGGGGCAATGTTTGGGTGCACCTTCTAAGGAGGAGTGAGAGGGTTTGCAACTTTTTGGAAGAAGGGAGGATGGCGGAGGGTTGCAGATGTGAATTTAAATGGGAGAAATGTCTGGATTGCACATTGGTTGGGTTTATATGCTGGCTTGCTTAGCATGGGATATTATAGTAAGTCATTCCTCTGCTGGAACTTACTCCTAGTGACCATGTATCTGCTGATTCCTCTCCCCAATGGCTGATATGATCAATATGTCCACATGTAATGTTAAGGAATGTTAGTAGGCTCATGAATGTTGTTAAGTGACAGAAAGTAGCAGAAGAAGTTAAGAAAGCCTTGATTAAAGTATTATTAATGCAGAAAACACATATGTGCAGTGCAGAAGAACAAAAAGCTAGTGCAAGCTTGGGGAACAAGTGGGCCCTCAGTTTCACCTCAAAGTTAGAGGGTTGCTGTCTGGTTTCCCTGATGAGCACAATACTTTGGTTGATGGTGGTGGTAGATATGCCCTGGCTCATGTTACCTCTTGCTGAGGTGGGGACATCTCTGAGATCCATTTATGCTCCTAATATTGAAGACCCAGGATTCTTTCAAAAGCTGACCTCAACCTTACTTTCTTTCCTGGCCAATGGATCCTGTCGGGGGTGGGTGACTTTAACTGTGTCTGGGACATGATCCATGAAAGAGCAAACCCCACTTCTATCCCACAATCCAGGAGTGCAAGAGCCCTGGGGACTTGGAAGCCCTACCTGTTAGAATAGCGACTCCTAAACAGCGCCATCTAAACCACGCTGTCAGGATCATGTGATGCTTGAATAACGACATGGGTAGAAAAGCATATGTCAACTACAAATATCTCTATGGTTATTCAGGCAATGGTGAGAGTGCACAAGTACAAAGAAAGTGCAGTAGCTGCTCTAGCTGCTCTGTGATGGAGAGAGTTAAGCAGCAGCAGCTCAGCCAACACAAAGCAGGAGACCAGGGTTCTGTTCCTTGTCTCCTGACATAGTTTTTCATTTTCCTCACCTGAAGTGTACTGTTTTTTCTAACAGCTGAAAGCTGAAATTCCACAGTCCCTAGTTTCTCCTTTTCCCAAATCTCCCTCCCCTCAGAGTGGGATATTTAATTTACAGGGGTATGAGGGCAGAACCCTCTGCAAAACACAAGTTGTCACTTTGTTTTCTCCCATGGTAGCAATCCTCTTGTGTTTTTGACTGCTACCATTGGCAGTATTATTTCTTGCACCATTGTTCCTTGTCACTGTTACTGACTGTGCCATTTTTACTGCTTAGTTGTTGACCATGCTATTGTAGGGGACGGCATTCTAACCTGGTACCCTTGGAAGCCACATTCAACCTGATGTGTACATGGAAACACTGCCATCCCACAGACACAGAGTACAGTTTTTTTTCTCTCACATGCACAATTCATATGCCAGGTTATCAATACTGCTGATCAATGCACCTTTCCTCTCTAATATTTCCACCATCACCTATGCAACTATCTTAATATCTGACTATGCCTTGTTGACAATGCCCATAACTCCACTGGGTTGGCTCCTGCTTGCCACCCTGCAGTCTGGATCCCTTGCTACTGAAGGATTTGAAATTCACTGCCTTTATGTCTATTGCAATCCAGAAATTTCTAACCCACAAGAAGAGGTGTGGCATGTCCCATGGGTTCAGATAGGAAGCCCTCAAAGCGTTTCCAGTAGGTAAGTCATTGCTTACTCAGCACATGAAAGAAATTGGCCAGCCTGGAGCTCACTCAGCTTAGAACTAAAACTAAAACCTGTGAAGAGGTCCACATACAAAGGCCATCTCCGTCTCTATAAAGGATTACAAAAGCTGTGGTGGTGCTTCAACTGCTCAGTAGCTCTTGTATAGCGACTCACATGTTTAACACAGGCTGGAGCCTATTTTGATGGTGACAAAGGGAGGAGTATTTAGCCTGATAGCTGAGCAATCAGGAAGGAGAGACCATTGGACAAATAAGAGACTGGACAGGCTCACTAACTTTGGACACTGTCAAAACTCACGCTGGGTTTGGGGCCTTCTAAATCCTCTACACTCAGAGTTTCCCATTGGCTCCAGCAAATGGAAAGTTTTTGAACAAAGGTGGTTTCCAGCCCACAGATTCCCTAAACACATGTTCCACGGTTGCACCACTGAGTGGGGAGGAGATACGACAAGCTATTAAGCCCCTCAGGAGTAGAAAGGCCCTGGCCCAGATGGGCTCCCATAGATTTAATTTAAAACATTTGCACCTGACCTGACAGAAACACTGTTAAACATGCTCTAGAAAAGTCTGGCCAATGGTACGCTGCCTCCTACATATGGTCTGCCACCATTATGGTTCTCCTGAAACCTGGCAAGGACACTACATTATGTGCTTCATACAGACCTATTTACCTTTTGATGGCAGACTATGAAATTATGGCTTAAGTCATTGTCTCCCACCTTGATCCTAGTCTTCCTTCTCTAATCCACTCGGATCAAGCAGGGTTTTGTGAAGTCTGTCTCAGCCATAGATCCTAGCCAGGGGGAGGCGAATAAATTATGAGGGCAAGCTACCCCCAACAGAACACGAGGCTAACTACAGAATTCAGGAGTAGTGAAACCTCAGAAGAAATCAAATAAAATGTAATCTGAGAAGTAGAGAAATGTTTACAGCTGAGAAAGAAAGGGGGGGCATGATAAGGAGGCAAAGAGCAAAAAGGAGAGAAAGTGATACACCATTTGGAAAGCCATGTGTTCTAATGCTGTCAGTCTGGGCAGCAAATTGCAGACTTAAAGGCCACTATGGCAGAAGCTGACCTGGACTTAGTAGCCATTACAGAAACCTGATGCAATGAAACCAGAACTGGGATGTGGATACCAGGATATAATCTGTTTAGGAAAGACACGGTAGAAAGAGAAAGGGAGGGAGTGGCTCTTCATGTAAGAAACAACATAAAGGATACAGAAATACAGGAGTGGAAGGAGGGTGCAAAACAGATGTTGATTACCCTGGAAAAGAGGAAAGGGCAGTTCTTTGCATGGGGTGGTCTATAGGCCTCCATCACAGGGGAGAAATGGATAAAAATGTTGGACGTAATCCATAAGATAGCTCACAAGGAAATATGTTACTAGTAGGGGACTTCAATCTGCCAGACATGGATTGGAGCCTCCTGCTGCTGCAACAACCAGGGTAGGGACATCCTGACCACACTGTAAGAGGCGTTCCTTAAGGGGCATTCCTCAGGCAACTGGTTAAGGAACCCACTTGTGGGGAGCATTGCTGGACCTAGTACTGATGAAGAGGACCAGCATTACTGGCATCACAGTGGGGGACCACTTGGGACCAGTGGTCACTGAATGGTGTGGTTTAACTATAAGAATAGGGCCAGAATCAAACCACATGAGGATGAGGGTCCTGGACTCCAGGAGGGCTGATTTTAAGAAAATGGGAGTATGCCTCAGGAAACTCTGGCAGGCTATGGAAACTAGGGAAGTAGAAGAACAGTGGGCTACAATAAGAGAGGAATTGAAAAGCTACTAAACTCTGTGTTAAGCAGGTCAACAAGGGCAAGAGAAAAAGAGACCACTAATGGTTCACTAGAGAGGTAGCAGAAAAGTAAGAGTAAAAAACAAGCCTTCAGAGAATACAAAAAGCAAAAGGAAAAGGAAGATAGGGAGAGTTACCAGGAGAAACAAAGGAGGCAGGAAAGGCAGTTAGGAGCGTAAAAATGAAAACAGAGGAAAATATAGCTAAGTCAATAAAAAGGGATAAAACATTTTTTAGATACATTAGCGAAAGAGGAAGTCCAAGAGGGATAGTAAGACTGATGGGGAAGGGGTATTTGCAGAAGAGGACCACCAAAAGCAGACATATTTAACAAATACTTCTGTGCAGTATTCATAGAAGAGAGGGTAGAAAATGGGCCTTTGTTACGACAAGGGCATCAAGGGCTGGGAGGTGGACACTAGCCCTTTCACAGTGGAAAGAGTCCTAAGGGAGTTGTCAAAGTTAAATGTAGATAAGGACAGTGATCCAGGCAGCGGTGTATCCCCATTTGCTGAGGGAGCCAGGGTGCAACTCTGAGCCCAGTTCAAATGGTTACTAGAATCAGGAGAGGTACTGGGATCTGAGGAGGGCAAATGTAGTCCCACCACAAAAGTGGAAATAGGGAGGAGGTAGGAATTACAGGCCAGTCAGCCTGACTTCAGTAGTGGGCAAAGTAATGGAATCACTACTGAAGGAAAAAATTGGGAATACCTTATTATCACTGGTCTACAAGATCCGAGGCAACTTGAATTCACTAGGGAGGTCCTGCCAGGCAAACCTGGTCGTGTTCTTTGACTGGTAACAAAAGAAGTGAACTGGGAGGTGGTTGATGTGGCCTATCTGGATTTCAGTAAGGTCTTCACACTGTTCCACATAAGAGGCTGGTAAACAGACTGAGTAGCCTAGGAATATGTCCTAAATAGTAAAATGGGCAGGAGTTGGCTTAGTGATAGGAGCCATAGAGTCGTGGTAAAGGGGTACATGCTGAGGAGGCAGGTGACTGGTAGGGTACCACAGGGGTCAGTATTAGGCCTGGTGGTCCTCTTCAATGTCTTTGTTAGCAACATTGCAGAAGGACTGAAGGGGAAGATGTGCCTATTCGTGGATGGCACAAAATCTGCAGCAGAGTAGACACACGGAGTTGGGGGTTGAAAGAATGAGGAGGATCTAAGAAGTTAGAAGAATGGTCACAAGTTTGGCAGCTACGATTCAGTGCAAAACAGTGCAAAATCATGCACTTAGGGACATACAACCCAGGAGCAATGTACCAACTCGGAAGGGGAGAAGTATTAGCAGTCACAAAACAGGACATATACCTGGGGTTATCATTTCTGATCACCTGAAGGTAGCTAAACAGTATGACTAGGCAGTGGAAAAGGCTAGTGGAATGTTCAGATGTATAGGGAGGGTATCACTAGCTGAAAGAAGGTAATAATACCTCTGTAGAGCACTGGTGAGACCTCACCATGAGTACTGTGTACAGTTCTGGAGGCCCCAATTCTGAAAGGACAGATAGGATTGAGGAGGGCAACCAAATGGTGCAGGGGCGCACCAGAAGCCCTACAAAGAAAGGCTTAAGATTTTAAATATGTAATCCCTAAAGACAGGAGGGAACAGGGGATATGATAGAGACATTCAAGTACCTCACAGGAATAAACAAGGTATAGGAGGAGCATTTTCCAAATGACAAGATGCTCAGGAACAAGGGGTCAAAATATGAAGCTTGGAGGGTGAAGCTCAGAGGAAATGTGAGGAAGTACTTTTCATGGAGAGAGTGGTGGGCTTGGAACAGCCTCCCAGAGAAAGGGGTGGGGGCTAGAATGGTCACAGGATTTAGAATGCATGGATAGACACAAGGGAATCTTAGAAGCAAGATTGGAGGCGTGGCTGGAGTCCAAGTAGGGTCTCCATTGGCACTATAGGTGGGGAATTTAGGGCAGACGAGGTGGGCCAAGTGGTCCTTATCTGCTGACAACTTTTATGTTTTTATGTTTCTATGAAGGGCAAGCAGAGGGCATAATGTATGCAGAACCCTGGACATCATATGCAGTTGATCCAAAAAACAGTGCAGCACAGGGTCATGTCTTACCTTGATGTGGAAAAGCCTTTGACCGTGTGGAGTGGGGGTACATGTTTGAGGCCCTCAGGTGAGTTGGGCTGGGCCCCAAGTCATAGACTCCATCCAGGTGCTGTATTCTCCCACCGTCAAAATTGTGGTTAGCAGTGAGCTGGCACCCTCTTTTCCCCTAGGGCAGGGCATGATGCAGGGGTGCCCATTGTCACCCTGTTATATATTCTATCTCTAGATATCTCTAGCTACGGTGATTTGAAGCCATCCAGGCATCCAGGGATTCAAAGAGGGGTGAAATAAAACAGCCGTGTTTGCCAATGATCTCCTGCTGTATCTGATGCACCCTCCAAGGGCCTTCCTGAGGTCCACTTATTTTGAGTGAATAAGGTTCCCTGTCAGGCCACAAAATAAAAAGGACTAAAAGCAAAATATTGCCATAAGGCAAACTCTATAGAGCACAACTGACTGACAACTTTAAAGGTCTACAAATAGTGGATCATCTTAAGTGTCTGGGGATACATATTTCTCCAGATGAAGCCTATTGTAAACATTAAACTACAAACTCCTTCTTTCTAAGCTCACTGAGAATTGTGACTGGTGGCAGTCCCTGGCCTAATCTTTACTGGGCCTAATAAGCACCATCAAAATGTCCATTCAATCCAGATGTCTTAATCTCTACCAGTCCTTATCTATACATGTCCCATTAGTGCTCTTCAGACAGTTGAACTCCTTCTACACAATTTATCTGGAACAGGAAAAGCACACAAATTAAAGCAGCATCTTTCATCTACCTAGCAAGCTTGGTGGGACTGCCCTGCTTCACTCGAACACTATTAGTGGGCTTCCCAGTTGGCCTTTTGCCAGTTGAAGAGGGACTGAAAGGCCCTCCTAGGTGGTTATTAAGGATGATGAACTTGGGGAACCTGCATGCTGACTTCCTCTCAAAATCCCTTTGGAACTTTACTATATCCTTGGTAATTAATCCATTCATGGCTACTACAGTCTGGGTCTGTGTAGCCTCAAACAAACACATCGGCTTCCGACCTGCACCTCTCCCATACATAGGCCTTATGGCAGTACTACGGGAAAAGATCCTTATACTGTACAGTACAGCTGCACCAGCAAATTCTCAGGTTGCAGCACAAATGCTTAAAACCATGACACAGCTGTATAGATGGAGCAGACTCCTGGATTTCACTGAACTTAGGAATAGCTGGAACCTATAAGTCTGAGACCTCTTTGTCTACCTAAGCATAAGGCACAAACTGTACAATTCTTTGGACAAAAGTCAGGCTTGGCAGATCCTTTCCCATTTGAGGAAGAGCTCTAGTGTCCCCAGGCCTGCCGCAAACCTCTTACAGCTTTCCACCGTACTCTCTGGGGTAGATGAATCACCAACTGCTAGCATTTGGGCTAAATGGGAACAGGATTTGCACACCAAGATTGATGCAGCAACCTGGCACCTAGCAGCCAAACATTTTCAAACTTGCTCTTGTGGTACCAAGTTAAGACAATACAACTCAGCTTTATGTATGGGGCATATATCACCCCACTGAAGTTGCATGCTGTTAAACCAGACAGCCTGGTCGATTGCCCAAGTGTTCCTTCAAAGGGGATTTTCTGCATATGTCTCTAACCTGCCCTAAAATCACCCTTTCTGCATGAGATGCACAACATCATGGGTAGGGTTCTGGGTTATGCCCTTCCACATCTCCCTGGAGGTCCTGCTAGGTGTCAATCCTAGTCAACACCGCATAAGAGGAAATGTAACTCTATGGTCCCTAGCTTTAATTACAGCCAGAAAACTATAGCACAAATTGGATGTCAGTGAGTTGTCCTTCTGTTCAACAATGGGCCCTTACTCTGAAAGCATGTCTGAAACTGGAAATGATGCAACTGCCTACCAACAGGCTGACTGAGGTCTCAAGCACTGGTGAAAGCTGTGGACCTGCTTGCAGAACTTCTGCAGAATTTCAGAAATTCTGCAAAAGTTTTCACACTTTCGCTATGGTGAGATCGGAAACGTCCAACCATTTTCCATGGATTTTTGCTGTTTTCCATGGAGTTTTTAGGTTGAACTTGTAATAATACATTAAACTGTGAATTTATTCCATCTGTAGTTTAATGTATTATTTAGTGATACAGCCCCTCCCCACCAATCACTGGTCCCTGGTTTCTCGTTCCCATCCCACCGCTGATCGCCGCCCCATATGAAAACAATTATTGGTGTCCAGTCCCCCCCCACCTGCCGATTGCCCCACCATATTTTTTTTTAGTCTTTGGTAACTGGTAAGGCCCACTAGGCACAAGTGCCTGTTTCAGAGCGACCTGGGATCATTGGGCGGATAAGTGACTTGCTCAGAGTCACACAGTATGCAAGTGGAGGTTGTGAGATCAAACTCAGGTCTGGTCTGCTGGATGTATCAAGTTCGTTCACACCTCATTCCTCTAACCTCTAGGCTATACTGCCAGCCCATAAAAATATTAATATAAAAATAATAATATCCTCATTCCCAGACATCTAGAGGGCCCCACCCCTCACCCTGGCAGATAGTCCATCACACCCCCCATCCAAATCCCAAGTGGTGACCAGCAGCCCTCTCTCTCTTCCAGGTAAGCTGGCTGCCCACTGAGGCTGAATAAATGAGCGAATGCACCCATTCATTCAACTCATTGGGCTGCCAGTGCAGAGGAGAGAGGAGGCTGTGCTGGTCACACTCAGGTTGGGGAGAGAGAGAGAGAGAGAGAGCAGGGTAGTGGATGGATTACCTGCCAGGGTGTGGGGTTCACTAGACACCAGGAATGAGGAAAGGATATATTTTATTTTTCATATGGAGTGGTGATCAGCAGGTGGGAGGAGGGGCCAATAGACACCAGAAAATGAGAGTATTTCATTTTTTATATGGATAGGTGATTGTGAAATGGGTGGGGGGACTGGAACAACAATTTTTTGTATGGGGCCACTGATCGGTGGGTGGGGGCCTCTAGACACCAGGAATGAGGATATTATTATTTTTTATATGGCGGGGCAATCAGCGGGTGGGTGGCAGGACTGGACACAATTTTCTTTTTATATGGGGCCAGCAATCAGAGGAATGGGGAGGGTTAATGAATTAAACTCTGGGGAAAAAGCTGCAGAGCTGAACACTAACAGTGATCAATTCTGCAGAATTTTTCCAGCAGTTTCATACATTAATCCACAGAGTTCTTACATTTATTCCACAGTTTTGGGTTGAATTTCTGCAAAAGTTGGCAAAATAATTTCCGAACTTTTCCCATGAAGCGAAAAGTCTGACTTTCACTGAAATTCCGCCAACAGAATTATTTTCCATACATGCCTACCTAGGTCTATTCTACAGTGTGGGACCACTTGCATGTTACTATGGAAAATGGCCTCTTTCTGATGTAATCTAAAATCCTGCCTACCTACTTAGTTGGTATATAGCCCCACATTCCTAAATGGATTTATTCTACACTGTGGTATCAATTTAATAACAAAACAAATTAGCTCTATAGTCCTGCCCTCTTGTTTTGTCTCTTGCCTTTGGAATATTGTATAGCTAATGCTTGTTGGTACTTTTTGTGTAAGACTGTATTGTTATTTACCAGTGTTGTTCTATACACAATCAAGTGTACTGTGTTTTATCACTTTATGTGAACTTTCAATAAAAATATTTTATTAAAAAAGAAACTCAAACAGCTAATACTGGCCTGCTAGGGTGCACCCCAACCCCTGTATACCCTGGGGCACATAGTCTGTGGCAAGACAAAAGGACTTCAGCTAATTTTTAAATAGGTGTTTTAAGAAATAATAGCTCAGCTAACTACAGGTACAGGAACAAGTGTAAGCCCAAAGCCACAAAGCAATGCAAAGAAGGCTGTGTTCAACCCCTGGTGCTTTCAATACACTGACTGCAGTGCTGGCAGGCAGGCTGCAAATGCCTAAGTGCACTACCAAAACAAGACTGCAGCGTTAGAAGAAAAAAATAGGACTTTTTTTAATAACATTTAAATAATTAAGCTACAGAAGAAATAACAAAGCTGCCCTTGTAAACCAGTATCAGAACACAGTACAGTAAGCTGAGCACACTGTACAGTTTTTGCTCTTCCTTCCACCCACACAAACAAAAGATCAGCAGTACATTATTTATTGCAAAGTAAAAGAAAATATTTTTCTCAGCACTATAAAGAACTAAGAAGTCACAGGAACAGGTACTTTTCAGTTAGCTATCAAGCAAGAACTAGCCTAGCCTGTAACTGCAGCCAGAACTCATCCCCAGCGCCTAGCCTGAAGATAAGAATGAAGATTACAACCTGATTTATTCTGTTGAAAAAACATTTTTAGCAATCAGTCAGTCAAGTGGTGCACCACAGTCTCTCCACTGAAGAACAAAACACATGACTCAAGAAGAAGTCTGTATAGACTATGACCCAATTCATAAAGGGTGATGCAGGGCTCATGCCAAGCCTTGCCTCAAACCTGGTGGTGGTCCAGCTGTGCCAAAATCTTTGCCACAGAATGCACCTGATTAAAGAGCGATCGGGTGCATTTGTGACAGTTTCTGATTTACAGCAGCTTCATGCAAACATTTGGCACAAGTCCAAGCATAAAGGGTACTCAAGATTGCTGCAAGCTAAACAAGAAAAAGCTGGTCTAGCTTGTGGCAGTTAGTGCATGGGATTGAGAATCCTGATTGCTGGTTGATGAATGCCGAAGCCCCTTTGCCATATGTGTGGTGCACCGGGCTTGCGCCATTCTCAGGGCATTTCTGAATCGACTCCTATTTTTTCCGGTCTGCATCGGAAAACCATCCACAACCCTTTCACAGAGAGAAACAGCTTCCTCTCACCTTGAGTCTCTCTGTGCACTGGCAAGATCACATGGTAAAGCTCTGGAAGCTCTCTGAGCAGCCTGGGGATTGGCAGTGGAGGTCTCCTGAATCTCAAAGTCTCATCGAATATGTAACCGTCAATACCTCTAATACACCCCAGTATCCGGTATTTGTCAAATAGGCCCGGTATTTGAGGTGTTTGATGACTGGTTCAAATTTGAAACACTCTCAATGCTTTGGATTATTTGGGTATGTGCAATTTAGTATTTCTTATCACAAAGCACTATTTTTGTTTTGTTACTCTAGTCCTTTCCTTCTTGTGAGCTAATAGTATGAAATATGAGGCTGGTGTTGTAAATATAGTACTAACTAGCTTAGTGGTGCTACTATTACATTGGCCATATCCCCCTCACTCTGAATTAGTCACCGTCTTTTTCCACCAGTCCATACTCAATATAGGTATAGTCACTCCTGTGAAGCAGGAACAGTGAACAAGATGAAAACAACGGCTTGGTTTTCAAGAGCAGGATGCAGGACAATTTCAAATTTTTAGCTGTGTCAAAGTGTTTGAATGCTAGTTTTAAATATTTTGATGAATTTGTAACAGTTTCTGCTGTTTACGCCAGCTTGCATAAAATGACACATGCATTAATGTGATGCATGTTGCGTTTTAATGCTGTAACTATCCGAATATTAGACTACTCCACTTCTGAGATGGTCTTTCAGGTACAGTTCACACAAGTGTGGAGGAAACATGAAGCAAAGCCCCTTTGGCACAATAAAAACCCAACCCTAAGTTCCTTTTATTATAACAAAATTACTGTATGTTTCCATTACTTCTGTAAGTTAGACCACTTATGGTAACACTCATGTTACTACACCAAAGGGTTACTGTTACCTTCCTGTGACTCAAAGTGATGTGACTGTATTCCTTTCAGAGGAAGGCATATAGTATCCAGGATCCAACAGCTACCCTCTGACAAGTTTTTTTTCATCAGATAAAGACACTGAATACTTTAGCCTTTTATTGGTTTCTTATTTGCCACAATCCATTGGCCTCAGAGAATGAATATTTGACCAGGATCATCTTTTTTTCTTTCTTTTTACCTGGTAATGACTATCCAGTCTTAACAGAGGAGACAACCAATCAGATGGTTACTTCCAGCTGTGAAAACAACTCTCCAGCGCAAGCTTTCTGAACTGGAATGGATACTCACGTGGATACTGGCCTGTATTTGCATAGGTCTGGACCCAGCACTTGCAGTATTTATTCTGATGCAGCTGCATCATGGTATATGCATCTCCAAGTTTTCACCATATTTTCAAACACTCTGATCCTTTACAACACTTTACCCACTTTACAGCAAAAAACAAAGCACACTTAATTTGAGGTAATTGCTTCCATAACTTAAAACCTCTAACAGCCTTTTGTGCTTTAGTGCAACTGCACCACAGTCATGAAGAGTCCTTAAAGATCCAGCCCTCTCAGAATAGTAGATAACCCACTGTTCCTCATCACAGATTATTTTGCTATGTGTATATTTGTCCTTTCTAGATGTCGCTGGATGCATTTGTCAACTTATGTGCTCAGCTGCATATGTCAATTACCTCTACAGCTAAATAAGGTGCACTTTTAATAATTTAATTATTGGTAAAGAAAAAAAGTTTATCTAATTTTGTCAGTTGCCGAGAACAGCAATTGTTTTGATTGCACTTCAGGGCCTTATTTCCAAAGTGCTGCACCATGCTGTAGAAACAAAGAAAACAGAAATTTATGAACAAAATTGAGTCTCAGTCCATCTGGTTTGCCTGGTTCCTACCGAACTCACCAGTTTAGCACTGGCTAGTGTTATGAAGAGCTTCCATCTAGTGGTTCTGCTTGATCGACCCTATTTCCTCATTTTCCCTTCCTCATGGTTTTCACCAGTCTCGTGACTGTCTACATGACTCTTCTTAAAAGCTGAATCCATCTTGACATTGATCAGCTCTAGGAAGACATGAAGATGTAGTTCCCTACCAGTTTATAGTTATGGCCCTTGCAATGAACCCATCATTAAGCCTTAAACAGTTGCTGGTTGTCCACCCTGTTTCTTCCTTTCAGATAACTGAAGGTTTCAGTCATGTCCCCTCTTTCTTTTAGTCTCCAGGGCATACTTGTTGAGGTTGGCAAGTCTTTCTCCTTGTTGGTCAGTCAATCATTTTGGTCACTGTGTAAGAAACTAATATCCCTAATAAAATCTTTTATGTGGGGGTGCTGCTAAGCAGATGATTGGAACAGATGCATGAGTGCTGAGCTCTTGAGAGGAATATTAAACACTTTAAAATAGCATTTATGAAATGGGCTTAGGATTTTCTGCCTGTGATTGGTTGATAGCCGACGCTAGAAGTGTCTAATGGATGGCTACAACTAGTCCTGGCAAACAGGATGCAGTATCCATTTTTAAATCCTTCTGACTGCCTGCTTGCTTGCTCTCTGTCACCCAAATCCATGCCTGCAAAAATCTCACCCCATGCAGACCGCTCACTCTTTGTCCTCCTGAAAGTCTGTTCACTTGCTAATTCCTCCCTTACCCCTCACATTTTCCATCTTTTGTCATGTTTTCACTAAACAAAAACATAGATACAGCACATATAAAAGAAACCCATGCCAACCACTGTCTCTCCCACGCCTGCAGCCTGCTTGCTTGCTCTCCTCATCCACGGGCAATCTGCAGGCCACCTTCTACTTCCTTCCTCTGCTCCCTCACCTTCTTCAATTGTCTAACTTTTGAAGTTAAATATTCTCAAACTTGTTTCTTTCAACTGTGTTGCCCCATTCTTACCTAAGATACTGCTGTGCTGTTCCCTGCTATATTTCCTCACGGTTTCCCCATACTACAGAAATTGTCCGGCAGCTGCATGCTGCTGTAACATATACAAATAAAAAAGGAAACAGAAAAAAAGGTTATGTCTTTACTATCATCTCCACATACCAGAATTTCACTACTGGGTGGTAGTGCCACAAGAACCACATTAATTAAAAAAATGCAATTATTGAAGCCTTACTATGACAAAAGTACTTAAAAAAGCAGTAAACTGAATATGGAGGAACTACCTGACTGAAAAATAATATAAAGATTTAAGTATTTCATTACTTACTATTACAAATTTTACTTATCACATGCATCTACACTTTAGATGGCCATTTCATAAGTGCAATAAAGCCACTCCTGGGTGTGCGTTAGACAGTTCTAACACATGGCTATGGGGCTGGATGCACTGGCCTGTGGCCTCATGCCTCACTACACCTCCAAACTGTGTGTTTGAACTGTCAAATGCACACCCTGTTGTACCTTATTGCTTACTTATTTTCAAATTAATCAAGACAGAAAGCAGATGCAGCAATGCTAACACCAAACAGACTTACAGGATGGACAGACAAAGATGTGTTACAAGAGATAATGACTTAAAGCCCCAAATCTCACTTCAGAAGGAGAGGCCCCAACAACTGCACCAGACCCAGGTCCCTGCTCCCTACCAGGTGAAGTAATACTTAATACAGCCAATATCATGCTGGTGTAGCTTATCAAAACTGTAAAGGAAATGGACAATAAACTTGATTGCTTGACTTTCAAGAATGAGCATTCTGGAGATGAGACTGGACACTGTGGAGCATATTACCCAAAGCACACAGGTGTACTTGCTGAATACCATGGACTCCACTGCTAAGCTTGTCTGTGAAATTCGGCTTTTGACCTGCTTGTAACCTTCAAGTAGGAGACTCCTGGAGGTCAGAAGAAGAGGATCTACAGGGTTTTATTTGAGACTGGTGAGCCTAGGGCGGCAACTGATCTCTTGGACCACCAGCTGCACCTAAAAAAGCAGACAGGATTACCACCCCACCCCCAAGAAGAGGGCAGTTTGTTTAGACTAGACAAAATGGGGATGGGGGTACTTTCAATAGAAATTTGGGGTGTTTGTGAATGTGTTTGTCCTTTACCCAGTCTTACCGAACTGTGTTATTGAGACAAGAGGCCTGCTTCTGCCCATTTCTTCTCCACCAAAGGATGGCAGAACTGCTAAAATTGCCATGTCAGAGCACTGTATTACCTCTAAGAATTTCATGGCAGCAACTCATATATTACTGTATGTGGACAGAAATTCAGTTACAAACTGCTTTGCTAGGCTGGACTATATCTCATTTAAGACTGGTATTGGGGTGCTGTGGGCAGAGTGCAGTTTGCAGTTTCATGTTTAATTATGCAGTAATGCATTGCAGAGGGTGGGTTGCCATCGGGGTTCTACAAAATGCATGTTCCAAACAGCACAGCCACAGGATAGTGCTGTTCACTGTGGAATTTGATTATTAATTTAGATATTTATTTAATTTTTGTTGACTAGGAAGGAGGGCTAGGAATTTATTTCTATTTTTTTTACCAATTATTTTACCAGGTGAGACACACTAAGCTGAAAGCTTGCTTGCAGGTGCAACCTGGGAGCACGAGGAAGTTAAGTGACTTGCTCAGGGTCACACAGTATGCAAGTGGGGGCTGTGGAATTCAAACCCAGGTCTCCAGATTTGCAGCTCAGAGCCTTAAACCACTGTGCCGTACTGCCTCCCTGTTTTGAGCCTCATCCTCAGGGAAATGGGGATATAGATGCAAACCAACTGATACTGTATCAGGCTAAGCTGTTTGTGGATTAGTGAATAAGGGTATATTTGGCCAGGACTCAAGGGAAGTTCCCTACTCTTTTCAAAAGTGCCATGGGATCTTTAACATCCCCTGAACAAACACTAGGATTTTGGTTCAACTTCTCATTTGAAATTTGCACCTCCGACAAAACAGTGCACCAACAAACTCCATGTTTTGGCATCAGTATGGCTATTTTTAACAAAGGGAAGAGTGACTCTGCAGAGCTACCAACAGCACTTCCTGCAGCACCTTGTGTTTATTGTTGGTCTTCCACTGTACTACTTACCAGGCCCAACTCAGTTTAGCTTCTGAAATCTGATTGGATCAGGGTCCAAGGCAGTTAGGCTGCAGACTACAGGATTACCAACTAGCAACCAACTGGCTGGCATGCCTTACCACTCAATTAAACATGAAACTGTTACCTGGTTCCTGCCCACTGCACCCTCACCAATATCAAAATGACATAGCAGCTTAGATGATGATGTCAGAAAAGGCCAATGATCCATCCAGTCTGCCCATATTACTTTATCATACCCTAGGATCTATTGTGTAAATGGGGTCTTTGCTTACACTATTCCCACTTTTGTTATCTGACCCCCAACACATACACGCACTATTCTCATCAAGTATCTAATATCCCCTTGACTCTCTCTCAGCTGTGTTTGAAGCCATTAATAGTTTTGGCACCCATGATTTCTTCTGGTAGACCATTCCATGACTCAACCACTCTTTCTGTAAAATAATGCTTCCTCACAACCTTTGTAAACCTTCCTTGTTAACTAACCTCCGCTCATGACCCTTGTCCTATCTTCTCTGTTCCTGATAAATGCGACTCACAGTCCACCTTAATTCCTTCTTCAGGAACTTGAAGTTCTCTGTCATAACCCTTTCTCTTCTGTGTTCAGGTGGACACGTGTTCAGTGCCTTTAGCCGATCCTCATAGGATCTCCCATCCTGACCTTGAATCATCTTGGTCAACCCATGTTGTAGCTTCTCTGGCCTGTCCCTGACTTTTTAAAGTGGGAACCCACATAAATTTAGCCAAGTATTATCAGCTAGATTGGCTCATGGTTAGACAATAGACATGCATAAATTGCTTTTTAATGAAAACAATGCAGAGTCATGCACTTTGGCAAAAACAATAGAATGCATGAATATTATCTGAATGGTACAGAACTTGAAACAACAGACAGGTAGAAGGATTTAGATGTAATTATAAACAATACATTGTCTTTTGGTGATCATACCAGGGAGGTAGTGAGCCGGGCTAATAGAATACTTGGATATATTTTCAGGCATGTAAGAAGCAGGGACAGGGACTGATACAGTAGGTTCTATGTTGCCGCAGTGACAGGAAAGTCGGCGACCTCCCCTGCAGTGACACATGGTCGCCGACATCCCTGACGCCACCGACTCTGGCCCCTGACTGTAAAATGCACTGACACACTGTCGGTGTTCATCTCCCCTGCCCCCAGACTTAAGGATTCCAACCCGGGGAGATCTGGAGAGAGCGACCAAACTCCGAGACAATGACTTGGCATTGCTCCAGCAACCCGGTCAACACTGCGGGTGTCGGCAGGTTGCTGTCACTGTAACAGCATTACTGTAAAAGCATCACTGTTACAATGGTATACCGGAGTGATAACGCCATTTTATGGTGCACTGTTAGGCCCCATCTGGAGTATCATGGCCAGTTCATGGCACCACACAAGGTAAGAGATGCCTCCTTATTAGAATAGATAGATAGATAGATAGATAGATAGATAGATAGATAGATAGATAGATAGATAGATAGATAGATAGATAGATAGATATTTTATTTATATAGCACCCATCTCCGTGGACTCTGGGTGTGGGTGCTGCACAATGTAGGCATACAAATCATACAAAACATTTTAAAAATACAATGATGACAAAATTAACATCAGCAGGATGCAACTGAGATCATAAACTTATCTATCCATCCTGAAATACAGTAAACTTTAAAACATCCTCATTTATAAGCTTGACAGAATAAATATGTTTTGAGGCCCTTCTAAAGGCTTCCACTGAGGGGCCTCCCTTAGATAACCAGGCAGGGAGTTCCACAGGGTAGACACAAGTTGACACAAGTGCTCTGTCTCCTGAGTGCTGCAGCCTAATTCTGTGAACTCCAAGAAGGCCGGCCCTGGCAAAACGGAGGGCCTGGGCCAGACGGTAAGGCACAAGCAACTCTTGCAGATAGACTGGACCCTCTCATGCAGGGTCTTATAGGTCAATAGCCCTATTTTGAAGACAACTCTCCACCAGACTGGCAGCCAGTGCCGTTCACGGAGCACCTGGGTGATATGTTCACATCTTTTCACCCCCATCAATAATCTGCCGCTGCATTCTGCACCAGCTGCAGTCTGTGGAGGTTGCCTCCAGATAAACCTAGGTACAGGACATTGCAGTAGTCTAACCTGGAAGTGACCAAAGCATGCACCAGTATGGGCAGGTCATCAGGTGGGATCAGGGCTTGAATTCAGGCACTATCCCTGAGATGATAAAACCCACTTCTCACCATGGCTGACACCTGTGCATCAAGTGTCAGACCGTCCGAGGATTACTCCCAAATTTTTATTAGAAGTGGTCCAAAGTAAAACCACTAAATGAATAGCCAACTTAAAGCAATTGTCATATGAGGAAAGATTTAGGAACTGGGACTCTTCTTACTTGAGTATAGACGTACAAGGGCTGACACAAGTGCTCTGTCTCCTGAGTGCCACAGCCTAATTCTGTGAACTCCAAGAATTAGGGAATTAGGGTGATAGGAAAAATGATGGAATCACTTCTGAAAGAAAGAACTGTCAAGTATCTAGAGGCCAGAGGGGCACAGGACCCAAGGCAGCATGGATTCACATTGGAAGGTCATGCCAGATGAATCTGATAGATTTCTTTGACTGGATGACCAAAGTAGTAGATCAGGGAGGGGCTGTGGACATGGCCTACCTAGACTTTAGCAAGGCATTTGACACAGTCTCACACAAAAGATTAATATACAAGTTAGCCAGCCTGGGAGTGGGTCCCAAGATGACAGCCTGGGTAAAGAATTGGCTGGAGAATAGGACACAGAGAGTAATAGTAAATGGAGTCCACTCTGAAGAAAGGGGGTTACTAGTGGGCACCGTAGGTTCAGTATTAGACTAGTTCTCTCAATGTCTTTATTAGCTACATTGCAGAGGGACTGAAGGAAAAGTATGTCTCTTTGCAGATGACACAAAGATCTGCAACAGAGTTGATGCACAAGGTGGGGTGGAAAGGATGAGAAGGGACTTGGCAAGGTTAGAGGAATGGTCAAATGTATGGCAGCTTAGATTCAATGCTAAGAAGTGCAAGTAATGCACCTGGGAAACAAAACCCAGGGAAGAGTACACAATGGGGGGTACGATACTAACAACAACAAAATGGAAAGGGACCTGGGGGTAGTCATATCAGATGACCTAAAGGTAGGCAAGCAATGTGAGAGGGCAGCAAGGAGGGCTGGGGGATACTGGGATGCATAGGAGAGGCATCACCAGTAGAAAACAGGAAGTTATTATGCCTCTGTACAGACAGCTGGTCAGACCCCATCTGAGTACTGCATGCAGTTCTGGAGACCCAGTCTCCGCAAAGACATAG
Source organism: Neoceratodus forsteri (assembly GCA_016271365.2). NCBI lineage: Eukaryota > Metazoa > Chordata > Ceratodontiformes > Ceratodontidae > Neoceratodus > Neoceratodus forsteri. Next base: position 673,883,140 of record CM057459.1, on the reverse strand, counting down.
ACAGGATGGAAGCTGTCCAGAGGAGGGCACTAAATGGTGCAGGGTCTGCACCAGAAGACATATGAAGAGAGACTTAAAGAGCTTAATATGTATAGCCTCGAGGAAAGAAGGGAGAGGGGGGACATGATAAAACTTTCAAGTACCTCAAGGAATCAACAAAGTCCAAGAGGGTAGCATCTTCAAAAAAGAGGTGTGCAAGAACAAGGGGCACAATTTGAAGATGGGGAGCAGCTCAGAGGTAACTTAAGGAAGTATTTTTTCACAGAGAGGGTTGTGGATGCATGGGAACGGCCTTCCGAGGAGGTTGTGGAGTCAAAAGAGTGGTGGAATTCAAGCATGCATGGGACAGTCATAAGGCAATTCTAGGGTGTGGGGTAGGAAGAAGTAGGCTGCTGGTTAACTAGGATCTGCAGCTTATCCATTAGGTAGGGAAATGGGCAGACTGGGTGGGTCAAGCGTGTCCTTATCTGCCATCAAATTCTATGTTTCTATGTTTCTATGACCTTTGTTTAGTCTTTAAGGCCTTTAAAAATGAAGATATGTGGGACTGTATAGGACAACAACATAAGCATATTAGCAGAGACTTAAGAGCACATGAGTTCCAGCTCAGGATGAGAACTTCAGGGCCACAAAGAGAGATTTTGGTTAAACCAAAGAGTAGTGTCACTGTGGAACTCATTACCTGAACATATTGTTAAAGTCCAACTATGGATACATTTAAGATGTCTCTTGATAGGTATTTAGGTGGGCATTTTTTCCAATAAAAATTGGTGAGTCGATAATGGCTAACACTTGTAGACTCAGTATTATTCCTATGATTCCTAATATTTCTATGAACCCAGAACTGGGCAGAGTACTCCTGGTGTGGCCTCATCAGTGACCTATACAGTGGTAACAGTTCCTCCTGCCTTCTACTGTCAGACCCTCTCCTGATGCACCCCAGCATACTGTCTGCCTTGCTGAAGGCCTTGCTACGCTGGCTAGTTTGTTTAAGGGAGTCCCAAATGATGACTCCTAGGTCCCTTTCCTCTGATGTTAGTGTCCATCTTACCCCCCGTACTCTGTTCTGGGGGTTTGTTCCTAAGTGCATAACTCTTATCAACTGCCTTGGTTACCCCATCAAAGAATAATATCAGATTGGTCTGACAAGACCTCCTTTTTGTGAATGTGTGTTGCTTACTATCCTGAAGTCTGTTTTTCTCCAGGTATTCCACTAGATCTTCTCTGACAAGTGTCTCTATCAGGTTCCCTATTACGGAGTGTAAGGCTGATGAGTCTATTGTTTCCTGCCTGCTCCTTGTCCATTTCTTGTGCAGCAGAACCATCTGCCATCCTCAGTCCTTGGGAATCACCCTTGCTGCAGAGAGCTATTGAATAGCCTCACCAGGGTTTCATCTAACACTGATGCCCATTCCTTAGGGACCCTGGATGTATCCTATCTGGCCCCATGGCCTTGTTTCTCTTCAGGGCTGCTAGCCCTTTTAATTTGTTTTGCCAGTAAAGTTTTGCAGTTTCATGTTTGGGATCCTTCTATCAGCTGCCTTTAGCTTCTCTCTAGCAAAGCCCACTATTCTCCCTAGTGAATACTGAGCAGAAGTAGTTGTTCAGCATAGTGCTTTCTGCCTGTCCTCCTCTATTACCCTGCCCCTCCATTAGCCTGGCAGTTCTCCCCTATCTTTATTTTTTCTCTGATATATCCAAAGGCCTGTCCAGACTACACTCTTGACCTCCAGTTTTCTCCTGGAAGTCATGCCATTCTTCATATTGCTGCTTTTCTCTGTACCTTATAAAGACCTCTTTAGGCCTCACTGCCAGCTTGACCTTTCAGAGAATCAAATCCCAGACTCCTGGCATTGAGGCATATTATCCTGCAACATGTGACCACACCTCTATTGGTTTGTTCTTGCCTTTACCATCGCATTTCTCAATAATCTTGGTGTCTTGTGTCTCTTCCTTTCAAGTCTATTCTGTCTACCCTGCTCTGTCTCCTGGATTCATTCCTCCCATCTATTATTCATTGAATACCTTAACCCACCCCAAGGGAGTCTTGTCAAGGTTCCCTACTGTTCCTTCCACCACAGTTGGAATCCCCAGCGCTAGCATCTCCCATAGCTAGTTTAACCATCTGTCAATGTAGGTGACAAATGTCAGCCCTAACACACTAGTCCCTCTCTTGTCAGGTGAAGGCCATCACCTTTGAAGAGCCTTCTGTCCCAGAGGCCCCCATCAAATCACCTATACAGTGGTGCCCCTGTTCCTGAAACCACCCTTCAACCACCCCTTGAACTCCTCAGCCTCTACTTCCTTTACTCTATCCTTCCATTCTCACCACCTCAGACATGAAGGACCTTAGAAAAGACTAGGGAACCTGAGGCTCCTAAATTCTCTCCTACAACCTCTGGAAGTCCTTCTTCACTGTCTCAACAGACCAATTCACCAGATCATTGGTATCAAGGTGTACCAGCACTCTCTGCTCACCCCCATCCTTTGCTATCTTCTTATCCTATCCCAGTGTCAGATAGCTGATGCTCCAGGTAGGCCTTTGACCACCATTCCTTTACATCCTTTATCTACTACTGTCTCCACCACTTTAATCATAGAGACTCCTATCACTAGCATTCCCTTGCTAACTTCTGCCCCTTTGCCCCAAAGGTGTTACCCCATCTCTCTTCTCATCAACACCAACTGACCCTTGGCCACCCTGCCCATGTCAGGAAAATAGGTCTTCCAGTGGCAAAAGCAGTTTGCTTTGGTACCTCATGGAACAGCTGTTGGAGTTTCAGCTGAAATATTTCTTCCATAGTTGCTGCCAGCTGAGCATGGAGCTCCCTGAATGTTCTTCAAATAGTAGTATAGCCTTTCCAAAGTGAAACTTTGGTAACAAGTGCCATGAAATCCTTACAGCTAACTACCACCACTCATCCAGTGCTTCATTCCAGTCAATTAAATGTCTTTGCTACATGTCTAAGGTGACACTACATAGTAGTAAATGATACTAAGCTAAGAAGTCTTCACGTGCTGCTGCCTCTTACATTGATTCCTATGACAAAGAAAAAAGAAATGTTTTATAATAATTACACAAATACAAAAATATATGTATATATGAGAAGAAAATTTTAGAGCCTAGTTTCCCAGCAGATTCCAATTTCTGTGTGATTTCTCTTGCTTTAATGTGAACAGCTGGTTGCTGTGGATTGATGGCATAAGATTCCAAACATGAGGCTCATTTATGTTTCTTTTGCAACACAGAAAAGTTTTATTTTCATTTTTAAAACTTGAATGCATGCAAAGTAGAATGTAGAAATGAAACAAAAATTGAATTCCAATCAGTTTGGATCTCCAATTTATTTTTATTTATTTAAATCTAGGATTACAAGTACATTTGAGCCAAGGCTCTTTGACAGAGGTTCCACATAAATATTTGTAGTCTGCTTTCAAACAAATAAGAACAGGAGACCTGGATTTCATATGACCCAGATGTTATAATGGTGACTGAGTCCTGGCTGAAACCAAGAATTAACAATAATTAATTACAGATTGAAAGTCATAAAATCTATAGGAGGGATAGACAAGGTAAAAATGGGAGAGGAATAATAATATGCTGAAAGGAACACCTAATAGTTCAAGAAGTAGAAACAAGGGACTTAACCTCTGATGTGAGAACCTCTTTATGGAGTTGATTCTTGGTAATACAAAACAAATTGCTAGGCTGTATTTACTGTATAACCCCCCAAAAAAAATAAATCAAAGATTCAAGGTCTAGAAGAATTGATAAACTTGTTAGAAGATTTCAAGAACAGAGAAATAATTATGATAGGAGATTTCAATTTAAACTGGTTAGGGAATTGGTTAGTAAATATAAGAGATTATTGCAGAAAGTTAATTTTATTCAATTAGGCCAAGAAGGAACAAGGCTGAGCAACAGAACCATGGACTCAACATTACATGATTGGATATTGGTAGGTAATGAAAGAAACAACAAAGCTTTAGTGATATTGTCACGTGCAGTTATTGATCATCTACCCATATATTGCATATGGAGTAATAAAAGACCAAAAGGGCAGGGAAGAATAGTAGAAAATCTGGCATTAAATGATGAAAACATTTCCAATATAAGAAAATACTTATTTAAAACAGATTGGAAAATTTAGAAGAGACAATAGATGTTAATGCTGTAGCAGAGTTGTTTCTAAAGAAACTAAACCATATAATTAATAACAGAGCTCCCTTGAAAAAGAAAAGATTAAAAGGAGTAAGCAATAAATGGATAAATAATACAGCAATTAAACTAATTAAAGAAAGAGATGCTGCATGGCAAAGTCACATGAATTCAAAACAAGAAAGGGACTGGATAACGTTTAGGCAGTTAAGGAAAAGTGTAAAAGTAAATAAAAGGACAAAAGTTAATTCTTACAAAATGAACAAGTGAAACATTTCCAATGCAAAAAAAAAGTTCTGGTAAGGTCTGAACAATCTACTAGCACCAAAAAGAAGGAAAATGGACCAAGTTTAATTAAGGAAGATAGAGAGATAACTGATAATAAAGAAATAGCCAACTATATATCTGAAAACTTTACAGACGTATCTAAATACTTGAGTGACTTCAAAGAGGTACCAAAACAAACTAATGAGAAAAAAACATTTTTAAATGGATTACTAAGCAGGAGGAATACAAACACCTAAAAAGATTCAATGAAATGAAAGGATCAGGGCCAGATTTGGTTGAGGAAAAAATTTTGAAGTATACAGCAGAGGAACTTACTTACACACTTCCAATAATTTATAATAAATCCTTTACCACTAGACTCTGCCAAATATCTGGAAAAAGCTTACATTATGCTAATATTCAAGGGAGGTCAGTCTAATAATGCAAGTAACTACAGGCCAGTATCACGCTTGTCAATAACTGGAAAGATCCAAGAGAAGTTGCTGCATTCAAAATGTCAGATTACCTTAAAATATATAACACATTGACAACAGCTCATCAAGGATTCAGGAGGTGGTGCAAAACAGTGACTGCCTTGATCAGGTTCATGAATGATCTGCAGGAGAACATGGAGGAAGGATTGTTTATGGGAGCAGTGTTCATGGACCTGACCAAGGCATTTGACCTAGTTGATCGCCTCCTACTGGAGAAAAGTTAGATGATACTGGCCTTGGGGACCCTGTGTTATAATAGATACATAGTTATTTAACAAATAGGAAACAAGTTTGTGTAAATAGGACAATATCTGACTTCATGGATATCCAGTACAGGGTTCCTCAGGGCTCAATATTGGGACCCTTGTTGATTCCCTGTGTTTAAATGAGCTTCCAGCAATGTGTTCAAGATCTCAAATGGTGTTATACACTGAGGACACCATGATATATATACCTAATAGGGATATAAAGTTATTAAAACAAAATTTAGAATATGAATCTGCAAAATGGCTAATTGTCTAATGGAAAATAAATTAGTCATGAATACAAAACAAAGAAAAACAAAAGGAATACTGTTTTGCACCAATCATAAATTAAAAGCCATGACAGAACCATTTAAGGTCTGAACTTTGGAAGGAATGAAGTTGGTATAGTGCCTGACTTTAAATATTTGGGAGATATTTTGGATAACCATTTAAATTCCAATTTACATGTAGAAAACTTAACAAAACAAATACATAAGAAGATTGGAGCTTTATATACAGTAAGTGACTACCTAACTACTGAAACAAGAAAAACAATATCACAAGATTGTCTTATCTCATCATTATAGTGCAGAAGTTTAGTCTGAGGGCATCGGAAGGTAATGAAACAGAATTTGCTTATGCAACACTATTTGCAGACTTGCATTAAGAGCAAAACAAGAGATCACCACTGTAGTTTATACAGAAGATTAAACTGGTCAACAATAAAGCAAAAAGAGAAATTATAAATGTCCTGCTTTGTGTTTAAACTATTACATTGTTCATCTGATAATCCCATGTTTACCTTCTTGAGCAAAACAGTACAGGAGAGCCTTAAGGCCACAAGATTGGGTCACTCTAACAACATCCATGTGTAAAACTACAAAAAATGAAAAGATTCAGGCAAACCGTTATTAAAACTTGGAATGGTCTGCTAGACTACATGTGTAATTTGCAGAATTGTCATCACTTTCAAGACTTGTTCTACATAGTGGCAGCGCTATGACATCTGTGCCGCTTCCTTTTTATTTATTTATTTATTTATTTATTCATTTGTACATCGGTTTACAACCTTTGAGCCAGAGGCTTATTTCCAAAGGTACCTCATCACATTGAGGACATACAGAACAACTTTAGGTTACAGCATAAAGGTCACTGACTTACAGTACACAGAGTGGTTTCATACATTTATACAATTTAGTAGCAATTACAATGATACAGCTGAGTACATGCTGGTAAATAACAGAGGCAAGAAGCAATAGGGAGAAGTGGGGGAGTGAGGTGGGGTGCTGTCCAGTGGACACTGTCAAGTAAACCATGTGCTGACTCCTTCCAGATCAATTCACTGTTTACACAGGCCTCGCCTTCTAGCAGCACTGCATGTCGCCTGAGAAGGGCTGTAAATTCACTAAAGAATTCAGGAAAATGCAATTGAGTAGAGCAAGGAAGCAAAGCATCCACACCACCCTTTAACATGCTCTCCTATACCAATACCCACAACCAAGTCAGATAAAAAAAGATCTGAAAGGTACTTAAGACACTTGGTAGTAGCTACACTGTTGATTTGGCAGCACATCAACTCATGCACGCGGTTGATGCGCTGCAAAGTCAGCAGTGTAAATGGGGCTTAAGACTTCCTTAAAGCAGCCGCTTAAGAAACAGACACAGTATAAATGTACTTATATCTCACTGAAGTTCGTGATTCTGCTACTGTATATGTATGATTTTAGATTGTTTTGACATATTGTAGTTTTGATTATTTGTATTTTGTGTAGATAAAGACTTATTAATGTGATAGAAATTTGCTTTTGTAATAGTCTGATAATTTTGGTTGTGAGTGTGTTCATTTGAGTTACGTATATAAAGTTTTATTGTACTTTATTGTATTTTAATTTTCTTACTTTTGTACTCCCTAGGTCAAGCCTGTATAAGGGCCATGTTGCCCTGCTTTCTTACCTGGTTAACAAATTTTCAATAAAAAGAGGAAAGAAAGAAATACAAAATAAGATGACACAGTTACATAGAAATTGTTGGCAGATAAGGACCGCTAGGCCCATCTAGTCTGCCCATAAGCCCTAAATTTGTATGCAGTTGCTGACCCTAAGAGATCAATGGCTTTTCATCACTCCCTACCCCCAATGTTCCCTTGTGCCTGTCCCAGGTATGTTTAAATCCTTCCACTGTGCTTGCCCCCACCACCTCTTTCGGCAGACTGTTCCAAGCATTCACCACCTCTCTGTGTAGAAAAACTTCCTCATGTTACCTCTTAATCTACCCCTCCAATTTCATATTGTGTCCCTCATTCTAATATCTTTCTACACTGGAAAAGATCCCCACCAGCACATTGTATATGCCCTTGAGGTCACAGCACTAGAGAGGAATCCAAGCTTCAGCAAGATGACTTATTGTAGAACTGACATACTATAGGCAGTGGGTAAGGGAGTTAGTAAAATTGTGACATGGAACCACTGAGCTGGCAAGGAGCATGAGGATGGAGATTGATGAGGGACCTGAGCAAAGGACATCCAGTGTGGGGCATGGTCTAGGGAGGGGTTACACTGGACACAAGGAACTGCTCATGGGATTGGTTTAGGGGCCACTAAACTACCAGGATAGTTGAAGAGGTATGGGACACTGTGGCCCCATATCAGGCAAAGGTAAGGGTTAGGCAGCTAGGAAGAACACAAAGGCTTTCTTTTCCTGAGACCTAAAGGCAAGGCAAGTTTATTTTTCAGGTGCACTTTCCCAGAGTCTGAATGCATCATGCATGAATAAAGAAAAAATCACACAATTTTAAGAAATAAATAATACATATTCCAAATAACTACATGAAAACAAATTAAATTGCATATTTAAAAAGCATGTACAGTGGCGTGAAAAAGTATTTGCCCTTCCTGATTTTCTATTATTGCATATTTGTCACACTGGATGTTTTCAGGTCTTTAGACAAAATATAATATTAGATAAAGGGAACCTGAGTGAACAAATAACACTTTTTTTTTTTACTTATTTCATTTATTTAATGAAAAAGTTAACCAACACCAACGGGCACTGTGTGAAAAGTAATTGCCCCTAGTTAAATCAACCCAATTAAAGGGATAATTAGAGTCAGCTGTTTGAACACAGCCAGGCTTGATTACAGCCAGCCTTGCTCAATATAAATCTCACTTATTTTGACCCTTACCATCAGAGTCACATTGCCAGCACAAAGATTCAACAAGCACATTATGCCATGATCAAAGGAAGTTCCTGAAAAGATCAGAAAAAATTTGTTGCCCTCATCAGTCTGGAAAGGGTTACAAAGCTATTTCTAAGGCTCTGGGACTCCATAGAACCACAGTGAGAGCTTTAATCTCCAAATGGAGAACACTTGAATAGTAGTGAATCTTCTCCAGGAGTGGGCGGCCTGCCAAAATTACTCCAAGGGCGCAGCGCAAAATCATTCAGGAAGTCTCAAAGGATCCTAAAACAACATCCAAAGAACTGCATTCTTCTCTTGCCTCAGCTAAGGTCAGTGTTCACGACTCCACAATCAGAAAGAGACTGGGCAAAATGGGCTTATGAGAGTAGCAAGGCGAAACCATCACAACTAAGAAGAACATAAATGCTCGCTCTCATTTGCCAAGAAGCACCTGGATGATCCACAAGCCTTTTGGGAAAATGTTCTATGGACAGATGAGTCCAAAGTGGAACTTTTGGATGACATGGATCCCATAATGTCTCGCAGAAAGCAAACACAGCATTCCACAGTAAGAACACCATACCAACAGTCAAACATGGTGGTGGTAGTGTGATGGTGTGGGGATGCTTTGCTGCCTAAGGACCTGGATGACTTGCCATAATTAAAGAACCATGAATTCTGCTCTGTACCAGAAAATTCTTAAGGAAAATGTCCGTCATCCTTCCGCAGCTGAAGTTGAAGCGAAGGCCATGCAGCAAGACAATGATCCAAAACACAAAAGCAAGTCCACATCAGAATGGCTAAAAAGAAGTAAAATTAAAGTTTTGGAGGGCCTAGTCAAAGTCCAGACTTAAACCTAATAGAGATGCTGTGGTAGGACTTGAAACGAGCAGGTCATGCTCGAAAACCTACCAAATGTTACTGAATTAAAGCAGTTCCGTGAGGAAGAGTGGTTAAAATTCCTCCACAGTGATGTGAAAGACTGATATTGAATTATAGGAAGTGTTTGGTTGCAGTCATTGCAGCTAAATGTGGCATAACCAGTTATTAAGTGTAAGGGGCAATTACTTTTCACACAGTGCCAGTTGGTGTTGGTTAACTTTTTTCATTAAATAAGTGAAATTTAAAAACAAGTGTTATTGGTTCACTCAGGTTCCCTTTATCTAATATTACATTTTCTCTAAAGACCTGAAAACATCCAGTGTGACAAATATGCAATAATAGAGAAAATCAGGAAGGGCAATACTTTTTCACGCCACTGTAAACATGTAGGGCGGTGTTTTCAAATGTCCTAAAAAGTTGTGTCAAGATACATATTTGCATCATGCAAAAGTGACTTATAATTGCTTGTATTATAGGTGCATCTAAACTGACACATATTTGCATCATAATTGTGACATATTTTAGTGCAAATATGGGCTGTGTTATAGTTGTGTCACTTTTACATCACTAATCTGGATGCAAGCATGGACACAGCAGAAATCATCTTTTGACTGTAGCGCATTATGCTGTCACAGACGCAGCTGTGATTTCTGATGCAAGAGTGACACAAGTTGTTGTTAAACCCATTGCAACTCTTTGAAAATACAGGCCCTAATCTTTCCTAAATGTGCACTGAAGGGCATTACAACTAAAATGTGTGTTCAACATGAGTAAGACATGTCTGAAGAATTAATTTTATATCACCATGATCTAGTAAGATAGTATCTAAAACCCAACCTAATTTTAGTTTATCTGTACTACCTGTTTCAAAGTCAGTTGCATCATATGTACTGTAAATATGGTTACAGGCACACAGATGTTCAGACGGCCTCTATAGCTCCCCCCAGGCAAATGAGGTCCTAAAACTATATTCTGACTGCTTGTGCCCAGTGATTTTCTCACAGGCTAAATTTTAATATGTCCTCTGTGGAAAATATTCAGAAAGAACTTTCACTGCCAACTGTGCTTTCATAAAAATGTATTCTTTTCATAACTATCAAAAGTTTTTTATCTCTTTTATCTTTATGCTTTTTTGTACAAAGAAGTTTTAATAATGGGCAGTAAATCACTCCATTGTACGAAAAACAAAAAGATGTCCCAAATATCTGTTAGTAATCCGTTCCATATGAATCAAGCCAGTGTGTACTGAGAATTTTTCCACTATTCCCAATTTATACATTTACTCAGGAAACAAATCTATCTTGGCTGTTGTCAGTCTAAGCTGATGTGGAAGAGCACATAAAGTAACCCACATGTTACAATCACACAAGGTGGCATGCATTCTAGTGTGAACGGTAAGCAAACATCACTCTGCACCTAGTGGAACAGGCAAGTAGAAAAGTAACACCTCTCAACCCCGATATGACAACAAAGAGCAGTCATTTCAGCCAAATCAGAGATTTTAAAATATGCCTTTACATTTATCTAGGACAGATGCTACCCTCCAACCAGAAATTTGCTTTGTAACAAAAGCTGGGATATCTACTCATTACTACCAGCAGTTAACGAGCCTTTCAAGGACCAACTAGGGAAAGAAAGAGTGAGAGAGACAGATTCAGACCATAATAATCTCAGCCATCTCATTCAAATTCATTTCACACACTGCTGGATATGGTGTGTTTTAATTCCAGCAAGCAAGATGCAGCTGTTTAGACAGTGACAAAAAAAAAGCAACCTAGCCAAATACTGCAATGTAATGTCTGTCTAACTGGTAAGCCTGTTTTGTTTCCAAAAACATTATAAGTATACTTAAATATTCATGAACTCAGTGAGTCTTCTCATTGGCTACTGGTCTGGTGATGTAAGGTCTTATAAATGACCACTAGCTGCCAATGATGCTGTGCCACACGTGTGGCTCTCACTACTCTGCTCAAAACCTGAAAGTAAGTAAAAATACATGATAAAAACAAAAGTTGTTATTGCATTTAGACTTATAATCACAATAATAACCTTGAAGCCACTCATTTCTTGAATGAATGATTGGCTGGAGGGAGGTGTCCTCAGCTGCACCTAGGGTCACCAATTCTCCCATCCAAGTTGTTAATCCTTGAAGTGACTGGCTTGCTTAATTACACCTAGGCAGCTGGTTGGCACTGTGGTAATACTACCACTCAAGATGTTGATGTCCCAGCTTTGGTAATGAGATTATGTTATTACAGGGCTGACAGGGAAGTGAAGATAAAGTTTTAATTCAACAGCAAAGGTGGTGTGAATTCATGGAAATTCACAAATTGGAATATCGCAAATTTTTCAGCAGGTGTACCAGTTTCACTGTGAAAATTTATTTAAAATGAAAATGAAACTGTAATACAAATCCTCTCACCACCTACTGTGCTGTAATACCATCTTCACCCCTCCCAAATCTCAAAATGTCCTTGTCATATAACCCTAGCCATTCCTTGCTGGCACCTCCTCTCCTCCCCACCCTGGCAAACTTCAAAGTAATGGTAAACAGGACGAGGTTAGTCTGGGTCACTTAGTGACATATAAAAGCTCAATATTTCCACTTCTCACGCATGTGCCAACACATTCACCCTGCCTTCTTCCTCATTAGAGTTTCCACCACCAGTTCAAGGGTAAGTCATAAGTCTTCTTTCCACCCCACCCAACTCACTCTGGTCCCCACTAATCCTTCGTTCTCACAGGTACCCAGAAAATGTAATAAAGAAACGGCCCTTAGTGTGGAGCACCTGCTGTGTTCAGTGTACATCTTGGTAATAGCACAAATGAATAAATTATGTATCGCCTCCTATTAAAACCAGATTGACTGAATTTACTGCCAGTCAGGTTTTATTAGGAACAAAGACATCACTATTCATTCATTCCCACCATTACTGAAATGAACACTGAACAGAGCAGATTCTCTGCACCAGGGAACCATTTTTATTACAGTTTTTTTAGGTGCTGGTGGGGTGAGGAGGGTAGGGAGGGGTTGGATGGGGGTTTATGACTTACTCTTAAACTGGTGGTGGGACTCAGTGACAGGAGGTGGGGAGTGTGTTTGCTGCATGAGTAGGGGAGAGGAGACTATTGAGTTTTTATGTTCACTAAGTGACTTAGACTAACTCATCCTACTTCACCTTTTCTTGCAATTCGCAAGGGCAGAGGGCAAGGAGGGAGAAGGGTGCCACTGGCTGACAGGAGGGGTTATATGGTGAACAGGAAGTTTTGGAAGGTGGGGTGGGTACAGTCATGTATTATACATTACAGTGGATGGGGAGATTTAAAGATGCAATATGCATGGGTTTCAAAGGCAAATTTGTCAAATTCATGGCAAACTCACAGATTGCCTAATTTGCCTGCAAATTGGTAATTAAGTACTAACATACTAAAATGCCAGCAGAATAGGCCTAACAGTCTTCAAGGCTCACTGCTTGGTCAGACCCCACCCTGGAGCCGAACTTATGCCCCTCACCTTCTCTGGCTTCTCCCTTCCAGTTCTGGATATTCTCGCTGCATTGGATTTTGCTTCCAGAACCCTTCCCTGTACCTGTCCCACCCCTCTTGAACCCCTCCACCATCTCTGCCTCCACCAGCCCCCTAGGCAGCGCATTCCATGGCTCCACCACCCTCTCAGTGAAGTAGCACCTCCTCCTTTCTCCCTGAATCTTCCCTCCAGCTTCCACCCATGCCCTCTAGTGGCCCTCCTCCTTCCTTTGAAGCACCCTGACTGTTCCTCCCCATTTACCCCTTCATGTACCTGAAGACCTCTATCATATCCCCCGTCCCTTTCTCTTCCAATGTGTACATATTTAGCTCTTGAGCCTTCCTCATAGGTCCTGTCCCCAGGCCCCAAATCATTTTGCTGTCTTCCTCTGGACACTCTCCAGGAGTTTAATGTCCCTCTTAAGGTGGCCTCCAAAACTGCATGCAGTACTCGAGGTGCGGCCTCACCAAGCAGTTACACAGAGGGAGCATCACTCTCTCCTTCTGGAGGTAATCCTCAGCGATGCATCCCAGCATCCTGTTGGCCTTGGCTGCTGCCCTCCTACAAGTCTCTGAGTTGTTCATCTTGACATCCACGACCACCCCCAGGTCCCTCTCAGCCATCGAGACTTGTAGAATTTCCTCCCCAGGGTGTACACTTGGCCCGGGTTTCTGGACCCCAGGTGCAGTACCTTGCATTTCCTGCATTGAACCTCAGCTTCCACTTTCTAGACCATCTTTCCAGAGCCTCCAGGTCCCCTGTAGGGCCATCCTCCCTCCCTCCTCCCCATCCACCACCGCCCTCAGTTTTGAGTCATCTGCAAAGAGACTCATCTCACTCCTGATACCTGTCCTTATGTCAGAGATGTAGGCATTGCCATGGAAAATTTGGCTAATTCACCAGGCAAATAATTATTTGAATTGTGGTGATTAGTGAGGCAAATTTGCCATAATTGTGAATTTCAGTGCAAAGCAAATTTCAGCAACTTTTCCCACCTATACAGGAAAGCAAGGATCAAGAATCTCAAAGATGCCTCCTCCTTGGGAGGGAGGGAGGGTTGAACCCCACTATCACCACTGCCACATGGGTGATCATATGTGGTAGTGCAGCAGGAGGCTTGTGAGTAGGATGGACACACACTGGACAGGTGTTGTGTGAGCACGATCATGCGCATGCACACTTGCTGTTTCTTGCATGCTGCTGTTTTCAGTAAAATTGGAGCAGCAAGGAAATGTCCAGGCATGACCAGAATGACGGGCATTCCCAGGTCCTGGTGGCAGCTATTAGCTACTCCCCACTTTTGGGAATCCTAAGTAGAGCCATTGACTCTCATCACTATGGCCAAGTCAAGGGCCTACCTTACGGTGAAGGAGGGGTTTGAAGATTGGAGGAATGAGCTGGCTAAACTGCCATATGGGGCAGGGTGCTGCCATCCAGATAGAGAAAGTCCTTAGAGGAGCATAAACAGCAGCCCTCCAGACACTGGAAGTCCTTAGAGTAGCATAAACAATACATTTAAAAATAATTGACACCTCTTATTTCTAATAGAAGTTGGACCTTGCTTTTGGATTGACATCATTACTTTTGCCTAGTCTTTCCCAAGCAGTTCACAAATGCTGTACTGGGATGACAAAATAGGATACATTTAAAGGTGGGTTAAATGGAAGTTTCTGTCCCCATTCAAAACAAAACTGCAATTCATCCAAAGAGACAAGATAGTCTCTTCTGAACACACTTTAACCAAGACAAATACAGGCCTCAGTTCACAATTGCTAAGTACAGTGTTACCTCAGTATACCGAAACTCGTAAAATTAACTACCCACTAGTATGAACAGAGAACATAGCTCCTACAGACATCAGCTGTTCTTATAAACACTACCACATCACTGCTTGCATGTATTGTGTGCACTCAAAAGTTGCAGAACTGCTGCAGAGCTACTGTATATTTAACAGAGTACCCCTCTACCTCTCCTCCTTCCTTTAAGGATTAGAATTAGATAAGGATTGTATACCAGTTTAATTTTTATTATGCAGTACTGTACCTGAAATAAAAATATCTGTTCCATTTATCCACCTGCCTCACCCCCTCACCGAGTGCAGCCTGACTGTGGCTCAGACTACATCCCCCGCCCGCCCCGCTGAACACTCCCTCACCTGATGACTGGGTACTGTGTTGATTTGTAAGTTTATTTCTTTGTTGTATTTTTGTTAGCTTTCAGTACTATTAGCATGATATTGCAACCTGGTCACTGAAACCAGAAGCTGAAGGTCATTTGGTGAGATGAGCAAGATATAGTACTGTAGGGCACTGTAACTCAATAACTTAATTAACTACAAAACTAAACTGGACAAAAAAACTAAATAAATAAATAAAATAAACTAATAAATGCAGCAAATACTAAGCTATCTGCTAAGGGGAGTCCTATCTGATACCAATACTCAGGGAGGCAGGCAGGAGGA
This sequence comes from Neoceratodus forsteri, assembly GCA_016271365.2. Lineage (NCBI taxonomy): Eukaryota > Metazoa > Chordata > Ceratodontiformes > Ceratodontidae > Neoceratodus > Neoceratodus forsteri. The sequence goes on along the minus strand of CM057459.1, from coordinate 673,867,928 downwards.
GTTAGAAGGGTTTGGCAAATCCTCTCTCTTTCTCTGTCTTTCTTGCTGTCTTCTCTCTCTCTCTCTCTCTCTCTCTCTGTCTCTCCTGTATGCCAAAATTATTTATAAAAAAGATTAATACAGCAAAGCTGTCAGGAAACACAGGACATCTGTACTGAGCCTCTGTGCATACTGGACTGTAGCAGAAAACTAGAGTATTTAGTGTATATAGACTTTGGTTTTGCATCTCTTGTTGTAACTTACAGGAGCTGTAAATAAACTCATGTTATTGTTTCCATTCTGTTTGTTAGAGCATGTGAGTACTGTATGGGACCAAAATCAGAGGTGGGTGGGTGGGGGTGATGTGACAACACACAAGTAACAATCTACAAAGGCCTGACTTTGTCAAGGTGGAGGAGTTCCCACATGAGTAAGTTTGAATGTAAATTAGGGTTTCGGTATAAACTGAAGCAGATAGGATCTGCATCAATTAATTCATGCTTTGGGACACCTGTAGGCTTCTGTGGATGGTACTGCACCAGTTGCTTGATTCTGTGTAGACCTGTGTGGAATGTTGAAATTGGGACAGAATTTAATTCCATGGAATTTATGAAAATTCTGCATAATTCTCAGTAGCAGACATAATTCCAATATTTCACATGCAAAATTGTTTTCACGGATTAATAATCTGCAGTTCGCTAAACTGCAGAATTTTATTTGCAAATCTTCTGAGAAATATTCAGTAGTTTTCATAAGCTGTGAAAATTATTCTTGGTTTATACAGAATTGCTTTTCAGAATTCAGTGAAATTTAAAAGAAATTATGAAAAGCATTTTTGAAACAGAATTGCCATTCTTCACCAATTCCAATGTTGGAATTCTGTATTCCATACAGCAGTAGTGCTGTGCTATCCACAGAATGCCACGGCAGAGGTAGTAGAACATAAGTCCTTCCAAAACAGATAGCTGAGGTCCTGCTTCTAAACTGAATTAACTTTCATTTTTGGGCCTTTACTGGACTGCCTTAGTCATTCGGTGGCATCCTTCCCTAGCCCCAGTCTATGTATTGGTCCCTAGCATTCAGCAAATCCCTCCTCCCTATATCAATTTCCCTTTACATGTCTCTATCATTCTGCCCCTCACAAAGAAGTGCCAACCCCCACCAGAAAAGCCATTCCAAAGATCTCTTTATTGACACCACGAAGAACTCCTTTCAACAGCTCTAACTTAAGGTATGTGGCTAAAGGCGCAACCACATCTTGCAAAGGTTGCCATGCTTTTGAGATGGCCCCAGGGGCCATTCACATGGTAAACTCCTTCACACCCACCCACTTCCTACATTGGCAAAATCCTGTTCTTCAGTGTGCGTCAAAAGGCTTTGATCCCTTTGTGGATGGCTCTAGGGGTCACACTTAAAGAACCCACACATAACTATTGGTATAGCCATTTTGCAGTAGTCTCTTTGCCTGTGAATCTGGCCCACAGTTTCCATAAATTAAATTATTAGGTCCTCATGAGAATGAGTGGAGCCACCAAAACAATATGAAGCAGATTAGAGCCGTAGTTATTTTCAACTCATTTTACAGAGGCAAGTAAACTAGTAATGAAGAGGCAAATTGTGGTTTTGCATTCCATTCACAAAGGCAAACTTGAGTGTGTCCATCAAATTTTAAGTTGGGCTTAATTCCCTGTTTGGGAGATATATGAAAATAAAGAGCTTGTAATGGGATAATTAGTCTCCTTTGTTCTCACCTCTGACCCAGTCACATTTCAGGTGGTACCTGCTTGACCTCCTGACCTCCATCTTATAATGTAACTAGCCTCAAACAGGCAAGATATTCTGAATGATGAAAGGTGGTAAATTGTGGGGTAAGTCTATCCCAGTTCTTAAGGCATGTGACTCCTCCATTACTGATCCACTCTCAGTGGTCAAGAAATTCAACACTTTCTTCACCTCCTGTGCCTCTTCCCTTCTCTCATCCTTCCCACCAGTGTTACCACCTCCCTCTACCTACATCCTCTCCCCCAAACCCCCAGTTCTCCATCATTCCCATCTCCTGCTGTCACCATCAATGCCTTACTTGCCCTCAACCAGCTCAAGAGCAAAAGCCCTGATGGGCTTGATGCAAAACTTCTCCATTTTGCTGCCCCCACAACTGGTCTTCCTATCTACTAGCCCCATATCAAGTCCCTTTCTGCAGAACTACCTAAGGGCAGCAGGCATTCATGTATAGAGCACCTGTATGGCTAATTGGCTCTCCTTCTGATGTCCTGGCAGAACCCAAGCAAGGTCCTTTTAAATCCAAACTCTGTCAGTACCTACTTGATACCAATAGCTGCTGGACTGTCTCTGGCCTGGGTGGGTGTACAGCCCTCCAACCCCCTTTCTCCCTCTACTTGTTACTGGTGACTAAGTCAACTCCAGACAGTTTCTGCTTAGCCAAGTACTTCCCCACTCTGTCTTGTGCACTGACTATTCCAGTATCTTTTTATTTCCTGCATTTTGTCCATCTTATTCCTTAATCTTCTGTGTTTAACAAAGTCCTTTTCAGATTGCTTTCACAATATCCTACTTCCATTCAATGTGTTTTCCTCAAACTTTCTCCTTCTGTAGCAATTAGTGTGTTGCTGTGATTCCTGCCAAAGTCTGCATTTTACTGCCATTATATTCAGTTTGTATTATGTATATCCTTACTCCCCATTTTGTATTCCTTGCCTGAGACCTTTGGCGTATTGTATTTTCTGTATGAGCACCTCTGACGTGAGTCTTTGTAAATGAGTCTCTGACTCAAAGGTACAGTAATTTGAGACTTAAATAAATAAATAAAATAAAATAAATAAATATATCTGGCCTTCTAAATCTCTTCTTCTCTAAAGCCTTTGTCTCCAGTACCTGGAAGCATGTCACAGTTATTCCCCTCCCTAAAGGCGGCGACCCTTCTATTCCTGGTAATTATCATCCCATCTCTCTTCTTCCTACCCTTGCCAAACTCCAAGAACACTTTGTGCTATCCCAACTGTCCCTTTCCTTTCTCTTCCTCATTCTTCACCCCTTACCAGTCTGGATTCCATAAAACCTACTCCACCTCCTCCCCTCCTTCCTTCTTCGCTAACAGATATCATGCTCACAGGAATAGGCCAGGGCCAAGTCACATCAGCCATCTTTATCGACTTGGCCAAAGCCTTCAACATTGTCGCACATCACCTTCTCCTCGCTAAGCTGTCAGCAGCAGGACTCTCTAGCTCAGCCACTAACTAGTTCCACTCCTACCTTAGGTAAGTCCCTATCAGTTTGAATTGGTGACTCCTTTCCTCTCCCTCACCTCCCAATCTGTGCTGGTGTCACCAGGGCTCCATCCTAGGCCCTATTTGATTCTTAGGCTTCTAAAATTACCGCCCTGTTGCCTACTCCTCAGCATCCATTCACATGTATGCATATGACACGGTCCTATTTGCCTCTGGCCACTCCTCTTCTGACTGATGACCAGGCTACAGCAGGACTCTTAACAATGTCCAACTCTGATTCCACTCAAATCAGCTGGTGCTTAATACCAAAAAATGGTCTCTATGACCTTGGCACAAGGAAAGCTCTCTAGTAACGGTAGTCCCCTTCTTCACCCTGAATGGGTTCACCATTGAGAATGTACTACCTTCAAATACCTCGGGTCTGGCTTGACAACCACCTGATTCTTCTGAATACATTAATGACATACATAAAAATTACACCTTGCCAGGAGCATTGTACCACCATGGCTGCATCCTGATCCTGGCCCGCAGAGCTGTTGTACAGAAAATTATCCTCCATTTTCAGCTATGGTGACATAGTTTACAGCTCTGCCCATAAATCTACCCTTTCTAGAATGGATTCTCTTTTCATTCCTTCTGTCACTTTGCTCTGGACTGTCCTTCCCATATGCATCACTGTACTCCTTATAAGTCTCTCTTCTTTCCTTCCCTTGAAGCCTGATCACAAGGCACACTGTCCCTCATTTATTGCCAAGTACTGGCTTGACTCCTCCCTTTCTAGCTGTCCTCTACCCTCTCCCAACCCCACCAAACTCCCTATGCCCTTCACAGTTCCCACTCCCGCCTCCCTTGCTGTCCCCCAGGACCTCCTCAGTTGGCTAGGGCTGCCTTCTTCTACCACCTTCCTAAGCTCTGGAACTCCTTCCTCTCCCAATCCACTCCACTCCCTCCCTTCTCTCTGTCCTCCCTACTGTGTAGCTTCTCTCCTACCTGTAACTGCAACTCAACTCCCTACTTCTGTCCTAATGACTTCCACACCCTCCCTAGCTCTCTAGCCTACCCCTTCTGCCCACCCCTTCCCATCCCCCACTTCTCAAACCCTCTTCTGTACTCCTAACTCCATCCCTCTAGGACTTTCCTCAACCTACTACCTGTCCCACCATCCTCTTGTTCAACCTTACCCCTTTTTTGCTACTGTATGCTAGCTTTCTCCTCCCTCTCCCTCTCCCTTTCAACAATATTAACCACGACCCAGACCTGTGCTGGGACATGTCTGTTTTATAGATATTTAACTGTTGTTGGGCTGGCCATAGGTGTTCTCACACTATTGGCTCTGTTGTTTATTTATTTTCTGCATAGGGTATTTCATATACCCAATTACTGTAAATAGTTGTTTACAAAGTTATTTAACTGCTGTATATACTTTATGTCTTGTTGTTATCCAACTCTGTTGTAAATTCAAATGTACACCCCTCCCCGATGCACCTGGAAACAAGCTTTTATTAGCTCAGTATGTCTTTCCTGTTGAAACTTTCTCCCAGTAGGTGGTGAACCTATGAACAGTCTATCAGTGGAGACAGTAGATATGAAGATAGTACACACCTGCACAGCAAGCCTTACAGAGGCATGCGCAGAGTCAGTGAACAAGGGGGGCCAGAATCCTCAGAAACCTGGGGCTGGGCATGCCCCACACCAGGAAATTTTTAAAACATCACTGTAAATGTGCATTTTCATGCATTTTAGAGCTAAGAGATACATTACAGTCCACCAGGATGAGACATTCTGTGATAAGGATGTTACTGTTTCCTGCAAGAATGTTTTAAAAATACAACTATGAAATTCCAATCTTTGCTGCTTTTGTAAAGTGGATTGTTTCTCACTCTCATTTCTCTCACACTCTCTGTGAAATGGATCCCCCGCTCACACTTAGCCCCTTTATTAATTACCCCTTCTTCCACCACCATCAACCCCTAGGATTTTTTTGCCAGCCCACTGCCTGCAAGCCACACACCACATACCCAATCTCTAAGAAGTGAACTAGCAACCCAGCTTAGGCAAAGGATTATTATCATGTGAGCTACTATTCTGATTTGAGCACAGGCAAAAAGGGCACAGCAGCAGTGCACTAGAGCAGCAGGCATTGAAAACAGAAGGGAGGGGAACCAGTCCGCTGCTGCTGAGGGACAAATTAAAACCATAAAGTTGCACCAATATCATAGAACCCACAGCCTTCTGATCTCCCAGCCTCAGAGGCAGTACACTCACCCTCTGAGGCTGGGAGATCAGAAGGCGCGGGTTCTATCCTCACACCAGGGACTTGGGTTAAATTCAATACTGACACTGTAGTGCAGCATGAGGGGGATGCTGCACTCCTGAGGTGCCGCTTTTCAGATGAGATGTTAAACTGAGGTCCCATCTGCCTGTTCTGGTGGTAGTTCAGGTGAATGTTAAAGATCCCATGGCACTTCTCGAAAGAGTAAGGAATTTTTTTATAATAACATCAAAACAAATAATTACAGTGTTGAGTCACACAAACCAATATACAAATCAAAGGTAAGAAAAGTCCAAATAATACAAAACAGTGTTAATTCACACATAAAAAATATACAAATCATAAAAGAAATAGATGAGTATGACATTCATACATTTTCTAACTAATCTTTCTGAAACATTTAAAAACTAATTAAATCATAGTACTAAAAGAAATAACCCACCTCTCAGTGAGAGAGTAAGGAATTTTTTTATTATTATAATAGCAAAAGAAACAAATATATAAAGTGTTAAGTCACACAATATGAAATCTAAATCAAGAAGTTTAAAGAAATACACATGTAATAGTGTAGTCAAAACATTAATAAATCCTCCTGAATGTAACTAATATCAGTTAGGTTTGTGGGAGAAATAGAGTCATATGGTAGAAGCAAACCACATATCATTCAAGTAAAGCGTAGAATCAGAACTCTTCACTCATTTATATTTCATAAACTTACAAAATCTTTCCACCATTGAAAAACCTTCAAGGAAGAACATAAAGATACATCTTTTAAATAAACTTTCATCATGGCTTGATGAATTAAAGTCATAACAGTTTCATAAGGCATTCATTTCTGGTAAAGTATCCGTTGGCATCTACTTTGCCATAAGTAAAATTAAACAACATGAAAAATAGACAGTGTTTCATAATGGTACTGGGTCCCAACTAAGAGTATTGTCCCAGGATTAAAAATCATAAGGTAACTGTGTCAACTAATTCTATATTCCATTTAAGAGGTAAAATACCATAAATGTTTAGAAGGGCGAACAGCAAAGCAGATAATGCTCCATTGCTTTTTCTTGATTGGTACTATCGGGTAGGGACAGTTCTGTTCTCTACTGCCTTATATTTAGCTGTCCTCTTATGTTCAGCCTACCATACACTGACAACATAGAAGTTCCTACATATTAGGTGGGATTCTCTTGTTAGTTAACTGAGCATTCACTAGATGATTTTGAGGGGAACAGTTCTTGAAGACATGTTCCTTAGGAAGGCAACTAACAGAACTGTCTGGTAGAGTTTTTCCCTGAGCTTTGTAAAATCTGTTGTCTTGTTAATCCCCATTTATACAGTTTTCTGGCAGCTGGCTTGAAGAAATCAGGGTATGCAAATATTTAATTATTTTTAGAGGGTGATTTGTCACCCTAGAAAATATCTGGCTAAAGTGAGTCTAACCCACTGATTATGGGGCCATCTAAAGGAGCTAATCTACATTTAACAGTCTGAGAGAGAAATAACATATGACAGAATATTCCAGGGTCTATCATCCCAATGCCTCCTTTATCTTATGCTAGACATGTATAACACAGTTTAATGGGATTCAGCCAGCTTCCCCATAACATCTGAAAAAAGAGGCAATAAAGCTTGGTTTCCAGCTGTATGGGGGAGGGTAGATCATGGTCACATGAAGGATAGAGGGAGAAGGAATTATTTTATAATATGGATTCTTTTAAGTTTGCCATTTTCCACTGTCTCCACCTAAGCACCTTTCTTTCTACCAGTTGTACTGTGTGTTCCCAGTTGCTTAAAGGCAGATTCTGAGAACTGAAAATAATACCTAACATCTTCAAGGGTTCAGAAGAAATTTTAATATCCTCTACCTGAGTGTTGCACAGAGAAACCTGAGCCCATGAATAGGCCTCTACATTTTCTATATTGAGCCTAGCATTTGATATATATGAGTAAACTGCCATTTCATGCATAAAAGAAGGTAACTAAGTGTGATTGAGAAAAAGGCAGATGTCATCTGCATAGGCCTGTACCTGTAGCTTATCCCTTATCCTTGTACCCAAAATCCCTACCCATTGTGGGTTGTCTGTCAGTTTTCTAAGAAGGGATTAAGGAGAATATGTAGAGAAGGCTAGTGGGCACCCTTGATGAACCCCAGTGGTGACTGAAAACCCTGTGTAACTTGATGTCTGATTACTGGGTGGACTATTGCTGAAGAATACAAAAGGTCAAATGAGTAATCATAACTTGAGGGACTCCATGCTTTAAGGGTAAAAATAAAAGGGAAATACACTCTATCGAAGGCTTTTTCAAGATCTACCAAATAATGCAGCCTGACTGACCTAAAAGTGAGAGGTGGTCTATTATATCCCTGATTATCATTAGGCATGTTGTATTTTCCATGAGGAAAGACCACAATATTGTTATGGGGAAATTACCAAAGTAGCAAATTGTTTCAGTCTATTATTCAAAATTTGAGCTAGAATTTCATAGTCGGCATTTAAGATTGTAATAGGTATCCAGTTTTGGAGGTTGGTCTTGTCTCCAGATTTATACAGAAAAATAAACAAATTTTCAACAAAGGAAGGGGAGATTGTATTTGAGGAAAAAAATGATTAAAGACAATTTCCAAACATAAGGATAATTCTTGGGAGAAAGATTTATAAAATTTGTAGGGGAGACCGTTAGCACCAGGGATTTCCCATTTTGGGTTTTGATAGTCAGTTCTATTTCTGCACTGCCAATATTAGTAAGCATGCTTGTGATACTTCTGGAAATTTTGGAATATTCATACCTTGGAAAAAAAACCTATAGCCTCTTCTGAAGGGGGTAGACTGGGGTTATGATTATCTATAAAAAATTTTTACGGTCTTATGTATTTTGTCTGTGGTATAGACCATGTTCCCTGCCTGATCAATCAAGGACTCCATTGAAGTAGTATCTTTTAGGGTTTTGTATGCCTCAAAGGGGTCACCTATGGTAGATTTCTTTGTCCCATTCTGTAACATGGCTCTTAGTGTGTTGGCTCTATTGTATTGAAAGAGCTTCATCTCTTCCTTAATCAATGAGATTGTTTGGAGTATGTAGCTGGAAGAATTAGCCAAAGAAAAGAGGTTCTGTAATTGCTGCCGAAGGGAGAGATATTTAAAAATTAATTTTTTCTGTTTTTTCCCAAACTGTTGAAACCAACCTTTAAAATCAGATTTAGAATCTTTCCACCAGTCGCCCAGATTTGTATATAAGAAAATACTGAGGACCTAATTTTATTAGGTCTATAATGCCTGTTCTAACTTTAGGATCTGATAAAATGGATATGTTCAATTTCCACCTGTTGGATTTAGTTAGCAGCCCAGGGCTATCACTAAAGGAAAGCTCCAAGACCAAATGATCTGAAAATTCTATGGAATTGTTCAAAAGATGCTTGAGGTAAATTATGGAAAATAAACATGTGGTCAATAGTGGTGGTGAATTTTTTCCTTTTATAGGTAAATCGTGGGCCTCCTCTGTAGAAGATATTGCCATTTATCAAGTCTCCTAACTTCACCACTCAAGATAAAGCATTTGAATCGCATAATAATTTTTTGGAATCATTAGTGCAATTCCCTGTGTTTTATACAACAATTAAAGTCTCCACAGAAAAGAATCTTGTATAGAGTGACCAAATATGGTTGTATGGAATTCAATAAAGTGACCCTCTCAGCTTTGGATTAAGGCCCATAGATATTTATGAGGCGAACATCTAAAGTTTTCCATACCCCATCTAAAATCAATACCCTCCCAGGGCTAAGGTAAATCAACTTAGTAAGTGAAAATGAATAAGAGTTAAATAAGAACCCTATCCCATCAGGGCTATCTAACCCAAAGGACCAATATGATGGTCCCCATACCCATTCTCCTTTAAAAACGTAGCCTGATCTGCGGTAAACATCCATGTTTCCTGTAAAAACATTTATCGAATTTGGATTGATGGATAAAATCAAAACTGCCTGATGTTTCACAGAACTTAATAGGCTGTGAACTTTAAAGGAGCCTACCTGTAGAAATGGCACTGCTTAAGTAGTTTCTTCCTCTTCTTTTCTTTTGCCTCTATATCCTACCAAATCTGGGCTTGGGTAGCACAGTCTGAGACTGGAGTCTGTGGGTCCAGATCCTCCTGTTCCATCTCAGAGTCAGCCCAATTGAATCTAAAGCTTCAAAGAGGTTGGGGATGTAATGTCTACTGGCGGGGAACAGTTTTGGTTTTGTATTCCTAGAAGAGCGTCTTCTGGGAAGGGGGAGGGAGGGATCTGTATGTTCCACTTCACTATAGCATACTAGACCTAAAGAAGCTACATCTGAGGAAGGTTCCTGCTTGACAGAAAGAGTCTTATGCACTACATATGGAGTTAAGTCAATAATATCCATAGCATGGGGGCATCAGGAGGAAGGGCCTGCCCAGAAACTGAATCTTTGTGCCTGTTGTATGAAGATTTCAGGGCTCCACAAGATGCCTTATTCTTCGTAGCCCATGGACATTCTGCAAAAACATGCCCTATTTCCTCACATAAATCACACTTAGTATGTGAAGCACATTGGAAGGCAATATGTCCAACTTCCCACAGTTATCACATCGGGTGTGTCACAAGAGCTGGATAAATGAGTTCTAGAGCCACACTTACAGCAGGCCCTAGGCTGTCCAGCATAAAAGCAGACCCCCTGTCCCTCCCCAGCAAAAGAAGTTTGGCACATGATTAATTCCAGAGTCAGAATGCCACAATTTAACTTTGTACTTCCAACCCCAGTCCAAAACATTTCAGCATCAAGGATAGCCTCAAGTTCACTAAGGATATCACATTTTGGGAGAGCCAATAAGTAATGTCATCCACATGGACCCCTCATTCCAAAACATGATGGTAACATATTTTATTAAAGGTATAGTAAAGGGAATCACCAGAAAGGGGGTCCATGGGGAAAACTTCACTTGACTACACCGCTTCCAAAAAGGTCTAATGCACGAGCTGTAATGGAAATATTAATGAAGGCAAACCTCCTTGGGGAAAATGCAAAGAATCTTTCAGTAAACATTTCTATGTAATGTCTATCATGCCTTCTTCTAGGCCCCTTTGTAACGAATTCTAACTGCATTCCATCTGGGTGCAGCTTCTTTTATTTTAGAGAATAACTCTGAAAACAGTGGTTTTGAGGCTGAGGATGTTCCTAAGGTTTATCTCCAGGGCCTGGGAGAAGAGCCTATGGGGCAGTTGGTAATGCTGGCCAGTTCATTAGAGGAGTAGAAACTAAGTTTATAGATTGTTCTACCACCTGGATGGCCCCCTGTTTAAGTTCAACAATAGCTTCTGGAGGTTGTGAGTTGAAAACGTTTTGTGATGAAACAACAGGGTAGAAAGGTCTTGGGTTGGTACCAGTGGGAGCCATTCAGGGGAATTTTGAGTGAAGTTCAACTTAGGGTCCCAAACTAAGTCAGGTAGCCAAGTTCCATTAGAAGACTGTTTCTAGCTGGCTTCACTAAGGGCCTTCTGAGGTGTCCATAAATCACAAGGAACAGGTGCCCCAGTATTCAAAGAGAAAGCCTCAGAAGAATTGAAGAAACATTTGACACAGTGTTAGAAAATGTAGAAACTGATCCTATGGTGGAAGGATCGGATAAAATTTTCTGGCTGAATATGTCTGTTTGTGAAAGTGAGAGCTGTGCATTTTCTTTAATATCTTCCTTCAATCCAGTTTTTAAGTGTGACCCTTTTGCTAAAAGGAAAAATAGTAGCCCTCCTAATGAAGCTATTTTTGGTAGATAATATGTTCCTGTCCCACTGGAATTTGTGAAGACTCAGCACAAAAGGCTAATGGTTGTTTAAACACAAACCCTGAGGATTTAGATAATGTCTCTTTGAGTTGAACTTTGGCATTACAATCAGGAAAGTCCTTAAGGTTTTCAGGACAGTTTATTACTGGAGCTGTTTGTTCAAGATGAATGGTAGAATCATTACTAGGTACTGCACCATTGTTACTAGAGACTGCCATGGATAGAGTCGGCTCTTGGCACACACTAGAGTTTGTGTTTAAGCTGCCAGCCATATCTATGGATGCGTTTGCAGGTTTGAAGTCAAAACAGGAGAAAAGCAGGGATGACTCACCTGGCCTGGCTTGGGACTTTGATGCTACTGCATTACAGTCTCTGATGACAGACCACTCTTCAGTTTTGACAGATTGGGCATTGGCCTGCAACAGTGCTAGCTGAGCATTTAAGTTTTCTTGTTCTTGCTTGTGTTGAGCATTCTAGATGCAGCTGAAGAAGGAGAGCAGTTTATTTCTCAATGGAAGATACTTCCAAGTCTGAGATCCAATATTCTTGTTAGAGCTGGGTAACCCAAGATCTTCTGTGGATTCCTTAAACCTTTAGGTATTTCTCCAGTTTCCTCATTCTCTGTCAACAAAATCTCCACAGTGCTGTGAGCCTCTGGTAGAACAAAGGTAGGTGAGAAGGCTGGCCCCTCCACCCAAGACATCCATCTCCTGCAAAGGTTTCCTGAAAGTGGCCATCTCACAGGCTAAAGGTTCCCCTACAGACCAGTAGGGGAATTTCCCTGGTGCCCTGGCCAAATTTCTCTCCATTCACTTAAAATACCACCAACAGCTTAATCTGATTCAAGGTTAGTTGGCATTCATCTGTATTCCCCCGGGTCATGCATGAAAACAGGCAGAATGTATCTAGTGCACTTACCCGTCAACAAAAACTAAATAAATAAAACACAAAGTCTTAGTGGCTGGTCCCTCTGCTTTCATTGCTTGCTGCTGTGAGTCTAAAAAGTCGAATGCTAAATTAAACACAATAGGGATAAAATAAAATAGCATGTATGCAGCACAAATCCCCCATGTCATCTACTTGTACAGTAAGCAACAGGAAGTGTCTGCCACTGGTGCTGAGAGTCAGTCCAGTGAGCGGAATGGATGGAGGCCAGTAGAATATAAAATTCTACCCTTGGAATGCCCATGGATTGACCATTCTGATTCCACAGAATTCCACAGAATTTTCAAGAAAATTCTGTAGAATTTTGCAAATGTTTAAATTTCAGTTATTTCACTATAATTTTATAAGTTCACATTCAAATAATACCAACTTTGGAATACAAATAGTATTCCATGGCATGCAAAGTTGTACCAAATTTTAGAACTGTAGATTAAAGGGGTGGAGTTATGGGTGACCAAACATTTAATCAAAATTTTATTTTTAGTTATTGTGAGATAATTTTAACATTTCTTATCCAAATTTCTCCACAGTATCAGGATTTAGAGAAGCTCCTAGGTTGCATATATGCACTATGTTTTAAGTCTCAAACTTCAATTGAGCTGAGTTATAGGTAGCCAAATATTTTGCCACAATTTGGATTTCTGTAATTTTAGTATAATTTTGATAGTATTCATTGAAATGTTTAAAAATAACAGATATGCAGGTTATCACTACATTTGTATATGCACATAGTTTCAGATGTCTAGCCTTAAATGGGACTGAGTTATAGCTTGCTACATGTTGCCAAAATTTAAATTTTGGTTATTTACCTCTAATTTTAAAACTACACATCCAAATGTAACCAGAGTTGAAACATTTAAACTACTATACCACAGTGATTTCTGAAAAAGTTCATATTTTCAGCTGTAAATAAGATTGAATTAAAGTAGTCAAAGTTTCACAACATGTAACAATTTAATTTGCAAGAATGTAAACTACAAATGTATAAACCTCTGAAACTTTAAAACTAGAGAATGCAATACCATTAAATTTGACAGGTTCTTAGACCTTACAAGGAGACTGTGTACCAATTGTATTGTTTGCTTGTGAGAAATAGCAAAATAACACGTACCTAAAGTCAAATTCCATGAGTCTTTGTGAAAATGTAGAATTTCATGACAAATTCCATAAAACTGGAATTTTCTAATTCCACCCAGCCTTATCTGGGGATTATAATTAAAGGATGGGGTATAAGTGGCAGGTAGCACAGGGGTCACTAGATTCTGGAGTTAGATTTTTTACCTCCTCTTCCTGGTTCCATTACTCAGTCCTGCTTTGGTTGGCCCTAAATCTCTATTGCATTTGTAGACTACTTGCACTTTTGTTGTACCTTAGCTAACTTGTACTGTCTGTGTTACTCCTCATTAGCTTGCCCTAGATTAAAATTACTAGAATTCCATTCAGTCATTTTCTACCTACACAGTTTTGAGCCGCTTATGCTTGCATTACAATGTTAATTTTTGTGTTATTGTATCTATATCAGTTGATTGTCATCCAGCTCCCTAGTTCAAAACTATTAACATTCCACACCCTTACTGCTCACTGTACAGACTACTCACTTTTTAATTGTATGTATTAAATTGTAAATCTTGAGTTATTGTACCAATCTCTGAATTCAATCCCCATGTTCCCCAACCCCCAGGTTGCACTGGGAGATGAGCAACTTGTTGTTCAGTGTGCCTTCCTGGTTAAACATTTCAATAAATAAAAGAAATTGACAGCTGAGCTGGGTAGCACAACAGTGGTAGATCCCCAGGTTGGAGCAACAGAGCACAGAATGTCAATAATTCCAACCTGAATGCAGGATATTTAAGGATCACATCCAGTAAATTTATGATCTGGGAGCCTGATGTACATGCAAGTCTAGGACTTAGTGGTACTCAAACAGAATTAGTGGGAGAAGACAATGTGATAGGCAGCAGGAAGAAGAATTGTAAGCTAGTCCAACAGGGTAGGTCGATAGGAAAGGGGTAGGTGACTCGTTTAAGGGAGTTTGTCATTGTAAAGAACAAAGAGGATATCAGTGGATCAGTAGTTCTACTGAGTCAGTCTGGCTATGCCAAAAGAAAAGGGGGAATAGTCACCAGAAAGGAACAGCAAGACTGCAAAAGCTCAGCCCAGCTTATCAAATGAAGTAGTGATATGTGCATTGTTAATGTTGAATTCCACAAAAATTCTGGATGCTTCATCTACAGTATATGCTGTCATAAATATGGGAGAAATTGTTACTAGTCATTTTTTCTTCTGCAAAATTAAAACTGATTAACCAACTGATCCAGTTGTGTTAGACACCAGGATACACTGACTATGGATATGCATGTCAAATGCTTACTTTATGCATGCAAGAGCAGAAAAGTTACAAACATCAACGTTTTCACCAAGTTTTGCAAATATTTACATAGCAAAGTTTGAACCCCTGTAACTTAAAAATCTCTTATGTAATTCTGTCCATATTTATATCATTCTATAAGCATTACCAAGAGGTTATCCATACTAATTTAGACATGCCTAGCTTCCAAAAGTGCTCATGCTATATACAGATGAAATTATTTCATGAAATTTCCTGAAAAAATAAACTGACAGATTTTGAGCACATATAGTTTTGAGATGATGCATTATATTGTTGTGAAATCTGACACATTGTTAGAACACCTATCATCAAGAAATCATGGCTTTGTCAAGTATGGTGTGTGTGTGGGGGGTTGGGAGGCAGTACCAAGTGCATTTAAAGAGGACTGATAGCTTACTTAAGCCCTTGGCTAGGCTGGAATGGAGGCAGGGTTCTCTAGGTAGCCCTGCTGGGTGTTACCTTGGGGGTAGTCCTGTCTGTCAAGTGGGGGCCTGAGAAGCAGGTGCAATTTGAGTTAGACATTAGGTACTGTTTGAGGCCTGCTTGAACTGAGACAGGCTGTTGTTTGTTTGTAATTTCATCAGGAGTTCATTTATCCAGAGGGGGCCCAATAGGAGAAAGCACGCTGCCCTAGTGAAGTTCGGTGGAATGGTGATGGACAGTGCTCCATTCTTCCTCCATCTGGTGATGTGTGTTGAGAGAGAAGCCTTGAGCAGGTTTACTATACAGGGTGGGGTTTTTTGAGAAGTGCCTTCTTTCCCAGGAGGCAAGTTTGGTATTTGATCCTGTCATGGAGCAGCGGCAAGGGAGGGAGTTGGATGTCATTATCTACCTAGGGACAAATGATCTGGCTGAGAATGGGACTGGACCAGTGCAACAGGAATTTGTGGAGTTGAGGAGGGGCCATGACAAGTAGTACACATGGTAACTTCTTGGAAGTGCTACCTGTTTATGGCATGGATGAGGCTAGGGTACTCTGCACCATGGAATTCAATGACTGGTTGAAAACTGATGCAGAGCTCAGGGATTTGGCTTCATTGGGACTGGGGCTCCACCTGGAGGGATGCAGGCCTGTACAGGCATGACGGTCTGCATCTATCCTAGAGGGGAACCAGGATCCTAGGTGATAGGTTTAAATGCTTCAATGGCAAGCATTTAAACCAGCCAAGGGGAGGCACTGAAGAGGAGAAGGGAAATCCAGCTCCCCAAAATCAGGGTAATTAGTGAGGTAAACACCAAGCACAGCAGTTGATAGGAAGAAGAGCAGGGCAAATGAAGAAAAGACAAAGGCAGTAGGGACAGGGATGGGACAAAAAGAAATGAGGCCATAAAAATGGAAGGTAATGAGTACCAGTGCCTGTAGCCTAGGTAAAAGCTCCCTGAAATGGTGGCCTTGATGGAAGAGGGATGCCTGGATATTGTGGCAGTCACAGAAACTTGGTACACAGAGGACCACGACTGGGATGTCAACACACCAGGGTATACAATCTACAGGAGGGACTGGGAGGGAAGAAGAGGAGGAGTAGCTCTCATGTAAGGGAAGGGATCAAAGCAACAGAACTAAAGGGTAAACAGGGAGGAGAGGATGCACTGTGGGCACCCTGAGACTGGAAATGGCTCTACAATCCGCAACAGGGTTGTATACAGACCCCTATCTCAGGGGAGGAAATGGACAAAGAAATGATAGAAGGCATCCTTGGATGGCAGAGAAAGGGAGATATTGCTGATGGGGACCTGAATATGCCAGATGTTGACTGGAGCACCTTTGCTGCAGCCACATCCAAGAGCAGGCCATTCTTGATGCCCTACAGGGGCATGCCTCAGACAGCTAGTTTTGGAACCCACTGGGAGAGAGCAATCTTAGACCTGGTACTCTCAAATGGGGATGGAGAGAGAGGATCTTTGATTTTGAAGTGGGTAGCGATCTGGGGAACAAGTGACCACCAAACAGTGTGGTTCATGATAAACTTAGCTGTAGAGTCAAGTCACACAAAAGTGAAGGTACTGGACTTCAGGAGGGCTGATTTTGTCAAAATGGAGAGTGCCACAGAAAAGCACTAGCAAACAGGCAAGAAGGTGGGGTGGAGAAACAAGGAGGAAACATCAAAACAGCCATCACAGAGACAAAAGCCTTTGTGTGAAGCAAATAAACAAATCAAAACAAAAGAAAAACCACTATGGTTCTCAAAGAAGTGGCGGAAGGTAAGGAAGAAAAGGTAGCATTCAGGAAGTATAAGGAAACACAGCAGGAGCAGGACAGAGAATTGTACCAGTTAAAGCAGAAGGCAGTCAGAATAGCAAAGGCCCAAACAAGGAAAAGATAGTGAACTTGGTTAAGAAAGGGATAAACCTTTATAGGTACATTATGGAGCAAAGAAAGACTAAGGCAGGGATACTGAGGCTGAACAAAGAGGAAGGTGGTTGGGCAGAGAGTGACAGTGGAAAAGCAAGGATACTGAACAAATACTTCTGCTCAGTATTCACAATGGAAATGCAGGGGAAATACCTAATATGGTCAATAGAAGCACTCTGGATAGGAGCTGATGTTAGTCCTTTCCAGAAGAAAGGTTTCTGAAAGAACTCTCAAAACTGAAGGTGATAAAGCAATGGGCCTGACTGGATTCACCCTAGAATTCTAAAAGAACTAAGGAAGAACTAGTAACACCACTGACTACCCTTTTAATAAATCATGGAGGATGGTGTGGTACCTGAGGACTGGAGGAGGGTGGATGTGATTCCCCTTCACAAAAGTGGGAGCAAGACAGAGGCAGGAAACTACAGACTTGTCAGTTTGACCTCAGTGGTAGGGAAAATGATGGAATCACTTCTGAAGGAAAGAATTGTTGAGTACCTAGAAGCCAGTGGGGCACAGGACCCAAGGCAGCATGGATTCACAGCAGGAAGGACATGTCAGACAAATCTAATTGATTTCTTTGACTGGGTGACCAAAGCAGTAGACCAGGAGGGGCTGTGGACATGGCCTACCTAGACTTTAGCAAGGCATTTGGCACAGTCCCACACAAAATATTAATAAACAATTAGCCAGCCTGGGAGTGGGTCCCAGGGTGGTAGCCTGGTAAAACACTGGTTGGACAACAGGACACTGCTAGTATAGTAAATGGAGTCCACAGTGAAGAAAGGAGGGTTACTAGTGGGGTACTGCAGGGTTCAGTATGGGCTGGTCCTTTTAATGTCTTTATAAGTGACATTGCAGAAGGACTGGAAGGGAAAGTATGTCTCCTTGCAGATGACACAAAGATCTGCAACAGGGTTGACACACAAGGTGGGGTGGAAAGGATGAAAAGGGACTTGGCAAGGTTTGAGGAATGGTCAAATGTATGGCAGCTTAGATTCAATGCAAAGAAGTCAGTAATGTAATCTGGAAACAAAACCCAGGAAAAGAGTACACAATGGGGTAAGATACTGACAACAACAAAATGGAAAGAGACCTGGGGTAGTCATATCAGATGACCTAAAGGTGGGTCAGCAAATGTGAGAAGGCAGTAAGAAGGGTTGGGGGATACTGGGATGCATAGGAGAGGCATCACCAGTAGAAAACAGGAAGTTGTTGGCCCTCTGTACAGACAGTTGGTAAGACCACATCTGGAGTACTGTATACAGTTCTAGAGACCCCATCTCTGCAAAGACATCGACAGGATGGAGGCTGTCCAGAGGAGGGCAACAAAATGATGCAGGGTCTGCATCAGAAGACATATGAAGAAAGATTAAAGGAACTAAAATGTACAGCTTTGAGGAAAGAAGGAGAGGGGGACATGATAGAAACTTTCAAATACCTCAAGGAATCAACAAAGTCCAAGAGGGTAGCATCTTTCAGAAAAGAGATGTGCAAAACAAGGGGCACAATTTGAAGATAGAGGGGGACGGCTTTAGAGGTAATGAGAGGAAGTATTCTTCAGAGACGGTTGTGATACATGGAACAGCCTTCCTGAGGAGGTCATAGAGTCAAAACAGTGGGGAATTAAGAATGCATGGGACAGACATAAGGCAATTCTAGTGGTGTGTAGGAGGAAGTAGGCTGTTGGTTAAGTAGGATCTGCAGCTTATCCGTTAGGTAGGGAATGGGTAGACTAGGTGGGCTAAGTGTCCTTATCTGCCATCAAATTCTGTGTTTCTATGTTTGTGTCTCTGACCCAACAGATTGTTAAGGTATATGCAGATAAAGTTCATGAAAGTTCACACAAACAATACAATGACAATATTTGAGCAACCTATAGTTTTGAAACTATCCTTCCATATTTCATGGTATTTGCAGGTTAGCCACCATTGACCACAAGAATACACATTCCAAATTGCAGAGCTCTAGCTTTAACAGAATCTGAGTTATAACTTACTAAATGTTAAAAATTCCACAACAGTCTGATGAAATTCCACAGAATTTCATGGAATTTTGTGAAATTTCATTGAACTTCTGCAGATTCAGAATTTTCCCATTCCACACAGCTCTAGTGCCCAGTGTTTTATTTATTTATTCATTTGTTAACCAGGTTGGTGCATTGATCTGAAGACCTTTTCAAGCACGGCCCTAGCCAGGTACTGGCACATACGAGGTAGAAAACAACATTCAGTACAAACATCAAAAATCAAGCAGGGATCATAACAGGCAGAACTACAAGTCAGCAGATCATACAGTAGTGAAGGGAGGAATACAATAGACAGCGCCAAGCACATCTAATCTTTGAGTATCGGAATGATTGTTAACATACACAGTACAGGGCAAATGTAGCAACACAGGCAGCAAAAACAATGTCTGATGGCACACCTCAGGTGTACCACAGAGTCCATAAGGGATTGGGTTCAGGTAGATAATCATCTGCAGCCCTAGGAAAAGGCAGTTGGGGGGTCCATAATCAGGCAGTGGTGGAGGCTCTAATGGGAGGAGGAAGAAGTAGGGGCTGCATAGAAGGAACAACTGGGATAGCTACCAGAGGACAGATGCAGACTGAGGAGGAGAGGAAACAGCTCTTATCAGTGCATTTAGGTTTAGAGGGGGGCTCTTGGGAACATAGGGGTATGGGAGGTTGTTCCAGAGTGAGGGCCAACCACCAGAAAAAGCTCTTGGCCCATTTTCATGGTAATTTTAGGGGTGCCCAAGTTGGAGGTGGGATAACTGATGCAGATTCCATCTGAAGGTTCTGGGCTGGATCTAGATAATGGTGAGTAGGAAGGATTTGTAAGGCATCCCCGACTGTCTGGGCCAGGTGGTAGGAGCATCATGTTTGAGGGGAGCCAGTTTAGGGACTGGTAGAGTGAACAGTGGTGGGTAGCGAGAGAAGCATGGAGGGCAACGCAGCACATTAGATTATAGGTAGTGTTCAGTCAGTTTAGGTTGGTGTGTAAGAGTTAGGCTGGGCACCAGTCAAGGAGAGGAAGTAGGCTGCCACAGGCAATGTCTAGGCAGGCTTTGGGAGGAGGAGGATCAAATTATTGCAGCTTCACAACTGCCAGTGCTGCCAGACCTACTCTGTGGAGAGGATTGCTCTGCTCTGCTCATCCATGATGATCATCTCAACACTCAGACCTGAGTGTGTGTGTGTGTGTGTGTGTGTGTGTGGAGTGATTGACCAGCAACATCCTCGATGTGCAGCAAGTCGGGTCACCTGACCTGGCCCATTGCATGTGGTACACTGAGACACAGAATTCCTCCCTCCCATCCAAATCCCAGTCCTGGCTGAGTCCATCCAACTCCCAAATTAAATAAAAAAAAACAATAATTATTAAAATTTGGTTGGAGTATGACTTTTAATGGGTGGATAGGTTGCCCCCCACTCACACTCTGTGAAGCCTTGACAGATGTCTGCCTACTAAAGAAATCACAGAGTACCCTGTGTAATATGCTGGAAAGGGAAACCCATAAATCAGTGCTTGTCTGCATCTTTATTCCAGCTTATGAAGTGGGGGGCAGGCAGACCTAGAGCTTTTGGCCTAAACTTACTACTGCATGTTGCTATGTAGATCAATTTCATAAACTGTTTTGTCTTTCTTAAATATTATGCTGCTAGAGAAATGGTTTAGGAAAGCCCAACTCTCCAGTCTTTATATTACTGTATAGACCAACTTATTAAAATAAATAATAACTAGTTATCTACAAATCATCACTGATGATTCAGTCAATCAGCACTGAAATTTACTTGCATATGAGGACCTCCTTAAACTACAAGACAGCCTTGTGTGCAAGCTATAAAAAGTGGACTGTTCCCATATTTTCAAGGAGTGTGATTTCTTTATAATGACAAATTGGGTTTGCTGCAGTTTATCTCCACAACATGGTTAAGATTCAGAACAAGATTTATGATGAGATTTCAAACACTGCTTTTTTTCTACTAAATTATAATTTGGGATTAGCTTTTAGATTATGTATTTATTTATTTATTTCAAAAAATTTACCAGGAAAGACATACTGAGCTGAAATAGCTTGTTTCCAGGTGTGTCCTGGTGGGAGAAGAACATTAGTTGATTGATTAGTAATTGGAGGGGTGTATGTGTATGGGGGGGTGAAGCCCCAAAATCAAATGCAAAACTATCAGGTGGCAAAAAGGAGGAATGTGGGACAGTGAAGCACTCCAAATTATGTGACTGAAAAACTACTACCAGCTTCAGTCAGTCAGCTGTGGACACTGTTGCCATGGAGACCTCTGTGAATGTCTCCACAGTTAATTCCACGTGAGGATAAACTGCAGCCACTCAAAATATGCCTTTAAAATGCATTTGCTTGTATCAATATTTTTATTCAGACAATTTAAAATACTAATACTGATGCTTAGACGTCTGTGACCTCCTCCTCAAAGCTTTCTCTTAAATACTTAGGGTGTCATAATTCCTCTAAAACGATGATGGTACAGGGACACTCATGAAGAATGTAGAAATGGTGCAGCATCTTACTCAAATGTTACATATAGAGAAGAACAAATTGACCAATACAATTTGAGATGGTGAAGATGGTATATTTAATGATGAATAAGCCAAGGTGGAAATAGACACAGACAAAGGTGGGACAGGCGTCCTTATTCTGCAGTCACATTCTATGTTTCTGTGTAAGCTACACCTGGCTTACACACAGAAACATAGAATATGATGGCAGATAAAGACCCCTCAGCCCACCTAGTCTGCCCATGTTCCAAACCTACTATCACACCATCAGAGACCCTACTTGATCTCCGGTTTTACCACCCCACCTTTAGCGCCAAAGGTTCCCCACCTGTCTCATGCCTTCTAAACCTATTACAGTTTTTATTCCCACCACTCCTCAAGGAGGCTGCTCCAGACATCCACCACCCTTTCTGTGAAGAAGGATTTCCTTACATGTCCCCTGATTCTACTCTCCTCCAGCATCATTGCATGATCTCTTCTTCTTGTGCATCCATTTTTCTGAAAAGGTTTCCTCTTGAACCTTAATCATACCCTTTAGGTATTTGAAAGTTTCTATCATATCCCTCCTCCCTCCTTTTCTCCAGTCTGTAGGTATTGAGGTCCTTCAGTCTCTCCTTATAGGGCTTTTGATGCAGATCCCACACCATTTTAGTTGCCATCTGGACTGCCTCAAGTCTGTCTATGGCCTTTTGAGACGAGGACTTAGAACAGGACACAGCACTCTAGGTGGGTTCTCACCAGAGACTGATATAGAGGTATCAGCACCTCCTTCTTTCTGCTGATGATACCCTCCTTATGCATCCTAGCATCTCTCTGGCTCTCCCACCTTGCCACACTGTTTGGCCACCTTAGGTCATCAGATATGATAACACCCAGGTATCTTTCCTATTTGGTGGTTGCCAGTACAACTCCCATATTTTGTACTCTGACCCTGGGTTTCTATGCCCTGAGTGCATGATTTTGCATTTTTGCATTGAAACTTAGTTGTCACTTTCTAGACCACCCTCAAGCTTACCTAGATCTCTATTCATTTTGTCTACCCCCAAAGTGTCTACTCTATTGCAGATTTTTGTGTCATCTGAAAAAGACATATCTTCCTTCTAGTCCCTCTGCAATGTCACTTATAAAGATATTAAAGATAACTGGTCCCAGTACTGATCCTTGCAGCACCTCGCTAGTACTGATCCTTGCAGCACCCCACTAGTCACCCTCCTTCCTCAGAGTGAACTCCGCTTACCACTACCCACTGTTGCCTAGCTCCAACCATTTCTTACCCAGTTTACCACTTTTAGTCCCACCCTAGACTGCCCAGCTTGTTTATGAGTCTCCTATGTGGAACAGTATCGAGGCCTTACTGAAATTCTAGGAAGGTGGCATCCACCACTCCACCCTCATCTACTTCCTGGTTACCCGGTCAAAGAATTCTATAATATCAGTTTGACATGACCTCCCTAGTGATTCCAGGTCTTGTAAGGCAGTGGATTCAAGATATTCCACAATCCTTTCTTTCAATAGTGATTCCATTAATTTCCTCACCACTGAAGTCAGGCTAACTGGCCTGTAATTGCTAGCCTCCTCACTGCTCACACTTTTGTGAAGTGCTACTATATCTGCCCTCCTCCAGTCCTCTAGGACCACTCTTTTCCAGGGAGTGGTTGAGTAGGACTGTCTGAGGCGCACTCAGCACCTCTCTCGTGCCCTCAAAACCTTGGATGTATTTTTGTCTGGCCTCATTGCCTTGTCCACCTTAAGATTTGTAAATTGTTTCAGGATTCTGTCCTCTGCAAATAATCCAGTGTCCATGCCCTTACTTTGATGCCCTGATACAGATCTGTGGTCCCTCAACCTCCCTTTCATTTGTGAAAACTGAACAAAATAATTGACTGAATAATTGGCTTGATCGAATTAATCAAATTACAAGCTATAATAATGAGGGTTTAAAATTAATTTCTAAAAAATTATAAAATGGGTAGGGCAATCACAGCATCTTAATAGATCAACAACCATGCATCGTGAGGTCACTACCACTGCATAACAAAAGTGTGGGTAATAAGGACACCACACACTAACATACTGTAACAATACATTTTGTAAAAATTCTTGACTGCCATTACAGATAAAAAGTCATCTAGGCCCTAAAATGAAATCTCCTCAAGCTTTAAAAACAAACACATGGATTAAATGTTCGTTCACATTATAATACCCTTCCTGCTTCCTTGACCTTCTTCTTGACCTTCAAAAGAAACATTCTATCCTTATTTACCACCAGGAAATCTTGCTGCTTTCCCTGCCCAGATATAATTGAATCCTTGCCTTTATTGCAACCTTCTGTTTTGTGTGTTTGTGTGGGAAGAGGTAAGCATTCTGCCTCTTAGACTTTAATTCCTGTGTTCTATGATAAACAAATGTTCTATCTACTGAATGTGTGGAAACAGGTTATAGACTGGTGAGAAGGATAACTTCTTACTAGTCTCACTTAACAAAAGAATATGGCTGTTTTTAATCACAGTTGCCCTTTTACATGTTTTAATATTTTTCAGTTCCCCATTTCGTAAGTTATGTGATAGCCACACGTCCGGTGCTGAAGGCACTTGCATAAGTATCTTGTTTCTCGCAACACACCTGAGCACACATTTATCATATAACTCCCCACAAATTGTTGTATTTTTGTTACTTACACCTACAATACAATGCTCTTCAAATCTATGACTTCCTGTTCTACAATTCAGTACTTCTAACCATGACATACAGCATAATCTATGGGTAAACATACCAAACAACACTGTGTTTCCATCAAAGGGTTGAGATGACAGCTTGCAGAGCAAAGCTTGACAGGTCCATGCTGTCATCTCAGTCCTGAGATGGAAATGCATGCTAAGTTGTGTTTGGTTGCACATGCTGTAGTTTATATACTGTATGTTTTCTTTTATACAAGGGTCACAGAAGTACACTACCCAGTAAAAAAAAAGTCTGTTTCTTTATTTATTTAAAAAAAAACTTACCCCATATACAACTGCTTACTTCTCATCAGGTGCACAGAGTTGTACCTTTAATCTTGTGGAAGTTTGTAAATGTAATTTCCATCATAAAAACGTTTAGTGCTGGGCAACAGCACTGCAGTATTAATTTCTTCCATTTCAGTAATGCTGATTGAAACAGAAGTGCTTAAGATTGCCACCCAGTGCAGAACTGTTCTATTTTCTAAATAACATTTACAGACTTTTCTAAGTGAAAAGGTACAATCTTGTTATTAGTAAGCAGCTGAGTGTAGGGCGAATGAGGAATCTAAAAAGTGTATGACCTATGAACTGTACAGAACAACTGTTTACTATGTGCACAACGCGACTTAGGAACATACACAACAGTCATGAATGCACAACAACACTTTGGAACATGTACAAGAAGTCTGAATGTGCACAACATTTTGAATGTGCACAACAACTTGAATGCACAACACTTTGGAACATGCACGACAGCATGGAATGTGCCCAAAACACTTTGTAATGTGGACAACAGTTTGTAATGTGCATAACACTTTCAGTATGCACAACAGTATATAATGTGCCCAACAACACTTTGGAACCTGCATAACAGTATGGAAAGCGTATAACAACACTTTGAAACATGTGCAACAGTTTGAATGTGCAAACGACACTTTGAACATGACAAAGAGTTTGGAATGTGCACACCAAAGTTTGAAACATGTGCAACAGTTTGAAAAGTGTACAACCACACTTTGGAATACACACAATAGTCTGGGAAGTGTACACCACACTTTGGGACACACAGAGCAGTTTGGAATCTGTACAAGAAGGATTTTGAGCAGGTTGCTTTAATATATCACAATGGCCAAAGCTCAGATTTCTCAGTAAAATGAGGGTTTTGTTCTGCAGCAAGTCCCCTATTACAGCTGAATGTCTGTGGCACTAGTTTCCTATTACTGCAAAAGTTCTGCAGTAGAATTTGGGGATTTTCAGCAAGCAGGGATCAACCCCAGCACCCATGAAGGGGAAACATATTTGTTTTGAAATGGGATGCATGAACCAGGGCTGGTTGTTAGTTAGCATTTGAGTTACCCACCCACCCTATCCCACCCCATCCATCTCAGCCCCATTACACTTTTACTCAACCCTGAGAACCCCCAGGGTCCCCATACTTAGCAATAATATTTTAACAGCTCCCATACTGCTCAGCAATTCTCACCCTTCTGGTTTCACTGCCAGGCTAGAATGCTAGTTTCTTGATCTAGTAGTGCTTTGTGTATCTGTGAGCACAGCACTTGGGACAAGAAACCAGAATTCAAGTCTGGTGGTGAATATATGGATGACGACTGCTGCACAGCATGGGATCTGGCAAAATATTACTACTTCCAATATGGTAACTCAGGAAGGCTCTCAGGGTTAAACAGGGAGAGGAGGGAGTTAGGCTCAGCTGGGTGAGGGAATTGGGCTCAGCTGGGCGGGGGTAGGATTTACCTGTTTTGGTTTTAAGGTTAAGCACTAGTAGGCAAACTAATGGTCAGAGGCTGTCCAAAATGTTTTTCAGATTTTTTTTAATCTGCAGAATTCCACA
Organism: Neoceratodus forsteri; assembly: GCA_016271365.2. Lineage (NCBI taxonomy): Eukaryota > Metazoa > Chordata > Ceratodontiformes > Ceratodontidae > Neoceratodus > Neoceratodus forsteri. The sequence goes on along the minus strand of CM057459.1, from coordinate 673,841,847 downwards.
AATCATTCTGTGGAATTTAATGTAAACACAGAATAGTTTTTCAAGGTTTACATAATGCACTGAATGATTTGCCTTGGCTTACACTGAAGAGTCAATGTAAACTGCAGATTTGCTCTTTCACAGTTTATATTGACTTCTGCAGTGTAACTGCAGAACACTGTTCCACAGTTTATGTAATCATTGAATAATATTCTGCAGTGTATGTAAACTGTGGAATAATATTCAACATTTTATATAAACCAAGGAATAATATTCTTCAGTTTATGTAAACTGTGGAATAATATTGTACAGTTTATATATATATATATCACGGAATAGTATTCTGCAATTTATGTAAACTGTGGAATAATATTATACAGTTTATATAAACCTCAGAGTAATATTCTGCAGTTTATGTAAATGCAAAACAATATTCTGCAGTTTTTGTAAACTGCAGAATAATATTCTGCAGTTCATGTAAACCACAGAATAATATTCTGCAGTTTATGCAAACCATAGAACAATATTCAGCAGTTTATGTAAACCGTGGAATAATATTCTGAAGTTTAAGTAAACTGTGGAGCAATATTCTGCAATATATGTAAAGCATGGAATAATATTCTGCAGTTTATGTAAACCACAAAACAATATCCTGCAGTTTATGTACTGTAAACAGTGGAATAATTTTCTGCAATTTATGTAAACTGCAGAAAATGATTCTGCAATTTATGTAAATCATGAAATAATATTCCACAATTTATGTAAACATGTGGAAAACTATTCCACCATTTTACAGTAAGTTCCATGGCAATCTTCTGCAGCCCCAAAATGACGGAAAACTCAGGGCCTTCACTATGACTAACTATATAATATGGCATTATGCCTACTACAAGTTGTTTACAGAAAACCAATGGTTTTGCTGATTTTAAAAATATTGTAGAATTCAATCTGGCTTGACTGTGACAGTAATATTTTTTAGTTCTGATTTTCATGTTTTTTCAGAAGCCTGTTTGAATCCTTTCCTGTTATGCACAGCTCTACATTAAGCATTATCCATTTAACAAGGTGCATTGTCTCAGCTGCAAAGCACTGGTGCCTTCTGCTAAAAAGAGTGTGATGTGTCACTTCTCATAAAATGGATGCCAAATTCCTGTCCTTGTTATCTGAATTGGATTCACCTCACTCAACATTTAAGATACTTAAGATGCACTGAACTACTACCAGCAGTCTGATTACCAATCAGAGTATTTTCATGAACATCCAAGAACAAGTTCCCTTTATGTGTGAATGCTTGCCTACTCTTTATTTGTTTGAAGAGTTTCACCAGGAAAGGCATACTGAGCTGTAATAGCTTGTTTCCAGATGCATCCTGGGGAGGGGGAGGAGTACAGTCTAATTAAAATGCAGAGTACAGTAAATGTAGGTAAACAATATACAAGGATATGCAGTTAATATACAGAGTAATTACACATGTGTACACAAAAAGTACACATACATACACTCGAATGGCAATTGTGATAATGAACAATAATTACACAAATGTACACTAGAGTGGTAAATACAAAACCCCGAATGCACAGAGAGGTAAATGGAGAGCCAATGGACATTGTGTAGCAGCTGAAGGAGGACTGGAGGTAAAAACTGAGTTGGGAGGAAGTGCAGACTGGTTTGACAGCATGGAAGGAGAAGTTCAAAGGGCTCACAAATTGTGGCCTTCTAGAATGAGTCCAGTGCATGCAAATGAATGGGGGGAGATCAGGAGCAGTTACAGGAGGGAGTGGTGAGTTCAGACAGGAGGGAGCAAGAGAAAGGAGGATGAGGCAGACCAGATGTGCAATGGGAGAAAGTTCCAGAGTTTAGGAAGCAGTAGGAGAATGCTGCTTGACCAGCTGAGAAGGACCTGGGTTGGAGAGCATGGGAGCAGAAAGTGGAGCTGCAAGGGCATAGGAGGATGATGGGGATGGGGAGATGATAGAGGAAAGTTAGGAAGGGAGAGAGCCCAGCCTGTGTTTGGCTATGAAAGAGGTGCAATGGGCCAGGCATCAATCTTCAAGTGAAAGGAAAGAGAGGGAGGCATAGAGAGCACAGTGGTGAGTTTGAGGCAGAGACCAGTGCAAAGCAACAGAAGGAGTGGAAGAGTGGTCCAGTCTGAACAGGGTGGATTTAGAAGCAGTACTGTAGATCTATGTCTCCATAGTCAACAAAGGCAGAAGCATTTTCTGAACAATGGCTCTGCATGGCCTGCAGAGGGATGCAGCCACAGTTACAGTATAACGCCTCGAGTTTGGGATAAATTTTTTGCAAATTACATCCACATGTTCAGAAAGTCAATGTGACTGTCTAGCCAGACATTGAGGTATTTGAAAGATGGGACAACTTCAAGGGTAAGCCCATCCAGAGTACAGAAGGAGGGGGAGCAGCAATCCTGGCTTGTTTTTGCTTTGAACAAAGGGTCATGGAGACTGTTTCTTGGTGTTTGGAGCCAGCTGATTTTGTCTGAAACCAGCACTGAATGTTATTAAAGTCCAGCTGTAGGCTGGGCAGCAAATCAGAGGAGAGGGGCCAGAGGCAAACAGGACTGTATCATCAGCATACATGCGAATGGACGCTGAGGTGCAGGCAACAGGGAGTTTAAGAAAACTAAAAAGGTATTGGACCAACGATGGAGCCTTGGGGATACCAGTACTGATTGGAGGGGGGAAGAGAGAATTGGCCAATTCTAACTGACTGAGTCCTGCCTTTAAGATAGGAGGGAACCCAAGTAGTGGTGGTGATGGAGAGCCCCAAGTACAGCAAACTTGGTGAGGAGAAGGAGGTGGGAAAAGTGTTGAAGGCTTTAGGCAGGTCAACAAAGATGGCAGAGGTAATATGGCCCTGATCTATTCCAGAAAGAATGGAGTCAGTAAGCTGGAGGAAGGAGGTGGAGGTGGAGGATTTATGGAACCCAGACTGGTAAAGGTGAAGAATGATGTGAAGTCAAGGAAGGGAGAACTAAGATAAACCAGGTGCTCCTGGAGTTTAGCCAGAGTGAGAAGGAGGGATATGGGGTGATAGTTGCCTCGAGTTGGAGGAATCACCACCTTAGGGAGAGGTATAATGGTAGTGTGTTTCCAGGCTGCAGGGATAGAGCCTAGGGAGAATAAGAGTAAGGAGGGAGGAGACAGGGGAAAGCAACTGCTGGGACAGAGAGATGGAGGAGTTTGCTTGGCAGCATTTGTAAAATTAGACACGCCTGATTTTTATGACCCATTGGAGCATTGTCAGTTACAATGCATTGTCCTAGGATTAGCCCGCTGGCACAGCAGTTAGATTTCAGCTGCAGTCCTGATGACCTGGGTTCAGGAACAGACCCGGAGTCAGTGTGCTGGCCAGGGGGGAAGGATCATGATCCTGGGTACTGCTTTCCTCTCTAGCAGAAGGGAGGGTGGAGTGTCCGCACTTGACGGACCCCTGGTGGAGGCAGGGGCACTGCGGTAACTGGGGGCAGGGAAGATACTGGACGCCATTGCACGCCCCACCTATGGGGCAAGCAAACAAAGAACACAAAAATGCTGACTGGCTCTGCCCCACCCACTGCTTCGATGCCCACCGAGGGGTCCCGCCACATGGCCCTGACCTGTGGGTAATCTGGGGCTTGCTCATGATGTCCACTGGGAGTGGAAGCCTCTGAGCAGCCCTGCTTGGGGGTAAGCCTAGGCATGGGGGTAGCGATGGACGGTCCAAGAACAAGAAGGGGTTAGTCCAAAAAATAACAACAACAAAAAACAATGCATTGTTCTGCCACTTGAAAGACCAAGGATTACATGTGAGCCCCACTACACTGGGGTCAGTCGAGGGGGTGAGGCACTTCATAGATGGGAGGTACTTGGCTCCCACCAATGGAGGATGCAAGCTGCCAAGCATTTGTGCAGCCTCTGCTGGTGGATCGTGGCATAGCATTGCAGCCAACCTACTGGGTCAGTTCACCGTATCCAAGACAGCATGTGCTATAATGGCACAACATGAACAGCACAGGTGGGAATAGTGACATAGTGCAAAACCCCTAAATGGTCTATGAGTATTTGTGCACCTGTCACAGTTCCCTACAGAACATAAGTTCTCTGTTGGGAGGAGGGTCTAGAGAGCAGCTGCCATGGCTAAACAGGATAATATAGGCAGCAATGGAAGTGGTGCATCTGCAGACAAGGTATCGAATCCCTGGTTCCAGATGCAGGGAAATTTTCTTTTTCACACTTTGTGTGAAATAAGTGCCTACTCCCCAAGTTGGTTATTTTAGTTGGGTGGGTTCGAGGGTGATGGTGGAGCCCCCTCAAACACAAAGATATGCCACTAGCAATATATCACGCTGTATTGACAGTGCAGTATATTGCTAAGGCAGAATGTCTTGTGACATTATGACCGCATGCCTGCAGCCAAGGAGGATTGATTACATGCCATGGGATAAGGGAACGCTATGTGCAGAAACACATTTTAATCCTAATATGCTGTACTTTACCATTGCTTCATTTCTCCACTGCTATAGCAAGCATAGAAGAACAGCCCATCAATGAAGTATTGCAAATGCAAGCTTGTATTCACACACTCAGTTTGTTTTATTCCATCAAATAAATGTGTTTCCATTATGGGGTTTTGAATATTTCATACGGTGTAAGAGACATATTCCTTAGATCTAAAGAAAAATAGGACCTGCACTGAATAAAATCATAAACCATTTTAAGTGCCTTGTGGTAACAAAGAAAAGTCCCAACCTGTTTCTCCCTGAATCCCTGAATCTTTTGCAAATGGGTTCCGATCAATTTTAATCTTGTGATCTAGACAGAAAAGATGAAAAGAATAAAAAGTTTATATAAGTGCTTGACTATAAGTTGATGTTTTAACAACAAGATCAGTTTCACAGTTCTAAGCACTTTGATGGAACTTGTCCAGAATGGCTCATATAAAAAGTTTTAACGCTCATCTATCTATCTGTCTGTCTATTTATCTATCTACCTATCTATCTGTCTTTTTGCAAAAAGTTGCATTAATGCAACAGATACAGCCAACAAATGCCAGCACACCTCTGCTGAATCTGAAATATTCTTCATTAATTTAAAAGCACCACCACCATTGCGGTAATAGCTGGAGCAAGGAACCCCAACCAGTTTCAATGCAGTACCTCCTCAGGGTGGTCTCTAGACAAGATCACAATGAGTCTTAAATACAGAATGAGGTTTAAAGTGACACTCGTCCATATCCAAGTACTTCCCATAATAAAGTGCCTAGTGCAAAAAACTATAAATACATGCAGTTCTACATGGCATCCAATATTAATGCAATAACACTGACGGTGAATAATTCATTTATCTTAACACCAAATGTTGACCATATCTAGAAAACCAAATGGAAAAAAGCAGCTGGTGTTATTTCAATCGTAGAGTAAATCTATATACAGTATATTCATTACTAAGCCTGTCTTGTAAAATCCTATAAAATGTGTGTCCATATAGTAATCATTTCACAGCAACTGAATGCAAATCACATTAAACAGAAAATTTTAAATTAGAGTTACTGTCCTCCAAATATCCTTTGTTGCCAGTCACTTGACTCTTAGTTACCAGTCTGATCAGATTGGACAGATATGGTTTTCCTAATTTGTATTAGAGATATTTAATTTAATTTGTAGCTCAGTCTTATTTAATGTATACAGTTTACTCTTTGCCTGTATGTGTATATAAAGGTTAAAGGCACAAGCATTGTTGCATTAATAATCTTTTTTCTCTTTTATATTTAGAAGTTTGAAGGAAAGCCCTGACATTTTCCTGTATACAATTATGGAGACCCAGACTGGATGGATATCATGTGATTACCAGTCCTAGGATCAAGTAATGTAATGTTACAGAATCAAAACGATGTAATTATACTATATTGAGTTGAGGGCTGTATATGACAGTGCAATATTGCCATGAAATTATTACTATATGAACTCGCATTTTATAGGATTTTACAAAACAGGCATACTAATGAATATACTGTATATAGATTTACTCTGCATTTGAAATAACACCTTCTGCTTTTATTTCGTTTGGTTTTCTAGGTATGGTCAACATTTGGTGTTAAAATTAATTATTCACTGGCAGTGTTATTTCATTAATATTGGATAACATGTAGAACTGCATGTATTTATATTTTTTGCATTAGGCACTTTATTATGGGAAGGACTTGGATATGGACACTGTCACTTTAAATCTCATTTTGTATTTAAGTCTCATCTTGATCTTGCCTAGGAACCACCCTCTGAGGACATACTGCATATGAAACTGGTCAGGTTCCTTGTTCCAGCCATTACCACAATGGTGGTGGTGCATTTTAAATTAATAAAGCCTATTTCATATTCAGCGGAGGTATTCTGGTGTTTGTTGGCTATATTTGGAGTTTTTTTCCTGCGACGTGCACCCTCTTCACACAAGAGAGCTGTCTTGTAGTCTTGATTAATGCAAAGGTTAGGGTTGATATCAAAGCAACAAAGTAGGAAATGTGATGTTTGAAACCCTAACAACTCTGCCCCACCCCTGAATCGAGTGAAGGGTAGAGTCTTCTTTGCAGTTGTCAACCATAATGCTCACCCCACTGCAGTAACAGAAAAGCTGAGATGTGACGGGACAGGTGTGTATGTTTCATGAGTGCACTGAATGGGGTGAGCATTATGGCTGACAACCGCAAGGAAGACTTTACTACTCATTCACTTCAGAGGTGGGGCACTGATGTTAGGTTTCAAACCTCAACATCAAATTTCCCTACTTTGTCACTTTGATATCAACCTTGATTGTTGCCTTAAGGCAGTTTTTTGCAAAGAATTTCTACTTTCTGAGATAGTATAATCATATCCTTATTTGCGGTGGGAGAGCATGACCCAGAGGGCCATGCGCTGCTATCCTCCATTGATGCGATATGTATGCTGCACTTCTATTTGTAGGACACAAACTAACTTGTCTGCATAGCTTTCTTATTCCCCACCTCATTAACCTGGTACTGAAAATGTTCAAATCCCAGTTGCTACATCATTCAGTGCCAGACATAAAAGAGATTTTGTGCAAGATTTGAAAAATGACAGCTGTCACATTCATAAGGTGGTGTAAAACAAATAACTATATTGAAAAGTTGGGGTGAAAATATGTAAAATTAGGAAAGTTACAAGCGTAGTGTAACAAAATTTCAATGGATGCATTAAACATTACCATTTTAACATATTTTGACCCAAAATTTTCAATATAGTACTCTTATGACCCCATTTCATGTGCAATGGTGGTAAAGTGTCCAAATCCCACCGAAAAGGTGATTTCACCAACTGACTATGAAATCACCTTTTGGGCTAGATTAGCATAATTCCACCAACCTTGCTAATGAGGTGGGGTCCCAAAAGGCCATGTTGAAAATTTGAGCTTAAAATATGCACAAATGGCAAAAGTTATACCACAAAGTTAAAACCCAATTGAAATACATTGAAGCTGCAAACAAAAGAGGTTCCCCTCATGAAAAAGGATGACGTTGTCATGAAAAAAGATTATTTTTTCATATCAGGAGTCATGAAAAAGATTTTAATGTTAAACAAATAACATTTAAAAGGCATTTCTCCAACAGTTGATTGCAGAATCCACCTAAGGGGTCCCAATAAGTAAGATACATGTGTTGGTCTTTCTCCAACATGTCATTTTTGCAGCTTTTGAAATTTAAGTTTTTAGAGAAAAACATAAACCAAGATAGTGGTAAATGAAAAATAATTTCTCCCTCATGAAAAGGATGACATCATACGAAAAAGATTCTTTTTCATGTCAAACCTTTATCTTGAAGTGCTTACTGAGCATGCTCAGAACCAAATTTACAAAATTTAAAAATGAAATAACTTTTGAACAGAGAAATATTTTTTTACCAAACCAACAAAAGGCACATCTGTGGCCACCCTTTCTAATCTGAAACTGTCGAACAAAATTCCAAACCATCTGGGTGCTACCGGTGTCACCAGAAAACCAAACAAAACCAATGGGGAAATAAAATGAAAATGTAACGTTTAACTATCCAGAACTCTGAATTCACGTACTGTATCAGACCAGAATGAAACTAACCACTTCCACAGATCTACTGTAGTTATTAAAGCACAGAAACTGTGATTTAATATTGAACTGCCTGCTCAACCCTAACTATAAGGGCACTATCATGCCCTATAGTATATATATATATTTTTTTTTTATTTTAGTCTTTGGTAACCAGGTAAGGCCCACTAGGCACAAGTGCCTGTTTTCAGGGGCAACCTGGGAGCACTGGGCAGTTAAGTGACTTGCTCAGGGTCACACAGTATGCAAGTGGAGGTGTGAGAATCAAACTCAGGTCTGGTCTGCTGGATGTATCAAGCTCTGCTCACATTTCGCTCTTCTGACCTCTAGGCTATACTGCCAGCTATATATATATATATATATATATATATATATATATATACACACACACCATGTAAATGAAATAAGCACTAGGAAAATGGAAACATACTTGAACCAGTATGTTACAAAACATATCATGAATCATGTAATTAAACAAAATAATAATAATGAAATACCAGGCAAACTTACAAGTTTTCTTTTCAAATAGATTTGATCCTGTGTAGCACAAACTTATAAAGTTTAAAATCAAAATGTAGGAATATGCAAAGTCCTTACAAAATATACATATCAGTACTACTCATGAGAGGTGGACTTTCATAACTCACGTGGCTTTACAATTTGTGAATTATGTTCCCACACCTCATTGCTGGAAATAAATTGATTGATTTTAGTTAGGTCACTGTGTATCCACTACATAATGGGATACAGTAGAAAAATACATTAATCTCCCATATGAGGATTATGATCTTCGTAGCTAACTTGTGGATATATCACTTGTGTCAAATGTGTTATTCCACTGCAACCCATTATGTGTTCCCTATATAAACAACAGCAGAATATTTTTATTGTATTTATTTTACAACTTATTTACCCAGGATAGGCAATGCATTTATTTTATATAGTGCCCCATCCAAATGGCTCGGAGACCTTCACAAAGCATCATACATAAAGATTAAACATTACATTATATATTAACATAATACATAAAATACTACTAATATAACAAAACAGAACTAGTACCAGATCAAACTCCAAGTCATGAGCTTGGTAATAAATAAATACGTTTTAGCCCCTTTAAACCCCAGATTGGTGGGGCATTCCCCAATAGCTTAAATGGAATGCAACATCTGTTTTCAGTGGGTTCCTGTGTTTATCCTTTTTACTGTTTGATACACTTGTTAGACCCTGACAGGTTTGAACCTGTGATCTCCAGGATCCCAAGCCTGTGCTTTAATGGCTAGCACTCACTGCCTCCCTATGGCTAAAACAGATTCACACAGTGATCTAGTAGTAGTGCAACTTGCTCTAGCACAGGTGATTCAGATTTGGGAGTGAGCCTCGAGCACTAGCAACTTGGCAGCTGAAGGATAGGTGGTGCTGCTGGTTGCAGTACTTCCTGGCCAAAGGAGTATGGCAAGGCAAGGCAAATTTTATTTATATAGCGCCTTATCCTAAGGCTCAGAGCGCGAAACAGAACAATAATAAAATAGAATAAAAACATCCGGTAAATACAAATACTCAGAGAATATTAAAACTTTTCAAATAAATATATCTTAACCCTTACTGTGCCACAGACTGATATATCAGTCCAAAATCCTCTATCGTTCTAATTCTGTTGGCAGCTTAAGGGTTAAAATAGGTTTTAATGGCCTCTACTGTGCTGGCTGCTGCTTAATATATGGTGGGAGAGAATTTCAAAGTAAAAGTGTGCCCATATCAAATGCTCTATATCATGATCTCCTTAGACGGGAGGATGGTACAATCAACAGACCACCCTCGAGGAGAGTAGGAGGCAGAATAGGAGAGTACAGAACCAGGAGCTCTTTAAGGTAGTCAGATCCCAAACCACAGAGGGCCTTGCATATTAACAAGCCTATCTTGTAAGTCATGCATGCACTCACAGGCAGCCAGTGCAGAACACGGAACAGGAGTGACATGAACCCTCATAGAGGTACCCGTCAACATCCTGGCTACAGCATTCTGCACTAGCTGTGGTCAATGCATCAAACCTCCAGACAACCCTAGGTACAGGGCATTACAGTAATCAAGTCTGCTGGTAACAAAGGCATGGATAACTGTACCGAGGTCAGTAGGAGTCAAGAAAAGATGGATCCTGGCAATATTCTGTTGATGAAAGAAACCGGTTCTGATGACCGAAGAAACCTGTTTTTCAAGGTCAAGATGGTCATCAAGAATAACGCTGAGGTTGTTAACTGTACCAATCATTGACAGGCAATGTCCATCAACCACTAAGGTGGGAGTCTATCATCAGCAAAAATACCCCATGACCCAGCTCGATCACCATAATCTCTGTCTTTCTGGGGTTGAGACATAGCCAGTTTGTGGACATCCAGTGATTAATCTCAACTAAACACCCTCTCAGCGTATCTGGGGAGGAAAGGTCACCTGGTGCACAAGACAGGTACAACTGGTTACCATCTGCATAGCAGTGAAACCCCAGATTGTACTGCCTAATGATCTCTCCCAGCAGCAGCATATACACGGAGAACAACGGGTAAAAAGAACCCTGCAGAATGCCACAAGGAAGCACAAAGATCCAGAGGAAAAATTCCCAAGGACAATGCGCTTCGATCTTCCGATTAAATATGAGTGAAACCATTGCAAACTGCTCTAGTAGCACCAGATAGTTCAGCAGGTGCTCCAAAAGTACCCCATAATCTACCATTGCAAATGCTGAAGACAGGTCCAAGAACACCAAGATGGTATAGTGCCTCAGGCCCTCATCATAAAGAGATTGTGTGCTACCCTGGCGAAGCCATTCCACTGCTGGGCATGGGGCTGGAAACCCCACTGGAGAGGTTCATAGCTGAACAAAGTCTCCAGGCAATCAACCAACTGGTCAACCACCACCTTCTCAATAAGCTTCCCAAGAAAGGAAAGATTAGAGATGGGCCTATAGTTTGAAAGAACAGCAGGGTCAAGAGTTGTTTTTAAGGAGGGCTTCACTACAGCCTCTTTCAGAGGCACAGGAAAAAACCTCACTTAATGACCCATTGATGATCTCCACAAACACTGGACACAGGAAATCCAAGCAGCTGATAACAAACCACACTGGACCCATGTCCAGGACAGAGGTGATGGGACGATGTTGGTAAGCACCTGGAGAATTTATCCACCAAATCCGCCGAAACTCACTTCAACTCGGCAGACAATCTTCAGCAGCAGATCGATTACTCCCAGAAAAACTGGGCCGAGAGGAAGTAATACATGCCCTAATAGAGGCCACCTTGTCGGCAAAGAACAGCCCAAACCGCTCACGTTTCTGCAGAAAATGCTGTCCCAGACTGCAGACAGGAGGGATTAATTCAATTGTTGGCAGTATGGAACACTGCAGCTGGACAATTTCCTGCTGCAACAATCGACCGAGACAAAAACTTAGTCTTCTTAAGATCGCTTGCCCCTGATACTCCAAATAATGGTGTCTCAGCACCAACTTATCCTCCTCCTCAGAGCATGACCGGTTTCAGGAGTGCTCAACCTACATCCCTTAGTTTTCAATCGCTGCAGCTCAGCACAATTCCATGGTGAGTGATGCCAGGAAGTCAAGAGATGAATGTGGTAGCGTGCAATCAGGTCCAGCACCTTGGTCAAGGCTGTATTATAAGCCTGAACCCCAGCTTCTGGGCCTGAGCACAAGCTAGCATCAGACTTGAGGCAACCAGTGACTCCTGGAGTTGGCAAGTCTCCAATTTATTCTTTGGACGACACCAAATGTTTCTCCACAGAAGGGGTTAGTTTACAGTATGCAGTGTCAGTGGCTCAGTAGGTAGCACACTCACCTCTGAGGCCGGGAGATCAGAGGGCTGTGGGTTCAGTTCCCACATCTGGCACTTGGGTTAATATCCCAGTACTGACACTGTAGTGCAGCATGAGGGGTGCTGCACTTCTGAGGTGCCGCCTTTGGATGAGACATTAAACCGAGGTCCCATCTGCCTGGATTGGTGGTAGTTCAGGTGGATGTTAAAGATCCCATTGGACTTATCAAAAGAGCAGGGAATTTCCCAGTGTCCTGGCCAAATTTCCCTCATTCACTAAAAATACCACCAACAGCTTAATCTGGTTCAAGGTCAGTTGGCATTCATCTGTAACCCCTCCCTGGGTTGTGCCTGAAAATAGGCAGGATTTATCTAGTGCACTTACCGGTCAACAAAAACTAAATAAATAAATACAGGGGCCCCACACTGGAACTTAGCTGCATAATGATCTGACCAACTGACTGGATCAACCTTGACCTCCATAATGTCAAGTCTGAGTGAGAAGACCAGGTCAAGATTGTGGCCATATATGTGCATCCCGAGGCAACTGCCTGAGACAATCCCAACTGAGACATCAGCTGAAGGAGCTCTTGTCCAAAATGACAGGATTCATCATCGACCTAGGCATTAAAATTACCCAGGAAAGGAATCTTAGGGGACTCCAGTACCTGTTCTGTGATGAAGTCTGCCAGCTCCTGCAGAAATAGAGTCCCACCTCCCTGCAGGTTGGAAGATATGAACTATTCTGCCATTGACTCCCAGACACATTTACTTACCAAAGACTCAAAAACACCGGTGTTCCCACTGGGAAAGCGTTGAGGCCCAGGGCAGATCTAAAACAGATGGCCACCCCACCCCCATCTGTGGTCCCTCCTCAGGCAATGCAAAACCGAGTACCCAGGAGGAACAGACGCTGCCAGCACAGGGCCAGCATCATCGCACAACCAGGTCTCAGTAATGCAAACAAGGTCAGCTGAGGATTCAGTGATGAAAGACTCCATCACCACTGTCTTATTCCTCATTGATCTTGCATTACAAAGAATGGAACAGGACGAGCCAAGCAGGCCAGACAGACTACCTGCTGCCCAATGACATTTGGCAGAGCCCTAGGGAGGGCACCAGGTATGATGGTCCTCTGTCCTGGTACCTCCTCCTCCCTGGGTGTCTCGGTCTGCACTACACTGATCCTACCACCCCATTACCAAACTGGGAACCCACACTGCGGTAATTGCTCTGCCCCTTAGAGCCCCCAGCTCCTGACAGAGGCTGAGCACCGCCCCAGCAAAAACAATGGGAGCCTCAAAAGGGACGGAGTAATTGCAGGATGTCTACTAAGTAAGTAAGCCTTAAAGCATGCACACCTCTGCACATAATCTAACTAACTTAACCAATAAAAGAAGAAAACAAAACACATGTTCCATGGCCACAGTAACCCAAGATTGGGCAAAAGAGGGTTCACCCTCCTAGACTACTCTTACATCCGTAAGTGTGGCCTCCCTGCCATATTAATATATTACTGATCAAGCTTGAGCAATAATATATTAGTATGGCAAGGAAGATTGCCCTTTCTTATTAATATATTATTGATCAGGCTTGATCAATAATATGTTAAAATTAATATGTTTATATTTTCAGAAAACCTTCCTGAATGTCTCCATTATCAGGGCACCTGCACATGAGACTCATTAAAAATTAGAGTGTCTCTCACAGACACACGCTTCCTCACACGCACACACACACATAGAAAGGAGCACTCCAATTAGTGGGGAGCGCTTGTTTGATCTATAATGACAAAGCAGATATTCTTTCTATAGGTTCTTCATAATAGATGTGTGTCATCATTTCATTCCAGACTTGCTTTGTAGTCAAAAGTTTAATTTACAGAATGTTAAGTATAATGTTCTTGAAACAGTAGCATACCCATCTGTTATACCCTACCAACTAGTGTTATTGCATTAACCAAATATGGCAAAGGCCTGACTAAAATATGACTGCAACTGTACTTATGATTCTTGACCCTTGTGATAGCACTTGTGTATGTACTGCTTGTGATGTCACAGGATCATGGACCACTCATAAAATATCAGGCATATTTTCATTATGCCGAGTCATATCATATAATAAATATTTATGAACTGAGGATCATAAATGAAGAAAGCTGATTGGCCAAGAGCTCTTTGAAGCTCTGATGATAACAGGTTATATCATTACGGCTTCAAAAAGCCTCCTGCAGACAGAAATTCCTCCGACAGCTGCATTTCCCTTATTCCTTACACACTTTACCTCACACAACTGTGCCCACTGCCTCTGGAAAGATGGACCGAGTTCCCAACACGGTGTCTGTTCAAAAAAATTTAAAACCAACTGTTGCTCATTCCTCCTCACACAGCCCACCAGAACACATACTGCAGGCAGAAAACACATGCAGCGTGGCATCAGGCACAGCTCGAGAGCAACTCCCCGAAAGGAAAAAGAAAACCTAAAACTGTCCACACGAAGGTGTGTGTGCATACCTATTTAGTTGCTCTTCCACTGCCACCAGATCAGAGTTTCACAAAATAAATAAATAAATAAAGTCCATCTTCACACAGTCTCAAAGCACACAGCAGAACCAGGTCAAAATGCAAGGAGCACATAGTGCTGGGAGGTGAGAGTTCAGAGTAGCACCTCTTCAACCATCTTCACTTACTAAGTACCACCTGCTGCCCAGGGAATTATAGGAACTTTTTCTGAAAAGATACTCCTCCACCACTCTAAAACAGTCATTTTAAAAACATTTTAAACATTTTTTTGCATTTTGTTCTGCTAAAACTTTTAAGCAAGTTCATAATGGCAATAAGTCACTCCAGGGTGTAGTATATCATGGGACATCATCACTTCTCTAAGTGGTTGGATGCACTTTCGCCTGTGGCCTCATGCCCAACTACCTGAGGCATGATGATATCCCATGATATACTACACCCCTGTCATGCCTTATTGCTTAATTATAAGATGGGTCAAGATGTTCACCACAAATATTGCTCTATAATTGAACAAACCATGTCATCATCTGGGACTATATATATATTGTACTCATAAATGTATCACAAGGTACTGTGTTTTCTATTCCAAAATTTATAATACCGGTCTACTTTAGAATTACGATAGCACACTACAGGGTAATGTATTCATTGGGAGATATAGACCCACCCCCAGTGTGTGATGAGGCCTAATGCCTCAGTATGCACTGGACAAGGGCCTTTATATCCCAATGAACACACACCCTGTTGCATGTCATTGGCCACATATATGCCTGTATGCATTGCTTTTGTTTAAGGTGTCCATTGCTTTATTTCTCATGTTTAACATTAACCTAAACCTTCTGCTACTACCTGGAATGGGATTTTCAATTGCTTTTTAATTTGTTACATTTTTCTTTTAGTTTCCAGCTGTTATTTTATTACAAGAATGAGGCAACATCATGTAAACTCATCAATTCTATACAACACTGGCTGGCTTCAGTGGTGGATTGAGGCCTCAGCGTGAGGGCATGTCACCCCTTTGGTGAGAGTCTCAGCCAAGCAGCGCAGTGTCTGTGGGGCTCGGTCCCTTGCCTTGCATTCTGGTGGGTGGAAGAGTAGTTTATGTGGTGGGAAAGAACAAAGAAAGAGGTCTGAGAATTTGAGTTGCCATAGAATCAGGTAGGTTGCAACACTGGGAGGGGGCTGAATGGCAGTAGTCTGGGGCTATTTTTGGTTGGCAATGGCATGTCGTGACATCACTGCTGCTGGTCAGTCTGTGATGTGGAGAGGCTTGGGTACTTCAAAACTGGCCTAAGAATAAGGACTAGTCTCTTCTTTGGATGGATGTTGAGCTGCTGAGGTCAACAGAGATGGTCGAAGACGAGTGTGACTGTGAGCAGCAGATTTCATCCCAGAGCAGCTCTTCCAGAAACTCTGATCGTGGTAACTCCATCGGAGCAGGTAAGTCCTCATTTTAATGAATTTACACTCCATCACTTCTGAAGCATAACAATTTCACTATAAAATTCACAAGCTCACATTATTGGCATTGGTCAAGGTTTGTATTATCTCCTCCAGCCTCACCTTCATCAGTAACTCTCCTATGTCAGGTAAAACTCTGGTGATTACCTTTCATTTCTTCAGCTCCTCCTGTAAGCCATCAAACCATTCCTTCAGCTGATATAATTCCTTTTGCATTTCACAGTCGCAGAGTCCTGTGATACAGCAGTACTGTTGTCAATGTTCTGCAGTATCACTGCAATTTGGGCACATGTCAGACAGAAACACCCCAACAAAGTCAAAGAGATGCACTTTATTGCCCTGACAAAAGGTCTACTGCACTTTCTTTCTGGCTTCCCTGTATCTCTGTTTTCTCTCAACTCAGCCAATGAACCAACACACGTTGAACCATCCAGCCATAAAGCTGTGACTAGTTCACATTCTTTTATGACTACATCAGTGTCTGTATGACCCCCCACTGCACTTACACACACATAGTCCCACATCCAACATGCATTAGTAGAGCAGACACTACCTTGTTTTACTAAGAATTTGTCCACATGGGACAGTGTATGTTTGTGTGCAGGGAAAGAAATTCATTCCTATTCTCTTCTGTCTGAGCCAATTGGTTAAATATGTAATGTCACAATGAGTATAACTGAAGCAGGCAGTACTCTTGGACCTCAACTGTGGACATCCTTTCCATAACTTTAAGGTGATCATGTCAACCTTTTCTAAATTAATTCTGGAGTGGGAAGAATGGAAATGGAAAATCATGGGAATATGGGCAGACAGGAAGGTGGTCGGGGGAGCATAACCAGGCATGGTGTGTCATGATGTGTGAGTCGGCATCTGGTGTCCAGCATGAGCTGCTTTGCATGTACATCTCTTCTTCCTAGTTTTATTGTGAGCTGACTAGCACAACCGGAAGTCACACAAATTTCTGGCTGAGCCATGAGTAAATTATTATGCATACAAATTTGCGCTTGCCTCGGATAGTTGGTAGGGACAGCAAGCAGACAGCACGAAGGAAAAAATCCACAAGATAGAGTGTCACTGTTTCCATCTCTTGCTTGCTTCTCCTTCACAGTGTTGGGAACAGAAAAAGAAATCACTGGGGAACACACCAGCTCTGCTTTGAAAACAAACTCCTCGGATATCTGCACTGACAGAGGAAATGCAACTGTTCGTATACGCACCAAGATATCTCAATTCCAGGTGGGGAACATACACATTTGTTTTCCATTTGTGTTCCAGAGGCATGTGGGGTTATGGTTATAATTGAAAGTGGGCACACTTGAAGGTAAGGGAACTAAATCATGTAACAGTTCAAAAGTGTATTTATTTATCTTACAACTCCACTATACAGTATGTCAGACAGCTTCACCAGATAGTAATCCTATAAATCAGTATCAGAAGTACAGTTCTCTGCCAGTGCCAGGCAAATTCATTCTAATGCTGGTGTACTCTTATACAGACATAAGAAAGACCAAAAAATTGAAAATGCCTACCATTTATGGTGCAATTTATTTATTTATTTACTTTATTTATTTATTTATTTATTTATTTATTTTATTTTAGTTAGTTTTTGTTTACCACACAAGACATGTCTATTTTCAGGCATGACCCAGGAGGTTACAAGGAAAAGTATAACAAGGAATATAATTGGTGTACAGGGTATAACAGAGAAAACAATTATACAGTAAGTAAGAAAAGGTATCATGTGAACATGAGTATATAGAACAAGGTAGGTCAAGGGTTTATAAAAGTAACAGTTATCAGGACAACTTAAACAGGCTGCAGAACAAAATCAGGGTAAAGTGCAAATGCAGCAATAGTAATGAGACATAATTGCCAATCAAAGTAACTAAGAGGGACAGGTAAGTGGAGACTGGTTAGCAACAGGAGGGTATGAAGGACATGAGGATGAGGGTAAATTCAAGGGGTTTGAAGCAGGAGCAGGAGGCCTGGCTAAAGAGGAAGGAGGATATTTGTTTTAAAGAATTGAGCATGACTGGGAGCAAGGCAAACATCAAGAGGTAGGGAGTTCCAGAGTTTGGTCGCTGAGCGAGAGAAGGTTAGAGCTCCTTTGAAAGATTTGCACCTGGGAACATGCAGCAGAGATTTATTAGCCGATCAAAGGCCAGTGGAGAAGGGCTGAGGAGATAGCAAAGAGGCAAAGAGACAGGGATACCTGCTCTAATAATATTGTCAGTCAGGGAGCCTAGGGCAAGGATCCAAAAGGAAGAGGGGTAGCCAATTGAGTTCAGCATAGAGCTGGCAATGGTGTTTTGACTCAGGGGAGGCAGTGGCATATCTACAGATACTGTTGTAGGTGATATCCCACTTCCTAAGGAGGGGTTTGGATGCATAGAGATAGGTGACTGCCCCATGGGAGAGTGATGGAAGCAAGATTCCATGGGCAATGGCTAGTCTAGCAGACTGCCATTGCCCATGCGCTTTAGTGTTAATCAAGGTCTTGTAGTAAACCAAAGCTCATTCCAATGTGTGTCGAGAAGCAAAGGTAGTTTAAGTGACTTGCTCAGGGGTAACAGTATTTAACTGAAGGTTGTGGGAATAAACCCAGGTCTTCTGGATGTACTGTGAGCGGTTTATGAGAAAACCTTGATGCAATAGGAAGGTGGCCTTACCTGGTGGTAAAAGCATATGTGTGAACTAGGAAACCTCATGTCTGAATCCTGTATTTGGTTTGTTTTTTAGTGACATTAACTAGGATTGCTCTTTGTCTAGATGCAGGTTGAAGCTCCCTGTTTATTTCAATAAAGTTGTTTGTGCATTGCACCTGGGGTGTGTGGCCTTTGCAAACCTTGCTTGACACTATAAGTAAGAGAAAGTTTGCAACAAACTTTCTTTTATTTACAGTCAGCAGTTTGGGGTTTAAAATAAAATTGTCTTGACCATGCCTTTGAGGTGTAGGGCAATTGGTTTATTGTACATTTTTGTTTTTCTTTTGACCCTCTGATCCTCTTTCTTAGCTTGAAAATATGATTGTCCAGGTAATGGTGGCTTGTCTCAATTTTCTTGGATATAACTAAGTATATCTCACAAGCAACAAAAAGTAAATATCCAAGAAAGTCCAAACAATACGTGATTAGCTGAACTACTCCTCCCCACACACACACACAGCCATTGTCTCTGGGAAGAAGTTACAAGTTAAAATGCATTTGTTAATCAATGTCACCCTTGCTTTAGTGTGCTGTGATTACTGTATTTAAAAAATCTAATTACTTGTCTCTGTCTTCGAACTGCAGGGTATTTGGTTTATTTCTGTGCATTGTTGCTGTATTTATTTTGCTTGTTTTGTGGATTGTATTGCCATGGTTGTAGCTGCCAGGAAATAACTTATTTAAAACATTTGTTTTATTTCAAACTGAGCTGGTAACAACTTCTTTCTGTGTCCTGAGAGGGAGGGAGGGAGGGAAGAGGTACCTGAGAAGCACAGTGGGCAGAATAGCCTAAATTGCTTACTGTTCTTTTATCTTCATACAGACATCCCAATAGACTACTGTGCAGTTATTGACCTATTTGCTAAAAAACATCCAAGATGTATGTCTCCTGAATCCACTCAGTGAAATGTTGAATATTACGCATTATAAAATGAGCAGAAAATTGATTTCCTTGATACTGATTGGCTGGCAGCCTCAGTCAGTCATATCCTTAAGAGGACATAACTTCTTCAACCAGCACTACATGTGCCAACCTGACCCCAACAAAAACATATCAATGTGCCCAATGTCTGTGCTTTCAAACTCCCTGGATCTCCATGCCAGCGTAGTATCGGTATCATGAGCATAGAGTAACTGCAACAACGATTCCCCAAACAGACACACAAACGCACACTCATACACACACTGACTTTTATTAAAGTTAAGTATGCAATCAATTACCTAGATATTGTTTTTTAAGTAAAATCTGACCTGTGTTGTGTTTAAAGCTGACTGCACTGAAGTCAGCGAAGTGAGTGTGGCACCTTTCAAATCACACACTTCAGAAACTAGAAGGACTATTTTGCTTCAGGTATTAAAACCTCAGTTTCTAAACTGTCTTGGCATTTTTTCTGGCTTTGTCCCCTTAAATAGTTACTTGGGGAGCCCATTTTATCAGCACAATAAGACACTCCGAGGTGTGTCTTACTGGTTGCATGACCTTTTCGTAATTAATATTGTTCTGCCAGAATTGCTGAGTCTGCAAGTCTGACAGAACAGTGTATATACTTTTATTAAACGCTTTTTGTTTTCTATAAATAAACTAAATTAATATAACTTGTAAACAACTGCTGTGTTTAGTTTTTATAAGTTTCTCTGTTCATGTCCTTTTCAACTGAGCCCATCTTCTAGTTTCTCCATCACAGTGTAGTCACAAGTTGCCTCGGTAGGGGTGGGAGGGAGCTGAGGGACATGCCTGATAGTTCTAGCAAAACAACCAGATATCTCCTCCGAATCAATGAATCCCTGTGAGGCAGCCTTTACTGTTTGCAGCTGCTCTGTGATGGAAAGGGAACTAGAGATTTTTTGAGGAGATAATCAACACTTAGCTCCTGAAAAAGGGCCTAAATGCACCATTTAACACATTACATTTTCAAAATGTCCTGGGACAGGCTCCTACCCCCCACTCCCACCCCACCAAGTGCAAATTCCTGGATCCATCACTGGGTTTGCTTCAATGGTAGTGCTCCTATCTGTACCTACAGTATAAATGCAGTACTATTTTTACCTAGACAATTATCTTTATCAACATGCAACAACATAGTGCAATACAAAATCAGAATGAAAATAGCTGTGGGGTACTGCTTTGTCAAGTCAGTGTGGTCCAAGTAAAACCTAACCATGCTCTCTGGTGTCACCTGACACTCCAAGGTACGTACCTGCTGGTTTTGGTATGCTGTCACAGTGGTGAAAACTGTTTCAGAAAAGTTGAAGGTCTTCTCCCTCACCTGTGGAACAGGTTTTGTTGGTGACAACTCACTGCTGAAGTCTTTCCGAATTACATGAACACGTGGCTGGTACTTATGCATAGAGTGAAGAATTATCTGTGAAAGTAAAAATGAAAAAATCAATGACTTCACACAAAACTTAGAAGAGTATAGTATAACTATATATTTAAACTGGAGAATTCAATGGCTTCTGAGCTCCCATTCATATGTTTGGCTGGCAGTATAGCCTAGAGGTTAGAGGAATGAGGTGTGAGCGAGCTTGATACATCCAGCAGACCAGACCTGAGTTTGATTCTCCAACCTCCACTTGCATACCGTGGTGACTCTGAGCAAGTCATTTAACTGCCCAGTGCTCCCAGGTCGCCCTGAAAAGGCACTTGTGCCAAGTGGGCCTTACCCAGTTACCAAAGACTAAAATAAAATGATAAATAAATACTTTCAGATTTAGTCTGGATGGTATTTCCAGTACATGGGGAACAGTTCAAGTACAAAATAACATACTCAGACATCTGGGATTTGATTTTGCTAGAGATATCTTGTAAGTTTGAGATCACAGAATATTTCAAAGTGCTTACTGGTTCACATCTATCGAGCCATTAATGAATTGGTCATATCACTGTGAATTATGCAGTTCAAATTAATATTTATATGCTGTACAAAATGAGTAGACTGCATAGCAATTTATCTACAATTTCAGGTCAAAACATAGCAAACAATTTCAAATTTCCCTTATTCGACCAACAAGTTAGAAACTTCTGAGGATCACAGAGATGTAATTCTCATCATTAGGTCCTTTGGACAAATAATGCACTAGAATTTGGATAAAAGTTACAAAAATGCACATGGACCCTAAGTGCCATAGAACACTGTAATCTAGAGAAAGGAAAGTACTTAATGCTTTATGAGGACCCTTAGGTTTACATAACATATATACAGGTAACATAGTATTGTGGTGATGGAAAGGACTTACAGCCCATCTTTTCTACCCTTTCTGCCACATGACAGTGACAATACCAGGTTTGAGTAAGGAGACACTTTGAAACCTCTTATCCTGATTGCAACAAATCCTGAGCCACAGCTGATTGGCTATTAGCAGCAGTAGCATTGATAAACCCCATTCAGCTTTTCTGAAGCCATGACTGACCTCGTGTAATTCATTACCTATTAATTAGAGTTGTGACTTTCAGACCTAAAGAGCTGTTACAGCACAATGTGAGCCTTGGCTAAGTTTACTGACAGTCATTATGGTGACATCACCACTATGAGTAATAAATTGCTTCAGATATGTAACTGAGATATCCCTCTTGAAAACCTGCCAACTCTACACTATGTGCAATTAGAAGAGATCCAGAATTACCTAATATACCCTTCATGTTGTACCATCAAAGAAAGTAGAGAATTATAGTTGCCAGATTACCATCTGGAAGCAAACATCGTTTGTATCAATGAGTTTCAGTTTCAGCTACAGCTGTTTTATCAGTGTCTTAAAAGTCAGTAGTATACTAAGAAAGTCACAGCTGCTGTATATTAATGCTGTGCAAAATGTACCATTCCACAGGCAGAATTACAGCAGACTGGCAATGCTGCTTCTAAAATGTATTTCAGAATTCTGTGGTGAATCTGCAGAATTCCAAAAGCATTTCCTAGAATCATCATTGAAACTGTAGAGTGTGATTCCATTAATGCATGATTGTAATCTGCCAGACTGGCATTCTGCAGATCTAGTCTTACTATAGAGAGAACACTGGATAGGCAACTATGCACAACCAGTGTGTTTATACAGAAATTCTGATTCCCTCTGACCTCGAGAGCGAAGCTTGAGGTCCGTGAAATCAGAACATTGAGGTGGCAGAACACACTGGTTCTGCATAAAGTTGCTCATCCTGTATTTTTATAGTGTATAACATTATGTGAAATGTGTTCATTGTGTTTTTTTCTTTCACAATTAAACTGATCTGTGCAGTTTCTAGAGGTTCTAGGATGCTGTTCTACCACAGGAGGGTACAATCACATTCCATGACCTTTTAATGTGGTACAACAGCATTTTGAAAAGGATGGATTTCTATAGAACAAGTCTCTTCTATACACTGTAAGCTTTGTAATATAACTGTGGATTATTTTTCTGCATGTGCTGTTTAATGATGCAGTTGAAGAATAGGAACAGACTCAACCTAGCAAGAACTTTCTTAAAATAGTTATTCTCCACCATTCACATATGATGCACAACAGCTTGCCAATGTTTCATGTCCACTGACACTTTCTCAAGGCAGAAGTAGACTAATATGGTAGAAATACGCTATTCTAATCACTAGTATTGTTCCTCATTGCATTCATTAGTTCAAAGTTAGAACTATAGAGTTATTCACTCTGTGCTTTCTTTCAAGCTCAAATCTTGCCCTTTAAAATATTTCAAGGCCTCTTCTCTTAATAACTCTGTACAAAGTCCGAACCATCCATTGCTTAACATGATAAAAAATGGCTGCCCAGGTTATAATGAATTAATATGCTCTGTTAGCAGTTTAACCCCTTAGCACTGTTAGTTAATTCTGCACCTCCAAATAAGTTAGATGCTGACTCCTGGCATTCTTGTTTTTTAGTAAGAAGTCCTTCTTATTAAAAAAACTGGAATGCCTTAAACATACTTTAAAGGGCAATATTTGAGCTTGAAAGTAAGCCCAAGTGAATAACCCTATAGTTCAAAATTTTAACTAATAACACAATAAGGAACAATGCTAGTGATTAGAATAGCTAACTTCCACTATATTAGTCCACTTCTCCTTGAGGAAGTGTCAGTGGACAGGAAACATTGGCAGGCTGTCATGCATTAGATGTGGATGGTGGAGAATAAATACTTTAAGAAAGTAGTTGCTGAGTTGAGCCTGTTTCTATTCTTTGCCTTTTAGTCACTTAGAAATTGGTCTTCCAGCCATAATTTTTTTATCTTTTAGTACCACTGCCACCAAGATCTTCCCAGCAGTTTGAAAAAAGCCAGTTTACTGCCAGCCCAGTGGCATGAGGACTGAGGTGCTTACATCTCACCAGCCATCACCACAGCCACCCAGGTTTGGGAATGGCCTTGGGTTGCTGGGGTTGGCTGGGTGGGGAGAGGATTGAGCATACCAAGAACTGCTCCGGGATAGGGGTGACCGTGAGCCATCTTAGTCATTGACTGCCACAAGTGGAGGCCTGGGGTAGTGCAGGCTCTGAGAGACTTCAAAAGGTTAGGGCTATAGTTTCACAGCATATGCGCACCTCCACATGCATGCACATGAATGCTGCCACAGTCAATGGGGCATGAGGGATAAAAATGGGAAATGGAAGACAGGCCTGCTCTCCCTTGGCCTGTGCCACTACTCAATCCCCAAGACACTTCTGGACTGTAATCCAAAAGGGAGGAGGGCCCTCCCCCTCTGACCCCACCATGGAGGAACTCCACAGGGATTT
Source organism: Neoceratodus forsteri (assembly GCA_016271365.2). Lineage (NCBI taxonomy): Eukaryota > Metazoa > Chordata > Ceratodontiformes > Ceratodontidae > Neoceratodus > Neoceratodus forsteri. Next base: position 673,817,564 of record CM057459.1, on the reverse strand, counting down.
GAGCTCCAGGACTGGAAGAGGTGGTAGCTGGTCATGGGAGGCAGGAACAGCCACCCACCTGCCTGAGGAGTATAAAAATCTTTATGGAAAAACAAAGGGCCAGATTAGTTTTCCATGGTGTGTAAAGGTTGTCTATATAAACCACAGAATGTGAGTTAAACAGCAGTGTCAAATTATGTGGCTTTTGCACATGTACCTCTACAATTTTTTAGTTTTGAGAGTGTTAGAGTTGAGAGAGGTCAGGAATGTGTTAGACGCTGAAGTCTAGAAAATTAAGATTTGCCAATTTTGAGATGGCTGCTGCAATCAGGCTAGACAGAAGAAGGGTCTGGCTGCCCCTAAAGTCCTAAGGGGACCAGCGTCCTGGTCTCTGAAGTGAGCAAAAGTGCCACACAGATATAGAGCATGAGAAGATCTGGGCAGACTTTGGTGCTGCCATAAGTGGTGGGGAGAGAGAGAGACCCAGACTGCTAAGAATCTGAAGCACAGGTGGGATGACATGCAAAACCAAGAGGCCAACATGCTTGAGATTCTAAAGGGTGTAGTGATCATGTTGGAAGGACAGAAACATGGAAGGACTGCCATTGGTGAGTGCTACTTAACTTCCTTCTTTTAGTCATATTTAACTGCAAACATTTATTATTTTAAGAAGATAATACAGCTGAGCACAGTACTAATTGTGAGGTTATATTTTTGTGCTGGTATATTGGGCAATCTGTGGTGCCAGTGCTGACATCTTGCACAAACTTCTCATTGCTGGTTCCTTCCTTCTCATCATCCTCACCCTGACCCTCACCAATAATAGGCCTATTAAAGCCATGTTGTATATCCTTTGAAGCTACTGCCACTTGAGAAGATATTTGGTCTTCAAATGACCACACTGTCTAGTTGTACCAAGACTGATCCAGGTTTCTCTTGTTCCCTCGAGCCTTACAAATCTGGAATATTGTTATGATCTCATCATTTTGTTGGCGACATACTAATCCCAAACTAAAGCTCTTTAAGGTGAGGGGCACTACTAAGCTGTTGTCTGTCCATGGGGGAGTATGCTGGACCTGCCCATCTACCTGTACCCTCTGAAAACACCTCCTTCTTTACCTCTATTATCATTATCTTGTTTCTTTCCCTTGCCTTGCCCTACATTGTCCCCTTCCCTTAGCTTTTAGATCCAGTTTCACATGACAGACCAGCACTCTTTCTGTCATTCTCATCCCCTCCTCCTCCTCCATCTCTGTTGCTCTTGTTCTGGGTGGAAAACTGGCCTTTTGCATTTTGGACAACAGGGATGGTACTCTAGCTCCAAGTCTACATCAGGCACTAAATCATCAAAGTCACTGCTACATTCCACAGACTCCTGTTCTACATTGTCATTGAGCAATTCTTGATGACTAGCAATATGTACAACACACCCTACAGTCTCTCATGTGACTCTTCAACCTCAACTATCGACTCCTGAGAATGTTCCTTCTCATCTCCTGCTGCGATTCTTATACTTATACAACCTTCTACTGTGCATCCTCTTCCTCCTAAACTAACATCTGCTGCTGAGACTCTTCCTCCACTGTTTCCTGTGACTCTGGCTCAAATGGCTCATCCTGGGCTTCTGCCATTAGCAATGCTACTACAACAGCAACTGATTTTTTAGTTGGGGAGTCTGAACACCACTACATGTCCCATCAATTAGCCTCTCTGAGCCTCTGGTGGCACTACTGGCACTGCTGGTGAAGGCAGCATCTGAAATGTTGTGGGCTGTGCAGCAGATGCACCTGATAATGGAGGACACTCCCACTATTCCCTTTCTCATAGTTTTTGACTGTGTATTACTGTACCACAACCATGACCACATCCATAGCCTAAACTACTCCGCTTCATTTTCTCCTGATATGCACTAACTAGTAACACTGGAAAAATAAACTGTTTTGTTGCAGCAGTGAACACACACTACAGATATTTCTCAAACTCCCTGACTGCAAAGAATTCAATAAATGCAGGGCCTCAGTGAGTGTGTGGTTATGTCTTGTGTAGGCTGTTACTGAGCCATGTCCAAAAGCCCTCACCCTTCACCAGTGCACAAATGCAGCTGCTAGCGAGATCACATGATGCTGCTGTGAGATTAGCTGCTCTGGCGACCTGCTCCCGCCTGACCCTCCTACAAACACCTAAAATACGTGGATACTGGAGTACTGGTGTTAATTTAAAAGGGGCTCCATTGCGAATCACTGTGTGCAGCACATCTGGGGCTCCAGGAATCTCTTTGCCTACCTGTAAGCAAGCTACCGATCCAAAGAAATTTGGGGCCTAACTGAGACATGGAGGCTGAAATGCGCCAGGCGCCACCGCACCACACGCCCAAAACCCCGGAGAAAGGATCGAAAAGATCCAAAGCCAGACCGGAGGCTCTGCTAAAGCCCTCACTCCCACGGCACTCTCAATCTGCTGCACCCCGCTATCGGAACAGAAATTCCTTGAGGAACTGCAACCTTCAAGTCTGCTTTGCAGGACATAACTAGAAAAATCAAGTCACTCAGAAGTGAATTGTCTGACACAAATCGAGCTATTTCGGATGTCTCAGCTCATACAGCTTCACTGGAGAATTGGAAAATAGGATGGACCCAGAGGTGGTTTCTTTAAGGCAAAGACTGACAAGGCTGAATCCAAGTTAGAGGACTTGGAGGGCCATAGTAGGAGGAATAACATTGTTATTTTTGGTCTTGCTGAGGAAGCAGAAGGCACAGCTCCCATCTTATTTTGTCAGAGGCTGCTGGCCAAGATAGCTGGTCCTTCCCGAACAACCCTCATACATACTAGAGAGGGCTCACCGTCATTGCGACTTAAGCCCACGAATGGAAAACCTCCGAGACCAATTATCATCAAGCTACTAAATTATCTGGATAAATGTCATATTCTGGAACAGATTAGGAAACTGCAGCAGATTATCTGGGAGGGCCAACAGCTTCGCTTGACTCAAGATATTCCTGCCACAGTGAGACAACAGCGAGCAGAGTACCACCCATAGTGTCAAAGTTAATAGCTGCAAGTATTAAATATAAAGTCCAATACCCTTCCAGGCTGATGGTTATGCATGCAGATTCGTGGCACTCCTTTGATAATGCACAGCTAGCAATTGCCGCACTACATCAGATGTACCCTGATCTGTTCCCTCACGCTGAAGGGCCATGAGGCTATTCACTAATTCACTCTCCTTCAAGTGATGATGTGTTTCAATAAGGTTGAACAATGTGGGTTCTGTATTCTAAGCGGATACCTGTGGAACTGTCAATTAATAAATCACTACAATTATGAGTGATAAATTGATAAGAAACCTCTGACCTCCTCGCATTATTTAAAAGCGCCACACAAGGCAGCAGAACTCCATGTGCAAGAATGAGGCGCTTGCAACTATTTCAACTGGATTCTTCTTCATTCCGTCATACTGAAAACTGTAGCCCCCCTTTTTTTTTTTATGTTACTATTCTGGAAGTTCCTGTCGAACTGATCTGAAGACGTTTACATATGAACATGTCTGAATACTCATGTATACTGTGTGATCTGAAGATGTTCTACATATGGACATGTGTTAAATACCTGTGACTATGGTGGGGTGGTGAGAAGGGCTTGGACCCCTCCCCTTTTTTCCTTTTTTTTTTTTGTTTTAGGATGTCTACCAGGTGGATGTAAATAATACTATATTCACGTCTATTGATTTGGGGCAGGGAAGCGGAAGCTCTGGATAGTCTGGCAGTCTACTCAGTGCATCACGATTTGGCACAGGGTGGACGATACCCACTGGGTTGTTGGGAATTAGAAATTGTAGTTTATCATTGATAATACCTCTGCTTTTAAAGGGTGGAAAATGTTGGCCCATAATCTTGTTTCTTGTATTTGGTATAATGCTTACCCCTAAGTGGGTAGAGGGATTAAATGGGGAGGGACAGCATAGGGAAAGGAGCATATTAGTTCATTAGAGATGGGCATGGGAATGGGTTGCAATTCTTTACTCCAACCTTCTACATTTACTAATCTTTACGAGATGGAGCAAAGGCATAAGGGTGGGGGCTGAGGGAATAAATGGGGTAGGGTGGTGGGGTTGTGAACAAATAGGGGTGCTGTTGTAGGGAGGGGAATGGTTTGGGGTTCACCACTAAGTAAGTATGGAATAGTGCACTGGATATGACCTTCTTGAGGAAGAGTCAGATGATATTGGGCTCTTATTGATTGCTGTTTGGTCATGACAAGTGTGTTAAAGTTTTGCTCTTGGAATGTTAAGGTGCTCAATCCCTACCAAAGGGCCAAGATATTGTTGCATCTTCACAAACTTAACACAGATGTAGCCTTTATTCAGGAGGCATCTACCCAGCTCACAAATCAATAATTTAAGGAGAACATGGGTGGGACATGTGCTTGGCACTGGGTTAGACTCTCGTAGAAATGGAGTTGGTGTTAATTGCACGGCGTATACCTTTTCGACTGTTGCAATCGATAGGTGACTCACAAGGTAGATATATACTTTTGAGAGCCATACTAGGCCATACTGAAATGGTAATAGGATCCGTTACGGACCACTTGGTGATGATCCCCAATTCTTTTCAAGTCTCATGTCCAATCTGGCATCATGGTCTAAGCTCCCCATCCTACTTGGTGGAGACTGGAACTTGGTTCTCAATAACAGCCTTGACAGGTTGAAAACAAGGCATGCCCCATACACCCCAGCTCAGTTGGCTCTCAAAGATCTTATGAATACTCTGGGTCTTGTGGACCCATGGAGGACTCTTTTCCTTCCACTAGAGACTATTCATTCCACTCCCTCCCCATAACACATTCTCAAGAATTGATTTCTTTTTTGGGGATTGAGCACCTTAGAGGGTTCAGAGTTGTGTCTATCTTTCCAAAGTGATCTCTGACCACCACCAACTATTTTGCAATGGTCTATACCTCCCTACTAACCAATTTAAGGTCTGGAGATTTAATCCCAATTACTCAGATCCCAGAATATAGTCGATCTCTTACAAAGGTACATTACAAACTTCCAGGAGTCTAACATCGGTCCATGCCGAGGTTAGATGTGCTCTGGGGGCTATGAAATGCTCGTTAAGAGGTGATTATCCGTTGGCCTCTATTAGGAAAAGAAAATTTCATCAGACCTTCTCACTCTTACAACAGATTAGAGTTCTGGAGCAAACCCTATCTCCCCAGTCATACCCCGGAATTGAAAGGTTGGAAAGCCTTCAATTCCAATACAATACTCTTCTTGGCGATAAGGTGGAATATCTCCATTTTAAAACAAAAGCCACTTATTTCGATCAGGGGACAAGGCAGGAAACTACTCCCTAAGGCTCAGATCGGGGTGACAGATAGGATGATAGTTACTATACAGGAACCGATGGGCAAGTACCTTACTACTCCTGAGGAGATAGTCTCATGCTTCAAAGCATATTATCAATCTTTATATTCCTGCCCCCTCAATCTCTCTAAGAATACCACACTGGACCATTTCCTAAAGGGTATAGATCTCCCAAGTTTATCCCAGCATCAAATAGCCCTTTTACAAGCTCCCTCAATATAAGCGAAGTACATGAGGCTATTGAGGCTCTTCCTGCTGATAAAGCCCGGCCGGATGGATACACATCCAACTTTATAAGGCATTCAAATCTCAGCTGAGTACTGTCTTGCTTGACACATATAACTATATGTTCCACCACGGTCTCTCTGATCTCAGCCTTACCAAGGCCACTATTGTTGTGCTCCTAAACCAGATAAAGATCCCACTTTAGTATCGAGCTATCGTCCAATCTCACTAATAAATGTGGATATGAAGATTCTTGCCAAAATCCTAGCTAATAGGTTGGCCAAGGTCTGGCTTTCTTAATAAGCCCTGAGCAGGTTGGTTTTGTGGCTGGGCATCTCTCATCGGATCATTTACTAAAATCTCCCATCTTATCTCGGCAACAAGGGACTCTCATACTCCAGCAGCCTTAGTTTCCTTGATCGAAAAAGCCTTTGATTGTGTCTCATGGGATTACTTGTTCAAACTATTACCCAGATATAGAATTCCCTTGCAGTTTATAAAATGGATCAAAATCCTTTATTCCCATCCCACTGCTAAGGTATTATGTAATGGGGTCATATCACAATCCTTCCCTCTTCAGCAGGGAATGAGGCAAGGCTGCCCCTGTCTCCTATTTGTTTAACTTATTTTAGAGCCACTCATCAGGAGGATTGATCAATCCACATCAGTATCCGTATTCGATCCATCGATTTCAATATAAATTATCAGTATCGCCGATGACATCATGCTTCATATCACAAATCCAACTACGTCTATACCAGCTACCCTCAACATTATCAAAGAATTTGGGAACTCTCCAACTATAAATTAAACGTAGCCAAAGCGGAAGTAATGCCTCTAAACAGCCGTGACTTTAAAAGCAGACTTGGAACACCTCGGGTTTACTTGGGTAAGGGATAAAATAAAATATTTGGGCATATTTCTGTCACAATCCGTAAGCAAAATGCAACAATATAACTTGGACCAGTTACTTATACGCATTAGAATGGACCTTAATCATTGGGTATCGCTTCCCATTTCTCTCTGGGGACGTAATAGTATCATAAAATGAACATCTTGCCCGCTTACTGTATCCCCTTCAGATGCTGAATTTATTTCTTCCCATTTGTGGTTTCGCTAGGTGCATAGCATTATTTCTAAATTTATTTGGAGAAATAAATCGCCTCGGAGAGCAATTACTAAATTGCAGAGGGCCAAAGAGCATGGTGGATTGCAAGTCCCTAATATCTACTTCTATTACTTGGCCATCAATTGTGCCATAGTTTCTCGATGGTTAAAACCCACAAAGGACCCCCACTATGGTTACAAATACAGCAATCAATATGCAGTGCTGCAGGAATTGATATTAAGAGCCTTCTTACATTGCATAAAGCTCCCAGATTGTGTGAACCCATGCCAATCATGATCGTGCGGATACATGATCAGTTGAACAAAACCTTGGCTCTCACTATCGAAGGATGTCCCAACCTCTTTTCAAAAACCCCAATTTCAAAATAGGGGTAAGTTTATTACCGCATCATTTTGGCCATTGGGATGCGAAATCACAGTGGCTGACCTAACCGAAAATGGTAAATTACTTGCCTTCTCAGCTTTTAGCACAAAATATAAATTACCTGTTTCTTTTGTTTTAAATACCTTCAAATATCCCACGTTCTAATACAGCATTTCGTAACGGTTTCTGGAGTCGGTCTATGACCGTCCTATACTTAGTTCACTTACCAGGAGACCTTCGTCCTCACCATGTCACCTTCTACTATAAGCCACTTCAAATAAGTAGTAATGAACAAGAAAGTGCGCAACATTACAAGTGGGATAGGTCCTCCCTCTGCCTCCCAAGTACCCGTCAATGGCAACAAATCTGGAAAAGGCTGTATAAGGATATCAGGTGGGACCGATATAGGTTGCTTCAATTTTATGTGCTGCATGACCTATATTACACCCTGTAAAACTTAGTAAGATGGGGCATCACACATCAGAACTGTGTACCAGATGTGGTTCACAAAGAGGTACACTCCTTCATATCCTCTGGGAATGTGACAAAGTTACTCCATTTTGGGCTGCCATCAGATCTAAATTGGATCCTATACTTGGGCTCCAAAATGCTTTCAGTCCGTAAATCTGCATCTTGGGTGACTCAGGTGAAACTCTAGTAGGTAATCAAAGGAAACATATGACATTGATATCTCTCGCTTAAAAAATCATATTGCGCCACTGGTTAGATCAGCAAATCCCTTCGTATGTAGAATGGCATAAAGAAATACTATTTGCTTTGCAAGCAGAATATTTTATTGCCAATATGTCTGAGCACAGCAAAAATATCAGAGAATATGGGCACCCCTACACACCCTGTTATCCACTTAGGAGAGCCTTGTTTTGGATCTGATCTTGATACAACCTGGAGATGGTTAATGTTTCAGTCTCCTTACTCTTCCTTACTGGGTAGTGTGACTATTCCCACATTGTCTTGGAAAGGAATTATTCCTTTTATATATTGTAGTGGCGAAATGGGTGGGAGGAGGAATATAAGGTTTACTAGTCTTTGCCATATTGTACCATGCTATTGAGTCAGATACTCTTGATAGGTAAATACAAGTTTATTGAAATTACTCGGTCTTAGTTACAAAAGTGAGTAAATGTTATAATCCACAGTCTGTGTACTAAAGTAGATGTACAATGCCTTGACACATATCACTGGCTGTTTGTTTAACTGTCTGTACAAGAAATCTGTATACTGTACGAACAATCTACAGTATTTTGGAATACTACAATAAAGCATATTAATTTAAAAAAATGCAGCTGCTAGCAAGCATTCAAAAATCTCAACCACCAACACTGCAAAAAGAATGAAGAAAATAAATAGGACTGAAGTCCTTTTACAGCCTTCATTTTGATCTTTGTTTGGCTGCTGACTGATACTGAACAATGTAGGAACTTGCACCATCCCCACACTACTGCAACAATAGCCTGCTAGCTTATGCTAAAGGCACACCCCTAGCAGTAAAGATACACTAAGGAATTCTCTGGCACTTTAACTGCACACCCAGAGTAAAAGTATGTCACAGTGATCTAGTTTATAGCAAGATTTGAGTCAGTTTTCAACAATACCACTACAGCAGCTCCAGTGCTCATTCCTCTGTGATGCCTCATGAGATCTGCAAGACTGCAAGGCACTTAGAGTCACATAGTGTGGAGATTCTGCCTGAAAGTCAACAACATGGTGTCACTATCCACACAGCTCTTTTCTGAATGAAGACTTGTTCTGTTGAATATCTGATGCTTTCATAGAAAACAAAACTACTTCATTGAAAACCAGTAGAATACAGTTTGGGCATTTACAGTGCAGAGACAATATATTTGGCAGAATGTGGGCACAGATTCAGAACAAACAACAGGTCATCAAGACATTATGATGGACCCCGACATAGGTGTGTAGGGGCCATTAGAAGCATGGGGTGCATGTCTGATGAAATTCACCTACTTCTTCCACAGAATGTGTATATAATGGTCACAGCATGCATTCCACAGAAAATAGTGCAATGCTGGAACAGTGTAATTTGAGGCGATGGCAGAATTTCACCATTCCACTTCCAATGGAATTCCACAGAGTTAGAATTTTCCAAAATTCCACAAAATCGAATTCAGTCAGAATCTAAAAATTCCACACAGCAGTATTGAATATGGCTTTTAAACTAAGCTTTACATTCTTACCCCTTGATTTTATTTCCTAACAAGAAACTGAGAGAAATTACATGGAAGCAAGTAATGAGAATGTTGGATTCAAAATTAAGTTTAGCATAAAGGCAGTTGAATGTGTACATATTATCACAAAACAGCAAAATGGGGACTTGTTTACAAATCTGTTTTGCAATTCTACAGATTGTAAGAATATCATTTTAGCCAAGAGCTTCCTTCTTGCCACACCATTAGCACCACCCAAAGGACAATTTATTCAGATTCAGAAAAACTGTGCAAAATCTGAAGATTATGGCCATGAAATAAGGAAACATATTAACAGAGTTCTAATAATTTCTAATGAGAAGCTTCAAAGATATTGAGATTGTTGATGCTGCACAAAAATGGATATATGGGCAGTAATGTATTACAACAGCATAGACAAAAGGTGGGAAGTGGTTAATTTGGTTAAAAACTTACCAATTATAAGATGTATCCCTGCATTAAAAATTTTAATTGATAGTCCCTTACAGTCTCCCATAGAAGATCTTTTTTTAATTCAAGATCTTTATTATTTTTATCATAACAAAACCAGTAACTGTGTACTGTACAGGCAATACTGTTTGGATAAATCAAAAACATCTACCTATCCCACACCCCTCTTCCCCTCCCCATTTTAACCCCTCTTCCAAGGAGTGTGCTACTCTAGATAGTAAGTAGTATGGAAAGGAATTGTAGACAGCCAGCTGGGAATCAGTATAAATATTTGAAACTAATGCAGATACAAAGCATAAAGCTTGCCCATTTTTATCAAAAAGGTGAAACTTGTTACTTGAACTTGCAATTAGACGTTCAGTCCTAAAATAAGCTGTGATCTCATTTAACCATTCATTATATGATATGAGCAACTGGTCTAGCCAGTGTTTGAGCACTAGCTTTTTGACTGCCGTGGAGATTAAAGCCATATGGAATCTATGTTTCTAACCCCTATATCCTTATAGGTACCCAAAAGGCAGATTTCCACTGTGAAAAGTCCTGTGAGGCCCAACAAAGGATCCAAACTATTTTGGAGTGTATGCCATAAAGGTACCACTTTTTCACATTGCCAGAAAATGTGTAACAGATCCCCTCTAATTTGCCACACCTAGAACAATTAGGGCTAGGAGATGCCTTATTTTAGATAATTTAACTGGGGTATAGTACATGTCATTTAATATATGATATTGGGTAAGTTGAAGTCTATCTTGAGTGATGTAAAGATAAAGGTCTTTCCATATTTGTGAGCAATTGATATTTATTTCTGGCAACAGGGAGGTCCACACTTTGGAACCTGGGAGAGGGTCTGGGTATTTAATAGCTAAGAGACTAGCATATAACAGGGAGATACAATGGGGTTTGGGAGACAAGCTCCACATCAGAGTTAGTATAGTGTCTAGCTTGGTAGCTGAGGATAGTACCAAAGAGATGTCTTATTAGATGTCTCAGTTGGAAGACCTTAAAAATGCATGAACAAGGTAAGTTGTATTTCAGGAGAATAACAGTGGAAGAGAGACGGAATCCTATGAATGTAAATCAGCTACTTTGGCCTCCTGTAGCTGAGGTAACCAACCCCAGGTGATGCTTATGCTCCCAGTTTTAATGTTGGGGTTAAGGATAAGTGGTTGGGCCACATTGTGAGATGTGGCTATCTTAAAAAAAGAACAACACTGGAGGAAAACCTTTGATGAGGTACTGATCACTGAGTGATGCAACTCAGGTGGGAGGGTTTTCCATGCAGAAAAGATGGATGAGGCTTCTAGATTATAGGAGCTTAGGATTTGGTTTTCAATCTGAAGCCATATGGGATATAGCTATCATCTAGTGTAGCTAGCCACCTACCCAATCTCAACAAGTGACTAGCCCAGTAATACAAGAGGAAATTGGGTAGGCACAAACTGCCCTTTCCTTAGGGAAGACTTAGCTTGTGAAGAGCATCTAGGATGTTTGTTTAACCAAATAAAGCTTGAGAGAATTGAGTGTATTCAATGGAAAAGGAGAGAGGAAGCCAAATGTTTAACATGTTCAAGGGGTAAAGATTCTGGGAGGATGTTCATTTTAACAATGTTTATTCATCCTCATAAGGATATTGGGAATGACTCCTATCTACGGAGATCTTGTTGAATGATAGTCACCAAGTCCTCCAGATTTAGTTTCCTGACCTTCGAGGTATCTGTGGCTAGGAAAATACCTAAATATTTAATACAGTGTAGGGACCATTTCATACCAAACTGTCCAAAGCTAGATCTGTGGATGAGGTGGTTTAAGGGATATATTTTGGTTTTAGACTGATTAAGTCTGTAGTTGGAAAACCAGCTAAATTGTGTTATTGCATGGAGGGTACTCTCTAAAGAGGATACTGGAGATTCTAGATGGAGAAGACTATCATCCGCATAGACTGACAACGTTAAAGACTGATTGAGAATGGAGATGCCCTGAATCTGGGGTGATGATTTCATACTAAGGAGAAGATGTTCCAAGTAAAGATTAAAAGGAAAGGAGAAAGTGGACAGTCCTGTCTAGTACCTGTAAAAGAGGGAAATGGGAGGAAAAACCCAGTTACAGTAGATTTTGGCTGAAGGTAAAGAATATATGGATTGGAGCCATTGGACAAATAGAGAAGGGAAGCCCAGTTTCCTTAAGGTCATCCAGAGAAACTCTAAATCCACTCTATCGAATGCTTTTTCAGCATCTAACGAGACTAGAGCCATGGGGATTGGGACGTCTGGGCAGCCTGAAAAATGTGATTCAGTTTCTGAAGTGGTCTGCAGAAGAACGGCCAGGTAAAAACATACCTGTTAGGGCTCAGTAACCTGGTCCACACTGATCTAATGCACCAGGAGAGTAATTTAGTTAGTATGCTGATATCATAATTCATAAGAGAGATTGGACGGTAACTAGAGGGTTGTGATTGTGGTTTATCTGGTTTAAGAAGGAGAACTATAGTGGCTTCTAGTAGTGATGGGTCTAGAGAATCTGCTGACAACATGTATTTGTATAGCCTAAGCAATAGAGGGCTAGGTCTTTAGAGAATATTTTATCAAAGTTGGGGAAAACCATCTGGTCTGGGGTCTTATCTAAAACTAGATCTTTAATTGATGCCTCCACTTCTGAGAGAGTCAGGAGACGATAAAGAGGATCTCTGATGCTCTGAAAGTGAAGGTAGTCCCAGAGAATCTAAATAGGCCTCAGTATCTTGAGAGGGCAGAGTAAGGAGGCATTTGCCATATAAAGAATGGTGGAAACTTTCAAAACTTCAGTTATTTCCGGGGCAGTTTTAGTGGTGCCATCCTGAGCAATGATTGAGGGAATTAACCTGGAGCCCTCTAACTTGTGCAATCTTAAAGCTAGGAGCCTACCTGCCTTCTCTCCTGATCTGCATAGTGAGATTTAGTTCTTAATATTGCATATTCAGCCTTTTCCTGCAGTAGGTCAGCATATTTATTTCTGTGGGATACTAAAGCGGCAAGAGAGTCAGAGGTAGTAGATGAGAGAAGGAAAGTTCTGCACTCCTAATTTGGGCAAGAAGAGAAACAGCCTCCACCTCCTTCTTTTTTTTTCCTATATGAGGCAATCTTAATAAACTCTCCTCTAAGATAACACTTAAGAGCACCCATAGCATGTCTTCTTCTTGGACTGAGCCTCTGTTATCTTCCAGAAAGGATTGGATAAGGAGTGTATCTTAGAAACTATGGTTTTATCCTTTAGTAATTGGGTGTTTAATTTCCAAATTGTATCTCCTTGGCTAAGGGGTCTAGAGTTATTAAAACCCAGGCAATTGAGTGATCTGACAAGACTATGGGTTCCAAAGCAGCATGACATACACCTTGTAGGAGAGGAAGGCTAAGTAGAATACAGTCAGACCTGTTTAATCCATGCCTCATTAGTCCGTATGTCTGACATTCTGAATGATAAACAATGCAAATGGATTTTTTCTCAGGTTAATGACCTCTTTAATACGTAAACCTGAGATTCCAAATCTGTTTGCATGTTCTCTTTAACCAGGCTGATTAATTCCTTGTTTGTGACCTCCTTAATCCATTTCTAGTGAGATCAGGTGGAGGTGCTAACAGGTCTTAATAGAGTGTGAATTGGCAGTGTTCTTAATCCCTGTTAATCCTCTGGCGTGTTACAGCGGCTGAATTAAACACTTCTCTTAACTTCTGCTGCTGCCAGTTTAGGTTCTTCTCAATTCAACTTCAGTTCCCAAACATTAAAGTGGCAAGCCATTTTAAAATTTTAAAAGTGCTGTGGATTTTATTTTGTGAAGCTTGGTCCCCAACCCTCATTATGCTCTGCTGTTTAGAGCCCCATTCCGCTCTGCTTCTGTTGTTGTGCCACTTTAGCGAGCCTGGTTCCCATCCCACATTCAGCTCCTGCCCTTTAATTTGCTCCCTGATCTTGTTTCTACTGCCTTCATTGCCAAGAAACACTTTCTGACCCCTCATTCTTCTCCCCAGTCAACCTGTGTAGAGCCCTCATTCCACTCCCGGTCAAGCTATGTAGAGCCCTGTTTGATCCTGTTTCTGCCTTCCTCACTGTGAAACCCTGCTGACCCAGTCAAGCTGCATGAGTGCAGCTACGCGATCCTGTTTCTACCCCTCTTTGCCATGAAACACTGCCAAATCCCTCATTCTGCTCCCCAGTCTAGCTGTGTGAGTAGCCCAGTCACCCTCATTCCGTCCCCAGTCTAGCTGTGTAGAGCCTTGTTTGACTCTATTCCCATTGTTGTGCTGCTGTTGTACCCTTTCCTGTTTCTGCACAATTCCGATATATCGTTCAGCTCCCAGATCCTGTTTCTGCCTTCCTTGCCAAGAAATGCTGCCTGGTTCCCATCCCACATTCAGCTCCTGTGCTTTAATTTGCTCCCTTATCCTGATACATCGTTCAGTTCCCGATCCTGTTTCTGTCTTTTTGCCAAAATGCTGCCTGACCCTCATTCTGCTCCATGGTCAGTGCTGTGGATTTTATTTGTTCTTTAAATCAGCCTTGTTGTTTAAAAAAATCAATCCAGTGGAAAGTAGTTTTAAAAGTTTTAGAAGTTGCTGCTGTGGATTTTATTTATTCTTTAAATCAGCTTGTTTAAAAATAAATCAATCCAGTGGAAAGCAGTTTTAAAAGTTTTAGAAGTTACTCTATGTGCACCTAAGATCAAGAAGAGCTGTCTAATGCTGTGGATTTTATTTATTCTTATCTGCGCTGTACTGTATTCTAAATTGATTAATTTTCTACAGTAATAAATCTTTAAAAAATCCATCATCTGGTCATTGTTTGATTACTACATACTGTATATTTTATTAAGTAACAAATTTGGCAAACACAAATGCTTACGGATTAACCAGGTCTGACTGTATAATCTAGTCTAGACCATGTTTGGTGTACTGCTGAGTAGAAGGAAAAAGCTATGGGTAGGGTTAAGAATATGCCATGGATCGCAGAGTCCAAGTAGATCTATGAAATCATTCAACGCCCTTTGGGATGGCGAGAGGGGTTTTAAAGCCATAAAGGTTCTGTCCAAATTCTGAGTTGTGGGATATTCAGTCCCCTCCCCAGAATCAGAGGAATAGGTAAAAATGAGGTAAGTTTATTTACTAGGCCCATAAGAAGGCAGGGTCCGTCCTACTGGACCATATAGAGACCCAGAATGCCCTCTTTACCCATTAAGGTGCCCTTGACCAGTATAAATCTGCCATTAGGGTCCACAATATAAGATTCTGCTTGAAATGGAATATCACGTTTAATTAGTATTGCTACCCCTACTTGCAGAGGCATCACTGATTGAAAATACTTGTGATATCCCTTGTTGACATAACCATATGGCTTCATTCACCAACAATGTGTCTCTAGTAACAGAATAATTCCAGTGTTAAGCAAAGTACAGTGTTTTAAAATCTGAAGTCTTTTCACAGGGTCTCTGATTCCCCTAATGTCCCACGTTATAGCCTTAATTGCTACATTCCCCATTTATAATACTTAAATATTTATTCTTCCTACTCTTGCCAACAGAATTATGAAAACCTTATGGCACCTCCGTCCCACCCCCACCCTCCAGATATCCATCTCCCCCAAGTATCGTAGTATGTATTCCAACCCTTCTGTCTCACAATAATCCCCCACCCCTGTCCACACTGTATTCTCAGACCTTGAGACTCTTTCCTTTGGAGAAGTAATTAGGCTAATAGAAGGACTCAGACTTCCTTCCCCTCTCCCCCAGCCTAGCAACTATGTACAGAGGATGTTGCCACAGGCCCAAATTCCCAGAAATCGTGTGGATCCCTCCCTTACAGCTCCTGACTGCTTCTCTAGCAAAACATATTCCAAAGTAGAAAAACAAACATTAAAACCCTTTGGGTTTAACTTAATCTTAATCTTGAGACTTGTCAAATGGAATAAAACCCAGAAAATAAAATTTTGAAGGAGCATTAGGGTGCTGATCCCCCCTTTACTTAGGATGTTATGCAGCTTCCACGAGCCTGCATGGACTTGAGCCCCCACCACCCATCACTGCCAAAGTATTTGGTGTCAGTCGGTGGTAGATTTTCCAACTATGGATAGAGCCTTAGCATCAACCTGACCCAACTGAGACGAGATCTCTAGGGCCTTGTCGAGCTGCTCCCTATGCATTCAAACACATCCTGGACCTTCAGAAAGAGCAATAAATTATGTATAGTAGCCCTTAACCCAGCAGGGTTGTAGATGCAAATGAGGCTGTCAGTCAGACCCTGGTCAGATGAAAGATAATTGCACCCCACTCCCCCATCAGATAGACCACAAGCCTTAAGCTGAGGGAAACATCAACCCTCCATTAATAAAACAGATTGTATTGCCAGCATTAGGAACAAATAACAGCAAGAAAACAGATATTATTTACTGTTCATGCAGGGCATCAGTCCATGAAAGTCTGAGGCTGTGTGGTAGGCCATGGAAACGACCCAGGGAAGAGATGGTATCCAGGACAAATAGATGGTCCAGTACTGGTTCCAGTACCATAGAACTCCTCACGTAGGTGAAAAGTTCCTCCCTCCATCGGGAGACCTTGAATCATGCAGCTACCCCAGCGGTCAAGTCCATGCGTTACCACCCTGAAAAAGCAGCATCCTACCCAGACTATTCTGAAGAAATCAAAACAGGTACCATATATAGAAAAATAAAGACATTTAAACTAACATATTAACTCTGTAGAATGGGAGGAAAGCCTCTGGCAATGTAGACACAGTGATTAAGAAGGAATTTTCAGCCGTGTTTGAACAGGTCCGGTAATTTGCTTGCTAAATCACTTGCCGCTTGTGTGGGTGAGTCAAGGAAACCCAGTTGCCGAGACAGAGATCTGCAGCTAGCGGGTAGATCATCTTAAATGGTATGCCAGCAGCTATTAACTTACTAACTATGGGGTGAAAAGCTGTATGTTTGCCTTACTTCATAGGGCAGATCTTGTGTGATTCTTAACTTGGTGCATTCCCAGGTAATGGACTGAATCTGTCTGACTTTTGCAATTACATGCTGCTTTTCAATGTAGCTCAAAAATTTTAGAATTATTGGATGGGGTGGCGACCAGGCTGTGGTTGAGTTTTGAGGGACCTGTGGGCTTTCTCAATGTGGTAGTTAGCACTGAGCAGAGAGGGCCCTAATCTTCAAGAGGCACTTTTGGATAAATGCCACTGTATTAGGGCCTTCCTCTGATTCTGGTAGCCCCAGAATTAAAATATTGTTCTGACTGCTTCTCCCTCTAGGTCTTCGGTTTTTACTGAAGCTTCTGCACTGCTGTCAGAGGTGAACCAGCTCGGGGTTGACTCTGTCTTTCCACTTCTCTAGGGAGGCTGAGCCGGCTTCTTTATCACCCATCCTTTTGCTGAGGTCTGCCATATTTCCCTGAATGGATTTAATTTCAGTTGAGATCTCCAAAGGGTTTCTCGAAGCAGGGTAACTCCTGTAAAAGTGATCTTCCGTTAGGGGAACTGGTTGAGTTATTACTGTGCCACTCTTGCCCACTTGTCCGCTTTGGGCCTTAGGCTTCTTGGACATTTTCTCCGGTGAGGCAGGAGGCATATGTTTCAGCTGGGCCTGCCTCATATCAGCTTCCATCGCAGAGAAAAAGACTCAATGGCGATGCAATTTTCTGCAGGATCTAGTGCTGTAGGCAGGCTCTTCCCTCTGGATTAGCTATTTAGAGTTAAAAGAAGGTAAATTCAAAGTTTAAAAAGGCAATAAAGGCAGGGATAGGACAGGAGCTCTGAGTTTCAGCTGCTATCAGGTCACCTGTATCACATGACCTCCCTCCCATAGAAGATCTAATAATATTGGTAATATTGTAATGCACAGTTATCAGCCTGTAGTTTCTAAGAATTGGTTAATAAATCCTCAAGTCATTGCTGTATTTGCCACAACTGCAAAGTATGTCGAACAGTTACAACGTCTACCCATTTTTAAATTGCAGAAATGGAGAATGCATTTTGATTTGAGATTTCATCACTTGTAATACTGAAGGTACTATATATACTCCAGTGTTAATGTGGTACCTACTAAGTAGGACATCTGACATAAATTTCAGTTTAGGAATATTAGTAAATAGTGACCTAAAACCAGTATACACTGTGAGGAGGTCACTTTGAAAGCATTCCACATATTGGGTTGTATACAAGGCACATCACTAGTAACGATAAAGAGGTGATGTTACCACTTTACAGCACAATTATAAGGCCACATTTTGATTATTGTGCTAGTTTCTGGACTCCTTCAACAAAAACACATTAATAACCTGGAATGTGTCCAACACAGAATGACAAAAACTATAAAGGGCACACAAAATCTGAGCTACAGTATGAAAATAGATTAGAAAGTCTTGGCCTGCATTCCTAGAGTACCGATGGATGAGAGGAGATCTGTGTTTAGTTTTCCACACTGGACAACAGACTTTTGGGCAACTTGGGCCTACAGTTAAGCTCTAATAGATATACTACCAGATACCATGTGTTACAGGTACGGGAACTGTACATCACACTTCCAAAAGAGCATACTGGTTTTAGAGAGATTCGTCTCACTGTGGAACAGACTTCCACCTGAAATAGTGGGAAGTAGAATGGTTAATGAGTTCAAAATCAAATTAGACAGATATTGTGCTGAGTTTAGAATTAAAGGTTACACCTTACAAGTGTTTTGAGCATATAAGGACTATATGCCTATTTTGCTTGTACTTAACCTATGAACCTATGAATATCACAGAGCTATTCAAAAGGGTAATGAAGAATATGTGAGGGCAGTGCATCTAAAATGAAATCTTTTGCTGATAAGGGGAAGCACGCCATTTAAGCCAACAGAACTGAAAAAGTGAAAAGAAATTCTAGAGGGGGAGGCAATGAAAATATGTTGAACCAAACAGAGCAGTACTGGCTTTACAGGTTGGTTGCGTTTCATTTGCCAGGACTTAATTATAAGCTTGAGATCATTCTCTTTTTGAAAGAGGTAGCTCATTGTGTGCATCTTTCTCCTGTCTCTGTATGCAGGATTTGAAATAATTTTCTGTTCTAGTCTGCTATATTTGTTTTTCCCACCTCCTAGCTAGGAATTTAGAACTGACCCATTACAATTGTCTAGTGTGCAGAGTGTGCTACTTTGTCAATATTAAAAACATGTTAGCTCAGGAAATAATTTGACCTTGCACCCTCCCTTCCTCCATTGTTTTCTATAGAGATTTTTTCTCCCATGCACCATGGCAGTTGTGTTCAGCCCTGTCCTTAACTTCCTCATCCATCTGCTGTCTCTCAGTCTAGCCAAGCAACACTCCCTATGGATTTCCCCATGGCAGGGCAGAAATGGGAGGGCTGCCTTCCTCACCTGGTGATCCAGCTTCCAGATTGGGGGCCAGCAGACCAGTGACAAAGCAGAATGAAGGCAGGATGGCAGGGTTTTATGAAGCCTGTGACCACCTTTTCCTAGGCATTTTCTTCCCCTGCCACAGCGGACATAAGCACGTGGCTTGGAGGCATGCACATGCTACATAACCATGGCCCTGTTCTACACTGATCAACTGTAACACTGCCACCCAGCCTCCACTAAATGGCAACCATGAAGAGAGACAGTGGATCCCCCTACCCCCAGGAGAGGAGGGCAGTCTGTTGGATGCTTGATCCTCTCTCCTGCCAACCCCTCCAACCCATGCTTGTTCCCAAACACTGGTCGCCAGCATGGTGAGAGGTCAGGTGCAAAATGCCTCTGCTCTCTATGCCACTGGGCTGACTTCCTGCCCCATTTTTGCAGTAAGAATAGAGTTTGATAATATTATTAATGCAGGATATCATTAGCCTCTTTAAGTGCTAGTAATTCATTAATGTACTAGTCAATGTATGATAGAGCTTTATTTTGACTATTGCTTGACTGCCTTTTTCTGCTGTGACCACCTTTACCTTTAGTAGAATGTATACAAAATATCACCTTTGAAGCCCAAATTAGATTGTAAACTCTAAAATACCAGTTCTATCTTTGAACTCACTGGCAATCTGCAAAAGTGGGCAATGATCTTTGTTTCATTTTTAATACATTTTTAATGCCCATTTACTTGCTGCCTGATATCACAGCTTCTATTTCTGCCTTGCACAAACACATTATGAAAAGGTTCAAAGTATTTAATTTTAGCTGCAAATGGTAAGATGTGGCATTTTGCATAAACTCTTTAAGACTATCTTTTTGCTCTTATATACATGCTTCATTTGCCCCTGGACTTTGTGAAGCCTGCCTTAGCAATACCACAAACATACCCTTTGAACAGATTTCCTCATGCAGCTATTACTAGCTAATATTCTCTTCCAGGAATATAATCAGTCTTTTGCCTTTGTGGTGGGAAGTATGTAGAATTGGACAGCCCTGTTTTTTGATTTAAAGATAATCAGCAGAATTAGTCTTGATTTAGAAGGAAATTGACTTTTGTAGTTGGACATCATGCAAAATCAGACAACACTGCTTTTATTTTAAAGACCAACAGCAAATCAATTATTAAATATCTGTTGTTCACTTTTTGAGCTTTTATAGCATGATCTCTCATCCAGCTGTGATTCATGACTGTCTCAATTGTTTATGATCGTATAACTCCTACCTCTCTAAAACATGGTCCATTTATATTGTATATATATATATATACAGTATATATATATATATATAGTATATTTCATACCAATAGAGCCTAAATGAATTGAAAGTAAAGACACGACAGTATAGTAATATGATATTGTATGTTTTGATTCATTTCTGGGAGCTCACATGTTGGAACAAGGAACTTTCTGTAGGAACCAATTAGAAATGCCAGAATATGGGTTAATCAAGATTTATTTGTATTTTTGTGTTTATTTTACCAGGAGAAGCTGCATTGAGCGCTGCTCATTTAGAAGGTGGTCCTGTTTGGACAGATAATGTACAATGAGTAACAAGGTGAATTCACGTAATACAGGAAATTAAGAAACACTTTCTAAACACAAGCTAACAGATACAATCTCATATAAAGACAAAAATAACAGGAGTATTAATATAAAAGAAATAATGGCAGAATTGATACATACAGAGAGATATGAACTGGTACAATAGTGAACATAAAGTAGTATTTAACATATATAGTGGTTTCTTTTTCATATTAATAGTATTCACATTTATCAGCACAAAATTGGTCAATAAGGACCCTGAAATATGTGGGGATATTGAGCAAACTGAATTTGAGCAAATCTTGCAAGCATCCCAAAAAGTGGGGCAGCCCAGCTAAAGACCATTTAATCAAATTTTGCATGGTGTCTTAGGACATCAATCAGGACGACATTGCATTTTCTTAGACTATAAGATCTTGTAGATTTCTGAAGGAGATTTGATAAATAAAATGTCAACAAGTTCTGCAATGATTTGAGGGACCACATATAAGTTTCCTAGCCTTCTAATCATAAGTGAGATCCAACCTACTACTATGTAGAGATCACAATGATGCATTCTGGCATGCAGACCAGAGATAAACTAGAGTGCTCTATAGCACAAAATATCTAGTCTGGATAGGTGGGAAATGGATACGCTACTGTATATGATATCAGCATAATATAGCAGGGGAATGCAGGTCACCTGAAAAGCCTTTTCTAGTCTTGGGGCTAAGACAGAATTTGTTTCTGATAGTAGTACCCAAGCCTCTGGTGCACCTTTTAGAGACTCTCAGTATGCTTACTGAAGAACAGCATGCTATCCAGCCACAGCCCAGATACTTGATGGAATCTACCAGTTCTAGATTTTCAACTGTTAAAGTTGTGATGCCTGTTGATGAGAAAGGCAGGAAAGGTTTGGGAGAGAGAGAACCATATACTTAGTTTCTGAAGAATTTAACAGGAGCTTTGAAGCACACAGACTAAGTTGTAGTTTACCAAACTCGTCTTATAATACATTCATAGCCACAACTGGGGTAAGACTAGAAATGTATAGAACTGTGTCATTGCCATGCAGGTGTAGATTTACCATTATGGTGTTAGAACCAAGATCATTAGTGTAAATCATGAATAAAAGTGATCCTAATATTTTATTTTAATATGTGTTTTCTAGCATTGTTTTTAACCTCCCCATGCATGATTTCACATTCCAACTCTAATGTCATATATCTGTAATGGTCCAACATGGAATCTGCACCACTGATGAAGTGCTTGGCATGAAACATGAGGTTTTTCAAATGCAACGTGTTTGAGTGTTTAGCACTCTGTTCTCATTTGCTGTGTATTCACAAATAAAGTAAACCTAATCTGCCAGACTAAAGAATGAAGTGTGTCTTTTCTGGGGCAGAGATAAGTGCAACTTTATTCTTTGCTTGCAAATTAAGAGAGACTCTCAAGTCAACCTTGTGCATACAGCTATGTAGCAAAACATCTGATCTCCCCATGGACCAGAAAAGTACAGCTGCATCAGTATAATAAAAGTTTTAAAAATATGCTTTACAGATTTAGAGTGGGGGGAAATAACAGCCCCAGTAACCTACTTGACTGCTGCTCCTTAACAACACCCTGGATCTTACCCTGTATTGCCTACTACATTATAACTGAGTGTCGGTTTTCCCTAAAGGAAATGCAGTTATAATTCACCGTTATAACCAGCTCGTTATAACAGCAAACACACCGAGTCCCTTGTTCTAGGCATGTGCCAGCCACCAATCTTCCCATCCTTGCCACCAGCTGGCATTCCTCAGCACGGACACTTCACCGCCACTTGAGGCAGTAAGTTAACTAAAACAAACATTTAACTAAGCTAAAAATGCTTTTAAACTTTTAAGATGGGCTGCTTTTTTTAACAAAAGGAAATCTTTCACCAGCCACTTCTGACCATGGACCACTGTGAACCCTGTTGAATCGCAGATGCACAGGAAAGTCTTTATTTTATATAATTGCTATTGGGAAAAAATGATCCCCAGCAATTATATAAAATTAAACATGAGGTGGTGTGTTTAATGAATTTACATACCTGAGGTGTTGGATGCTTAATAAAACCCCGAGCTTCACTCGGGTTTATGTAGCATCCAACATCTCAGGTGTGTAAAATCTCATTACAATGGCAAAAAATCCTGGACTCTGATAGGTGAGTTTGGAGCTGGACCCATGGCATTATCCCAGCACAATGCCACAGGTCTAGTTTGAGCACTGTGACCCTGCAGATGAGCTTCAGCATCATCACTATTGAGCCTATTGTTTCATCTGCTCTTAAAAACAAAAATATTTTCCACACAAAACATCTTTAAATTATTTTTTTTTATTCTGTATAACAACAAGCAATTGTATAATAGGAATAATGCACTCCAGGGTGTGTGCTGTGCTGAGATAACACCACGCCTGGGGCATTGGATGCACTTGGCCTGCGGCCTCATGTCCAACCTCCCAGGCATGGCATTATCCCAGCACGACACACACCTGTTATGCATTATTCCTTTATTAAACCACCTCCCATGTATTATTCTATATTTATTAATATAACATCATTTGTTATTGTTCATTCTGTTTATTTTATTACTATGTAAGGTGCTCTGAGACTGCATGATAGGGTGCCATAAAAAAACTTTGCCTTGCCTTACCTGTTGGAGCACTAGTATTTTTAGCAGGGAAAGATGTGTATAGGCTACCCTGTGTGCCTACATTTGTACATCTAAGAGTTACATGGCTAGCTTTTGAAAATATCTCATGTGTGGACATGGGCTTGCAAAAAGTATTTTACTGCTACACATGTTGCAGAGCGCAATGCACATTTCGCTGGCCTGCCCAACACATGCAAATGGGGCCATAATGATATCAAATGGCCCAATCTGTGCCTTGCATGTATTATGGCCCCATTTGCATACTGCTGGCTGAATATCAGGAATTTGCACACAGTGTAACTCTGTTGTACTGGTGCAGTTCCCATTCTTGAGTATTCAGCCCTGTCTGGGGCGATGCGTTAGCACATCCTATTTGAGCAGTATGCATTACCTGATATAGTCAGAAGAGATGCACCATTGCACATCTCTTTTGAATATATCCATGGGTTGCACCAGTCATCTAGTTAGCTGCTAACCACTTAAAGCCAGTAGGGCGACTTCTGAATATCGGGGCCAATGACTTTGCATTTATAACTAACCAGCCTAACAGTTTTTTCCTAAATGAACATACTGTCTTATCTAAATAAATAAAGACATAGGGAATGTTGACAAGATTGTGGCCAAAGTTTGATGATTTCTTCTAAATAAAACATTTATATATGCAAAATAGGGGTTGTGTCTTGCCCTTGAATGTAAAATTGACCTTAAATGTTTTTTTTTTTATTTGAAAGGTACCAGACTATTTACATTCTGCCTGTAAGATACAAATAAACTCAATAACCATGTGCCACTACAAATTAATAATTGTCTAGCTCATGATGGCAACAATTTTCTCCATGCTAGTAGCATGGTTGAATTTAAAAGCCAATAAACTCAGAGCAAAAGCAGTGAAGCAAGGCTTACACTGGAAGAGCATTGGCAACAAATCCAAGTATCAGAGAAATACAAGTTACACATACTCCATTAATGCAGAGCATCATGGGAAGTATATGCAAAACACCATGAAGTAACTATGGTTCACTTGGCTTTAAGCAAGACTGAATGGTGCAAAGAGGCTTCATAAACAATCTTTAAGGGCTGAGAACAGAAGACACGTACATGTGTTTAGCCATTGTTAGAACTCACTAGTGTTCCACATCTGTATCTCAAACTAGAAGAGCAATTTAAAGGACAAGAATCTCAGTGTAAAAGAACTGAAGCAAAGGTTACCCTTGGAGGGACATTGGTAACAAAGTTAAGTTTCAAAGAAATGCCAAAATACACATACCCCATGAATGCAAAGCACCATGGGAAGCATGTGCAAATCACCATGCACAAACTAAGGCTGGATTGGCTGGCTCTGCACTGAGGTTTCTTGGTCTTACTAAATTGTTTTCCTACATTGGATTCACCATGACCCAAACAAGCAAGATCATGGCTTGGTCCCCTTCTCTTTCCGACTAAGCAACAGATATAATACACTACTTAGTCCTAATAAGAGCCAAATATGTTAGTCTTTTGTTTTCAGCCTTAACAGACTGTCTATGAGGCCTTTGGCATCATTCTGTCCTGTTTAAAGCTGAGCTGCCTTGGTTCTTTCATGGTGATTAGTATGGGTGAAGGTCACCTAAAGGTACACACCACAGATAGAGATGCAAAATAATGATTTGCAGGTTCTGAATGTATCTAAAAACCCAATGCATAGTTCTTGATTGTAGGAAGAGGATATTGCCCATGCTGAACATGGCACTCCTTTGCTGTTATCCCAGTATTACAAGTATGCAGTTGTAGAAGAGTGTAGTGGTGATCATTTATATAGATGCAGAAAGATACTTGAGATAAATATGAAGCAGTCATTTGTCACAATTAAATGGTGTTATTATATTATGTCTCATGACTGACTTGACTACTAAATACACACAACTGAAAACCAGGCACTCTACTATAGCCGAGGTGCTGCCATTAGAAATGACTGCAAAACTTCCTCAGGAAAGAAAAAAGGTGCACACACCAACTGAATACTGCCACTATTATTTATAAACATTCATGGGATGGCAAACACCCCATGTAGTATCTCAGACCAGAGGTATTATTGAGATAGTGCTCACATACAGACAGCCTCATTTTATACACCAAAATTGATTATGTCAACCAGTACTCAATTAGAATTTAAAGACCCACTTCATAATGTAATCATTTCCATATGAAAGAAATAAGCCAACATTTGCCACACAACCCTTCCAGCCATCACAGTGCCCATAGAAATGCACCCGTCATTAGGGTACCACAAAGGGAAATTTGTTGTCCCTCCCTGAGGTCCACCCGAGTTAGAATAATTAGAAAGAGGGCATGGGGTGCTGAGGTGCAGCCCCTGCAAAAAGATGGATGAGACATTGGGACTTGGCAACTTAATGACCAGGTGATGTCCGACGAGCATTCCGTGGTGGAACCACCACACAAACATTCAGGACCCCAATAAATATAAAACATTTCAAATGAAAACCCATAAATAGGACATTCAACTAATATGTGCAACCACTTGTCATAATTTAATCCATTGCAATGCCATAACCTATGTAGGTGAACATGGAACATCACTATTAAAGTGCATATTAGCCACAACTGATCCCACAAATTGTTGATGGGATGGTTCCAGGTGGGATGCATAGTTATCACAGCCTGAGGCTAAGAATCACCCGCTCAAACTAACAAAATCCTTTGTAGTTTAACTATCACAATATTGAAGGCTGAGGTTACCCAACCTCACACTGCCTACATTTTATTATGAATACCAATTATTTTCAAATCCAAGACAGACCATAATATATCCCACCAATATCAGCCCCAGAGAATATGAGAAATAATATCACCTACCACAATTTTTTTCGCATTAAAATCAATATTAAAACATATTATATGATTCTTATTGCACACCAACAACATATAATAAGGGATAACATATAGTAACTATAAATTATTTGTGAAACCATTTTCTTGAGGGTTCATTTAATTGAACACTCTGAGCAGTTATCAGAGCCATTACAAAATGGTTTAAAAATCCAATACTGTGTTTAAACTACTGGGACAAAGTGATTCCAGACAGCAAATCCAATCTCTTTCCTTTCTTAATAGCATTTTATGCTGGTAACCTCCCTTTCATTCTGGGATATGTGATCCACATCTCAGAAGGAAAAGGCAGTGTTTGCACCTGTGGCAAGCCCTGAAGTGTTCCCCATGGCATTTTCTGAATTCCCTTGCTAAATTGCCCTCACACATTAGTTCTTTCTTTCACACGTCTTGTGGTTCTTCCACATACAGCTTGCCACTTCTGCACCACCCTGAATACACCACAAATCTTGCCTGACACTTCATATTAAATCTTTTGGTAAATTCCTTCCCGGTATTTGGATGTTGAAATACCAGACCAGTTACTGCATATTTACAAATATTACAATTGTGACACAAAAAATCCTGTTCTCTGTCCAGTGGTATTCAGCTGTATCTATGTAATGGCTACTGGTAGTAGGTCTTTGAGATTTTTCTTCCTACGATAAGATATTCGGGTGCCTGACCCATCACTGATTTTAACTGAGGGTCCGCTGTTAAGATCTGTCACCTATTCTTCACAATGCTTGCCACCTCCTGTGCTCCCAGTCCATAACTGAGGACAAAATTAGTCTTAATCCTGGTGCCTCCCCTCTTTTCTTAGGGACCAAGAGGGAATTGCTGGGCACCTGTTCTGCTTTCTTTTCAGCTTGGTGCACCACCTGGTCTGAATAGCCTTTCTGCATGAAACTTGTCAACAGCATCTGGGCTTCCTTATTGTAAGTCTCCTCTAATGTGCAATTACATTTAATATGCAGGAATTGTCCATAAGTGATGCTGTCAACCAGGCCCCTGATTGTGCACTTCATGCTGTCAATAAACTGTTGCCTGAGACTGATTTTCTGTATGGTTCACAAATCACTTTATCATCCTCCCCACTTTAAATCTTACACCTAAAAATTTGTCTCTCCTACTGGTTTTGTTGTGGGTGCAAGTGATATTCATAGAATTCAAATTCAACCATTCAACAAAAGCTGGCACAATACAGTATCTTCCCTTCACCAGAAACACATACTATATCATCAATAAAGCAATACCATTTAATGATGTGTCTGAGGTGGGGGTTGGACACATCAAAACTATTTGATCCTCCCACCAGGACATATAAAGTTGACAGATGAGAGGTTAAAGCAGCCCCGATAGCCACCCTCCTCAACTGAAGATTAACTTTACTATCAAACAAAAGGTAATTGTGTGTTAACACAAATTTCAACAAATCCAAAATAAATCTTTGTGGTGCATCCTTCAGGATAATGTCCACTGCCATAAAGTCTTAGTATGCTCTCACTCTGTGGTCATGTATTATGCATGTATATAAGAATTGATATCTATTGTGACCTGACCAGCAGTACTGCTCCTGCCACTCAAATCTTTATAACATACTGATTATATGAATTGAGCCTCTTATATAACTAGGGACTTTCACCACCACTTTCACCACAATCAGTTTGAGATATTGGTCTACAAATCTAGAGACCCTCACTGAGTGACCCCACTCAAAACGATTGGTCACCTAGGAGGGTCCTTCACAGACTTGTGGACCTTGGAGCACAGTTTAAAAGTGGAGTCAGAGGATGTTCTGTTGTCAAAACATTGCTTCCTGCTTGGATATAAAACCATCCACCCTGGCTCTTTCCACCATCTCATCAAGCTCCACATTGAATGGCACACTGGGATTAAGTGCCAATCTTTTGTAGCAACCCTCCTTCACAAGCTCATTTTTATTTCTTGCACATATTTATCAATATCTTGTATAACTGTCGTACCTCCCTTATCAGCATTTCAAACTGTAGGTTCTGTCATCCTTCTTAACTCTCTCACAGCTGTGCGCACTCTTCTGCAGACATGTTTTATATCTAATATCCCTGTCTTGCTCTAATATTGTAGTTTTCCATTTCTTCTCTAATCATTGTTTCAAACAGCTTGATTGTGTGATATCTGGGTTTGTTGTAACAAAATGTGCTCCTACACATGTCAGTCCAGCAGTGTTGTTTACCTAATTCAGTGCAAAAGTGCACAAATGGATGCTATATTAAGGAAACTAGTAAACCACTGAAACCAGGATGAATCACCACTGTCACACAATAGTAAACCAGGTTATCAGCACTCCAGTAGGAAACCATTTTTCCCAAACAGATCACTCTATCTTGGATTTATCTCTCTTGATACTAAGATGCAACTTCAAAACAAATAGGACAGAAGGACATGGGAATTGAAATATATTAAACAATTTAAGTCTAACATTTCTGAACTGAATTGAGACATTGGATTCATGACACACTATGGTAAACTGTAATTCTCTTTTATTGTGGACTAAATCTTGAAATTATTTATAATACTTTGGTTCTGCATTTCTCTTGTTATTATTTTTCTGAGTTCCTGCCTAATCTGTTTTTCCTACCTTTCATCCTCCTGCCTCTCCCACAAACTCTTCAGCTCGGTCCTGCCAACTTCCTGATTGTTTTACACCTACTGTTTATACTACCTCACATTCTGTCTATCTGGGCCTTTGTTCTTTTATGTCTTGACTTCCATGCATTTCTTAAGCATCTCCTGTCTAGTCTACCCTTACAGCCTACCTCTGATCTCAGATCTTTCTTATCTGTATTCCTGTCTGTTCCTTTGTTTTTCCTTTCCAGCTACCTTTCATCTCTACTGACCAGCCCCCATTTCTTCTCACTCATCATTTTTACTTTGCATCTTATATAGACATTTACCTCTAGTCCCCTTTTATCACTTTTCCATTTCACTTCCTGCTATTTTCTTTAAATTGCTCCACAGTGGATATATTTATACTGCTTATGTTGTTCAGTTTTGCTGAAGAAGGGACCTGTGAGGCCCTGAAAGCTTGTGTATTATTCCATCTTTGTACAAGACACATGTTGGTTCAATAAAAGGTATCAAACCTTCCGTCATTTCCTGTTTTCCAAGGACAAATATGGCTGGAATCTCCTATTACCCTGAAGCATTACATGCCCCCCACCGTCTCCTGCTCGTACACAGTAGTCCCATTTTCCCTTGTAAAGATGATTAAAATTAATATAAAGCATAATAGAGTGACTCTAAATATTTTACATATGATTGCTGTCACTTGCTTGTTGGATAGAAGACATTAAATTCATAGTAATGTCCAGATTTAATTCCACGATGTAAGTTATTGATGAAGCCCTTCAGGAATATTAAAGCCCATTTCCTTTTGTTTGATGGTAAAGTTTATCTTCAGCTGAGGGAAAGGCTATGGGGCAACCTTAGCCCCTCACATGCTAACATTTTTATGACCTGGTGGGAGGATCAAGTAGCTTTTGATGTGGCCAACCCACATCTCAGACACATCATTAAATGGTATTGCTTTATTGATGATATAATAACATACTAGATGCCAGCAGAGTAGGCCCATTGGTCTATCAAGTCTGCTCATGCTTCAGCACCTGATTGGGTGTATATAGTATGGTCTGTGGTGGGGAGGATACTGTGCCTGATTTTGTTGAATGGTTGAATTTGAATTCTATGAATATCACTTACACCCACTACAAATACAGTAGGGAGATAGAATTTTCAGATATGAAATTCAAAGTGGTGGTGGATAATAAAGTGATTTGTGAAACATACAGAAAACCAGTATCAGGTAACAGTTTATTGAGAGCAGAAAGCACACACCCAAGAGGCTTGGTTGATGGCATCATTTATGGGCAATTCCTGCATATTAAACATAACTGTACATTACAGGAGAGTTACAAAAGGAAGCCCAGTTGCTGTTGATCAGGTTCTTACAGAGGATATTCAGCCCAGGTGATACACAAGCTGAAAAATAAGCAGAACAGATGCCCAGGAATTCCCTCTTGGTCCATAAAAAGAGGAGGCACCAGGACTAAGATTATTTTTGTTCTAGATTATGGACTGGGAGCACAGGAGGTGGCAAGCATTGTGAAGAATAGGTGGCAGATCTTAACTGCAGACCCTGAGTTAATATCAGTGATATGTCAGACACCTAGACTATCATATCATAGGAAGAAAATCTCAATGACCACTTACCAGTAGCCACTATATATATATATATATATATATATATGTATATATATATATATATATATATATATATATATATATATATATATATATATATTTATAAAATGGAGATAACAATATCCTAGGAATCCAAACTTCTGATTGTATAAAACACATCACTTGACCATGTGTATATCAGGCGTGACTGCACACCTCAGCTTTTAACCCTCTCCAAAACAATTTTGACATTTATAAGATAAACCACTCTGAGGTGTGGGCCATGTATCGATATACCCACGCCTTGGGTGGTTGTTGCATGAGGCTGCAGCAACACACACCAAGGCGCATGTATATCAGAGTGTGACGCACACCTCAGAGTGGTTTATCTATTACATATATATATATATATATATATATATATATATATATCACTGAATACCATTGGACAGAGAACAGGAATTTTTTGTGTGTGTGTCATAATTGTAATGTTTCCAAATACACAGTGACTGGTACAGCATTTCAGCAACCTAATAGTGGGGAGGAATTTACCACAAGATTCAATATGAAATGTTGGACAAGGTTTGTGATGTATGCAGAATGGTACACCTGTGGCAAGCTATATGTGGGAAGAATCACAGGATGTGAGAAAGAAAGAATTTAGAAACAAGTGAGGGAAATTCCACAAGGGAATTCAGAAAATGCCTTGTGGGGAGCACTTCAGGGCTTGCCACAAGTGCAAAACCACTAAGGCAGCCTTCAGCACTGTGGATCATGAGCCCCAAAATGAAAGGAGGTGACCGATTTACAGAATGGACTTGCAATCTCAAACCATTTTATACCAGTGTTTTAAACACAGAATTAGAGTTTAAATCCTTTGTAATGGCTTGGATATCTGCTTTGACTGTTAATTAAGTGAACCCTCTAGAAAATGGTTTCACAAATAATGTATCGTTATTTTACTGTATATGTTATCCATTATTGCATGTTGTTGGTGTGCAATAAGAATCATGTAAAATGTTTTTAATATGTGTTTTTAATGTGAAAAAATGTTGTGGTTGGTGATATTTATTTCTCATATTTGCTGGCACTGATATTGCTGGGATACATTAAGTCTATTTTGGATTTGAAAAGTAATGGGTATTCATAATAAAATGTACGCAGTGTGAGGTTGGGTTACCCCAGCCATATAATAGTAGTTAAACTACAAAGGATTTTGTTAATCTGAAGGAGTGATTCTAAGTCTCATGCTGCCATATAACTATGCATCCCACCTGCAATTTATGGGATCTATTTATTTATTTATTTGATATATCAGATTTACAACCTTTGAGCCAGAGGCCATTTACAAAGCTACCTCATTACATATAATACAGAAACTGATACAGACAGGGTATAACAACAATTACAATAAGCATGTGTTACAGACATTTGTCACCGACATTAATTACAGCATTTAGATGCAGATATTTTCAGACATTATATACAGTATTAGGAACTTGATATTTATATCATCACAGTAGAGAGACATTATTAGCTTGAGAAAGCATCTAAGCAGAGTTGTCAGTCCTATTCATCGGTTTGGTATTGTTGACGGAGGTTGCAATCCATAATGGACTTTGTCAGAGAATTTGGATCAGAGTGGGTGAGAGAGTGAAATGTTAGTTGCAGTTACAGGAGTGAATATTGAAGAGGTGGTTGTGAAGAGTGGTTTTGAAGTGGGTGATCTTGGGTGCACTAGTGATGGTGGTCGGAGTGCATTAAACCATGTAGGGGCCATGTAGTGGAAAGACCTCTGGGCAGGGAGGTTTTACCCTGGGCACAACCAGTGGTGCTTTCTCTGAGTTGTGGGTGGAGATAGTGGGGGGCAGGATGAAGAGAGGGACCCCAGGAGAGAGAGTCTGAGCAGTATTTTCTTGGACAGTATGCAGGTCTGGTAGAGGAGCCTTTCTTCAAGGTTGAGAAGATTGGCAAAGGTATAAAGGGAGAAGGTGTGAGTGAGCCTAGGTGCACCATTTAGAGCCTGCAGGCCTTGTTTAGGGAGACCTGGATTTTCTGGAGTGCAGAGTTATCTGCTGCCCCATATACAGGAGCCCATAGTCCACTAGGGACATTATTGATGAGGTGATGGCAAGCCTAAGGGCATGGGGGGCAATCCCTATGTCAGTAAAGGAGTCCAATCCGGGTGTTCATTACAGCAGCAAGGGCATTTATGTGGTCATGGAAGGTGAGGGCCGAGTGAGAGTAAGTCCAAGATATTTGTAGTTGGTTACCTGTTCAAGGGGTGCTGGGTGTTGGGGAGGATGCGGAGAGGTGCACTTTTGCTTTGTCCTGGTGGTGAGAGAAGATCATTAATTTAGTCTTTTTAAGTTTATGACCAGTCTATAGTCCTTAAACCATGTTTCGGCCTGGGCTAAGGCATGCTGGAGGGTGTACTGAAGGGGCGTGGGTTTATGATGTGAAGCAAAGAGCACTGCATCATCTGCATATAATAAGATTTTGTGGAGCAGGTCTTTGGTAAGGAGTTTAGGTAGAGGGAGAAAGAAGTGGCCCAGGATGAGAGCCATGGGGCACCCCAGAGCTGATGGGTAGTGTGTCGGATAGGGTTCCGTTAATTTTGATGCATTGGGACCGGGCAGAAAGGTAACTGGAGCACTAGTCTAGGGAGCCTGTGGAGAAGCCAAGTTGGTGGAGTGAGTCAAGAAGGAGAGGGTGGCAGACCTATCAAAGGCCTTGGATAGGTCTATGAACATAGCTCCTGCAATGTTACTGGAGTCTAGGGAGGTGTGCAGGAAGTTGGTGAATTCTAGGAGGGCTATGGTGGTGCTATGGCCTGAGTGGAAGCCATGCTGCTGTGGGCATAGAATGTCATACTTGGTTAGGTATTCTGTAAGTTGGGTGGCAACCACTTTTCTAGCAGCTTTAAAGAGGGAAAAGAATGGAGATGGGTCGATAGTTGTTTGGGGAGGCTTTGTCACCACTTTTATGGATGGGGTAATGACAGCTGTTTTCCAGGTACTAGGGAATGCCCTAGGCATAAGGATTTGTTGAGCAGGTCCATTAGAGGGACTAGGACCTCGTCGAGGACTAGTCAAAGGAGCCTGGCATCTAGGGGTCATTTATTGAGTTATTGCTGTTTAGCGCTTTTTGTAGGTAGGACGAGCTTTGTGGGCAGATATTTTCTAGAGGAGGAAACAAGGATGCTGCAGGGTTGGGGGTTGGGATTGGGGCACAGGGTCAAAGAAACAACTGGGGAGAACAGTGCTGAGATCTGAGAAGGTGGTGTTTAGACAGTTTGCTATGGTGAGTGTGTTTGTGGAGGCAGTGCCATTTATGGTGAGCGGAGGGAGGTGGGGGAGTGTGATTTCCCATTGAGTTCTTTGATATTACAATTGTTGCTAATATGCACTTTTTTCCATATAGGTTTTTATCTTTTGTTTCTTGGCAGGCTGGGCAGCTGTGTCAGCCCTGTCCCAGTCCATTGTGGCTGTCCTGAGTCTCGGTTCATCCCCGAGATTGGGCAGGCCAGTGTGAAGGGCTTCATCAAGTCCAACTTCCATTTTCTTCCAGTTTTCTCCTTGTGGCATGATGGTACATGCAATGCTTGTGCAAGCACACTCCACCTCCTAGGAGGCAGTCCAAGCTCACTGTACACCAGCCCTTCCCCTAGTTACAGGACTTGCATGCACCACAACCTGGCTTCTGCCCGGCAGCAGTCAGTGGTGAGTCACAGAATCTCCCACCCCATGGGAAGAGAGCAGTTCTATGGATGCTCAATCTTACTCTCTCCCAGCTGGGCCCCAGGTGACCAGTATGTTCCCAAACCTGGCAGCTGGGAGCCATGGATACCTCAACCCGCCATGCCACTAGGCTGGCCCAGCTAATGTGCACTTTAATGGTGATGTTCTGTATTCACCTATGTAGGTTATGGCATTGCACAAGATTAAATTATGATAAGTGGTTGCAAATATTAGTTGACTATCCTATTTATTGGTTTCCATTTGTTTTTTAAATGTTTTATTTTAATTGGGGTCCTGCATGTTTGTGTGGTAAATGTTGACTTATTTCTTTCACATGCAAATGTTTACATTTTGAAGTGGGTCTTTAAATTCTTATTACGTAGATACTGACAATTAATGTTGGCATACAAAATGAGGCTGTTAGTAGTGAAATGTTGACTCTGGCACAGAAGAAGTGCATAAAAATACTTAACCAGCTCCCTGAAGAAGGGGTATAAATAATCCCGAAATGTAGGATATTTTGATTGGATGGATGAAATAATGAACTAAAGTTGGAACATAAAAATATATTTAATTATATACCTTGGGTGAGTGGGCCTGATTTTCTAATCTGAAGTGGGTTTATTATATTGATTGGACTGGGCCTCTCCCCTTGTTTATGATTTTGTTCTCTTTTTTTTTCCTTTATTGGGGTTGGATGAGTCAGTTTCTTGCTTTCTATTAAAACAGGACTCTGGAATTTGAGTGAGACTGAGCCAAAAGTGAATCCATACACAAGTGAAGAGTAGTTTTATGGAGCTGTCACCCATATATGGAAAATAGTCCATAAACTAGTTGTCTCCAAGTGCTGTAATGTATTTTTGCAATTGAAGGGTATTTTATCAACATCTTAGATGCACGGAAAATATTGTATCTAGATTTTATCAGCCCAAAATAGTAATCAAAAATCCCATCCAGTACTGAGAAACTCTTCACATTGTTTTAGTCAATGACATGATGAATTATACCTTTCTCATTCTGCTCTCTATTTTAACTTTACAGTAAGCATACTTCCATCAAGAGCTGCTTTTGTAATAAGCAAAAATTCAGAGATATTCTATATGTTTACTAAGAAAACTGGGGAAATATTTTCAAAACTTACTCATACAATTCAGTTGCTCAAACAAATTCTAAAACACTTTATTTCACAGACTTCTGTCTGCACATGATTTCTAGATACATCACCAGAATTTATTACTTTGGTAATGTTTGTGGTGATATCTGAAACCCTATGAATTATTTTTTATGTAATTTTTCTTTTGTTTTCTGAATGTCATGCTATTTTTATTCATTGAAAATGTAGTTTTATTTCTTATCACATTTGCATTCATACAATACCTCACAATGACCTTGCACACTAGAAATCCCATTCCTTGTGTACTACATTGTATTAAGCGGCATTATGCTATAGCCTTGAAAAGTTTTGTGAATCAGACAATTCCACTGCCAATTCCTTGGGGACCATCTCTGTGGTAACAATGGAGCATAAACAACAACTGCTGCAAGCATTTATTCTATTTTGCCAAAAATAAGCACTTTTAACTTTTTCATGTGTTGGTTTTGTTTTATTTCATTCTATACCTTGAATTTCTAATTATTTCTTGTTATTTCTTATTTAAGAAAAACATGGATCTCTAGTGATATCCCTAGTAATTGTGGACAGGCAGTTTTCTGTCATAAATGTGTTTCAAAATATTCTAAAGCAACCAAGATGTAGTATCTGCAAATCTTCTAAAAATCTGGCCTTGATTAAGTCATCTATTATAGAATGGGTCAAGATTTTCCTGCATCCATATTGGCTGAGATGTACCCTGACCCATGTCCTTTTCAGACCATATTGTGCCAACCAGGCTGTAGCACACCCAGAGATCCATGCAATAAAAAGATTGAAAAAAATTCTAGCAGCCATTTTAGTAAAGTAAACAAATGAAAAATGTATTACTTGCTCTTACATGTTAAATAACGTGTAGACATTTTAATAAGCACCCCAACCCCACACCTAACAAATACATATTACATATAAAAATACATTAAAATGTATTATATAACTTGATTTTACATTTTTTTTAATCTTTATTTGCAGGCTTGCAGTCCTCTGTGGTCAAGTGTAAGCTGTATCCACATTCTGTACACCATGCTACCAGTCTCTCACTCATCCCCTTCTCCCAGAGAGCATCTCCTGACAGTTCACCGGCTATATTTAAAAACAAAAGTAACCATCTATCTCCCACAAACAGAAGCAAGCTACAGTTGTTTTTGAATGTCTTTGTTGTTCCCCACCTGCGTGATGTGACTGCCAGTCTGACACGATCAGCTATCGCAATCCAGAAACTGGAAGTCACTAAACTGATGCTACCAAAAATACAAGCCACATTGTAGCACACATAAAAACAGCTATTCTGTCCCCCAAGCTGCATATTTTCCTGACCTAAACTGCTGATTTGAACTCCCAGTTGTCAGCTGCACACTGTAAACAGTGTGTGTGTGTGTGTGGGGGTAATGTGACGGAGGTAAACTGCAAGCTGCTGACTACAGCTGTAAATGTCCTCTACTGGCAGCCTAAGACTGCACCACAGTAGTAATATACCAGAAGAAGTGAACTATTTTTCTAAAAAGTACCAAAACATTTTCTTTAACTATTTCTTAATCTTCCAGCCTGGTGGCACTGAGGGTTGAGGTGCTGGATGCCACACCTCATGCCACGCTGCTGACCTGTGTTCAGAAGTGCTTACGAGCTGCGGGGGTTGGCAGGGAGGAGAGGATCCAGAGGACAGCTCTTCTCTCCTGGGGAGGGAGAACTGGCACTCCACCAAATAGACTGCCCCAGGTGGAGGCTTGAGGGCAGTGCTGGACTGCAAGCACCATGGAAGGGAGGGTGCTGCAGGACTTCTGCAGATGCGTGCATACTTCCACATGTGCACATCCTACATGTGCACCCCAGCAAGTGGGAAGGAACAAAATGGAGGAAAAACACCCCCAGCTGCAGATGATGACCAACCCCTCACAGGCTCGAGACCCAGTGACCAGGCAGTCTCTGGGTAAGTCCCGGTGAGACTGGGGTGACAGGGTTGGGGAGTCAGTTAGAAGGGGCAGCTGGGGCAGAGACGGAGATCAACAACTATATAAAAATATATATTTATTAATCCTTTTGCTCATTGATTATTAATCTTTTTGTTCAGCAATTAAAAACAAACTTTTACTTGTGGGACCCATTCTATAAGTGACTAAAACACTCCACTGTGGTGGCTGCAGTGTGTTAAGACCACTGGCCAGGTGCTGAAGTCATGTGGTGCAAGCACCTCATGCCTCATCACGCTCCCAGGGCATGCTCTTATCACATAACCCACACCCTTTGTGCCTTACTCTTTACATACATACTGGAAAGGCAGAAATATTTTGCATTGCTTGTAGCTGATACTGTATGTTGGCAGGGATTATTTGTTTCTACCCATGTGTAGATATAAAGACCAGTGTAACTAACTTCTTTGTGTTTTTGCCATGTGGGGAAGCACCCACTGTTTAATTCCTACTTGTTACTATGGCTTTGACCTTGTTGGAACTACTCTCTGAAACCAAATTAGTAATTTGGTTTCTGTGAGTCACTCACTCTTCAGTTTTCTGGAGCAAAGACCAATGCAGATGTGTGCAACTGTGAATGCTACTGTAGGATATGACTCAAGACCATAAGACATGCTCCACTAAGGATCTGCTGACAATAAACTCTAGGATACAGGTTTTCCAAGTTCTAATTTAAGAAAACCTGTGTTTTCAAGTCTAGTTCTTTTGTGTGTGTGGGGGGGGTGGGGAGTGATGCAAAATGATAACATCTTCAAAGAAAGTGTTCAGGGCAGTACAGGTAAAAAAATGGGCAGGTGGATTGCCTCACGCACTGCGTATCTGAGGCACACAGGCAACCCTAAGTCAGAATGCCACATAGCAGAGGTCCAGTGGACCCACAGCAGCATTCACAGAAGGGGCATGATGAGCCACTTGCATGCACAGTCCCCAGTCAATCTCACAGATATGGTCCAGGGGTATGTAAGAGGGGTGCAATCACTCCACACCATTCACTAAGGCATGGTGTGCCAGGAATGGGCAGTGCATAATACAGCATGGGAAACCCTGATGTACCTTTTGTGCACCCCCAAAGGACATCCACCAGCAGCAATGGGACAGGACCTACCTCTACCTGCTGCCGCATCCCATTAGGCTGACAGGGAGGGCTGCGGACAGCCATTTGGGCATTTGCCTGTAGTTTACAAAAAAGGATCACACTTTCCCAAGATCCCTGTTCACATGCAGCAGGATCCACTTCAAAACCTAGTAAGGGCATTTGATTGGATGCCTGCCTGTGTCCCTTGATCCACCCCACACAGCTGTGTGCCAGGGAATGGGGCCACAGACAGTTGACTGGCAATAGTGAATGCCTGACACCAAATGCCTGTCCATGGGTGTGGAGCTGCATGGGCCAGGTACAGTACATGCCTCCTATGCATACTCAGCCCCGCTAGTGAATGAAGCCCATTGTGCCTAGCTGTAGCCATTTGTGATCATATATGGATAATAATTGCACCCATTAAACCATATAAATAAATGTATAATTTGACAGTAGATAAGAACTGATTGGCCCCATGCGCAGTCTGCTGATTTTTTCTCTACCTTACATCACCACATCACCTTGTCACCACATACATACCATGATTAGTGATAAAGACTTTAATTTACAATTCTCAGAAACTATATTTCATTTAAATTGAAAAGTAGCAGAGTGCCTGTCCCATAAAAATTAAAAGGGTAAAATATTTTAAAATTGGAGGTCTTAAAAGAAATATTTAAAAATTCACACAAATGTGAGATATGGACAAGTTTCATAGACTATATCTTTAGTAAGTACAAATAGTAAGAGTTGTGGGTATAAAGGCTTTTTTGTATAATACAGCTTTTATTAATATTGTTAATAATTCACCAGTAATAAACTGTAATGGAAAATATGAATCAACATTTACAAAAATGATTTTACCCCAGTTGTCATCTAACCTACAAAAAGCAGTTTGGCCACAGCCCCAAACACAAGACTTTGCTAACGACTGAAATGCAACTGATAGAGTTATGAGTGTATTGAAACGCCACTCCAGGTCACCAGAGGTGAATAAATCTCGCAGTACATGCTGCTATAATTGTCACTTGTTTTCATTTATGGCGCTATCAAGACTCTTAAAAATAATTAGAAGCAGAAATTTATGTAAATAACATAAATGATGCCCACTTCTAGTCAAACATAAAGTAGAATACAAAGGGGTCTTTTCTTTATTTACTACATTAATAATATAAGCTCAAACTGGCATACACCCAAGGCAAGATTAGCGATACTTTGGTGTTATGCCCTTTGTGCATATATTAATTAGGGTCAATTTACAAGCCCTTATTCAACATGTTTAATAACAACTTTATAAAACCTTAATCCAGATGGAGTTCTAAAGCAGCAGTACTGCAAAAATAGTTTCTTAGATAATAGTGTCAGCAGTTAGTATAAAGAAAAATATCAGCGTGCCTTGTTTTACTTTTGTTTTAGTGTATTCCTAAAGCAGGATATGAGGGTTTAAAGTTTTAAAGAAACATAGAAACATAACATTTGCCAGCAGACAAGGACTGCTTGGCCCACCCAATCTAACCATTTTCCCTGCCTACAGCATCACCACAGATCCTACTTGATCTCCAGTCTATTATCCTACACCCTTTCCTTTCCCTAAGATTCCCTTGTGCCCTTGTGCCTATCCTATGCATTCTTGAACCCCATCACTTTTTGCCACCACCACCTCCACTGGAAGGCTGTTCCAGGAATCCTCCACTGTTCCTGTGAAGAAGCACTTATTTTTATTTATTTAATATCTTGGAGAACACCTGTGAGTGGATGCTCATTTGTAGGTTCCGTGTCAGTCACAAGAAGAAAATGAACAGGCTCATAGCATTACTGTACATACAAGGCATTACATTACAAGCAAATACAAAATTGCATTGGTACAAAGCAGTACATTACAAGCTTGGTAGACAATAAATTGATGTGGATTACAAGATTGGGATAGCATTTAACTTAAGGTATAACATTTAGACATTGCTTCGGCATTGGTGAGAAAGGTGCTTGCATCAGAGAGTTAAGCCTACTTGTTGGGGGGAGAAACAGAGTGGAGAACAGGTACAGCTGTGGTATAGTGAAGAGTATGACTGGTATGGGGTTAAGAACAGATTTAAGGAAGGTTAGAGAGCGTGGGGCTAGGTGAGCAGCAGACGGGGGCATGAAGATGGGGACAGAGAGAGATGGGTGCCCAGTGGGGGATTAGATGTGGGGTGGGACAATGAAGTGCTGTAGAGGCAGGTGCCCCTATGATTAGGTGGAACATTAAGTGCTACTGCTTTATGGTGGTCCAGATGTAGGAGAGTTGTTTTGGTCATCATGAATGGCCAACGGAGTCACAACTGTCATCCGTGGCAAGGTGCTGCCTGAACTTTCGCTTGAAAGCACCAGTGGCTGTGGATCAGAGATGTCTGAAGGAAGGGCATTGGTCCAGTGTGATGCATGGTAGTAGAATGCATGGTGACCCTGTGCAGTGTGGCATCTAGGTTCACTGAAAATGTGGCTGTGGGTGCTTCTGTTCAGCCTGGCATTTACAAATCTCTCCTGAATTTATCCCCCAGCAGCTTCATACCATATCCTCTTGTTCTTGAGCAACTTTTCTTCTGATAGATACTTCCCTACTTTTTTATTTATTTATTAAAAGTTTCACCAGGAAAGGCATTCTGAGCAGAACTGCTCGTTTCAGATGCATCCTGGGGAAAAGGGTGGGAGTAGACAATAATACAGTACAAGTTACAATAAACTATACAGGATTTACAAAAATGCGGGGATATAGTCAAGGTGCAACAAGAGCAATCAGTACATTGGAGGTAGTACAGAAATACAGTCAAAGTGCAGAGGATTCATTCAGGAATGAAGCAGGTAGTACAAGAAACAACAGGACAGCAGCATCTGAACTAGATGGGTACAGGAATGCTGTAAATGTCAGTTACATGCAGAGGCAGGATGCTTCCATAATTAAATACTACAGGGAAGGAATTTTGCCTTTT
This sequence comes from Neoceratodus forsteri, assembly GCA_016271365.2. Lineage (NCBI taxonomy): Eukaryota > Metazoa > Chordata > Ceratodontiformes > Ceratodontidae > Neoceratodus > Neoceratodus forsteri. Next base: position 673,776,238 of record CM057459.1, on the reverse strand, counting down.
CAGTGTTGCCCCAACCTCCTCTTATGTTTTGCCCTCCTCTCCTCCCTCTGTCTTTTATCATCCCCTAATTCACTAATGTGTGTATGTGCCTATGTATGTATTTTGAGTTTTTTAATTAAATCCGGCTCCTGTTACCTATTGAGTACATATATAAACTTAGCTTGTTTATCGTCCTGTGTTTTATTAAATTACTGTTGAACTACTGGAACTGTGTACATCCTTTGTGTCCAGGACCATCTTGCAAATGAGATTGCTCAATGATGTTAACTGCCAGGTTAAATAAAGTTTGATTGATTGAATTCTAGTAAGGTGAATGGACAAAGTAGCAGCAACCAATGAAGGTGCATAAATCCCATGAGGATGGGGGCATGGAGCAGGATGTTACGAACAGTTGCAGACTGGGAAGATGTAATCTCAGAGTAGGAAGGAGAGGGATTGGGGAGGTTGGAGGCATTACAAATGGAAGTGGGAGGGTGTCCCACAGTTTAGGGTGTCTATATGAAAGGTGGACTGGCCAGCAGAGGTGGACCTGGGAGGGAAGGCAAGGGTTCAGGGATCAGTGTTACAAAGGGAGTCAGAGGATGGAGGGGATGGAAAGCATGGAGGAGAGGTAGGAAGGTAGTGACCCAAACCAGTGTTGGCTACAAAGCTGAGTACAGTGAGCTGAGGTGCCTATCATCAAGAGATGGGAAGGAGAGGGATTTGTAGAGGTCACAGTGATGAGTCCGAGGAGGGCAGGATAGGCGCAGTGACAGAATGAGTGAAAGGAGTATCCAGTCTGGCTAAAGAGAACTTAGGAGCAGCACTGTAGACTATATCTCCATAGTCAAAGGTGGGGAGGACCATTTTCTGGACAATCGCACAGCGAGCTGGCAGGGGAATGCACCCACGGATTCTGTATAGTGCATCAAGCTTGGGGTGCAGTTTCTTGAGGATGTCATTCACGTGTACAGAAAAGTCCAGATACTGATTGAGACAGAGCCCAAAGTACCTAAAGGAGGTAACATCCTCTGAAGGCATCCCATCCAGGGTGGTGGAAGAGAAGGGGGTGTGAAGCCTGGAGAGTCTCTGCTTTGTGCCAAGGACATGGAGACAGTCTTCTTGGCATTTAAGAACAACTGATTGGAACATAACCAGAGCTGAACTTGTCAAAGTCCTGCTGGAGTCTGGATGCTGCATCTGCTGAGTAACAGCCAGAGGTGAAGAGGACAGTGTCGTCTATATACATGTGAATGGAGGAGGAGAAACAGACAGCAGGAGGTCATTTAGAAGACTGACAATGAGGAGGGCTAAGTACAGAGCCCTAAGGACCACAAATACTGATGGGGAGGAAGGGAAGGGCTCACTTATCTTGACTAGTTTGCGACCTGCCCACTAAGTAGGAGCAAGAACCAGTCTGTAGTGAGAACTGAGGTCCAACATCAGCTAGTTTGATGAGGAAGAGGGAGTGGGATACTGTGTCAAAAGCCTTGGCCAGGTTGACAAATATCACTGAAGTGATATGGCCTGGTCCATACTTGAGAGTATAGAGGTCAATGTTGAAGGAGTGAGGTAGTGGTAAACTGTGATTTCTGGAACCCAGACTGGAATGGGGTGAAAAGGAGGAGGAGTCAAGGAAAGGAGAAAGCTGGGGAAAGCACAGTGTGCTCTTGAATTAAAGAGAGCAGGCGGCTCAGAGGTAACTTAAGGAAGTATTTTTCACAGAGAGGGTTGTGGATGTATGGAGCGGCCTTCAGGAGGGTTTTGAGTCAAAAAACTGTGGTGGAATTCAAGCATGCATGGGACAGTCATAAGGCAATTCTAGGGGTGGGGGTAGGAAGAAGTAGGCTGCTGGTTAACTAAGATCTGCAGCTTATCCATCAGGTAGGAAATGGGCAGACTGGGTGGGCCAGCGGTCCTTATCTGCCATCAAATTCTATGTTTCTATGTAAGTTTAGCGAAGATGGGGAGTAAGAAAACTGTGTGTTTGTTACCTGGGTTAGAGGATCACCACCTTTGGGTAGAGGGGAGACCATGGCATGCTTCAGGTTGCAGGGACAGATACTGTAGAGAGAGAGGTTTAGAAGTGAGGCAAGAGGAGAGCAATAGCAGGGGCAGTGGGATGAAGGAGTTTGGCATTGAGATCATCTTGGCTCTTACCCTTGCAAGATGTGGCTAGGAGGGCCTTCAGAGTGTCAATGGGGAAACAGGCAAGAAGGTGGTGGGGGCAAGAGGAGGTATTGGGGGGAAGTCAGGGGGTACTAGATGAGGTTGGGTGAGAGAGGAGAAGAGTGATGAAGCATGGAGGTGAAGAAGAATTAAATTCATTAGCCACAGAGAGCAGGTCAGAAGAGGCGGTGCTCCCTACCCTGAGGACTGACATGAGAGCTGAGAAGCCAGGGAAAAGGGCTTGAACTACCTTCCAAAATTTGGGTGATGGTTAATATTAGAATAGAGGAGGCACAGAGCTAGTCTGCTTTGGCAAGTCTAGTGGCCCTTGTGCATGCATTCCTGAAAGAATGGTATATGTGGGCTCTGCAGTGGAGCCAGTGTCGCATGTGCTTTCCATACTTGGTGCGATGCAGGCATACAGGCCATCAGTTCAGGTGTGACCCAGGGCAGGTGGAAGCCCTTACCTCATGCACCTGAGAAGAGCATGCTGGTTCCCTAATGCCCAGGAATTTTGAACTGAAGTGGCTGAGTGCAGCATCAACCAAGGCGCAGGTAGGAATAGGTGTCCAGTCCGTATGTGCTAAGTCATCTAAGAGGAGCTAGATTTAAGGATCTGAAAGAATGGAGCAGAAGGAGTTTGGGGGAGCTTTGGGAGGTGGAACTTTGTGGATGCAATAAGTCATGTGTTGATCATGTAGGGCATCTGGGTGGATAACAGACTTAGTTATGTGTTGCAGATGGGAAGTGAGGGCCCCAGTCTAGAGGGGTGTGATTGTGGGATTTAAGGTTTAGTAGGGTGGGTTCAGTAATTAGTTAGGACAGGTTGAGGATCTTATGTCAGATAAGGTTTTGCCATGAGAAGGAGAGTTGTCTAATTTAAAGTCACCTAGATTGTAGAGCTTGATGGAAGAGGCATGTGTCGTAAAGAGTGAAGATCAGTGATTGATGAGGGGAGCCATGGATGGCACACACACTGTCCACAAAGATGGGAAGGGTGCAAGAGAGGAGAGTTGTATGAGTATTAGCTGCTTGAAAGCAGAAAAGGAGGACATAGAGAGTACTAGAAGAGAACTGAATGAGGGAGGAGAGATACATGGTGACATCACTTCCCTGTTGGGCCTATTCTGATGAATAAGGAGTACCCCTTGAGGTATTTAATGGTCTATCATATCTCTCCTTCCTCCATTCTTCCAATGTATACATATTTAGGGTCCTTAAGTCTTTCCTCATAGGGCTTCTGATGCAGACTCTGCATCATTTTAGTTGCCCTCCTTTGGACCACCTCAGCTTTGTCTATATCCTTCCAGAGATGTGGTCTCTAGAACTGAACACAGTACTATAGGTGGGTCTTAAGTAATCTATACAGAGGCAACACCACCTCCCTGTTTCTGCTGGTGATGCCCCTCCTTTTGCACCCCTGCAACTCATTAGCCCTCAACTGCCTTGTTGCCTTGCCTGGCCACCTTTACTCAATCGATATGATTAAACCCTGGTCTCTTCCTGTTCTTTGGTCATCTGTGCCATCCCACCCATTTTGCATTCTGACCCAGGTTTCTGTGACCACAGTCGTTATTTTGCAGTTTATGGCATTGAAAACCAGTTGCAATAACTTTGACCACCTCACTAGTTTTCTCATGTCATTGCTTATCTTGTCTACCCCCTGACATGTCTACCCTATTGCAGATTTTGGTGTCATCTGCAAACAGGCAGAACCTTCCTTCCAGTTGCTCTGCAATGTCACTTATAAAGACATAAAGAGGACGGTCCAAGTACTGATCCCTAAAGGCACCCAGTTGGTCATCCTCCCTTCCTTAAAGTGAACTCCATTTACCAGCACCTTCTGCCACCTAGCTCAACTAGCTAACCCACCTTTGGACCCACCCAAAGCTACCCAGCTTGCTAAGAAGTCATTTATGTGGAACAGCATCAAAAGCCTTTCTCATATCTAAGTAAGGTAAATCTGCATCCTCTGCTCTACCCTGATCTAGTTCCTTTGTCACCCAGTCAGAGAACTCCATCAGATTTATTAGACTATGACACCTCCCCAATGAATCCATGCCGTCTTAGGTCCTGTAACTCACTGGACTCAAGTTAATCCACAATCCTTTCCTTCAGAAGTGATTCCATTAACTTTCCCAGCACCAATGTCAGGCTCATGGGCCTGTAATTGCCAGCCTCTTCCCTGTTACCACTTTTTGTTAGTGGATCAGCCCTCCTCTAGTTCTCCAGAACCACTCCTGTTTCCAATGAGCTGTTAAATATTACTGGCAGAGGTGCAGCCAGTACCTCCCGGACTCCTTCAGTACCTTTGGATGCATTCTGTCTGGCCCCATCACTTTGTCCACTTTCAGATTAGTGAGTTCCTTCAGGACACTCTCCTTTGAGAATAGACTACTGTCACACCTCCTCCCTCCCTCCAATACTACTACTATTTTTGGTCCAGCCCTTCTTCCTATGTGAACACTGAACAAAAGTATTTGTTCAGGATGTCTGCCTTTCCTGGACCCCCACGCACAGTACCCTTCCCTTTTAACCTTACAATCCCACCCGTGATCTTTCTCTTATCACTTACATACATAAAAAATGTCTTGACCCCTTTCATTACTGCCTGGGCGATTTTTACTTCCATTTATTCCTTTGCATTCCTTACTGCTGTCCGATTCCTCTGTTTCCTTGATACACTTCCTATCTTCCTCTCTCGGCATCTCCATATACTTTCTGAATGCTACCCTCTGAGCTTTTAACTTTTTCCCACCTTTTCAAAAACCATAGTGGTCTCTTTTTCCTCTTGCTTCTGATTCCATCATGGTAAAATATGTTGGTGTGGCGCCATACTGTTTATGATCAGATATGTGTGCTATAGGACAAACCTTGCTTCCTAGAGGAAAGGGATCAACTTTTAAATGCCTTTTACACAGCTTGGGTGCCAAATGTTAACTAAGGAACAATGTGGGTCCTGAATATGAATATTTAGCCAAATACTCAACTGAAGGTATTCACACCCTAGTTAGTGCACCTTTATTTGCCAAGCAGTAGACTGCACATCTTTTCCTTGTAATAGATAAGGTGACAAAAACAATAAATGGAATCTGCTATGTTGAGGGGCTTCTGTGGTAGTGTAGTAAGGTGGTAGTCTAGTAAGGGCACATACAAACATATGAACATACGAAAATGCCATCAGAAACAAGCCATTTTGGTCTATCTAGTCTGCTGGAGTGTGCAGCTCTCAGATGAATTTACAGGAGATGCCACCACTCCCTTTCCACACAGAGTATTTCTTCTTCCCCTCTCATCTCCCCTGCACATGTTCCCATACATTATGACTCTTCCTCACTCTGTCCCAACCCCATTTAAAGCTGTCCACTGTTTTCAATGACACCACCTCCGCCAGTAGTTTGTTCACTTGGACACACTCTTTCTGTGAAAAAGTGCCTTCTCATTTCCCTTTTGAATCTTCCTCCACAATTTAAGACTGTGCCTCCTAGTGGACCTATTCTCCCTGAGATTGCAGATGCCTTCCAAACTAACCTTGTTTATACCTTTAAGGTACTTGAAAGTTTCGATCATGTCTCCCCTCTCTTCTGTCCTCCAGGAAATACATGTTGAGCACCTGCAGCCTCTCCTCATAGAGTTTGTCTTGCAGGCCTAGATAATCTTGTTTGCCCTACACTGCACCTCTTCCAGAAAAGTTGTGTCCTTTTTGAGATACAGGCACCAGAACTGCACCCTAGTACTCCAAGTGCGGTCTCACCAAGGACCTGTATAATTGCAGAATGACCTCCTTTCCTGGAGGTGATTCCTCTGGCAATGCATCCTAGCATCCTGGTGAGTTTGGCTGCTGCTTTACAGCAATGCACAGAGTGCTTCAGGTCCCTTGTGATGATTACCCCTAGGTCTTTTTCCTCCTGAGAACTGGACTCCTGTACCCCTCCCAGCCAGTAACTGGTCCCTGGGTTCTTAGCTCTCAGGTGCATGACCTTGCAGTTCTTGGTGTTGAACCCCAGCTGCCAGATGCCCAACCACATTTCAAATCTAGCCAGGTCCTCCTGAGCTCTGTCTCCCCTCCTCTGTCCACTCTCCCACAGTGTTTAGTGTTGTCTGTGAATAGGCAGATTTTACCTTTGATCCCATCTGCTATGTCACTAATAAGAGATATTAACACGAGGCCAAACAATGAGACCTGTGGAAGCCCACTGGTTACAGACCTAGGCTTAGAGATTCCCCCTCACTACTACCCTCTGGATTCTGTCTTGAAGCCAGCTCTTGATCCACCCGCCAAGCCGCACAAACTCCCAGGTCCTGCAGCATATTGAGCAGCCTCCTATGTGGCAGAGAGGTAAAAGCCTTGCTGAAGTCCAGATACAGGACATCAACTGCCTGACCCCTGTCCACAGTCCTTGTGACCCAATCAAAAAGTCTATTAGGTTGGTCTGGCAGGATCTCCTCAGACAAACCCATGTTGCCTTTCGCCCTGGAGACCACTAACCTCCAGAATGTGACTGAATCTCCTTTAATATTGTCTCCATTAATTTGCCTACAATAGAGGTAAGGTTGACTGGTCTGTAGTTACCTGGTTCATCCCTGGTCCACTCTTGGGAGAGGCACCCAATGCACCATTCTCCAGTCCTAAGGCATGCACCCTGTCTCTATCAAGGTGCTAAACAGGTCCACTAGGGGTTAGCCAAGACTTCCACCAACTCCTCAGAACTCCTGGTGTGTACTCCATCTGGTACAGAGCTTTATCTGGGCCCTAAGGCCTTTAAAACCCTGTCCTCCTGAATTGCACCATCTGTTTACCACCCCTTCCCTGTTAAACCCTATTTTTCCTGTGGCACCAGTCCATCCTTCTAACTAGTGAAAACCAAGTTGAAGCACCATTCAGTGCCTCCACCTGTTCCTCACTACTTTCCACTCATCCTCCCTCCTGCTTCAATCAAGAAATCCATCCTTGACTCTCCTTTTCTTCCTTACATACCTGAAAAGTCCTTTTCCCTTCTTTTATCCCTGAGCTGGTTTTAGTTCCTCATGGCCTTTGCTCCCTAACCACTTCTGCTTGCCTCTGTGACTTCTCTGAGTAAACTCCCTGTCTCTGCATTTTTTAGCTACGCTTGTACTTATGATAGGCTGCTCTCTCTTTTCCTCACTTTGCTGCTACCTCTTTGCTGAACCAGCTGGTTTTTTTTTGATCCTGACTTTCTTGCTCTGGGCCTCGGACACATATCAGTGGTCTCAATGTACCACTTCTACTTCACATCTATCACTGAACTGGTTTTGGCAAGATGTTCCTCTAGGACTTCACCCATCTTTCCAAAGTTAGCCATCCTGAAGTCCACTAACTAGCTCCTCCCCTCACATATGTCCCTCAAAACAACCTCACCAGCCTGGCTCCTGGCCGGAATCCTCCTGCAACTGCTCCCGAAACCATGTCTTGGCCCACCCATCCACCTTAGCCACCTTACTGCACCATGTTTTGCACTGCCTCTACCCAAGACTTTTTACTTGTTAGGTTTCACCCCTGCCTTCTAGTCCCTCTTGGGCTTATCTAATTTTCTTTTTGTCCCTGCTCTATTATTTGCTCAGGGTCAAGCAGGGCTGCCTCTGTCAAAATAAACTGCTATATTATAGTCTAATATTGTATAATTAACAAAATAAACTGCTGTGTTATTTATTTATTTTATTTTATTGAAATTTCGAATTACAAACCTTTGAGTCAAGGACTCCTTTGCAAAGCTCCACGTCAGTACAAACGGAAACATCACTTAGAAACAAATTGTACATAACATTCTAGTCAAACAATACATTAAGACAAATATACAAGGTTACTCCTGCAGAATATTTAACTTGCTGGGTTTGTTTTTCCAGGTTTCTCTTAGGGTTATATGGGGACCCTGGGTCGATATGGTGAATTGGGGTTGGTTGCCAAATTATAGTCAAATGTTGTTATTTTTAGCAACCCTATCTAAATGTATGACAGTTCGACTATTGTAAATAAGCTTTTTGTTCTGTGTAATTTGTACATACTTTTTGACTGGCAGACCTAGACCTCCCTTTGTTACCCAGTCTCTACTTCTCTGTGTCCTAATTGTTTCACTGTCCCTACATGCACTTGTATTACTGCTGGATATGCACTTTTGTACAATCTTCCAATATCCACCTTGTTGCCTCTCTCTGGGCTCAGGTCATGGCTGAAATCGGTCCTTATGGATCAGTCCACCTACCCGGTTATCAAAGACATTAATAAATAAATAAATAAAATAAAATAAATTAACATTGTCTTAGTCCTGGCTATTTCTTTCCCAGATTTAGGTAGACCCATGCTGTGCAGGTTGTTGCCTGCAAGAGGGTCTCCACCTTTATTTCCTGGACATACTCACCATTGATAGTACTAGGTGCAGTATGGCTCCATCCCTGTAGGCTCACTGATCCCTGCACCAGGAAACTATCATGGAAAGCCTCCAGAATGACCTATTCACTGGAGCTGGAAGTAGCAGGTGTCCTCCAGTTCACTACAGGTAGGTTTAAATCACTTGTTTTGACTACATTTCCTTTACTAGTGTCATTCTAATCTGTTCCCCAATGTTCTGTCCAACTCCTCATCCTGTGAAGGTGGTATACATACCACCCCATTCTAAATTTTCTCCCTTTGGTGGTCTGAAGTTGAACCCACAAGGCTTCAGCCTTACCTTCAGCCTCCTCTTCCCTAGTGCATGTGATCCCTTCTCTCATTAATAAAGCTAAGACATCATAACAATACAGTTTCTAAACCATGTCCACAAGGGACAGTAATCAAAAGAGCCAACATCTTGTTTGCTAGGCTCCTTGCATTAAATGACACCACCTTCCACTGTGCCTCCTATACACCTTTACCACTGACCAACCCTATTCATCTTCCCCCTGCATCCCCTCTCTCTCACTTCTGTTCTTCCCTCTTATTTCCTTCTGATGACTTAATGGGGGCTATCGGTCTCCTACACCTGGTGACTATGGTTGCAACACACCCTATTGCCTCCATCAGTTTAAATTAAGATTTGATTACATATATTCCTCTAGCTTATCCTCTTTAAAGGAGAAATGTCTTGAATCTACACGCCTTTGTTTTCTGTAGAAGGCATTTCTAATATTGGTTCACATTCTATTTTTGCTCCATCTGCACTGGCCTTTTAGTAAATTCACTGGGTGTTTTGCTTCACAGTCTGGTGGACAGCACCATTTTTGAACTGTATGATGCACTTCATGTCCTTGGTAAAGAACTTACATTATTTTCACAATGGATTCATGTTCTGCTCTGGAACTCTGTGGGCCCTAAGGGGACACATAAACTACATCATGTTACCCCTAAAATGGCACTTTACCAGCAGAGTGCACATCAAAACACTTACCATGTTTGCTAAAAGGCCAGTAAAGATGAAACAGTATCAGAAATTGATCAAATACATGAAATAAGCATATACTGGGAAAAATGACTTACAGGTTCAGTTCAGTTCTCCTTAAGACCCTGAAGCCCTCTCTACTAAAATGTAGTCTATCTGGTGCATATAGGTCCTTATTATCCACATATTAGCACATTAGCACATAAATAAAAACATCTGTAATTATCAAATAGCAAGTCCTGATGAGAAGAAAATTACAGTCATTATAACACTGATCACTTTTGGTTTCAAATTCCTTTAAAAATCACTTTTATATGCCTTCTGTTTCAAGAAAATATATGTCCTTCAGCGGTACATTAACCTGAAAATTACCCCACAGTGACTCAGTGAAACTAAGTGGAAACTAGAGCTGTGCAGAATGGGAAAATTCTGAATTCATGGAATTTCGACAAAATTTCATGATAGTTCATGGAATTTCATTGTAATTTTGTGGAACTTTTAAATTTAGTAATTTGGTCATAACTTGGCTGTCGTTTAAGCTACAGGTCTGAAATGGCATGCACACTCATTGGGAAGAGGACCAATAATGCTTTAAATATCATGGCATTTGGATGGATAGGTTCAAAATTATATGTGCTCAAATTCTGTCATTTTATTTTTGTGCAAAATTTTCATAAACATTTTTGTCTGCATATCCTCAGCCATCTAATGTGCCAGAGATCTCAAATTTGGCATGATTCCTTGATGATCAGTGTTCTGATAATGTGCCAGATTTCATTACAATATGATTCATCATTTCAAAATTATATGTATTCAAAATCTGTCATTTTATTTTTTGTGGGAAATTTCATGGAAAAATTCCATCTGCATATAACTCTGTGCACCTTTGCGCTAGACATGTGCAAATTAGCATAAATAGCCTTTTGTAATGCATATAGAATGATCTAAATATGGAGAGACTTGGATTAGAGATTTAAGTTACAGGGTTTAAATCTTTAATATGTAAATATTTGCAAATTTTTGAAAACTCTCAAAAATGTGGTTATTTGTAACTTCTATGTCCTGCAGGCATAGACTTAACATCTGACATGCATACACAGAGTCAGTGTATCCTGGTGTCTAACAAAACTGGATAAATTGGTTTAGCAGTTTTAAATTTGCAGTAGAAAAATATTGATAACATTTTCTCACATATTTATAATAGCATATAGACAAACCATCCAGAATTCTTTTTGTGGAATTTAACATTAACAATGCACATATCACTACTTCATTTGATAAGCTGGTCTGAGCTTTTGCAGTCCTGCTTTTCTCTCTGGGTAACTATTTCCCCACCACCCTTCTCTTTTGGCACAGCCAGATTGACTCAGTAGAACACTGATCCCACTGATATCCTCTTTGTTCTTTACAGTGACAAACTCCCTTAAAACATGAGTCACCTACTCCTTTTCCTATTGATCTACCCTGTTGGAATAGCCAAAATTCATCCACCCTGCTGCCCCAGACATTGTCTTTCCCCACTACATCTTTTAAATACCTCTAAGTCCCAGACTTGCATGTACATCAGGCCCCTGGATTATAAATTTACTGGATGTGATCCTTAAATATCCTGCATTCAGGCTGGAATTGTTGACACTATGTGCTTCCTTTCTCCAACCTGGGAGTCTACCACTGTTGTGCTGTCCAGCTCAGCTGACCTTCTGCACTACCTGCCTCATACCCCTATCTTTTAATTAGAATCCTCCAGATAAGGATGAGTGAAATTAGCAAATTCCAGTTTTATGGAATTTTTCATGAAATCCTACAGTTTTCACAAAGACTCGTGGATTTGATTTTAAGTAAATCACTTTATTTTGTAGAGCTGTGCAAATACCTTTTTCAAAATATTGATATTCAGGTCCCAGATATTTGTTATTTGGTATTCAGCATTCTGTATTCAGCCAGGAAAGTTGTCTTATTAGAGAATTGCTACAGAAGTCCTTAAAATGGCTTCAGGAGGAGGAGCAGGAGGAGGAGAGGTCACGGCACTTTGGCTTGCACACTGGTGCCAGAGGTTGTCTTGTGCTGCTGGTGCTTCAGGAGGAGGAGGAGGAGGAGAATGCACAGGTCATGGCACTTTGGCTTGTACACTGGTGCCAGAGGCTGGCTTGTGCTGCTGGTGCTTCAGGACAGGAGGATGCAGAAATGACAATCTCTATATGGTCAAAAGGTCTTAAGAGGTACTACAAGAATAACATATGTCCGAACCATAAATAATTGTGGCTATTAACAAAATCATGTAATAAAACATAACAATTCCCATATGATAACACTGAAACTTCAACAGGCCATAACTGTCAATATTTGGAGTTAAGTGACACTCTCTATATGATCACAAAGGTCTCAAGGGTACTACAGGAATAACATCGTTGCACCATTAAATAATTGTGGCCATTAAAAAGCAATGAATAAATCATAATGATTCCTGTAGGATAACACTGGAACTTCAACAGGCCATAACTCCATCAATATGTGGAGTTAAGTGACAATTTCTATATGGTTACTAAGATCTCAAGGGATAATACAAGAATAACAGATGCTGCACCTTAAATAATTGGCCAATTAAAAAAGCAAGTAAAAAACAAAATGATTCCATAGGAAAATACTGGAACTTCAACAGGCCATAACTCCATCAATATTTGAAGTTAAATGACAATCTCCATATTGTCAAAGGTCTCATAGGGGTACTACAAGAATAACATATGCTGCATCCTTAAATAATTGTGGCCATTAAAAAGCAAGAAATAAAACATAACTATTCCCATAGTATAACACTGAACTTCAACAGGCCATAACTCCATCAATATTTGGAGTTACATTACAATCTCTATATTGTCAGAAAGGTTTCATGAGGTACTACAAGAATAACATATGTTGCACTTACACTTATGGAATATAAAACAACGGTGTTACAGATCTTGTAACACCATTGTTTTCTATATTCCTAAATGTAGTTTTAAAGTTTAAAGTTGTCCGTCACAACTGGCTTTATTAATCGACGAAACTAGGGCCTGAAATACCCTCTCAAAGCCCACCTCAGAAATTGGGACTGGACATCCATTTCTAATACACTCAACTCGACCACACCCTCGAGCTGTTTGTCAACATTTTTAACTCAGCCTGTGACAAGTTCGCCCTTTTTCCAAAACTATGACCAAGAGGAATCATGCCCCATGGCTCTGGACCACCTCCAAGGCCAACTCGTCAGCGTGGCGCACTATGGCACCTGGCCAATGAGATCCAATGGCCTCAGGACAGGCAACGCTATCGGAAGCCTGAAACAAGTGTACCTGGGCCATCCACACCGCCAAGGCAAACCATTATAAAGCCACCTTAACCTCCTCCTGGGAAATGGGCTAAAGTTCTGGGAGAACATAAAGAAACTATGTGGCAAAGGCCCAAATCTACCACCTGACCAAATACTCATAGATGATAGCCTCTCCACCGACCCTGTCAGCATAGTCGCAGCCCTAAATGCTGATTTCACTGATCTCTCCATGTGTTGCCCTAAATTCTTCGACCCTCCTACTGGACTACACCATCCCCCACACCCACTTGCAGTGCTTTCTACCTATGAGTCTTTACACTGGAGACTGCAAAACCCTACCTTACTAAAGCTTTAAACAAAAACACTACAGTCACAACTCCCTAGACCATAGACTTCTACGCTCACCTCCGGGAAGTCCTGGCCCTCTCACCCACATTCTAAATCGCTCCCTCTGCCAAGGGAAATTCCCACCCAATGGAAATTGGTCTATATCACACCTATCTATAAAAGTGGTGACTGCATCCACAAATAACTATCGCCCATCTCTATCCTACCCCCTGTCGAAGGCACTAGAACGCATAGTCAGCCGACCAACTCACTGAATACCTAAATAAATATAACCTTCTTTCCAGACAACAACATGGTTTTCAAAAGGCCACAGCACCACTGCCACCCTCCTTGAATTTACCTCCCATGTCCACTCAGCCCTGGACCATGGCCACCTCACGGGTGCCATCTTCATGGACCTATCTAAAGCATTCAACACAGTAAACCATGCCCTCTTACTAAACACCCTGGCCTACACTGGCTTCTCCGATGACACCCTAAATTGGTTCTCCATTTATCTCTCAGATAGAATGCAGATAGTCAAGGTAGGTCCTGTCCTATCACCCCACCTCCCAATCCGATCTGGCATCCCACAGGGCTCCATACTTGGCCCCTACTTTTCAGCCTATACCTCAACTCCCTCCCATCCTCATGCCCCAGAAATCTGCTCCTTTATGCAGATGATGCAGTCTTGTTCACCTCCGACCCGGCCCCTCAAACTCCACCAAACCCTCCAGTGCTCCTTCCATGAAATCGAAGACTGGCTCACCACCCAGCATCTTATTATCAACTATAATAAGACTAAAGTCATGATATTCGCCCACCCTCAGAACCCACACAAAACCTGTGCCCCAAATTTCTCACTGCAAATCAGACCCCCTAGAACAAGTTTACAGCTTTAAATACTTAGGTATCACATTAGACATCTGGAAGGAGGCAAGGATAGTCCCTGTTCTGAAGCAGGAAATCCCAAACTCCCTGACAACTATAGCCTATTGCTATTCTCCCATCCCTTGGTAAACTCCTGGAAAAGGTTGTGGTGGAGCAACTCTCGGAGTATGTGGATACCCATGAGCTGCTTTCTGGGCCCAACAAAGGTTTCAGAAGGGTCATAGTACCACTACTGCCCTGATTACTGTAACCTCTAGTATTAGATCCACCATGGATCAGGGCAAACTGTCAGATGCTATATTTATTGACTTGTCAAAAGCTTTTGACCTTGTCAACCATGACCTACTGGGGGAGCAGCTCAGGCTCTTGGGTTCTCTCCACATGCCATGAGTTGGATGATGGGCAACCTAATGGGTAGAAAGCAGTGCACCTGCTTTAACAAGGTCCTCTCAGAGCCTAGGGCTGTGACCATGGAGTTCCCCAGGATCGGTACTTGGACCTCTCCTATTCTCACTTTTATTAATCAACTCCCACGGGTGACCTCTCATTGCCAAGTCACGCTTTATGCAGATGACCTTGTGCTAGTGGCCCATGCTCGTAATGCTGCTGACCTTAACCAGTGCCTATCTGAAGACTTCAGCAGAATCTTGGCCTGGATTACCAACCATAGACTGGTATTGAATCCTAACAAAACTCAGGCCATGCTCTTTGGTTCCACGGCCAAGTTAAAAGCCCCATCAGCAATGCTCAAAATAGCTTGTGATGGAGGCCCCTGTTGCCAACAGCGAGCTCAATTAAATATCTTGGGGTCACCCTTGACCCACAACTTGACATGGAAGCCATATCCAAAACATCTGCAGAGCCACCAGGTGTAAGCTTGGCCTTGCCTACAGGGCCAAATACAACCTGACTCGGGAGCGAGGCTGGCACTTGTGAGGAGTGCTTCTCCCTCCCTTAGTTATGGATACCACCTATTTGCCAGGTCACCCTAAATCCAACTTAATCAGTGGAACACGGCATATAATGATATCTGTCGGTTTGCACTTGCTGCTCCCAAACTCACCCACTGATGTGAGCTCTATGACAAACTCAACTGGCTCTCCCTCACGGAATTCTGATCCTTGGTGTAGGAAACTTCACCAGGAAAGTGCTTGCCACGGGCATCCCGTCTGGACTGGTGCATCTCCTCCCAAAACTGGACGCCATCTCCTACCAGCTCAGGTCACAGACCGCGAGTTGCTCAAAGTTCCCCTACTCGGGACCCTTATGGGGGATCGTGACTTTGCCGCTTTTGTGCCTAGGCTCTGGAACTCCATTCTGGACTCTGTTCGCTCTGCCCCTTCCCATGGGACCTTTCACTCCTCCTGTGGTCCCACCCAAAACAAATGACAAGATGTGACTGCTCTTAGTCTCTGTAATGTAATACTCTGCAGTCCACTATTGTCCACTCTGAGTCCATGATGGTCTATGAAATATGTATTCAGTGATTCTAATGTCTATCTGTGTCCTGTAACAATTTGTACTATGTGTGCAGTATCTCTGCCCTTATACAAGCGTTGTTATAGCTGTTTATACAAGCGTTGTTATAGCTGTTTTTACTGTATCATGCTATTTCTCCAATGTTGCCATGTATGTATACTGTATGTTTTGTGCTCTCCGGTCGTTCCTGAAAATAGGCATACTACTTGTCTGGTGTACTTACCCAGTAAACAAAAGCTAAATAAATAAATAGACCCAGCCCTCAGCTTTAATCACCATATCCCACACCTAACAGCTGCCCTTAGCTCCAGGCTAGGCGTACTCTACCGATACAAACACTGCCTCACCCTGAAGCTCTACAGCTTACTGTAAACTCCCGATCCTCTCCCTGCTAGACTACGGCATCCTAATATACAGTGCCGTGCCTCCACAACCCTAAGTAGACTCCGCTTGTGCTCAACAAAGCCTGCCGCCTCATCCTTGGATGTGATCTGTCCACTTACTCCTGCTCCCTTTACAGCAGCACAAACTGGCTAAACCTGGATAGCAGAATCAGGTACCACACCTGACTTATGACCAAAAAGGTATTACTAGGCCTCACCCCACCCTCCCTACACCAAATTATCCTCCCAACACCACAAGGCAAAACAACCGTAGCACTAGCAAGTGGCTACTATGGGTACCCCATGGCGGACCTCCAAATACCAATGCACCTTCAGTTTCAGGGTCCCATCCTGGACAAACTCCCTCCCTATCCACATAACAGATGAAAAAGGCTGGGTTCATATAAATCAAATCTAAGGGAATACCTGCAGGCATCAAATTGTTGTGACTGCCATTTCATACCTGATCTGCTTGCCTCCTCACAAACAGACTAATAGCAGATCAATGTACCTATAATGCATCTATGAGACATGACAATCAGCCTCCTAGAATCTCTCTGTCATCTTTTTCTTTTTTCTCCTGGCTGTGCAAAATACCTAAATCACTGTTAGCCCTCAATGTAACAACCATGTAACCTGTTTTTATTAATGTTACTTTTAATGCGCTGTATGTCTGTATCTTAAGTCCCGTCCTAGTGCAATTTATGTATGACGTGGAACCTTTGTAAATGAGTCTCTGACTCAAAGGTCTTTCTGAATATCTCAATAAATAAAAATAAATAAATAAAAAGTTTCAAAATAAAGCTGTTGGGTCTAGTTATAATCTTAAATTATATATTGGTCTAAGGATTGTGTGGGGCCTTTGGATAATTTTAAAACCACAGTAAACTATTTGCCTAGTGTTAATTCAACTGTATGGAGTTCTACATTTGTACCCATGGGGTTTACATTTTTAGTAACTCATATGTCAAGTCAGAACAGGGTAAAATGCTATTCAGACTGTCACAGTTTGAAACCTTAGTCTTTGTTAAATTTGGTATACCAATCAAAAGAAAATGTGTGGGAACTTTAATCAAAAATTTGTGTATTCCAATTTAAAAAGTTGCTTAGAAGGACTATACTATTGTTACTTTTGCTTTATGGTTCAGTCCATCCTCATCCTAGCCCTATCCTAGGATATGCTCAGGAAAGGACTGTGAGTTTTCCAACTAGTATTGTTCATCTCATTATTCAGAGTCTTGTAGCTAAATGGTCATTATTTGAAGCCTGGATAGTTTAGCATGATTTTGATATTATTACACTATTCTAGACAAGGTTAACAAACAAGATTAGTAACAACAAAATATCCCTTCCTAACTATAACATCTTTAGGAAGGACAGAATGGAGCAAGAGGGGTGGGGGGTTGCAATTTATTCCAAGGTTAAGTTTAGGGCCCATGAGATCAACCCCCAGCCAAACGACACAGGCTGTGAGGTGATTTCAGTGGATATTCTATTTGGCTTGGATAAATATCTCACCATCACTTCTATTTATTTTCCACCTGGTTTGTCTAAACAAAGTTTATATCATATATCTGAGTTTCAAAAATCACTTCCAACTAATAGAGAGTGGATTCTGATGGGGGACTTTAATTTTAATTGGAGCCCTGACCAGAATCTTCCTGTGGTTGAACTATTTCAGGAGTTGGGTGTTCAACAATTAATTCACAGGTTACAAGATTCAATCATAAGGCTGCTGGAGGGGAGATTCAATACTGGACTGGATTGTGGTCACTCACCCCACTAGGATAGTTGACTCTGAGTCTTGCCTGATGTGGTTAGTGACCACTGCCTGGTATTCTGTTTACGATCATCTAAACAAATTCACATCCCACCCGTTATATAGAAACTAGGAATCTTAAAAGGATTTCAACAGAGACTATGAATCGGCCTGTGAGCTGGTTGATTGGATTAGTATCAAAAATCTCAGGAAATAGATCAAATGTTAGATAGATTTTCTGCTTTATTTAATCAGGTTGTTAACGAGCTAGACCCCCTGAAAAGGATGAGAATTAGATCTAATAAAAATAATGGGTCACCAGAGATCTATTATCCTTGATGAGATATAGAGATGAAACTTGGAAAGCATTTAAAACAAGTCATGATCCTAACCATTTGCTTGAGTATAAGATTCTTAGCAATAGAAGCAAGTTAGCCATCAGGAAAGCAAAGATTGATTTTTTAAAATCAACAGTTGCCATCTTTAGGTAATCCCAAGCAAACCTGGCAAACACTTAATCATTTAATGGGAAGGAACATCAATGAGTGATTTCCTACAGAAAGGGATCACTTGATAAGTGACCCAATTCAAGTATCTACATTGTTCAATGAGTTTTGGGAATTAACAAAGTTCCATCAAAATTTGGCACCTAACATAAATTTGTCCACTGATGAGAAGGAATCAGTGATCATCCTTGTTTTTATTTTCATGCTGTAACTCCAGAAATTGTGACTTCTTATATTCTTAAATATAATCCCAAGCCAATTATGGAACAAGATAAGATTGATTACAGATTCCTTAAATTTAGTATAAAAGTGTTACACTCCATTATCAGTTCTATTTAACTTATCACTTTGCAATGACATCTTTCCAGAGATTTGAAACTCAGCCATCATCAAGCCAATTTTTAAACCGGCAGTAGGAATATGGTCTCAAATTATAGATCTATTTTGCCGTTGGCACTTATGTCCAAAATTCTAGAAAGAATTGTTTTGATCAGTTTCAAGATTTTTGTTAAATATAATTTGTTGTCCAATTGTCAGCATGGATTCAGGAGAAACCATAACACTGAGAGCGGTCTTGGTGGGGTTCAGAAGCGGTGTATGGGTTCCTGTATATGGGGCACTCTGTCGCTGCAGTGTTTGTGGACCTCACCAAGGCCTTCGATCTGGTTAATCATTTCCATTTATTGGAATCTCTGAAGGAAGTTCATATCTCTGGTGATGCCATTCTTTGGTTATCAGACTACTTGCATAATTGGGAGCATAATATTATTATTGCAAATACTTGTTCAGAATCTCTTTAATTTCATGGGGTACCACAGGCGCAATTCTGGGCCCTTTACTTTTTTTCTTTTATGAATGCCACTCCTAGTGTATGTGTTTGGTCTAGAATAATCCTATATGCAGATGATGCAGTTATGTATGCAGAAGGTCCCAACGTAACTGTGCATTAGTCAAGGTCCAACAGGACTTTGAAAAATTGCAGAGTTGGCTATGTTCTTGTAATTTAGGTCTTAATTCATCAAAGACCAAGGCAATGTTTTCCACATGTCCCAGGAAACCAAGAAATATTACAGTTCCAATAGTAGACTTGCAAGGTAATGTGATAGAATTGGTGGATAGTTTTAATTATTTAGGGATCACCTTGGATTTTCATTTTCCTTTGATAATCAGGTTAGTATAGTAATTAAGAAAATCCATCAGAGATTAGGAATGCTCTTTAGAATAAAATATTTTCTTGTTCCAGAATCCAGAAGGCTAGTGGCACATAATTTATTGTTAAGCATGTTTGACTGTAGGTTGAAGAGCTACTCAAGAACTAATGAAAAATTTTTACAGAAACTTAGGATTACTTACCACAGCATCTTATGGTTTATGACAGGTTTGCCATACAAAACTCACCACTGTATTTTGACCAGGGAAGCTAATTGTCCATTATTTTAGATAGAATAAAAATTAAATTGGGTATATTTGCTTTTAAGGGGACCTTGGGATGTCTGCCCCCACCATCCAAGATCTCTTTCTTAATTCTTATCGTTTAAAGAGCACTAGGCCTCAGACCAGGGTTGTTTAGGATCCCTTATATAAGAAAGTAGTAGGCCAAAGATCAGTGATTTATAAGGCTACAATATTTTTAATAGTAGTCCATCAGTAGTGACTAATTGTAGAATAGTGAGGGCATTTAAATATAGATTAGTACAATGGCTTGGCACTTTATCAGAGTGTAAATGTTTTCATTAATATATAATATGAATGAATCTGTAAATTATATGTTGTAGTAAAGTTTGTTTAATTAGAATTATATGTATGCTATTGTAAAGTCCTGTATTTATGAGTGTGTCCTTTATGTAAAACTTGTCACTTGTGAAAATGGGCAGTTTCCATCTTGCTAACAAGTATAAAAATAAAAAATGAAATGAAGTGAAATAGTTGTGGCCACTAAAACGAAATCTGGTCAGATCCAGCATGGCTGCATAATGAAGTTAGTGAAGTTGTGTGGAATTGCTAAGGAGGCATGCAGAAACAACACAATGATTTGTAAATAGTAAGATTTGTTTTAATTCTAAGGAAGGCATACACATTATTAGGAAAATATATGGAGGTATACATTTTAATGGAAGGAATAGTAAGCAATATAGGTTTACAAAAGAATGCCAGAGCAAATGCCACTAAGGTATATGTTATCCCAGAGGATATTGGCAATACAGCCAATTTTTAAAGAAAACACTATTGCACATACCCCAATAATGCAAAGCTTCATGGGAAACATATGCAACTCCACAAGATGGTACAGAAGGTGGCAGTACATGAAAAGTAATGGCTGGCATATGTTCAGCCTTGGGATTATTTACACAGTTTTTTAGAGAAACAGAGTTTTTGTCCATGATGTGATGTAAGTTATATTCAAACATTGTGTTGATGTCAGGCAGTCAGGTGTAATGATGGACTGTTAAGAAAGAAAATGTGATAGTTACTTCAGAGGGGTCGCTGTTGATAAGGTTATGGTTGTTATGCTTGTGATAGTGGGAATAATATGAAAATATGAGGTCTATGCAAGAGTGGAGTACAAATATGCAGAGTTTCATAAGTGTGTTCTCAGAGTGCAGGCAAATGTGAAATGCAGGTTTGTTTTACAAATAGGTAAAAATAGCGATACATGCAATTGATAGAAAGATAGATAATTACATAGACCGATAGATAGATAGATAGATAGATAGATAGATAGACAGACAGACAGACAGACAAACAGACAGGCAGGCAGAATAGGAATGGCAGTGAAGTATTGAAGTGATGCCAACCCCACCCCCACCTGCAGAGATGGACAGGCATTGATGTGCCTTTGGGTCATCACCCATAGCGCTCACACCATTTCCTCACTACCCTGCAGACACAGACAAGTGTGAGGTGTGCCTAGGGTGTTTGAGCTTTACACTCACACAATTCTATAAGGAAATATGCTGAAATGGGTGCAGTATAGGAGAATGGAGTGAACTCTGGGGCTGATGAGTCAAAAGCACACTTCGATAACTGTCACTGACTGCAGAGTAGGGATGGGGGTGGAATGGCATGAGCATTACTGCTGACAATCCCAAGTCACACCCCTGATGCTTGTCAGTTCCTGCAGGGCAGGGTGTTATGGTCAGAAACCCTAATGCCCTGGTCATTTCTTGGTATTTTCACACCACGTTTTCAATGTGGGCTTTTGACCCACCGCAGAACAGTGACACTATCAGTTCATTAGTTGGAAGTTGATTTGAACAGCTGACTTTGCCATTTGTTACAGGTGCAAAAACACATTTTGAACAGGATGTAAAACATGACAGCTGTACTGTTCATAGAGGTGTAAAAATAGTAATGTTGAAAATCTGGAGTGAAAATTTAAAAAATGATAAAGTCATGAGCTTGAGTAGAAACTGCACAACACACACCTATAATGCAATTATTTGGGATTTGTCACATCAAATTTTCAATATAAGCATTTTGGGACCTCCGCTCATGAACAGTGGCACTGTAATTTTCTTAATCTGACCCAAACATTGATTTCACAAAGCAACTTTGCCCATAGTGCACCAGATGTGCAAACCCACATTTTGGGCAGGATGTGAAAAATGACAGCTATACTGTTCATAAGGAGGTGTGCAAAAATGGCAATGTTGAAAATCTGGAGTAAAAATACTAAAAATTCTCAAAGTTATAAGTGTATGGGGAAACTGTGCAATGCAGCTCATAATATAGTAATTTTGTGGAATTTGTCACCAGATTTTCAACATAGGCATTTTGGAACCTCTGCTCATGAACAGTGTCACTGTGATTTTTTAATCTGTCCCAAACCTGATTTCCCACAACGACTGTGCCATTGTGTGCCAGATGTGAAACACATTTAGGCAGGATGTGAAAAATGACAGCTGTACTGTTCATAAGGAGGTGTGAAGAAATGGCAATGTTGAAAATCTGGAGTGAAAATATTAAAAGTTCTTCAAGTTATGAGCGAGGGTGGAAAGTGCGCAATGCATGCTCGAACACAGTCTTTTTTTTTGGATTTGTTCACTAAATTTGCAACATAGGCTTTTTGGGAGCCCTCCTCATGAACAGTGACACTGTTGTTTTGTTAATTAGTTCCAAAAGGTGATTCCACACAGTAACCGCAAAATCACCTTTGGGACCAAATATTGACATGACAGTGACTGAATTCGTGAGGTGGAGTCCCAAAAACCCCATGTTTAAAATGTGGTGCCAAAAGTCACAAAACTGGCTGAGATATCCACCTAAGTTGGAAAAAAACATTATATAGCTTACTAGCATTTTTCAGTTTGCAGTCGGCTTTGAATAGTGTGAACGCCTCGCCCAGCAAAGATCATTACGCCAGGCTGTGGAGGTAAGTATGGGGTGAGGTGGTGGGTGGGAAGGTGGTATGCACAGCGGTGGGTGCAGGTTGGGAAAGGCACCACAGACAATGAGGGACCATTTTCTTGTTCACAGGTTAAACAAAATAAAAAAACTTTTGCAGACAGGTTTTCTTTGTTACGGGGACATCTGGCATGCTGGGGTGGCTTCCCAGCATGACACCAAGGTGTTTTATGTGGAGGAGACTGGAGTCAACAGGATTGGGCATCCTGTCAGCAAAGAAGAAAGGGTCTTTGTTTTGGGGCATGATACTGAGGGGGATTGGCCCCCCGGCAGACAAATTATTGGACAGAGGATCCATTATGCTGATGGGATTGGGCCCCCATCAGCAAATGAACTGGGAGGGGGCATGCCTACAGGGGATTGGGCACCCTGACATCAGCTTTCTGGGGACTAGAGGCAGACATTGACAGTTACAGCTACCGCCATGTTTATTGAAATGTTACACCAGGCAGAGATGCCCTGCAATGAGGGATGCTCCCTCATTGCAGCATTGAAATTTTTTCAAGTTGGTGGCACACTTTTGCACTGCTGTCATAGACAGCATGCTCATTTATTGTTGCCACAGAGACAAGTCCCACAAAGCAGTGGGGCATTGGCCACAACACAACAGCACATCAACTAACTGCTGCTCCAGCAAGCTGTCACATGTTTCTTGCACATGCGCACAAGCAAACATAAAAAGCATGCCTAAAATACAACATGGCATGATCAGTCTCTCCAGTCCTGTAACTGACAGAGTTTGTCAGCTCTACTGAGAACTTTTTGGTCTGCTGCCAAGTGTTTAAAATTAATAACACTGCAGGAACCTGTGTGTGTGTGTGTGTGTGTGAGGGAAGGAAGGACTCTGCAGGCAGCTGAACCTTTCCAGTACATAAACTTTTGATTGTGATGATTAATTTCACTGTTGCAGTATATGCTAGCACAATAACAAACACAAGGGAAAAAGCAGTACAGTAAGCAACCCAATACTCTATCCTGAAAATTATAATATTTCTACATGTCCATGTTTTATGCTTACTGTATATTGTCTGTTGCCTGCTTTCAATGCTTAGTAGTCATTGTGGCCATTGACACAGGAGGTCACTGATCTGTGCAAAGGTCATACATCTTAGGTTGTACCTTGACTTTAAACCTCAAGGTACTGTTTTTTTTCACAGGGTACCCCCCAGTGAGTGCAAGTCTGTTTACTCATTAGTGTTCAGATATGCTTCACTCACACTGAAGTTTAGTAATAATCTTTGTAGTTTGTTTGTAGATTTCATTTCTGTGACCTATGCAGTGTTTAGATATACTTCACTCACACAACAAAGTAATAATAATGTGTATATTGACCTTTTATTTATTTATTATTTATTAAATTTTGGTGACCGGGTAGGCCCACTGAGCCCCGAGGTCCCTTTTTCAGGGGCGACCTGGGATAACAATACAAGTTATAAGAATGAACAAGGACATAAGGAACATTTATGCATTGTGAATTACATCATGAGGTGGTTACAGTAAAGAAAAATAGTGGATACAGGCATGGTTACAGGACGGTAAAAGAAAAGCAGTGGATGCAGGCATGGTTATCATCATGACATGTAAGCAATTGGTAGTACTTTGCATATAGTTTATTCAGGGTTACACATGGCCTCTGGTGAGCAGTCTGTATAAGGCAGGTAGTAGGAAGGTTAAGCTAGGAGACAGGAGTTGGAGAGGAGGGAGTACCTTAGGAGCTTTAAATGCCATGACAGTGGCATGCGCTGAGGTCAGCAGATGGGACTTAAGCCTGGTGCGGAAGTTCATGAGTGAGGAGGAGGCCTGGACCTGGGGAGGAGCTTGTTCCATTGGCAGGCTACTTGGGAGGAAAAGGATCTTCTGCCAGCATTTGTCCTTACCCTAGGGACTTCTAATAGCGTTCTATCTGAGGTCCTTAGGTTCCTTGGGTTGTGTTTGAGGGTTATGGTCCCAGCAATGCTTGGCAGAGCATGGGGTTTGAGAAGCTTGTAGGCCTGGACAAGCAAGGGATGCTGGAGGCAGGCGACCAATGTGGGTCAATGAAGATTGGCCAAAGTGTCACAGTGGTGACGTCTCGGGTGGTCTAAGGTTGCGAAATGAGCTATTTTATTATACAGGGTTTGCATCCTTTCCATAAGCCTGTGATCTGATCATATATAAAAAATGCAAATATATGTGGATGCTTAATGTCACAGATCTACCTAGCTCAGGATACTTAATAAATAAAGATCCACAATAATGTTTGATAGATATTTTCTCCATTTTATGGTCAAAGAAACACTACATGCCCCACTGGGCCAGGGAAAGATCATTGTGGGGAGGATTTCCCTGGCCCAGTTGGGCATTGTAATG
The DNA here is from genome assembly GCA_016271365.2 of Neoceratodus forsteri. NCBI lineage: Eukaryota > Metazoa > Chordata > Ceratodontiformes > Ceratodontidae > Neoceratodus > Neoceratodus forsteri. The sequence continues at coordinate 673,751,312 of CM057459.1, read as the reverse complement.
TTTGCAGTGACCATTACATGGAGAAAATATCTGGTAAAATTAGCATAGACCTTCATTTATTAAGTAGCCTTTACTATGGTTTTACCTTGCCTTTAAACCTCCAGGTACTGTTTTTTGTTACAGGGTACCCCCACACACACTGTGTGCAGGTCTGTTTACTCATTAGTGTTCAGATATACTTCACTCATACTGAAGTTTAATAATAATCTCCATACCGTGTTTGCATATTTCATTTCTGTGACCTACACAGTGTTCAGATATGCTTCACGACACAACAGAGTAATAAATTATTATGTATACAGCTTTTTTGCTACAGACTCCATCCTCTTCCTCTGCCCATGACATTATCACACTCTGTATATTAAACTTAAAGCACAAAACCTGTCCATATGCTAAAATCCCCAAGCCTTCAGTCACTTCACACAATAATGGTAAATGTCAGGTGCCAGGATCTATAGGAAAACTGCCAGTCTAACTGTTTGAGATGGAAATGACTCTAAAGATCACATGCAATGGTTTTACATATATTTAATAAAAGCTTAAAAGATGAAATTCAAGTCTGTGTCATGATTAGTGTTTCCTGAAAATGTCATGATGTTTAGTTTTGTGGTTTCTTTAAATCAGCATTTGTTAACTTGCTCTACAGTGTGTGAAAACAGTGGAGTTATTTCTGTGCAAGTTCAGTCAAGCTTAGAGTGCAATTACAGCATTTTGGAGTAGATTGCTGTTTCAGATTTCCAATCAGAGCAGCACTCTGTAGAGTTAATGGTTTGCTGAGCTCTCAGGTTTCTTAAAAACAGTTTCTGGTTTGTGTTTAGACATTCTCTTCTTATGAAAAGCTGATAATTTCCAATTCAGTGCTGAACTGAAATAGTGGAAAGCTTTCTCTGTGAGAAATCAGCTTGTCTGTATCACAGCTCTCTGCTCTTTCTAATTAAAACTATGATTTTTTCTTGCTAACTGTATAACACAGGGCTGTTTAATGAATATAACAGAATTCTAAATTTTGTTCATTCACAGAAACAGTTTGTCTTTGATGTAGCCTTCATAAATACATTCATGTAAGAACATTTTTTTCATGTCTGATTGACAAACAGCTGCCTGTCACACTCTGCTACAGTAGTTCATGCACATGTACTGTCTGAACTCCAAAATGTCAGTTCTTTGGTGGTTTCTGTGTGAAAATACATCACGTATCTGTATAACTAGAAACACTATATGGCATCCCAATGCACCGTGTCTCTGTCCCACAGCTGGAGGCAGTTGTAGTCTACTGCCACCTGTCCCCTGCCCCACAAGCCCTCTGCCTTCTGCTCCACATTCGAGGCTGCTGCACCTGCTTCCCACTGTCTTCTCCCACACAGTCAGGAATTGTGCACCCTACTGCCTCCATTCCCTGCCTAAGAAATCAGGGCTGCTGCAGCCTGCTGCCCCTGCCCAAAAGTAGGGGTTGCTGCACCCTCCTGCCCTCTCCCCTACCCTCACAGTTATGGACACTGCACCTGTTGCCACCTGTTCCTGTCTCCACAGTCAGGATGCTGTGCTGTGCTAAGCCCTAGAATGCCAGATTTCCTGCATCCACAACTATGGCTTCTACACCTTGTTGCCCTAGCCACCAGAGGTGGAGTGTTGCTGCACCCTGCTAAACACTTCCATTGCCCCAAATGAGGCAAGGCTGCTGCACCATGTGTACCCCATCTCACAGTCAGGGCTGCTGTACCCTGATGCCCCCTATGTCCTGCCCCACAGTGGAGGATTCTGCACCATGCTGTCCTCTATCCCCTGTCACCACAGACAGGACTGCTGCACCCTGCTCCTTTCTACACAGTTGGGGTTGCTGTGGCCTGCTGTGATGTAGAGCCCATGCCTCTGCAGTTAGTACTTTTGCACCATGCTGCCATTTGCCACAAGATTCAGGGCATTTGCCACACTCTGCTGCATGCCTCCACGGTTGAGGCAGTTATACCCTGCTGTCTCCCACATCCAGAGTCAGATTTTTGCTACACCCCGCTGAGACAGGAATATGGAGCAACAGGTACAGTGTCCCTGACTGTGAGGGTGGGAGAGAGAGAGGGCAGCAGGATGCAGCAACCCCAACTGTTTGGGCAGGGTGCACATGAGTAAGGATATTGCTGTACCCTTTTCCCTACCTGTGGAGGCAAGGGGCTCTGTGAAGCAGCAGGGGTACAGAGGTGGCAGTGAACAGAAGACAGCATGGTGCAGAAGCCTTAACTGTGGGCAGGACACAGGTGGACAACAGGGTACATCATCCCTGACAATGGTGCAGGGTGAACATCTGTGCAGCAGCCCAGCCCATTTGGGGTAATGGAAGTGTGTGGCAGGGTTCAACAGCCCCAACTGTGGAAAAAGGGGCATGAGACCATAGAATGTAGCACAGCATCTCTGACTGTGGAGGTAGGAACAGGGGTAACAGGGTGCCATGACCCAGACTGTAGGGGTGGGAACAGAGGATAGCAGGTTGCAGCAGCCCTAAATGTTCAGTCAGGTGATAGGGGTAGCATCAGGATACAGCAGCCCAAACTGTGGGACAGGGTGCAGTACCTATGCCTGTTTGGGACAAGGGATGTGGGCAGCAGGGTGTAGCAAAGGATCTGATTCTGGTGACAGGGGACAGCAGGGTGCCACTGCCTCAACTGTGGAGCCATGCAACAGGGTGCAGCAAATGCCCTGAATCTTGTGGCAAGTGGCAGTATGGTGGAGCAGCCCAAACTGCAGAGGCATGGGGCTCTAATACACAGCAGACCACAGCAACCCCAACTGTGTAGAAAGGAACAGGGTACAGCAGCCTTGTCTGTGGTGACAGGGGCTAGAGGACAGCATGGCACAGAAGTCTCGACTGTGGTGCAGAGCACAGGAGGCATCAGGGTACAGCAGCCCTGACTATGATATGAGGTACACATGGTGTAGCAGTCCTGCCTATTTGAGGCAATGGAAGTGGGAAGCAGGGTGCAGCAAAACCTCACCTCTGGTGGCTAGGTTAGCATAGTGCAGCAGCCCCAGCTGTGAAGGCAGGGAACCTCAATGCTCTAGGGCATAGCACAGCACAGAAGCCCTAACTGTGGAAACAGGAACAGGGGCAACAGGTGCAGAGTCCCTAACTGTGGGGGAGAGAGAACAGTAGCGTGCTACAACCCCAACTGTTTGGGCAGGGGACAGCAGGGTGCAGAAGTCCTGATTCTTTAGGCAGGGATGGAGGCAGCAGGGTGTACAATCCCTGACTGTGTGGGAGAAGACAATGGGCAGTGAGTGCAGCAGCCTCAAATGTGGAGCAGAAGGCAGGGGACTTGTGGGGCAGGGGACAGGTGGCAGTAGACTGCAGCTGTCTCAGCTGTGGCCAGAGACACGATGCATCAGGATGCCATATAGTGTTTCTAGTTATACAGATGCATGATGTATTTTCACAAAGAAAGCACCAAAGAACTACATTTGTGGGTTCAGACAGTACATGTGCTTGAACTACTGTAGGAGAGTGTGACAGGCACCTGTTTGTTAATCTGACATGAAAAATAAATGTTACTTCATTAATGTATTTATGAAGGCTACATCAAAGGCAAACTGTTTCTGTGAGGAAACACAATTTAGATTTTATATTCATTAAACAGCCCTGTGCTATAGTTAGAAAAAACAAGAGTTTCAGTTAGAAAGAACAGAGAGCTGTGATACTAGATAAGCTGATTTCTCACAGATAAATATTTCCACTATTTCAATTCAGTATTGAAACTGAAATGATCAGCTTTTTATAAGAAGATGATAGATTTTAAGCTGATCTATCTAAACACAAACCAGAGAGTGGGTTGTTAAGAAACCTGGAGAGCTCAGCAAACCATTAACTCTACAGAGTGCTGTTCTGATTGAAATCTGAAACAGCAAGCTACTCCAAAATGATGTCATCACACTCTAAGCTTGACTGAGAGCACAGAAATAACTCCATGTTTTCAGCCAATGCAGAACAAGTTAACAAATGCTGATTTAAAGAAAACCGCAAAACTAAACAGCATGAAATTTTCAGGAAACACTAATCACGGCACAAGAACTTGAATTTCAGCTTTTCAAGCTTTTATTAAAATAAGTAAAAACCATTGCACATGATCTTTAAATTCCTTTCCCAGTAATTCACATTGGGTGAATCTTATATGCCAGTGTCAAATCCACGTTCCATACAAAGGATATCAGCTTAAGCAAGGCCTTTGTTTTTAGTGCCTATATAATGTTACTTATCACATCACATCACATCCGACATTTGCTTCTGAGGTTGCTGGAGATAAGCAATCTTAAATTACTGCTAAGAAACCAAACCCATATAGTCTGGATCTATGGACTGAAAGTGACTGGCTAATAGTTAACTGGCTACTGCATTACTGCTACTGATATATCATAACCAAAATATTTCCTTGTTACATGAATCAACTCAAAATAAGTGAATCTTCTGTGTATTTTCTACCAACTTCTTCACAAATTGGATTATTTCAATGATGTCCTTTACAGGACTAACATTTCCATTTCTGTACCAACTTCGTAAGGTTTTTTTTCCTTTATACCATACACCCACTGTTATATTTACTACCTTTATGTACTGTCATTTTTAATGTACTATAACCTGCATTGATTACTGATCCAAGATACCAAACTTACAGGGCAGCAAAATTAAATCCAATCTCTTGTAATTATTACACATTGGCTATAATTACATTTTGATTCATGTACTACTCAAACACATTAATTTCATTATCTAGTTACTTGCAAATGTATTTATAATGTTTAAAAACTTTCACAGGACACCTTTACAACCTCAAGGGCTATATTCATACTTTAGTAGTTATTTTCATGTAACAGGCACCATGCCATGATTCTTTGGGTTTCTGTGTGTGTGTGTGTGTGTGTGTGTGTGTGTGTGTGTGTGTGTGTGTGTGTGTGTGTCGGAAGGAAGGACTCTGCAGGCAGCTGAGCCTTTCAGTGCATAAACATTTGACTGTGATTGTTAAGTTTACTGTTGCAGTATATGCTAGCACAACAGAAAACACAAAGGAAAAGAAAACAGCAGTTCAGTAAGCAACCCAATACCTTATCCTGAAAATTATAATCATTTCTCCATGTCCATGTTTTATGCTTATATTGTCTATTGCCTGCTTTCATTGCTTAGCAGTAATTGTGGCCATTGACACAGGGAGATCACTGTTCTGTGCAAAAGGTTATACACCTTACGTTATACCTTGACTTTAAACATCCAGGTACTGTTTTTGTGTCACAGGGTAACCCCCTGCTGAGTGGAGGTCTGTTTACTCATTAGTCTTCAGATATGCTTCACTCACATTGAAGTTTAATAATAATGTTCATAGTTTGTTTGTAGATTTAATTTCTGTGACCTACACAGTGTTCAGATATGCTTCACTCACACAACAGAGCAATATTTAATTTGGGTCCTACTGCCAATTGCATTCTAGATTTCATTTCTGTGACATAACCAGTGTTCAGATATGTGAGGCTTAAAGTTACAGATCATCTCTAGCTCAGGTTACTTAATAAATAAAGATCTACAATAATGTTTAATATTTTCTCCATTTAATGGTCAAAACAAACATTACATGCCCCACTGGGCCAGGGAAAGATAATTGTGGAAAGGATTTCTCTTGTCCAGTTGGGCATATAATGTTTGCTGTGACCATTACATGGAGAAAATATCTGGTAAACATTAGTGTGGACCTTCATTTATTAGGCACTTTTGTTATGGTTATACCTTTACTTTAAACCTCCAGGTACTGTTTTGTTTTTGTCACAGGGTCCCCTCCTCCCGCTGAGTGCAGGTTTGTTTACTCATTCATAGTCAGATATGCTTCACTCACACTGAAGCTTAATAATAATGTTCATAGTTTGTTTGTAGATTTAATTTCTGTGACCTACACAGTGTTCAGATATGCTTTACTCACAACAGAGTAGTAATAATAATGTGCATAGTTTCTTTAGACAAATCTAATCATTTTGCAGCTGTGTTCTGCTGTGTGTGTGTGTGTGTGTGTGTGTGTGTGTGTGTGTGTGTGTGTGTGTGTGGACTTTTGATTCAACTGCTTGTGTCTTGCATGGAATACAATGCCTGTAGGCAAATCTAATCATTTTGCAGCTATGTTCTTGTGTGTGTGTATGTGTGTCTCTTGTGTAGAAGGTAGTGCTTGACTGTTTGTAACCTAAATCTAATCATTTTGCAGCTGTGTTCTGCTGTGTTTGTGTGTGTGGACTTTTGATTCAATTGCTTGTGTTGTGTATGGAAGACAGTGTTTGTAGACAAATCTAATCATTTTACAGCTATGTTCTACTGTGTATGTGTGTGTGTGTGTGTGTGTGTGTGTGTGTGTCTGTGTCTTGTGTAGAAGGCAGTGCTTGACTGCTTGTAAACAAATCTAATAATGTTGTAGCTGTGGTCATCCACTGGCTAAGTAGGCTTTGTGATTGTTTGTTTATATGTGATCCAATCCTTACTTGTTAGTTGGTTACTTTTTGATGTTTCCTATGGAGGGACCTCAAAATGTGCAGGATAGTATTTTTAGCAAATTCAGAGAAATCACAGAGGCACCAGACTTGACATTGGGTGGAGTTTTCCTTTAACTTCTCTCAAACCAGAGGCAAGCCAAATAAAACACTATGGAGGAGGTTTCAATTTGCCAAAAGGCCATTTAAAGAGATTCTTGCTAATGGCATAATCTTCCCATCAGTGTTCATGCTAGACATACTGTAGCTAGCTTGGCTTGAGGAAGGATGAACATGGTTAGGCCCCTTAGCAACTGAGATGCATATGCAGCAAATAAGTCAAGATGGACTAACTTACCCTATAACTGTTGAGTATCACAGTATGCATAATACACAAAGCTTACGGTGATGTATCTTCATATGGTTTGGCTGGTTTGGGTTCTACTGTTTACAATTCAGGGATGAATAGCTAGGGAAACATTTTTCAATGACTGCCAAATGTGGTACAGTGGCAGATGTTTTGCAAAGATATAACAGAAATTATATCTATCAGGTATTGTGGCCCAGGAATTGGATCACATTTTCATAGAGACATTACATTTACGTACCTGGTTATCCCTTTGTGAATCACTGCTGCTTTTTGCACTGAAATCACTGTTAGACATGTAGCTGACTTAAATTTTACTGATTCTAGAATTTACCCTGAACTTGTATTTATTAATTTAATATATATATATATATATATATATATATATATATATATGTATATATATATATTGAGGGGTGTCTGGTTATGGATTATCCCAATATTTAATTTTAGCATTTTAGTGGAAAGTTTGCACTCTGATTTTCTTATTCTGAAATTTTTGAAGTATGTTGTCTATATTTATATTAATTCTGTTAGCATTCCTGATAATGTACAGGGCAGGGAACTGAGTTATGATTGGGTTTGAGTAAGGAACACAAATATTCATTACATTACCTTGCTATCTCCACTGGATTTTTACTGTATCCCTTTATTATTAATATACTTACAAAGTTTTTTGTTAGGCTTTTGATGTAACTGCACAATTGCTTGTTGTTACTTTTGTCTGCATTTGTTGTAGAGTTCCATTTTCTTTCTGAAATGGTTACTTTTGCATTTATGTTTCTTTAAAAATGTTTCTTATTCTGACCATGTGGTTATGTCATGGCTTTTGTTTTCAGATATGTTATTGCATGTTTAGCTTTTGTATTGTTTGTTGTTGTAGAAGAGTCACTTTCTTCACATCCTTATTTAACCATCTTGCGTGTCATCACTTGTTATATTCCCGATCCTTTTAATGTAAACTATTGCAATGATAATATGTTGCCCAAAGCAAGTAAGATCAACAAGCATGGTTATCAAACAGTGAAATGACACCTCTGCATGAGTGGGGAAGGGATACCAGCAAAACAAGTTTCTCAGTTTGTAAATGGTTGTAATTTGCACTGAAATGTATTACAGAAAGATCACTATAGTGGAGGCTTAAGCTGGCAAAAAAAAGACAGTACTGGGGATAGCTCGATTAAAGGAAAACTACATCATAAATCTGTGTGTGTGTTGATTCAATTGCTTGTGTCTTGCTTAGAAGACAGTGACTGTAGACAAATCTAATCATTAAGTAATAATGCCTTTATAGGCTAACCAATACCTCAGTTGTTCTCTCCAGTATATTCCTTAAGAAAAGTGAAAAGATTTAATTTACTTTTTCTTTCATACACCCGTTTGCAAGAGGGCATCATGCAGATATTTTTTTACTGCAACTGGTGTCCTGTATTTCTGCCTATGCAGTGTGTGTGTGTGAGTGTGTGTGTGTGTGTGTGTGTGTGTGTGTGTGTGTGCGCATGGGGTCATTAAGTTGCAAGGCAGAATGCCGCAAGGCATAAGTGGGTTGTCACGTTCTGCCAGTTTTTTGTTGTGGGGGATCACACACACCCCTATTACCAGAGGCTACACCCCTGACCGACCCACCCACTAAAGATTCTCAACTCTAGGGGTCCAACTCAGAGAGTGCACAGGTCCGGGTTCACCATAATGTCAGACGCTATTATGTGTGCAACATTATGACCTGGTATGGTACCTGTGTGTGTGTATTGGAACAGGGAACTATATATCATTACAAACAGCGCTTGATGTTTTGCAAATACATTTGTTTTGCATCAGTTTTTGAGTTCCACAAAAATGATCTTTTAAGTAATAATGCCTTTCTAGTCAAACCAATCTGTCAGTTGTTGTCTCCCTATATTTCCTAACTGAAGTGATATGGGTTATTTTTGCTTTTGCATTTCATGCTGGCATTTGCAATGGCCCCTGCAAATTAATGATACTGCTTGTGTCAGTAACTGTGCTTTTACTGTTATTTGAGAAAACCATCACCATGATAGATTTTTTCGTTTATTTCAGCATTTTGTCCCCTCATTTATGTGGCATGAAGCACAGTGTTAATTTTACACACCAACTGTCCTGTACTACACCTTGTTGTCAGTAGTTGACCACACTACAATATATGGCAAGATGTAAAAATATTCATTTTGACATTGGATGCCTAACTGAAGTGAAAAATAGTTTTTATTTATTTTTATAGTTACAGTTTTGGTCAACTGCATTTAAAATGCAGAACAATTTGGTTCTTTTTCTTTTATACTTTGAATACAACGTTTTCTGGATTGTAAAGACACTGTTTTAGGATAAGAAGTTCAGACAATATGGATATTTATAAGTGACAAAATAAGGTAATAATTTAGTACTTCATTATTGAAAGGGAACATTAAGCTGGTTACAGTGAACACCAGACTTAGTTTTATATCACATTATGAGGCAGGCAGGTGCAGTACAGGAAGGATCCTTCATCTTGTTAAGCCAGCTGAAGTTTAAAAGTAAAACAATATTTTCAAAATGTTTCAGGATTCACAAGATCTACTTCCTGCTGTTGCCTTAAAGTATCTTCTTTGTCAAAACCTTGATGTTCCCTATGAGGCTGTTCTTGCAACCTAGGAAAGGTAGAAATGACAAGGTATCTCCTCCCATTCCTGGATGCAAATTCCTCTGCCCTGGGAACACCTGCCTGCCCCTAGTGGGTGGCGCCTGCTTACCCTTCTCCCCAAACCTGTCCATTTTGATGTCCTGGTCATGCCCCTATACAAAGTCCTGCCTCTGATGCCTTGCAGGAGGGAACATGAGCCAGAGGAAAAATAGTGCTCTCTAAATCATATACACACACAGGCAGCATAGTAATGAGGCTTCAGTGGAGGACACTATTTTAACAATCTACCATGTTGTTTGGAAGGTAATTATGCAGGTAGTCCTTTTCTCAAGCAACACGCCTGTAGGCTATGCCCACTTCAGCCGTAAAAAGCAAGTAATAAAACATAACAATTCCATAGGATAACACTAGAACTTCAACAGGCCATAACTCCATCAATATTTTGAGTTAACTAACAGTCTCTATTTGGTCACAAAGGACTCAAGGGGTACTACAAGAATAACATATGTCCACCCATAAATAATTGTGGCCATTAAAAGATGCAAGTAGTAAAACATAATGATTCCCATAGGTTAACACTGGAAATTCAACAGGCCATAACTCTGTCAATATTTTAAGTTAAGTGACAATCTCTATATGGTCACAAAGGTCTCAAGGAGTACTACAAAAGTAACATATGCTGCACCCTCAAATAATTGTAGCCATTAAAAGCAAGTAATAAAACATAACAAGTCCCATAGGATAACACTGGCACTTCAAAAGATCATATCTCCATCAATATTTGGAGTTAAGAGACAATCTATATATGTCACAAAGGTATCAAGGGGTACTACAAGAATAACATATGCCACACCCTTAAATAATTGTGGCCATTAAAAAGCAAGTAATAAAACATAACGATTCCCATAGGATAACAGTGGAACTTTAACAGGCCATAACTCCATCAATGTTTGGAGTTAAGTGACAATCTCTATATGGTCACAAAGGTTTCAAGGGCACTACAAGAAATGATGGTGCTGCAAATGCAGTAGATAGATAGCGGCACCAGCATACTGTTCTGACAGCAATCGAGTAACTGACTGCTTATACAAGAAAAGGACAAACAAGAATATCTTGTTTTTGTCACTGCAATGTGCATCCACTTCATCATGTCCTGCTGTCAGTTGTGCTTCCTACCCAACTGGATGAGCAGATTGCTTTCAGAACAGTGTGCTGGTGCTGCTCGCAAGTTTCAAGAAGGTTCCTGCTATTCTGCAGGTACCTCAATCCTCCTCTAATATAGCAGATGTGCAGCCTCAACTGAGCCATTGGAGTCCGTGACTTTAGTCACTCTATATATTGAACTCTATGCTACACATTCAGAGTGAAGAGATCACATAGTGTTCCTAGCTGTGCACTCCAAAAAAGCCTCAGATTGGCCAACAAAGCTCTGTGAGATTTTGAAATCTAACCCACCAAATAGTACGTTTGAATAGTGGCAGAATAGTGAACTATTCAGAACGTCCATCCAAATATTAGGCAAGCCTACTATGTGTGATATTCAGAAAATATTAATCAGGCCATGTGCAGCCTTATTATTTTACAATTTTGGCAGCAAGCAACTAATAAAATAGGCATACACAGTCTCCTTTGTAAGGTCTAAGAATCTGCCAAATTTCATGGTATTGTATTCTCTAGTTTTAAAGTTTCAGGGCTTTAATTTGTAGTTTACCTTCTTGCAAAATTAAATTTTTAAATGTTGAGAAAGTTTGACTACTTTTAAAAGCTGCAAATATGAACTTTTTCAGAAATGACCATGTGGTATAGTAGTTTAAATGCTTCAACTCTGGTTAAATTTGGATATGTTGTTTTAAAACTTGAGAGAAATAACTGAAATTTAAATTTTGGCAATGTTTGGTAGGCTATAACTCTGTCCCATTTGAATCTGAAACTATGTACATATACAAACGTAGTGATAACCTGTATACCTGTCAAATTTTATAACATTTCAATGAATACTATCAAAATTATACTAAAATTACAGAAATCTAAATTTTGGTAAATGTTTTGCTACTCATGTATAACTCAGCTCCCATTGAAGCTTGAGACTTAAAATGTGGTGTATATACCCATGTTAGGTGCTTTCTAAATCCAGATATTGTGGAGAAATTTTGATAAGAAATTTTAAAATTATCGCAAAATAACTGATAATTTAATTTTAATTAAATATTTGCCCATGCATGCCTTCACCCTTTTTAACCTATGAATCTGAAATTTGGGACATATTTTTAAATCATTGAGTTCTGTCTACATTCTAAATGTAGTGTTAATTGGACTCATACCTTTAGAATTTTAGTAAAATAACTGAAATTTAAATGTGGTGGAATTCCACAGAATTGCAACAAAATTCTGCAAAATTCTGAAGAATCAGAATGGTCATTCCACAGGCATTCTATGGGCAGTCTCAGCACCAAAACCCAGGAGTCACCACACCCACAGGCTTGCACCAAACAATAGGTGAACCTGTGGGGATTGCACAGAGATCTGGATCCCCCTCCTGGTGCAATCCAAAACAATCACCAGGTGGGGTCCAGGGGCAGAAGGGGTATGGGGATGCCATAGGAAGTGTTGAGGATTAGTGGGCATGACTGGGGGCTGATCAGGCACCCGGTGGGGTGCTGTTATTATAACTATTGTGGTAATAGTTTATGATTGGGTATAATAATGGCACTCTGCTGGGTGCCTGATCACCCTCTGGCATGCACACTTGGCCCCAACACCCATGGCACTCCTCTGTCCCTCTCCACCCCTGGACCCCTACATACAGAGCTCCCTCAATTCCCCCACCTGAGGGGCAATGGAACATGGGCATAGGCCAGCTCCTGGCTGATCTTAACTCAAGCCCCTTGGTGTACCCATGGTGGAGCTTCCTGAATCCAAAAGAGGGTGTTGCAGCTCCCATGGCACATGCCACCTGGGACCTGGCACAACCTGATTTAGGTCACAAGGGTAACACAGTGCCTGTTTGGGTATCACATAATATAGTGAAACCAAATTGAGTGACTCAAATATGAATAACTCAATTTGGGGCACCAGTAGGAGTGGTGATGGTGGAGGATAGGCAAGGGAGGAATAGCAAAGGATGTGGGAAAGAACAGCAATGGAGAGCGACTGCAAATGACAGGGTTTTCATGAAGGCATAGGTTAAATACAAGAGTGCAGCCTGCTGCTGCTAAGCAGGCCACCCATGGGGTACAGATGCTGCCTATGGTGATGATGGTTCCAGGTTCAGGACTGCCTACAGGTAGATTTTTTTTACTTTTGCTGGTGTTGGATTTTGTTTAATTTTGCAATCATCTGCTTCTGTTGTCCCTGCCGGTATCCCCTGTTTACTGCAACCCCCACTTCCATGTAGTCTCCTGTCCCCAGTGTCTGACCCTCCTGGAGATTATTTTAGTATAGGTGTAGGGGCTTGCCCTGCAAAGAGAGGCAGGGGCAGCCCGTATTAAATATTAATTTTACTGTATGTCTAATTGGTGTTTGCTGGTATGTTGTGTGCCAATTTGGTATTCAGTAAGTGGTACCTCACTCTTTGCAAGTCACCATACAGATTTCTGTGATTATGACATGGCACCATGCATTTGGCACAGCAGCTTTCATTCTGATGCAGACCACATTTTGGAATTGGGAATGCTGCAGTTTATAATGCAAGGTGCCAATTGTGTCATTGATGTTTCATGCAGGCATCTTGCCTTGGTCTATGGGCTTTTGAATTGGGCCCAGTATATCACCCACACAGGAATGGGAGAATTAAAGCAGCAACCTGCCATCTCTCAAGTAATTTATTTTGCATATAAAATGGGACAGCAGCTGGTAAAAATGGTGTGTTTAAGCAGTTTTTGTAGTGGCTGTATTGTTCTGCAAGAGGAAATTCTTCCTCTGAAAATAAAATAATGTCATAAATGTTACCTGCCACCGTGATATACAGCTAAACATTTTATAACAGCTAAATTTTTGTTACTGTATCTTTAAAAGTGTCAGTACTTTTCAAAACAGTTTGTTGCATTGCAGTGACAAGGTGAATGTACTTCCATTTGTCACATACAAGTGACACCCTTTGAGTCCTTTAACAGTAATCAGAGGCTCTGTGCCACTTACGCTTATTACTGAGCTAAAACCTGCCTATGCTGCTGATGCAGTTTCACTGCATACTCAAGGCTAAGAGAGGCAGAGAGTGAGACAGAAAGAGAGAAAAGAGCGAGAATGCATACTGTAAGAGATGGGAAAAAAGAGCTGGATTTTCATCAGCTTGCAAATGCCTCAAGCCTCAGGCGCACCAACATACAGTGCACGGAGCTTGCAGGATTCTCCTGGTCAGTGATCAGAATTTTCTATCCCATGCATCAGTTACCACAAGTTTGACCAGCTTTTGCTGATCTAGCTTAAGTCCAATCCCAGGTAGCCACTCCTCCTGTTGAAATAGCAGAGCAGGTTAAAAGGAGGTTACCAGACAACAATATTGCACGATCAAGAAAAATTAACAAATTATGACATTATAGATGGTATAAAATTATAAAACAAAACACAACTTGGAACCATATTTGTCTATTTTAACAAACTCAGATGAAAGGAGAGGAATAACCAGATATAGACAAGAGCTACAGTATGTGTTGCTAACTACATCTAGCATGATCAAAAAGAGCTGGAATCACAGATCCTAAATGTAAGTGCTCATATGGAATTGATGATGATCTTAAACACATCATGTTACATTGTTCCCAGTGTATAATAAAAGGAAAAATGGTTAACCTCGCTCTTGAGTACCCTTGGTCTCCCCTCTGAAGAATTAATAATTTTTCTGCTCAATTCCAGTGATACACATATTCTTTCATTACTGTATACATTTCTATGTTCCCTTAAATTGTGAGGATGAAAGGATATTAACTTGTGACTCTATTTTCTAGATGCCATTTGCATTGTGTACTGATGGTGATGATTTTTAGTAATGAGACAACCATCTTGCTAGCATAGTAAAACTAGATGTTGATTTACATAAACTATTTTTTATTAATGTGGACTATCTTTATACATGTGTACTGTTACTGAAATTTTATATAAGTTTGTATAGACATTTGTCAATCAATAAAATTAGCTACCTACCTACCAATCCCAGGCACCTTTTTCATCGGGCTTAAACCAAATATTTGGTGTAAGCTTCTGTAAAAAGGAAAACTGTCATAACTGCACCCAATGTACTAAAATAAGGCACAGTGGTGGCAAAGGTGTTCGGTGCAGATGTGCCAAACTATCGGTTTGACACATGGCTTGATGCAAGCCCTGTGTTGACCTTTGAAAATCCAGCCCAGAGTGTCAACCAAAGGCTGGAAGTACTGAGACGATGACGAAAGAGAGAGAGGAATTGAAAGACAGAAGTTCTGAAGGACAATAATACTAAAACAGAACAATCAGATTTCTATATCTGTCAGTTGTGGCATTTGGTGTATTTATTTTGTTTGCATTCTGAGGTTAGATTGTCAGTTTAGGGTATCCAAAGAGTATGTATGTGCACTCTTAACTCACTGTCATTTAGTACAAGTTGAACAATTAAGTTGTAGAATTTTTTGAATCCATTTTTATAAGATAATGTTACAGATCTTTTATACAAGTATGGATCCAAAAGCCATGTTTTGAATCCATATGTAACTCCTTGGTTAAACAACAAACTGTTGCAGCATTCTTTATTTTGTTTCTTCCACTGTACCACCATTTATATTCTGTAATATTTGCATAACTTCTCTCCCTACTCCTTAACCCCAGGTTGCACCTGGAAATGAGTCTTGGCTCAGCATGCTTTCCTGTTTACTAATTTTCATAACTAAACAAATAAATAAAAAATCAGAAACATAGGAAATTGCAGCAGAAAAGATCAAGAGTCCATCTAGTCTGCCTGTAGTTCCCTATCTGCCCAGGACCTATTGTTTATGGGGTTGTATCCCTCCCTTTCCACCCCGCTCCCTCCCTACTGTTACCAAGCCTGAATAATTACCAGACCCTTTACTCTGTCCCAGCCATGCCTTACACCATTTATGGTCATGGCACCCACCACATCTGCTGGCAGACAGTTCCATGGTTCTACTACCATCTCCATAAATAGAGTTTCCTCACATCCCTCTTAAACCTTCCGCTATCATTTTCCATTAATGTCTGCGGTTCTTGCACTACTCCTGCTCAACAGTTCCCTGCGGTTCACCATGTTTATTCCTTCAGGAACTTGAAGATCTCTGGCTAATCCCTTTCTCTCACCTGGTATCCAGCAAGTACATGATCAGTGCCCTGAGATGATCCTAGTAAGATCTGCCCTGTAGTCACCGAATCATCTTGGTCAGCCTACATTGCAACCTGTAGCTGTCCTTCCTTAGGTGAGGACTCTAAAATAGAGGACAATTTTCCAGGTGCTGCCTCACCAGTGACCTATATTGCTGTATGAATACCTCCTTCTTCCTGCTGTAAATACCCTTCCAATACATTTTGGCACTCTATTAGCCTTACTCTAGGCCTTGTTACACTTGGTTGATTGCTTGAGGAATCCAATGATGATGATGATGATGATGACTCCATGCCCTTTCTTCTGCTGAAGTGCTCGGTTTAACCCTCCCATCCAATACTTACACTGTGGTTTTGTTTCCTAGGTGCATAATCTTGCACTTCTTGGTATTATATTTCAACAATCAAATCTTACACCACCTCCCTAAATTTTGTAGATCCATTTGCATTTCCCTGAGCCTTTCTCCACTGTCACCCTACCACAGAGCACTGTGTCATCTGCAAAGAGACAAATCTACTTTTAGGGCTTCTAGCCCTTCTGGACCCTGTCTCTGGTAAAGACTGTCTGTCTCATTTTAGGAATGCCCCTGACAGCTGCCTTGATGTCACTTTCAGAGAGGAGCCACTGCCTTCCTCTTGTGAAGGGAAGAGCAGATGTAACCATAAAGCATGGCTGCTTTCTGTTCATCTTCCTCTGTAACCCTCCTTCCTTCTAGTAACCTGATGATACTCCTTCCCGCTTCTTTTTCCCTTAGTATAATGGATGAGTTGTTTTTTCTCACCCATGACCACCTCCACAAGATGCATCTCCATATCTGCCTTTACCTCCTGACCATCCTCCTTAACATCCCTAGTTCTTATGTGGTACTCTCCCATTCCTTATTTCCCTGCTTTTCCTTGTATCTGATGAAAGCCTTTCTTTGCCCTCACTGGTTCCCAGACCCTTTTCAAGAGCAGTTTTGGTCTCTTGTATCTGTTTCATTTTGAACAATTCTTGTGCATGATTTTGTTGCCTCAACAATGGTCCCCTTGATTGCACCCTCCCCCATCTTTCTCTACACTCTTATGCTGTCCACCCTGGTCAATTTGTCTTGGACCAGCTCCTCATCTAGCTGAAGTCTGAAATCTAGGACTTCAGTTTTTGATAGGGGCATTCTGAACCTGAGGGCCAGCTTGAACCAAATGGAGTTATGGTTGCTGGGTCTCCTGCCTTCACTCCATCCACCATCTCTGAGTTGCTGAGCACCAAATTGTGAATGGCCACTTGTCTAGTAGATTCCTTAACCAGCTGCACCAGCAGGATGTCCTGCAATGTATACCACAGAACCTGACTTCTTTTGCACAAGGCCACTGGAATGTCACAGTCAATATCTGGCAGGTTAAGCTCATCTACCATGACCACTTCCCCTTCTTCATTCTCCTCCTTCCAGACCTTAGTGGTCTATAGATCACCCCAACCTAAATGTTCTTGCCTGAGGGTGCCATGAGGCAAACCCTCTGGGTAAAGACAATTAGTTATTGGTGCAGTATTTGCCACCACAAAGCAACTGAAACCCAAACTGTAATGAGAAAGAAGTAATGTGACTAGACATTTTGTGAGTTAACAAATGGGTAAACAAGCATTTGCCAATACTGAATATTTGTGTCTATGGTGTGTGTGACAGGTATGCATAGTGAGATGAGAAATTTGTTGTTGATCCTACCTTCCTACTAACTGTAGGTCTGTGCCTGCACTGTACTATAACACTGTCAAACTAACTGACTTGTTCAGATGCAGTGCATGGGCCCATCAGGCCTTGACATGCACATCAACTCCTTGTAAGGAAAGGCTCCTAGTCAACCAGAAGGTGCCATGTGTGCACCAGGACACTGCTCTGTCCTCCTTCCAGGCTGGGACCAGTGCACACACTGCACTGCCTTTCCTCCAACCTCGGTTCATTTAGCTATCTCACTGAGCTTGCAGCCAAACTCAGGTCACTGGCATGGAAGGCAACGTGGTCCCTAATGGACCACTGGGCATCCCTGCAAACAACTTTACTTTATTTTTTTTTGTAACAGTTTTGACCCCAAAATTTCAGCATAGTCTTTTTAGAAAATGAGAAGTGTCATTTATAAAATACTGGACAAAACATCACTTTGCTCCCCAAGTGCAACATCACATTTTGGCCAGGATTTAAAATGACAGCTACTGGTTTTATAAGGTGGTGTGAGAAAATAGTGTTGTATGGAATGTGGAATTCTCACATAGAATTAGTGCGGAATGGCTATTCCAACGCTGGAATTTCTGTCAGAATTTAGCTTGTTCTTCAGTGGAATTCTGCCTACTGTGATTCATTGAATAATATTCCATAGAAAAGCAATTTTTCCAAGGAAAAATATTCTGTAACAATTTCCGCAGAAAATATTGAGATCTGTGAAATAATATTCCGCAGAACAGCATTTTTCAGCAGAAAATCATCTTCAACTATTTTCTACCATGTAATTCCACCATTATGTTTGTGGCAGAATTAGGCAGAATTTCAGCTGAATTTTGAAAGTTTCACAGAATTCGTTCCACTGAAATTGAAAATTCTGCATAGCACTAAAAATAGCTATTTTGAAAATTTGGGGAAAAATATTAGAAATTACCAAAGTTATGAATGAACAATAAAACTGTCAATGTACATTCTTATCTGTGTTTTTTAAATAATTTAACCCCAAATTTCAACATTGTCTTGTTATGACCCCACCTTATGAACCCAGTAGGTGAAACTATTCAAAATATTCAAAATCCTGGCCAAAATTTATGATTAATTTTTGCTAACAAGGTGGAGGATCTATTTCTTTGAGAGAGATCTCAATATATTCAACTGCTAAATGTAAGTATATCTATCTATCTATCTATCTATGTAACTATCTATCTATCTATCTATCTATCTATCTATCTATCTATGTGTATATGTGTGTGTGTGTGTATATATATATATATATATATATATATATATATATATATATTCATTGCAAAAACTTTGTCAATGCATCAGTTAGGGTTCAAGAGACAAAATTAGGTAAATGAGATGTTAGGTTGGGCCCCTAACCCCCACCTCTACCACCCCCCATCCTCCACACACCAACAGGCATCAACAGGCATCGGGGTGCCATGGGTCATTAGGGCCTAACACTCACCCCAGTCTCCTATGTTGTACCATGTCAGCCTGATCACACATGGAATGGGGTGAGAGCCTGGCCTAATGACCCCATGGCACACCCCGATGCTTGTTGGTATGTGGAGGATGGGGTGGGGTGGTAGGGTGGGGGTTAGAGGCACAACCCTAATATCTCATTTCCTACTTTTGTCACTTCAACCCTAACTGATGCAGTAACAATGTTTTTTGCAATTAATATATATATATTTTTTTATTTATTTAGTTGTTTAACCAGGAGTAGCACACTGTTGAAAGCTTTTTTACAGGTGCGACTTTTGTATATATAGATATATATATATATATAGAGAGAGAGATACTATATATATATATATATATATATATATATATATATATATACACAGTGGTAGTCATTCAAGCGTTGCTCAGTACTGAGTGTACTTCAGTATACTGAGGAGAATCACATTACAGTCAATGCAAATTAGCCCTCAGTATACCCAGGAATACCTCAGTACGAGCAACTTTTGTATGACTACCACTGTATATGTGTGTGTATATATATATATATATATGTTAGGGTTCAGTGGTCAGTTACATACGAAAGTCAAATGTTTGGGCATTAATAACTTTGGACCCATTCAATGGAGTTACTTGTAATTTGGTACACATGGTGGGGCATGGTAGACCTCTTGATTTGCCAAATTGCATTTTGGTCAGACTTATGGTCTTTGCATACTAAAGCACTGAAAAGGCAAAATTATCCATTTTTGGAGGCAGCTTTTGGGATTTTGGACATGGTCCAGCATGGCTGCTATATGGCATGCTGCTCTGCAAGATGGCTTGTTTGAAAGAGCTTTGTGGCTGAAAATATTGCTTTTGTTTGATGAAAAAATATTAAGGCATTCAAAAGTTATGTCACATTTAAGTTCCCATTATAAGGCAATGGGAAAATTTATATGTCTATTTTGCAAACAAAGAATGGTGTTTTGGTCCCACCTGGCGATCAAGGCATTTGTAGCCTCACCATTCAAGAATCTTTGTTCCCAAGGATTTTCAAAATTTTTAATTGCGAGGTCCGCCATCTTGTTTTTTAATTTCTGATCATAAAACACAAATATCTCAGCTCAGGGATCACTTCTGAAGTAAAACTTGGATGGGGTTTACTCAGGGGCCCCGAGCTATTGAGCCATGCCTTTGGTTCTATCCAAATCGGTCTTAAAATATAGTTATTAGCTTTTAAATGGCATCCCTGTATCCCTGGTAGTCTAGTGCCCCCCATGAGTATTTTATTAATATGCCTTTTTTTATCTGTAGTCTAGTGGCCCCCATGTGTGTTTATTTATATATTTTTCATATCCCTGGTAGTCTAGTGCCCCATATTGCATTATTATGCTATTGCATTATTATTATTATTCATATCCCTGGTAGTCAAGCTGTTCTCCATCATAATAAAAAATAAGTTACTTTCCATGTCCTGAAGTCTGTGTCTCCCCACTCAGCTGCGCCAGCTCACATTCTTTTCCAGCCGCCATTGGCACAGCTCATTTGCTAGTCATTAATCGTGTATTATTAGTGTTAATTCAAACAGGCACTCTGAAATTATTTCTGAGCCTGTTTGAATTATCGCTGGTACACACACAGCGGTGGCTGGCCGTGGAAGTGAGAGGTGGCTGTGCCAGTCGCCATCTGGGGAAGGGTGGGGAGTGCTGGGTGGACTGGCACGGCTGGGTCAGGGGGTGGGGGCCACTAGACTACCAGGACATGAAACATGTGTATTTATTTTATTATGATGGGGGACCGCTAGACTACCAGGGATATGAATAATAATAATAATGAAATACAGATCGGGGCACTAGACTACCAGGGATATGAAAAATAAATATAAATAAACACACATGGGGATCACTAGACTACCATGGTAAAAAGAAACATATCAATAAAATACTCATTGGGGGAGCCACTAGACTACCAGGGATGCAGAGATCGCTATGTACATTATCATGATGGGAGGGGCCACTAGACTAACAGGGATAATGAAAAGTAATGTTTTTTTATTCAGATGGTTAGAATAGTTTTCTGAGCAAAACCCACCTTATATAATCCTTGTAGGGTACCCCTGGGCTACAAAAACTATTTTGAAATCTGTCCATCTCGTCCCTTGCTCTTTGTTCATGAGCAGCAATTTCTTTGATCACGAGCCTGCAAATTCTTTGATTGCGTAGATTCTTTGATCGCGATCATGCATCAGCGAGGAAACGAGATGGCCAGGTAAATAAATCAATTTTCTCATCTCAGGGGTATCCTAGAAGACAAATGAGGGTGGGTTTTACTCAGTGGGCTTTGTTCTGATGAACCATGGTGGTGGTTTACCGCAATCCTTTGAATTTTGTAAATTACACAAGTTTTTATTCTTTGGTCATGACCCTGCAAATTCTTTGATCGCAAGCCTACAAATTCTTTGATCGTGAGATTCTTTGACTACAATCATGCATCATGAAGGTAGGATGAGATGGCCGGATTAAAAATCAATTTTCTCAGCCCAGGGGTGCCCAACGAAAGTCAAATGAGGTTGGTTTTGCTCAGGGGCTTTGTTCTGTTGAACCATGGCAGTGGCTTACCTGAATCTTTTCACTTTTGTAAATTACAAAAGTTTTTATTCTTTGTTCATGAGCCTGCAAATCTTTGATCGCAAGCCTGCAAATTCTTGGATCATGAGATTTTGATCGCCATCTTTGACCGTGAGTACAGGACAAGATGGCCAGATTTTATAATGGAATAGATAGGAAATTTTACCAAACTTTAAGATTGGATATCTTGGAAATGGTTTCATCTTTTTACTTGAAATTTGGAGGGTGTTTATGGCATGTCCTGTGCATGTAAATTACACTGATTATGTGTTGGGAAAAATGCTTTGCCGGAGATATGGCATGGTGCAGTTTATGTTCTATGGACAGCATTTTATTTGTGGTGGTGCCTTGAAATTGATAAGATACCTAACCTTAGTGTCATAGATGTAGTTGCCAGATGTTGTGTGTGTTAAATGTCAACAGGTGTGGAACTGTGCCAGTCTGATGAATGAAAATTTAAAACTGTAAAATGTTATATCTTGAGACGGTTTGGTAGATCCACGTTTAATACAGTATATATGTACTGTATATATATCTTTGTTTAAAAGTGATAAGAGCAGTATACATTTCAGTTTATTCTAAATGGTGTATGTATTTTTATATCTGTAGCACTCATGCTGGAATAATCAGCTGGTAGTGGTCTTTGTTTTCACTTAACATTTTTATAATCAACATATGTTTGCCTCCTCATTACTTTATTATTGGACTAAGTCTATATTGCATGTTATCTGTATGGCAATGAATTGTGAATTTTTATTTTGTGATTTTTTATAATTGCAATATATGTAGTATGCATGTAACCTCAGTATATACATTTATGTATTGAAAAATACAAAATAAAAGTAAAATAAAAATTGAAAAATAAATTTTGTCCAAAACATCATTTCACACCACAAGTGTGAAAACACATTTTGGCCAGAAAATGACAGCTGTCATGTTCATGAGATGGTGTGAAAAATTGCTATGTTAAAACTTTGGTGTCAAAATATTGCAAATAGCCAAAGTTATAAGTGAGCATTGAAAATTTTATTGTATGGTCATAACTTACTTTATATATATATATATATATATATATATATATATATATATATATTTACCCCATATTTTAACATAGCCTTCTTATGACCCCACATTATGACCCTGGTAGGTGAACATTTTCAAATTCCACCTGAAAAGTGATTTTGCAGAAAGACTGTGAAATCACATTTCAGACCAGATTTGAATAATTTCACCTATCTTGTTCATGAGGTTGAATCCCAAAGGCCATTTTTTTAAAAAAATTTGGGAAAAAATATTTTAAAAATTACCAAATTATGAGTACAAGTCTCAAAACACATTGAAATACATTGAACGATACCTGAGTTCCTCAGTTTCTGGTCTGATGTTGAAGAGTGAGGACGTGTCTCTAGGACAGAAATGATTATGGTGTTGGCCTTGGAAGGTAAGTAAGGAGTGGGGAGAGGGGTGGTTGGGTCTTAATGGAGGGCTCAGGGGAGGTAATGGTGGTGGAGGGAGGCAGTAGCAACAGACATTGATGGAACAGTTTCTTTTTACATGGATTTAAAAAATAAAAAGACTATGAGGAACAGTTTTCTTTAATTCAGGAACTGACATTGGAGATTGGGCACCCCAGTGATGGTGTCATGTTTGTTGATGCTTGGGCTGAACTCTCCAGTGTCACACAGTGGAAATGGACAGGGTGGGGTTATGAGCTAGCACTAGGGGTTGGGCACCCCAGTGTCAGAAATTTCACAAGGGGAATGGAAAGCAATAAGTGGTGGCAGGGACACTCAGCAATGGGAGAGAGTTCATTTCATGGACTGGGCATGGAAAGCAACAGGGAAGTGGGAGGGATACTTGGCTGTGGGAGAGTGTTAATACATGGAAGCTTATATTCCAGAACAACATAGGACAACTGACTTTAAACTGTAGATTATTATTAAAAATAGGACAGAAGGGTTTATGCAGATGAAAGGAGACAGCCACTCTGTGAATGAAGTGGTAGGCTCTTTAAACTTTGAATAATTTCTGCCCTGCCAAAAGAAAACTATGCCATGATCAGCCAAGCATATCATTGGGTTGTCACGTTTGTGCTGTCAGTGCCAAGACCCCTGCAGCCTGAGCTTTATTGGACCCATCAGTGACACACCTCTGAAATACAATTCTCTGTAACAAAATATTTGCTGTGCACATGTGCATACAAATGTAAAATGTTTCCTTACTTTCCTCCTACTGCCCTTCCCCTTTAACTTGTGCTCATGCCCCATGGGTCTGCTGTGTCTGGATTCTGGTTAGTGCTCAGGCCCTCAGATTCTGCTAGCCTGGATTTGGGCTTGAACTCAGGCCCTCAGGTAATTCTATGCTTGATTCTATAAACTACAATAAACCACATATGCCACTGCTGAGTTATAGCTGATATTTATTAAAGTTAAAAATGCCACCAGACCGTAAAGGCACCTGCTGGCAAGAATACCTGACTGATTTCATGTCTCAGCAGGTCATCAGGGAGGTGGAGACATACACATACCAGCCATTTAAATAGGGCACTTCCTTAAAGGTACAGAACCATTACATACAATGAAGTTCAAAGTGCTCATATAACAACTACAAATAGCTGACATATACATGAGTATATAAATTCAACATACATATAAAGACGTGTTATCATTAAAAAGCACCAATCAACCTCAATACAAAGTGTTATATTAATATGTACATATATAACTAATCTATTTTTACCACTGTGCTAGAAATGTTAGGTAAATCCTGAACTCCATTAATAGCTAATACGTTTCTGAAATTCCAGGATGAGGCAGCTGAGGACAATTCCTCCAAAATCCTAAATGGAACATCAAAAGAGGGATAAGTTAGTGCTACCATACAGTACAGGCATGAAAAATATTTTACATATTCTTGATTCTGGCTAGCACTCAGGCCCCTAGGTTCTGCTATCCTGGATTCTAGGTTATTATCTAGCCCATTTGTTCTATTACCTGGATTTTGGCTTGTAATCAAGCTCTCAGGTAGTGATATTCTGGATTTTGGCTTGTACTCAGACCCTCAGGGTTTGCTATCCATGATTTTAATGAATATTCTATATTTTTCTGTTTTGCATAACCATTTAAGATTTTGAATACTTCATATCTTCATCAGTCTCCTTTTTCTGGAGAGAACAACCCAAAGGGCTTTGGTTTTCCTCATACAACGATTCTTCTAGTCCTCTAGTCATTGTACTGTAGCTCATTAGTTTACTTTTTTCCTGACCTTTATATTCTTTTTGAAAAGGGTGCCCAGAATTGCACACAATATTCCAAAATGAAATCTAACCAGAGTCTTGTATAGTGCCATTATCACCTACTTTTCTTCACTATGTATCTTCCTTGTAATGAAATCTACCATTATGTTGGCCTCACTGGACAGTTTCTAAGGTAAGTCTATAATAACCTTTACATGCTTCTCCTGCTTCTTTCCAATGCTGTGCCATTTCATTTGTCAGCCCATTTTCTGTTTCTTGGTAACATTACTGTGCACTTCTTCAAACTAGCTGCATTTTCCATCTGTCTGACCTTCAACCTACTTCATCCAGATTGTGCTCTAATTTCTTAGACTCCACCTTGCTGTTGACCACCCATTTTAGGGCTACAGTGGACATAGCCCTGCAGACCTCTTGCTATGAAAAAGCAGGCAGCACATTCCTTCTGACCAAACAACATGTTGGAGTTTCAACACAGTCAGCTCCGCACCCATGAAGCACTCCATTCTGCTGTCTGGCTGGAAGTCACATTGCACTATTTTTTTTTCTGTGTCAGTGGTCATGGTGCAACATGGCACACTCCACTGTGTCCAAATGGCCAGCAAACTGTACTGCACATGTGTGACCACTTTGTGTGACAGTCTAGTGGGGTGGCCATCTTCATCATGGAGAAGTGTGCTGTATTCTGTCACGACCACCAATTTCATTTTCTTTAAATAATACATATCCCCCACCCGACCCTCCCTCTCAGCATCCACCACAACATCACTCCCCAGAAACATTACAATGACAATGGGGTTCCCAACCTCAGTGTAGCAACTGCATTCTGTGCCCCTTTGTAGACTCATCTGCAATTTATGGGTTTACATATATTGTTTTTCCCCCACCTGACCCTCCTCTCAGCACCCACCAACCCACGCACCCCAGAAATATTACAATGACACTGGGGTGTCCATTCCCCAGTGTCATGATCGCGTTGGGTGACCTCTTTTGTTTTGTTTTTTCCTTCCCCAACCCAACCCTCCCTTTTCAGCATCCACCCCCACAAAAATACACAGCAGTGAAACTGGGGGTGCCAGTCCCTAAGTGTCACAATTAGTAATCCTCCATCATTGTGCCATTTATTTTTTTTTAAGCTGTAAAAAGAAAACTGTCCATTGATATCTTTGTGCATTTACCATCCCTCACCTGACCCTCCCACTCAGCACCCACAACTCTGCACCCCACCAAGATCATACTTACCCAGCAGAGGTTGAATGTCATAATCCTTTCTTGACTTCAGACACATCTTCACTCTTCAAAGCCAGATCATAAACTGAAGAAACAGGTATGTGGTTCAATGTATTTCAATGTGGTTTTGAACTTAGTGGCATAATTTGGGCATTTTTGCATATTTCTGGCCCAAATATTCAACATGCCTTCTTTGGAACCCTACCTCATGAACAACTGAACTGTCATTGGCAGATCTGTCCTGTAAGGTGATTTCTCAGTCCCTGCATGAAATCACCTTTCAGGCAGGAGTTGAAAATGTTCTCTACCCTTGTTCATGAGGTGGGGTCATAAGAAGACTTATGTTGAAAATTTTGCAAAAATATTAAAACAATAATGTTATGAGCCTGCATTGAATTTTGTAAATGCAGGCTCGTAACTTGATAATTTTCAATATTTTTACCCCAAATTTACAATACAGTCATTTCTTTACAGCACCTCATGGATATGACAGCTGTCATTTTTCATCTCCAGCCCAAATGTGTTTTGAGTCCTGAAAGTTGATTTCTCAGCCCTGTGTGAAATCACCTTTCAGGCAGGAGTTGGAAATGTTCTCTGCCCTTGTTCATGAGGTGGAGTCATAGAAGTCTATGTTGAAAATGTGGTGTAAAAATATATATAAAAATAAATTTATGAGCCTACATTGAATTTTGTGAATGCAAGCTCTTAACTTTGGTAATTTTCAATATTTTTACTCCAGATTTTCAACATAGCCATTTCTTTACAGCACCTCATGAATGTAACAGCTGTCATTTTTCAGCTCCTGTTCAAAATGTGTTTTTGCGTCCTGAAAATTGATTTTGCAGTCCCTGTGCAAAATGACCTTTAGGCCAGGAGTTGAACATTTTCTTCCCTTCTTCATGAGGTAGGGTCATAATCATGGCTATGTTGAAAATTTGGTATAAAATATTTAAAAACTAATTTTCAATAGTTTTATCCCAAATTCTCAACTGCAGCCCTGTTGGCTCTGACCAGAGTTTGTTTAACTTTGTGCTATCTGCAAACTTGACTAAATGGCTGCTGTACTAGTCCTTGATTCTGGGTCATTAATGAACAAGCTGAGCAGGCATTGTCCCAGAACTAACCACTGTGGATCGATACTGGTAATGATGTCCTTATTTAGGATAGACATAGGTCATTTAGTTGAATGGCAGAGAGTAAAGGCCATGGCTTGAAATGGTTAGATATTGCTATCGATGGCCTTGGCTACCACTGTATTTAATGAGTTTCTATGCTGTACTGATAGCCCTCCCCCAACACACACACTCCCTGTTCACTAAATTTGTGTAAAAGCCTTCTTTGGGGAACCCTGTCAAAGTCTTTCCTAAATCTATATATACTATCTCTGGACACAATTTAAATTACAGAAATGGATCTTGATGAGAATTATATCTTGCTTCTGTGAAATGTTGCCAAGATTTAATTTTCAGTGTTTTACATCTAATTTTAGAACTACTTAACAGTAGTGCACAATATGTGGCAGGTTGAAAGGCCTGTCCATAGAACTTAGGCATACCAGGTTTCAGGTCTTTACTATGTATGATGGCTAAGTTGTAAGATACAACATATTGGTTCCAAAATTTGGCATATCAGAAAACAACGTAATTGTGAGCCCCTGTCGCTTCTACACAGCTAAACAAATATTGGGAAGGCTCTTTGTTCCTACAAAAGGGTGTGCAGGTCAATCATCAAATCACTATCTATAGGGGCATCTGAATTATAAACAGCCAGATTTTCACAAACATTTTGTATAATTTTGCAAGCAAAGAAAACAGTGTGACTTTAAGCCTCTGTAACTTTAAAACTAGGTAACACAATCTCATGAAATTTGGTTGGTGCACTGAGCCACTAAATTAGTGTGTGGATAATAACATTAACTTTCTTGCCTAAAGGATTGCTGAGTTATCAATAGACAAATACTGCAAATTAACAGCAGTACTTGTGGTAGAATTATGCAAAATGTTTTGAAAAACAATTATGAAATTTCATGATACTCTCATGAAGCAGCATGCTTGAATTTTTCCCAATAATTCATGTAACCTGGCATAGAGGAGGAAGGGAAAGTCTTTGAAAAGTGGAAAGAAAGTAGTATTCTTTGGAAATACCATAGTTAGGGCAGGGGTAAGACAGAGGGCACTGCATAATCATGATGGAAGTGCAGATAAGGTGATTTTTGACAGGTGTGATAACAAAAATCAGCAACAAGGAATTGGTTTGAGCACTTTATTCATGTTGACAAGGAAGTAAACACAGGAGCACACCACAGTACTGTACCTCAAGGGGTGGGGAGAGGGTGCAGTTCAGCTGAATTTAAATGTGCCATTTAAAATTATCATATCTGATTAAGCACCTTGAAGAAGTGGTGCCTGTTTCTTATTAAACTTTTTAACAGTCTGTTAGACATAATGAAACATTTGTGAAGTCAAGTAGGCTTGAGGCTGGGTTGAATACATGAAAAAGTCAGATTAAGGGTGTGTGTTAATAAAGCCACTGAGACCACTTTAGGACTAGTCTCATAGTCTTAGGATATGGAAACTACAAACTGACTTTGAGCAGTATTGATACCTAAGGATGTAAGTTGGACCACTGTTAAAACTATAAGAGTAGTCCCAGCTGTGTTGTTGATATATTATTGACCTATAATGATCAATGTATTAAAGTGTTAAACAGCTTTCCTGAGCTTGTCCATTTCCAGGCCAGCTGCATGTGAAACACTCTTTACAGAATATGGTTGTATCATGTATAGAGGAAAGGAGAACTCTGAATGGTCAGGAATATTCCTCAATCTATAACCCAAATGACGAGTAGCTACAAGAGGTCAAGACTGACAACAGAGGTCAGGCAAAACATTTTAAAAAGCTTTTTAAAGAGAAACAGCCATAGCCTATTTGAGCCGCTTTATCAGGTACCTGTAATATAAGTGGTGCATTTAAATTTGCTTTACCAACACCATTGTTTCATCACCTAAGGAAGAGCCATATGTCTCAGGACACATGGAAATGTCAGTTTCCTTTGTCAGCATATGTAAAATACTCAGATTAAGTCTTTGTTGCTGATTTTGTCATCCACATTTCAGCAGGGCTCTATCCTATTCTGCATCACCAGTTTTGGGTAGAACCCAGACTTACCTGGTGGTGCTCACTGTTTTTGCTCTCAGATAAGGTGATTTTCCTACCTGCAGTACAGGTTGAATGAACACTGTTCAGACCCAGACAACGCAACTGGAGACAGACGCAGACTATCATTGTCCATCCACAGTGGCACGAATGGCATAGGAAGCAGAAATCCAAAGAACTTGAAGAGAATATTTGCTGAACTACGGATGCTCCTAAAAGGAAGTGCATCTGTTTCAAGATCCATATGGTTCTAGGGGCCCTTTTGGAATGGTAGCAGATAATTAGGCACCTTAACCCTTGCTAAGGGTCTATGCAAGAGTGAAAGTCTTTTTCTGTCAAAGTGAAAGATATTCTTGGGCAAGAGAAGTCTGGACACCCAAGATGGGCTGCACCTGTGCCAGGTTGGAGTGGCAATACTGGCCAGGAGAAAAGACAGGGCTGTCAGGAAGGGATTTAAACAAGATAATAGGGGAGCATGCTAGTACAGGGGTTCACCAGTAGCAGGAGCCAGATGCAGTCACTAACAGAAGTACACCAGAGCTTGGTAGCACCAGACAAGGGAGTCCTAGTGGGAGCAATGCAAAACAGAGGGCAATAATTTTCACTTAAATACAGGCTAGTATGAGAATCATGCAAACAGGAGAATGAACAAGACTCAATCCCAGTGTGACAACAATTTTTTCATAAAGTGACTGGCTATATTGATGTTTCACTGTACATCAGTTTTATAATAAATGGACCATCATCACTTCATTTATTTATCCATGTGCCGCCAATTCAATTATGGCCATTACCATAATGCCTGCTACTTCTTTCTCTGCTTATCCCAATGTGTTTTGTATGTTATTTGCAGCCTCTAGTGTCTGACATCATGACATCAATGTGGCCACCACTTAATGTATAAAACTGTATTCACACTGAAATTTGAGTCTCTTGCCTTTTTCCAATTTGTACATAAGGTTGTGGGGCTTGAAGGATCTTTTTGAGAAAGACATCTTACTGTTCCAATTGAGGAACTCGGCACAACTGGACTATCTACTATGGTATGGGATTCGTACCAAGCATAATTATTGAGTTTCAGAGTCTGATGCACATGGATGCCAGGGCTTAGTGGCACTCACAGAGACCTGGTATGGGAAAGAAACCACTTGGACTCCAAGAACAAGGGGTTGTGGCCATGCTGAAGGATATGCCCAACAGTAAAGAGAGTGGGGTTGCCTCTTTAAAAGGAGGGTTCACTGTGGGGAACAAGTAGGATATTTGGGGAATGCAGAGTCCATCTGGGTCTAGCTAGAGAAGGAAGGCCAAGTAATCACCCATAAGTATTCTACAGGACTCCAAACAGCTTGTTGGGTAAATTAAGAGGGAAGACAAACTGATTCTATGGTGATTGGCCCTTTTCAAAATTACAATTCCACCAGTAGAATTGTGGAAGCATTATCTGTTAAGCTTCCATGACATTATGAAGATATGTGTAATCTGTGGTATTTCCACAGTAGATTTATACTAGTTAACTGAATCTCTCCAGATTTAAAATGCTTGCTACCCATCAACATTTCATGGAGCATGCCAGTTGTTGCTTCTATATCTCTAAGGGCAGTGGAGTTATAAGCATCCATGTCTGTGGGAAATTCAACTATTAAGGTGCATTTCTAATTGACCTGGGGGCAAGAAACAGAGGATGGCACTGGTAGACTGGTACTACTCCGCTTCCATGAGGGATGCCAGTGAGTACTCAATACAAAAAGACGTTGGAGCAGTTGAAAGGGTACACCACAGGGCCACGAAATGAATCAGGGTATACAGACAAAAGCTTGAGACCCTTAACAGGTTTACCCTTGAGAAAGCAGGCCAGAGTGGACACAATCTTATTCTTTGTATGCTCGATGATACTAACAAGATCAAACACTTGGAGATGGCAGCATAGCATGAGGAAAACCTTGAAGCTTGGGTGATAAATTCAGGGTTAATGTTCAAAATATATTTCTTTTCTAGAGGTTGTGAACCCATGAAATAGTCTACCTACCAGCTGAGACAGTGAACTTAAAGACTAAACAGGCCTTTAAGATAAACCTGAATGCATTTCTACTTTTCCAGGAATGCAATGAGTATCCTGGGTAGTAGAGTGAGTAGGAATCCCTATAATTGTGTACATGTTTGCACAACATGCTTATTTTATATTTCCTTGTGAAGCAAGAGGGACATGATAGAATTAGAATCCCTTCTGACCTTGAATAACTATGTTATTATGTAAATAATACCATTTAGGGATCTAACTATGTCATGAAACCATGAACCTACAAGGTGAGTGGATACATGATCCCTTTAGCTCATTGAGATGGTATTGTTTTGGCCAGCCCAGTGGCATGGAGGGCTGAGCATCATGCCTTACCTCCTGCCATACTGGTGACCCTGCAATGTGAGTGGGTCACTGGGGTTTAGCCAGGAGGAGGAGGAGGAGGAGGATCGAGCATCCCAAAGACAGCTCTCCTTCTCTGGAGAGGGGTGATCAGCAATTGATGCTTGCCTGTCTCCTAGTGGAGGCTAGAGGATGGCACACCAATGCTCAACAAGGTGGGGGCGGTGGGGCAGATGCCCAGCATGCTGTGCACGGGAGCATGTGCGACACTGCCACTGGCATCATTGCATGCCCTTCCTCTCGAAGAAAAGACGAAAAATGTCTCTGGCATTTGGATGAATGAGTAGGCTCACAGGTCTTGCTCCCCAACCAGCCGGCGCTAACCGAACTGGATCCGGTCTTTGGTGGGGCTTGGGTCCCCTGCTGACCCCGCCAAGGAGGACATGCCCTGGTGGAAGACGGTCAGTGCGATGGTGGATGTCGGGGGTGGGGCCTCCTGAATGTGGGCCACCAGAGACAGGGGAGAGAAAAAGTACACAAAGAAAAAGAGATGGCATCATTTCAGGAGTACCCAGCATTTTCCTAGAATTTGTTTTATATATTACGTTTAGTACATTCAAAACAACTTTATTCAACTTTTAAAGAGATATTAAAATTTCCATCCCTTCAGAAGATAATTCCATAATGATTTTGGGAAGATCAGAGGCATCGCTGTAATGGTTACAGCTGAGCGAAACAGGTAACAGTTAGTCATATGACTTGCAGTTCATGTAATTGTTAGGAATGAAAAATAACATCTTTGGTTTGTGTGATCATTCCTCAGCTTCTGTGCTTTTGTCGCAGCTTGCAGGTACAGTTCTGCTGGAAAGTGATTTGATCATTTCAGTTGGGGTTTGTAGTTGCTGAAATGTAAGCATTTTAGTTTCACTGAATCTGAATATAGGTGCCGTTAGTTTTATGGGAGTCTTTGTGTACAGAAAGATGTTTATAGCCAGTTGACTTAAAAGATGGCTGGAGACAGCATGGAGGAAACAGTTTTAAAACTACAGCAGTCATAGGTACTGTAAGTTCATGCTGCGTGTTTTCTGTATTGAAATAATAAGTTTTAAAGCTGCATTTAGACTAAATGTTGCTATTTAGCTCTGTTTGGGTGAGGTCCAAACGCAAAGATATTAAAAAGAAAAATGAAAACTTTTAAAATGAAAGTCTGGTTGTGAAGCTGAGATTGGAAATTTAGAAACACTGTCAGTTGATGATTCCATTGCTGATTGATTAATGTATTGATTTTGTCAAAAAGTGTTACAGATTGAACTAATATATTTTCGGACTTGCAATCATTCAGTTTTTCTGTAGGGAAAAATGTCTATGTATAAATAAAAATATTATCTAGGGACTGGTGCATTTATTAAGAAATTTTCCACACTAAGGAGTGTGCTGTCCATAAAGTTCAAAAGCGAGCTTGAGAGGTTTATGTAGACAGCAACATCAGTGGTGTAAGAAAATGAATATCACACCAGTCCCTATACGAAAGTGTTTTATAAGATTCTGTAATTTTGTTTGTTTTACTTGTCCTTGTAGCTTATGTCAGTGAATGTCTAGGGTTGTACATTTTATAAATTCCTCGCAGTCATTCTTCAAGTGGAAGAGATATTTTGCTCTGCCGAGGTAACCAGCTGATCCTGCACACTTTCTGGTTGATCAATCCACCTCCACACAAGGGCAAATTATGAAGTGCATCCAGGAACAGTGCTGGAGTGACCCCATTAAAGTCTATGGGGTGAGTTTAAGAACAATTTTATAGACATAGTGGCCATTTGGAGATTAATCAATGGTATTGTCAACCAGTCAACTATCAAAGCTCTTGATAGTTGACCAGTGCCCTTGATTAACTTCCAAATGGCCATATTATACAAAACAAAAGCAGCAGTGGGCAAGCAGCAGGATTCATCCATGGTACTCGTGAAGCAACAGGCAAGTGAAGAAGTACACTGAGCACCTAGCAGCAAGGACACAAGCTCACAACACGGTATTAAAATATTCTCTCATAGTTTATTAAATATCTCCACCATTGTGCAAATATGAATGACCACAAAGCATGGAGTGAGTAAATAACACCATGCTAGCTGTGACATGCAAGCCTCAATATTTCAGTCGGATGCCCCAAGCCTCATCAGAGAGATAGTGCACCTATACTCCACATGTTATATACCATGTGGTAACCATAGCAACCAACCACCTTACAGTGTAAAATAGTGCTCGACATCATATTTTTGTGTAATCAAAATATACTGTATACAGTATATGATAAAATGTCATAACAGGAAATCCTGGTCTGGCACAGTACTTCAAAATAAGTACATATTTGCAGGCTGGCTAATCCTTACTGGACAAAGACAGCATCATGCCCACTGCTACATATGAAGTCACATTGTCCACAGTGTACTTCTAGCAATTTTTCATCCATCCATCTATCTATCTATCTATCTGTCTGTCTGTCTGTCTGTCTATCTATTTATCTGGACCCACCTTCAAAGTACAACCAGACATTGCGTAGTGTGCTTGTCATATTTAAAATTGAAAAAGGGTGATAAGATTTATTGTTGTCTGCCAGGAACAAGGCTCAATCTTTAGATAGGAAGACTTTGTTGGAGAAACTTTCAAAAGGCCTTCACAGGGTGGGGGGCAGTCACATTTGTTACTGAATTTAATGGGCTAGTGGGCAGAACTGGCAATATTATATACCAAAACTAGAATATTTTATAATTTATTTATTTATTTATTGAAATTTGTCGACCGGTAGGCCCACTGAGGCAACAAAGTCCCTTTTCAGGGGTGACCTGGAATTAATTACAGATAAGAGACACAAGAGCATACAAGAGACAAAGGTAGTACAAGGGATACCTTTGTGTGAAAGGCAGTTGAGAATGTACTAGCATTTCTTTCAGTAGGGCCATGAACCTTAAGGACAAAGTAGTACAGTAGACTACCTAGTGTTCCAGTCCCAGCCTATAGTGGTAAGTGGTTCCCCAAAAGACCAAAAGGTTTTTTCAAGTGTCAGAGATGTATCATCTGTAAATATGCAGTGGTAGGCAATAACTTTATACACCTGGCTGACCCAAACACTCTGGTGACCATAACAGAATGTATTACTTATACACCCCATTCACGGAATATGCACTGTGTTGTACCTGCAGTCTGGTATACATACAGTAGGTTGCATGGTTCGACCTCTTAAGCAGAGGATTCAGGAACACAGAAGATCAGTCTTTAATGGGAGACAAGATACACCAGTAGGGATGAATTTCTTTGAATCTCATAATGATAATCTAGATGCATTAACATTTATGGCGTTGAACATACGAACATATGAATGTACCAGCAGAAACAGACCATCCAGTCTATCTAGTTCTGTTCTCGAGTGTGCAGCTAGCACCTCTAGTTTGCAGCTGCCCACCTTCCCTTTGTCATCCCACTGCCACCCCCCACCTTCCCCACCTCACTCTCCCCGTTCCTGTCCCATGCCCTTTGAAGCTGTTCACAGATTTACATGATACCACCCATTCTGGTAGTGCTGCTCCATTTTGCTACCACCCTCTCTGTGCAATAGTGTCTCCTCATTTCCTCCTAAATCTTCCCACCTCTATTCTTAGCCCATGCCCCTGGTGTCCTCCCTCCTTAACTTAAAGACCCTGTCTGCCCCATCCTTATTGATTCCACCTAGGTACTTGAATGTCTCTATCATGTCCCCTGTCCCTTCTATCCTCCAGAGTGTACATATTCAGGTCACCCAGTCTGCTCTCATAATCTCTTCCTCCATTCCACATATCATCTTTGTTGCCCTCCTCTGCATCCCTCCAGTAGCCTGATATCTTGCTTTAGGTATGGTCTCCAAAACTGCACACAATACTCTAAGTGCAGCCTACTAGCAGTCTGTACAGGGCAAGATCACTCTCTTTGCCTGGATGAAAACCCGCCGCTATGCACCCCAGCATTTTGTTTGCCTTTGCAGCCACTCTCCTGCACTGGGCAGTGTTGTTCATGGTCCCTGTTATCATTACCCTAGGTCCTTCTCCTCCTCAGCGATACGCTAGCTTAACCTCTCTAAGCCAGTATTCTTCCTTGGGTTCTTCACCCCAAAGTGCATAACCTTACGCTTATTTTCATTGACCCCCAGCTGCCACCTCTCTGACCACTCCTCTAGCTTGCTTAGGTCCCTTGCAGCTGCTTCCATCCTCCCTCCATCTACCACTGCTCTGATTTTAGTGTCATCAGCGAATAGACTTATCTTGCTCACCACCCCATGTGCAGTGTCTGATATGAAGAGCCCAAATAATATTGGCCCCAGCACAGAGCCCTGTGGCACCCTACTCATCACCGGCCTTGAGTTAAGAGCTCCTCTCACCATCACCCATTGCAGCCTCCCACTCAGCCAGCTTGTAATCCAGTTCATCATTTTGCCTCTACCCCTACACCAGTTAGCTTCCCTCAAGCTGCCCATGAGGCACTGAATTGAAGGCCTTGCTGAAGTCCAAGTAAAGAACATCCACCCCATGACCCTTATCCATCTCATCTGTCACCCAATCATAATATTGTATCAAGTTGGTTTGACAAGACTTCCCTGAAATGAACCCATGTTGTCTCACATCCTGTAGGCCATTGTCCTCCAGGTATGACACCAGTCTTTTCTTTAGTATCGTTTCCTTGAGTTTGACACTATGGAGGTGAGACTTACCAGATGATAATTACTCAGTTCATCCCTTGGCCTGCTTTTGTGTAATGGTACTACATGTGCCATCCTCCAGTCCAGTGGCACACATCCTGACTTCAGTGAGATGCTGTACAGATCTGCCAGTGGCTTCACTAACACTCCTCTATCTCTCTCAGCACCCTGGGGTGGATACCATCCAGCCCTGGTGCCTTGTCTACCTTCAGTGCCCTCAGTCCCTCTAGGACTCTACTTGCCTCAATTCTTCCATCTACCACCTCCTCTCCTCTGTCCCCACCCTCCCAGCCCATGATGGTAGCAGTCCCCTTTTCTTCAGTGAACACTGAGCAAAAGTATTCATGCAGTGCTTCTGCCTGCTCCTCCCCTTTCTGTCCACTCCACACCTTTTTATCCTCACCATTGTCTCCTTGCACTTCCTTTTCTCCTGATGTATCTGAAAAGTTTTTCCCCCCTCCGTTAATTCCTGCACTAATCTCAACTCCTCTGGGCCTTGCCTTCTCACTTTTCTGGTCACCTCCTGGACCATCTTGCATATTCCTCCCTGTCCACTTCCTTCCCAGTCCTCCTATACCTCTGGTACACCACTCATTTTGCCTCACTACCTCCACAAACTCGCTGTTCAACCAGCATGGTTTTCTTGCTCTGCTCCTCTTACTCCGTGTCTTGGTGCAGGTTTCTGTAGCCTCTGTAATCCCCCATTTAATAATATCCCATTTCTGCTCTGCATCCATCTCCTGCCTTATGCCCTCC
This sequence comes from Neoceratodus forsteri, assembly GCA_016271365.2. Classification (NCBI taxonomy): domain Eukaryota; kingdom Metazoa; phylum Chordata; order Ceratodontiformes; family Ceratodontidae; genus Neoceratodus; species Neoceratodus forsteri. Next base: position 673,714,281 of record CM057459.1, on the reverse strand, counting down.
AGGTTCCCTTTCAGTACTTCCTGCATCCTCCCAAAGTCTTCCCCCTAAAGTTTACCACCCGAGTAACTGATTTCTCTGGCTCCCCACACATCGTGATATTAAACCACACTGTTTGGTGATCGCTGTCAGCAAGTGGGTCCTCCACCTTTATTTCCTTACTGCCTCCCCATTCAACAATACCAGATCTAAAGTGTTCTTTAGCCTAGTAGGTACACTAACCAACTGTGTGAGGAGCCCTCCTGGATCACATCCAGGAGCACTTGCTCCTACCACTGGAGGTGACCAGGATGCTCCAGTCAACCCCAGCAAGTTGAAATCCCCACGATGACCACCTTCCCTTTTCTACACACCTTCTGATTTGTCCCACTAATTCCCTGTCAAGCTCCTCAGACTGGGATGGTGACCTGTATACCACCCCAAACCTCAGTTTCTTACCCTTGAGTTTAGGAACTGCAGCCAGATTGCCTCAGTCCTCCTTTCTTTCCCTCATCCCTTGTGCATTTGATCCCATGCCTCACATAGACTGCAACCCCACCCTCCCTCCCTCCCTCCTTATGGTCCTTGCAGTAATTTGTATCCTGGGACTGCCAGATCCCAGTCCCGGTGCTCAGATGCCCACATTTCTGTGACAGCTGCAATACCCCTCCACACTGCTAAGAGTGCCTGTAGCTCAGCTGATTTGTTTCCTAAGCTTCTTGCATTCAGTGAGACCACCCTCCATCCTGCCCTCTTCCCTTCACTGGCCTCCATCTCCTCCCTTCTACCCCTCCTTTGTTGGCCTCCTCAAGTCCTTCTCTCTAGCCTGAGGGGTAGGCTGTGACTCCACTCTATCTGATCCCTGCCTCCTGCTGTCCACTCCACCCCCACCTAGTTTGAATCCACCTTTATTGCAATATACCTCCCAGTCTTTGCTTTAATACCTCCTTCTCCTTCCCACTCAGGTGCAGCCTATCTCTTGCAAACAGACATGTCATGTCTTTAAAGAAGGGTGGTGATAGAACACATCACCTTTTAAAGAGGAAAGCTTTTGATCTTTTCTTTGAAAGGTGACAAACCAGATGGTTTAAATGATTCATGGGACATTAAACCATATCTGAAGACTTATGATTAGACAAGTGAATCACAACCCCTTGGGATATATAATGTCCCCTGATGGCCACCCATATTTTCTCTTGTATAAACCATATTGTTTTTTGTTTTGCTTTATGCACATTGACTTAAAATAATTGAAGATGATAAATATTACAACTTGTGGTAACTTTTTATTAATTCCTTTTCGGCTGTTTTGCTTCTACAGGTATCCTCTATCTTTGTTCTTTCTGACTGAAGGCTGAAAGTTTGCAGATCTCTACTGGTAGCAGCATATTGGTTGCAGTAGCCTATGGAGCTCTTTAAACATTTCTATCTTTTGGGATCTTACCTCAGCCATCACATTTGGTATTATTTTAAGCAATAAAACAATATATTTGACTGCCTATAGAGCACTGCACCATGTAACTCTGTTTTAAGCACAATATTATTTAATAGCATTAAACTAAAAATAGAAACAAAATGTTTTTATTGTTGCTACATTTAGAGCTACATTTGGTATAAGTACCTTTGAAATCTCTAACAGAGGAAACTGCATGACAAGATTTTTACTGTTGGACATGACATAATGAATATTTATGAGGGCTCACTATATATACTTTTGTCTCTCCCACTGCCACGCCCCTGATGAAGGGGTTTATTCTAAAGCACAGGGGCAATTTGGTGGTGTGGTCGTCTCTATCACACTTTATTTTTGCATTAAAGCCTTTATTTTTGGAGTTTGGTCATCTAGTGTGATTTATACAGGTTCAACAGTATGCAGGTATCTTTTGGACTTGTGTTACATTGTTTGGGCTGGCTGCCATGTATACCCTGCACTGTCCCTGCACTGAGGCATTCACAGTCTCTTCTTCTGGATTTCCATCTATCTGACTATATGAATCCCCCTTCTGAGTATAGCCAGTCATTGCACAGTGCGTATTTGTCATATTTAAAATTGGAGTTCATTTTTCATATTCCTGCTATATAATACTTGGATGTAAGAAATGTAAATGTGAATGTCCAGTTGTACTTAGTATTCCTAAAAGATCCCCAGTTTGATACTCTGTATATTTATGAGTGTCAGTGCATATATTGGATGTGAGAGGAAGGATCCTGATATATATATATACACACATATATATATATATATATATATATATATATATATATATATATATATACACACACACACATATATACATACATACAATAGGGGTGAGAGGTATACCAGTGTGATAAGACATGTTATTTTCACCCCAGTGAGATATATCCTGCTGACATAGGCACGGTAATAATATTTTACAATTATACACACAGTGCCTATGTCACAGCCATTTATTCTCACTGTGTGATGCCTAACAAACTCTGAGCAACTGCATGCCTGCCAGATCTACTTTTCTGGCAAAGTAATCAAACACATACCAGTCATGAACATTTTCTATCATAGCTAACCCTCAACTTGTTTTCCCACAAGTCCACATTATAAGCAGAAGTCAAAGAAACGGGTCTGAGTTGCAGAATCAGACTCTGACTAGCCACCCACATTGCACTCTGAAAAGAAATACTGAGTCACAGCACTACCCAGAGCGGAAACAATGTCACAGCACAAGATATACCTTTAATATAAAAATATACCTGTGTTTTTTTTTCCTTCTGTGAATTCTGGTGTTATCCAACAATGAAGGTTCCTCAGATATTGAAAGTGAAGCACATTGACTCTCAGACAACAGAACCGAAATGGACACTTAAATAAATTGCAAAACTACTAACCACCATACTACTATAATAATAAATGTCACTGTACCAAAAATAAACTAAAGGTACTGAAAACCCATGAAAATAACACTTTTTTCTCCTTCACCCTGTTCAAGAAAACACTAACAGAATTCCACCCACTGAAAAGAAAACCAATAAAAATTCAGAAACAGACATGCTACAGTCAATCAGAAGCTACAACTAAAACAAACAACCAATGAAATGACACAAACACATCCCATTCATCCTTACAGCCAATGAAAACAGAAACAGGCTGCCATTCACAAAATGCAACTCAGTAACCAAAAAGCAACCACAGATAGAGTGAAATAATACCAAAGAAGAAAATAAATCCACTAACATAACACAAGTAAACATGTCATAAATGGGTCCCCTATTGTATAAATCACACACATGATGTGCAGTTGTGTGCTATAGAAAATATTTTTCACTCCTCAGAGTGCCCTCTGTATACTCTCACTCTGGCTTTCGCCACCATGAGTATCCAGAGGCACTCTACAGGAGTGAAAATATTTTCCATAGCACACCCTGCCCATCATGTATCCTATATAGATATCTATATCTATATCTCTATCTATCTATCTACCAATATATTTATGCAATGGGTGTGGATATAACTCATATGTGACAAATCTGAGCTACTATGAGATAAATTCAAAATGTTACATTTATACACATAGTAGATGTATCATCACAGATTTATGTATGTAGTAGATATGTCACAATCACTCCAGAACTCATTTAGAATGTTCAGCCTCAACCAGTACTAACTATATTCAAATGCAAATAACTTTAAAATGAAAAAGATAGCGTAGTTTTGTGAGCATGAAAGTTGTGCAGCACAAAATTATCTACAAAATGAGTGGTATTTCATTTATAGATACCTTATAGATTTTTATAATTGGCAAAAAGAGCAGAAAATGCAATTTTGTTCACTTTTTGACAAACATATGCAAAAAGATAAATAATCAAAAGCAAATGTCCCTGTACTGACAGAAAGCATCCCAATTGCTAAATGGAAATATACAATGGTGAGCTGTCAGTTAATGATTTATCTACACTCATGCTGTTTGACCTCGGACATCTCACTGCGTGGCTTATGCCACTCGTAGGAGTTACCAAGGGTCAAACAGCACTTGTAGATAAATCATTTATCTGACAGCTCACCATTGTATATCATATATGTATATATATATATTTACAGTATATTGAATTGTTTAGGTACATGTGAGCATTGTGATATTTTATGTAGCAGTGGAGTTTGTTACTGTCTGTGTACAGTACCACAAGAATGAGACAGACTGAAAATATACACTTGTTTTTGAAGTTTAGTGTCTAACCAGGATTCCTTATGATAGTTTTATCATATATACGGTACGTTTGATTATACACAAAATATGGTGCTGAATACTGTTTCACACTGTAATACTTTAAATATGGTGGTTGGTTGCTATATTATCACATGGTGTGTATAATTGACCTATAAGCCCTACTTACGAACTGAGCCTGACTACTTAAAAGAGCTTCTGGTTCCCTATAGCCACAATCGACAGCTCTGTTTGGTTGATGAGGGGTTGTTAGAGATCCTGAGGGTGTCTTTGAAGTCTTCTGGGGCTCATGCTTTTATGTATGCTGTTCCCTACCCTCTGGAATTATCTACCCATCGGCTGCAGGAGTGCACAACAGTGGGAGGCTTTAAGCAAGCATTGAAAACTTACTTATGGTGCCAGGCCTTTGATGGCATTTAATAAATGAACCCTGTTGAATTCTGTTTTCTTTTATATTGTAGTTATTGTTTTATTATCCTCTTTTAATCTTTTGTAAAGCACCTTGATATTTGAAAGGTGCTTTTGTGAAATAAAGCTATTACTATTGTTATTATTATTATCATAACGTGGACTATAGGTGCACTATCACTCTGATGAAGCCTGGGAGCACCAAAATAAAATATTAGGCTTGCACATCACCAGTTGTAGCTGGCATTGTGTTATGCATTCAGTCCAGGCTTTGTGATCACTTCAGGTTTGCATAATGGTGGAAATGTTTAATGAATAGTAAGAGAATATTTAAATACCAAGGTGTGCTCCTTGTGTCCTTGCTGTTGGGTGCTTAGTGTGTTTTTTACTCCATTATTATAGCTAAAATTGTTCTTAAAACTCACACCATGGTTTGTTTGTTTTTGGCTAGTGGCTGGCATCTCTCTTGGTCTGCTCCCCACAACCCCATCCTCTGGGACTTACCCTCCAACCCGAGTTGCACCTAGCTTACCCCCGGTGAGGCTATTGAATATGGGCCAATACTCCTGACTGGAGACTGAAGTTGATCCAGGGACAGAGTGGCTTGGTCCACTGTGGGGCTGTGTGTGAGTGGATGTCCTCCACACAGCCTGACATTTTTTGTATCGTGTCCCTCAGGAAGGCATGACACGCAATGACATTATGGCACACAGTCGAATGTCTGACACACCTCCCAAGCATGTGAGTTCCAGCTGTCATCCCCTAGCCACATCCAGGGGCCAGTCAAGCACTGGATGCTTCCCGCCAACCCCTAGAGAAGAAGAGCAGTCTGTAGGATGCTTAATCCTCCTCCCATCACCTGGCTGGCCCTCTGACTCCCAGGTTCACTTCTGAACCCGGGTCATCAGTGCTGCAAGCAGTAGCTCTACTGATGTGCTGGTGAGCCAGCATTCCTTTGACTTTAATGGGAATGCCCTGCATTCTTCCTTGGCAAACATCATTATGTACCTGAGCAAGGGTGTGGAACAATTAACTGGGAACTGGAAGGGATCAACTGGCTACCTCGGCAGAGCCAAAATATGATCCTTCCATTTGAAAAAAGACTGCATTAAAATATTACAAAATGTACAACCCAAGACTTTCTTTGACATGAGCTACAAAAACAAGTAAGGCATACCTGAATCTTGAAAATCCTTAAATTTTTTTATAATTGCTGATTTGAGGGCATTTCCATTGGGAAAGGTGCAATCATGGAGATTGTTTGCCTCAACAGTGGTAATGGCTGCTTTACATAGAAGTCAATTTGCCCAGTTGAGAAAGTAACAAGTAAAAGAACTTTATTTTCTGACAGTCGGTACCAGGACTAGGTGCCACTAGTTTAGTCACTGCTGCTGCTCAGTTCAGTGCCAATGGTCAGGGATCACAGAAAATAGATGTTTGCCTCACAAAGACTGCTTATGCTATTGCACTGTGGACAGTTTTCCTCAAAGGTGCCCTGCTAATGAAAATCTTTGTATGTAAGTATAAGGAAAACCAATTTTACAGTGAATGCATGGCAAATTCCATAATACATCATTGATAATACACATTATCACTCATGTGGTATGGAGTTTAAAAGTCTCAAAAAGTGTATTAAAGCATGAGTGCAATGAAAAATATTTTTCCAAAGTTAGTTTCAGCTACATTTTATAAAAATGTGAGCATGCCTTTTAAATCTACTTTTCTAGGTACCTCCTATGCTGGGCACAATAATTTCGTAATAATTATTTCCAGGTCTACAATGCTATTTTTAAGCCAAATATGGTAGCCATCTTTTTCTTGAGGAATAAAAACTAAACTGCAATATTTATAAAATATTCATATGTTGGTGGAACTAAAAAACTTTACTATAAAATAAAACTGGAAGATGTCTGGAATTTATTATAGTGGCAAATGTGTGAGCCATGTTTTTGCCCAGTTTCATTACACTGCCAGTTTACTAGACAAAACAGTGATGATAGATAGATAGATAGATAGATAGATAGATAGATAGATAGATAGACAGACAGACAGACAGACAGACTGACAGACAGACAGACAGACAGACAGATAGATAGATAGATAGATAGATAGATAGATAGATAGATAGATAGATACAGACAGATAGACAGAGCTGGGTAGATGGATAGATGGTTAGATAGATAGATAGATAGATAGATAGATAGATAGATAGATAGATAGATAGATAGATAGATAGATAGATAGATAGACAGACAGACAGACAGACAGACAGACAGATACACAGACAGACAGACAGACAGACAAACAGACAGGGACTTCCAAAATACACTTTTGTTTACTCTAGAATATTGCTAACAATGCTGCCTAGCAACAAGTGACAAACTGAAACTGAACTATGAAAGCAATGACAAGGAGAGATTGGGCATACACAAATTATTTTGCATAGAAAGAAAAGGCTAAGAGATGGCATGTTCATGGTTTTCTGAATACTAAAGGGGATTGCAAAGCTGGCCCAGCAGCGCGGCTGTTGGGCCACCACTTAATGCCAGTGACCCAGACTCAGGAACAAGCCTGCGTCATTGGGAACCAGCCTAGGGAGAGGAGAACTGAGTGTCCCAGATGATGCTCTCCTCTCCTGGGGGAGGGTGCCACATCTTGCTACACTACCATCACCTGTAGATGTATGGGTGGTGGAGTGCATGGAACACAGGGAGGAGGGGCACATCATGCTGCATATGGTGTGATCATGCTGACGCATGCTCATGTGGGGACTATGTCTCAATGCCAGCATCCCCACAGGGCTTAGGGATCCATGGCACAATGACAGAAGGAGAAATTAATGAAAAGATGAAAACCCTCCTCTGTGTGCAGCTCCATGAAATCTGGTATATCCAGACTGAAGGCAGGTAAATCCACCACAATTAGCTGGAGCAGAGGAGCCATAGAAATTGTAATAAATAAGTAAATAAATAAAGGCAGCTGGCAGGGTGGTGTATACACAGAAAATGAGTTGAACAAATTTTAACTCCTGATTGTCTGAGATCACCTACTACCTGGAGCATGTATCAGGCAGCAGAGACCAGCAAATAACTAGTCCTTGTGCCTGCCTGCCTGCCTGCCTAAATCATCACGACCCAAATAAACTTCTGAGATTGCAGTTGGGAGACATTTTTGTCATTTTCTTAGCTAGCAGGAGCCACACTGCTTCTGGTCACCCATTACTTCCCTTACCACAACACCACAATAAATGGCAAATAAAGAAGTACCAGTATACCTTGATACTACCAACTTTCTAAAAAGGGAACCTATGAGACAAGATGATGTATATTATTTATGTATTTACCATAGATCCCAGTCCCTGAGGAAGCCCATACAGGGTGAAATATTTGGTGATATTAGGAGATCGATCACGTTAACTACAATAAAACATCAATTATATACTTGGAATGTGTGGCTGGATTTATGAACCTTTTTGAATGGTATTCCACATCTTAGCCAGACTCTGTGTGAAGTAATGCTTTAAGGTACAGATCGGATTAATAGGCCCACTCACCAAGATTTTAAAATTATTTTATTTGTTTATTTCTCTTTCTGTAACATCCAATTTTCTTTTGGAAAAGAAGGGAACTTCAGCTACCGACTGCCAATGCCTGGAGCAATTAGCTCCATTGTGCCATTGTAAACTGTGTTCATTGCCTTCTCTGCCAACTGAATTAATGTCTCTCTGAGTGATTGTGTTCACTGTGTCTGCCCATGGCATTTCTTACAGGTGGAAGAAACAATTCACATTATTAGATAAGTAAAAGCAAGAGCATTAAAAAAGGCTGTCTTCTAAACACTTCTGCTATTATCAATGTGCACTGGCAGCAGTACCCCTACTGGCAACTCTGCCACTGGAGGGACAACTTTATAAAAAGTATTTATTAAAATGGTATTCTACATTTTCTTTAACCTTCTTAACGTTTTATTTTTTCTTACATAAATTGTACATAGACAAATTTTATGATGCAATAATACCTCCAGGGTGGGTGGGTGTTATATGCTATACCCACCCTTCCACAGGCCATAAGACCCTCTGTCTGTGGCATCAGGCCTCATTATCTGGACATAGCCCAATACTGCCTACCCTGTCAGGTATTATTACTTACATGTTTGAGCTGGTGAGTACAAGAAGAATTATAGTGTGATCCCTCAAACTAATAGGGAGAACACAATTAGGGAAATATTAGAAAGCATTACTTCAATGAAAACCAAATTACCATCTCATCCACCCTCAGGAGAAAGGGGAACAAAAGAGGGAAAAATCAAAACAGTGGGAGAGACCTTGTTCCAATCAAGCAATTAATCAAGGTACCAATCTGATAGGTACCAGTATTACTGGTAGCTATTCTCCAAGTGGGATCTTCCGTTAACAACTCATAATTATCCTGACTTTGTAGTAAGTCCTTACACATTTTTGTGTATTTGTCTCTTCCATTATTACTATCCTCCCCTTTGTCTTCTTCCTTTATTATCATACTTTCATCCTTTTCGAGTTCTTTAATGCTTTAGACTCTGTTCTGTTTAAATTATATGTGGGTGTTGGTTGATTTGTATTTTTGAAAAGTTTTTGAGATCCATTGTCACTGAAGAGACAAAGGCTTCAACACTGTGGTTTCTCCCTTTGGGGATTGTATGCCGATTTATATTTGATCGCTTTTCTGACCTCCAGTACTTAGGGATCCTTTGGCACCTCTAGATGGAACTATTCCCTTAATCTGATGGTTCTAAAGAACCTCTGAATGTCATATCAAATCAAATGTATCTGGATGTTGATATGAAGCAAAGGATGAACCTTTGCTGAGAATCATCATTTCTAAAGGTGAAAGTTCTCTATCACTTAAATTGAATACTGCTCATGTACCCTGCCTCCTATGTACTTCCCCTCCCAGAAACAGTATCAAAAGTAATGATATAAACATTGAAAGCAACATTATATATAAATGTTCATGTAAGAGAATTGCTAGCAGATGATGCAGAAAATGTGATGCATACTTTATCCATATCAGCAGCGCTAAGGTTGTAAAACAGTTTACACAATGAAGCAATAGAAACCTATGGGGAATGCTAAAAATACATGGAATACATGTCGAAATGTACAGTGAATTATAGACTTCCAAAGGTGCAAAAATTATGAGTAAAACTTGTTAAATAATGGAAAGATATCATCCCCAATAGTGCTTAAAGTTTATTTGAAGGCATTTAAGTAATATGCACAGTAAGGAACAATAACAAGAAAAAACAATTCAGAATGTAAAATGTAAACTCTAATTGATGAATAAGATAAAGCAAATGGCAATAAGGAATTGAAGAGACTTTATGCCCACATAGGAAGAGAAATAATGCTGAATCAGGATAGCAATCAGTAACAGATACATCTCACTCATCGAAAGAAACAGGTAAATAAACATTTTGTAGTTGATGAAAAATATGTATGGTGAATATTAGACTATGCTACATCATGCTGGTTTGGGAGAAGTGAACCACTGTAATACAGAATCTGGATTGATTTTTTAAACAGTAATTTAAAAAACAGCATTGATAAATAAAACATAAACTAAGAAATAAACTTTTTAGCACTATTGGACATGTAGTGGGTTAGAATAGGAGTGCCATACAACCTTAAAATATTTATTTTGAATATAGAAGCAACATATTCTTTTGCATGATGAGATGGTATATATTATTTAAGTATTTATCATAGATCCCAGCCCCTGAGGAAGCCCTACAGGGTGAAATGTTGGGCGGTATTAGGGATCGATACGTTAATGAGATACTACAATAAAACATCTATTATATACTTGGAACATGTGGCTGGATTTTATGAACCTTTTGAATGATAACCTTTCCATATACCAGCCCCAAAAACAACATAAGTATGACCAATACTTGAAGGGAACCCACTGAAACTCTCTTTGCTCTAACATGTGGAACAGCCTACCCAATGAGGTTGTAGAAACTACATTTTGTTTTATTTTATTTACCAGGAAGGTGGATTGGATCAGATGATCCATTTTCAACAACGCCTGCGGAAAAAGAGTTACAGTAGGAAAACATAAAACTTACAACATGTATCACATAGAAGTCAAATTAGATATTAAAATATCTTAAAATATATTTAAATATATACATTATAAGTATATATCCATCAATAAAGCAGTTTCCAATGAATTACAGACATATGAAGCCTGTAGAAAACTCTATCTGATAAATTAACCAACTCGAATAATTTTGGTTATCTGTTAATCAACTTCTGTCCCTCAAAGCTAAATGTAATGTCAACTCACTGTCAACTTCCTCAGGGATAGTTTCTGATCCTATTGACATTTCAAACTAGTTTGGTCTAAAATGTTCAGATTTATCAAGTTATTGTGACACTGGGTTTAGGTTACCAGTTCTAAAATCATCTAGCCTACTTGGTAGACCACCTTTATTATTGTTCTGTTTCTCGAAAGAGGTCCTTAAACTAGTGCTGACTATACCTGATAAATATAATGATTGCAGAGAGGGTTTAGATGGCCATTTTGTTTTTCAGACTTGTTGCTCCATACATTGCTGGCACCTTATGTTCAATTTTTAATTTAAGTTTAGTTACTGGATTTTCTCCTCTAAGTGGCAATGCTCTAAAGTTGTTCCTGTTCCAAAAATTTGGGTGTAACTGGGCTTGATTATGTTTGCCCTATTTCTATCCTTAATCCTCTGAGCAAATTACTTGAAAAAATTGTTAATAAACAAATTACATCTTATTTACAGAAGCATGATGTGCTGTGTCCCCAACAACATGGCTTTCGGCTAATCACGGTACTGAGGCTGCCTTGGTCAGGTTCACTGATGTAGCCCTTTGTGGTTTTGATAATGGACTTATGCTTGGGCAGTGTTCATGGACCTGACCAAGGCATTCGATTTGATAAACCATTCACTGTATGTGTTAGATTGGGTGAACTAGGACTTTATGAAAATGTGGTTGCTTGGTTTAGGGACTATTTACCTAATCATTCTCTATATGTTTCTATTGACTCTTCTATTTCTTCAACCTTTCCTATTCACTCTGGTGTTCCCCAAGGTCTATTCTCAGTCCTCTTCTGTTTTCTTTGTTTAATAATCCTTTGCTTCTACTTGCTCAACTTGTGACAGCACACTTTAAGCAGATGACCTGATACTTTTACACAATCTCAGTCATTAGCATCTTTAATTTATCACTTGGAGCAGGATTTATATCAGTTTGTCACTGGTTCAGTGACAATGCTTTGGTTTTGAATTCTTCTAAGACCAAAGCCATGTTGTTCAGAACCCCATTTAATTTACAGAGCAATCCAAGCTTAGTTGTTTGTGATGCTTATGGGAGTTCTCTTGAGCAAGTGTATGAATTTAAGTACTTAGGAGCCTTTTTGTACCCTGGTCTATCTTTTCAAGCTCAAATTAGAACAGCCTGTCACAATATTAATGAAAACTGGGTGTAATCTATACATTGAAACAATATTTCACTCTTAAGACTAGAAAGGCCATAGCCATTGAGGTACATTTACCTCATTTAGATTATGTAGGAGTCACTATTATAAATTGTCAGCTAAGGAAACTCAGACCCTATTAGTTGCATATAATAACATATGTAATTTTGTGTTAGAAGCCCTCCAAACACACCATTGTTTGTTGTACTGTTCCTTAACTGATTACTACCAAATACCCACTCTATGTATTCTGTTTATTGTTTAATTTTTAAATCCTTGTTTGAGATTGATAAGTTTCCTTAACTGAACTGTTAAGGGTTCGATGTTCAACACTGAATCTTAGATCTTTAAGGGAACAAACTGCAGTAGAGGTGATCACTGGGTGGTGCCTCTCTATTAAATGTATTAGCAGTTCTCAAAGTTAGTAGAGAACACTCACCACTGCAAGAGACTTTCACAACAAATGATTCTTCACAAACTGTGGTTTAAATCATTCTTTTAATCCTCTTCCCAAAAGATGCACATAGCAGGTGCAGTATTGAACACTGCTATCTTATGTTTCACCCATACAACATGGGCTACATCAAAGACTCTCAGAGAACAGTTTGCCTGAGGATTTTAGAACTGTTTGTACGCTTGAAAGTTTTAAAGAAAGTTGAAAATCTGGCTACTTGCTTCACATGAATGTAAATGTTTTAATTATTTGCTGTTTTTGCTTGTGTATTTATGTTTTTGTATTTGTGTTGTAATATATGTTCAGGTTAGAACTGAAAATGGGCTTGTCCCAGTGTCCTTACCTGAATAACAAAATAAAACAAACAAACAAACAAACTCTTTATGCACTTCCTTAAATTATCATCCATTTCCATTTCTGCCAGTTTATGCACATTATATAGTACTGTTTAAGATTTCAGCTTTGGACTTGACAGATTGCTAAGGGAGAATGGCACTGAGGGTTTCATCATACCATAAATAAGGTATCATTCTTACTCATGCTTGGGTGTGTTCTATAGTAAAGTTGGGTATAGTCACTGCCATGTAGCAGGAAGGACAAACAAGATGGACCATAAGCACCTTCCATCATCCCCATATTTTGTTACTGTATATCACAGTTGTCAGGTTATAGCAGTAGCACAAATCAAAGGCATTAAAGAACAAGTGTTGCCAAACATAGTGACACAAATGTTAAAAAGAGTAACTCTACACTTCAGTGTGTGTGTTTATAAACAAACTGTTTCAACTATTAAAAGAATCAGCAGGCTCTTAAGCTGGTTCAGACTGATTGAGACTGAGTGGTCTGTAATGCTTGTGCAACTATGAACTTTGGCTTATGGTCTCCTGTCCCTGTAATGGGGACTACCACCCTGCCAGGGTGTCACATGGATGTGGAACCCTGATGAAGGGTTCCAACCCCCTGGAGGTGTCACAGGGATGGGGTCCCAGGACCAAAGGCACCTTAGGGAAGAAGGTCCAAAGCTACAGCAGTATACAGACAAGCACAGAGTTTCCTAAGGAGGAGGAGAGAGACAGATAGATGAGACTGGGACCCAGGAGCACCACTTAACCTAATCCAACTCCTGTGGGGACTATCTAACTTTTATGAGCTTTGGCATAGAGGAGTGAAAAAACTATAAGGAGGAAACCTTTGGGGATCCTAAGCCTTGGCTGCCTTCCTCCAAGCTAGATATAGAATTAGTGATGGCTCAGTTACTGCAATGGAAACCCAATTCATGGGAAGATTTTTTGGAGGAAGGGCACTCACTCTATCACTATAACAGGAATGCCTGAGGAGGATGCAAGCCATTCTCTGCAGCTAGAGGAGATTCCCAATGAGGAGGCCCACACCCCTAATGTGGGAAGAAAGAGAGAAATGGCTGCTGGAAGGCACTCATCTGGCATCCAACTAGGGAGGTCTACAGAGAAAGCCTAACCTTGAGAGGAGGCATAGAGTGAGCCCTTGGAGGGCCAGAGATGTGGTAGTTGCGTGATCTTCACCCTGGAGGGACAGAGGAATGGAAGTAGGTAGAGACCAGGTGACTCTTAGGTGGGTGTAGGTTGAAATATCCAGCAAGGTTACCACCAATGAGGTCCGTTCAGCTAAAGGAAACCCTGAGAATGGGGGGCCTCACCTTCTAGTAGCTGGAAGTCTAAAATACTACATCAAGAGGTGCCACCAAGTCAACCTGCATGGCTAAAGTTTACCCTGGAGTGCAGGACATTCTCACCCAAAAGCAGAAAGAGAAGGACCTTGACTGAGTCGAGGGACCCACCATTCAGATGCAGACTTCATGGGAGTATACAAGACTATCTTCCCAACAGGGTGGGAAGCACTGGAAGCCATGGGAGGTCAGGAGAGGCATACTACTGGTGCAGGAATGTAGTAGGGGCCACTGGTGAAGAGCAGGCAGGATACATGGAACAAGGCATGACAGAACAAGTGAATGAAGGCATGATAACCAAATGAACATGACAGAGACAGATGATACAGTATGACAGACTAAGGAATGGAGCAATGATGGAGGATGCATGCCTCCCGATCCCAAGGGAGAAGTGCTATGCTGGGGATAGTGATAGTGGTGCTGATGTAGCCTAAGTAGTCTGAGGCAGCATGACATTAAATCAAAACTGCTGTAAAGAATGAAGCTGAACTGATGTGCTAAGAATAAAGGAACAACCTGCTGTTGCCTGGATAACCACTGTTGCAAGTGAAAATGAGGATGTTTTCAGGACCCTGCAGAGGTCCATCTCCTATCCAGCCAGCAGGACAGTGTGGCTAGTCTCCTTTCCCCAGTGGATAGTGACTCTAAGGGCAGCAGGGCTCCATTGCAACTGAGCACATAAACCGTCCCTCTTCCTAGGGCAACAGAACAGAGAAATGAAGCGAGGGGTGGAGCCTCAAAGGCAAGATGAAAAGTACGATGCGGGAAGCAGATGAGAGTGGCTAAATAGCCACAAACAGAAAAGAAGACCAGGAGAAAACAGAGGCCAAGGAGGGACACCCAGTGGCAGCTATGCAGCTGTGAGGTAAAAGGAGGGCAGAGAGGGAAGTGGAAGGAGCAAGCAGCCACATGGTGGCCAACAAAAATTCCAAGCATTGAAAGGACACTTGAACGGTGTGGTTTGAAATGTGTGAAGTGGGCTTGGTGTGCTCACCCACTACCCCTCTGAACTATGTGCAAAGCTCTCCAATTCACTATAGAATACATATGTTTTTAATTTCAATTCTTCATTACAGCATTTAGAAAATGTTTTAGTAGATTTTCTAAGATGTGTATAAGAAGCATTTGATTGCTCCCAGCTGACCTCACTGTGCTTTTATCTGCATTGTTCTCCATGACAATAAAACTAAGAGGTCAGTTGGGGCAGAGTATTTTAAAAGATACAGTGAAATAGGTGCTGCATTATCTGAAATAGTTATTAGACCAATAACAGGAGAAATAAAAATAGAACAAATAAAAAACAACAATAATTGCTGTGCATAGTCATAGTTTTAAATCTTTCCTTTTAGTAACTACTTCATCTTTAGGTTTTTAAGCATAGCCAGTTATAACATTTTGTTGTGAAGTGTTTTCTTTTACTTATTAGAAAATGTTGCATCTGCTAGTATTAGGAGTGAAGTACAGAACAGTACTCTACATAAAGCTAACATTTCTAGTGCTATTGCCCTTTATATTTCATTAGCACTATAACCTCTCACAATCTAACATTGCAAGAGACCCATCTGATTGAAAGTGAGTGGCTCTTCTTGGTCATTTGTGACTTCAGAATAAATGAAGTTGTAATGCTGATAAGGTAAATATGGAAAGGATTAGAAGCAGATTTGTCAACCTCCAGGTAGAGTAATTTACAGTACATAGATTATACCAAGTAACGTCAGAAAGAAAATCACCACATTTGCAAGTGGTTTGTGAAATGGTGCTTCAACTATACAAAGTCACAGCTGGTGACTTGTTAAAAGAATCATATTTTCAATGGGTGTGCTTGCTCTTTATTGTAATTTCTCTCCCATCTCTCCAGTTTACTATTACCGTTCAGCTCAGTTGTATCTAGCAAGAGACAGCTTTGCTCATAGCCAGTGTAACAGCTTGATTGTTCTACTTCCAACCCTTTTCTTTTATATGATATTCACTTTTGAGTTGAAATAATGACACCATTTGTCCAAATTGGTACCATGTTGCCAGATGCAAAATGTGTCAGCTGACAGGATATGGTATATTTTCCCAAAATGAAAATAGTAGGACAAATGCTTACTTTTCTGACACCCTACCCCAGATTAAACCCAGTACAAATTATGAATGGACATGGCTGCTTCTTTATCCTCTCAAAGAAGGAACAACTGTCAAATGAAACAATGGCAGCATACTGGAGATAGAGGAGAAGACTGCTGGCACTTCAGATTATGGACTTACATGCCCTGATCATCTAGCTCGTTGTTGGTCAGCTTGAGTTTGTCAAAGCTGACCACTTGTCTCATCCAGGTATCTCCTGAGGCCAGTGAATCAGGATGAATATAGACCCGTGGGGGGACTGGTGAATCTGCATTTCCTGCCACCATCCACTTTGAGCTATGATAGACATACCTGAAGCAAAAGAAAGAAAACAAGATTGAATTGAGGTAAACAGATTGACCTGATAAATGACAATTGTTGACCACCACCAGGGTAATTGTGTTAAGTGCAAGAGTCCACGTTTTTACATTATCAACTTTTATGCTTGTAATATATGGAATAATAAATGGGGTGGTGTGTATAATGATAATTTTAGACACAACCAAGGTGTGGGATGGTAAATAAGCCCAGAGAGTGAAGCTTGAGGGGTTTATAAATGCACCTCCCCAGGTTGCACATAAAATTCAAGTTTTGCACACCATCCCATGTTTTCTTTTATATAATTACTGGGATGTGTCTTTTGCCCCAAAGCCTTCAAGTTTGGGGATCCAGCAGCACTTGGTTTGCTGCCTGATAATCAAGTGCCTTGGGACAGTTAAATGTAGCTGCGGAGGGCAGACTGGGTTGTTGGAGGAAGGCATTCTATCCATAGCCCCTTCACCATCCAACATTCATACCATGCCACTTCCTCCACCCAGACAGAGCAAGCCACAGCCTCAGTTCTCCCACTCACATGGAGCAAGCACAACCTAGGCTTTATAATGGCTGGGACTTGAAAGTGCCAACTAGAATTTTTACTTCACTGCAATTGTGCTGAACTATAGCAGTAGGTATGTGCTGCTTGTGGGAAAGCCAGTGCATGAATGGCACTATAATCAGTTGGTTATAATGGCAAATTATAACTGACTTTCCATTTGGGAAAAAACAAGGCCCAGTTATTAGACCTTTTATGTTCATAGGTTCATAGGTTTATATGAGTTTGAGGGACATGCCCATAAAGAACCCGCCAACCTTAATCTGGGTGGTAATTATATTTGAAATCGCCCATATGCAAGTCTAAGTTTATTTTGAACTTAAATAAGTTAATACTCTGTACCACAGTCAAGGGTAAAGAGTTCCAGGCTGGATGTGAATTATTAAATGTGTTTTTACTAAAATGTTTCAGTTTGTAAAGCAACACAGTCCACTTTTAGAAACTTGGTTCAAGATTTAATAAAATTTGCTATGCAAAAGTACTGTTTATTTTGCTGCAGACATTAATACATATATTAATGTGTCACTATCACAAATACTGAGACCACGATGCCTACAGCAGAAATAGAAAAACAAAAGTGCTGGTCTTTTCTTGAGGAAGAGAGCGAAACAATTGCAATGGCCTGCCTTGTGAAGCAGCAATCTATGCAGCTGCTGGAAGTGCCTCACTCATGGGGTCCCCTTCAAGCATAGTGCATGTCATTAGTTTTCAAATATTTTATAACATGATTTCATTCACTGTGGCCTGTTGGAACAGCACACAAGTGACACTGCCAATCCAGTCAGGGACATTTTAGCATGTTGTCATGATATTGCTCAACCAGAGAACAGTCCAGCCAAACAAAGTAGGTAGGGTGCATCTAAAGACAAATCTCACTGAACCCACCTCAGGTAACATAAGACCATTATTGCAGTTTGATTTTCTGTTAAACTAACAAGCCCCGATCAGTAATTTTACTTATCTTCAGTCAATGAAATTCAAATCTGATGTATTTTTCATCATATTCATTTTGGGAATAGTGAATGCTTTACTATAAGTTCTTGGCCATAGCATTTTACTTTGTCTAGATTAGGACCTAGTCAGCTCAATGAAGACTGTGTTGATCAAACTTGAGTTATCTCATTGAACCTTTACCAGCCCCTGTAGTCTTCAAACTAACATGATCTGAACAGAAAGCATATCCTGCTGGTCCCTGTTCTTGCCATCGATAATACGTGCTGGTTGTGTTTTTGTCTCTTAGGTTATGGAATGTTATGGTCTATAATGTGAATTATGTGCATCATTGTTTATCTGTGCTTTATTTACCTTTATTTGCAGTAACCACTCTTTTTCTTGCACCTGCTCCATTCTGTAACCTCCCATCCCTTCCTCAGTTTATGGCTAGATGTAAGATATTTGTAATTTGTCTCTGCTTACATGCCTGGTTCAAAAAAATAAAATAAATGAATGTCTGGTGTGTACAGGTTCCTACCATTTGTCTCAGAGAAAGAACTTTAAAAAATGTTTTTGCTTTACACCCTCAACATGGCCACTCCACCAATGCCCACGTATTCTTGCTTTAGTCAAAAGTTGGAAGACTCTCTCTAAGCTAACCCATACCTGTAATTCCCATTCTGCCATGGTTATCCCTGTGGAATGTTTCTATTTTTCAGATTGGGGTGGCCCTCACCCTGGATATCCTAGATTCAGAGAGGTATTAGTAAAATGGGAGAAGTTATGATGATGTCATTTGACTCCTTCACAGACCAGAAAGCCAGATCTGGTCTTCTCCAAAATCACATTTAAAGATTTCTGCGGTTGCAGAGCATATTCGCCCCACTTATCTGGTGCCTGCCCCCTGATCATGCTCCACAAAAGGGACTTTTTCAGTGATGGCTAACTCAACTCTGAGGTCAGGAAGTAACCCACTAAAGAGTAGTAAGGACTCCTTTCCTCCCCAAACTCTGAAAGCAGAGGCATCCTGGGAAGCAGTGCTGGGGGCACTGCTCATGGATGATGACTAGGTGTCTGTTTGTGTCATGGTCATGCCAGTTTCAGGCAAATGAGATCCAGGCTATTAGAAATAAAGTGCTTCACAGATGTTATATAACCTCTTGGTTCTTCACCTGTTGGTCCTGCTGAATTCTAATGCCTGCTGGTGGTCTGTCCAGCTGGGGCATGATTCTTCATGTTCTGTGGGTATGCTCTAGACTGACCACCTTCTGGTCAGAGCTATATACACTCTTCAAGCAGTTACTACACCTAATAATCCCACGAAAGGCTAACTTTTATCCTGGAGACATGTCTGATCTGCCTCCTGTCCCAGTGGTCCTCTGGTCCTGGCTCTTAGCAGCCTTTGTAGAAGCAAAGCAGTTGCCTGTATGTTGCTCGACATCCCCAGTTGCCTCAACTTTACAAACATGGATACAGACTGTATGAACACCAGTGAAGTATGAATGTCTGTCTTACTCCTAGGAAAAATCTGACCCACTATCAGGATAGATGGAACCCTTTTACACTTTCTTACCAATATCACACGCTAGACAAATGGGTGCAGCTCCCACCCTATCAGGTGGTACTCCTACCAATTCCTAAACTCTGGAACTCATTTTCCTACCTGTCTGTTCTGCTCCCTCCTTCACTCTCTATCCTCTTCTACTTAACTTTACCTCTCCTTCTTGTAACTGTAACTGATCCCTGCCTTGTCTCCTGCTTCCCACAACCCATCTACAGCCCTCCCATCTCCCTTCTGTCTCATGTGTCCTCCAACTTCTCCTGCTAATTCCTACCCCTCCCTCACTATTATTACTTCCTCCTTCTCCTCCCTTTCCAGTCTTTCCTATATTCTCATAATTCTGTCTACACCTCCCTGCCAATGGGTAAATCGCACAATGCACTTATGGTTATGTTTATCTTGTGCCCTCTTTTCTTCCATGCTTAGACTGTATACTTGATGTTAGATGACTCTCTATATACTGCCTATTAGACAATGTCAAACCTGGTACCTGTGTCGCTTGTCAAGTGCTTTTGCAACTCAATTTTCCTCCTCTTCCCTCCACCCCAGGATGTGTCTGGAAACGAGCTGTTCTCAGCTCATTATATCTTTACTGGTGAAACATTTGGAATAAAGAAATAATTATAACAATGATCCCTGTGGAGGTACTCCTGGTCTACTGCTATCCTAAGTGTATATCCTGGGATTGTAGCCTCCATTGCTTCTACTCCCTCATCCACATTAATAACAAGGTTCCCCAACTTGCACTGAGGCCCAGCTGATAGGGTCTGATGTGATGTACCTCTCACTGGTAACTAATAATTTCACCTCATGACAGTATTGTTTCCAAGCAACCCACAAATGCCTCTAGGTTATGGCTCTATGTATTTTGGTCACATGCATGTTTATAACATATTTCTGTATCTTGCAAGGGTTGGTCGCTGTTCCTGCATGACTTCCCCTCCAATATCACCACACCAGTGACTCTGTCCTTCTGTTTCTAGGATAATGTGTGAAAAAGTGTATGTTATGCTCTGTTTTTATTGAAAAATCTTAATAAACCTTTAACAAACAATAACAACAACAAAAATAATATTTTTGATAGGGCTGTGCAAATACTTTCAACTCAGTTTCAGAGTTATAATGTGAACTATCAACTTAACCAGAGCAGATTGTGCAGTATTTGAGTTTATTACAGTATCTGGGCTAAATGAATTAGAGACCATCAGATAATATAGCACACTGGAAAATGCACTATGGTATCTGTGCAGCCCTAATTTGAGGGTAGTGATAAGTACTAACTAACCCTATTCTTAGTTGCATGGAAGACACAGATTTGGAAGGGTCCTGTAAGGTTCTTGCTACAGGTAAATATATTTACATATGTTCAGTAGGATCTAGTGCAAAATAGAATTCACAGCATTGGAATGTGGGAGTATCCCAGCTTACATAATAGAAAGAATTCCTTGGGGAAAGTAATTGCAGCAGGTCAGGAAGTCATGCAAACCAGATTCACTTACAGCATACTGTAACTTTTACAGCTACAGCCTGGAAAACAGATGAATTAGAGGAGGTATCCTCCTTCTATACCGGATAATAAATGACCATCCCTTGATATCATAATAAAATTTGGAATTTAAGCAGATTGGTCAACATCAGTGGCATATTAGGCAACTACTGTAAAACAGAACCCTTTTAAGACTACTTTCCATACATTCTTTTAACCATACACAGAAACCAGGGTGATCCACCAGCACCTAAAATATAAAACAGATGACTGGGAGGGATCTGCTCCATATATCCTCAAATATGAAAACAAAGCTCAATGGAAACGTGACCCACTCACTTGTATTATCATTAAGTATTTTATTCAAAATAAATATGTATACTGTCATTGGTTAAAGGACAACATTTTGTGGCATCCAGCCTCACCAGTTCATCAGGACCATGATTTACCTAATATATATATACCATTCACGTCACGTTCCTTTGGTATTCAGTATTTTTATGTACCCAATAGTGTACATGAATGTGACTGATTTTCTGTGTTTCATTTCTATTAGAATCAATTATTTATGAAACTATAATGCTTCTACATAGCCCTCACTTCATGTCTTCTGGTATTTCTCTTCATGAGGCCCCAAAATTGTCCTTTCAGTAGCAGCACCTACATTTTGAAATGAATTCCTCAGTTATAGTAGTCATTCCTCTGTATCCATTTCTAAGGATCTGCTCAAGATCTTTCAAGGCTTTGTAACTTTTTATAGCTGCTGAGTATGTCTATTTTGTGATGCTAATCATACCCAATTTATTGATTAATATATTATTTTGTTGTGATGCCCCTGTTGATTTGCAGAAGGGCATTATACAAAATAAATAATTGACTATTTTATTTAATCATTAGTTTATTCATAAGAGGATGAGATAAACTTAGTGAAAATTAACAGATAAGTTAGTACTACATGAAAACAGCCTCAGCGGTAAAGATATTATGCTGAGTATATAATTTGCCCTAGCCTTCATGACATTTCTATCTGTGCTGACAATTAACCCAATTTTCTTTGTTTTGTGCTAGATGATATATTCACTACTGTATTTAATTTACCTATATCTTTTATTATCCACTGGTACAATATCCATTGCTATGTAGTATTGCTGATGAGGGTCCAAGCCTGTTATTTTCACTCTCATAGCTGGAAACATCCTCCTAGGAGTAAAGAAAACAGTAATGAATAACTCAGTTAAGCCCATAACTATCATGACATACAATTCATAATTAGATATACTAGCAAGACAGTGGCACAGCCAAAACATGATACCAGCTCACTGAGACAATGCATTATTTTGAAAGTAAGTACAATGTAGTGCTTGTATTTTCTAATAGGTCTTTGTTTCTAATAAAAGTTTCTGCTTCTACTGGTAATTAGTTAGTCAGTACGTTAGTTTATTGGTTAGATAGTTCATCAGTTAGAAATTGTTATTAAGACAAACCCTGTGATCCAAAAGGTATTGGGCAGCATACCTGTCAGCTTCTCAGCATTAAAAATCATGCCGTGGCCTTCAAAATTCATATCAAATGGCCAGAATGTGTAGCTCTTTCTTATTTAAAGAATAGTATGTCTACAAATGGTAGGCCCCATATAGTTAATGTTAAGGAATGGTTCTATCAAGTTAGTGCAATGAGGTAATAGTTTGTGTATCCAAAAATAGTTCTAACATTATGAGGAACATTAGTAAACTGATGAGGAGCATGAGTAAATGTGAGAGTAAAATCATAGCGCTATATGAAATTCATAGCAGTTGAGAGGTATGTTGGGCAGCAGTACATGGTAGTTTAGAATGTACTCTTTAAAACAACAGGGCAACTTGCTCTGTGTATGGATTACTAAACAACCTGTTTACCAATATTTAATAAGGTACAGCATCAATGAACACTGCTATACGACATCTACAGTATGTACAGTGCTAACTCATTAACATTGCTTGTCAGTAAGCATTTGGAAATTTAATACAGTAAATTATTTTCTAAGACGGTTATTGCTTATTGAAATTACAATCGCCAACCACACATAGATGTAATGTTTTCCTATATGCTATTTGGCCTGATTAATTGTATTATATGTGTACCTGGTCCTCAGTCATCGGATACTGTGGGACCCTCCAACAGATGAGGGCTATCCAGGGCTCTTTTCACATTGTCTGTAATTGACCCGAGCTTCTGAGGAGGAGGGTACATTTAAACTTTACATAGTGATGCAATGCATTTATTGTCTACTCAAATCTTCCTGTCAAGCAGTAGGTATTTTTTTATCTCATGGGCACTCCCTGTCTGCCCCAGGCTTGGGGAGATCAACAAAATCAAAGCAGACATCTTATAGCTACAGGACCATCAGACTTGTGACCTTGTTCATGTAGTGTACACTTTCGTTCTTTGTTCAGCTGATCCATCCTGGGAGACTGCACAGCTACACAGTGTGACATTTCATACACTTCCCTTTTAATGTTACATAAAGGCAGATGGTAAACATTGTAGTTCAGGCACTGATCTTTACATTACTCCCTACCTTTATTGCCAGCATCTCAGATAGCCAAACCTTCTTGGAAATCCCTGGACAGCATGAATAATCTCTGTCAGTGGAGTACAGTACACATGTGTGACCCTCCACTAGCATATTGGCACACCTGGACATTGGGGTATTTCTCCATGGCTTCTCTTCTGCACTGTTAAACTATTGACATAAGGCACCAACCTCCCTTCTTCCCTCAGTCAGGATTAGAACTTCACTGGCTTATTGGGGCTTCTTTGCATTCTTATTAAAGTTAATTAAAAGTGTAGGAGGGTTCCCACAATTAATTTACAATTCAGTTCCAATCTTCACTTTATCCATGCTGTACCTTATTTTCCCAGTAGTTCGTTAACATAGTTATTCAGTTCTAGATGCTCTCCACTGAATTTTTCATTGCTGGCTCTGGATGCACTCAGCTGTATTCTCTCATATCTGGCATTAGACTAACCCAGCTAGATGATCCACCACTCAGTCCAAGAGGCCTCTGGCATGTCATCCCAATGCTATTAGGGCTCATCTGCAGACCAAGAAAAGAAATAGGCCCTGGAACACCAAATGT
Source organism: Neoceratodus forsteri (assembly GCA_016271365.2). Taxonomy (NCBI): domain Eukaryota; kingdom Metazoa; phylum Chordata; order Ceratodontiformes; family Ceratodontidae; genus Neoceratodus; species Neoceratodus forsteri. Next base: position 673,689,970 of record CM057459.1, on the reverse strand, counting down.
CAATTTTTCAGACTGGGCTAGTCTGCACTGCTGCAGCTCCCTCCAGAAGCTCTGTAGATACTGGAATGCTCTCAAAAATTCCACCTGTTTTATTACCTACAGGCAATGTAACTTGGATTCAGCCAGAGACGGAGGACCAGACAGTTAACCCCTTTCTCGGGATGTCATTTAGGGTAGCCATGGAGTGCAATTGAGACCCTATATGATTTTTGTGTAACCCATATGATGTCTGCTGCAACTCTTAGGAACCACACAAACAAGTTTTTTAGAATGTATTTACTGTGTACACAATGTGGTGGGTGAAGAAGATTTCCAACCCTTATGATTCTGTTGAAATGACACCACTGCCCTTCCTAACACTTAAGACTACACAGATGATCTGTCTGTCAATCTATCTGTCTGTCTGTGTCTATCTCTTTATCTATCTAATCCATCTATCTATCTATCTATCTATCTATCTATCTATCTATCTATCTATCTATTATGTATATATATATATATTGTGCCACTATAGTTAGGGTTAAGTAGGGTGTTTACTGTTAAACCCCTAACTTTGTACCTTAATAATGTTGCCCCTATTCAACAGAATTGCATTAAATTTTGAATGTATAGTAAGGATAGCAAAGTTTCAAGACATGAACAGTTTTGTGCCAGTATCTATTGTGGTTTCTGAGATCTGGAACACAGATTTTTGGAAACATGAAGATGTCTTTCCCATTGGATAACACTGATTTTGTTTTTTCTGTCATGCACAGTCAAGACAGAACAGAATTTCTTTCATGAAACTCTTAGGATAGACACAGCCTGTGCTGAATTAAGGATTTTCAAAGGTTTTGTGAAAAAAATGATTCCAGAATTATGAAGTTTTAAAGTTTGGTTTTGCATAACCTTCTGATACAAACAGTAAAAAGACAAACTCTGATCATAAGGGTTTCTTTTTTATGATTTACTTGTCATGAGAAATGATTTACTGGTCATGAGAAAAAATACCAGTCATGCCAGTTGCCATCTTGTGGTTTTCTTTTAACCAAAAACATTGAAATTACATAAAAATTAGATATTTAAAAACAAACAAACACCTGGACCTAGGTAAAGGGGGCATGTTTAGCGAGATTCTAGTGTTCATTTTTGAAAATTGCCCTTGAAATAATGTTTCTGGGCACCCAAAAATCCTGGGTGCCCAGCTTAGTGAGAGGAGCCATTCACCCACATTCTCTGTATGAGAACAGCAGGACTTTCTTCACACCTAGTACTAGTAGTAGTAGTAGTAGTAATAGTCTTATTTATATCTGGCAACCTTCCCGAAAGTTCAGGGCACCTTTACAGCATAATATCGTACAGACAAATAAATAAAATGAGCCCCATAAAAAAAGCATATGCTTAGACTTAGCTAACATAAATATGAGTTAAAAGACTGCAAAATTAACATAAATAATTATTTACAAATATTAGCTGGGACATAACCATATAGGGTAAAACTTGTCTCCAAACACTTAAAGGTTTTTAGACCTTCTTAAAGGCCTCCACAGAGGGGCCTCCTCAAAGTTCTTGGCAGAGAGTTCCAGAGGACTGGGCTCACTACTTCAAATACCCAGCTCCCAGAGTTTTTTTAATTCATCTTTATTGAACAACTTGGGTATATAGTTCATAGCACACAGAGTAATGTATGAGGTTCAGCAGTCAGCATAGCAGACAATCTATATTTGTCTTACAAGTCACAGACAGATTAAGCATGGCAAAACAACCCAGCAATTTCAGAGGAGTTTCTCAGTAAGTAAACTCATGAGTTTAATAAGGGCTAACCCTCATCCTTTGACCTCACAGTCAGGAGGAAATAAATCTTCCCCTATCCACCTGCCTTGAATTAAAATGAAGTATGGGATGCCTGTTAGGAGTATCTATACATTGTCCAGCGTGCCCATCTCAGCACAAGACTAGGGGTTCTAAGGTTTACTTTGTAGGTTATTTTTCCATGTTTTGGATTTCTTGCACTATGTCCAACAATTGCTGGTATGCCAGTGGGCCATCTTTAAGCCACTTTTGAGTAATGGCCTTGTGTGCAGTAGCCACTATAATGTTCCATAAATACATTATATCTAGACCCACAACTCCAGCAGGGGGGAGGCCCAGGACTGTATGTGTGGGGGTGAGTGGAGCTTCAGTCAGGAACAAATCATGTAGTACAACAATAATTTGATGCAAAAGCCAGTCAGACATGGGCATGCCCAGAAAATGTGCAAGTGGTGTGCTTGGGTCTCCATGTACTTTCTCCATCAGGCTTGGGAAGAAAGAACGCTACACTTTCCCTGTATGACAGGCATGAAGAAGAACTGAGTTCAGATCTTCCAGGCAAATTCCTGCCATGGGGGGAACTGGTGGACTTCATATGTGACTTAAAGATCGTGGACAAGTCTTTATATGTGGATCCAAGTTATTTTATTGTAGCCATTCTTGTTTTATGTGTAATGTGTGATCTCCATGTAGTGATCTAAGGGCTTTATATAGCACAGAAATTAGCCCCTTCATAATTTGTTTCAGTATTGCATCCATGGCATTTAGCAAAGGTTTTGCAGAAAACTGTCTGATATTGTATTGTTTTGGTCTTGTATGTAAGTTTGCAACTGAAGATATCTAAAATGGTCCAAATTAGACAGTTGATGTGATCTTTTTATGGTTTGAAGATCTAAGATAATGTCCTTTTGCATAATCTGCTTCAGGAAATAAAGCCAAGAAAGCAAACATTGGCTGTACTCCACTACTACAATAGAGGCTTTATTACACACAGGTAAATTAACAAATTGTCCAATACAAAAAAGGTCACCATGGAAATCCCTGACCGGTTTTGCTCACTGTGTCATCAGAGAGGTACCAGTGTTTGCTTTCTCATTTGGATGTATTTTTCTACACTGGGCACACTCACTATTGTGGAGCAGTCTTTGCTGCCTCCTTCAGGAAAAAAGACCTAAGTGGGACAAACTCCAAAAGTTAAATCCACTCAAGATGGCTGAAAGGAGACATCCCATGTAAACCATTTAAAGGGCTAAATAAGATGCCTTATATAAAATTTGTCCCATGTTCGATACACCCCACTAAAGGTGTTGTGCATGGTAGGTAGGGTCAAATCTCCATTTTTATTTTTGAAGGTCAGGTCCATGGCTCACGTAGCCAAAGGGGGCCTTCTTCTTTCTGCTGTACTCTTTCAACTTCCAATCAGCAGTGTACTCTGGGATGGTCCACACAGGAGTACATTTTAAGATGTGTGGTGAGGTAGTAGTCCCCAAGCTCTGGTAATGCTCTACCTCCAGAGACTTTATCAGCCTGTAAAATGTATACTTAAGTCTGGAGCATTTCAAGGCCCAGATTCCCTTAGAGATTATTTGTTGCCATTTTTGAAATTGTGTTTTATGAATAACAATTGGAATACACTGAAAGAGGTACAAGTACCTTGGAAAAATATTCATGATTATGAAGTGAATCCTAGAGTCCAACTTGGAAGCTAAGGAGAGCCCAATGGTTTAAATCAGCGTGTACTCTACCTTCTTAGTGAAGGGATAAAATGTACCTCAAATAGTTTGGTTAGGGTTTTAGGAATTTGAATTCTAAGGTATTTGATCTGAGTCACATTCTAATTTACAGGTAGTAGCTGGGTTATATGGGCCGAGGGTTTATAGCAAAATTTAAATATATCTGTTTTGGTTTTGTTAAGGGAGTAACCTGCATGTTGTCCAAATGTCTGAAGGACTGACCAAATTTCTGGAATAGAGGCCTCAGGATGGGCCGGTATAATAAAATGTCATCTGCATATAAAGATATTTTTGTGCAGAACTGCCCACCTCTGTTCCCCTATTCTATTGTTATCCCAGATGATTTTCACCAAAGGTTTGATGTATAGGACAAAAGAAGAGGCGAGGGGCAGCCCTGCTGTGTCCTCTACATGCTGTAAGTTAAATATGGGCAAAATGCCTCCGTTAGTATGGACATATGCTTGAAGGGAAGAGCAGAGGGTTTGGATGCCCTTTATAAATTCCTGGAAGCCAAATGTCTCCAGAGTGAGGAAGAGAAAACTCCACACCACCTTATCAAAGGCTTTTTGGCATCCAGACTCATGATGCATGCTGGTGTCTTGGTGCACCTAATGGCCTCGATTATGTTTATTGTCTGTCAGACAATGTCTGGTGCCTGCCAACCTGTGATAAAGCCTGATTGGTCTAGGTGGATTATATTAGAGTATGGGGTTAAATCTTTTGCTATGATAGAGGTGACTATTTTATAATTGGTATTAAGAAGGATATTGGCTGATAAGAACCACACAAGGTTTGATCCTTTCCTTCCTTAGGCAACACTGTTATGGTTGCATAATCCCAAGTAGGTGGCAGGCTCCCACCTCCTCCCAAATCTCATTAAATACTCAGCTTAATAGTGGAATTACATCTTTCTTGAGTGCTTTATAAAATTCTCCACTAAAGCCATCCAGGCAGGGAGGGTAATTTTCCCTATTTTGAGGTCGGTAATTGTTGTTTGTATTTCTGCATGTGTTATAGGGACAATCAATTTATTGCCCTGTTCAGGTGTTAGTTTGGGTAAATTTAAGGCTTGGAGATAATTTCACTTGGCCAGCTGCATAGTTTCTTGGTGTGAATTATAAAGGGACTGGTACTAATAGACAAATGCATTAGAAATCTGTTCACTCCTGTGGACCATCTGTCCTGTACCTGGGTGCTGGATTTTTGTGATAGCCACTTTGGCAGCTTGTTGTTTAAACCAGTATGCCAAGTACATGGTGGCTATAGTGACACATTGTAGTATTTTTGTTTTAAATACTGAAGAGCTTTTTGTTTCTACTTTCTGTATGTCTTGGATTTTGAGTTTCAATTGTTTTATCTCTGCATCAACCTGTCTATCCCACCTATGTTTCTGTTTAGATTCCAGTTCCTGCAGAGTGCTAGTGAGTTCCAAAAGTTGTTTTACCTCTATCTTTTCCTATGGACTGCTATTGAGATTAATTTCCCTCGCAGGACTCTTTTGGCCATGTCCCATAATATTTGTGGGGAGTTGCCTGGTTTATCATTGCATCCAACTACCGACTGTAGGAGGACTTTAAATCTTTGATGATTATGGGGTCTCTAAGGAGAGAGACATTAAGTTCTGGTGTGTCTTCTCAAGGACATGAGTAAGTCTACCTCAAGAAAGACCAGTTGATGATCCAACAGAGTGGATGTCCCTATTAACATTGAGGGAAATAGGGTCATGTCCCTTTGTGGGTGAAATAGGTATCCAGTTGAGAATATATTTTGAATTTGGGAGAATAATAGGTATAGTCTCTTGCTGTTCACAGAGGTTTTTAATCTCTACCTTGGAACTACCTGGAGGTCCTCCTCAGAGGAGCAGAGAGCGCAATGCTTTGAGATGGTGTAGGAGATCAGACAGGTAGCCTGGGCCCAGCTTGTGCAGGGCCTTAAGTTAGAAACCCAACTTTAAAGAAGATGCACCACTTAACTAGCATTCAGTGCAGGTCACACAGCACCAGGGAGACATGACACATCTTCAGGAGGCCAGAAAATAACCTAGCAGCTGTGTTCTGCACCAACTGCATGTGTCACAGCATATCTCTATTAACCCCAAGGTACAGAGCATTGCAGTAGTCAAGCCTTGGAGTCACAGAAGCATGCATCAGTGTGGCCAGATTGTGGGAGGGGCAAGAGATTTAATTCAGCTGATGTTCTGTAGATGATATAAGCTGATCTGGACTACTGTCAACACCTGAGTCTCAAATTTCAGCATCTCATCCAGAACAACTCCCAAATGTTTCACCTCTGTGGCAGCCAAGAGCCCAGGAGAACCAAGCTAGAGCCCCATCCCATCTCAGTAACTGCTACTCCCCACTTAGGTGCTAGTGCTCAACCACCAGTACTTTAGTCTTCTCTAGATGAATTTTCAACCAGCTCAATGACATCCAGTCCTTGATCTCGGCCTGGCACAGATTAAGCATATCAGCTACACCCAGTGTCCCAAGTACAAAAACATGTAGAACTGGGTATCATCTGTATAACAGTGAAACCTCAACCCATACTACCTAATGACCTTACCCAGAGGTAGTATACACACGCAAACAGCATGGTAGAAAGAACCAAGCCCTGAGGTACACCACAAGACAGAACCTTCTGGAGTGACTGAAACCTTACTAACACTACCCTATAAGGCTTGCCCATGAGTTAGGACCCAAACCAACAGATGACTTTCCAGTGACCCCCACACGCTTGAGCCAGTCCAACAGCAAGTCATGGTCCACAGTGTCAAAGGCAGAGGAGAGATTAAGGATAATGAGAATTGACCACTTTCCTCTGTCTCTTGCCTTGAGCAGACCTTTGTGTTCCCTAACTCATGCAGTTTCAGTGCTATGTCTGGACTAAACCCAGACTGGAGAGGCTCATAGATGCCAAAGGTAGGGAGGTGTATCTCAAGCTGTAATGCAACTGCTTCTCTCATAACTGTACCTAAAAAGGCCAGTTAGATATAGGTCAGTAATTTGCCAAGTTTTCCAGGTCCAAAGATGGATTCTTTGGAAGGGTTTCACCAATAGACTCTTCAGGGACACTGAGAGCACCCCGTCTGACAAGGAACACCATACAATCTCATCAAATACTGAGCCCAGCTACTCTACAAAACTCAAGTAGGCATAGTGGGCCTGAGTTCAGATTACAAAATGCTGTCTGCAGCTCAGAATTCACCCCACTCCCTCTTCCATTGTCACTGAACAAACTCTCCAAAGGACCACTGAACGCATTCTAGATTCATAAGTTCAAATGTGCTGGGCTGTAATGACCCACTTGAAGGGATCAAGGCTCTATTAGAGCACACTCTATTCAAGAAGAACTGACTGAACTCCTCACATTTCATGGGTGTAAATGCTATGGACTTCAGACAGGCCAGATGAAGTAGCCTGTCCACAGCCTGAAAGAGCTGAACTGATCTGTTTCTCCCAGCAGCAATCTCCCCCGACAGAAAAGCTGCCTTTTCCTAGTGATTGCCCTTTGATACTCACCAAAGTGAGACATCTAAGCCAGTCTGTCCTCCTGGGGCCTGGATCTCCTCCAACAATGCTCCATCCTCTGCCTCTTTGCTTTCAACTCCCTCAGCTCCCCATCAAACCATGGCAAGCCAAGGCACAAAACCAGTGAGCATATATGGAGGTGATGTGAGAGTGAAAGAAACCAAGGCACCCTTTTATAAGCTGCTGAAGCTTCCTCTGGTCTGTCAGCACATGTAGTCATCACTTGAAGTGTCAGAACTGCCAAGAATCCTCTGGCTGAGTCCTTTACAATGGACAGAACTGGACAATGTCCACGGGTAGACTACAAGGGAGAGCCCTGAAATTGAACCTGATGGCACAATGATCTGATCAACTGACTGGATCAACCTGAAGAGTCCCAGTCTTGAGTCCCAGAGAAAATATTAGGTTGAAGTCATGGCCATGTTGATGGGTCACTAGAAGTAATCACTTGTACAAGGCCCAGGGATTCAATACCCCAGAGGAAATCTTGATTAAAGTGAGAGAGTTCATCATTGACACACACACACTGAAGTCATCAAGAATAAGATCCAAGAATAAGCCATCTTGGTGACTCCAAATCTCTGTCAGCAACAAAATTTGCAATTTCCATCAGAAATTCACCCTCCCGAGGTCAGCACATGAGGAGAATTCTGCAACCTGCACCTGGACCCCAATGTACAGTTATGCATTCAAATGACAAGGTATCTCCCATTGGGGCACCACCAGGCTCAGCTCAGATTTACTACAGGTGGCCATGTCCCCATGATCCTTCCTCAGGCAGTGAACTACAGAGAACCTGTTCATGACCAATGACTCCAGGAATGGACCGGCATTTTCACCCAGCCAGGTCTCCATAATACAAACCAGATCAACAGAATAAATAAGATCTGAAATAACTGTGGACAGCACTGCTCAAAGAGCATGAGCAGTGACAGCCAACTCATCAGCTACCTCGCCACTCAGTCCAATGGGAATTGAGTATCTGAGCAAAACATGTTGCCTGTCAAGCCCTCATTTTACCCGAAGGCATCTCCTGGTCCTCACAACCTTAATATCATCCTCCTTCAGCCTTTCCAAAGTCACCCCTTCCTCTCCATGCCTCATCCTGATCCCCACTTTCCCGCATCTCCAATACACTACACTTGGTGGGGTTCATGGAAAGGGCGTAGATCCCAGAGCAGGGACAAGGATAGCAGAGCCTCAGGTCTGCTGCAGATGACACATCCCAGGTCAAATAAACTAAAGTAACTACTGCTCCCCAAATGCTGCTTATTTTCCCATCCAAATTCCAGAACCCCACAACCCACAACTCCCATTCAAATCCATACACATTACAGCCAGAAAAAGCCAACCACTCAGATCATTCTATTCATACCACAATGCACTCATATCTCACACACTATATAAATAATAAACACATTTTAAAAAGAGAGATGGGAGAATCCAAATAATGTGCTTAGTCCATTGTGCAAAATTCTATATAATAGCAATGGTTTTAATAGTCATGTAATTTTTTCTGAATGCAATTTCTCTCACTCACGGCAAGTCCAAATTCAAAACCAAAAGTAGTCCCTACAGCAACTCTCTAACTGCTGCTATCAGGATAAGCCATGGATGGAATGTGCTGCTGGCATGTGTGCCAGCTGTGAGTCGGTGATCTCTTTCTCATTCTTGTATCTATCTATCTATCTATCTATCTATCTATCTATCTATCTATCTATCTAGCTGTCTGTCTCTCTGTCTCTCTGTCTGTATGTATGTTTATCTGACTGTCTATCTGTCTGTCAGTCTATCTAATCCTTATGTTTTTTTAATATTTTTATTTCCTCCCTCCCAGCTAAGCCAGCCTTCCCTCCTTCCTTCTTCCTGCTAACTTATATGTATATAATTTCATTTCATTTATTTGTTAACTGGGTAAGAGCACTGGGTAAATCAACCCCTTTCAGGCCCAGCCTGAATACATCTAAACAAAGTCATACATTTACATACACAAATAAATACAATTCAACAAATACATTAGTACAGACAAATCACTAATAAATACATTTACAAACATCCTTACATATCAAGTATTGATTCAGCCTGGATTTAAACACGTGTAATGGTATTTTAGTTCTTAGATTACAAAGTAGGTTATTCCAAAAGCTGGAGCAACACTAGTATAGGAACAAATCACTAATAATTACATTTACAAACATCCTTACATGACAAATAGTGTTTAACCTAGATTTAAACACTTGCAATGACATTTTAGTTCTTAGATTACAGGGTAGGTTATTCCAAAAATCTGGAGCAGCAACAGAAAAAGAACAAGAACCCTTTTAGATTTATAGATGGATGATACAAGAAGAGTACCAGTTGAACATCTCAAACTAAGTCCAGTGGAAAAAACACAACAAGATCCTGCAAGGGATAATAATCATTACAATAAATAGCTTTAAAGATTTGACAACCTAAGAAGTAAGAAAATGTACTACTTGGAGATAACCACCCTAATCGAGAATACAATAAACAATGATGTAAATGGAAGGAAAAGGCCAAAACAAATTGACAAATATTATGATAGGCTACTTCAAGACATTACTTTCTCTGGGCCGAGATTATGATAAAGACTAGCATTACAATCTAAATGAGGCAATAAAGAACCATTAGCAATCAACTGCAGAGCTGAAAATGGAAAATATTTCTTTAACTTGTACAATATACCAAGCTTGTTATTAATTGTGTGACTGACATGGGTCACTTGGGAAGAAAGATCAGGTTAGTGTCCAACATGACACCTAAGTATCTAAATTCAGATACATGTTCAATACAACTATCATTGATACTATGTATCTACAAATAGGGATAACTACGATGCATAAAAGATGTGCCAAAAGCATTGATATGGTTTTTCTTACATTCAGAACCATAACATTCTGAGCAAACTAATAAGATTTTCTGAAACTCCAATTACAGTACGGCAGCTAGATGATCTCCATCATTAGATTGATAATAAATAATCAAATCATTAGCATATAAAAGCATTTCACATGAACTACATAATGTCAGGAGTTGGTTGACAAATAGGGAGAACAACAGGGGCCCCATAATGGACCCGGAGGTACTCCACTACTAAGTTGACATACCTCAGATAGAACTGAGTTTATGGAAACCACCTGAGTATGAGCCATTAAATAATCAACAAATCAATTTACCACACCCAAAGAAAATCCCAAATCATTCAGTTTAACCTCGAAGAGAATGATCAAGGAGATGAAATGCCCTGGTCAGGTCCACAAACACCGCCCCAGTCATAACTCCCCATTCAAATCCCCAAGTCGGCATCAGCGAACCTGACCAGGGCAGTGCCAGTCCCATGATTCCTTCTGAAGCTGTGCTGCTGAGGACACAATAAATGGTAAGACTCAAATAATGCAAAACATGGTTAGAAACCACTTCACTAGTATTTTACTCATAGGATTTAATATGGAAATTGGCCTAATGTCCTCAGCAAGCACAGCGCCACATTTCTTAGGGACTGTAACTATACATGCACACTTCCAAAGAGCAGGAAAACATCAGTGGTCAAACATAAATTAAAAAACACTGGATAAAGGGCTGCAACATAAATAGAGGCCAATTTAACAAAATGGACATCCAAACCATAACCACAATCTCCATATCTATCAGGTGAAGTGGAAAGCAATTTGAGTACATCCAACCTCATCACCCTACAAAATAAAAAGGTGAATGATTCAAATAATCTACTGTTGAATTCTGAACATCTTTAAACCCAACAGGGGGTACAGTTATAAGACTAGTCAAATCAGTAAATTTAGTATTTAGCACATTTGCTATCAAATGAGGGTCAGTAACTTCTTGATCTGACACCTTCAGAATTTTAACTGTTGGCAAATCACTAGGGGACAAGAGTGATTTAATAGTTTGCCAAAATGTTTTAGAATCTGATATGCCACAGTCAAATTTATGCCTATAGTAATCCTTCTTTGCATTATCTACCATCTTACTTGCTTGATTCCTAGCGACCTATATACATTCAATAATGGACCAGAAGATGAACTTTTATAATCAGACCATGCCTGATCTCTTAACCAAATGCAGTTTCATATTTCAGTGGAAAACTAACAATTTTCAATACCCTAACAAGCACCTTGTATAGTGGAAACAAAGACTTTTGAATAATTAACAACTGGGAGCAAAAAATCCACAGCACAATTCAGATCAGGAATGGAGCTCAGAAAAACCTAATCAATCTTATTGAGCTCTTCCTCCAACCTTTCAAACCTAATCTTCTTAAAGGAACTGGAAAATATGATACGAGACGGAATTTTTGCCTTTTGAAGTTCAGATAACAATAAGTGGCCATATGATCACTAACTAAAAGACTGAGTATTTCAGCCTGTGAAATGATATTAGGCTTATTAGTAACATTTCAATCAAGTAATGAATGGTTATCATTAAGTGGGTTTAACCTAGTTGGTTCTGTAATTAACTGGACTAAATTATATGAGTCCAGAACATCTCAACATTTAAACCATCACCGTTAACCAATTTACATTGATGTCACCCAATAAGACAAAATCATGATTATTAACCAGGTCAATGGATAAATCAAGAAACTTTTTAGCCCATCAGTTCCACATTTTGGGAATTATATATGCCGCCACAATGACCTTTCTACAACCTCCCAAAATCCACAGTAGGATCAAACAGTCAGAATCTGACTGTACATTAGTACTATAGCCAGCACTTAAACCTCTAAATACTCCAAGTAATAAATTACAACACCTCCACCTTTCTTTTTACTTGGGCAATCTAGCTCAACATGCTATAACCCTGAATTTGACATAAAGCATCAGGACTCAGAAATGACTAACAGATTGGGCCTATAGATTGAAACTGCCACTTCCAGATTAGCCATTTTTGGTGTCAAACTTCTCACATTCCAGTGAAGAATTTTAACCCATGTATGGAAGACCAAGGACCAGTAGAACCATTAATTACTTTCAAGGACTCCATTCCATTTGGGCTTGAGTTAGTTTCCACATCATTGGCTAATATTAACAGCCCAAATAACACAATAAACCTAGAATAAAATGAAATTATCCTAACCCCTTTCTAACACATTATCATTGTAAGAGTTATTTTAAGGCTACCTCAAAGTCGCAAAACTTTCTTCCACAATAGCAGTAGCTAGTAACAGTCATTAGTGTTATAATGGCCTATCAAAAGATTAGACATATCAATTCCCAATCAGAATCAGCAGGAAATAGCAATTCTGGTTCTTGAGACCACCCAACCCCATCAGTAACAGATATACACACACAACAAAAATCCTACCCACCCTATAACATGTAAACCTAGTGCCATTATGCAGGTCTAATAAAATAACCATCAAAACCATGTTAAACTAACATTCAGGACTACTGTAGCATCGTGTATAACATGTGCCTACAATACTAACTCACTTTTCCTGGTCTCCCATAGACTCCCATTTGTGCTGCACTTGGCTGCACTTAACCGCTAAATGGCCACTGCAATAGACGCCACCACATCTACCTTGTTGGCAATTTAAACCCCTTGACCTCTGCCAAACAGCCTGCCACTTCCAATCAGTGGGGAAGGGGCGCACAGCAAATTAAGCAGCAAAGTGGCTGTGTTGTTAGTTGCTATGGCAATGCACAGCTAGGCTGGGACTGCAATTAGGGTGCAAAAAGAGGCTTCAAGCACATGTTGTGTTCACTTGAAAGTTAGCAGCAATGTTTAAAACAGAACACACAACAGTCAATTAATAGTGACTCCCCAGCTTCATAAACTTTCCCACCAAGAAATAGCAGAATGGAGTTTCCACCATGATACTGCTTTGTTGTAACCCTATCTCCTCCAGATCACCCTCCAAATATAGGTAGTGCCACTGAGGTGCCCACTCCAATGCCACAAAACAATATCCCCATAATGGGGTGCCCAATCCTTGTGTCAGCTTCCCTGTGAAAGAAAATCATCCCTCATTGATTTTTTTTTTATTGTTAGAAACCTGTAAAGAAGAAAATAATCACTCGCCAATCTGATCCCTTTATTCCAGCCCCAAATGCCCACTCAGCACCCACCACCCCACACACTTAATCCCTGAACATGTCCCATGACCCAGACCCACTATCTGATCAAAGACATGTCTTGCTGCTGTAACCAATGACAGCAGTATGAGAAAATAAGGTAAGTCTGGTTTCATGTATTTCAATGGGGTTTAACTTTTATTCATTACTTTGTAATATTTTTAAACCAAATTTTCAACATGGCCCACCTCATGAACAAGGGTGGTGAAATTTTCAAACATCCTCAAAAAGTGATTTTGTGGTCACTGCACAAAATCACCATTGGGGTGGGATTTGAAAATTGTCACCATCCTTGTTCATAAGATGGGTCCTAAGAAGACTATGCTGAAACTTTGAGGTAAAAATATTTTAAAACATCAAAGTTATTGAGGTGTGTTGTAATTCTTCAATGCTCACTCTCAACTTTGACATTTTTCAACACTTCCTCCCAAATTTGGTAATTTTCAAATTTCATCCCAAATTTTCAACATAGCCATTTCTTCACATCATGTCATGAACATGATAGTGTCAGTTTTCAAATACTGGCAGAAACTTGATTTTGCACTTATGGTGCAAATGGACGTTTCAACAAGGATTTGAAAATTTTCACCTACTGGGTTAATGAATTAGGGTCATAAGAAGGCTATGTTGAACATTTGAGAATCATACTAAAAGAAACAAAATGTTACTGAAGTATGTTGTAATTCTTCAAGTCTCACTCACAACTTAGTAATTTCAATACTTTGAACCCACATTTTCAGTTTAGCCATTTTTTCACAAAACCTCATGAACATGACAGCTGCCATTTTTCAAATATTGGCCAAAATGTGTTTTTGCACCTATGGCAGGAAATGGTGCTTCAACAGAAATTTAAACATGTTCACCTACTGGGTTTTATGGTGACAGTTGCCAGATAGGAGAAAGAAATTGATGCAGCCTTAGGAATTAGAGAGAGAGAAACTCAATGGATACACTGATTAATACCAAGGGTATGATTTTGTAAAACTGGTTAGCTGAAAATTGCATGCACATAGTTAATGGCTGTCGCATGGTGACATAGTAGGCTCATACAACTTTCTTAGAACAAAGAAAAGTAATGAATCTGTATTTGATTATGCTATGATTTACACTTTTAATAGAGGTGTTGCGAGAAAACTTTTTATGCGAATTTCCTCAAAGTCGGATTTTCACTTCTGCAAAAGTGAAGAAATCAAAGTAGCAACTTTTGGAAATTCTGACTTAAACAGTGGAATAAATGTATAAATTGTGGATTATTGTATTAAACTGTGGAGAAAAAGTCTGCAGAAATGATCATTGAACTGCGGAATAATAATATGTACTGAGTAATAATTCATCAAACAGCAGAAAAAGTGTCTCAGAACTGTTATTCTGCAGTTCATGTCTATTATTCTGCAGTTCAAACAAAAATTCTCAGAACAGGGCGTAATGTCCACCAAATACATTCGGAAGTTTCTAATCTCACCATTGGCGAAGTTCAAAAATTCTGCAAAATTTCCACATTTTCGGTGAAAGTTTCATGAAAGCAGACTTTGCAACTTTCAACCACCTCTACTTTTAAATGGTATTTGATATAGTACTTTATTGTAATACAGAATTTTAGTAGTTATCATCCCCTATCTGTTTGGTGCTAGCCATAGGTAATCCCCAGGATCCCCAAAATCTTAATCCTGTGGATGAGTTTTCCATTATATAATAATAAAAATATCAGATGGAATCTCATTTTACGAAATAAAATATTAGCAATTCAGGAAAAATGATGGTTGCAGAATTAAAACAGAGGATTATAGCAGGAGAAGATGTTCTTGAAAATTATAATAACTTGATAAAATTCTTAACAGATAATATTTCTAAGAAGGATCACTGCCAACAGAAAGTGTTTACTAGGGACAATGCTCCTGGTATGACCCTGCCTTCCTCCCTCATTATAACTTTTGCCCTTTTCCTTGCCACCATGTATACTGCACTGGCTGGCTTCTGACTCCTGACCACATGAAGACTTCAATTAATAGCTCCTGAATCTCCCCCGATCTCCTCCTCCTCCTCCTCCCTCTCCAAGGTCTACCCCTACCCTCAGCCCATCATCTTCTACCTCTCTTACTCCCCTCTTTCTTCCTCCTCCCTACTTTTCCTGTTTCTTCACATGACAGTGCCAAATGGCAGCAACCTTCACTCTCCATTAACTATCTGTCCTCCTTCTTAGACTCCTAACTACCTAATTAATGTTGCAATGTGACTCCTACTCTGCACTGTAATTACCTCATTTTGTACATTTTAAATAATCTGCACTGTAAATGTCTCCATATTGTACATTGTAAATATTTTGTTTTTTTCTCCTCCTGTTCTTTGTACTACCTTTCCCAAAATGACGTGGAACCTTTGTAAATAAGCTGCCTGTGCTCAAAGGTATTGTAATCTGAGAATGAATGAATAAATATATAAATAAATAAACATGCATGGTAAAAAAATTATGTCTCAAGTAAACAAAGTCAGAAGATTTACAAATAAATATCCAGAACTCCTACTTAATAAAGGTCCCCAAGAACTAAAAAAGAACATAGATCTCTTCTAGGGAAAAAAAGTGCATTTCAGATAAGACTCACGGAACAGCTACAGCAGGCTATAGACAATAAGGACTCCCAAAATGTTGGACTTTAATTGCATTTGGTGAAAATAAAGTTGCAAATAATTTAGAAGCAGCAATACATCTAAAGGTATGGGAGGAATTTTATACTAATTTATATGCAAGCCCTAGGAGCAAGATAAATACAAAACAATGGAAAAGTACATCTCTCCCTTAGAAAATATTTAGGTGAATGGCCTCCAATCTCAAGTACAGAAATAGACTGTAAGATATAAGTGACTATGATCTAGTATATTGGTCCTTAGCTACTTATGTGACCGTATCAATATTTTGCTTTTGATGTGTTTTGTTACATCACTATGTTATCTTCTTGGAGAATATCTACGTAATGCTTGTTAGAATAATTTTCCTTCCAATAAAGCATACTAAATGAAAAAAAGTACAGAAATAGAGACTTATATTGTAAGTCAGAAAAATAATAAGACAGCATGAGTTGATGGAGCGTACGGTGGAAATACTTTAGGTAAATATCAACTGGTGGTCAAATCTGTTGACAAAATTATGTACTTTTATCAATAATACTGCCACAATCCAACTATCTTGGTTAACCACTGAAATTGTTCCCATATAAAAAGGAAATAAAAAGACCCAGAAGATTACAGGCCAATCTCCTCGATATGCATTCCAGCAAATATTTATTTGTGGATCCTATTTGAAAGAATAAAGTTGTAGGTGGAAGAAAATGGTATAATCTCTGATAATCAATTTGGATTCCAAAATAAAAGCTCAACAATTGATAATATAATTATACTCAACTATCTGGTTGACAAATATGTAAACCTAAAAAAAAGGGAGACTGTAGTGTTGCTTTCTGGACTTAAAGAAAGCATTCAATAACATCAACAGAAATATCCTGTGGAAAATTTTAACTGCCTGAGAGATTGACCCACAATTATTAGAGCTACTAATCATGTTACACTCTGGTACTACTTTTCATATAAGATATACCTTAGATGGGAAATTAACTAATGAAATTGAAATAAATAAAGGATAAAGCAAGGTTGCCTACTGGCACCACTATTATTCAATATCTACATTGATCAGGTTGTTCTAACTTGAATTTAAATGATAATGATGGCACTTAATACACAGCTACACATAATAAATATTTTATTATATGCAGATGATGCAATTTGATTTCTAAATCAGCAGTTTGCCTCAAAGGGCTTTGGACACTATGGCAAATTCATTGGATGAGTGATCATTAGAAGATAATAGCCATAAACCAAAAATAATGAATTTGGGACAGGCCTGCAGCACAAAGAACACATGGGTCATAAATAATAAGGTATTAGAAGTTGTGAAATAGTATAACTATTTTGGGACAACCACTACCAACAATATGAACTGGACTCTACATCTGAAAATTAATTAGCAAAAGGTAGACAAGTAGTGCTGGCTATAAATAGGTTCAGAAAACTGTATGCTGATAACTCTTTCAATGCAATGATTAATGTTTATATTGCCAAGATAAAGGACACCTTGCTTTATGCCACAGAAATATGGGAATAGAACCCTCATGTGCTATGCTTGAACCAATCCAAAATCTCTTTAAGAAATATTTTGGGTTTACCAGTAGCAGTATCAGGTGCACATCTGAGAAGAGAAACAAAATTAACATCATTAGAACATTCAGCTAAAATAAGATCACTAAACTACTTGAAAAGGTAATAAACCAGATAAAAAAGTTAAGATATGCTTGTTGTGCAAAATCTATTTTACATCATAGAGAAGCAATCTATTTCCCATCATGATTTAATAGACTTAACTCCCCATTAAGGAAGGTAGGGATGCATAATATTTTTGATAGCTGGATTATAACAAATGCTTCAGGACATACAAAGGAGGCAATAATTAGGTAGGAAGACATCACTTTACAATTGGATACTGTAAAGATGAATTCCTCATCATTGTTTGATCAATACAAAATGATCGGTGTTCAGGATGGTCCTCAGGATTACCTTGACTGGTGCCAAAATATGCTACATAGGAAAATATTAGCTAGGATGCGATTTAATATTAATTTTCATTATGAGTCCCGATTTGTGTCATGGGAAAAATGAATGGAGTCTAGAAAACTGTAATATGGATGAATTTATATCAATAATGCATTTGTTTTTGAGTGCCCACTACTAGATACAATAAGAAAGAGGTGGCATTGTGCTTGTTCCAGTTTGGATGCAATTTCATTTCTAGATACCCGGATCACTAAAATGTAAATAAGGGGCTGGACACTGATCTATGCCACAAACTAACAGAGACATGTTGCTTCTAGCCAGTTCCTGTCACCCATGCCATGCCATCCAGAGTATTCCCACTAGCCAGTTTTTGAGAATTGGATGCACATGCAGTAATGATGCTTCCTTCGAAGAGAGGTCTGGAACTGTTTGACAGATTCCTTTAGAGAGGCTATAGTTTAAGAGATGTTGAACAAGTTTATAACAGATTAAAAACACTGAAAGGGAATATCTGCTTACACCACATGTACATGGCAATACAGCAGGGAGGAGAGACTTAATTTTGTCACTGAATATAACATTAGGGCATCAGAAATTGAGAAAATCATAAATAGACATTGGCATATTTTACAGACAGAGCCTGAGTTGTCTAGTATGTGGCACAAAGGCCAAGGATGGTATATGGAAGACCACATAATATTGTGACAGACTTACTAACAGTATGCAACCAATTGAACAAAAGCACACTTGGTTGCCCCCCATCCCTGCAGACATTTAAAGATGTGGTAAATGCAAGTAGTGCTTAGTAGTCACACCAATGGCTACTGTTCCAAACTCTAGAACTGGAGAATTAATAGAAATTAAAAGTTCATTACTTGTGAAACCACATGGGTGGTGTATTTAGCCAAGTGTACATGTGGTGCTTTTAATGTAAGGAGAATGAAGTAAATATTTAAAGAAAGGACAGGAGAACATGTCAGAAGCATTTTTAAATAAAGTTTGGATTCTGCATCGTCAGTACATAATCTTGAAGTGATGGAGGGCACCAAACATGAATGGACTATTACCGAATTGAAAACATTGTTTCGGAATTATGGGTGTGGATATAGAAATCCTTTTGAGAGAAGGAAGCGTATTGGATTTTTGCAATGCAGGCAACTGTTTATCCAGGTTTAAATGACAATAAAGATCACAACTTTTTTATTTTTACTGTTCATCATTTCAGGACTTAATGTGATGCTGATTTCCTCCTGTATTACTTGAAGAGGAGATGATTATTTAAACTTCAGGGTGGATTTAAAGGAACTGAATCTATTAAATTCCAGAATGTGCTGTTTGATGACAGGTCAGGTAATGTACTGTAGGAGTCCCCAAGTGTCCATTCTTGGCTTTACTCAGTCAATTTATAAACAACCCTACTTGTGGTCTGCAAATTGACTAATTTAATTCTATGCCCAGATGACACTGTCATTTTCCTCATGTGACAAGAACTCGATAGTCTGAGGAAGAAGCTGCAGGATGACTTTGCCACCATCCAGGCATAGTTCACTTCAACCACTCTTGTAGAGAATGAGAGAAAAACTAAATGTATGCTGCTTTGCACTCACAACAAGACTGACTTGTCTGCTAACTTAAGTAGTTCATCTCCAACTGGTGTCACTCTAGAGCAAGTAAAAACCTTTAAGTACCTAGGTGTTATCCTAGACAGTGCCTTGTCATTCACAGATCATGTGGGCTACCTTGTTAAGGCAATACGCACATGACTAGGACTCCTCTATAGGCATAGGGTAACTTCCTACCAGAGATAAACTCCTGGTGCAGTACTTTATCACAAGCATTATAGACTATGGTGTCATTGTCTATGGTTTGGTGAATGACAGTGCTTTGTCCTGAGTAAGAGGCCTGCTAATGGGGCCTACCACTTTGTGCTACACCTTAAACTGATACCAGCACCTATGTCCGTACAGCAGACTGAACTGCTTAACCCTCAACCCGAGGTGCACCATCACACTTGATCATAGTTCATAAAGCACTAAATGGCCTGCTGTCCCTTGACTTTGCAGTCTATGTTCAGTTATGCTGCCAATAAGTATATACTGGGAATGGCACACCACTCCCCAATTGTTACCTCATAGAAGAACCACGCTGGTCAAAACTGCATCCCATGCTGATTTGCAAAATATTGAAACAAACTGATGAACATGTTAAGAGCCTGACACTCTCCGGAATTATTTAAAACTCAGCTGTTGTTCACGTTCACTCCCCTGGGACATGTAATTGCTATCACTGAACATCTGCTATAATGTGACAATGTATCCTGTGTATTCTGCTCTTTACAAATTGTCATGTAATGTTAAACATCCAGAACTACTTGTGCATTACTGGTACCTCTTTCCACTACTGTAAATTTATATACGTTTAGTGTGTGTACTTGACACTAAGCAGTTTGAAAACAGACATCTGCCTAAAGGATTTTATGTGAAATAAAACTAGACTAACTGAATGCAGAGTTACTATAATATAGATAATGCTACAGAGCACTGTACATCTCCACTAACTAATTCAATAACGTAACTCAGTCAGTGTGTGACAGACCGGCATATCGCTGACAAGGCATGGCTGTTTCATTTTCCAGACAGTGAGTGGACAGACAAAAAAGATATTGATTTTTACATCCAGTCATTATATGGAAAAAGCATTAGGCTGCAACAGATTAATATTGTAAGCAGACCAGGGTGCCTACTCCTGGCACCACTTCATTATATCCCCTTTCCTCCAGATTGCCCATCCCCACCCAATACGTAGGTGGCAGCACCATGGTGCCCACCACAGGTACCACTGCAGACTATCCCAACACAGGGGTGCCCAGTCTCTAGTGCCAGTTCTGGTCCTCTGTAAAAAGAAAACTGTCCTCGTTGATCTTTTTTTGTTTGTTTTTCATTTAGCCAAAAGAAGAAAATGGTCCTTTGTTGAGTTCACTCTCCTCACAACCCACACCCACCCACCCCAACTCCCCACTCAGCACTCAGCACCCACCACCCGAACACACCTCACTCACTGAAACATTGTCCTACAATATAGATCCACTCTCTGAATGAAAAGGTATCCTCCTATTGGAGCCACAACTGCAATATGAGAAAGTAAGGTAAGCCTGGCTAAAGTATTTCAATGTGCTTTGAACTTTTACTCATAACTGTCATTTTCAGCATTTTTATACCAAATTTTCAAAATGCCTTTTGAACACCATCTCATGAACAAGGTAGATGGAATTTTTCAAATCTGTTCCAAAAGGCAATTTCATAGTTGTTCTGTAAGATTGCCTTTCAGTTTGAATATGAAAATTTTCACCTAACGGGTTCATGAGTGACATCATAAGAACACTGTGTTGAAAATTTGGTGGGAAAATATGGTAAAATTACCATGTTATGAGTGAATATTGAAATATTTCAATGTCCCAGCATAACTGTGTTAATTTTCAATATCTTTCCATAAACTTTCAACATGGCCTGTTCATAGAAACATAGAAACATAGAATTTGACAGCAGATATGGACCGCTTGGCCTACCTAGTCTGCCCATTTCCTACCTGATATATAAGCTGCAGATTCTAGTTAACCAGCAGCTTACTTCCTCCCACCCCCACTAGAATTGCTTTATGCTTGTCCCGTGCATTCTTGAATTCTCCCACTGTTCTTGATTCCACAACCTCCTCAGGAAGGCTGTTCCATGCATCCACGACCTCTCTGTGAAAAAATACTTTCTAACATTACCTCTGAGCTGCCTCCCTCTATCTTCAAATTGTGCCATCTTGTTCTTGCACATGTCTTTTTCTGAAAGATGCTACCCTCTTGGACTTTGTTAATTCCTTGAGGTACTTGAACGTTTCTATCATGTCCCCCTTTCCTCGAGGGTATCACATTAAGCTGCTTTAGTCTTTCTTCATATGTCTTCTGGTGTAGACCCTGCACCACTTTGGTTGCCCTCCTCTGAACAGCCTCCACTCTGTCTATGTCTTTGTGGAGATGGTGTCTCCAGAACTGCACACAGTACTCCAGATGGGGTCTCACCAACTGTCTATACAGAGGGATAACAACTTCTTGTGTTCTACTGTTGTTGCCTCTCTCTATGCATCCCAGTATCCCCCAGCCATCCTTATTGCCTTCTCACATTGCATGCCCACCTTTAGGTCATCTGATATAATTACTCTCAGGTTGCTTTTGATTTTTGTTGTTGTTAGTATCTCATCCTCCATTGTGTACTCTTCCCTGGGTTTTTGTTTCCCAAGTGCATTACCTTGCACTTCTTTGCATTGAATCTGAGCTGCCATACATTTGACCATTCTCCAACATTGCCAAGTCCTTTCATCCTTTTCACCCCACCTTGTGTATCAACCCTGTTGCAGATCTTTGTGTTGTCTGCAAAGAGACTTATTTTTCCTTCCAAGTGCTCTCCAGTGTCACTTATAAAGACATTAAAGGAAGTAAACATTGCAGGGTCACTCAAATTGTCAAAATGCAGGACAAGACCATTCAAACAAGGTACTAGGCTAGCTTATAGGTTTAAGGAGTCCTGAGATATGAATATCAAATTATCTTTAAATGAAAACAAAGCATCAGCCATTTCACGTAATCTTAAAGCGGAAGTGATGTCACTGAGGGACCAGCTCTATGTTGTTAATTATAACTTGCCCTCAGTGATATCACTTTCTGTCTCATGTTCCCATGAAATGGCTGCGGCCTTATTTTGATTTACAGAGTGTTAAGATATTCATGTCTCAGGACTCTGACACATACAAACAAGTTCCATACCTTGTTTGAAATATCTTTTATGGGCTTTCACAATTTGAGAGACTCCTGCAATGTTTACTTCCCTTTAAAGAGGACCAGTCCCAGTACTGAACTCTGCAGTACCCCACTAGTTACCCTCCTTTCATCACTGTGGACTCCGTTTACTATTACCCTTTGCATCCTGTTGTCCCTCCAATTTTTTATCTAGGTTATCCCATCTCATGAACAAGGTAGGTTAAATTTCTCAAATCTGGGCTAAAAGGTGATTTTACAGTCACTTAGTGGAATCATATTTTGGGTGGGATTTGAAAATGTTCAACTTCATCGTTCATGACATGGGAGTCATAAAGAGCACTATGTTCTAAATTTGGGGTCAAAATATATATTAAAAACAATTATGAATTTATGTCAAAATGCTTCCTTGCTTGCTCATAACTTTGGTAATTATCAATATTTTAGTGCCAAACCTTCACCATAGTCATTTTCCACCACGTCATAAACATGACAGGCGTCATTTTCAGATCCTATACAAACAAGTTTTTACACTTGTGGTGTGAAATTGCATTTTGCCCACCATTGTGTAAATGATACATGTATTGTTTATAAGGGAGTCATAAAATGACTATCTTAAAATGTGTGGTCAAAATTAAAAAATATATATATTAAGAAACGTGTGCTGCCAGCCTTTATGCCAGTGGGTAGTGCTTTGTGGTTGTCTTCCAGTGAGTAGAGATTGGGGAAAGCTCAGTTAGCCAGCTGGATGGGACTAAGGTTGGGGGATAAAAGGCAGCAGCACCACCCCCAGCCTAGGAAGGAAGGAGCAGGGTTTCCCATGAGCCTAAGTACTATAGAGTGAAGTGAACTCTTTCTTTAGCATAAGGCTCTGCATCCTGGCACCCATGGGTGCTACAGGGTACTGTGCTTCAGCTGACAGAGTGTTTGCCCTGTACATCTGTATCCATCATTACATGGAAGCACAGGGCCCTCTGCAGCACACCAGACAACCACCACAAATTATTTACTTCCATAGGCAGCAGGACATTCCTTTGGTGCAAGGCTCAGAGGGCCCTGTGCATCTTCACCTGTTCATGAAGATCCTGAAGAGACCTGAGTGACTGAGGACAAGATTTTACTATCTCAAAAGAGAGGAAATTTTTGCAAAAACTTTGTTAATGCACCAGTTAGGGTTGAACTTAATATTACAAAATAGGAAAATGTGGTGTTAAGGCCTTCAACTCTAACCTCCTCCCCAAAACAGCTAAAGGAAAAGACCACACAAGCAACCACAGACAGCCATCATTAGGCAAGACAAACAATATAAAACTGTTTCCAGATTACACAAATGCAGAAATGTTGATTTGCTACCTTTGGGCTTGTATCTGTGGTTATTGAAGACACAGACCCCTGGGTCATGTTCTTCACTGCATCCAGCTGTGTGTGTGTGTATATTTCATACAGTGTCCATGAGAACCTATGGCTGCAGAAGCACAGGCCCCATGGGTGTCATTCTTCTGAAGACAGAAGTGCTGTTGCAATGTGGGTATCATGGTATCTGAAGCAGATCTAGGACATTTTCAAGGATAGCAGTTTTGTCTAGGGGTGGTACTATCCCAAAAAGTAAAATATTAACTTTTAAAATTCAGATTAGGTTAAAACTGTTACTTTTTTTCTGGCCTAAAGGGACAGCGGGTGGTACATTACTTCATACCTGAATCCACTACTGCATGTTTTTTATTTACAGCTGCATAAGTGCAGGCACCAGAGGGTGCTTCTGCAGTGAGAAGTCATTGTGTATGTATACACCTGTGACTGAGGTGCAGACCCATCTGGGCCTATACTTCAGTGAGACAGAAGTACTGTTGCAATTTTATATCATGGATTTCACGGTGCCTGAAGTTCTGCAGCCAGAGGTGAGTGTGTATGTTTTACACTTGTGGCTGCAAAGTACAGGCCCCTTGAGGGCCTATGTTTCTGCAGATAGGACTATGTATATGTCTTAAAGTGTAGATGAGTACCTGTGGCTAAAGAATGCAGGCCCCATAGGAGCCTGTGCTTCTACAGACTAAAGAACTCTTGTAATTTGCATATCATGGATTTTTATCTGTGGCTACTAGGGGCCTGTGCTTCTGCACACAGAAGTAGTGTTGTGATTGGAGTATTGTGGATTTCTACACAGCCAGTAGTGAGTATGTATTTCAGTGTGCATACCACATATACAAATCCACAAAGGTAGCACATAAGTGATATTGCATTTGTGTCACCAAGAAACAGTTGTTTATTCTTTGTCCTACATGATTATGACTGTCTGTGGTTGACTGTGTGGTCTTGTCCTTTTGCTGCTGGGGGGTTAGGTTGAAATCCTAACAGCAAATTTCCATACTTCCTTGGTGTTAAGTTTAACCCTTATTAAGTTAAACCTCACGGATGCATTAACACTTTTTTTGCTAAGAATATATATTTATATATATGTGTGGGTGTGTGTGTGTCTCTCTCTCCATATATATATATATATATATATATATATATATATATTAGTGCGGTAGGCCACTATAGTTAGGGTTTAATGGCCACTTCTATGTTAAATCCCAAATTTTGCACTTTAATATCTTTGCAACCATTTGAATGAGTCGCATGACATTTTGCATGTGCCATCAGGGACAAAAGATTTCTTGATGTGGTAAGTTTTGTTCCAGTCGGATGTACAGGTGCAGATATCTGGATTGTCAAAAAAGTAAACTTACTATTGAAATGAAAATCTTTTGTCACACAGTTTCTCAGAAATGGTTCGGCATTTGGTCTGAAGTTTTTAGGTTATTTCAGTCTTGGTCTCAGATGTGCCTTTGAAGGTTTGGTGAAAAATATTAACCCATTCAAAAGTTATTAAAGTTTCAATTTTCCCATTATTTCATATGGGAAAAATTAGATGTGCCATGAGAAACAACTGTTTTGCTGCCACAAAAGCAATTTTAATGTCGTAAATGCAGAATGTAGTACTGAGATTCTGCCATCTTGTTTTCAGTTAGCGAGGAAAACAAATTTAAATAATTCAAAAATACTTGGAGTAGGTAAACACCAACAATCATGCCCAGGGAATCAGATTCTGGGTTCGGTTAGTCCCTAAAATGCTCAGAAATATGATTATTTTGTCTTGGCCATATTTGTGCCTGCAAATTGTGGCAGTGTTTTGCAAAACAAGGGGAGTTTGTGCCGCAAATTGCAACAAACTCCCATTGTTTTGTGAAAACAAGGAAGGGTGTTTCACAGAACAGCTGAAACAATTTGTGGCACATACAACCGCTGGAAAAACTCATCAGGGACATTTTTGGGCAAACTGACCCCAGAATTTGATTCCTCGGCCCCTCGATTAGGTAAACACCTGTTGGTGTTTATCTATTGCACATACAGGTGTTAAGATTTCCAAGGGAAGGGGTTAATTTTATTTTTTTATTTATTTTATTTTTCTCATATTGAAATTACAATACTTTGAGTCATAGACTCATTTCAAAGCTCATCAACAGGTAATAAATAGACAACAAACAGTTACAAAGCACATAGTTACAAGAAAATACCAGTTACAGGTTCCATGTACAAAACATAGTTACAGGAATACAGTGCATACACTGTTGCATGATTACATCACAGCATGTTTGCAGAGGCACTTAGTTACATCTAGCAAGGTTACAGAGGTAAGTTGAGCAGGCAGTAGATATACCATTGATGAATCATTGGCATGTGCAGGAATGCTTGCAGGACAGGTTGTAATGACAGTGTGACATTAATGAGCTGTTATCATAATCCTATACACTCAGTAGCTCAGGTAATAGTGTACCAGAGGAGATTAGAAGTAGTGATGAGGGGTTTAGCAGTCCTGGGGACATTGTCAGCAGGTGTGTCTGACCATGACCTGAGGGGTAACTGGGAGGACAGGAATTTGTGGTCCTGAGGACAATTTCAAGAGGCTTGTAGGCAGGCAGATAAGGCTACCCACTATAGGGCCAAATATTGAATGGTAGCGGGCCAAATTATTCACACTTACAGCACCCGTGAGGCTAGGAGGTGGCTTTTTAGAGCAACTTTGAACTGTCCGATTTTGGGAATGTTTGTGATGGTGGCTGGAGGGAGTTGAACCAGGATGGGGCCCTGTAGCAGAAGGACCTCTGTGCAAGAGATGTCCTGGCTCTAGGCACCTGGAGGGTGTCCTTGCAAGCTCTGCATGTGGTGATGGTGTTGTTAGCATAGTGGAGTGAGGAGGTCACCCGGGGAAGAGGCCAAGGGTGTTTTTGTCAGAAGACAAGTCTGGTATCAGAGTCTCCCTCAAAGTTGAGCATATTGGTGGTGGAGTAGAGCGTGCATGTGTGTGTGTGAGCCTCCCCATCCCAGTCAATAGCCTGCAGGCCTTGTTGATGGCTAGTTGGATATTTTTAAAGCGCAGTCTTGTCTACTGCATAAATTGGGAGCCCATAGTCCACAAGGGACAGAACCGAGGAGGTGATGGCCAGCTGAAGTATCCTTTTCTGGTGCCTTTGGTTTGTTTCCATTATCGGTGGGAGCTCTATTTTTCTTTTGGCTTGGCATTGTAACAGGGACTTCTCACAGGTGATAGGGTTTAGTGTTTGTATATTTGGGAGCCATGCTTTCTATTTGAGCCCACAAACTATAGCTGTTCTCATGTTGTGCTTTGCATTATTTCAGGCTCTTGTTAGGTATTTTCTCACTGTCCTATTTCCCCCTCACTTCTTTTTGTCACTTTGATGGGATTGTTACCTGGAGTGCCTGACTCACTGACATCCCGTGCAGTAAGTACTGTTTGTTTTTCTCTTAATTTCTTCCTGGCCAACAGGATCCTTTAGGTTGCACTGTTTATGGGGTTTTGTACAGGATTGTGTGTTTTGGGGAACTTTGATAAAATTTGCAGTGCCTGAACAGCTTCCCCATGAGCCGAGGATTCAGCTACTGGCAGTTGTTTTGTTCTTCCCCTTGCATCTCCCTATTGAGTTTTACTCCTGTGGTATGAATCTCACTACAGGGCATGGAAGCCCTGTCTGCCAGATATCGGGGTTCTCAGTGGAGGGGTATTCTGAGCTTTGCCTTGTTTTTGTTTTTTTCTTGTTGAAGGCAATCCTTTCTTAGTTTCTCTGTGGTTCCTCTCTATGCTTAGCAAGGCATATTCCTACCTCTTATGCTCCCTACAGGATCCTGGAATGCTGTTTTTTGGACCCCACAGCAGTGTGGGACACTGGGAGCACACTACCAGTGTCCCAAACTATTTATTTTATTGTTTACCGATAAAGAAAAAAATTCCCTAATGTCTTTTTATTTTCCCTGAAAAAGAAACGGTCCCTCGTTGTCCCCGCCATCCCCATCCCCTATCCCAACCCTCCCACAGAGCACCCACCACCACCCCCATACACCCTCTTGCCCTATACTTTTCCACCAGAGGTCATCGGTTGTCATCTTCTGTGGACTAGGACAAGTCTGCACTCTTCAAAGCTGAACCACAAACTGAGGAATCAAGGTAAGTGTTGTATAATGTATTTCAATGATGTTTTGAACTTATGTTGATAACTTTGGCATTTTTGGACTTTTTCCTGCAAATTTTAAACATGGCTTTTTGGGACACCACCTCATGAACACTGTGACTGTTGTTTTGTTAATTGGGCCTGGAAGGTGATTTTGTGGTTGTTGCACAAAATCACCTTTCACGCCTAAATAATGAAATTTCATCACCAGTGTTCATCTGCTCAGGATCTCAAAAGGCCATGTTGAAAATTTGATGAAAATTCTAAAATGCCTGAATTTGCATGTTCATTGAAAATTTTTACGCACGCCGCATAACTTTGGTAATTTTAAATATTTAGATGCCAAGTTTTCAACATATCCATTTTTCACACCACCTCATGAACAGTACATCTGCCATTTTCATACCCTGCCTAAAATGTGTTTTAGCATCTGTGGTGCAGAGTGGCATTTTGGCATCGATTTTAACATTTTCACCTATGGGGTTTATGAGGTGAGGTTATAAGAAGACTATGTTGAAAAATTGGGGTCAAAATATGAAAAATGTCAAAGTTATGATAATTTGTTGCAATTTTGCTATGCCTTCTTGTAACTTTGAAAATGTTAAATGTTTTTACCAAAGATTGTCAGCATAGCCTTTTATTACCCATGTACATCATGTATGTCACAACTGTCATTTTCAAATACTGCCCAAAATGTGTTTTCACCACCCGTTGTACAGAATGGTGTTACAATTGTGCAGAATTATGTTTTGGCATGAATTTGACAGTTATTCTGTACCAGGGTATATGAGGTTGGGTAATAAGATGGCTATGCTGCCAATTTGGTCATTGATGTCTTATAAATGGAATTACAGGACCTGGAGGGCCTATTGCTTCCACACCTGCATACATATGTGCATCTATGGAGGTATGGAGTGCAGGGCCCAGAGGGCCTAATCTCCCACAGACAAATAAAGATATGATTATACTGTCTGAAAAATAAGAAAATTCATTGCAAAAATCTTTGTTAATGCATCAGTTAGGGTTCTTACTAAAGTGACAAAAGCAGGAAATGTGGTGTTGGGTTTCCAACCCCTAACACCTCCCATCCCACCCTCTGGACACTGACAGGTGTCAGAGGTGTACCTTAGGGTCATTAGCCCTAACACTCCCCATTCTGCTATACTGTGCCGATCTCAGCATAGTCACTTATGGACTGGGGCAAGCATCAGGGCTGATGACCCAAAGACACACCCCCAATGCCTGCAGTGTCTGCAGGGTGGGGTGTTAGGGTTGAAACCCAACACCACATTTCCCCATTTTATCATTTTTCTTTTGTTTTTTGAAATTACTATTTATTCCTCCTCCTCCCCAGCCTGCCACCTCCGACCCTTCAGGGGACAACTGGACATCCCACTGCTCAGAACCCTACCCAAGCAGACCCCCAGGCCTCATGGAGCCACGGATTACCCCCAGGTGGGGACAAGGCAGGGGACTCAGACCCTGTAACTTACCTTTCGTCGGTCTGAGGTCTGCTGGGTGGGCACAGGCAAATCATGGGCACGGCCATGGTCCTCCCATCTTCCTGGCTGAGGCAGGCTTGTATTTCTGTGATTTCCCTCCCCGAGCAGCAAGTAGCTTCCCTGGACGTCATGATGCACATGCCAATGTCCATGCTGCTCAATGGCTGCCCATCCCGAACGGTGCTTGCAGTTCCTCAAGCCTCAGTTTGGGGTCATGCAGGTGTCGGGCATCGGCCGTCCCTCCCGGAGAAGGCGAGCTGTCATTGGATGCTCCAGCCCATCTCCCCGCCGACCCGACCGACAACCCGAGTCCGCCTCCAACTCGGGTCACCAGCATGGTGCGAGGTGTTGAATCCAGCACCTCAACCCTCAGCACCACCGGCTGGCCCATTTTATCATTTTAGTAAGAACCCTAACTGATACATTAAGGAAGTTTTTGCAATGAATATATATGTATGTATATATATATATATATATATATATATACACTTTTTCTATGAGAATGCAGATTAGCACTAATGAATAAGTCCTATAGATCTTATGTAAACAAATTTTACTGTTACTATCACATATACAGTTACTGTGTCTGTTGTGGTTATAAGACTATGATCTCAAGTTCTTGTATGAGAGAATTGTGAAGCTGCAGGAAATAATGTGATTCAATGGCAATTAATCCCTTTGGCATACAGTATTTTGTGACATGTGATTTACTACAAGCTACTGTATTGCAACCTGGCTGGCTCCACTGTAAATGTCTGTTTAGATCTTTTATTTACAAGAATGCCTTTTGAGTTATTTGGGTGAAAAAGCTGTAAAGGAAAAACAATTTAGAAATCCTTAAAAATTACTGAATTTGAGACTGAAATTATTTTCTCCATTCTAATGACAATCAATATCCCTGCTAACTATTCATTTTATGTTGATTGTGTGATTGGTTGAAAGTTCATTGTTTGGCTACAAGCCATTACAATACAAAATACAAAAATATAGATGAGGCATGTAAAACTACAATAACTGCAACACTGTTCTCATCATTTATGAACACTGTTCTCATCATTTATGAATGTACAAACATATAAAATGTTCCTCTCTTATGGTACACATAAATATAAAGTGACCCAAACAGCATGTTCTATATATATATATATATATACATATATAAAATATATATATATATATCTAATATCTATATATCTAATATCTATAGCTATCTATCTATATATCTTCACCACTCATGATGTTATCGGGTCAATTGGTACTTGAACAAAAATATTGACAAAATTTCCAGTAGGGGGTTGTGTATCCCTTATATATATATATATATAGAGAGAGAGAGAGAGAGAGAGAGAGAGAGATACATGAAAGCAATAAGACACAACATGGTGTGGGTTGTGGATTGATAAAGCACACCCCAGGTGCATTGTTAGGAATGAGGCACTTACGAGTGACTACAGCAGCTGGGTAGTGCTCCTGTCAATCAACAACCCACACCCTGCAGTATCTTATTGCTCTTATAAAATGGGTAACAACTATTTCTATAACAATCAAACAAAACTCTGGATGCATTATTAAAGATTTAATAATAGTATGTTATTTTATTTAAATATGGTGAAAAATAGTCCCCAGACTGGGGAAGAGGTGTGGTAAAATTGATTGAACAGCAACTCACTGACAAATGCTAAACCAGTGAGTAGGAGGGACAGCAATGTATTATTTGAGCAGTTTGGGTATGCCTCTGCAACTGTGTTTTCCCATCTTTTCTTTTGTTTATAAAGTATTACTGTATTGTCTACTTTCTTCATCCTGTTTTTTTTTTCTATTTTTTCCCTCATTCAAGACACAGAATGTTTATCATGGAATGTTTACCATGGAATACAGGGATTCAAAATTCTGCTCAGTTCTGCTGGTAGAATGTTACTCTCCCAACATACTGTACACACAGACAACAAAGGTCTGTTTTATAGCCAGTGACTCAATTATCTCACTGTCAAGGCAAGCAGAAGAGATTTCCCTGATGAGCAGGTAAAGACAGAAGGGGATTTTCACTGTTAGTAAAGAAGCAATTCTAATGAAAACCATAAACAATACTTAATGTTTTTAATTTATTTATGTGTGTAAGGAGAGTGTGATGATCAGAGAAACAATATTTACTTAATTTGTTTTATTTTTATTTAAGGTAGTTTTATTTTTAGGGCCCAGTTGAAGGTTTTTACAGTGTAAAGGTAGCAGCCATGTTTGTGATGGAAGATCAGTTCTGGTTGCAGAGGGACTGATGGAAGAGAGCAGTTGCTCAATGATATTCCTGCCCTTTCACCTATGGAGGTTAAGATATTAGGAAAGTAGTTCCACCTTTCAGTTTGTTGACAGGTAAGGACACACCTTTTGACCAGTCAGGGTGAAGGATTTATTTTACCCATGTTATAAATATATATATATATATATATACACACATAATATAATATATATGTAATTTCAAATAGCAGAATGTAATGCATACAATAGCTAAACTGTTGCCCCACTATAGAAATTGCAAATCTATAAGACATATGAAGTAGCTATTTAAATGTCTGGAAAGATGCTCTACTAATAGCATGTAAACCAGAGAAATTAGATCTGGTAATTACAAATCCTAATGAATAAAGAGTCAATGAGGAAAACAAATGACCATGCCTCAAGTGGAAACCACACAGCAGAAAAATAAATTGGTTCCTATGGAAGGTAGCACATTAGCAAATGTAGAATAAACTGCATGTAATCCAGCATGGCTGGAAATCCCCTAAAAGTAAACAGATTCCTAGTTTAACTCCATCCACACACAAAAATAACTCAACATGAGAAGAATACAATTTTAAGTTGGTCATATTAGCCAGTTAATGTATAAAAATAATAACCTCTTTGTTGTCATGTAAATGTCTTATTTGAAATTTCAAGTACTGTTTAAGTCGCAAAATACTTTACCCTACTAATAATAAGATAATTAAATTCAACCCAGCATTAGTCCAAGTATGGAAATGGGCAAGGTTAGGTGGACTTCTGCATCTTTTCTGATGACACAATCTAGGATTCTGTGTTAATAATAAATGTCTGGAGTCACAGATGTCTTTTTATACACACTTTTAAGGTTATATGAATACGAAATATTCAGAAATAAACAATCCTAATTGTTTAAAATGATGTTATGATATATAATCATTTTAGAAGAACCTGGAATCTTTAGAAAAAAGAAGCATTGATTGGCTTAAAATGATGTAATGATATATAATACTCATCTGGAATGTTTGGGGGAACAACCCTGATTGGTTAAAGATTAGGTCATTATTTATATATGAAAACAAATTGCTTACATATGTTACTGTGGAACTGATAAATGCATTATCTTCTCAGGATTCTATCAAGTTCAGCTTATTTAGAAAGTGTTTTTGTTGTAATAATACAGTGATAAAAGTAGTTTGTAATAAATAGAGGAGTAAAGAGAAGGATAGATACATACTGTAGATAGATAGATAGATAGATAGATAGAAAACTGAAAAATATCACAAAGACAGCAACAAATAAATACAAACAAAAATTTAATATATTGGTACAGTAGCTTAGGTTTAAACCAAGCAATTTATCAGACCACAAAACATCTGAAACAGTCACATTTTTAAATTGGTTTTATGGTCTACAGTATGGAACAGTTATAAATATATTGGGAATCCATTCCATTGTCTAGGGGCAATCACTTCAAAGGCTCAGTCACAAGAAAATTCCAGTCATGACCAGAGCCACTGGAAAACTCAGAAAATTTTACCCAAAAATGTGGAAGTTTTGCAGAAATTGTGGGAAAATTGAGGGGTCACTATACATCTCCAATGCCCCAATAAATCTTTTATTGTTTGCTGCAGCTTATATCGATCACATAAATTGTTAGATAACTGTATTGTATTGCACTTGTAAATGCTTTCAATATGAAGAAAGGTGTGCTGTTTTTGTTTTTGAAATGCACTGCAAATTAATCATTATGTAGCATATCTTCTAATCATCTAAAGACATCTAGGTCATAAAGTGCTAACTAGATGTTATTTAGTCATTCACAGTCAGTTCATACTGAATAAATCCTGAAACAACATATTTTGCCAGTTTCTAGGTGTTAAATAATGAAGCCTGTTTAACTACTTACTTTGGTGCAAGAACTCAAATAAACAGATAACCAGGGTGCCTAGCAAAGTTCTAGTAATAATTTTTTTTTTCATTAAAATAATTACTGTTCTTAATCAGCACTGTAAGTACATTTTTAAATCACATGATAAAAGTAAAAATCATATAAACTATTTTCATTACATCATACTATAATTTCTAATACATGGCACTTTTATTCTATTCAGTTTGTAGTGATTTTACTTGAGTTGTAATTAGTTTGTTTATTTGAAGGTAACCGCTTAAATATCCTTAACATGTTAAGCATGATTTCAGAAATGTTTTCCTTTGTAGGCTTTGTATGTATGCATGCAGTTGTGGCAGACTGACATGTAAGGAATTACTGCCACCAACTCCCTCAGAAGCATATTCAAGTTTACAAGCAGCTGGGCCATCCAAACTCCTCACACATTTGAATCAAAATCCTTTCAGAATGAAAGTATTTATACAAGAAAACCCTACTCCTACCATTCAAAAGCAGGCACTGTGGTCAATGCTTCATTTAGGAAATGGGACACTTTGCACCTGTTCTCAAACCTATTGTTTCAGTCTCTATGTCAGTAAAAAGTTCTCTGACAGTCTGCTTTCACACAGATTTTAAGTGCTCAGGTGTACACATGCATGGCCAGAGAATTTTGAAACCAAAGCAGGGAAGTGAATCACATGAAAGCAGAGTCACATTGGATCCCTTCTCACCTCACACTGTATTGTTTTGGTCAAATCCAAATCTGTGTACTAAATTGTTAATATAACTGAGTAGATTTCCTTGAGAATTAAAATATTTTTATATCATTTCAGTCAAACAATCAATAAATGTAAGAAATTGCAAGAAATTGCAGATTTTGTGTGTAGAAGGGTGAAAACTGCGGGATTTGCAGACAAATTGCAGGCGTAATTTTCCAGTTCCCTGGTCATGACCTGGGGACATCAAGCTATTCCTCAGTCCTAATAGAAGCTGTGATTTAAAATGCACCAACTAATGCCTCCATTCCACCTTTACTGAACATTTATTTGTATAAATATGCTGGTTATTAATGTTTCATACCCATGTATATACATCATGTACATAAAGGGTCTGGTTCTTAAAAATAATTAGGCCTGTTTACATGTTCAATGGAAGTTGCTATGCATATACTGAATACATAGATCAGTGGTTTCTTTTTCTCTAGTTCAGATATTCAGAATGTATTTGCATACATGAAAGTTACAGGATGACTACTTTTGAGTGAAAATTGATAAGACATGAAAACATATCAGAAGAAATCATTTTGAAACCACAATATACCTTGCCTAATTTGTGTGTTGGTTATTACATGAGACTGGAAAGCTATAGCTGGCTTTTTACAGTTGTGTTTCTCTGTCCATATGTATTTAGAGTTCATCTTTTAAAAGAAATAAACTGTATTGTTTTATTGTAAGACAATGCAGACTACATGGAAACCTGCTGCTGTAATTTCTTCCAAGAACTAGATAATTATTCTCTAAAATGCCCCATGTAATCAACATTTCCATCTATCTAATAAATTGTATTTGACATTAGTAAATAGAGCGTGTAATGAACTTAAACTAAACTTTTTATCTCAACAGGAAAAGTTAAAATTAATTATAAAAGAGATCTTATGGTGGATGAAATCAGTCACTGCATTTTGGTAGTTATTTCAAACATTATCTGATGATATAAACAAGTTAACTTTATGCTCAGTCCATGCAACATTACATAATTGAACAATCTTGCATATATAAATATGAACTAGTTTATCCTTTTCAATGGAAAATACTTTTAAACTGTTGCTGTCCCTTTATTCAAGAGAAATGCAATATACTTGAAGGAAAAGCTTAATGTGCCTTTTGCTGACTAATAATAATTATTCCATAAGTTATGGTTACTATGACAGAATATGGAAATTGTCTCAATATTTCTAATACATGTTGAGGTTTACTGCTATTCAGGTAAATGGTACTCTAATTGTCTGGAACTCTGGTGCTTCTAGTAATCCACTTATAATTGAAAAGTCTCCATACAGAATGTTACTGTGCATCTTAAAAGTGAGTGAAATAGACACGTAATTACTTAATATAGTTAATTTTTAGGGCTCAGCTCAGTTACTGGATGATGACCTTTCACAAACAGGCTAAAATGTTACAAAAGAAAAAAAGGATTTTCCAGTCAGGCATATCTTACAGAAAATGCAATGGTTGGTTAGTAATCTGCATATGTTTATTAACTACTATTAACTACAGATCTCTTCCTTCATAAAACTGAGAAAATTATTTCCAGACTAGATACCTGAATAGCTTTTTGACATGCACACGAAATGCACTGAAATCTAAATTTATCCATTTTCAAAATCTAATAATTTGCCATATAATCACCAGACACACATGAAAGGTTTGTGGTTATCTCATGGTTAAAATATATAACAGGCAAAAGTCTGGACTGCCAAGTTTTTCTTTTTTCTCTGCAAGAGAATAAGAACTTACAGTGGGCGTTCAAGCCTGTCTTACACTTACTATAGTTACTCATGCACACAGCATGCATTTCAGGGTATCACTTTAATGGAAGTAATCCATGTTCTCCATATTAGCCCACATGATACAAATGGTTGAGGTTGCAAGAATGTGCTTGTAAGTCCAAATAAAGAGCAAAAAGAAAAGCAATCTGTATTTACAACTATGTTTGCAATATTGTTTCAGATGTAATACTTGGCACTGGTGATTTACAAAATGTTATCTTTTAACCAGGTGGCACAGCTAAGAAAGTTCCACCAATCTGCTAAAAATCTTTTATATTTAAACAAAGGTTTCAGACAGTTTCTAGCTCATGTTTAACTATATGCAATATAAGACAGCTGATTTGTATACTGTATTTAGAACACATTTTGCTTTCTTTTCTTTATAAAAGATATGATATATAAAACTACACAAGATTCTATATCATACATTGTATTATTCTATGCCTGAAAGCAGTTACAGTTTATTAAATGTTGAACCATCTATAACCAAGAATAGCAACACATCTAGTCTAATGCAGTGGTTATTTGTATTCTTTTCTTTATGTTCATCCTGTTTTGTTCAATTATGCCTTCATCCAAAAAACAAAAACAAAATAGAAACTGGAAAATTTAAAATGCCTTTAGTGTAAGCAAATTAAAAATAAAATAGCAGATAAAGTAGGACTTGGCTTATCAGTAGTTTCCTAGACATGGCAGCTAAGCATACCCATTCTTCAGCCTTAAATCTTGAAAGTAAAGATTTGCATTTCTATTGGGGTATATAAAAGTTAAAAGTTTAAAACAGAAACATAGAAAGTGACACCAGAAAAGGACCAGTAGGTCAATTTAGTCTGACCTATTTTCCCTGCCTAACATTACACCCTGTACCCTACTTGGTCACATGTGTCCCTCCTCCTCCCTTCCCTCTACTTATTTATGTTGCTCAAGTTTATACTAAATTACAGGCTCCTTTTCAGGAGTGATTTGTGGGGTCAATGGATTTTTTCAAGTAAATACCTTTTGTGTGCCTTATATTCTGGATTTTGTAACTGACCATATGAAATATTTTGCAATAGTAGTGCTGTATTTAATTCATTTTCCATCATGAGTGTTGTCAATTCTGCAATGATATATTAAAAGCATTTTAATAAGGCCTATCATTTTATTCTAAAGCCGCCATTCTTTGGTTTATGTAGTTTTTTCCTGTTTTATTATTTTCTACAAGACAACTTAAGGTTTTAATTAAGTATTTCAAAATCCTAATTTAAGATTGACTTTTTGTCAAGAACAACTACTGTCCAGATTTTCAGTCCTAAGCTGAATGTTGTCAAATGTATGCATCGTAACTCCATTACCTTATGTTTATTCAATTTATTTAGCTGCCCACACACCAGGGTTAATTGGTGTAGGTAGATCACCAACTTTCAAGGGGCTCCAAATAGGATACTTACAGCAGATGAGTCTAAACTTAAAAAGTTATAGCTTACACTAACAATAGATTAATAGCATGCAAGGCACATCATTGAATTACTACAAAATTATATGTATCTATGCAAACTTCCAAAAAAAAAGCAAAGAGAAGAGCAATGACAAAGTCAGCCACAAATGAAAATGGTTTTAAATGGCAGAAGTATATAGTATGTAGGAAGAGGGTAAAGAAAACTGATAAATGAGGTGAATGAAGTAGTAGATTAGCAGGCACTCAAGCTTTGAAGATTAATAAACAAGGCTATCTTTAAGACACACAACTGCCAATTTCATTAATATCAAGAAGTGCACTCTAGTTGGATGAGGTAACTGTGGGAAGGCCTTTACACTACAATGTCAGTCTGCTCTTGGCAAGTGAAGAATGTTTGGGGACTGGGGATTGTGGGTGCCATTTCTGTGTAGTCCAATTTGAATATTGGCTTAATTAGAAAGGATGAAGTCCTTGTCTGAATTTGAAAACAAGGAGGTCCTTTTGAGTTTTATCCTCTTGTCTAGTGGCAGGAGACATATGTTGCTACAGATGATGAAATGATGGCTTTTCTTGTCACAGCTAGTGCAAATGTGTACATGTTAATAAATATCACTGTGCTTTTAGATAAAGTTGGAGAATGGCCATGCTGTAAACTTCACTCCCATAGTCTAGGACTCACTCCATATGCTAGGACCCACAGAAGGAATTGTTGCAGGTGACATTTCTGGGTATTTATATTTAAGTAACTTTTTTTCTATATGAAAGATTTAGCTTTCAATGTGCACTCCTGATAGACCTCAAGACTGTATGTTCAGTTAGCTTAGATTCCAGTTAGATTCCCAAGTATTTTAAGTGCAGCAAATTTTCTAAAAAGCCATTTAGCAGTAGGGATTGGAGCATGTTGGAACTGAATGAGTTCCAGCTAAAAAGCATAGTCTGTGTCTTCTTATTGTTTAACAAGTAATGACTGGTGGTCTTCCAGTTTTGTGTTTCATTGAATACTGATCGTAGCTTGCTTTCAATTTCAGTGGCAACTATCAATCAGGCATAGATGACACTGTCATCCATGTAGATATGTGTAGATGTTCACGCTTTGCTCAGACAGAGAGAATATCATTTATATGCAGGCTAAACAGTAGGTAGCCAAGTACTGTGAAACACCAAGGTTTAGTGAATTTGGTGCAAAGGCTTCGTCATTGACTTTAACTACATGAGACTTGTTCCCGATATAATTATTGATTAAGGTCAAAGGAAACATGATGCACCCTTGATGCATACATTGAAGAGAATAATTTTATTTACAAGTTTAAAGACTGCTGTGAGGTCAAGGAGGTTATCTTCAGTTTGATAACCTCATCCTATTCCATGGCCAAGTCAGTTGTCACTTATAGTAGGGTAGTACTTGCCAGTGGAGGGGCTGGGATAGAGCCTGATTCCACATCTATTAGGGTGTTATGTTCTAGGATGCAATACATGAGTTGCTCTTTCAAGTTATTTGTTCAATGTTGTAAATATCAAAATTGGATGATAATTCTAGGCCAGTGTGTCCAAATTTGTGAATAGGGCATATGATGTTTTTTTCCAGAGTTCAGGGTTTACACTGTGTATAGGTAAATGTTGTAGAGAATTGACACTGGTGATGTCAGCCATTTCGTCAGCAATATTTTAGCAGTTGAGATTCAATCCCATTACAGCCAGCACTTTGGACATTTTAGTAATTTTAAGACATGTATATGGCTGATGTCTCTGAGCCAGAAAGTAGGGTTGGCCTATCCATACAGTAAGTGTGTTGTTCAATAAGATTCTCAATACTGTTATATAAATTCC
The DNA here is from genome assembly GCA_016271365.2 of Neoceratodus forsteri. Lineage (NCBI taxonomy): Eukaryota > Metazoa > Chordata > Ceratodontiformes > Ceratodontidae > Neoceratodus > Neoceratodus forsteri. Next base: position 673,650,440 of record CM057459.1, on the reverse strand, counting down.
CATTTCCCATTAAGCATGCCATAGTCTGAGGTCTAAAGGCCACTGTGTCTAATGGATCTTTCTGTATGCTTTTACTGGACTTATGCTATTCTTAGAAATTTTTGAAAGACAGCAATTTTTTATGTAGACAATGTTACTAGTAGTATACTGTATGATAGATTTTGCATTACTACATGAATAAATTCAAAATGCATTGTAATTTTGATGGCATTGAGAGGAGATTCACAAATGTTATGAATTATGAAATGCATTGCTGGGAGTTATACAATCCAACACTGGCTAGGAGTTTCTCAGTACAGTAAAATTTGCATTGCATCTCTCATAGGCAATGTAAGATAATACAGGAAATTATGACAGAGTAAAATGAAAGAAACTAGTAAAATAGTAGTAAGTCATAAAAATACTGTGGCTACAAAATAGCAAACAATTAAACATCATATACCAAGATAACAGTACAGTGAGATACAATGGTAATTTTAAACAACAGTTGCCTTGAGCAATGTGTTTGTACAGCCAGCATGTGACTGAGCTGTGTAAGAACAGAGAACATTTACATACACCCATATGCAAACAGAAGCAAAATGGAAACATTCATGTACTTTCCTTCCCCATATACACACACAAATGTGAACACAAATTTGCAATACTTTAGCTGCCTTTTATATGGCAAGGAAGGGGAGTCTGTCAGCAATGTTTATCCTTCAGGCATAAATTACTTTCTTCAATAACTGCATATCTCCACTTTCCTACAGTACCTTCTGGTGAAGTAGGTGGCAGTTGAAAACCAGTAAGGAATTATAATAGCTGGCCCCAAAATTTTTCAGTGCTCATGGCCAGTTTATATTTGCTGTAATAATCGGATGGTTATTATAGCAAACATGCACTAAAAACACGAGCAGTTGTGTGTTTAGGACGTGCTGACTGTTGAGTGCAGCACTTCCTGTAACAGTGGCTTTCTCATTTAGTCAGAGACATGCCAACTTAGTGCATGTTTAAATAAACAATTTTAAACTTTTATTTTATCTGAAAAGATGTTCAACAGCATCCCTGCCATATTTTGAAAGTAATACAACTGCTGAATATAGTTTTGGTTTTGAAAAAAATGGGTGCAGCTAGTATTGCAGCATGGAGCAGTTTGTAGTGGAAGGAAAAATTAATAGCCATCAATTATAAAAATAGGCTATATGATGAAGTGTATACTCAAATTTAAACAAACCCTTGGTGTGTATTAAATTTCATAATGCGCACTACCACATGCATTATTCTATATGTCAAATATTATCTGGGTGTCTGAGCCTTTGTCTTTGATTGACATAGCTAGGGGTGATAAGGAGTTTCTTCAGGGCTTGTGTGCCCTCTCCTCCATCTCCAGAGATAAAATAGGAGCAGCACCAGTGAGAGGGAGGGAGGTCATTGTTTGTTATTGCGTACTTTGCCTTTCATGGGAGGTCTTTCATTTATTTATTTTAGTTTACAATATATTTAGCCAGGGTACCCCAGCTGAAGCACAACATCTCATTTCCAGTGGGGTCCTGATTCTTCCCATCTTCAAAGCTGGGTGGATTAGAGCACTAGGAAGTTAAATGATTTACCTAAGGCACATAGTGTGTATTTGAAAATAATAGCTGGTGCCCCCATTAATGATAACTGGCTGCAGACTGCTTTTCAAAACCATATAATCCTGGTAAATGCTGTAATAACTCAATTCCATCTTATTACAGCATTTACACTGTCACTGCTATGAAACATAGAAAATACATTAGCTCGAGACCAAACTGACCAAGCCCAACCAAACTACAATCCCTCATTCATGCCTCCCACCTGCCCATTCTGCAGCCAGCCCATGACATTTCCCAATGCTAAATATTCATTATTACAGCTGCGGGCATAGCCCAGCAGATGTTTTGCATTCAGAAAAGGGCTGATGTCATTTTGCTACCAAATAACATGATAGAGTGTTAAAATAGATTCCTCCACTGAAGCCTCATTACTACACTGCCTGTGTGTGTATAGGAAGCTGTAGAGCATTATTTTTCCTTTGGCTTGAGGAGTTAATTGAGCCCATCTATCTGCTGGCAGTCATTCTGTGTCAGATTACCAATGGATAGTACAGACATCATAGAAAGCTATTGGAAGAAGACTGGTTAAACACTTCCTGAGCTTTCGTACAATAAATAAGCTCTGCTGTGCCCTCAGCCCTACACGCCTCGCATTAAGCCATTTGACACCACCATCCTAAGAGCAGTCATTCTGCTACTTTTCAGGATATTCCATAGCAAAGAGTCCCAGTGATGCCTGTTTCCAAATAATACACCAGCTTCATTTTCTCAGACAGGCAGTTCTGGGCTACTATTTATATTCTACTGAATGTTCTTAACCTGCAATTTGTGACTATAGGTATTTACAAACTGAATGATAGTAACCACATTTGCTTCTCTTGCAAATAGGTAGGAATGTGTGTGTGTCTAATTTTGTTTGACTTTGTTACACATAGAATCTGATCAGTTCATAACATGCTGTATTGTGATTAAATGAACTGATAAGCTTTGTGCAAATATTGCTGATCCACTCACTCAGATTATCTGCTCTGGCTTTTTATCTGGTCTGGTCTCATAGTTTCATTTTCAACCATGCCAAGGAAAGGCTGAAAACAGACTTCCAGGAGCAGACCAGATATGTAAAAGTTAGACTGAACAGTGCAGCCAGAGTGACTGGACTAGCAGTATTTGTGCAAGTTGCACCTAGTATTGTCAGTTTGGATTTTTACAGAACTGCTGTGGTTCGGTCTGTCAGTCCAGTTTTTAATCAATCGATCCATCTTTATTTTATACTGAAAGGTGTGTGAGCAAAATGCCCATTTACACAAATGTCCAGTTAAGCATAAAAGAGAACAGAACACCAGGTCAAACTATTGCATAGTAAAATACAGTATAAACAGGTTCAGCATAAACAGGTATAATACAGAGATCTTGAAGGATATACAGAAGAAAGGGAAGCAAATAAATAACAGTGACAAATTTACAGCAGGGATATAGTTGAGGTACAATTCAGGAACATGAACAGTTGGGTGATGCATTGAAAAGAAGAAGTGAAGTCCTCAGGCACCCAGATCCTGCATGTAGAGATGAGCATCCCCTGCATGATCTGCTCTAGGCCACAAACACCAGGTCAAGGACTGTGCACCCTGACAATCCTTCAACCAGGCCACATGGATTAGGCACCAGAAAAGCCTGAAGTCCACTTGCTGGAGAAGTGCCTAGCTTTGATGGAAAAGGAGCTGCAGAATCTGAGGGAAAAATATTTTTCTAAAATGCAAGAACCCAAAAGAAGAAAAGGACAAGGAGAGTAACCAAGATTGGGATAGGTCTCCATCCACTTGGTGGCAACCATTGGCAAACTGGCACCAGAGGGGCCTCCACTTTGGTAAGCAACCCTAATGCCAGGTCTCCTACTGCTCTGATGGATCAGACCATGGCTTCCTTGCCTGCTTTACTCATGGTGCAGTCAGGGCTCTTATTGGATGATGGAACCCCACTGTGCTCCTTAGGCCCATATATTATTCAGGGTCTATTGCCAGCAGCCAGGTCAATAAGTCTTTCCCTGGCTCCCACTGAGGAGCACAGTCACAGCTGGTAAGCTGGACCCAGCTCCACTGTTGTCTGCATGACCCAGGCCGTAAAATCAGACATTAGCTCTTCTGACATCTGCACGGCTGTGGCTGATAAGTCACTCCCCAGTTCCTCTGGGGACTGCACAGCTAAGGCTGTCCCATTGGGGTCACAGGATACCCTCAACATTGAGTTGAGCCAGCTGCTGGACATGCAACAGTCTTTAGAGGGTTCCTCACTCCCAGTGACCCAACCAGACACTCTGTGCTTGCCTGAAGATCGAGAACCAGAGGTGGGTACTAATCTGGAGGTTCCCCTCCTTCACCGGTCAGTCTCTACCTGGTTCACCCACTGGGCCTATTATTAATCCCTCCGGGACCTTCCATCAGGACCTCCTCAACCCAAGCCCACTTGGACAATCAGGTTCCGCCATCTTGGACTCTGGCTCCCAGATGATGGCAGGCCTTCCGTCGGTTCTATTCATACCCCAACACCAAGTGACCCTTTCCAGGTGACTCTTCACTGGGTTAGGTATGTCTGGCACTCCAGCCATTCCTCAAATGCTGGACGGCCTCCATCAGGTCCCCAGGTGCTGAATCTTCCAGTGATGGACATTCCTGTGCCTGATCCAGTGCCAACCCTTTGAATGTCCCACGGGCTGATGCCTGGTCCTTCTGGACCTCCTACCAGGCCTTCAGCCCCACTTCCTGCCTGGCCTTTAGCTCCACCTTCGTAGACCTATGGGCAGTGTTCCAGGCTATCCACCCCACAATACCCAATGTACCCTTCAGCCGAGTTCATCCAGTGCCTGGTCATCAACCCCATTATGTACCAGGGTACCAGATGCCAGGCTATATCTAATCAAGGGAATGCTCCTTCTGGCTTTCCTTACTCCTGTCAGGCTCATGGATACCCCTCAATATCAGACACTGGGCTATCAATTATACCAGCCTCCTCCTCCTCCACCACCTCCTCTTCAGCTTCAGCCTCTGCCTCCACAGCAGCCTCAGGCTTATATCCAGGCAGTGTTTCAGACCCTGATTCAGGAGGCCAGAACTCAACTAGCCTGAGAGCTTGACCATCAGAAACCTGTGGTGGCCTCTACTCCCACCTCCTTTCTGACCCCTAGATCAGCTTCTCCTGTGGATACCCACCTTTCAGAGAAGGCTCCCTAGACACCAGGTCAGGATAAAACCCAGGACACCCTCTAAAAGGGTAAGACCTCAGCAGGCACTGTTTGGATTCTGACTCTGACTCATCCTCCAGCTCTGGTATGTATACACCTATACAGCCTCAGCCTAAGGAGTCCCTGAAGTTCCTCTGGAGGACCCTTCCTTGCAGAACTCCTCAGAACTATACAAATGCCTGTGTCTGGGCTATCCAGGAACAGGATCCAAAGTGGAAAAGGCTTCTGGAGCATCTAGACATGACTGACACAGCTCCTATGCCCATACTGCCTTGGACTGGGCCCCATGAACACCTGATAGCCACTATCTGGCAACAGTCTTCTCCATTCCAGCTGTTTCAAAAAGGCAGACAGGATGTACCACCCCAGATGGGGTCACACACCTTACTGGCCATCCTAATGCAGACTCGGTTGTTATCACAGCTGCCCACAATCAGTCCTCTAAATCTAAATATTTGAGCATGTCTCCTCCTGGTAAGGAGTCTAAGCAGCTGGACAATTTCTGGTCACAAGATCCATTCCTCCTCCACTTGCACCCTCAGGTCCCTTAATTATGTGGTTCATATGGTTTTCTACCAGAAATCTTCCTGACCTCACTCGAATCCAAGCTGGAAGCTATCCAGGACAAGGAGCTTAAGGCAGAGATTGCCAAGACACTGAGAATGGCTAAAATCTCCTGTTGTCATTCCGATGGGCCACTTGTGACACAGTAGATTCAGTTGCTCACACCACAGCCACTGCTGTCTGCATTAGGTGACATTCGTGGGTCAGAATTGCTGGCCCAGCACAAGACATCCAGACTTCCATCCTGGATGTCCCTTTTAGGGATTCATGTTATTCAGAGGTGACGCCAAGGATATCATCATTGAATTGCAGGATTGAGGTAAATCCATCCACGACATCTGCTTCATGTACTAAGGTTACAAAGGCAAACAGCCTTTCATTGGCAACAGAGATGCCAGACTAAAGAGGCTCTGCCAAACACCAGGCCAAATGCTGATATCCAGCATCAGGAACCCCTACTCCCACTGTCACATCCCAGAAGCCACCTGGAGGAGATGCCAGATCCCTCTTCTCAGCCTCCTGACTCATGGGGACCCTCCGCCTTTCCAGATTCTCTAGGGGAACCAGTTGGGGGTTTGCTCCACCTTTGGCCACAGGACATAACCATTGACTCTTGTGTCCTTCAGTTAATAGCAAGAGGTCACACTACAGAGTTCCTAGACAAGCCTCCAGACAACCCCCAGGCCTCTCCATTATCCTCCAAGGCACCTGTCTCTGACAGGGACAAGATCCAGGCCCTTCTGCAAAGTCAGCCATAGAGCCTGTGGGTCTCGCACAGATAGGAGGAGGGTACTACTTACATTTCTTCCTAGTGCTCAAAAAGGTGGGTGACCTAAGACCCATCTTGGACCTCAAGCATGCTCAACCTGTATGTTGAGTACAAGAGGTTCTGCATGCTCACCATCCAGGGACTTCTACTCCTGCTCCATAAGGGCCATTGGCTTTATGCACTGGTCATGCAGGATGCTTACCTGCACATCCTTGTCCTCCAGGTCCACCGCCACTTTCTTCAGTTTGCCTTCTAGGGGAACATTACCAGCCTCAAGGCTCTCACTTTGGCCTATCCTCAGCACCTCAGGTTTTACCAAGTGCCTAGCAGTGGTGGCTGCAGCCCCATGCCACAGAGGGATCTAATTGTTCCAGTATCTGGATGACTGGCTTCTGTCAGCCCCATCACAGAGCAGTCTGACGGAGTCCCTCTCTTTCACCCTGGAACTCTTTACCAGACTTGAAATAACAGTCAACTATTCCAAGTCCCACCTCTCCTCCCAGCACCTAAAATTCATTTTGGATGGTGCTAGATATGGTCCAAGGCAGGGCCTTCCTCCCATCAGACAGAGCAGAGACCCTGCAGGAACAGGCCAGATAAGTGGCCAACTCATGCTGGACCACTGCCCAGTCAATCTTCCATCTTCTCAGGCTGATGGCAGCTGCGATCCCTACAGTTCCTCTAGTCAGACTGCATATGAGGGTGACCCAGTGGATTCATCATGTCCAATGGGATCAGCGGCTGGACAACCTGGACCACAGGGTCTTAGTGTTGGGGTCATGAAGAAGGATCTTCTTTGGTGGAGGAGTAGTCCAATCTCACCATGGAGGCTCCTCTTCAACCCCAGCTCCTACCATGACCCTTACAATAGATGCTTCATGTCAAGGCTGGAGAATCCACCTAGAGACCATCAGACCCAGGGAACATGGTCTCAGCTGGAAGCATCTCTACACATCAATGTGTTAGAAATGAGGGCAGTGATGTATGCCCTCGAGGCCTTCCAGCCTCTTCTATGTCTGGGGACACCCTGGTTCAGACCGACAATATGCCTGTGGTCTGGTACCTGAACAAACAGGTAGGCACTCACTCATGCCGTCAATGCTGGGAGGTGATGTGAGTATGGTACTGGGCAGTCCAGCATGATTATGCCCGACTGCTGTCCACGTGCCGGGCATCAGCAATATCCTGGCTGATAGCCCCAACCACACCACTGTCAGGGCTCATGAGTGGGAGCTAAATCAAGAGGTGGTTGAAAACTTATTTGACTTGTGGGTCAGCCAGAGATAGACCTCTTCATCTCCCCATCCAATGCAAAACTACCCAATTTTTGCTCGCTCGTTCCTGGGCGTGGTGTTTTCTGGTGAGACACACTGTCTCTTTGCTGGACAGGGAGGTTCTTGTATAACTTTCCTCCCTTCCCAGTACTTCAGAGGATTCTCTTAAAGCTAAAGGTGGAAGGGGATCACATGATTCTAATAGCCCCTTTGGCCTCATCAGATTTGGTTTCCTCTGCTTTAACAGCTATTGATGGAACCCCCAGTATCTCTGCTCTCTGCCATGATCTTCTGACTCAAAAGCAGATCAGACTGGTGCATCCAGGCCTCAAATCCCTCCACCTGCATGTGTGGCACCTGTGGACATATGTGGAATAACTCCCATTGTTATTATTTTTACAAAATTGTCAACTGTGCAGACGATTTGTAAAAAATAAATTATAATAGTGAGACTTTTTGAACTTTTATTTGACTTACCATACTCATGCTTGTCTATCCACTTACTCAGTCTCCTCACTTGTTTCTGTCCTTGTACTAATTAATTCCTGTTGCTTCATATCAAAGGGTTGTTGATTTTCATATTGTGTGTGTCTGGGGTGGAGCAGCAATAAAAGATAAACTATGCAATACCTTCAATAACACACCTACCCCAGTTTACTTTTATCTAACACCTATTTTTGGCCTTGTACAGTAAGATCTTTCTTCAAGAGAACAACTTGCAATGAAAGTGTAACATTTACATTGACATTTGGGTATATGCACTTTTGCAATATATTAATTGTGTGTGTGTGTGTGTGTATGTACTGTATAGCAGTCTCTAAAATAATCAGTTAAACACATCAAATGTCTTCCTAAACTTGTCTCAACACTGTGTTTATCTTCCACCTTTTCACAATATATAGTTGTCTCAGCAGTGTTTGCAATTATGGTACAGTACCTTCATGCATATGATGGCCGGTTTTGTTGAGATGATTGCTATACCAGTGCATAGAATAAAATGTAAAATATATAGGTAACTGTAATACAGATGGCATTATTTTATATCTGCCCTTTCTCAATGTACCATACTTTAATTTGTTTAGTGTATGCAATGGCAATTCATGTTTATATTTAAGCCCATGAAACACCTCTTATCTAGTTAATGCATTTACAGCCACAACCTGATGAAACAGCCAGTCACTTCTCCACAAACCAAAATTTGCTCACTATGGTGGCTGCTGATGGACATGCTCACTCCGACACAAATACAGCTTAAGGTTCTCTATCAAAACCTTGCACCAGTCATTATAAAATTAAAGCCTGTGCAAGGTTTGTGTTATGAGGATTTTAACACACCCTCTTGAGCTTCACTTTAAAGTTCATAAGATTATCACACACCTTGCGTGTGAGAAATCCTCATAACACACACTTGCACAGGCATTATTCTCTCTTTATTTGTCTTTAAACGGGTTTGAAACAGTAATCCATCAGTTCCAAAATTGGTGCTCTAACCACTAGACCACACAGTCTTCACTGTTTAGTTGCACCTCATCATGCTCAAGTGCCTAGACAGAGTCTAATCCAAAAGAAATAAGTTGATGGAGGTGACTAATGGCTTAAAGAGAGGAGCAATACCTCATAGTTAAGAGGGCAAATTATTAAATGGTTAGGAATCATCAAAAACATTTCTATTCATAACTCTAAGGCAAGAAATCACAGGTAATATGTGCAAATAAACAAATTTAGGCTGACTCAGGCTTGAGCAGAATTGAAAGATGCCAAAAGGTTTCACAAGCAAGTTATAATAACTGAAAATAACCATCCACAGGAACATGGTTCATCATTGCTAGGGTGATGAGTGTTTTATAACTGTTGTCTCAGCCTAGGACAAGGAGTCAGCCAGACAAACATTGACAAAAATTTGGGCTATAGGAAAGAAATTTTATAGATCAGAACCTCCATACAAAAGCACTGAATCAAAGAATATGCCCAACAGTTATGCAAATATCTTGTAAGGAACTTTGGCTACTTGAGTCCCACTTAAAGTTGTAGAATTTGCTAGACAGCAGAAAATACAAGCATTTTTTTATCAATGATGTAGTTCTGAAAAAATGAATTCATCAAAGTTATGTTTTCACTTCTGTAGGATGTTATAAAACAGATGTATTTAATAATTTTATAATTAATGATTCAAGTCATTAAAGATGGTAGTCACTAGAATTAAAAAAAAACTTCCCAAAGTAATTGTCTACCTTAAATGCTGTATTCATACTGCAGATATACCTAGATGGTGATACATAGCACACATTTCTGATAGTAAACAGCACAGCACTTCACTAACATGTTTAATTTATTCATAGTAGGTATGGCTGGAGAGCTTGGACCTTCAAGACATTATGGTGATACATAGCACACATTTCTGATAGTAAACAGCACAGCACTTCACTAACATGTTTAATTTATTCATAGTAGGTATGGCTGAGAGCTTGGACCTTCAAGACATTATGGTGATACATAGCACACATTTCTGATAGTAAACAGCACAGCACTACACCAAAATGTTTAAATTATACATAGCATGTATGGTCAAGAGCTTGGACATTGAAGACTTTAAAAACAATGTCTCAGTTCAGATGCAAAATACATTGAAAATAAAAAGTATATAATGATGTTTTTGCTAGAAATGCATTATTGCAAAAAACTATGTAACATTTTTGTTCTGCTAATAAATACTACTACTTTAAAGCCTAGCCAGCCTAAACTCGTGTGTGTGTGTGTGTGTGTGTGTGTGTGTAAAGATACAGACAGATACAAATCTCTAGAGAGAGAGAGAATAGATAATGGTATATATGATGTCTGAGAAATATAACCCTCAAGGGGCTAACAAGATCATAAAGGCCATGGGCCTCAAGAACAAGTGACTTTATATGCTCATTTGTCCCAAAATGGATGTATTGCCCCATACAGCACCTCTCCATCCTTTATTTTATGTGTTACATAAGCTTGGACACAGTTTGTTCATTTTAGATTGTTTTCAGTATTGCAGTGTTTGAGATGTAATATATACTGTATGTGTATATATATAGAGATAATAAAGGATGGCAAAGTGTTGCATATGAGGACATAATACCATCTTGGTTGAACAATCCATAAAACCATGAGTCCAAAGGGCAGATGGCCTTTATGAGCTTGTTCAACACAGAGAGAGTATTATTTCCTTAACTATGACTTTGCTATCTTTTATTTTATTTAATGCAAAATGATGGACACAAATCAGTCAGTTTGTAGTGTTTGCAGCATGTATTCTTTAATTGACATTAATTAGAGAACTAATTGGTACATTGTAGTAGCAGTGATTATATAGTAACTGATAGTATCTGTAACTCATAATAGTGCACCTGTCAGTAATTATAACTTAGAATAGTATATGTTCTACCATTTGTCTAACATATACATTCTTGTTTGTAAATTAAATGTTAGTCTTAACATAAATGAATGCTGCTAGTGTGCATATATAGTCATAAAGTTCAAGTTACATCATAGTTTATTAGCTGTAATCCTGAGTTGGTCTGTTTGTTTTTTGCTTTTTCTTAACTGGTGGTTCAGTATTGTGGATAAGGATGCTTATTGTTCCGTAGTTGGAGCAATAGTTGCCAAATATGCTGACCGCGTTTCGCCCTAATATGTTAAATGTTTATATTTGTATCAGTTTGGCTTTGTATAGTTGCTGCTGGGGCTAGTTGTGTCCAACAGAGTGTGGAGTGGTGGTTGAGGGGTTGTAGATATCTTTCATGTGCTGATGCCTGATTTTGTCACATATTTGATGGTCCTGGTTGTGTCGGGGGCTGTCATTTTGTGTATTCTTTGGGGTGTATGTTGCCAGCATGTTTGTTCTTTTCAGTACCGGTTGGGCTTTTTGGTACATTTTGAGTCGGTGCTGGTGGTGTTTGTGGGTTGCTGTAGCAGTATCTTGTTGTGTGCTGTATTGATTCATTCATTGGTGGTTGCAGTGGTTTAAACATAAATTTTCTGAGCAGCTCCACTTGTGGTTCCTGTTTGACTTCCGGGTTGTTGTGTCCAATCTGCGGTGTCAGTTGTTGTTTGCATGATGTCATCTGGGTGCTCTGGCCAATAGTTTGGCTCAGTGGGAGGGCTTGTGACATCATCACACTAACTGTTGCTGTACATTTCTTGTAGTTGGTGTCTGCTTGAGCTTCATAGAGGAGTCTCATCAAGTACTGCATTTTCAGGCTGTTTTTGGTTTTAGTTCAATATTTTGATTCCTGACAGTTTTGCAGTTTTAATGTCTGCTGCACAGGTACAATATTTTCCATATTTCTGCATTGTGGGAGCACTGGTATAGGTATTTTGTGAAATGTCATTGTGGGGGTTTCCTGGCTTAGGTTCCATGTGAGATTGCTGGCAGTTGCGGATGCTGGTGCATTATGTTCTTGTTTTGTGTAGTTGCTGGTGTAGGTTTTTTTTTTGGGGGTTTCATGATGAATTTTCTGATTGCCGCGATGGTAGGTTTTGTAGTGGGTTGCTGCCATTTCCAGGTGTGTCTTTCTTTTTCTTTTTTTTTTTTAGTCTTTGGTAACCAGGTTAGGGCCCACTAGGCACAAGTGCCTGCTTCAGGGCGACCTAGGAGCACTGGGCAGTTAAGGACTTGCTTAGAGTCACACATTATGCAAATGGAGGTTGTGAGAATCAAACTCAGGACTGGTCTGTTGGATGTATGCTTGTCTACACCTCATTCTCTAACCTCTAGGCTATACTGCCTTTGCTGGGTTGGTTGTGGTTGTCATATGTGTTCCAAGTAGATGTTTCTGGTGCTTAGTTTTTAGTTCTCAGTTCAATTTCTGTCTTTTTTGGGGTTGGAAGAATGTTTTTGAGGTGCTTGTCTGTGGCTGTTCTTCAGGTTTTATTGTTCTTCTTTGGTTTATTTCAGGTGATAGTATTACGGATATTATCTTTGTTTTGTGTCTAATGATGTTGAGTAATTGTTGATTGATTGTAGGTTTTGAGCCCTGAAATTCACAAAAATGCCACCAACAGCTTAATCTGGTTCAAGGTCAGTTGGTGTTCATCTGCATCCCCTCCCCGGTCATGCTTGAAAATAGGCAGAATTTGTCTGGTACTTCATTAGGTCAACAAAACTAACAAAAGAAAAGAAAGAAAGAAAGAAAGAAAGAAAGAAAGAAAGAAAGAAAGAAAGAAAGAAAGAAAGAAAAATCTGGGCAATTTCTGTTGGTGGAATGTTGTAATTTACAAGCATTTGATAACTGTTTTTCTTGTGCTCTAGTTTGTTATTCTTTATCTGGTGGTAGTCCTGCTGTCTGTTTTATTGCTTTCATGATGTTTCTCAGGTTGATTTCTTCAATTTGCATGCTGTGGAACAATGGTGCATCAGGTTTATGTCTTACATTGGGGTCAGGTAAAATGGGGAGACATCTGCCATCATTTTTGGTGGTCTTTCTGATGTATACTTTTCTATGCTGTCACTATGTCTCTTTCTGGATTATCTGTATTTTGATATACAGTAGCTTTGCTTTAATTAATCTTGATGCCCTTTTGGTTTATTTTAGCTCTTGTTTTGTTTGTCTTTCAGTGTATTCCAAATATTTGGTTCCTTGTGCACCTTGTGTAGTTTTATGTTTCCATTTAAGGCTGTACTGTTCCATGGTGTGAAGAGCAAAGTGTATCCTTTAATTGAAAATATAGATATGTAATAAAGCTGTTGGGTTATGTATTCCTAGGGTTCCAGTTTGATATAAAATGTCTATTTTAGTCGATGTTAGGGTTTTGCTTGATTAGGTATATTGTCTTTTCTTTCTTTTTTAGGAATTTTTGTTTAGCAATCATGGTTTTAACTGTTTCTTTGAAAATGGTGTACTTGGTTTTGTAGATGGAGTGTGGGTAACTTATTGCTAGAAAGTACCTGTCTAAGCTTCCCAATATGCCTCTTAGTGTCCCAGGCTCATATTCTGAACCATCTTGCTTTTTGAATGTAAATATAAAGTTGGCTAATATTTTGTCTAACTCACTTGCATGGATATCCAGTATGTCACACTGTTCTCTTATCTTTTGAGGTAAGTTCTTACCAGTTTTATCAGAAGTTGATTTTTCAGAGTGCATTCTGGTTCTCCTGTTGTTGTATACATTTTTCCCTGTCCAGATTTGTTTGGTCTTCCTCCGTTTTGATGGATGTGGTAACAAGTGTGAGTGTGGTTTGTTATTTTAGAGGGTTTAATTGGTTGTTGATTAATTGAGTGTGCTACATATGTTAAGTGGTTGTTTAATTGGTTATATATGGGTTGTAATGGGGTTGTTACATGTTGTAATAGACTGTTACATGTTTTTAAGGATGTTAATTACATTGTAATAAAGTAGTTCTTATGTGGTTAGTTGCTCTTACCGTGTTTATTACATGTGTCAGTAGGGTATTAATTACAGGTGATTGGTTAATTGGAGGTGTATATAGGTCTTAATTAGCATCAAATATGGGGATATAAATGATGGTTTTAAAATGGGTTTTGGATCCCATGCATGCATTACATATATAGGGATACATGAAGGTGGGCATGAAATACACCAGATATGTGAACTCATGCATAGTGACCTCAGGTTACCTCGCGAGTGGCAGGCATGGTGCAGCCACAAGTGATGGTTCCAGAGGTCACTATGTATGAGTTCACATATCTGGTGTATTCATGCCCACCCATCATGTGCGTGATTTATACAATATGCCCCTTTTATGTTGGGGGTTGTGGTTTGGCTGTGTTTATTTATTTTATTTGCTTTTGTTAACCAGGTAAGCATACTAGACAGCCAAGTGCCTATTTTCAGGTGCGACCCAGGAGAGTTACAGATGACAAATTCATACATAAACAATTGAGGAATCAAAAGAAATACATATGATAACAACAGGCTAATCAAGACTGGCTCTATAAACAACAGGCAATTCAAGACTGGCTCTAGAGCATGGTAGGCACAAAGTACATTCATAGACAGTTGATGGATGAAGAAAGATACATAGGGAGTAAACAGGAATTTCAAGGCTGACTCTAGAGCAAGGTTGGCACCAAGTTCATACATGGACAGTAGAGGAGTCTGTAAAATAGCAAAAATAACAGGCATTTCAAGGCTGGCTCTAGGACAAGGTTGGCACAGTGCAGTGCAATAGAGTGGGGTATGTGGATATAATAAGGAGGTGGACAGCAGAGTAAAACAGAAGCAAAGACAATGGTAAGTGCCTGCAGGGGAGGGAGGAGCCCTAGGCAAGAGGACAGTCCAGGATTCCTGGCCAGTTACCAAGAAGAAGTGCAAGTAGCACTGAGGCCTCCACCCTACCAGGTTGAAGGGAGGAGAGGGGCAGGGAGTAGGGCTACGAGGAGCAGGAACAGGGAGAGGAAGGTTTCAGAAAGTTCCAGAGGGAGGCTTTAAAGCTTGGATGGAGGAGGAGGACCAAGTGGACTCAGGAGCGAGTTCCAGAGCATGGGGGCGTATGTAGAAGGTCTGATCCACCATGGAGGGTGCGGGTTCTAGGAACCAGGGCATTCTGGTTTGTCCCAGATCTAGGGTGGTGGATGGGGCACCTGGTTTAAGGGGAAGGGCTAAGGCTGAGGGGTGCCAGAGTGGATGATGTTGTCAATGAAGTTACCTAGAACAAAGGAGTGGTGCTTTTCAGGGGGAAGACACTCCAGGCGGCTGTATAAGTCACAACGGTGGGTGAGGGGAGGGGCAGAAAGCACAAGGGCAGACATTATTGTAGGCCATGTCCCATTTTGAGCAGCTGGATTTGGGAACTGGAGCAAATGTTACGAGTTCTAGCAGAGTGAAGGGAGGAGGACTCCTCTAGCTAGGACCAAGCCAGGTGGCAGGGGGTGAGGCAGTTATTGGCTAGGTAGCCAGGCCAAGCTTACAATTAGTGGCCTTGCAGACATTGTGAATGTGCGAGGTAAGGTCCAACTGTGGGTCCAAGGTGATGCCCAGGTACTTGGCAGAAGTTACCATCTCAAGGGGCGAGCCATTGGCCCTGAGGATCAGCAGGGACAGGGCAAGATTTTATTTTGTTCAGGGACCCAAACAGCATGGATTGTTTTTGAGATTGAGGGTGAGCCTGTGGTCTCCCAGCCAAGTTTGGATGCATTCAAAGTCGATATTCAGGTGGAGTTAATAGTGGAGATGTCCCGGAGCTGACCAGGAGGACGAGGCCGTCCGCATGACAGGGTGGTGTGACCATGGACAGTGACAAATGGTAGGTCATTGATGAATAATGAGAATAGGGTCGGACCAAGGAAGGATCCTTGAGGGACCCCACAGTGTACTGGTAAGAGGGTGGAGGTCGTCCGGTTGGAGTAGGTGAATTGCTGTCAGTTGGAAGAGGTAGTTCATGAGCCAAGCGTGTGGAGGAGGAAAATCTGAGGATAGGAGCTTGATCCAAGGAGGGAGTGATCCACCCTGTCAAACGCTTTAGAGAGGTCCACGAAAATGGCTCCAGTGAGGTTGCCTTGGTTGGCACCTGTCCTGATCAGTGAAGTGACTACAGCAAGGGCGGTGATGTGCTGTGCCCTTTTCCTGAAGCCATGCTGAGCAGGAGAGAGGCTGTTGTGGTCCTGGATATATTGGGAGAGCTGGGAGGCAACGGCTTTCTGAGAAGTTTACTGGTGGCAGATAGAATGGCAATGGGGCAGTAGTTGCCAGGATCTTTGGGATTTCCTGGTTTTAGGACAGGAATGACATTGACCACTTTCCACAGGTTGGGAATGATCCCAGTATTAATGGAGGTGTTGAATAGATGTGAGACGGGCCTGGCAAGGAGGTGGTCCCAGTCTGAGCAGTTTCAGCTCGAGGCTGTCATATCCTGCGCCAGTGTGAGGGAGAGGTCTGAGAGTAACTTCTGGGTCTCCTTAGGTGAAACTTGTCTCAGTTGGAAGGGGGCCAGGTGAGACCGGGTGAGGGGCACCGGGGAAAGACAACTGGGGACTGGGTGGGAGGCAGGCAGATTGGAGAACAAGGAGTTGAAGGTGTTTGCAATGGTGTGGGGGTTTATTGAAGCTGACCCCATCAACAAGTAGGTCAGTGACCTGTGCCTTGGCTTGACAAACTCCTCAGGTTGCTGCCGGAGGAGAGTAAGGTGGCTTACAGAACTTGCTTTTCACTGAGCGGATGGCTCCTTTGAAGGAGTTTCTGAGGTGCCTGTAAGTCATCAGATCATTATTGTTTTGGGAGGCCTTGTAGGGTGCCCAACTTTTGTCCCTGGCCTTCATAAGGGAAAACAGGCTCCCATTTAGCCATTTGGTGACGGTGCCCTCACCCTCCTCCTAGTGAGGGGGGTATGTTTATTCTGAAGGGGACAAGCTTGGCTAAGAATAAATCCAGAGCTCGTGAGGGGTCATTGGAGGTAGTGACCCCTATCCAGTCAGTAGCTCGAGGTCAGACAGGAAGTCGTGGGTATTAAATTTGGAGTAATCCTCAGTTCAATCACCTTGCTAGGGATTTTAGGCTGAGAGATGCCCCAGACACAGGAGATAGGAGAATGATCAGAGATGGCATCTGGGAGGGTTCCTGAGGATATGATATTGGCAGGCCTGTTGGACAAGATTCAGTCAATAAGGGAGCCTGAGTTCCCCGGAAGGTGATCTGGTGGGTTCGGTTATGACTTGGGTTAGTGCAAGACCGGAGAGCAGAGGCTCGTACAAGTTGTGGTTGGTACCCAGCCAGTTGAGGTTGAAGTCGCCTATTAGTAGGGTATCATTGGGACCCACTTTGGTGCCGATGCAGTCAAGAGGGAGGAGAGACCAGTCAGACCAACCTTGGGGAATGTAGGTGCATACCAGGTGGATTTTCTTTGTATGGCCCAGCAGGAGGAGAGCGCAAGAAACTCGCATGCAGGAGGTTGGTAGATGAGTGGTCAATGGGGACAAGTTTAGGTGCATTTTGTAGTAGAGGATCACCCCGCTGCCTCTCTTCTTACCTGGTCTGTCGCATCTGAAGTGGTTATAGCCGGAGGGCACACTGGGCATCAGATATATGGGGCTTGAGCCAGGTTTCTGAGAGGCCCAGGATATCAGGCTTATGATGGGTGACCCACACTGTGAGGTCGGCTAGGTTGTGTAGGAGGCTACGCACATTCAGGTGGGCATTTGAGCCCTTTGAGGAGAGCCATGGGGGGTTAAGAGATGGAGGCGAGGATGGCGCATTGAGGGGGGCCATAACCCCAAGTAGGTCCTACGAGCACTGGGGATATATAAGGACTGTAGAAATAGGACACTTTACAGTTGGACAGGATGGATGGAAGAAAAAAGGAACCAGAGATGGGCTGGAAGTTAGGGGATTTTTCCAAGTGAGGGAGGGAGGAGGGGGTAAATTACTTTGTATAGGTGCCCAAGCAGAGCACAAGGAGTTTGGTAGCACAAGGAGGAAAAGTAAGTGGCTGAGCTAGATTTGTGTGATTTACAAAAGGGAGAGAGTGAGCTAGGCTGATAGTGCGGCCACTAGTGGTGAGAGAAAATAACCTGCATATGGCAAACAGGGCTGATAGGTTATTTTCCACCACGGCCCCCACAGCCTATTTAACAGAGAGCTGACCAAGGGTGGTGGGGTGGTGGGAGCCGAACGCACAGCGCTTGGCGGGGCTAGTGCTCTGACCAACCGGAGAGGCTCAGGGCTTGGAAATTGGCGCCAAAGGTATTCCTCGGGCAGCTGTGCCGCAGCAGGGAGTGAGTCCGGATTCATTTTTATAAACTGCAACGCTGCTCCAGGGAGGAAGGCTCAGCTGCTAACAAATTACCTGGCCGAAATTGGGTCCATGAGGCTGTGTCCTGCAGGGCTGCTGGGAGGGCTACTGAACCGAGCCTCATGACCACCAAGTCACCGGGGCCATCTGTGGAGAAAAGGAGACCACAAAGAATTAAATAAGGTAAGGGAAGGGCGGGTTGCAGGAGACAAAAGGTTGGGTGTGGTGGGGGCTCCTGCTAGTCAGGCAAACACATTTTCCCAGTAGAAACAAGACATGCAGTACTGCTATCACTGAATATGTGGGAAAGCAATTAGTAGAAACTAGATTTTGCACCAGAAGAGGACAGCCTTAGATTGGGTTTCAGGTGCACAGAAAATAAATCGGACTAGCGAGGCTATCACTTCAATTTACTTGAGGTATGCTACTAAGGTTCCAAACAAAGCATTTAGGCAAAATCAATTAACATGCTAGTCGCTCTGTCTCCTTAGGGTGTGCTGCTAAAGCTGTATGGAAGCAGAGCATATGGAGCACAGAATGGAGGTTCACTTTAGAAGCGGCAGTCCCTTTGTTCCGACGCCGACCGGAGAGGCTCAGGTGCTTTGAAATTGGTGCCAACAGAATTCCTCGGGTAGCTGCGCTGTGGCAGAGAGTGAGTCTGGGTTTGTTTTCTTATAAACTGCACCACTGCTCCAGGGAGGAAGGCTCAGCTGCTAACAAATTACCTTGCCAAAATTGGGTCCACGAGGCTATGTCCTGCAGGGCTACTGGGAGGGCTACTGAACTGAGCCCTCGTGACCACTAAGTCACCGGGGGTCGCCTGGCGGGGAAATTGGGTCCACGAGGCTGTGTCCTGCAGGGCTGCTGGGGAGGGCTACTGAACCGAGCCCTCATGACCACCCAGTCACTGGGGGTCGTCTGATTTGTGGGTTATTGTTTTCTTTCTTTGTGTGTTTTTTTCATTCTGGTGTTATTCCACGTTTTTATGAATGGACTGAATGGGCCAGTTTTGTGATGTTCTGATTGGCTGTTTGTAATGCATGAATGGGTTTGGTGTATGAGTTTTGATTGATACACAGACACATAGATACATAGACATATTGATACATGGATACATAGACAGCGGCGGCAGATAAGGGCCTATGTTCCACCCAGTCTGCCCATTTGAGCGTGTAAGTTCACTGTATGTTTTCCTAGAAGTCTGTTGCCCTTACCCTGCCCTTCAGAATTCTTTATGTCTATCCCATGCATTCTTAAATCCATGATTATTTCAGCCCCCACTACTCCTCTGGCAGGGCATTCCACTTGTCCACCACCTGTTCTGTGAAGAAATTCTTCCTCACGCTTCCTTGAATTGTCCTCCCTCCAACTTTATCCCATGCTCTCTAGTTCTGGAATATTTATTTTGCTTAAAAATAGTGTATCCCTGCACCTATTCCTCCCTGGAAGATACTTGTATGTCTCTATCATATCCCTATCTCCTCCTCTCCTCCAGGGAGTACATATTCAAGTCCTTCAACCTGTCCTCATAGGACTTGTGATGTAATCCATGTACCATCTTTGTTGCCCTCCTCTAAACCTTCTCTACCCTGTCTATGTCCTTACATAGTTAAGGTCTCCAGAACTGTACACTGTACTCCAGGTGGGGCCTCACTAGTGTCTTGTATAGTGGAATTATTACCCTTTCCTGTTCATGGTGCCCCTGACTATGCATCCCAGCCTCCTATTTGCTTTTACCTGCTGCCTTGTCGCACTGTTTCCCTACCTTGAGGTCATCAGAGATGATAAACCCAAGATCCCTTTCCTGCTTGGTGCATGCTATATCCTCACCCCCCAACTGATATATTGTGCCTGGGTTTTGTGCCCCATATGCATTATCTTGCACTTTTGCATTGAATTTCAACTGCCAAACCCCTGACCATTCTTCAAGTTTCTGCAGGTCCCTTCTCATTCTGTCTACACCCTCTGGTGTGTCTACTCTGTTACAGAGCTTTGTGTCATCAGCAAACAGGAAAATTCTGCCTTCTACGTCCTGTGCAATGTTACTGATGAAGACATTGAATAGGACCGGTCCCAGCACTGATCCCTGTGGCACCCCACTGGTCACTCTTCCTCTGCCGAGTGACAGTCATTTACTAACACCCTCTGTGTCCTGCTGCCCAGCCAGTTACCTGCCCACCACACTACTGTCCTGCCCATACCCATATTCCCCAATTTGTGTAATAGCCTTCTATGTGGCACAGTGTCAAAGGCCTTGCTGAAGTCCCAATAGGCCATGTCCACTGCCCTCCCTGATCCACCTCCCTAGTCACTTATTTGAAAAGTTCAGTGAGGTTGGTCTGACATGACCTCCCCTGGTGAAACCATGCTGCCTTGGGTCCTGCAGTCCATTGACAACTAGATGTTCCACCAATCTCTCCTTCAGTAGTGCTTCCATGATCTTCCCCACTACCGAGGTGAGGTTGACTGGTCTGTAGTTCCCTGCTTCCTCTTTGTTCCCACTTTTGTTTAAGGGGACTACATCTGCTGTCCTCCAGTCTTTGGGTATCTCCCTGTTTCCAGTGATTGGCTAAACAGGATAGCCAGAGGTTCAGCCACCACCTCTCTTAGTTCTTTGAGGACCCTGGGGTGCACCCCATCTTGGTTGGATGGTGTTCTGTTGTGTGTTGCTATTGGCTATCTGTCTTGCATGGTGTGTTCTGATTGGTTGCAGATTACTTGTGGACGGATTCTGTCTTGCCATTGTGTGTGAATCTAGTAGGCGTTTTGTGTTATTTGTGGAGTTTATTTTATTTGGAGGAGTTTTTATTTTATTTCTGGGAGTTTTACCATTTTCTGGACATTGAGTTCAGCTGTGAAGGTTAATGTTTAACTTTATTATGTGTGCTTTGTAAGTGTGTATTTGTTTTATTTGATGTGTTGTGCCCAGTTTATTTTACTGGGGGGTACTTTCACGTTTAGTTTTCAGTGGGATCTATTATTTATTTTGCTTCTTTGTTTATTTTTGTGTTTGTATAAATTTATTTATTTATTTACTGTAGTTATTTGTCTCTGGTTTATTTCACAGGGGAACTTGCTGTCAGGTTTATTTCTACCTCTCCAGTTTATTTCACCAGGGCAACTTGTACTGTCTGGTTTATTTCACTATAGTCTCCAGTTTATTTCACTGGGAATTTGTAGTAATTATTTTATTTTCTAGTCAGATTAGTTGTTTTGATGAAGGTTTGGCTTCTGTATTTCTTCGGAGTTCATTGCTTGGCATATATCAGTCAGACTCTTTGTCAGATGTGATCACTCTTGGTCTCTTTGTTCCTTTTTATCATACTGCTGTCCTATGGGTAGAGAAGAATGTATATGTTAGTGTGTGCTTTACAGAAGGTTTATTATAATAGTCTGTTAGAGTTCCATATATTTTAGTTACCTTGTACAATATTGAATGTAATATTGGTAGCATTTATGGATGGGTAGTTGAAACCGCAGATATAGTGTCTAGCCAGTTTGAGATTTTGTTAGTTGATGGATTCTCTTCATGGAGGTACTTGGTATGTTATACTGTATTTCTTTGGTGGTTGATGTATCCAGTTCACAGCTGAGAATTTTGGATATTTGCTGTTGTTTTGGTCATTTACATGGAAATATTCGCTGAGGGATTGTACTTTTTTGTGACCTGATACCTGTATTATGTCTGTTGGTGGTCTCCACTATCTGTAAGTTTGTATAAGATGATTTTAGATGGCATGATTAGTGAGGCATTTATCTGTTGTTATTCTAGCTCTTTCAATCATATTTTTAAAATATTACTGATGCTATTTATACCGGTGGTTGATTTTTATACCACACAGTCAGATATTGAGCCTTTTCTACGTGATTTATAGCTAGGAGAAAGGTGAGTCTGGATGGAGTGCATTTTTGGTCTTCTGTTTCTGTAAAGCAGGTACTTTTAACTGGTCATTTGTTAGGATATTTAGTTTCAGACACTCTTGGCTTAATTTTCTTATGTCCTTTGGGCTGAACCCACTTCTAGTTTTAGTTCGTCTTTCCTTGCAATATTCAAAATACTTGTTATTTTTTCATCCATTTTAATTTAATGTCCCTCCATTTCATGTTTTAGTTTCCATGTTTCCATGTATACCAAAGTAGAAAATTATGGTCATCCTCATGGAGTTTATTAATGCCTGTGGGTTTTCAGGTCCTAATTGGTTACAGTCATAAAGTTGTTCTATTAATTCATCTGTAATTTCATCCACTGCTATAGGTCTGTTGCCTTTTCCTGTTGTTTTAGTTGTCTTTGTTTAGCTTCAATGACTTGTCTAGTGCACTGGAATTTGAGTGAGGTGCTGAGGGATTCAGGATAATTTTGTTGTCTAATATGTCTTTTGATGCTCTGAAAGATTGTCCTTAGCATCAGCAGTTCATATTCTTTGCCGTCTTTTTTTTTTTTTGTGTGTTAGTTATTTATTTATTGCTCCTTTCCTGCCTTCCTGACTGGTCACTCCTTTGGGCCAGCTAGAACCCTCAGCCACCACCACCACCTCCTCTGGTCACCATCCACTACTCCCATTACTGCCAGTTGTTCCCCCTGTTGACCTGATGTAACCCTTTGTGGGTGGGTCCCCTCTGGGGAGAAGTGCCCAGAGGCACAATTTCTTAGCCTGAAGGCTGGTAGGGGGTCAGCATGGGGCAATCCCAGCCTACCATGGTGCCAGTGACAGATGGCCATCATCCAGTTGGCCAGGGGGCATTTTCCATTCTTCTGGACCACCCACTCTACCCTGATATGGCCTGCATGGCATTGGTGACTTGTGGCTGGGATGAGTGGGGGGCATGTTGAGGCTTCATGCCCCAAGCTTGTCTTCCAAGCTGTTGTCAGGTGCTGAGGCTTGACCCACCCCCAAGAGAGAAGCAACCATCCTTGCTGGTCTCTGCTCCTGGCACCCAGGCTCAGGGTGTGAACCTGGGTAACCAGCATGCTGAACAAACCCCTTCGCTCAGTGCCACAGAGCTGGCACTGTCTTTTATTGGCACATCATGAAATACTGGCAGAGAATTTTATCTAATTGTTCTGGTTCTATTTGGTGAATGAGTTCTGTTATGTTGGTTTCCTCTGTTAGGTACTTTGTGATAGCTTGGATGTCTACTTCATTTTTTTTCTTGGTGTTTAGATTTTTGCTGCTTTGTACAGTATATATGCGCCTATATAGTCTGTGTCTGTTTGGTGTGCTTTCCATGGTTTTCTGGTATTTGTTGGCTCAGTTGAGTTTCTTGTACTGCTTGAGTTGGGTCTGGATTGAGTAAAGGTTCTGTATAATTTTCTATTTGTGTTAATGTGTCTTGTACTTCTTCTTGGGATGCAGCTTTTGTAATCCATTCTTCTTGCAGCTTCTTTTGAGCCTTTATTTTATCAATCTGCATTTACTTTGTGTTCTTTGTAGTATGTTTGGTTTCTGATGTTTCTTTTCTTTTAATTTTTTCTAGGTTTTGTGCTGCTGTTCATCTTCACATCTGTAAGCTTTATGATTCTGTATGTTGAAATTCTTAGTAGTTGTAGGGTTTATTTTTCTATATGTTGTCCTCCGTGGGTGTGTTCTGTTTCTTATGAATGGGTTTCACGTGTATGTTGTGGTTGAGTGCTTGTGATGCTGCTTTCTACTGGTTTATTCTTTTCTGGCGGTTGTTCCTCCATGGGTGTGTTCTGTTTCTTATGAATGGGTTTCACTTGCATGCTGTGGTCGGGTGCTTGTGATGCTGCTTTCTGCTGATTGGTTATTGTAGATGTATGTGCATGATGACGTTGTTGTGGAGTGTGGTCATTGATTTGTTGGTGTAGGTTAGTGGGTGGGATTTTATGTTATGATGGAGTTGCAGAGTCAGTTGGGCAGGTGGTTTTGAAGAGAGAAGATCATGTCGTGGTGGTGGCCAGTTGTTTGCTGTGAGTGTAGCTCAGTTCTTCATCCCAGCATGTGGTGGAGTTCCTGTCTGGAGTGCTGAGCCATGCTGCTCATGGAGTGTCCTGTCGTGTTCTGGGTAAAGTGGCATGTTCAGAGTCCATTTCCTAGGGATGTTTGTCTTGCTTCCATCAGTGTCTATGATGACTGGATATTATAGATTAGCACTTTGAAAAGTCCATTTGGTTTCACTGCTTTTCATTTGTATTTTCCCAACTTGTTATGTTTATTTGGATTCTGTCATGTATTGCAGTTTCGTGCAATTTGAATTGGGAGTCTTGCTTCTGTGAGATATGTATTTCTATGTTATATAATGACTTTTATGTCATGGCTGAGGATTGCTTCTTTATATTGGGAATTGTTTGCATTATGTCTCATCTATGGGCTATAAACCACTGTATTGCAAGGTGTGTGATGTTTATTATAACTTCTTTTATTCAACACGAGAACAGATACATAATTTGCACTTCATTCAAGTAAGGCACAAGTGAGAGATTATATTTACATGTCATTTAAGTTTCTGGTTTACTGTGGAGTTAACTTAATATGTTGTCACTTGCATGATGTATATTTTTACACAGGTATGTGTCATATTTTTGGTATGTGATAGTATATCTGTGCTTTTGTATGCAACTGTTTCATTTCATAGTTTGACTATTGAAAGTGTCTGCTGTAGTTTTCAACGTTCAATGTCTTTTTGCTGGGGACTGGATTTAGATGAGTTCACCTTCTTGTCTGTTAATCTGATTCACTGTCTGAGTACAGGACTTGGGGCTGCTTTCTCTTTAGGATTTTTTGTCCTGTGGGAAAGAAGCAGAAGAAGTGATTTTTCTATGTTTGTGATGTTCTCATTCTTTCTGTTTATTTATGGGAGGGTGGGGTAAAGAGACAGAAAGGTGCTCTGTTTTTGTACAATTGCTTAGTTTGTTTATGTGTTGTATTTAATATTGTGTCACTGGTATGGCTAAGTTGCTAGGTGTCTTTGCTATTGTTTTTGGGGAGGGAGGGTTGTCTAGATTTAGTTACCTTGTATTATGTTGAAGGTGATTTTGTTTGTGGTTATTGTTGGGTTGTTGAAAGACACTGACATCATGTCACTCCACTTCTGTGGGGTAGAGTTACATGGTATGGTGGTTATACCATCCTGTGAGGTGGATGATGTTGCTTGACTGTTTAAATATATGTGAAATTTGCTGCTGCTTCTCTTCACTTATGTTTGCATAGTAATTTATAGATTGAACTTTTGTGGCCATATATACTTGAATGATGTCAGTGGGTGGTCGACTATTGTCTGTTAATTTTATATTAGATGTTTTCTCACAGAATGGTTCTTGAGACATTTGTCTGTTTTATGCCATCTTTTTTACCATATTTTCACAATGAAGCTGAGTTTGTTTATCACTGGTGGCTGGTTCCTGTACCATGTTGTTGATTGTTGTGCTTTGGCATTGTTGTTTATAGCAAGGAAGAAAGGGGCGTCTGCATGTGATGTTTTCTGAGGTCTGTGACTTGTACAATATATAGTTAGCAACTGGACATTTTTCTGGATGTTGTGTTTTGTATGCTGAAGGTTTCACTTTTCTGGTGTCTTTCAGATGGGCTCTGGTTCTTGCTTTTATTTGTTTTCTTTGGTGAATTCTAAATATCATTTGTTTTTGCATCTACTTTTAATTGTATATCACCCCATGTTAGGTTTCTGGTTTCAGTATTTCCTCTTATTGTGAAGTAGAGAGTAACAACCATTCATATGGTATTTAATAGATAAGGGATTGTCTGGTTCCATTTGCTTTGCTTCATATAACTTTTGTATTATTGTGTCTGTAAGTTCATCAACTGCTCTAGGTTTGTTATTTTTGCCATCTTCCTTCAGGTGTTTCTTTCTGGATTCCAACACTTGTTTGGCTTTCTGGAACTTTAAAGCTGTTGTGAGGGACTCCTGATACATTTTCTGCAACATTGACATTTTTCAATGTTTGCTTATAACTTTGTAATTTTCATTTTTGACCCCAAATTTTCTACATAGCCATTTTTTCACACCACCTCATGGACATGACAGCTGTCTTTTTCAAATCATGGCCAAAATATGTTTTCATACAAGTGGGAGGAAATGGCATTTTTGCCAGGATTGCAAATTTCTCACCTACCGGGTTCATGAGTTAGGGTCATAAAAGACTATGTTAAAATCTGGGATCAAAACATTAAAAAGCAACAAAGTTATGAAGGCATGTTGTAATTTTCTACACACACTCATAATGTTGGCAATTTTCAATATTTTAACTCCAAGTTTTCAACATAGTCATTTTTTCACACCACCTCATAAACATGACAGTTGTCATTTGTCAAATCCTGGCCAAAATGTGATTTTGCATTTGTGGCACAAGATTCCATTTTATCCAGTATTTTATTAAATGAGACCTGCATAGTTCAGAAGGATGGGTCATAAAAAGACTCTGTTGAAATGTTGGGTCAAATGTCACAAAAATTATGAAGTAGCATTGTTTGCAGTGACATCTGTTGGCCCTGTGGGTACCACATTGCTTTCACAGTTCAGTGACCTGAGTTTGGGTGCAAGCTTGGTGAGCTGGCTGAATGGGCCAAGGCTGGGGAAGACATTGAGGTGGGAAGCACTGGTCCAACCTGAGGAGGGACAGACCAGTGTTCTAGCATGCACACACACACACACACAAAACACATTGTAGTGGTCTGAGAAGCCTTCCATCACAAGGTGCTGACATACTTGCCGAGGCTTGATGGGCCCATGCACTGTCAGGACTATCTTCAGTATTCTATTTATTTTGTGACTTTTGTGAATGAAGTTGCAATTCAACTAACAGAAAAAGAAGGAAAGTAATTGCAAAAACTATGTTAATGCAGTCATTGTGTTTAAACACTGCAAAGCAGTGTTGGGGTCTTCCTTGGGATTGTCAACTCTAAATCTTTTTTCTTTGGTCCCTGCATGAAGAAAGTTATAACAAATTCTGTTGGCTACATGTGGCAGTAATACTTCTCTAACTTTTATGAGTGTATCACTGTGAGGCACTAACTTGGAGCTGTACCTCATGCTTCAGACAGGAGGCTACAGGGAGAGGGGTGGGCATTATGGTTGACAACCCCAATGAAGACCACACCACTAATTCACTAATACTCTGGACACACAAAACCCTAATGTTTTTCAATGCCCTGCTTTGTGCACTTTATGCTCTTCAACCCAAATACAGTATATGCATTAATGTAGGTTTTTCAATTAATATGTGTGTGTGTGTATAGCTAGACAGGCAGACAGACAGACATAGATAGATAGATAGATAGATAGATAGATAGATAGATAGATAGATAGATAGATAGGTACTGTATATTATAATGTTGTGGTAGTGCCACTATACATTTGTTGGTGTTGAATTTGTGTTTGTGCCAAAACCCTCTTTTGACAGCTTATAAACTGACCATCCTAAGATTGAGGTTTTGGAAAATTGGCATGTACCCTCTCAAAAATAGGGAAAAATATATATCAATTTAAAAAAATAGTTCAGCAATTTGGTTGCTATTAAGCACCATAATTACATAAAATATCCAAAACTAAGATATTTTGAACACAAATAATGAATAAAATACATTGATTTTAAAACCTGAAACTTTCAGGTTCATTATATATTGGGCCACAGGGTGCCACCAACCACAGCAACAGTAATTCTGTCAAGCGGCATTACAGTGATGGTACAATGCCAGCAGCTGGCATTGTGCCATCAGGGGACACAAGTGTTTTCTGCAGGGGCTTTGCTCACCACCCCCATGCAGGGGCTGCCCCCCAGCACTATAGATTACTAACTCTGAGTCAGAGTTGGTTCGGGGAGGTGAACTCCCAGAAATAGCAGTGTCAGATAAACAGCAGACCATTACAGTGAACAGCTGATTCTGTCACTGTAGCGGTCTTCGCTGTTTATCTGTCGCTGTTTCAATAGTATCTGAGGCCACAGTAGGGTTTTGTTGGATGAGTGATGAGAAAATAGCACATTAAAATTTGTAAGCACTTTGAATCACCAAGCAGGCTAATGTGCAAATGAATAGAGGCAAAACAAATGCATGAAAAAACAATCCTTTTTTCCATTTGCAATTGATTAAGCAAGATGTCAATCATGAATGAAAAATGGCTTTTTCGAGGTTGAATATTTTATTTCCAAACAAAGATAAACAGAAACTTACAGTATTCTAAAACACAACAAGTATAAAAAGGGCTTTTAAAGGGCTGCCCCTCCTTCTGATTTTTAGACACCAGGGTTCCTTTCCCATATATTTCACCCCTTCCCATCTCCTTCAACACCAGATGACCAATCCGAGTCTATTTTTTAAAACAAAAAAATGCATTTTATGTAGCCAAAGTTTGTAACTTCAGTGGCTCACTGTATCCACCACTTCCAATTTCAAAACCTGATGCCCAACCTTGGTGTTAGCTCCTCACCCCATCACACCAGGATCCCAACCCCAGTGCCAAAACCATTCCCCTATACAAAGGTACCACTCAATGTCTTCTCTCCATCTAACCAGTTATATAAAATGAATCCCTTCCCTCAGTCACCTTGTCACTTATACTATCCTCTTTCCCATGGCCATCCACATACATATGTTTAAATTGGTCCCATAGTGGAGGACTGGTATAGCCTTCCCTCCTCCTCAGCTGGTCACCTTCCTCTACTGCTGTATCTGTTCTGACAGAAGAGGAAAATGGGCTGAAAAATAAGTCCCAAAAACACACTGCACATAAGCAGGAACTTACTTTTTGAAGCAAAAAAAATGGTTAATGTTTTGTCCCTGAAAAGTATTTTGGCACCAAATTCAAAAGTGTAAACTGGGTAGTCTTGACAGTTGAAGGTAACTACCCTATCCTTTAAATTTGCTAAAGAAAAATAAACAAAATAGAAAAAGTTGTGGCTGTTTATGAACACCAGAAAACTATTTGAGTCCCTCCCAAAAAGAACTGACATTTTTTTTCCTTTTCACCTATAACGTTTACAGTTTAGCCTAAACTGTATTAACAGGCTACTTAACACCCCTCATTATCATCCAAGCGGAATAATATTACTTGCCCAGTGAGTCTTCAGCTTCATGTAGGCCCCACAGGGCCCTAAGCAAAGCAAGATGCAGGTCTTACATGACCCATTGGTGGGCTGTTTCACATAGGACCTGTACAGCCCTGTACAAATCACGTTTTAGTTTCAGTGCAATTCTTAACTGGCCTGCTACTTTACTTGGAGCTGTGGGGTACTGCATGAAACAAGCTTATAAGTCTGGCACCATGCCTAATGAATCTTCTGCTTTGCATAGGACCCTGCACAAATCAAGCAACTGGTCTGGGGCCCTGCGTAATAGGTTTATTGCCTTCCACTGGGCCTTGCATGAAGATAGCTGCATGTGTGTATATCTCTTTTTCAAAAAGCAAGGAAATTCATTGAAAAAAAAATGCACCAGTTAGGGTTATACAGTGACAACAGTACAGAAAGGTGGTGTTAGGTTATTCAACATTAACTCCCACTCCACTCCACCCCTTCTCCTACCCTTGAGATGTATGCCACTATATGGCATTTTCATTCTTAGCATCTTGGGATGTGAAACCCATCAGGTGGACTAGTTAAACTGTGTTCTGCATGTTTTGCTCTGTGTGTGTGATACATTCATTTGAATAAAGGACAAGAATGTGCATCAGCAATTGTGCTGCAGTGCTTCAGTGTTTTGCTTACAAAGGTGACTAGTGTCCTGATTTTTCTCATTTTACTGGAATTTGAAAATGCTACAAGCACTAACTCTCAGTGTCCCAAGCTGTTAGGAAATCTCTCATTTTGCTACTTGGGGTTGTTCCATCTTACATGGAGACATGTAGTTCCATCATGGAGGGAGTGTGGTCCCATTGACGGCTCCCACTTTAAATGGAAGTTGCTGGTAATCTGATGCTAAATCAAAATTCAAACTTTTTGGTGAAAGCAGTGGCTTTACAGTGTTCTGCCCTTGCATCTCCATGCTTATTGACAAGTCCCAAATTTTGGGGACTAGTGTCCTACATTTTCCACATTCTCAGTGTCAGAAACAGAAGTTGGAGAGGTACAGTGTGCAAAGGGCATAATTGGCTGAAGCACTTTCAACTTCCCGCTGTGCTCTAGCATCTCCAACAGCAAACCATCTTTAAACTTTGCCCCTTCTCCCTAAGGACCACATCTTTCTGACCCTCTAAAGTGCTCTGCACCCTTGAAGCTCAAAGGGAACCACTTTCATACTGAAAGTTGTTAAAACAGACCTAGAATACTGGGCTTTGCACCATTACTAATCTAGTGTTCAAAACTGCTTTCAGCAAAGGGCTCAACAATCTGCTTCCAAGTAGGAGCTTCATGACTACACTACAGCACAGGGCTAAAACCCACATCAAAACAACTAGGGTTCCATACCCCTTTAACTTCTAGATGATTGCATGCCCTCTTTAAAATACCGGTGATCCCACCAACAGCAGGCTCTACAGTATGTCCATATATCAGAACAAGTCTTCATGCCCTCATCACCTTATCAGGCTTTATAGCTGGGGTTTTTCCAGCTTAATGAGCTAGAACCCAAAGCAAGCTAAACTGCTATTAGCCTCAAGGCAGCAGGCCCATTGACTAATTGAATTCCATCATGCCTCCATGCTCTAATCGTTTAGCTTTTTAATGTTTTCCCACAACTGTTTAGCAATATGTCTCCTCATCAGATACCTCAGGTCCCTAGGATATATAACTTTAAGTGAACCTTTCTAATTAGATCTTTCCCTGTCTCAATACTATGTTAGAAATCCAAAAGTATTTGCTCAATGCTTGAAACTTTAAATATGGAGTAGAAGCTGCTCACTGCAACCTGCAACCTAAGCTGCTCTCTGCAGTCATCAATCTAAGCTGGCCACCTCACTCACAAACCTAAGGTATGCCTTGCAGTCACTGACCTAATCTGGTCTCCACAATCACTGACCTAAGCTGCTTTCTGCAGTCAGTGACCTAAGCTGCTTACTGTAGTCACTAACCAAAGCTGCTCATTGCAATCTCTATCCAAAGCTGCTCACTGCAGTCACTAACCAAAGCTGCTTACAGCAATCATAGACCTAAACAGCTCACTGTAGTCTCTAACTTAATAGGCTGGTGCAGTCACCAGCCTAAGCTGCTCACTGCAGGCACTGACCTAAGCTGCTTGCCACAGTCACCAACCTGCACTGTTCACTGTAGTCTCCTAACTAAGCTACTCACCACAGCCACAAACTGAAATGATCCTCACAGACACATCATTGATTCCCTAGCCTGTCTTCTCCTTAGATGTATTATTTACCATTTGGCAATTAACACATGTCACAGAAAGAGATCAGCAAGATGGCCATCATACTGCTTTGCTCATTGCTGGACCATTCTTGCTACTCGATTTTCGACTACTAGAAAGCTTTATTTAAGTTGCTATAATGAAACTCATATTATTTTAAATTATGTGTTCTCTTCATAGTTTAAAAAGCTACAAAGTGTTTTTACTTGCCTCTGAATGGTGGTGCCGGTTGAACATTGGTTCTTGGCATTCCGACTACTATCTGCTGAATTGGCATGAGAGAGACAAGAATTAGAATCTGTCTTAAAATTATATTACTGCTGCCTTTTAGAGCTCTAAACCAAATGCAGAGCTCTTTAATTAAAACTACAGGGTCTTAATGGAACCATCGAGGTGCCTGTGAACTGGGAGCATTTGCTTGTCAGAGGTTTTTGTTGTCTGCATACAGTGTTCTTGCTTAGGAATTGGAATTGCAGTCTGACTGGCTCAAGAACAGGAGAGAGCTGTGTGGGTACGGATTGACAGCTGCACTGAAAATGCTGAAAAGTGCAATGAGAATAAATAGTTATGCCATTCATGTCAGTGGTTCAGAGAAAAATCCAATTGTTGGGTATAACTTGCTATGCTCAGAAGAGCAATTTTATGCTTTTTGTTTTGCAGATATTGCTGAAGAAGCAAAGTAGCAAGTCAGACCTGGTGCTGTTAACAGGCGAGAAGGTGTAACTGCTCCTTGGAGGAGGAAAGAAATCATTTTGTAATACTGAACAATGCTGAGCATCCTTTCTTGTGAAAATGCTCCAGAGCTTTTTTGAAACCCTTTGTGAGTAAGAGGATGCTGTCTCATAAATGTATAGCATTGAAGGCCAGATGTATGAGTTTGGCACAGTGCCACTTAACTCTGAAGCAAACTCATAAGGTACTTTTTTTTTCTTTCCAATATGTTTTGAGAAAGGTGCTATTACCTTGAAAGGGTTGAAAAGACCTCATAAATTTTATTATTGGTGGTTTCTGCTGTGTTGAGATTTAATGAGCATTATACACAGCCTAACAAAATTACCCATTTGCCATTTACTCTGTATGTTTTAAAATGGCAATCCCTCCATGAGCTTGATTGTAGACCCCCCTCCCAATAAACTTGCTTTTGCAAGAGGAAAAAGGAAAATTGTCACTTTTAACTCCTGTAGGAGGTGTTCCTTTTGGGGAGCTTTTGATCAATTATTTGATGGGGTTATAACTGATAAAGAAGTAAGCATTTGGAAGAATTGTTGCTGATTTGAAAGCTTTGTGTTTTGTGGGACTCCTACAGGAGATAGAGTCACACAAATGACATCATAACAGATAAATATTTTTGAGCACCAATATTGAAACCAGCTTAAGTAATCTTATAAACTCCCATTTTTGACTAGGGTCTGAACTAGTTTACTATCTTGCTATTCTGAATGGGCGTTTTGGACTCCTTGTGTTAAGTTTCCTTTGTAGGACTCTGTTTGTCCATTGAGCCAAAAAGGCACAAACAATAATAATAATCTGCTCTGCTCTGCTATGCTGTGGGAGCGTATCGACTTCAGCTGGTGGGACTCCTGTGTGGAACTTATGTTTTCTCTGTTTGATAATATATTTTACTAAATTCTCTGTGTTTAAAATACTGGGTCAAAACATAGACTCCCAGTGAGGAGTTGAGCTCATGACTGTAATGAGACAGAGTTATGGGCTTATTGAACTCCTATTTTACCAAAAATCTGGCTGACATGCAACACAGCTATTGATGTTACAAATCTCTGACAATCAGTTTGTTTTCCTCATTTTTGTATAATGCTTTTTAAGGGTTTTTCTAAATTAATGTCCTAGAGATATCTATGAAGCATTAGTTACCTTATACAATTAACTGCTGAATACTGATTTGTGAAACCTATGAATTTTATGATGGTGTGCATAATCAGGATGATTATGATAATGAACTAAAAGCATTTTTATAAGTCTGGGGATGAATGCTTGATAGTAATGAACTTTAATGAGGAAATATGATAGTACTTAACTAAGACAGTAAAAACTGGATTGCATCTAATTAGATCACTTGATAGCTTATGATTTTCTGTAAGCAATGGGGACATAACATATAATTCATGACTTAACTAGATTCCAGTAAAGGGAATTAATATGTGTCTAGTTTGGGCTTCTGTGATTAGATTATCTGATAAAAACAATTAATTTAATATGCAGTGACTAAACTAGAGATGCGTATCATTTTACATCAGTGCAATTGACATTTACTTTCTGACTTCCTGCAATGTACTATCCATGTAAACATTTTATAATGTATTTTTGGTGTTTGTTGGCTTGTATGATTGTAATGACCAATTGTTCAAACAATAAAAGTTAAAACTGGAACTACATGTCACAGAATAGCACACACCACCCAGGAGTGTAGCCAGAAATTTCCATTTTGTACACAATCTCCAACAGTTACACTCCATTAAAAATGTATACATCCTTCCAAATGGCACCCCTTCCAAACAAGTCAGATTGTTGTCAGATGATTCTCTACTCTTTAAAGAGGTTATACATGTATCAGACCCTGCTCAGTGGCCTACACTAACCCAACTACTACAGATTAGAATGATAATATTAACAGGTGGCTTATGGTTTGTGACAGGCACTCAACAATACTGTACACAAATGTGTACAGTGAGTATGCCTGTCACCACCATGTGTTTCTGCTAAGAAACTGTATCTGATGTGTTACTCCAGAGTGCAGTAACAGACTAATAAAATGTTCCTCTCATACAGCAGTGAGATTCTCCCTAAACATAAATGCATAGTATACCAACCGGATCCCATACGCACACAGCAGATGTTATTAAATGATTGTTTACTCTGAAAGAGTAAGATAAAAGAACTGTATTGAATCTAATTATTCTGTTCTTTTATGTAAATTTCTACACACTTTAAGTATCAGTGGTAATGCTCACTCCAAATTCATTTCTCTCAGACTTTGCATGCCTTCTATATCTATCTGATCTTCATAAATGACCACTTCTAGAATCATGTGAAATTTGACTAAACAAAGAATTTCTACATCCAATATTTTCTTTTTGTCTCAGAATGTTGGACAGTAGCTACGATCCAATTCAGTTCTGATAAAAGGGCACAGAGCCCTGTAACAAGTAAAACTTGGCTGGGTTTTTGGGGTTATTTTTTGTTTGTTTATTTTGTTTTTCTGCTTCTTTATTTTGCAAAACTGATTTGATTAATTCTGCAGGAGGAGGGAAGGAGACCACAAGGTGGGAGGGCATTGTAAGAGAGTAGGAGTGGGTAAAGGCTGTCAAATTAAGCATTGTCATTTTGTGAGGAATTGGGCCAGGTGACTGCTAGCACCCAAAAGAGCAGCACATAGAGTCCAAACCAGAATATTTATTATTTTATCTGTTATTCATAAAAATATGTTTATAACCATATCAAAGAGTAAGCATGCAATACAAAAATAGGTGCAGACGCATGTCAGCTAGCACTGTAAGATTAATGGCAAATACAGACAATATTTATACCAAGAAAGAGGCCAACAGACAACTGAGCCAAATGTCCAAGTGTTTCACCTCAAAATGAGGCTTCTGCCAGGGATTTAATCTAGTTCTGTCCAACAGAGATAGCATCTGGAGGTTAAAAGGGAGGATCTGTTTGGTTATAGTGATTACAATACAATGTGATTTGATTTAGCACTGAAAGCATGAAAGCAGATGTTCCAGGCCCTGGTCCTGAACATAAGGAAGACAAACATTTGTTCCTGGATTTTAGAAAGGTGGACTCTAGGAACACAAAGGAAGAACTGAGGGAGATGCTAGAGGGATATTAAAAACTAGGGGGCAGAGAGCAAGTGGAATACATCAAGCAAGAGATTCTTAATGCATCAAAGTAGTCTTCATCTGAGTAGAGACAGGGAAGAGGCACAGGAGGCTTATATGGTTTTCCAATGCGGTTGTGGTAGCAGTGAGCATAAGAAGGCAGCTTTCAATGTGTATATAGCCAACTGGACAAAGGCAAGCAAGGGACTCTACCTCAGTGAAGCAAATGAAGGTAGCAAGGTAGTGAAGAGAGTCAATGCAGAGGTGGCACATAAGACTGTAGAAAGGGTGAGGAAAAATGATAAGGACTTCTTTAGCTATGTCAGTGAAAGGAGAAATAATGAGGGGAATACAGAGTTTGAGAAAGGGGCATGGTGGAGGAGAACAGGCTGGTTCTAAAACAACACATCCACTTTATCATTCTCCTCCTCCCTCCACAGGGATTCATGTTTTCTCAGCATATAAATAACGAAATGTAAGTATAATAATAACTACATTACCAGAAAAACATAGAAGTTGACTGGTTCTAAAACAACATACTCTTTCCATCATCATCCTCTTCCCTTCATCATAAGTCATGTTTTGTCCATCATGAGTTGCTGTGCTAAACTGGTGACACTCACCACCTTCTTCCCTGCACACTGCACAGTGGATGGTACAGGAGGAGTGGTAGACATCACTATAACAGGTGTTGACATCAATAGTTCACCTGAGACATCACAGCAGCAGGATGTAATACTCATTAAATGTTGGAGATGCTTCTGCATGCAATTTGCCATGTCAATGCTACTGTATCTCAAATATAAAATGTGCTAATACCCCATGGACACATCTTTTGCATGCACTTATGTTGGAGCAGCAAAGACAACTTGAAGAAGCTAGCAGCAAGAATGTACAGTATATACACAACTTCCTTGGCTAATTCTTCCTCCTTCTCCTTTTCCTCTTCAGTTGACTTCGAGACAAGGCTCAGATCCTGAGTATCTTGATTTCTTAACCTTTCTCAAACTCACTCACTAAGGCTCAGCCTTAAGAAGCAATGCAATGAAACTGGGCAAAAAATCTTACCTATTTTTTCACCATAAAGGCTCCAGGCATCTTCCAATTTTCTTTGCGGTACAATTTTCTAATTCCACTAAAATTTTCATATTTTATAAATGTTTTAATTGAGTTTTTCTCAACAAAAAATATGGCTACCACATTTTGCATAGAAATAGATAGGCCTGGCAAGGGTTAGGATCAAGAAAATAAAAATAAGGCTCAGGGTGCATAGCACAGTAGGTACCAGACAACTACATTTGATGGGTATATTAACATTTTTCTTAACTGTAGCTGAAACTAACTTTTTGGAAAACATTTTTCATTGCACTGCTACTTTAACTGTTCATTCAATTATTCACAATTTAAACAAGTGATGTCTACCACTACTGTGTTCCACTGAGAGTCCTATACCCCTGCTAGTCTACCCAGACTCCTCCTGCTGGCATTCATACCTCAGTTTGGCTCACCAATCCTAGCTTTAACAATGTAACTCCTCCTCCTTCTGGTGACACCTGTGACAACTTTTTTCTATTATTTATTTGTCATGGGAGCCTGGCAGTAGCACCAGTCCCTCCTTCTGTTTCTGGCTCTCCATTCCCCATCTGACTTTCCTTCACTCTCCCATGGGTCCCCCCATGACAGGGCTGAGGTGAAGGGGCGCTTTTTCTTTCCTACCTGGAGGAAATCCAGATACTCAGGGAGCCAGACAAGTGCAGGAGAGCCATCATGGACCCTGCCAGCTCCATTTCCTCCATTTTTCCTCCACCCCCTTCCAATGGCGAACTTGCCTTTTGACTCACATCTCCTCCATCCACCACTAGAGGGAGATCAACAAGCAGGATGGCAATCTCTCCTCCCCAAGAGATGAGAGCAGTCATCCAAATGCTCAACCCTCTCTCTCTCTCCTGCCAACCCCGTGGCCTGGGCTTATTCCCAAACCCAGGTCACTGGCATGGCGCAAGGTGGCATCCAGCTGCCTCAACCTCCAGTGCCATCAGGCCGGCACCATGACAACTTTTACATTGTCATTGCCAACAAGCTACATATGATCAGGTGTGCCTGATAACACAGATCACACAGAGTGAGTATCAGTTAAAGTAAGAAACTGATCAGTGCAACTTAATATCCTACATTCAACGACTTTTCATTTATTTTATTTTCTATGTTTTGATGCATAACTGTTTTTGTCTGGGTGGGAGGGTATTGTTACATAATTTCAAAATCAATGTGGTCAGACTCAGAGAGAGAATATAGTAACTGGCATGGAAGTAAAGCTGAGACTACGGGGGTATAAACCTTGAGGTCAGGAATGAATAGTAACTATAACTGTGACCTGCACTGGGCTGTGATGGTCTTAGTAGATTTTGTAGACTCTGTCACACCACCACAAACAATAACCCACAGCAGTTGCATACCAATAGCACCTGCCATGTGCAAGTTACAGAAATTAATGATCTTAAAAAGGTTTCTGCCCCTATCTGTAGTCTGCCTTACCCCATAACAATTACTTTATCGGGAGACAAAGTGGTTCACACAAATTCTAAAACCAAAATTGAATTATGGGCCTCAAATAAAAGTCTAATTGAAGCTGACAGTGGCCCCTCCTCTCATCCTTAGTCAAGAGATCCAGGTTCAAATTCTACCAAAGACATATAATTACTGTGTGATTCTGACAGGGTCAATTTTAATCAGAAGATCTTGCCTAACATACTGTAAGTTTCTGTTGGTGGCATACAGATATCTCACTGTGAGTCACCCACATTGGAAAATTAGAGCTGACCTCATGTGATTAGAATATAATAACTACATATTCTTAACTTTCATTACTCAATTAGATAGCTTGATTTATCCAAGCAAGTTCACAGTTTTGCAGTTACTGCATAAATGAGTTGTCCCTTATAATGACCCTTTGTGAATTTTGCACTAGTTCATAATACATTTCTGGTGGTGGCACAACTTCCTACTCTATTAGCAATATCAATGTATTCCAAAATAGTAATAGTGATTCTTTCACCAGTAAGTTCCTACAGTACATCAATGCTTAAAATAGACACTGCGGAGGGGCTGAGCTACCAGTATGACTAGATGTGTCTTACTTGAGCTCTGTTAAGAAAGCACAGAAAATACCTTTTGAAATAGCATATTTTCTTTGTTTCATTTCAAAGACCTGCACTTAGGAGAGAGGTTCCTCGAGACCAACTGAAATTCTCTTTACCTTCTGTTTTACATTGGCAATCTATGAAAGTAAGCCACAGAGGGTGGAAGCAAGTGCGGCCAGCAGGTCGGATCATCAGAAAGAAGTGTGAAAGGTGTTGAATCCTCAGTCACAGACCCAATCCTTTAAGATGTGCTACAGGCAATCAAGGCAATGGACTGTAAATTAATAGTACTAGATAAAAGAATGGCAGACATCCATTCTAAGCTGCAGACCTGTGAGGTACAGGTGACTTAGGCAGCCTGCAATGTTAAGGAGGCAGTTGGTCTGGCCAGGAAGTCAATGGCAGCAACCTCAGGGCCAGTTAAAAAACATAAGACAATGAGATACTGACTTAAAAATGCGAAAACAAGTTTCAGGCCAATAACCTCAGGGTAGTTGGTTTGCCTGAAACAACTGAAGATGATCCAAGGACCTTTTTCTACACTTGGCTCATTGATCTTTACCAGCTGTCTCCTCCTCTAGTGGTTTTCAAAGCTACCATATCACTCAAGTAGGGCTCTGACCTGGTCAGGAGTGAGGACCCTACTGATGATATTCCATCACTCTACAGACTGGGACCAAAACCTGCAAGCCGCTCTAAGAATCGGACCGGTGATGGATTAAAAGTCTCTCTCTCTCTTTCTTCCAAGATCTAAGCTTTGCTACCCGTCAAGACACAAAGCCTCTGATGTCATAAGAGTGAACCTACAGGAGCTCAGGATATCTCACAGTTTACAATTTCCTGTAACGCTCAAGGTCACATATTTGAATAAGGTCTTCATTTTCAGTGACCCTAAAGAGGCAGGAG
Organism: Neoceratodus forsteri; assembly: GCA_016271365.2. Lineage (NCBI taxonomy): Eukaryota > Metazoa > Chordata > Ceratodontiformes > Ceratodontidae > Neoceratodus > Neoceratodus forsteri. The sequence goes on along the minus strand of CM057459.1, from coordinate 673,611,172 downwards.
CTTTACTTGAAAACTTAAGAAAGACTTTGCTCCCCAGTCAGAGATTATGGAGGAGGACGATGTGGACTTTCCTGTATAAATACTACACTGCAACAGGTACCAGGCTGGGACAGAGGAGGCTGGCCTGAGGGAGGGGACAATGAAAAAGGCACCTTAGCTTTAACAGTGCACTGTAATAGAAACATAGAAACATAGAATTTGATGGCAGATAAGGACTGCTTGTCCCACCTAGTCTGCCCATTTCCCTACCTAATGGATAAGCTGCAGATCCTAATTAACCAACAGCCTACTTCCTCCTACCCCTACTACAATTGCTTTATGTCTGTCCCATGCATTCTTGAATTCCCCACAGTTTGTGATTCCACAACTTCCTCAGGAAGGCTGTTCCATGCATTAACAACCCTCTCCATGAAAAATACTTCCTCACATTACCTCTGAGTCATCCCCCACTACTTCAAATTGTGCCTTGTTCTTGCACATCTCTTTTCTGAAAGATGTTACCCTCTTGGACTTTGTTGATTCCTTGAGATACTTGAAAGTTTCTATCATGTCCCCCTCTCCCTCCTGTCCTCAAGGGTATACATATTAAGCTCCTTTATTCTCTCTTCATATGTCTTCTGGTGCAGATCCTGCACCATTTTAATTGCCCTCCTGGACAGCCTCCATCCTGTCTATGTCTTTGCAGAAATGGGGTCTCCAGAACTGCATGCAGTACTTCAGATGGGGTCTCACCAACTGTCTGTACAGAGGGATAACAGCTTTTTTTTCTACTGGTGATGCCTCTCCCATGCATCCCAGTATCCCCAGCCCACCGTACTGCCTTCTCACATTGCTTGCCCACCTTTAGGTCATCTGATATAACTACCCCGGTCCCTTTCCATTTTGTTGTTGTCAGTATCTCACCCCCCATTGTGTACTCTTCCCTGGGTTTTGTTTCCCAGGTACATTACTTGCACTTTGTATTGAATCTAAGCTGCCATACATTTGACCATTCCTCCAGTCTTGCCAAGTCCCTTCTCATCCTTTCCACACCACCTTGTGTATTAACACTGTTGAAAATCTTTGTGTTGTCTGCAAGGAGACATACTTTTCCTTCCAGTTCCTCAGCAATGTCACTTATAAAGACATTAAAAGGACCGGACTCCCGCGGTACCTCACTAGTAACCCCCTTACTTCACTGTGGATTCCGCTTACTATTACCTCTGTGTCCTGTTGTCCAGCCAATGTTTTACTTCAGGCTACCACCCTGGAAACTACTCCCAGGCTGGCTAATTTGTTTATTAATTTTTGTGTGGGACTGTGTCAAATGCTTTGCTAAAGTCTAGGTAGACCATGTCCACAGCCCTTTCCTGGTCTACTACTTTGGTCACCCAGTCAAAGAAATCGATTAGATTCATCTGAAATGCCCTTACCACTATGAATCCATGCTACCTTGGAGCCTGTGCCCCACTGGCTCTAGGTACTCAACAATTCTTTCCTTCAGAAGTGATTCCATCATTTTCCTACCACTGAGGTCAAACTGGCAGGTCTGTAGTTTCTTGCCTCTGATTTGCTCCCACTTTTGTGAAGGGGAATCATATCTGCCATCCTCCAGTCTTCAGGTACCACACCATCCTCCCATGATTTGTTAAAAAGGATAGTCAATGGTGTTACTAGTTCTCCCTTTGTTCTTTTAGAATTCTGGGTGAATCCATTAGGCCCATTGCTTTGTCCATCTTCAGTTTTAGGAGTTCTTTCAGAAACCTTTCTTCTGTGAATGGACTCATATCAACCCCCATCCAGAGTGCTTCTATTGACTGGATTAGGTACCTCCCCTCCTTTCCTTTGTGAATACTGAGCTGAAGTATTCATTCAGTATCCTTGATTTTCACGGTCCCTCTCTGCCCACTCACCCTCCTCTTTATTGAGCCTCAGTATCCCTCCCTTTGTCTTTATTCATTCCCTAATGTACCTATAAAATGTTTTATCCCCTTCTTATCTGAGTTGGCTATCTTTTCCTCAGTTTGGGCATTTGCTATTCTGACTGCCTTCCCGCTTCCTTCTGCTTTAATGGGTACGGTTCTCTGTCCTGCTCCTTCTGTGTTTCCTTTTACTTCCTGAATGCTATGTTTTCTCCCTAACCTTCCCCACCACCTCTTTTGAAAACCATAGTTTTTTTTTCTTTCGCTTTGATTTATTTATTTGTTTCACACAAAGGCTTGTTGCCTCTGTAATATATTCATTTGACAGGTGCTAATACATCTTCAGATTAACTTTCACTTTCAAGATGCTGCCAACCTTATTGCCGTCATAGTCCCCCTCCCCAGCTTTGGATCTTTTCTAACTAGACACTGTGAGACAGTAACTAATACCATTCCCTAGACACCTGTCATTTATAATTGTGTATAAGTTTGATTGCTTTGTAGTTTTTCTCTCCTAACAAGAAGGGGCTTCAACTTAATGGACTATAACATTGAATCTAATGTGTTGCTATTTGTTCCATGTTTAATGGTTAAGCACTGTTCTTTCATCTGGTACTATTACATAGTATAGCTGGAGCCATAAATGGCACAGAAATTTAAACCAAGATTTTACTTCATGTTGTTTCAGGACCTTTAGTAGCTGTAGAGCTCATTAACACATATCCTGGACTCTAAGATTTATTATGTGGGTTCTCGCTAATGGTAATTTTGCTGGTTATCTGTCTCTTTGTTATCTGGATCCCACTGGGAATATGAATGTATATCTATATGCCCTTCTGAAGTAATGACCTGGGCACAATGAGCCACACTTCCTACAGTAGTGTATTTTGAATAATTAGGCTTGCCAGTAAAGGCAGACAAGGTTGTCCTGGGATACAGCCAGGAATACAGGCAGGGGAGGGGAGGGTGGCTACAGAGAAAGGGGAGAGGGATGACCTCATGGAGGGGTTATACAACCAGGTCAGGGAGCTCTCTGGCCATTGGCTGGGAGGGGCCAAATAAGGGTCCTTGGGGTACTGAGGGCAGGCAACTTACAGCAAGCCCTCTTCTGCTGCAATATTAGACTACAGCACATCGTTGGCAGTAAGGTAAGGCATGAAGGGTTTGGGACCTATTAGGCTCATTGGGATGTCTTCATGCTTTAGAGGAAATAAAAAATAAAAAGAAAGAAAATGTGATGAGTTGACGAGTATTGCAAGCTAGATGGTCGAGTACTGCTTTGCGTGTGGATAACCAGACTGAAGTGCACAGCTTTCCTGCAACAAAGCTTTTGGTTCAGGTGTTCTATTGTGTTGATGTGGAGTGTATAGCCCAAAAATAAAGGAAATTAGGTAGGCAGTTGCTGCGAGAAATTGTTGGGTATGAAGATGGTTGAGTATTGTGCTGTGGTGGATAACCAGGCTGATGTATACAGTTTTCCTGCAGCAAAGTTTTTGCTTCAGGTGTCCGGTTGTGTTGATGTGGCCCAAAGTAAAGTAAGCAGTATCTAATGAGATATGTTGGGTACATTGAATGGTTGAGGGAGTTGGCAAGAAGGCCTGGTCACAGCACGGAAGACTGGTGGGAGAACGGGTGGCGGGCCAGCTTGTGGGAGTACCACATGGCGCAATTTAAAAGGAGGTGCATTGGGCCTGAGAAGCCGGCTGCAAGTCGTGGCACCATGTGGTGAGAATGTCCAGCATGGATGGGCCTGTGGTGGTGTCGGCATTTGGTAGCCAGAAGGACCGCAAGCAGGAGGTGAGCTATGCAGGGGAATTTGTGGCGCTGGTCAAACAGAGTGGGCGAACGAGAGGCCTGGCGATGGGGACATGAGGCTGAAAGGGCATCAGTCACCAGGAACAGGCAGAAGGCCTTGTCTGCAGTGAGGAGTTTGGGGAGGAGCAGATAGAGAGCCAGTTTGTGTGGGTGTTGCACGCGCCGATGTGCAAGAAATCAAATTGTTTGTTTTGGGCCTGGAGGAGGTGGGCGGCTTGTGGGGATGCCGATGGCACAAGGTAAAATGGAAAGACTCAGTCACATCACAGAAGGCTGATGGGAGAACGGGTGGTGGACCAGCTTGTAGGAGCGCGATGTGCAATTTAAATGGAAGGTGCATTGGGCCTGGATGTGTGGGCTGGGGTGGGGCACCACGTGGCGGGCATACAGCCAGCAGGCTTGATGCACGTGCAGCACAACAGAGGCAAGAAGTGGGGTTTCATCTCAGTTTTGGGGTGTGGGTTTGTAGACACCATGGGGCAGTGGCAGACAGCATGGTGAGCTTGGGGTTTTCTGGCAAGGCTGGATAGCGTTTGTTTGGGCGCTACGGTCTGACCTCAATTTAGCATGGAACCTACAAGGCCAAGTGGAATGACTTGTGCTTGTTATCAATACAGATCCTCTGTGCTAGGAGGGTGCATGATTAAAAAATAAATAAAGAGCCAACGAACAACCGCACTTTTCCACTACTTTCGAAAGCTTTAATTTAGATTTTAAAATATGCTGCCAGAAACCATCACGGTAGAATCCGCCTCACTGAAACCCCTGACCGGATCGTATGCAGTACGTCATCAGGGGTGCACAGTAGGCACAGGGGGCCAGTATTGTCAGCCTACATTCATGGCTATGGAAAGGTGGCAGCAGGGGCAAGAGCTCCGGGAAGGAAGGACTTCAGGTGGGCCAAGTGGCTCAGGAGGGGTGTTTCATGGCAATGCTGGCGGGGCAGGGGCCCATTTAAAAAAATAGATAAATAAAATAATAACATAAAGAAAACGGGACAGTTTTGAAGGAGTCTCGATGCTATGGGGAGTGAGTGGGGTGGGGTGCTCAATGGTGCAGTTAAGTGGGGGCCTTGGCAACCAGTAAAGCTTTGTTGGTATGGTCATGTGGTTCTTACTATGTAGCCTAAAACACAGTGGTAGAGATGGCACCAAAGAAGGCTCCAACGTCCAGCTACCAGGCACAATGAGCCACACTTCCTACAGTAATGTATTTTGAATAATGTCTTTAAAGCTCTTGTACTGTGGATCCAATTTTAAGTCTCACTTACAAAGACCATTAAAATGAAGTTATAAAAATAAAATAGAGACTAATAAGTGGGTAGCTGTGTAACCAGAATTTTATACACAGCTGAGGTGTGGGATGCTACATAAACCCAACAGCAAAACCTGAGAATATGTGTAACCCCCTGTTACCCGGGTTACTAGAATCCCAGTAAGACATAGTGGTAGGCAGGAAGACAGCTTGTGAAACTCCAGTTAAATGGGTTTCACACTGTCTCACTTGTTCTCAGTCTCAGCTGAGACTGAGGGATGACATCACCATAGAACTATTGCAGCTGCATGAGCCACATTGGAATCTGCAGATGGGAGATAGGTTATAATGTTGGGAGTTTTTGAACAGTGAGCAGCAGTTGTGGTGAGCAGTCTTGAAGAGAGGAGCACAGCAGTCTGTGCACAGGCTCTTGGAGCCTAAACCTCTGATATAGAGCTACTTTTAGGGAAAGGTGTGTGTTTCCGCCAAAGAGGAACACAGTAAGTTGTTTGTGAAGTGGTGGAGACAGCTCTACTGAGTCTGTGCCCCATCCCTGAGGGGATGGGGGAAAAGGTTTGCCTGTTATTCCAGGGACAACCTCCTGGTTCCAGCTAGGGAAGAAGCTGCCTTATTTTCTAAGTTGTGTTGTGGCACCAGAAGCTGTCAAGATGTGCCTAGTGGGTCCAGAGCCTGAGGGCTGAAGTGTTGGGGAAGTGTTCTGTTTCTCTAATCTGCATTACCAGGAATGTAGCCCCATGGCGGGTCTGTCTTGCTTTGTTTGTTCCGTTTGGATGTGAATAAAAGCCACACTTTAGAATCCCATTCCTGGTATTGGACATTACAGTTATTGCTTCCTGTGTTCGGATTTACTTGGGTGCCCTGTGTAGAGTAGCCAAACCCTAAGCCCTTGTGCCGAGTAACCTAGTCCTCCCGAACCCATTCCCCCAGTACTGCTGTCAGCTTCAACAGCATACCACCTGTCTTTTGCAAAAAGGCAGGGGGTGGGCATTACATATGTATAAAACAAAACATTCCTTGTAAACAAACACTAAATACCGTAAATAAATATATAACATTCTGAGTTACACACACACACATGCCTTGTTTTCTTTATATATAATTACTGATGAGTATTTTAACAAATGATCAGGTTAGGTGTTTAGCTTGGAATGAATAAAACAAGAAAAATCATCCTTTAAACTAGTTTGTTTTACTAGCTTAACTCATGAATGTGGAAAAAAAACAGCAAAATGATTATTTTTAACTACATTTTTTGTAAACAGGCAGCAGTTGTGGTACTGCTGCATGCTATTACTAGAGCAAGATTGACTGCCAGTTGGTGGTCGCAACCGCCCACTTGCAATGCAAATTACAACATGGTTATTCAAGCATTAAAATGCTCATCATTAAATATTGAGGCATATTTCTGCAATATAAAGGACACATTTCTAATGCACTATTCTCAAACTATTTTTCAGTGTGTAAATTTAATTAAACAGATGGACCCAGTCACTGTAGTTATTATTGATTTGTAGATTTATTTCAAAGGTTTCACCAGGAAAGACATACTGAGCTAATAATAGTTCATTTCCAGATGCATCCTGGGGAAGGGAAGAAGGGTAAGTACAGAATAGAACTATAGCTTGTACAATAAACGCAGTGTCATACAGTGATGTAATCTAAACAATGCAATGCTTTGTGCATCAGGAGAGTATGTGTACATAGAAACATAGACTTTGATGGTAGATAAGGACCGCTTGGCCCACCTAGTCTGCCAGTTTCACTACCTATTGGATAAGCTGCAGATCCTAGTTAACCAGCAGCCTACTTCTTCCTACCTCCACTATAATTGCCTTATGTCAAGTCCCATGCATTCTTAAATCCCCGCTGTTTTGACCCCACAACCTCCTCAGGAAGGCTGTTCCATGCATCCACCACCCTTTCCATGAAAAAATACTTCCTCACATTGCCCTGAGTCATCCCCCATCTTCAAATTGTGCCCCTTGTTCTCGCACATCTCTTTTTCTCATATATGCTACCCTCTTGGATTTTGTTGATTTCCTTGAGGTACTTGAAAGTTTCTCTCATGCCCCTTTCCTCAAGGGTATACATATTAAGCTCTTTTAGTTCCTCCTTGTATGGCTTCTGGTGCAGATTTTGCACCATTTTGTTGTATTCCTCTGGACTGCCGCCAGCCTGTCTATGTCCTTGTGGAGATAGGGTCTCCAGAATTGCATGCAGTACTCCAGATGGGGTCTCACCAACTGTCTGTACAGAGGGATAACAACTTCTTGCTTTCTACTGGTGATGTCTGTCCCTATGCATCCCAGAATTCCCCGAGCCCTCCTTACTGTCTTCTCACATTGCTTGCCCACCTTAAGGTCATCTGATATGAGTACCACTAGGTCCCTTTCCATTTTGTTGTTGTTAGTACTCCCCATTGTGTACTCTTCCTTGGGTTTTGTTTCCAGGTACATTATTTTGCACTTCTTTGCATTGAAACTAAGCTGCCATACTCTTGACCATTGCTCCACCTTGCCAAGTCCCTTCTCGTCCTTTCCACCCTCCTTGAGTATCAGCCTTGTTGCAGATCTGTGTGTCATCTGCAAAGAGGCATACTTTTCCTTCCAGCCCTCCACAATGTCACTTATAAAGACATTAAAGAATACCAATCCCAGTACTGAACCATGCGTACACAACTAGTAACTACCCTTTGTCCAGAGTGTGCTCCGCTTACGATTACCCTCTCGTGCCCTGTTGTCCAGACAATTTGTTACCCAGGCTACCACCCAGGGACCCACTCTCAGGCAGACTAACTTGCTTATTAATCTTTGTGTGGTAGTGTGTAAAATGCCTTGCTAAAGTCTAAGTAGACCATGTCCACAGTCCCTCCCTGGTCTACTACTTTGGTCACCCGGTCAAAGAAATGTATTACATTTATCTGACATGACCTTCCCACTGTGAATCCATGCTGCCTTGGGTCCTGTGCCCCACTGGCCTCTAGGTACTCAACAGTTCTTTCCTTCAGAAGTGATTCCATCATTTTCCTACCACTGAGTTCAAACTGACAGGTTTGTAGTTTCCTGCCTCTGTCTTGGTCCCACTTTTGAGAAGGGGATCACATCTGTCTTCCTCCAGTCCTCAGGTATCACACCATCCTCCCATGATTTGTTAAAAAGAGTAGTTAGTGGTGTCACTAGGTCTCCCTTTGGTTCTTTTAGAATTCTGGAGTGAATCCCATCAGGTCCCAATGCTTTGTCCACCTTACATTTTAAGAGTTCTTTCAGGACCCTTTCTTCTGTGAATGGACTGGTATCGACCCCCTGCCCAGAGTGCTTCTGTTATTTAGTTTATGTACCTCCCTTCTTCTTCTTTTGTGAATACTGAGCAAAGTATTCATTTAGTATCTCTGCCTTTTCATTGTTGCCTCTGCCCATCTCCCTCCCCTGTGTTAAGCCTCACTATCCCTCCTTTGGTCTTTCTTGCTCCCTAATGTATCTATAAAAGGTTTTATCACCCTTCTTAACTGAGCTGGCTATCTTTCCTTGGTTTTGGCCTTTGTTATCCTGACTGCATTCCTGTTTCCTCTGCTTTAACTAATACAGTTCTCTGCCTGCTTCTTCTGTGATTTCTTATACTTCCTGAATGCTATCTGTTTCTCCCTAACCTTCCTTGACACCTCTTTTGAGAACCATAGTGGTTTTTACTTCATTTTGTTTTCTTTATTTGCTTCACACAAAGGCTTGTTGCCTCTATGATGGCAGTTTTGATTTTTCCTCATTGTTGTCCACCCCTCCTTGCTGTCCATTTGCTAGTGCATTCCTTAGGCACTTCCCCATTTTGCAAAAGTCAGCCCTCCTAAAGTCCAATACCCTTGCTTTTTTATGGCTTGACTCCATGGTTGTGTTTAATTGAGAACCACACTGTGTGGTGTTCATTTGTTCCCAGATGGCTACCCACTTCTAAATCTGTGATCTTCTCTCAGTCCCTGTTTGAGAGTACCAGGTCCAAAACTGCTCCCTCCTGAGTGGGTTCCAACACTAGCTGTCTGAGACATGCCCCTGTAACACATCAAGAATGTCCCTACTCTTAGATGTGACTGCAGTAAATGTGCTCCATTTAACATCTGGCATATTCAGGTCCCCATCAACAATATCTCCCATTTTTCTGCCATTCTGAGGATGCCTTCTATCATTTCATTGTCCATTCCTCCCCGAGATTGAGGTCTGCATACAACCCCTTTGCGGATTGCGTGTGCCACTACCTGTCTCCAAGGTGACCCACAGTGTCTCCTCTTCTCCTCCCTGTTTACTCTTTAGTTATGTTGCTTTGATCCCTTCCCTCATGTAGAGAGCTACTCGTCCTCCTCTTTTACCTTCCCTGTCCCTCCTGTAGATTGTGTACCCTGGTATGTTGACATACCAGTCATGGTTCTCCATGTACTATGTTTCTGTGACTGCCACGAAATCCAGGTGTCCCTCTTCCATCAAGGCCACTAGCTCAGGAAGCTTGTTACCCAGACTATGGGCATTGGTACTCATTGTCTTCCATTATATGATGGTCTTACCCTTTTTGCCCCATCCCTACCTTTACTGCCTTTGCCTGTTTCACCATTTACCCCTGTCCTGCTCCCTATTGACCTCTGTACCTTGGTGTTCACCTTGCTAACTACCCTGTTTTGTGGGAGAGGCTGGGAATTGCCTGCTTCATATCAGTGCCTCTCCCTTGGCTAGTTTAAAAGCTTGCCAATGATGCATTTAAACCTATCACCTAGGAGTCTGGTTCCCCTCCCAGACAGATGCAGACCATCATGCCAACATAGGCCTACATCCCTCCAGGTGGACCCAAGAGTCCCCAATGAAGTCAAAATCCTGTGCTCCACAGCAGTTTTTCAACATTGAACTGCATTGTGCAGAGTACCCTAGCCTCACCCATGCCACAGCCAGGCAGCATCCATAAGAAGGTTGCTGTGCATGCTACCTATCTATGGCCTCTCCACAACTCCGCAAACTCCTTCTGCACTGCTGTGATACCATGCTTAGCTAGGTCATTTGTTCCAAGGTGGACAATGACATCTAGCTCCCCTTCTGTGCTGCTGCTCCCACGATGCTGAGGATTCGCTTCCTGTCCCTCCAGCCATGGTGCTGGGCAGGCACCTTACCTCCTCTCCCTCTCTCTCCCAGTTCTATCCCCTAACAATTTAGTCCCCACCAGGAGCTGCTACCTTTCCTGTGGTGTCCCACATCACCCTCCTGTGGGTCTCCCTTGTGGAGTTCCCAGCATCCTCCTTGGTCTCCACTGCGGGTGCCTCCATAGAGGAACCACGCTCAACCAAAATGGCATATGAATTGTGGAGAGGTACAACTGGAGGGATGCACCTCTGTTCCACCACCCTCACCCTCTCTGAGCCCACAATGGTCCAGCCGCTCTTCTTTCTTGGCAACCTCTGAGGCAGCAGTAGTGGAACTAGTGTTCCTTGAGTGGGAAGGATTCCCTTCTCCTTGCAATTTTGGCCTAGAGATGTGTAACCTCCTCCTCAGAGCAGACAGTTGCCTGAAAATAGGGCAGCAATGCAGCTTCTAGAATGTCTCCAGGAAAACTGCTACCCCACAGCCAGTGCATTGCACCACTCCCACGTCCTCTCCCTTCCTGCTTAACATATATTGCAATTTTTTTAGTGTATATGCACTTACCCTCTATGCACTGTGCTGGGTTGTTAATGGTATTTCCTTGCTCTATTGGGAAATGATGTCAGAACCTCTGGTACAAAGGAAATGATACCTGGGGTGGGTGGGACCAAGCCTGTGACCTTCCGAAAACAATCACTACACCTCTGAACCATCACTCCGGTGAGTGCTGCCTTCCTTTCAGTAAGACAGCCAGCACAACAAATTAACAGACCACTCCACTTACACAAACTACTCCACTGAACCCAGGGATTAAAATTAAATCAATCCTCAGCCAACAGTACCAACCTAAATGTTTGTTGTCAAATGTCACTAAAAATGCTAGCTCACTACACCAACCAGCAGTCCACAGGAAAAAAGCAATTTAAGAAGTATTTTACTCCCTCTTGATATAAAAGTAGCAGCCTTCAAATGGATACCCAGCACTGCAAGCCCTGTATTGATTCAAATAAGCAAAAATAAAAGTGACAATATAAAAGTATGGCAAACCTTCCTCAAGGGATCCAAGCAATATTGTGCCATTTTCCAGGCTCCCAGTTCCCAAAATGTGAATATGCTTTCTTCCCACCAGTTCAGCATATACCAGCAGCCTTCACCTTCAGCAGTTAGGCCCTTTCTGCTTGAATCACTTCCACACTGTGTGGCTTCTACAAACAGCTCAGTTCTGGAAAGCTCCACCCAAAACCATTGGCTGACAACACCTGTGATGTAAGCGGCCCTGTGAAGACAAACTAGTTGGAACTTCTTCAGTCTTTGTCTGGGGTGAATACACAAGCCACTCCACTGAATCCAGAAATTAAAATTAAATCAATCCTCAGCCACCAGTACAAACCTCAATGTTTGTTGCCAAATGTCACAAAAATGCTAGCTCACTACACCAGCCAGCAGTCCACAGGAAGAGAAATTTAAGTAGTACTTCACTCCCTCTGGATATAAAAGTAGCAACCTTCCAAAAGTACCACTGACTGAGGTACAGTTGGCGGCTAGCCATGGTGGTGAGAGGAGGCTGAGCCTGTTGCTGGCTCACTGTGGCTGTTGATTGGGATGAGCTGTGGTGTCACCACCAGGTGGGGAACCACTAGACTACGAGGATATGGATGTTTGCTACATGGAATGGGGATCAGGAGATGTGCTGGGGTTGGGGTGCCCACTAGACTACCAGGGATATGGATGTTTGATATGTGGAGCAGGGGTTGGGAGATGTGCTGGGGGAGTGGGGGACCACTAGACTTCCAGGGAGAGGTCTGTAATGTCACATTAAACATGAGTCAGGAATAATGCTGGGGGGGGACCACTTGCCTACCAGGGTGAGAACTGTATTGTTACTTTACATGGGGGTCAGGGGATCGAGATGGGGGCACTGCCACTGCATTACTGCTGCATTACTGGCAGCTTTTCGTTGGTGGTAACTAGCGCCACACTACAGGTCCTGCTAATGCCTGTGCACACAGCATTATGCTTCTGAATATGCCTGTGCACTGGCATTCAGAGCTCTCCTCTCTCCCTCCCTTGCATACATTATGGGGTATCATGCGCTTAATCCTAGCACCAGTGCTAACTGCCCCTTTGATTACTGCAGTCGGGCATAAGGTCTGCGCTTAGTCCTGCACAATGGCTTTTCACCCAGTGCTATGCTTTGAATATCTGGGCCTATCTGTCTGGAAAGACATCTAACTAATAATAACATAAGATCCCATAACTTTAAGTTAAAAACTGCCTTTACAAAACTACAAAGCGTACAAGATTTTGTACCCAGAGGTGCCTCCATGTGGAACTCACTCCCCATAGACATTGTTACAAGTGAAAATGTGGAACAGTTTAAAAAGATTAGATTTTCATATAGGTGATAGAAAGTATACCTTCCACCACTAACATGGTGGCGGATTCTCTATGGGCTAACACCTTTGAACTTGTACTCATCTATGAAACTATGAAACCCTAGCTGCCAAGTGTCCAACCAGGTCTCCAGCTTTTCAGATCTTCCTGGAAACTGCCACCCCTCTATGTCATCCACCACTACCCCTATCTTGGTGTCTTGGCAAATAGGCTGATCCTGATCTTGATGCCCATGGAAATGTCTGCAATAAATATCCTAAATAACAATGATCCCAGCACCGAGACCTGTGGAACTCCACTTGTTACTGCCCTTGGAGATGAGAGTTTCTTTCACCACCCTCAGCTGCCATCCCTGCAGCCAGTTTGTCATCCATCCCACCATTTTTGCCCCCACCCTTTTCCCTTCAAGTTTTATTCCAAATCCCCACGTGACACTGAATCAAATGCCTTGCTGAAGTCCAAGTACAGGACATCCACTGCATGGCCCTTGTCCATCTGCCTAGTTACCTAGTCATAGTAATTTACCAGGTTGGTTTGGCAGGATCGGCCTGTGACAAAGACATGCTGTCTACTGTCTTGCAGCCCACTGAACTCCAGCAGGGACACCAGCCTTTCCTTCAGGATCATTTCCATTAGCTTTCCAATGATGGACATGAGGCTCACCGTCTATAGTTCCCTGGTTCACCTTTGGGGCTGCTCTTATGCAGGGTAACCACGTGATCCAACCTCCAATCTTGGGGATGCATCCCAAATTTAGTGAGGCATAGAATAGGCCTGCCAAGGGCCCCACAGGATCTCTGCTAGCTCCTTCAGTACCCTGGACTGAATGCCATCTGACCCTGGTGCCTTGTCCACTCTCAGCCTCTGCCCTCCAGCACTCTACCTTCTGTTATCAGCCATCCGTACTCTCTCCCCAGCCTTTACAGCTCCCCATCCTCCTTGGGTAGCACTCCCTCTCTCTCTTTCATAAATACTGAGCAGAAGTAGTCATTGAGTGCTTCTGCCTTTTCTCTCTCTTCTATAAACATCACCTGTCTTTCTTAATCCTTACTATCTGTTCTTTACAGCTCCTTTTCTCACTGATGTACCTGAAAAGCTCTTCTCCTCCTCCTTAATGCCTTGAGCCAGCCTGAGTGCTTTAGTGGCTTTTGCTGTTCTTACTATCCTTGTCATCTCCCTTGCCTACTGCAGGTACTCCTCCCAATCTTCCCCTCCTTGATTTCCTGTATCTCTTAAAGGCCACCCTTTTCTCCTCACCTTTTCACAGCCCCTTGCTCATCCAGCTTGGCCTTTTTGCCCTGGCATTTTTACTCTGAGTCCTGTTACAGAAACTGGTAGCCTCTAGTATCCCCTTCTTAATGAGCTCCCATCTCTGGTCTGTGTCCATACTAGGCTGGATCTTGGCCAGGTCCCCACTCACTACCTCCCCATCTTTGTAAAATCCGCCCACCTGAAATCCAGCACCTTTGCTGGATGCCACCCCCTCTTTGCCCATAATCAACCTGAATCATACTGAGTGATGGTCATTCCCTGCTAGTGATTTGTCCACCTTGATATCCCTCACAAACTCCCCACTTGTGAGAACTAGGTCGAGGGTGTCCCCGGTTGGTTGGCTGATCACCTGTGTCAGGAAGCTTTCCTGAAAGGTATCCAGCAGTACCTATTCCCTTTTATTGCTGGTGGCTGGGGTTTCCCAATCTACCCCCAGCAGGTTGAAGTCCCCACAACCACCACACTCCACTTCCAGCATGTCCTTCTAATCTGCCTAGCAAGTTCCTGTCCAATTCCTCTGTCTGGGAGGGTGGCCTGTACACCACTTCCATCTGCAGAGTCCTATTCCTGGAATCCTGGATTAGCAGCCATAATGACTCTGTTTCTCCCTCATCCCCCTCCTCCCTAATGCACTTTAGCCCCTCCCTCACATATAATGCCACTACCCCTCCTGTTTTCCCTATCCCTGTGGAATATTCTGTGCCCTGGGACCACTAGGTCCCAGTCATGGTATGGGTGGCCCATGTTCCTCATGATGGCTGCCATGTCCACCTCCCTCCACCATGAGGGCCTGTAAGTCATTTATTTTATCCTTCAGGCTTCTAGCATTCATGGTGTCCACCTTCCATCCCTTTACCATCCCTCCCTTCCCTCTGCCCTCCACTTTAAGCACCCACTCTATTGCTTCTACCTAGTTCATCACCCTTGTAAGCTTGATGTGCTTCCATCTCATGGCAACTGTATGCCCTTCATCCACCTGCCACCCCCAGTTTAAATGTCCAGCTGCCTCAATATATTCCCAAGCTTCCATTTTAGTACCTTCTTGCTCTCTTCATTTAGGTGAAGTCTATCATTAGTGTATAGACTACTGTCTTCCCAGGTCTTTCCCCACCCTCCCACTAACCCATACCCTTTGATGTGATACAATTTGCCTAACCATTCATTAAATCCTTGATCTTTTGTTTTCTAGCGCGTTTGCCTTAGGCTCTGGTAATACCTCAGAAAAGTTGATCTACTCCTCCCCTACATAAAGTTCCCACCTCTCAAACCTCTATTGGACTACCTCTAATGTACTGTCAGCCAGGTTGTTTATCCCCAGATGTAGAATTA
This sequence comes from Neoceratodus forsteri, assembly GCA_016271365.2. Classification (NCBI taxonomy): domain Eukaryota; kingdom Metazoa; phylum Chordata; order Ceratodontiformes; family Ceratodontidae; genus Neoceratodus; species Neoceratodus forsteri. The sequence continues at coordinate 673,596,078 of CM057459.1, read as the reverse complement.
AATGAGATGTCTCCCTTCCCTTCTAGCATATTTCAGGACCGATTATCCCACACTTTCAGCTGTCATCCCTGGCATGGCCTCCACCCATATATGACTTTGCTTTCCCCTTGCTACCCTACCTTACCCCCTTAATATTGAATCTCCCAGTACTAGTAATCCCTCTGTATTTCCTTTTGCCTGCTTCACCATCTCTGTTCCTCTCCTGTCTGACTACTCCTTCTCCAGTACAGAATTCCCCATCTGTCCCTGTCGCTCTTTGTCTCCTGCCTGACCTTCTCCTGCATGTAATTCTCCCATCTGTACCTGTCGCCTTTCCACTCCTGCTGACTCCTCCTCCTGCACACAATTCCCCTTCTGTCCTGTTGCCTTCCCATCAGTATTCTCCACTGCCTCAGCTGCTATGCCCCTGACATCTTCTCTATCCACCCTGCTCCACCCCCAGATCCCTGCTCTCTTTGACCATCCCTCCAGCTGTACCCTTCACCCCTTCTCCCCTGCCACCCCCCTTAGACTGGCTACTGTCCTTGTGCATTTCCCTCCCTTTGCCTCTCTTGCCCCTCCTGGGTCCCACACCCCTCCTCTACCAATGTCACCAGAACCTCAGACCTATTACCTGCCCCTCTGCATTGCTGTGTCTTTGTTCCTCCCTCCTGACTTGAGCCTTCCCTCCAGTTCTAGGCCCCTTGTTTATTTTGCTCCCCTTCTTTCAATCCCTTCCACGATCTGATGTACCTCCCATGTTGTATCCTCATGATTCTCCCTGGGGATGCCCTTCTGCACTAGATTCTCTCCCTCCTCCTTTTATTACTCATTAAATATTTGCTACTGTCTTACTGGCAAAGTGAAACCCACTCCATATACCTTATGACTGCAACTGTGGCAGCATGAACATTTATCTTCCTTTTTGGAGCCCATGGTAGACAGTTTACTAATGTTTCACCATGACCAACTATCTAGTATTCTATTTATATTTGTTATTTTTTCCTTGTTTTTAACAACCTCACCCCTTTTGGGCAGCAGTGGCAATGCTGGTGAGGTTTATTGGCTTTGCCTATAGTTTACACATCCTGTACCCCAGTTTTTTTACTTAGCGCTAAACAGTGTTTTCTCTCAAACATTCCACAATTTGTTCTTATTTCTTTTATATATAAATGTTTATTAGATATGCTATTTTCAGTGTTGAGGTCTAATATTTTTATCTAATCTTTCTTGGTTTTGCTGCTCATTTTACCTATACTTTATATTAGCAGTTAAGATTTGTTGCTCGTTTTAAGCCTAAAGCTGTTCATTTAATCTATAGTGTGGTATAACCCATTTTATATGATATTTTTATATCTTGTTTTAGGGAACAGCAATTCTCTCCCATATTTTGGGATAGGGACATAAGGGAAGGGCAGCACTGTATGTGAGGGAAGGTATGAAAGTGTGTCAGGGAGGAAGGGAGGAAGAAACAGAAATTCACTATGGGTGCAGCTCCAGGACTCCAAAAATAGGACCCTCAGGATGGGAGTGGTGTTTAGACCATCCTCTCTCAGATGGAGGAGTTAGATAGGGTTCTAGCAGTACAGATAAGAAGGACCTGCATATTTGTGGTTGTATACAGACCCCCATCTCAGGGGAGGAAATGGACAAGGAAATGACAGAAGGCATCCTTAGGATGGCAGAGAAAGGGGAGACGTTGCTGATGGAAGACCTGAATATGCCAGATGTTAACTGGAGCACCTTTGCTGCAGCCACATCCAACAGTAGGGCCATTCTCAATGCCCTACAATGGGCATGCCTCAGACAGCTAGTTTTGGAACCCACTCAGGAGGGAGCAATCTTAGACCTGGTACTCTCAAATGGGATGGAGAGAGGATCTCCGATATTGAAGTGGGTAGCCATCTGGGAACAAGAGACCACCAAACAGTGTGGTTCATGATAAACTTAGCTGTAGAGTCAAGCCATACAAAAGTGAATGTACTGGACTTCAGGAGGGCTGAGTTTGTCAAAATGGGAGAGTGCCCCATAAAGCACTAGCAAACAGGCAAGAAGGTGAGGTGGAGCAATCATGGGGAAACATCAAAACCGCCATCATAGAGGCAACAAGTTGTGTGAAGCAAATAAACAAATCAAAATGAAAGAAAAACACTATGGTTCTCAAAAGTAGTGGCGGGGAAGGTTAGGGAGAAAAGACAGCATTCTAGAAGTATAGAAGGAGCAGGACAGAGAACTGTACCAGTTAAAGCAGAAGGAAGTGGGGAAAGCAGCCAGAATAACAAAGGCCCAAACTGAGGAAAAGACAGCCAACTCAGTTAAGAAGGGGATAAAACCTTTTATAGGTACATTAGGAGCAAAAGAAAGACTAAGGCAGGGATACTGAGGCTGAATAAAGAGGAGGGTGGTTGGGCAGAAAGCGACAGTGAAAAAGCAGGATACTGAATGAATACTTCTGCTCAGTATTCACAATGGAAGAGCAGGGGAGATACATAATCAAGTCAATAGACGCACTCTGGATAGGGGGTTGATATTAGTCCTTTCATTAGAAGAAAGAGTTCTGAAAGAACTCATAAAACTGAAGGTGGATAAAGCAATGGGGCCTGATGGGATTCACCCCAGAATTCTAAAAGAACTTATGGAAGAACTAGTAACACCACTAACTACCCTTTTAACAAATCATAGGAGCATGGGGTGGTACCTGAGGACTGGAGTAGGGCAGATGTGATTCCCCTTCACAAAAATGGGAGCAAGACAGAGGCAGCAAACTACAGACCTGTCAGTTTGAGCTCGGTGGTAGGGAAAATGATGGAAACACTTCTGAAGGAAAGAATTGTTGAGTACCTAGAGGCCAGCAGGGCACAGGACCCAAGGCAGCATGGATTCACAGCAGAAAGGTCATGCCAGACAAATCTAGTTGATTTCTTTGACTGGGTGACCAAAGTAGTAGACCTGGGAGGGGCTGTGACATGGCCTACCTAAACTTTAGCAAGGCATTTGACACAGTCCAGCACAAAAGATTAATAACAAATTAGCCAGCCTGGGAGTGTTTCCCAGGGTGGTAGCCTAGGAAAACACTGGCTGGACAACAGGACACAAAGAGTAATAGTAAATGGAGTTCATAGAGAAGCAAGGGGGTTACTAGTGGGTACCGTAGGGTTCAGTACTGAGGTCGGTCCTTTTAATGTCTTTATAAGTGACATTGCAGAGGGACTGGAAGGAAAAGTATGTCTTTTTCAGATGACACAAAGATCTGCAACAGGATTGATGCACAAGGTGGGGTGGAAAGGATGAAAAGGGACTTGGCAAGGTTGGAGGAATGGTCAAATGTATGGCAGGTTAGATTCAATGCAAAGAAGTGCAAGTAATGCACCTGGGAAACAAAAACCAGGGAAGAGTACACAATGGGTGTTGAGATCCTGACGACAACAAAAATGAAAAGGGACCCGGGTAGTCATATCAGATGACCCAAAGGTGGGCCAACAATAAGAGAGGCAGTAAGGAGGGCTGGGGGATACTGGATTCATAGAGAGAGGCATCTCCAGTGGAAAAGATGAAGTTGTTGGCCCTCTGTACAGACAGTTGGTAAGACCACATCTGAAGTATTGTGTACAGTTCTGGAGACCCCATCTCCAGAAAGTCATAGACAGGGTGGAGGCTGTCCAGATGAGGGCACTCAAATGGTGCAGGGTCTGCACCAAAAGACATATGAAGAAAGACTAAAGAAGCTTAAGATGTATAGCCTCGAGGAAAGGAGGGAGAGGGGACATGATAAAAACTTTCAGATACCTCAAGGAATCAGCAAAGTCCAAGAGGGTAGCTTCTCTCCGAAAAGAGAAGTGCAAGATCAAGGAGGCACAATTTGAAGATAGAGGGAACAGCTCAGAGGTAATGTGAGGAAGTATTTCTTCACAGCAAGGGTTGTAGATACATGGAACAACCTTCCTGAGGAGGTCGAGAGTCAAAAACAGTGGGGAATTCAAGACTGCACAGAACAGACATAAGACAATTGTAGTGGAGGGTAGGAGGAAGAAGGCTGTTGTTTAACTAGGATCTGCAGCTTATCTGGCCAAGATGACATGGACAATAATCAGAGGTGGGAGGTTATTAAACAGAGTGTAGAGGAGGCAACCACAACATGTACAAGTGTCCAGAGTAAGAGGCTAGGCCAAGAAGCCTAGCTGGGTGAGCAGGAGGTTGTGGAGGAAGTAAGAAAGAAAACAGCTGCCTTTAGAAGGCACAAAAGAACAGGGAAGGGATGGACAGAGAGGATACCTGGAAGGAGTCAAGGGAGGTGACAAGGACAGTAAGGGCAGCCAAGGCATCCTGGGAACTCAGGCTGGCACAGGGCATTAAAGTAGGGAAGAAAGACTTCTTCGGGTACATCAGGGAGAAAAGGAGCTGCAAAGACAAAATAGTGAGGATGAAAAGTGAGGTGGGTTGGATACTGAGGCAGAACAGGCAGAAGCATTAAGTGAGTACTTCTGCTCAGTATTTACTGAAGAGAAAGGGGAGCAGTACCGGGGGCTGGGGTGTGGGCACAGGCAGGGAAGATGTGACAGTCAGGAAATCCCAATGGGCAGGGTACTGGAGGGAATGAGGGCACTGAAGGTGGACAAGGCACTGGGCCAGTTGGAATACACCCCAGGGTGCTAAGGCAGCTAGCTGAAATCCTGGCAGAATCCTGGCAGGCCTTTTCAATGCCTCTCTGGACCCAGGAGTGTACCACAGGACTGGAGGATGGCGCACGTGGTGCCACTCCACAAGAGCACCTCCAAGGAGAAGCTTAGGGATTACAGACCAGTAAGCCTCACATCCATCATGGGAAAGCTGATGGATAAAATCCTGAAGGAGAGGTTGGTTTCCTCCTAGAGGCTAATGGGCTGCAAGACATCAGGCAACACGGGTTCATCACAGGCACATTTCAAGAATGGGTCCAACAAAAACAAAACAATATTTTCCCATAGTATTACTTCTGAAGTTTCTGCTTCTACTATTTGGAAAGCCTTTAAGGCCTTTACTAGAGGCTGGATAATAGGGTATGTTGCCACTCAGTGAAATGAAAGGGAGAAACGTGGATGACAGAAACTGAGATACAACATCTAGAAAAAGACTACAAAAATGGGGTTAACAAGACAGAGGAGCTTGAAGCAAGGATAAGCGGAAAGAAATATGAGCTGAGTAAATTACTATAGAAAGCTGAATGATTCATTTATAAAACAAAACATCACTACTTTGAATCAAGAGATAAATGTGGGTAATTATTAGCACATAAATTGAGGAAACAATATATATCTACACTTCAAGGCACTGATGGTAAAAGGTACACTGACACAAAACTGAGTAATGAAATTATGTAAACATATTATAAGAAACTTTGTACCTCCATTGTGAATCTTAAAGAATTAACTTAAAAACATTTTTTGAGTAATGTTAAATTAATCAAATTAACCCCAGAACAAGCCGAGTGCAACTCATTTCAGCAACACAAATACAAGTAGCTCTTAAAGCATTAAACAAAGGGGAGGTACCAGGAAGAGATGACTTTCCTCTAGAATTGTATTTGTACATTCTCAATCAATCAATCAATCAATCAAGTCTTTATTTAACCAGGCGTTCATCGTTGAGCAGAAGCTCATTTGCAAGATGGACCTGGGTACATTCTTCCCCTGATAATACCACATTTTTGTAATATGTTTAAATGAACCATTAGCTAATAATTCACTTCCACACTTAGATAGGCTTTAATTATTTTATTGCCAAAAAGGGTAAATATAGCACCCAATGTGCAAATTATTGACCTATCTCTCTCATCAGCACTGATGCTATGATATTGGCCAAAATTTTAGCCTTACATTTAAAAAAATTTTTACCTAATTTACTCCATAACTTACAAGTAGGATTCATTAAAGAGTGTCTAGGGGTTGAAAATGTCAGAACACATATAGACCTAATTCAGTACTTCTACATAGCCAAGCAAAATTCAACAGTTGTTTCAATAGGTTTCAAGAAACCTTTGATACAGTTGAAAGACCATATTTCTTACAAACCCTAAAGGCCGTGAGTTTTGGTTCTACTTTCCTTTCTTGGGTAAAAGTTCTGTATACAAGCTTCAAACATCGGCCATAACAAATCATGTTATTTCCTGCCCTTCACTTGAAAGTGGACACGCCAAGGCTGCCCCTTGTTCTCTCTTCTGTTTTACTGCTACTGAACCCCTTTTCAAAAAGTTAGAGATAAGCATCAAATTCACGGTTTGAAAAAGGGATACACATTACAAAACCATAGCAAATGGAGATGATCTTCTGGTTATTACAGTATGTCTGACCCCAAAAGAGCTTTGCCTCACTTTTAAACTTTTAAATTCTTTTGTAGGCTGCTCTGGCTTGTGGGTTAATATGTTTAAGATAGAGATCATGCCCCGAGTTCTTACTGTGACAATTCCCTTTTATAACGGCAGTGATTGAAATGGAATGATACAAACGTTACTTGCTTACACATTGATATTACTAATAATGTGGCTAACATTCCCAAATTGAATATTAAACCCGCTTTTACTAGAAATTTAACAAGATTGTTTTTGTGGTCCAAGTTGCAATTATCTCTCAGAGGCAAGATCTTAGCTTATTAAAATGGTAGCTATGCCCAAGCCCGCATACCCATTATCACGCAAACCCTTATCTAGCTCTGAATCCTTATTCTCATTATTCAAAAGATTATTTCAAATGTAAATGGAATTCTAAAACACCAAGAATAAGTAAGCAAAATTACAACTTCTTTGGAAAAATGGCAGCTGGAGCTGACCTTGGGCAGAAGGGTACTGCTGGGCATATTTAACTAAGTAAGTTTGCAATGGCTCTTCCTTGATCCATTTACCTCCCCTTATGGGTGGAGCTGTGAAGGATCCAGCAAGAAACTTTCATCCAACCACTTTCTTACAACTCACTTACTCCCACCCAAGCCCATTTACTACAATTGTTGCTACTAAAAGCATGAACCTGTACCCTTGTACAGGAGAGGGCATCAACACTTCTATTGACCTGATGCCTTTATAGGGCAACAATAATGTCACAGCAGTATGTTCCACTTTTCTTGGCCCTTAGGATTAAGAGACATGTGGTTGGTCAAACATTTGATGGACCCCAATAACTAGAATTTTTAAGTCATTTGATCAATTAAAATGGACTGGACAACAGGACACAAAGGTAATAGTAAATGGAGTCCATTCTGAAGAAAGGGGATTACTAGGGGTACCGCAGAGTTCAGTACTGGGTCCAGTCCTTTAATGTCTTTATATGATGCATTGCAGAGGGACTGGAAGGAAAAGTACGCCTTTTGCAGATGACACAAAGATCTACAACCAGGTTGATACACATGGAAAGGATGAGAAGGGACTTGACAAGGTTGGAGGAATGGTCTGAAGTATGGCAGCATGTATTCAGTGCAAAGAAGTGCAAAATAATGCAACTGGGAAACAAAGACCCAGGGAAGAGTATACAATGGGGGTATTAACAACAAAAATTGAAAAGAACCTGGTGGTAATCATATCAGGTGACCTTAAGGTTGGCAAGCAATGTGAGAAGGCATTAGGGAGGGCTGGAGATACTGGGATGTATAGGAGAGGCATCACCAGCAGAAAACAGGGAGTTGTTATCCCTCTGTACAGACAGTTGGTGAGACCCCATCTGGAGTACTGCATCCAGTTTTGGAGACTCAGTCTCTGCAAGGACATAGACAGGATGGAGGCAGTCCAGGGGAGGCAACTAAAATGGCGAGGGTCTGCAAGAGAAGCCATATGAGGAGAGACTAAAGGAGCTTAATATGTATACCCTTGAGGAAAGGAGGGAGAGGGACATGATAGAAATGTTTAAGTACCTCAGTGGAATCAACAAAGTCCAAGAGGGTAGCATCTTTCAGAAAAAGTGATTTGCAAGAACAAGGAGCACAATTTGAAGTCAGAGGGGATGGCTCAGGGGCAATGTGAGGAAGTATTTTTCACAGAGATGGTGGTGAATGCATGGAACAGCCTTCCTGAGAAGGTTGTGGGGTCTAAAACTGTGAGAGAATTCAAGAATGTATGGGACAGACATAAGGCACTTCATGGGGGGTAGGAAGAAATAGGCTGTTGATTAACTAGGATCTGCAGCTTATCCAGTAGGTAGGGTAATGTGCAGACTAGGTGGGCCAAGTGGTCCTTATCTGCAGTCAAAGTCTATGCTTCTATGTCTCTATGATAAACCCACTTTGCATGATGGCTGACACCTGTGCCTCAAGTGTCAGATGACTGTCAAGGATCACACCCAGATCCCTAACCCGCTGTATGGGGTCAAAGAGACTCCCAGCACTAGGCCAACCTCTTCTCCATCCTGGTGATGACCAGGCTCAGCCACCAATACCTCCATCTGTCTGGATTAAGTCAGAGCCAGTTGTGAGTCATCCAGCTCTGGATCTTGGCTAGGCAGTTGTTAAACATGGAGTTAGCCATCTGGTCGCAGGTGCACAGGACAGGTATAGCTGGATATCATCTACATAGCACTGAAAACCCAGCCATACCTCCAGATAATGTCTCCTAACAGCAGCATGTACACTGTGAACAGTAGAGTTGACAAGACTGAACCCTGCAGAACTCCACAGTGTACAGGCATCAGGTTAGAAGAGGATAATCTCATCATTACCCTCTACATTCTACCCATGAGGTAGGATCTAAACCAGTGATGGCAATGCCGGTCAATCCAGACCAGCCCCACAGTCAATCAAGTAATACCTTATGATCCATGCTGTAAATACTGCAGAGAGATCTAGGAGAATAAGGATGGTACTTTCCCACGGATCCTTCGTTATCTGGAGATAGTTAAGCACCCTCATCATGGCAGTCTCCATGCTATGCGTGGTTGTAAACCCAGATTGGAAACACTCAAAATGGATGTGGAGTTGAGATGGGCCTCAAGCTGAATGGCCACCACTTTCTCTAGAACTTTCCCTAAAAATGGGAAGTTTGAGACTGGCCTGTAGTTGCTGAGACAGTGTAGGTCCAATGAAAGCTTTTTCAAAGGGTCTTCACCAGTGCCTCTTTCAGGACCACAGGAAAACCCTGATCCTCAGAGAACTCCAGACAATCCCAGCAACCATAGGAACAATCAGGTCCATACAACTGACTAAAAGCCGGGTTGGACCTGGGTCTAGGGTCACAACAGGTAGACAGATGCCTCAGGACAATCCCAACCACTTCCTCCACCCCAGTTGGGTCAAACTCATCCCAGGCAATTGGAGTGCTTCTGTGCATCTCTGACCATTCCCCATGTTCCCTGAGTGGCACTGGCTGAGAGCTCAGTCCTCATAGCGGACACTTTGTCTGCAAAGAACAGAGCAAACTCATTGCACCTCGTGGCTCGAATTAGCTCCCCTGTATGAAGACAGGCTAGATGCAGCAGTCCGTCCACCATACGGAAGAGCTGAGCTGTCTGTTTCTTGCAGAAGCAATCTTCCAGACAGAAACCCCACCTTCTTCTGGGAGATTGCCCTCTGATAGACACTATAATGTGTCCTCAGAGCCAATTTGTCCTCCATCAGGCCAGACCTCCTCCAGCATCTCTCTCCAACCTCCTGCCTCTATATTTAACTTTCAGAGCTTCCCATCAAACCAGAGGGGCCTCCAATGAGTAGACAGAGGCTGGACATGGACGGGCATGATTGAGTAGAAGTCCATGACAACAGCCTTGTTATAGGCTGCTACTGCCCCTCCAGGCCTGTGGCACATGCAGCCTCCACACCTGATAGGTCAAACACCCCAGAGTCCCATTGGGGAAATCCCCATAAGGGTGGTACCTAACCATCTCCACAGAAGATGGACTCGGGGAGGGGCCCAAACCTGAAGCTCAAGTGCTATAGAACTGATCAAATGATCAGATCAACCCTGAGATCATCAACCCCAAGACCCAGTGTGAACCTCAGATTCAATGTGTGTTCTGCAGGTGGGTTGCTGAGGTGACAGCCTGTGACAGGCCCAGAGCTTCCATGCTCTGAAGGAGGCATCGACCAAATGATGAGAGCTCATCATTGATCCAAGCATTGAAATCCCTAGAATCAACCACCAGGGGACTCCAGCACCAGACCGGTGACAAGCTCTCCAACCTCCACAGAAACTCTCTCTCACCACTAGGTGTTCGTGAAATGAGGAGGATTCTGTAGCCTGCACCAGGACCCCCTTCACAGCCACACTCAAAAGACCTGGTCAGACCCACTTGCAGCACTATCAAGCCCAAGCTGGTTTTAAAACAAATGGTCACACCCAAACTTCTATGATCCTTCCTCAGGGTATGTACCATGGAATATCCGGCTGGAATCATTGCCTCCAAAATTGGTGCAGCATTATCATCCAGCCAGAATTCCATAATGCAAGCCAAGTCAACTGAAGAAATCAATTCCACCATTACAGCGATCTTGTTCCTCATTCACCTGGCATTGCAAAAGTATAGCCCAGGTTGGATGAATAGGGGCTATATGCTTGCAAGTACCATCCCACTACACACCTTTGAGTATGAGATGAGATGTGGTCCCTCTCCACAATAGTGGAAGTAGAGAGGAGGTAGGTAATTATGGACCTGTAAGCATGACCTCCGCAGTGGGGATACTAACGAGTCCTTACTTAAGGAGAGGATTGTGAAATTTATGGAGAATAGCAGGGTACAGGATACAAGGCAGCATGGATTCTCAGTGGGAAGGTCCTGTCAGATGAATCTTATAGATTTCTTTGACTGTATAACCAGGGTGGTAGATCAGGAGGGCAGTGGATGTGGCCTACCTAGATTTAAGCAAGGCCTTTGACACCATCCTGCACAGGAGATTGCTAAATAAATTGGTGAGTCTAGGAGTGAGTCCTAGGGTGGTAATGTAGGTTGGGAACTGGCTAAGGGACAGGACTCAGAAGGGTGGTAAATGGCATGAAAATGAGGAGAGGGAGGTGACCAGCGGGGTGCCACATGGGTCGCTGGGGCCAGTCCTATTCAATGTCTTCATTCATGATATTGAGCACATATAGAGGAAAGGTGTGCCTCTTCACAGATGACACCAAGATCTGTAACAGAGTAGATACACCGGAGGGGTGGAAAAATTAGAAAGACCTAAGCCTATTAGAGGAGTGGTTGGGTGTCTGGCAGTTGAGTTTCAATGCTGAAAAGTGCAAGATTATGCACCTCAGTCACAGGAATCCAAGGGTGGAGTATAGGATGGTGGGGAAAATCTGGTCACCACAAGTCAGGAGAGACCTGGGGGTTATCATATCTGATGACCTGAAGGTAACTAAACAGTGTGAAAAGGTGGTGGGAAGAGCAAAGAGAATGTTGGGGTGCATAGGGACGGGCATAACAAGCAGGAGGAAAGGGTGGTGATACCACTGTACAGATCACTGGTGGGGCCTCAGCTGGAGTACTGTGTCCAGTTCTGGAGACCATATCTCTGGAAGGACATTGACAAAACAGAGACAGTCCAGAGAAGGGCAACAAAGATGGTACATGGACTGCACCAGAAGCACTATGAGGAAAGACTTAAGGACCTTAATATCTATTCACTAAGCTAAAGAAGGAGACGGGAGATATGATGGAGACTTTCAAGTACCTTAGGGAATAAACAGGGTATACATGGAAAGCATATTTCTGTGAAAACTCTACACAAGAACAAGGGAGCATGATATGAGGCTGAAGAGTGGAAGGCTCAGGGGTAATATTAGGAGCACCTTTCACTGAAAGGGTGGTGGAGCCATGGAACAGCCTTCCAGCAGAAGTGGTGGGTGTGGAAACAATACAGGGGTTCAAGAATGCATGGGATATGCGCCCGGTGGCGCTGATGGTTGAGGTGCTGGATGCCACACTCACGCCACACGCCGCGACCCAAGTTCTGGAGAAAGCTTGGGTGCCGAGGGTCAGCAGGCGGTACAGGACTGATCACCAGTAGTGCGGCTCTTCCGGTGGGGAGATGGAGGGATAGTACGGTGCACCAGCAGCTCACGGTGGAGATCAAGAGCACTGGAGTGCATGGGTTGCACAGTGTACAGCGTGGCTGATGCAGGCAGGGTTGACATGCGCTGTTGCATCAGACGTGCTCATGCAAGTGGGGGAACCACCACCAGAACAAGGGAAAACACTGTCTCCATGGAACAGGTGATGACACCTGTCCCCCATGCCCTCAGCCGGGTTCACCTTGACTGGCCTTCCAGTTCATCCATTGGGGCCATCACCTGCAGCCAGAGACTGACTTAGAAGAGCACCCAAAGAGGACGGATGACCCACCCCGATGGGTTAAACCTGGGGTGTCCGCCATGGGAGGGGGCGAGAGAGGAGGCATAGTTCAAGGGGCCTCAGGCGGGCAGGATACTGGCAGGATGCCTGATAGAGGTTCCATAGGCCATGACCAAAGTGAAATAAAGTTGAAAATAAAAAAGAATGCATGGGATAGACATAAGGGTACCCTGAAGACGTGCAGAGCAGGAGAGCTGCAGATCAAATAGGATCTGGAGTTGCAGAAGTGAGTAGGAAAATGTGCAGACTAGGTGGGCCACATGGTCCTTATCTGCTAACAAATTCTATGTTTCTGTGTTTCTATTTATCTTACATAGCCTTTAATAAATTGGTATTTTTAATATGAAATGGGAGAAATTTTATCCTCAGATTTATGTCAAGTAGACTCTAGACATATTATGGGATAACATACATGTGAATAGGTATTTAGCAACTTCATGCTCTTCGGTATTTATTAATATGGGATGTAGTACAGAAAATGTTAGTTTTAAATTTTAGGTTATTACTGTACTTAGTATTCTTATTATAGTTACAGTATTGATGTTACTTATTTATCAGCTTATGTATCAGCTCTACAGATGTTACTTATGTATCAGCTCTACAGCGCCCTATTTGCCCACTCCATGCAACATCCCTACTGGACCCTTATGTCACCCAGATCTTGCCCCAGCCATATGTCTTTTCCTGGACTTAACATTGTGCTTGGCTCATCACACACTAAATGCGACTACCAGGATTCCTGGAGGTTGAATGTAAAGACTACCTTCCCAAAAATATGTAGGAAACTCATCCTAATCCTGCGCTGATCTCTGGAAACATTCACCCTAACCCTGGCCCCATTCTAACCCACTCAGACCTCGATTCCTATGGGGCAATTATGATTGTGGCCTTGAACATTGGCAGCCTCCTAGCCAAGCTAATGCAGTTTGAGGCTTGGGTGGCATATACTCTGCCTGACGCCATTGTTCTGACAGACACCTGGCCTCTCTGTGAACAACTGACTCAGTAGTCTACATCACCAGATACAACCTTCATAGACAGGATCACTCCAGAAAAAGAGATGGTGGCTGCATGATATACACCCGTAACTACCTGCAGTGCCACAGAATTCAACTGGCTACTGTCAACAATGACTGCAATGCCTAGCAATAAAAATCCTACTAGGCAAGGGGCAAAAGGCCTGATCATTATGGCAGTCTACATCCCACCAGGGTGGCAGCAAGCTGGGCTAGAAGCCTTTGCTAATCTTTACATCCAGGCTAGCCAACACAAGGAGACTATTGTACTAGGGGATTTTAACTCCAACTGGCTTGCCAGCTCAGTGCTGTGCACAGAGATCTTGTATCTGGACTGTACCTAACGCAGACTGTCAAGAGCTGCACCAGAACAAACTACCACACTGGTACAAGCACTCTGATTGGCTTGGTACTAACAAGTCACCCAGAAAGGCTAACTGATGTCAAGGTACTCCGGATACTCTGGTGACCACTCACCTATAAAATGTGAGTGGTCAACAAAATGGGCCAACCCTCCACCCAAATTGGTGAGGAACAGAGTTATAAAAAAAATAGCGCTATGACCAACTTCAGGAATCACCTTTCAGGCATCAACTGGAGCTTTCTTGACTTATGCCCTTCTGTTGACACTGACCTCCAACTCTTCCTCACTCATTTCAACATGGCTGCAGACAAGTTCGCACTGTACTGTAAGAAGATGATAAAAGGTCACAGTATGGACTGGATCACCCCTGAGCTTCTCAATATAATGTAGCAATGGGATCTCCTTTGGCACCAGGCCAGGGCAACAGGGATAACTATGGATATCCAAAACTACAAAGTGGCCAGAAGCAGGTGTACCTGGGCAATATGACAGGCCAAGGCATCATTCCACAAGAACCAGCAATCTCACTGCTGGAATAACAGGAAGAAGTTCTCGGACTCAATTAAAAACCTCCTCAGGTCTAATGACAGGACCCCCCGCATGCTACACCACAATGACGGTCATTCTTGATGATGGCATGGTCAATATATTTACTAAGGCTTTCTGACTACAGCGCAGTCCTGGCCTCCCAGGCCTGCCACACACCCTGATGGAATGCCAGCCTCCAACCAACTGCCTTCATGTACCACTGCCAAGCCCAGCCCAAGCTTTACTTCAGACATGTGACCATAAAGGAAACAAGAAAACACCTTGCAAGTGTCCTGAGAAAAACAAGGATTGGGGAGTGATGGAATTGATATGAAATGGATTTCCATTGCCTTTTAAGAGGTCATCTTTCCCATCACCAAGCTTGTTTAACCTGTTCTCTACCTGTCTGCTTTCCCTCTACCTGGAAATCCACTCTGGTCACTCCTGTGCACAAAGGAGGTGACTGGGCATTAGTATCTAACTACTGACCTAATTCAATTCTGTCTCCACTCTCCAAAGCGCTAGAGAATGATAGCCGACCAACTCACTGACCACCTGCACGAAATATAAACTCCTCTGCCCCAACAGCATGGCTTCCACAAGATGCATAGCACTAATACTGCCCTAACTGCCTTCACAGACTACATGCATGAGGCACTTGACTAGGGCCAGCTGGTCGAGCAATCTTCATAGACCTAACCAAGGCTTTCAACCCTGTGAATCATCAGCTGCTGCTGCATAGATTAAGCTGCCTTGGACTATCCCCGACACGGTCACTTGGTTCTCCAGCTACCGTTCTGGGTGCTCTCAGCAGGTGAAAATCAATGGAGCCATCTCTGAGACCAGTGACGTCACAGTGGGATCCCACAGGGGTCCATCCTGGGCTCACTCCTGTTCAGCCTCTTTGTGAACAACCTTCCAGAAGTGTGCCCCTCCTCTGAGGTAGTGCTCTATGCAGATGACACAGTGGTGTTCTTTCGAGGCTCTTGCCAAGATGCACTCACTAAGGACATGTAGTACAACTTTGACCTACAGATTGGCTCAAAGATAGCCTGCTAGTGTTCAACAGCAAAAAAACAAGTCAATGCTCTTTGCTGGAAGCAAAAGAGGAGGTATATCACTCCTTCTCAATTTTGTGCAACTCCTACTCCACCCTTGAGCAGGTGCCCTCATTCTGGTACCTAGTGATTGCAATCAACAAGTCCCTCTCCTTCAATGACATATATGAACTATTACCACTGTGCCATGGGAAGTTAGGGGCCCTATATAGGCCTCGGTTCTGCCCTCACAACTCAGGCTAGGGTACAGGCAGTAAGAGGGACAGTCTCTACCCATCCTGGACTATGGTAATGTGGTATATGGTGTAGCCTCAGAAACCAGACTGCACAGGGTCCATACTACCCTCAACAAAGCATGCCACTTTGTTTTAGGTGCAGATCGCCTTCGCACACGTGCACCCTTTATATTGGGACAAGATGGCTTCCTCTCATGGACCGAATCAAGCTCCACTCCTGCCATCTAGGGGAAAAGGCCCTTCTAGGTCTTGCACCCTCCCTACAAGCCTTATTCCATCTGGTCCCAGCTGAGCACTCCACGGGAAGTGTTAGAAGACATGCCCAGCAGTACTTTTCAGAAGAACTGCCTTGGAAGGTGAGCCTTTGCCGTAAGGGCCCCCACCTGGCTAAATAGGCTCCCCAGGCCATTACTAGCCTTACTCACGTTGGTCAGTTCAAACCTGAAATTCAGAAAGACCATCTCCTCTCCAATACAATGTTACTGTAAAGAACACCCCAGCCATTTCTAGCTCTCCTGGTGCCCTCTGACACAATATGGCTTGGCTGTGGTGAACTATGGCTCCTAAGAATCTCCTGCTAATCGCCACCTACCCACCACTTGGTCCCCATTCCCACCACCCCTCACCCACTTAGCCCTCCTGACTCTCCATACCCCTCATCTCCACACCCACTTAGTCCCTTTGACCCTTAAGCTCTCACCCACTGTTGTGCTCTCCCCTCACCCATCTAGCCTTTAGCCTACTCTCCTTAATGGCTGTACTTGTTCGTGGTCACATTAATTGTTCCCTCTAGGAACCTACCTAGCTCTATAGCTGCATTCTGGGAATTCTCATACTTTGTACATAGTTGGAATCTGCACTTTATTTACCTAATCTGTTATGGGACTATTTTCCTCTGTATTATGTAATTAAGTGATGGCTTTTGCAATGTATTCTGTTTCTCCCCATCCTTCTATTTGTAATGCTGTATAGCCTTTTAATGATATGTAACCGACAATGCCTACTAGGTGTTTCTGGTTTCTCCACTGTCCATATACTTGATGTTCCCACCCTCTGTTTGACAAGGATCCTTTGTAAATGAGCTTTTAGCTTAAATGTTGTAATTTGATTTTACAATAAATAAAATAACTTCTATTATAGGCTTATAACTGATTCTTAATCTTATTATTCATAGGGATCATATTTTACTATAAGCCAAGTCTGGCACAAGCCCTTGTACAGCTCACCCTTAACTTGAAGGAAATAACCCTTGATAGAATGTAAGGAGAAATACTTATCTAGGAGATGTTTAAAGGTAATTATATCATTATTACTAGCCACCTTAGGTGGGAGTCTGTTCCATATTCCCACCATTCATTGACTAAACAATCCTGCCCTCCTCTTAGTTTTATTTGTATGCCTCTGAGGCTGCAAACTATGCAGTCTTGTAACATGGTTAGTATACTTACACATTAATCCTGGACTATCCCAAAGATCATCTCTGATAAAGGCACTAAAGACAAAACACATATCCCCCACCCAGTCGCCTATCGCCAAAGAGTACAGATCAAGAACCCTCAGTTTATCTTCGGAATTGAGTATTTAACCATTCTAATCATTCTGATTGCTCTCCTCTGGACACCTTCCAATAAGTTTATATCTTTCTTGTTAAGTGGGTCCAAAAACTGTGAGAACAGTACTCAGATGTGGTCTTACAAGTGATTTGTACAGAGGAAGAATTGCCCTTTAGTCCCTGCTGGATATGTATCTAGCCATACAGGTCAAATTCTCCTAGCCCAGTTGTCCTTACTTGACAGTTCCTACTGTTCTTGAGGTCATTGTGATAATTCCTAGGTTCTTTTCCTCAATGGAGATTCTGATTTTTTTACCTCATAAACAATATCATGCCATGATACTGGGTGACTCAAATGCATAACTGCACACTTGTCCAAGTTAAAGATCAGCTTATGTTCTTTTGCCCATGAATCCAGTCTATCATGGCAGTGGATTCAGTCTGAACAGAACAGCCAAGCTTTGTGTCATCCGTGAACTTGGACAATCAGATTTGATTCCACTAGTCATTAATGCAGTATAGATGTTAAATAGTATTGGCCCCAAAACTGAACCTTGAGGCACTGGTGACTCTTTCCCATTCTGACGTAGTACCTCTATAATATCATTGACTTGGTTTTAGTAATTACAGTAATGTGAATATTTTCTAGTTCTTTTGTTGTACTTTTCATAGGTTTATTTCAGTTACATAGTATCTTTTATTTATCAGCTTATTTCTATAGTATGCATACACTTATATGTGAATGACTATTTTATGTAATGGTTTACTCTATGATGTTGATGTACTGTTGTTTATTTGAAAATTCTAATAAAATCATAACTACAAAAAAAAACACAACTGTAAAACAATTTAGTCAACATGATGCAGTAGCTATATACAGCAGCTGAGCCTGGATGCAATGCAGAACCCTGCAGTATTATTGGAAAAATCTGTAGCATGCTGCAGGAACAGTGCAGTTCAATGGCAACTAAGCTCTTTTTTTCATGCAGTATATTATGACATGTCATTTACTATAAAATAAATGTTCCATCCTTGCTGGCTGTGCTGTATACACACACACACACACACACACACACACACACACACACACACACACACACACACACACACATATATATGTATATGGCAGTATTGCCCCTATAATTTGGGTTGTACAGACAGTTCTATGTTAATTTCAAAATTTTGTATCTTAATAATTTTGACATTTTTTCAAAATATCCTATTTGGTATGCATAGTCTCCTTATAAATATCATTCTCAAGATGTGAACAGTTTCATGATGGCATCTTGTATGATTTTGAGATATAATGCAGTAAAAACAGAAAAAATACTTTTTCCCCATCGGTTAATATGGGATTTTTGCTCTCATCTACAGATCAGAGGAATAACATTTTACCTGAGAATTTCAGGGATGATGGGGTCAGTATCAAGGGTATGCCTTTGGATAGTTTGGTGAAAAGACATTTCACCATTTTTGAATTATAACAAATTTTGTGATAGCTGCCAGACAGGCAGGTTATTGAAAACCATTTGAACTGTTATTAGTGATGGTCTGCTCTGAGAAATACTGCTCGTGCTGTCCTCCATCTTGTTTTTTTTTTCAGTTTCAAAAGTACTTTTCCACATAAGTACTGTTTAGAAATTTATGAACAAAACCTGTATTTAGGTCTTCATTACACACTTTCTCCATTTGTTGTCTTAAATTTTTGAAATGTATATGGCAAATGTTAGTTTTGTGGGGTGCATAATTTTGCCATTACTCACTAATCTAAGGATAGTTCAAATAGTAAATAATCAATAATTCGAGCATTTTAATAGATTAAACTTTACTGTTTGATCTGAAAAGACTTTAAACAGTAAAATTCAGTACTGATTCCCCCAATAATATACATTTGCTCATGATTCCATGGTCCTATTTCTTTCCTGGTGTCCCATGGCACCCTCCCTCCTCTATTATTAAAAATATTATTATGGTACCTAGTGGCACGCCCTCCCTTTTCTGATTGCTGTTCCTGAAACTTTTTTTATTTAATCATGTCACAATTTTCTCCCCTGCAGGTCGGCTCCC
Source organism: Neoceratodus forsteri (assembly GCA_016271365.2). Lineage (NCBI taxonomy): Eukaryota > Metazoa > Chordata > Ceratodontiformes > Ceratodontidae > Neoceratodus > Neoceratodus forsteri. The sequence continues at coordinate 673,576,988 of CM057459.1, read as the reverse complement.
ATCTGACTGACCCCACAGCCCGTCCCCGAGAATTACTGGTTCTTACCTGCCTGGCCTGGGGCAGCACCAGCAGAGGTTGGTCTTCATCCTGTTGACTGGCATTTTTCCTCCGATTTTTTCTCCAGAAGCCCCAGGAGTCAGCGCGCATGGGCATGGAGGAGTGCATGTGCAAACAGCCCGGTCACAACCTCCTTCTCCACTCCCTGGCCTACTACCTAGCCCCCTCTGGCCAAGCTTCCTCCAACCTCCACTGGGGTCACCCATCAGCTGAGGGATGCCACGCTTTCTCCCTGGAGAGGAGAGCTTGCCTGTTGGCAAATCAATCCAGCTCCGCCCTCCCTCCGTGCTACCTCTGATTCCCCAGGTTCATTCACAAACCTGGGTCACCAGCATGGTTGAGGTATGTGCCAGCACCTAAGCCCTCTATGCCACCAGACTGACACTGTTCCTGAAATTTGATTTGTTGCCCTGGTGTCTAGTGGCAACCCTCCACAATCACTGTCCCCCAGAACCGTATTTATTTCCCTGGTGTCTAGTGGCAACCCCTCCCTGATCCCTGTCCCCCAAATTGTCTTTCTTTCCCTGGTATCTAGTGGCAACCACCCACCCATCCCCGATCTCTCATTCCTGCAAAAAAAAAGAAAAATACCGACAGACAGCACTCTGCAACATTTTGGAATGATTCTAAAATAAAATAAAATGTTGGGTTGGGTGTTCATTGTGAGAGGAGTGAGCAGCAGCTGCATCATCCATCTGAGTCACTGCCCTGGCACTCCACCACCTTCTTTCTATCCCTGCCTAATTCAACACATCTCCACCTCCAACTTCAAAAGCCTAAAGTATGTTTCTAAATTAATTTATTTATTTTAGGGGCTGTACTGTGTGGCTGCCTGGCAGGTCCAGACTGGGATGGGAGCAGAATATGACGGGGTGTGGGCAGGGCTAATTGGACAAGCAAGAATAAAAAAAGACAAAACCATTCATGAATGAAGTCTTTTTGTGAATTTCAAAAACTGCTGTGTGAAAGGATGGCAGTTGGTTCCATAAGCTGTCCATGGTGTGCAGCAGGCAAAGGGGGGTTGATTTCTGCTAGCCAGACATGCTCGCTCCTCACAAAGCTTCTCATTGCTCACCCTTACTACTGCCAACTGCCGAACCTTGCTCATGAAAAGCCCTTTGATTCCTCCCAGTCCTGGTCTCCCATTTCCACTTTCAAGACACTTTTACCACTGCTCAGAGCAAGGAGAAAACATATAAAGCTGTGGAACAGCAGCAGCCAGAGACCTAAATTCACTCTCAATGAAACTTTTCCCAGGAGAGTGAGAGAGCAAAAAGAAAGGGATAGGAAGAGCACACATCAACTCAGAGGCCAACCAACAGCATTGTAAAAGTGATTGCTCCTCTTCCATGGACATTATAGGGAAAGTTGCTGATTAAAAAATCAGTAACAGTAGCTGTTAGACAGTGTGCTTAAATGAGAGAGTTTACTTAACTGCCTGTCTGTCTTTTAACTGCTGCCAGAATTTTGCCCAAATAAATACTGAGACTGCCATTCTGTGCACTTTTAATCAAAATAATTGCACACACTTGTGCCTGGCCAGACAGCATTTCTGCAACTGATCGTTAAGGATACCATGTATATCATCGGGATTTGCTGCAGACTAACCAGATGACTGACTCAGTGCAACGGAGCACCAAGGAATTCAGATACCCTCAGGCAGCATAGCATCTACAGTGTTGTGGAACAGTAGAGTCTGTGTTACATCCACCTGTGGCTTTGTAAACATATTAGAAGTGTGTTTTCAATTGTGGATATGAGAAGTAAGCACCCAGGATATTCTTAGCATGGTTCTGTTTTAAACCAGTGACATTTACACATATGGTTGTCTTTTTATGTATTGCAATAAATAAGGAAGTGCAGAAGGCAGGGGTTAGTCTGAGCCCATTCTCTATATACAGAATAGTGGATAGTAGTATTAACGTGGAAAGAACAACAGACATAGGTTGTCTAAATTTATTTATACACAGTACCGGTATATGATTTTTTTTGTTAATAATGGAACTCTTAAAAATGTAGGCAACTTATGAACCTGGGAACTCTGACCCATGAATTCAGTATTTGCTTTTAAATTCATTTAAAGAGACAGTGCACTTTTTAAAATTCATTACACAAGTGTTTTTGCATTATTTAAAAAAGAGTATGCTTGGTGGGGGTGAATTGAACCATTAATTGGGAGTGTGTGTGTGCGTGTGTGTGTGTGTGTGTGCGAGCATGCACGTGTGTGTGTCTCTCTTTGTGTGTGTAGGGGTGTAGTAAAAACTGTACTTGGGTGGGCCTGTGCTCCCACAGGCAAATAATGCTTGGATTAGACTCCAATTAGACTATCTCAAAAAGTAAGGACATTCATTGCAAAAACTGCATTAATGCATCATAGAAAACATAGAATTTGATGGCAGATAAGGACCGCTTGGCCCACCAGTCTGCCCATTTCCCTACCTAATGGATAAGCTGCAGATCCTAGTTAACCAGCAGTCTACTTCTTTCACCCCACCCCTAGAATTGCCTTATGACTGTCCCATGCATGCTTGAATTCCACCACTGTTTTTGACTCCACAACCTCCGAAGGCTGTTCCATGCATCCACAACCCTCTCTGTGAAAAATTCTTCCTTAAATTACCTCTGAGCCTCCCCTCTATCTTTAAATTGTGCCCTCTTGTTCTTGCACACCTCTTTTTGAAAGATGCTACCGTCTTGGACTTTGTTGATTCCCTTGAGGTACTTGAAAGTTTCTATCATGTCCCCCTCTCCCTCCTTTCCTCGAGGCTATACATATTAAGCTCCTTTAGTCTCTCTTCTTATGTCTTCCAGTGCAGACACTGCACCATTTTAGTTGCCCTCCTCTGGACAGCTTCCATCCTGTCTATGTCTTTGTGGAGATTGGGTCTCCAGAACTGCACGCAGTACTCCAGATGGGTTCTCACCAGCTGTCTGTACAGAGGATAATAACTTCCTGTTTTCTACTGGTGATGTCTCTCCCTATGCATCCCAGTATCTCCCCAGCCCTCCTTGCTGCCCTCTCACATTGCTTGCCCACCTTTGGGTCATCTGATATGACTACCCCAGGTCCTTTTCCATTTTATTGTTGTTGTTATCTCACCCCCATTGTGTACCTCTTCCCCTGGGTTTTGTTTCCCAGGTGCATTACCTGCACTTCTTAGCATTGACTCTAAGCTGCCATACATTTGACCATTCCTCTAACCTTGCCAAGTCCTTCTCATCCTTTCCACCCCACCTTGTGCATCAACTCTGTTGCAGATCTTTTGTCATCTGCAAAGAGGCATACTTTTCCTTCCAGTCCCTCTGCAATGTCACTTATAAAGACATTGAAGAGGACCGATCTAATACTGAACCCTGCGGTACCCCACTAGTAACCCCCTTTCTTCAGAGTGGACTCCATTTACTATTACTCTCTGTGTCCTATTCTCCAGCCAATTCTTTACCCAGGCTGTCATCTTGGGACCCACTCCCAGGCTGGCTAACTTGTATATTAATCTTTGTGTGGGACTGTGTCAAATGCCTTGCTAAAGTCTAGGTAGGCCATGTCCACAGCCCCTCCTGATTTACTACTTTGGTCACTCAGTCAAAGAAATCTATCAGATTCATCTGGCATGACCTTCCCACTGTGAATCCATGCTGCCTTGGGTCCTGTGCCCCTCTGGCCTCTAGATACTCGACAATTCTTTCCTTCAGAAGTGATTCCATCATTTTCCTATCACTGAGGTTAAACTAGCAGGTCTGTAGTTTCCTGCTTCTGCCTTGCTCCCACTTTTGTGAAGGGAATCACATCTGCCCTCCTCCAGTCCTCGGGTACCACCCCATCCTCCCATGATTTGTTAAAGAGGGTAGTCAGTGGTGTCACTAGTTCTACCCTTAGTTCTTTTAGAATTCTGGGATGAATCCCATCAGACCCCATTGCTTTGTCCACCTTCAGTTTTAGAGTTCCTTCAGAACCCTTTCTTCTGTAAATGGGCTGCTATCAACTTCTGTATCCAGAGTGCAAAAGTAGGGAATATGATGTTAGGGTTTCAACCCTAACACCCCACACCTACCCTGGAGGCAGCAAATCAGGCATGCCATGGGGTTGTCAAACCTAACGCTCACCCATTTTCATTCAGTGTGTACACATTTATGCTTATTTAGTGATGGTATGAGGTGAGCGAGGGCAGACTGGAGGGCCCTATGCCAAAAGTAGAGTTGTTTTCACTATATGCACAATCAAATTTCATAGCAGGAAACCATTTTAAGTCTTGAAACCAAAAATTATGATGTGCAATCAAATTTCAAGCTGAGCAACCAGTATTTGCCATGAAAATTAAAATCATGGCATGCAATGAAATTTCAGTCTGAGAAACCAATTTTTGCAACAAATGAAAAATTATGGTGAGAAATCAAATTTTATGTCATGCAACCAATTTAAGTCACGTAATGTAAAATTTTATTCGCAATACAATTTCATGTCAAAGTACCAATTGGAGCCCTGGAACAAAAAAGTCATGATCCGCGACTGAAAATGTTATGTTGTGAGACCAATTATAGTTGGGCAACAAGAACTTATGATCCACAATCAAATTTCATATCCAGCAACCAATTTCATTTTCACAAATAGAAGTTATGATCGGAACCAAAATATGTTTCCACCAGACCTTTTCTGAATCGCAATCAAGAAATTGTTTCACAAGTCAAATTTGGTTATGTGTTTCGCCATTCAAAGCTAAAATTATAGACTGCAATCAAATTTTATGTCCAACAACCAGTTTGTTATGCACAATGATACATATGACCTACAGTGAAATTTCATATCAGCAGCCAATTTTTTGCCATAAAGTGGAAATTAAAATGCACAATCAAATTTCTGGTGATCAACCAGTTTAAGTCATGAAACCAAAATTGTTGATGTGCAATCAAATTTCAAGTTGAGAAATCAATTTTTGCTGTGAAACAAAATATAATGATGTGAAACCAAATTTCAGGCTGAGAAATCAGTTTTCTGCTCTAAAGTGCAACCAAATTTCAAGTCAAGATACTGACTTTTGTCACAAAATGAAAAATCATGGTGCACAAGCAAATTTCATGCTGAGAAACCATTTTCTGCTGAAAAACAAAAATTATGTTGGGCAATTTAAATGCATTTCCAACAGACTTTTTTGAATCACAATTATAAAATAGTTTCACAAGTCAAATTTAGTTTCACACCACCTTAATGATGTGACACAGAAAAGCAGGCCACGATTCAAAAATGGGAAAATCGTTAACATGGCCAGGAGAAATATGTAAAACATATTCATAATCATGATTGACCAAAATAAGTCTCAGAATCTGAACCAGCGTGTTCTGATGAGATAGATTCATGTTTTTTTTTTCATTATGGCTGCTGTAATAAAAGTTTGAATTAGTAGTCTGTTACTGAGGTGAAAAACATGATGGCAGCTGTCATGAAATCAAAAGAATTTTTGGTGTTGTAAACATAAAATCTCATGAAACTAAAATAGCCTCATGACACCAATCAGCATGTTATCCCAAAAATCCTACTGAGCATGCTTAGAACAAAAAAACTTGAAATTCTTATAACTCTGGAACCATTTAATATTTTTCACAAAAAACTTCCAAAGGCACTACCTTGCCACAATATGCTTCTGTTCCAAATGTTTTGGGAAAAAATCCATTCCATGTAGACTGTAGGTGACAGCAAACCCAAATCCCATGTTAAGTATGTAAAAAAATGTAGGTGTCTACAGGAAAATAACATACACTAATCTCAGAAATTGCAATAGCACCTGTCATGAAACTTTCCACCCATTTAGACCTTGCCTCCTAGACAATACTTGCAAAATTTCAGCTAATTTCATCAAACACTGCCAAAGCTATTAAGGTGCAAATTTAAGGGTTTAACACTGAATACCCGACTCAACCCTTAGCTATAGGGGCACTACTGTGCCCTATAATAACTATATATAACTACCTATATATCTATATATGATAGCAATAGATAGATATATAGATAGATAGATATACAGACATATACACAGACAGACAGGTAGATAGATACATAGATAGATAGACAGCAGCTAGGATATGGCATGGGCAAAAGTAAGATTACAGGAAAAGATACTGGAACATCAAACATAATAAGTCGATTTTCAATGGCACAGGGCTTGTACCAAGCCAAGCACCTTAACACTGAAATCACCACTACATCATTGCTGTTTGCCACAACTGTACCCAATCTGCAAAGGTCAGTTGTAGTTGTGACAGTTTTGATACTTTATGGCAGCTTGCACCAAACCTTGGGTGCAAGCTCCGTAAATGGTCCATGCAATTGATGCAAGCTAGACCACAAAATATGGTCTAACTTGTGTCAGTTGCTGCATGGGATAGAAAATGCCATTAGACTGCTGTAAACCCTGTGCCCATATCTTTGGTATACCTGGGGCTTGCAGCAATCTTGCCCCACTGAAAATCTGGTCCAATGTATTTCTATAATGTTGTATGGCTTTAATTTAATACTGTGTATATGTTTTTCTACATACAGTAGATTGTACAGATACCTTGATGAAGTGATGCCTAGCTCACACAATGTTGGTGTAGCTTATCTTTATACAAGATATTTTGATGAGAGAGTTTTATTTCCAACATTTGTGACCTGTGTTATTTACCCTAGTTGGAAAAGTCTCCTCCTGGAGTTTATTTATATGTGCAGGTATCCAGAGCCACACTGGCTGTACTACTAGTAAGAATATGCCTATTTTTTTTATGAGCAGTTTGTAACCCCATGACATCACAAGTGGTGAAGCCATGAGTGATGTCACAGTGATCACAAATCACAAGTAAAATAATGGGCATGTTTTTTATTGGCCCATACCACATTTGATTTATGCAATGGCATGGCTTTGTGTGATAAAATGGTTAGATGTGCTGCTGTCTCAAGGAAGTTACAGTTGAAGTTCTATACATAGAACATTCTGAGAACAATAAATAAGCAATAACACATGACAGGGTGTGTGGTAATGTAATTACTGCACACCACAGGTGGGTTGTGAGGCACGAGTCTTCATCAGAGTGCCTTCAACCACCTGGGAAGTGGGGTAATTTATGGCATTGCCACACAACCAGGAGTGAAAGGTGAAAGTAAAATCTGAGCTCTGCAGTAATTGAAATTACTGTAAGTTCATGGGACCAGTTTGGACAAATCAGATTGCTCGTTTGATTCAAGCCATTTTATAAAGTAAATTAATGAAATGATGTCAGGTGTCCATTTTAAAGCAGCTACAGTACAGTGAGAATATTTGCTTTGCCATTCACTTTGAGTAACATATTGAGATATTCTCACTGCAGTTTATTTTCACAGGCATCAGGCATTAAAGGGACACTGTCAGCCCTTAAGCCTCAGAGTGTCCTAGTTTAAGAAACATCTATAATTGTTCGCATTCTGTGGAGACTGCTGATGTACCTGGTTGTTTAATTCTGATTCATTTTTCCTTTTAACAATGAAAAACAGACTGACCACCATACTGGTGTTTCCACACAAAACATATTTGTTTACATTCCTTGATTAACACCCACTGCATTGTTGCTGGACCTAGGAACACACGCAACATGGTCTAGCTACTTATTATGCAGTGGCAGTAGAGGAGACTATTGTATCATGAGTGACTGCACTCGTAGGGCTCTTTCTATTGTTCAGAAGGTATGCAAAAAAACAGATCCAGGATTCAAGACAAATCAAGGTTGTTTATAACTATACATTAGAATGCATTTCAGTCCTACTAAGCAAAAAGGCAGATATATAAAATTGCAAGATGAATGGATTTTAGAGTGGGGAAGCACTCATAAAATGTGGTGTTTTATCTAGAAATAACATGATGCAAAAAAGGTTGACAGTGTCCCGTTAAATATGGATAAATATATATCACGTGGGTGTAGTAGCAGCAGTATAGTTAGGGCTGAGAAATGTTTTAATGTTAAACCCTAGTTTTGTACCTTAATAACTTTGGCAGTATTTCATGAAATAGCCTAAATGTTTGATGTGTGTTCTGACTGGTAGAGTCTCGAGATGCGAAAGGTTTCATGATGGAATCTTATGCAGTTTCAAAGATAAAGAGACTCAATATTTTATGAATTATGGTGCTTTCTTCCTATACTTAAAACACTTTCTTTTGTGTGTTTGTTTGTTCTCATGTACAGCCTAAATGGTACCGAATTATTTCATGAAGTTTTGAGGTTAGAAGTGGCCTGTGCTGAGCTAGTCCTGTTTGAAGGTTTTTGAAAATATTAAATGGTTCCTGAGTTACAAGGATTTTAAGTTTGTTTCTGAGCATTCTCAATAGGGTTATTGGACAAGCCTCTGCTACAAATGATAAAAAATATTATTCATGAGTTGTGGTCATAAGAAGCTAAGTTGAAAATTTGGGTAAAATATTAAACAAATAACAAAGTAATGAGCAGCACATGGAATTTTTCAATGCTTGCTCATAGCTTTAGTAATTTTCAATATTTTAACTCCAAAGTTTCAATATTGCCATTTTTTCACCAAGCTAGAAAGCCCAAAAGAAACAAACAAGGCAAACACAAGGATAGGAGCAGGAAGGAACCAGCACACACAGAAGCATGGAGCAGCCAGAGGTCGGTAATACAAACCAAAAGCAGAAGAACAGTAAAACAGAAGTCCAGCACAAACCATGCAGAGTCCAAGCATGCACAGAGGAGTCAAGTCCCAATAGGCCCCAGGAGAGAAGACAGACTGACAGATCCTCTGGCTGCAAGGAAAAATGCTTGTGTGTGGATTGAGGAAACCAGCCCTTAAATAGGCCAAATGGGGTGTGGCCAGTTGCACTTGCCCCTTGAGCTACAGACTATAGCCTTCCAATTATGCATAAAGCAAGACATACCCACTCACTTTTGTCTGCACATAGAAATCCATAATACTTGAATCACAACACTACTTCTCTCTACATGAGGTTGGTTTTCTAGTGCCCTGTGTATACATTGCAAGCCTGGAGGGAAGGTGACCTAGGCCTTGGATCCCCAGAGGTTTCCTCCTCAAAGGGTTTTTTCTGTTCTCTGTGCCACAGGTCATAATATTTAGTTAGCTTTAAGCAATAATCCCCATGTCACTTAGATAGGTTCTCACTGTTGGCTGGAGTGGTGGTCGTTCCATAAGTGTCCTGTCTCCCCTTTGGCCGTTCTCTTTCTCTCCTTAGTAAGCCAGGCCTCCACGTCTTACTGTCAGACCTCCAAGTGTGTCACTATTCACCTGTTGTTTCCTGCTTACTCTACTCAAACAATACTACCAACTGACCCATGCTACCAACTGAACTCATACTACCAACTGACCTACCTACAGGTCCTTGACACCGATACATGTTCACTACCTTGTATGCTTTACTTGTTGCTCTTTTGGGCTTCTTCCTAAGGTAACTTTAGTCAAGGAACCACTCCCATGGCAACCTAAGGCATGGAACCTCCCTAGGGTTCCTTGCCTTGATACTCTACAGGGTGGTATATCCCATGGATAGAGAGGCAAACAGAAAAAGTTTATCTATGTTACACAAGCATGAAACCAGTTGCACAGGCATATTGAATTGGAAGACTATAGCCTGTAGTTCAAGAGGGCGGCGCAACTGGCCACACAACCTTTTGGCCTATTTAAGGGCTGCTCTCCTCACTCCACACAGAAGCATGTTTTCCTTGCCCCTCCATCCACCCCTCCTCATCCAGTGGCACACTTCTCTTCCCGTGGGCTTCTTCCTAAGGTACCTTTAGCCAAGGGAATCACTCCCACAGCACCTCAAGGTGGAACCCTCGCCTAGGGTTCCTTGTCTTCGCTCCCCTACAGGGGGGTATATCTCATGGATAGAGAGGCAGACAGCCAAAGTTTATCTACATTACACAAGCATGAAACCAGTTGCACAAGCTATTGAACATAGACATAAATACACAAAGGCAGCACATCAATGCTCCTGCATTTGTGTCATCTAGAAACAGTTTTATGTTGTTTGTCTTATCTGATGATGGCTGTCTGTGGTTGCTTGTGTGGTCTTGTCTATTTATTGATTGGGAGGGGAATTAGGGATGGAAACCTTAACACTTATTTCCCTAGTTTTGTGGCATTAGTTAAAGCTTATCTGGTGCATTAAGTTTTTTGCAATGACTTTCTTTTCTTTCTGAGAAAGTCAGTAAATTGAACTTACAACAGTACTTCTAGTTACAGAAGTGCTGGTCCTTGTGTAGCCACAGATATGCATTCACAGTGCAAGAAATAAGCAGCTACTTTGGGCCTATGCTTCTGCAGCTGAAAATATAAAACAGTACTTCGGTTGCAGACATAGCAATGTCACGGTGAACATTATGAGACAGAGAAAGTTTTTAGCACTTGTCAGTTGAAGTTTACAATAAAATAGATAAAATAAAGAAAAGACAAAATAAACATAACAAATCATACACGAACATACTGTAACTCAGATATCCACACTGATATCACATTTTTTATAATTTTCAATTTATAAATAAGTTCCATGAACGGTTACTAGCTTTAAAAACAAAATCATATCTGAAAAAGGAGTACAGGGACACTTCTCCAATAGGTACATCATTGGGGAAGTATAGAAAATACATAAAGCACTGGACACTTGATTTCAACACGTATTTGCAGCACAGAGTTTTGCAAGGATAGTAATACAGAATATGCCCTTTACAATATGGCCATTTGGCCTCAGTTGTCCATCATTTGTAATAAGGATTATCACTGAGGAATAACATTGCCCCAGGAGAAACCCCACCTCCAAAGCAAGAGCAGCACTTTTTAACTTTATCAATTAGCAAGGAATAAATATAAAGAAAAAACAGTGTCAGATAAAAATCATTAAACAAAAAATTTAACTGATGTAACCGCTGCCATCACAGAGCGATTGGCCCTATGCATGAAGTGCTGGCGAAGTGGCTATGCGTGCACAACTGGGGCATGCAACCACTCCCACACCTAGCACCCCCACAGGGATGCACAGAGGGCATGCAGCACAGATGTGCCTGATTCCCCAGCACACATAGAGTAATGCATCAGGTGGGCAGAGGTATCTCGGCACCACGCCGCCTATGCACCATACATTAATGCTGGCCAATGGGGTGCATAAGAAGTCACTGGTACACCACTGAGACCCAGTCATAAACCCCCACATGCCCCATGCACACCTCACTGGATAGGGTGAACAGCCCACTTACCCCTCAGGGTCGCAGAACCTGGACACCGGATGCCACCCACCCACCCTGGCACACAACAGTGTGTTTGGTGACCCCAACATCACAGGCACCCTGCACGGGGCACGGGTATGGGGCTGCTGCCCCCACCCCTGCAACTGATGGCAATCTCCCCTGCAGTGCTGGGCACCTCAGCCACCCCACCTGGTAGCAAACCCCATCCATCCCACTTTGCTGATCGGTGCTGGCGGAGGGCGGCGCATTGCCCTTCCTCACCTGCCACTGCTGCTGGCCATCAGGTTTCCACAGGGTGTGCTGTCAACGCATACCCAGCTGCACAAGGGATCCAGTGTGGGTCCTGGTCCAACCATCCGATTGGGTGCCCAGCCAGTCCGCGACCCCACCTCGGCTGCCCTGCAGAGTCCTGCATGATGAGGGGATGTGGACAGGTGGCCAGCAGTCTTGCATACCGCTGGCGAACACCTGTCCTTGGTGTAGCAGCTATGTGGGTGGGGGTATGCGCTGATTCTGCGACTCCACCCCTTCATGCATAGAGCCCAATATGAGAGCTGCAAGGTCAAATTAAAATATATAGTAATCTATAACAAATGGCAGGGTATAAGGCAGCATTGTCTCCAAGATTCCCATAAACCAACTCGTATTTTAAAGGGAGTATCTTGCATGTTTGGGGAGAACCTCTCAGGAATTCTGGCAATTCAGTGCCAAATCAAGTGGTGCATAATACGCACAGAAGCTGTTTGTAATAACTTTGGCAGCAACTGCCATTTCAGAATTATGCCTGCCAGGGTCAAGATATAGGAACTCTAGAATTAATCAACCATTTCCTAGGATGTGATATGAACATATGAAAATGCCAGCAGATACAGGCAATACAGCCTATCAAGTCTGCTTGAGACTGAGCTAGCAGTCCCTTACACTGCAGCAGCTCCTCCCTCCCTACCCACTTGGTGACCTTCCCTGACTTTGTCCTACCCCATCTTAAACTGTCCACCAACTCTAAGGATACCACCTCTTCCGCAGTGTGTTCCACCCTGTCACCACTCTTTCTGTAAGTAATGTCTTCTCATTTCCTTCTGAATCTACCACCCTCCAGTTTCTAACTGTGCTCCTAGTATCCCTCCCTCCCTTTAGTCTAAAAATATGCTCTGTTCCAACCTTATTTAAGCCCTTCATATATCTAAAGCTTTATCATGTCTCCCCTATCTCTCCGCTCCTCCAAGAAATACTTGCTGAGTTCCTTCAGTCTCTCCTCGTAGGGTTTGTCCTCCAATCTGAGGATCATGCTGGTTGCACTGCGCTGAACCCTCTAACAATTTGATACCTTTAATTCCTTACCTATGTCTGCCAACAGCAGTATGATTGGATGTACACTTCATCTGATGGCATTTGAAGTGATTTAAAAAAAATGTAAACGTGAAAAAAGGAATCTCACATATCTCATTAACTTACTCCATACCTGACCGTTGCTTGCTGCATGGTTCATTGGAAACAGGAGTACAGATGTGTACTGTACATGACATCAGTCTGCAACTGACTGATCTGCTTGCACAATTAACTCAAAGTTCTTATTTATTTATTGAAATGTTTTACCAGGAAGGCACACTGAGCAGCAGGTTGCTCATCTCCGTGTGACCTGGGGAGGGTACAATAGGAATGTGGCATTTACACAGGTTACATATATCAACAATCACATAACATAACATACTCTAGGCAGGTGATACAACTGTAGTGCATACAGGTTACGCAGATGAACTTAACATAACAAATTTCAGCAGGTGCTACAACCAAGTTACATACTTAGGAAAATAGTGAGAACCATTTATAAGTGCAATAGCATTAGGTGATCAAGTGCTAACATGGAGGAGGGAGGGGAGAGAAAGGGGAAAAGAGAGGGGAAAGTCACAGAGGAGAGAGACCCTACAGGTACCAGGAACACTGTGAGTGGCATGGGACTGGAGAATAAGGAAGGGAAGGTATAGAAGATAGGTGAAGGGAGAGAGAGAGAGGAGTGTGAGACATACCAGGAGGGAGGAGGGAACCTAAAGTATGTGATATCCTACAGGGGATAGGGAAGGCCAGCAGAATTAGAGCAATGGGGAGAGGGGAAAAGTGGAATTACACATAGGCAGGAATAATGCCGGTAAAAAGGGACTCTTCAGGGTGCTGGGGAACCTGCAAGGGACAGACAAAGTCAAGGGGAGGTGGGGACTTCACCAGGACTATTGGGGCATGTGAAACAAGAAGGGAAAAGGTGAGGAGGAGGGAGGATGGAGGGAGGAGAGGAAGGAAGGAAGGAAGAAGGAAGGAAGGAAGGAAGGAAGGAAGGAAGGAAGGAGAGAAGATCGGAGTGGTGGTACAGTCATGAGGAGAGACGGAGCGATGATTAGTGCAGGTACAGTTTACTGAAAGGAAGTTAACAAGGGCAGAGGTGATGGAGTTGGGAGAGGAAGAGTGGTGAATCTGGGGAGGAGGTGCATTCCATAGTTTAGGGAAGTGATGTGAGAAAGCTGATTGGCCACTGGCAGTAGTCCATCGAGGGCTTAACAGTAGATGCGAGTCATGTGAACAGAGTGCATGGGCAGGTGGCGTATAGGGTGGTAAGTGAAGAAGCAAGATAGAGGGAAGTGAACCAAACCAGAATTTAGATACAGATTTGGCACAATGGATGTGACCGGTTCTCAAGCGAGGAGAAAGACAGGGAGTGGTAGAGGCTACAATGAATAGTGAGAGAAGGGTATCAAGGGCAAAGTGGCAGAAGGGTTAAATAGGGTGTCCATTCTGGTTAGGGAAGACTTGGGAGTGGCATTGTAGAGTACACTGCAGTAGTCAGAGATAGGTAGGATCATCTTCCGGACAAGTTTGTGTGTTGCCAATAGCGGAACGCTACTGCAATTCCTGTATAGGGCGCCAAGATTAGGGTGCAACTTTTCAGAATGGTGTCCACATAACCAGAGAATGAGAGGTGTTTGTTCAGCCACACCCCAAGGTGTCTAACTGAAGTGGAGTCCCCTAGGACGATCCCATCATGAGCATGGAAAGTGGGCAGGGCGGTAGCCTGCTTGATCTCTGCCTAATGCCAAAGGTCATAGAGACTGTCTTTTGGCATTGAGGGAGAGTTATGAAATCAACAAGACACGACAGGGGTGGTGGTTGTTATAGGACAAACCACACACCCAGGTGCGTGGTGAGGCATGAGGCAGAAGGCCGAGTGTCCTTCCCGCACCTAGGTGTGTGTGGCTATCACACAACAAACCACCACCCTGGAGTGTCTTATTGCGCTTTATAAAATGGGTAATAACTAAGGAAAAAAGGACACTGACAAGGTGTTTTAATTTTTAAAACTTTTTAACATTTATTTAAATATAGAATAGAGAATTAATTGAAACATTGAGATAAAATAGTCCCTTAGTAAACTTTTATAATGGTCAAAAATTGCAACTAGCAACAACAGACTAATTTTTGTACTTTTCTGTCGACTACTTTAGAGGCTATGCAGATGTGTGACAGTTACATAGCTTTGTCTCACCTTTAAAGCAATTCAGTCTGTGGGTTGCTGACTGATTTTACTTTTTCTGTGAGTTTATTTAAAACTTGTTTGCCTTTGCAACGCCGAATTTAGTGCATGGTTTGCACAAGTAACTCTCATGGACAAAACATTTTTTTTTTTTTTACTTGGGTAACAGTGACTACTTTCTAGAGAGCACAATGCAGTTGCTATTTTAGGTTTGTGTGGGATTTATGATTACAGCTGCAGGCTTTTAATTACCTCCTGTTTAAACCGCTCACTGCTTCTTTCATTTTTCTGCCTACCAGCATGCACTGTGCACTACCCTCTCGGCAAATGGAGCGACTTTTACTTCGATTGCTGTGTACTGTATTTTATTGCATCTCCTTGCAACTTTTTATGTTGATTGATGTAGTGGTGTGCTGATTTCCTTTGTTTTGGCTTGAACTGAACAATCTGGTCAGGATAAGCGATCCAACAATGCGTTGACAGCTGTGCGTGCTGCGGGTGATGTTTTGGATTCATTCGACTACGATCTGTGGCTTGATCATGTATGCTATTTTTTAAATTCTCAGTATTGTTGCTCAATTCTGCTATTATACTGCTACTGTTATATGTGGGTGTGTTACTGAGGACTGGCTACCGCTTAACAGAAATGGAACTGGGGCTAGATTATATTTTCTCCTGACAGCTAGTCAAATTTTTGAATTGAGGTCTCTAATGTGTTTACTGTTTATGCTGATGGGGAAATACTCAGTGACTGTGGGAGGTATGTTGCCATGAATCACTTGTCACTGCTGTTTTGTGGGGAAGAAGGGTGAAAGATCGTGCAGTCAGCTAGTAAGGCGTTGCCCAATGCTCAGATTTAATGCACAGGTTTTACACATACTAAAAAAGTGGGATGTGTGTCCTACTAAGACAAACGCTGTAGATGGCTTTGGGAAAGGGACAGTGATGCAGCTAACATTGGGCACTAAAGTGGGATTCTTTACTTATTGCGATTGTTTACTACTTTGTGTTATGGAGTCACAGAACTTTTGAATTTAATTATAATTCTACTTGCCAGTTTGCCTAGGTCAGACACTTTAATAAGATGGAGGATGGGCATTCCACAATAGAATGTGGATAAGGCATTTATTTCAGGGTTGCCTCTGCACAGCTGGCTGGAAATGTCCCCATCCCAGTGGTTGTTACTCATTATACCACTGGATTCCAAACCCTATCATCCAATCAGAAGACATCATTTTTCTTATCTATTTTATAATGGGAGTTAAACCAGCACCAAACATTGTTGAAGTCAAGCTGAAGTCTGATAGCTACACCAACCTGGGTCTGGCCTGAGGTGAAGATGACAGTATCACCAGCATACATATGGATCGAAGCGGATGGGCAGGCAGAGGGAGATCGTTTAGAAAAATAGAGAAGAGGATGGGGCCCACCAGTGTTGATGGGGAGAGGGGGAAATGGAATCAGCAGTCTTAACTGACTGGGTCCTGCCTACCAAGTAGTAATGAAACCAGTTGGTAGCGGATTGGACAGGCCTGCCAGGGCAAGAGTATTTAAAAGAAGGATGTGAGAGACAGTGTCTCATTCTGCTCATTTACTTTCTTTTTACACATGCTGAAAATACAAGTTGCTGCCATCAGTATAATTTACTCAGTTGCAGGCACTGATTGAGGGAAAGGTCCCACTCTGTAGCACACAGCATACTGTTTGAATATATATATTTCCTCTGAAGTGATAGGCCCTATTAAATAAAAAAGTAAATGTATGAAGAAAACATTGAGTGTGATGGCTCACTGGAGGTGTTTGAGAAATAGAACCTTATGCGTTTGAGCCTGTACTCATGCTGTAGCTAGTAACCCTGTTATATTTGAAGAGCACACTTATGTTTAATAATGTTACTGTTGAAGAATGGTGTTTAATTCATGCTGTGTAAACCACAGTTATAATGACACGTTTTATATTTGCGTGATTTTGCTGGGCTTCTTATTTTGTTTTTGTTTTTTAAGCTTGAACAGATTGTCTCTTAATTGATGTCCCAGTCTTTCATAATAGAGATAAGCATGTGTGTGTGGGGGCGGGGGATTAACCATATAACTGTCTCCAACTCTAGGCAGCAAATAGTGGCATTGTGACCTATAAGAATGACAGGTTTTAGTACTCTGGTGCATGTGAAAATTTGTTGCGTCTCCTATTTAGCCTAGAGTATACACCATCAGCACAACACTTACCATTGCAAAACAACTGTGGTGTCTATAGCATACCACATACAAACACACAACAGTTACCGTACTTAAACTTTTTACACAAGAAATGTTGCATGTGCTCTATAGGAGTCTTGTATGTAGTAAGAATTTCCAGAATGATGCAATGCTGGTGTGTTTTGTAGGGGTATGGTGTTCTGGTGGTAGATTAGTGGAATCTAGGGACAGTTTCTTTTACAAATAAAATGCTTTGCATATCTGCATAACTGCATTAATCATCATTTATTACACAATAATAAGCCTGCAGATTTAGTCAAATCTGAGTAGTCCACTCATAAACTGAATAATAAATGTGATGGATGCTACCAGTGGGTTATACATCACTAAGATTATCTGTGCACTGTTGGCATGATAGCATGAATACCTTTCCACTTTGTAAATGATCAACTACAGATAGCGTTGATTGGATGGGGAGTTGCTGCAGTTTTGAAGAAACCTCAAACTAAAAGAATTGCACAGTAATATAACTATTCTTTATGTAAAGAAATAAACTCACATAGATAACAGAGTTGACGTAAAATGAAAGGGATATGATCAGTACAATAACAGAAATAGCATGAGTTTTGTGGCTTACAATACAGATGGTGTATACAGTATAAAACAGACAACTTTGATCAGCAACAAAGATCTGAAGCGCACAGCACTGTCAGACCATTATAACATGCAAAGTTCAAGGTAAAGCTTCATAGAACAAATTAGTACAAACCAGAATAAATTAATAAAAGCACAGATACATATGGAAAAGTGGACAAATCAAAAGTGGTAATATAAAAATTCAAACAATATACAATGTGCTACAGAGTCTGCATTCTTCCCTTAATCGGCCCTTGAAAATGAGCAAATTATACCAGTGGCAGCAAGGCTAATTTGCAGCACATGTTAAAAACTAAAGTAAATGACTAGAACTCCATGTTACTTGTGCAAGCAGATCAGTCAGTTGCAGACTGATCTCATGTACAGATCTGTGTTCCTGTTTGAAATGAACTGAGTGGCAAGCAAGTCAGGCATGTAGTGAGTTACTGAGATAAGTGAGATCACTGTTTTTACACGCACATTTAAAAAGATAATTTTACTGTAAATGCCATCAGGCAAAGTGTGCATACAATTAGACTTCTGTTGTCAGATATATGAATTTTCCCAGGACAGCTCTGACACTGCATCGAGACAGCAGTGGCACTACACTTGGAGGAAGAACCTATAACAACTTAAACTGGCAGTCAGTGCAGAAGGAGAAAGAAACATATGTTAATGTTTAGCATTAGGAGAAAAACAAGACACAGATTCCATGTGATTAAACAGGATCTTTAATTGAACAGTCACAAAATTGATAGTATAATAAAATGAAACACAGCTTTGCCATTGATGTTTGATGCAATCAAAAATACTTTGGTTGCAACACTTTAAGTGTGGTCAAAGAATTCATGGCTTTTGACCAAGAAATCAGCCCCTTGCTAAGCTGGGCACTTAGGATTTTAGGGTGGTCAGAAGGGTATTTTGGGCTGATTTTTCAAAAACTTAGCAAAACGGGTCCCATTTACCAAGGTTCAGGTGTCTGTTTTTGAAAAATCATCATTTTATGTGTTTTCCAAATTTTTCACAAAACAAAACAAGACGGTGGCTTTCTAGATTTTTTCTCATGATCCAAAAGCAGCATTAGTCATGACGTAAGAATGACTTGCAAAAGAAAATGTATGGGTCATATCAGAAGGCTATCCTAAAACCCTACTGTGCATGCTCAGAAGCCACATTTCAAAACCTTATAATTCTGGAACTGATTAATATGTTTTCATGAAATATTCAAAAGGCACACCCTTGGCAGAAACCCTTCAATTCTGAAAACTGAGGAATAGAATTCCACACTGTCTTGGCTATAGGTGAGAGCAAAAATGGCCAAAAAGTGGGGTTTAAGCTTTTGACATTTCTGGATCTTGGAATCTGGGTAAGTGATATCACAAAATGTCCCATGTCTTCAGAACTTGCCTCATGGACTGTGCATGCTAACTTTTGTGCAACTTTGTTGAATGCCACCAAAGTTATCAAGGTGCAAAATTCCGTGTAACACTGAGCATGCCACTCACCCCTAACTATACTCTTTGCACTACTGCACAAGTATAATATATATTGCAGAGAGCTAAGTTAATGCATCCATTTGTCTTTTATCACAAAGCCTCAAAAGCAGAAATCAATGTTAGGGTAAAGTCCATTAAGCCTTTGTTGAATCTGTGGCATGATATCCCTTGGGCTTTGAATGATCTAGCAATGCAGCATTGGCATTGCCCTTATTTTAACACTTTTGTCCACCTAATTCTTGGAGACAGGGTGCCAAAGCTAGGAAACACCAATTCTACATTCTCATTCAAATTCCAAGGAGCAGCAGGCTACAGATTCATCAAGGCTCAGTATACTGTATATAAAATCAGATTTCCTGCTTGATGCATTGCGCTAAATCCATAAATGTAATATTATGAACCAGCTATGTGCTAATGGGTACAGCGAGCAGTGTCTAATACAATGATATGCAGGAAGCCCTCACCAGATGTCACAATGCCAGTAGCATACCATTTATGACAACAGAGTCTCCTTCAACAGTATAAGGGAAAGTTGCATGACTGCCCAATGGTCACCTGAGTGCAACAAATGTAGGCTTGAAACAAACTCCTCTGCCAGATCAGAGGTCCAGGCATTGGGCTACTGCACAAGATGCCTAAGAAAATTACTGTAACCACTTCCTCTCCTGAACAGGGAAGACATATCCTGAACATACAGTATCATGTGCAGGATCAACATACAAGCCCCAAACCCTGGGACATACACAGTGGCAAAGCCTAGTGAAGCCCCTCCCTCACCTAATCCCTATCGGTATTGTGGAACTGTACTAAAGCTCTTCCTTACAGTCTAGTGATCCCTCTCACACCCAATCCAGTATCTTGAAATGTACCAAAACTCACCCCTGGCAGTCTAGTGTCATCCTCCACCTGATCATGATCAAAGCCCACCTCCATGGTCCACCCACTGAACACCCACCACCCCCACTTTGTTGGCGCCTGACTCCACTGACCAGGCTTGAATGTATGTGCTATGTAGTCATTAAAATGAAGCAAAATAAACATCTTTATGGAAAAAGAAGCTTGAATCAAATTCTGGAATATAAATAAACTATCACATTTTAAATCTCAAGAAAATAAAAGCTAAGGTGGATGGATATAGAAATGCAGAATGTCCTGACCAAAATTATCAGTTCTAGGTGCTCTGTCAATTACCCAAGACTAAAAGTGTAATAATACAACTATGTTTAAGAACTATAAAAGACTGAATTACTTAATGGTTGTGTTCCTTAAAATGCAAAACATGTATCATAACCTACTGTGTACGTAGGAAGATTTAAAATATTCAGCAACATCAGTGATACTGTGTGTGTAATAATAGTAGAATTGAAGCTTTAAAACACTATATTTTGGAGTGCTCGTTATTTATTTATTTATTAACTTTCAGATGAACACCTCTGAGCAGTATATAGTAACTATTAGGGAACATTGGTTAACTCCACTTGTTAAAAGCAAAACTGTGAAATCACCAAGGAACAAAATAATAAACATCTTTCAGATCGGGAAAGTATAAAACGTAATATTTGCACTGAATGCAGTCCAAATAAAATAAAGGTACATGAACTGCACATGGGAGAAATCAGACTTGAAATAGTTCTCCTTTATTTTGGGCAATGTGATGTGCAATAAACTGGATCATATAATGTTCAAATTGTAAAGTTATACTTTGTGGATTTTTGTGTATATTCATGTATATTTGTTTTTTAATGTAATGTTTTATTGTGACAGTGGATAGCCATTCAATAAAGTATACTACTACTACTACTACTACTATTACTGCTACTATTACTATTACTACTACTACTACTACTATTACTACTACAGTACTACACTGCCCAGGTGAATGTTTAAGATCCCATGGTACTTATCAAAGAAAAATAGGGATATTTCATAGTGTCATGGCCAACCTTCTCCTATCACGGAAACAGGTTCACATAACCCAGCCCACAGGATTAGGGTGTGAAAAGAAATTCCATGAGTGGAACTGAAGAGAAAGTCAGACTTTTGCTTCCACAAAAGTTCGGAATCCATTTCTGAACTTTCGGAAATTCTGCCTCCCTATTAATTAGCTTCCAAAGTTCCCAATGACCAAATTAATCCCCAGTAATCCCTGGTGGCTAGTGGTCCCTTCCCCACCCATCCCACAAGAAAACACCACACATATCCCTATCCCTGGTGGCTAGCCATCCCCCCACCACCACTGGATCACCTGCCGCCGCCTGACTTAAAAAATGTTTCCATATGAAAAGCACCCCCACCTGAAAGTGCCCACACAGCCCAAATGTCTTGATGCCCTGGTGTCTAGTAGTCCCTTCCTTCCACCCCTTCACTTCCCAAGTGTATAGTAATAGTAACCCCTCAATCTCCGTCTGTAGTACTTTTGCCAAAAAAAAAGCCTGGTGGTCTAGTGCTTTTTCGCAAATAATCACAAGTCACAGTTGGCTTGGCCCTGCCATCCCTGATAAATCCAATAATCCATTCCCATCCCTGATGGTCTAGTGACCCTTCTCACCTCATGTGAGGAGTTCCCACTCTCGGCTCCACCTCATCTAAATTTATCAGTGGCAGATCAGCAGCCCTTCTCTCCATGGTGCCAGCTCCTCCTCACTGAGTTAAACAATGAATGAGCATATTCTGTACAGAAACATGCTCATTCATTAACAGTTCAGTGGTGGGCCAGCCATGAAGGAGAGAGGAGGTCTGCAACTGTCCGCCCACTTTGGGGTTTAGATGGGAGGGAGGTGGTGGGGACACCTGCTGGGGTCACTAGACCATCAGGGATGGAAATGATTAATGGAATCAATCGGGATGGAAGGCCAGGTTGGCAGAATAACTACAACATGCTTTTTGTGAAAGGTTAGTAATGTTCTTTGTATTTTCCAGTGTCATTGCCTAGTTAGATGGCGCACTAAGGGTGAAAATGTATCTGGGGTCAACTTGAAATATGAAAAAAAATTCTTAACTGCTGTTCTGGAATAATATGCACTAGCAAATCTGTTTAACAGGTTATGTAGGTATTCAGTATAATTGTAATGCATGCACTAGAAATGTCATCCACCTGTACTGCTTACATGGTAATGACAAAAGAACACTTGCCATATAAGTACATATTACTCATGCATGATTGCTGCTCCTTGCATTGAACCTTTTAAACCCATTCTAATCCACAGTAGCTTTCTGCAGTATATGTCACACTACAGTGCAAAACAACACATTCCAGTACAGGTAGTAATGTTGGCTTTTACAGTACTTTCCAAGTTCAATGTCAAAGCAATATTTGTTTCACTACATCTCCTTTCTCATATAGTATTCAGGTCTTTGCATCACATATGTTCTTCAACGGCAAGACGAGAACTGACCAGGTCTTCTTGTGACAACCAACTCTGGTGAACTATTCATCTGCTTAATTTTGTTGTTCTTATTGTATTTTGCATCTGTTTTTCTTTTTTAACTGAGTGCACAAACTCTCCTATGCTGTTTCCTTTCTATACATGGTGTTCACTATAATGCTTCAGTTCTTTTGTATTTTGTTCTGTTAATCCAATGAGTAATCCCTCTGGACACACCTGGAAATGAGCTGCTCCTAGCTCAGCTTGTCTCTCTTAAACAACACGTAAACAATAATACCCAACAGGGTCAGCAGGTTTGGGCTATACCAAATGGCCCAGGAGTGTAATGAGGACCAACACTGCAGACAGAGGGCTATATAGCCCTGGAAGGTCCAGTATAGCCCATACTGCCCACCGGGGTGTCATTGCATTTAGAAAAGGGTTATATGTTACATTTTTATTTAAGATTTAAAAATATACAATAAAAATAAAAATTAGTAAAAATGCATTTCAAGTCAGTTTTTTAAGTAGTCCTCTAATGGCATACCTGCCAGTAGAGGGCACTACAGTATTCAAGGTTTTTCTGGGTTGTTTGCAGTTATTACACCTGGTAATCCATTTAAGACCCCATCCCATGCTCCATTTTATCTTTGTTGAAAAATGCTGTGTTTTAGCTTATGTGAAGAATGCAAAGGAGAAGAGCATGATCATGACAGACTCTAGGGTGTACCGGATCGGGCAGGATGGCTGCAAGTGGTCACGAAACTGAAACTGGTCACTGTGAACATGGAACAAAGAGACAAAAACACTATGATACTTTTTAATGTAAAATGTTGAAGCTTCTTTCTTTTCTTCTTTTGCTGAGCACAGAAAAGAGCCGAGGTGAGCAGGAGTATACCATGAGACTAGCACTGAAAGGAACAGCTGTATCTATGAAAGCAGTTTAAATTGAAACAAAAATGGTCTGTGTGTGGATTTCTTCAACTTTTTATGTACTGTATTTCTGTGGATAGCAGGGCAGTTAAGGCTGCAGTGAGACTAGCAGCTAAATGGGGTGGGGAGCATTCCCTTGCTAAGCAAGTAGAAAAAAATGGCTACCATTTAGCTTTCAAATCTGGAGATGGGACACAGTGATTTTATTGTGCTGAGGCAGCCTGGCAAGAGACACATTATTTCCCAGTCTCTTTTGGCACATAAATGTACTTTTGCAAGGGTTTCAGCCAATCAGAAACTGGGAAATTTTAAACCTATTTTCTAAGTTAAAATAAATAAATAACTGCAGAAGGCCACATTTCTGATGTACTATTTTTCAAGTGTTTTGAATAAAAGTATATCATGAAGGTCATAGACAAGTCATATCCCCAGCTGGCTGAAACCTGTGATCACATTGAGTTTATCTCCTGTAGTATCAGAATTGTAAAGTAATAGCACATGATCATTCTGCCTATAAACAATATTGTCATAGTTTTATTTTAGTCTAATTCAAAGTTATTTTGAAGTAGCCATGTTTGAATACTATTAAAATCATGTGGCATATTTCTGTTTATAAGCTACATAAAACTTGTATAAATAAAGACAGTTGAACCATCAGCATATATATGCATGCTTTTGTTGATACAAGACTAAAGCATCTCATTAGCAAATACAAAGAAAAACACAAATGGTCAAAGGACTGAACCTGGGAGCACCAGTATTCAAGGCCTGTGCCAAAGGTCAATTTATTTAATAGCACAACCTGGGACCTATTACTTATGCAGTTTGTATCCATTTTAATGACACATTAGGGCAGACCAAAATCAGACACATTATCCAGCATGATACTGTGAATATTCAGAGGCCTTTCTAAATATGTAAGTAATGCTAAAGGCCTGGTATTCAAATGTTGTGCCACTGCATAAACTACTAGAGGATCAACATTGAAATATTCTGCCATATCTGAGCAAGTGACAGGGTGGTGTGCTTTATTACTTGCATGAACAGGCAAATGGGACACATCCAGCTGCACTCCTGCATCTCTCTTCCCACTACCATTTTACAGAAACACCGTGGACCAAATTTAGAAGTGCCTTGTGCCTGTACACATTAATTATATAGGTCACATGTCTAACTTTATTTTCTATGGCGTCTGAATTTGCAAGACCCCATTAAAAAGAGCTACTGTTTCTTAGCTGACTATCCTGGATAAAATAAATAAGTAAGAAGCCATGGCAGGGTGTGCATTATAAGATTTTAATTCATGCACCAGTGGTGTAGAGAGGCACAAGGCTGAAGGCCAAGAGTCCTAATGCTCCTGGGAAGTGCATTCAGATCCTATGATGCACACCCTGGAGGGGCTTATTACACTTATAAAATGGCTGTAAGTAGGTTTCTAGAGAAGGAAATGAGATTTGGCACCTGACCCTGTGTTTATAGAGAGTTAATGCATGATCAGGTGATGTCTCTCAACCAATGACATTTCTATATTTTTTTAGCCATTTTATAAATAAAAATGCATTACTACTACTGCTACAGTAGCCTTAGTCACCTAAGGGAGGTATCTCAGTGTTAGTAATATTAATGTTCAGCCTTCAACACAATTCAACATAAAGTGAAAACTGCAGCTTATTATAATCATTAGGCCATTTTTGTGGACTCTAAAACTCCCAACCAACTGTTAGAAACTTAGGTAGGAACCTTCATTATTATTATCATTGCTATTGTTGTGTATTGTTCATGACATATACCCTGTATTTATACATTCCTAGTGTTGTCCATTCATTTTCAATACCTTTTGTATTGAATAGCATTCATAGTATATTCATATTAAAAAATATTTATTTTTACATCACTTCTTGCTGACAAATGTGTGGTCATTTATCATATCAGAACCCTTTCCATAGCATTAAAATCAGAATAGGTAGTAAGGAGGTACTATTCAAAGAATGTAAAGTATTTTCTGCAAATGCATTACCTAAGAAAAGTAACATACTGTGACTGGAGGATTCAAACTAAAGAATCTCCAAAACTTTAATATGCTTTACTGTATTTTTAATTTTACTAAATACCCCTGTTTTCTTGATTTTGTTTTCCATTTGTTCAGTGGTCTAGTAAAAGAGATTTTAGCCATATTGGTCTTTGGAAAACAGGAGTCACTAGAAGGTTTGATACCTTTTCTTGGTCCAGCATATGTCTTGTACAAAGATGGTACAGTGCATAACCTTTCAGGGCCTCACAGGTCCCTTCTTCAGGTAACTGTGAGGTCTCTAAAAGCTGTGTAATGTATACTATTTTGTACAAGACATGTTGGTCTAATAAAAGGTATCAAACACTCAATTACTTCAGTGGTCTAGTGGTTACAAATATTATAAATGTGATTTTTGCATTGATACACCACCATACTCTAGGATCCCTGACAGACTCACCACTGCATCAGATATCTGCTTATACAGGTAATAATCTCCCATCTCTTTTCCATGAAGTACAACTGGCACAACCAATTCTTACTGCTCATGCTGGTAGGCCAGGCATTACCCATGCCAAATAAGAGCTGCTTGTACAGCTCATGCCAACATGCTTTGAAGAGTAGGCTATGTACCTTGATTTACAGTGCAAGATTCTCTAGTTGTCATACTTGACCAATCATAATGATTTTAGAATGTGGTGTTAACCCTGATTGATCACATAAAAACATTGTAGTAGTAAAAAGAAACAGAGACATAGACACATAAAATGCTGAGGACAGAATGTTGGTCCAAGACCCATCTAGTCTGTCCTGATCCTACTTGTTTACCCCAAAAACATAGGAAACCCACTCTCAAGTAGCTGAATGGTGTTTTGGGGTCACAATAGATTTCAGAATCTAATTATTGGATAATTGTGCTTGAATTGCTAAGTAAACTCAGTACAGAAGATATAGGCCTGCAGTTGTTAGGTTTGCAAAATGTTCCTATTTTATGACAATATACTGTAGCCACAGACTCCTTTCAAATTAGAGGTACATGACTAGACTGAAAACAATATATATTACGATAAAGAACTCTGTACATTGTTACATTATAAGATTTATTCTAATAAAGTACACATTTACAAAAATAATATTGAAAAGAGGGGATATGAGGGTAGCTGAATGATGTAATCAATCAAGGTTTCAGGTGATGTGGCCCAGACTATACCCGGGAGAGTTCTGTAAATCAGGTGCAGTGCCTGCACCAATAGTTTGACCGTGGACATTGATGATGCAGGTGCTCTGTGCCATCAGCCACTATGGTACATGATTTCCATTGTTGAATGCATTTATGGAATGTGGCCGTGCTTTGTGGAAGTTTCCACCTGCATCTACAAATAGATGAAGGCAGTTACAAGAGGCATGCAAAGTGGTCCCAGCACTGATGCATGCTAAGAGGATAATCCGATCTATGCAGGGGTGACAAATGGCAATTGTTTTTGTGTCACAGGTCCCATGCATCATATAATTGATGCACTTGGACTTGAGGCAACTAAATAGCTTTGAAAAGCCATTGTCATGAGTCATATATCTTGCACTAGGTTGAAAGAAAATAGAAAAGGTTACCAGCTTCCGCTACATCAGAGCCACAGTAAGGGAAGCAAACATGCAGTTAGTAAAAGTGAATCTAGTGCATTGGCTATCTACATTTGTTAGGACACACAATATTGTACAATCAACATTTAGGTCATTTAACCCTGATACATAATTTTGCACATAATTCTTTGCATAAGTTTAGGAGTAACTCAATTCATTTGCAAATGTATTAAATAATGTTTGCATTTGTTCTAGTCTCCATCAAGCCATGTTTCTGTATGGGTTCTGTTCCAAAATTACTTCATGCTGAAACCCTTCCAAGAGTTCTGAAGTACACAACATTAGAGATTTCCTCTATCATGTACCACCCTGAGCTTACATGTTTTACAAAAACTGCTGTTGCATATTAAACAGATATTTCCAAGCTATAATTACTTTAGGGATCAAATGAAATCTGTTCTATTGCATATCACAAATGTAAGAAATTACCTGGCTTGGATTGAGCTTCATAAAGAACTTCTATTATTAACACAATGAGGAGGAGCTTTAAAGAGATGGGATATGTTTTGGTAAGCATTTTTAGCAGAATTTGCATATCTAACTAATGAAAATGGGTGCTTTTCATTTTTTACTGTGGAGTCTGCAATGTCTGCACTCTGCTGCTATTTACTCTGCACTCTGCTGCTGAATTTGTTGGTCTCTCTCCCTTTACTCTTCTTTCTAAAGAAAAAAATGTGTTTTTTAATGGAGTACTCTGCAGTCTGCTGCAATGTCTGCACTCTGTTGTTTATTGTCTGCTGCTTAATTAGTTGGTCGCTTAGTTTCTACTCCCCTTTCTCTCTCTTTAGCAAACTGAAAAGTGTTTTCACAGTTTTTTATCTCTCTCTGCACACACACATGACTGTTTCGTTTAATGCAAGGCCCCAAATGTGCTCGATACTTCATTTCCTAGGCTAGGGATGTCCTGTGGTGACTGACACAGAGGATTGACTAGAACATGAGTCAGTCACAGAAAATAACCCTCATTGGCTGACTTCCTTCAGTGCACCAGGATCATGAGTGTTTGCATTTGTTGGTCATGTTATGGTTCAGGGACTCAGGCGTCTTCATCAGAGATCAGGAAAAACACTTTATTTTTCATTTTCTGCACCTTTCTGCACCCTGCCCTGCCTTTCTCATGCAGTACTGGTTGTGAGAGTGTTATTCCGCCTGGATCACAGTTCTGAACTGGACCAACTTGACAATTCAGGTTGAGCCACAAAGGCTCAGTTTTCCGAGTCAGATCTGAGTTGACCCAGTCTGAAGGGGTTCAGAACTGCACTTGAGTCAGTTTGCCCATCCCTATAATTCAGATCCCCAAAATAAGAGTCTCTCTATTAAAAGGAAGAACATTTTAAACTTACAAATAACATCAATGGCACTCTGATATGAACCCTGTGGAGCATAAATTATTGCCAAGTAAACAATTTTCTCATTACCCAAAACAACCATAAGAGGCAGTAACTCACAGTCTGGAGAGGAATTAGAAAATTCTCAATGTCTGACCAAAAAGTGTTCTTTGCATAAAGCATACACTCCTCCTTACAACCCTTCTATCCTCTCTAAAAACATTGTAACTTTTCAGACTAATCAATGAATTGTTAATTTTGGCCAAAAGCCAAGTCTCAGATAGGGCAATAAAATCAAAACCATTGTTAGAAACCCAAACATCAAACCCATTCCATTTCATTAATAAACTCTTTATATTCAAATGCATGATGCTAAAACAATTTCTCTGTAGGCCTGCATCAGCTCGAACAAAATCACTTGGACCAGGACTGATATGAATACAGCCCAATAAAAGAAGTAATAAAAAATTAATACATGTTTTAAATATGCCTTAAGACTAGTTTGAGCCTGAATTCTTTTAGAAAACTGAACAGTGTCTAGTACTATAATGCAAATTGATCAACGTACTCACATAATTCCTCTCTAAGTCAAAACAAATTGCAGTCAGAGGAAATACCAAAAGAGTGTATAAAATAGTTAAAACCTTTCTCAAACCAATCCTACCTACAGACAAAACAATTTAATTTCAATGTGAGCTTTGAAGGAGGTTCATTCTAAACAATAAAATTAACAAAATCACAATACTAAGCTAACATTTTTAGAAAACAAACCAACCAAACTAAACTCAATTGCAATATAAACAGTCTAAAATGAGGATAATTCATAATAGAAACAGCATTCCAGGCCCAGCTGCCTCTGGCGAACTCTGTACTATTATTATTATTCCATACTCTGTACAAATATTATATTATTACTAATATTATTTATTGAAAGGAAAGAACAAAGGATCAGCAGGAGAAATGAAAGTAATAGGAAGCAGTTTAATTCTAATCGTCATAAAAATACTCCCCACACACACACACACACACACACACACGCACACACAAGCAGTCCAATGCCCTGAAATTCTACCAATGAAGTTGGTGCACCCAATATGAATTCCCCACAGGCCATGGGTGAGAGTGCCATCAGCTGCAGTGGAACCTCACTCAGACACAGCTGCTGATAGCAGGATGGTAAAATTATGTTGCACTTAACTTGAAAGGCAAATGGTTGCAACACAATTGAAGTAGAACCAAACAACTATACTTGTGAAAAGGTGCCTATTTGCAATCCAGAGGTAGGTGGCAGGGTGGTCTCTTCAGATCTTCTGCCTGGGCATAGTAATGTTTTACAGTCCACCCAGGAGTTTTTCCTTCTGTCCCAATTATATTGGCAATTACCCCAGTTACAGGGAAAAGATGCTGATGGTTACTCGTGGTTTTGCAGAATTCTAGGATGTTTGCAGTTGGTTGAAAAGCTGAGCAGGTTAGATACTGGATGCTACCAGATGGATGGCAGTCTTCTCCAGAGCAAGTCTGGTCTCTCTTACTGGTCCAGATTAGTAGGTCAGCTGCAATGACAGGAAGTCTGGGGACCCAGTGGTAGACAATGGCCTCTTCAGTCCATGACTTCTTTATGGAGGTTACTCCTGTGATGGAAAAGTCTCTGTAGGGCAGAAAATCTAGCTATACACTTTAGTTATTTCTCAGTTTCAGATAAATTGCCTCTTTGCTTGAATCGGTGTGTACACACTGCAGGGCTGTAGCTCCCAGCAGGCACCTAATCAAAGGTTCACAGTTTCCTCTGTCTCACAGACATGCTGACTGAGTTCAACCTGTTTACTTCTTCAATCACCTTTTATATTTAACTATTCTTGATGCTCTATTGGTCTAAGAATCCACAGACCGGCTGGGCTCTGGAATGCCAGCTTGGCCATGCAAAGTATGGCAGTATAGCCTAGAGGTTAGAGTAATGAGCTGTAATTGAGCCTGGAGCATCCAGTAGGTGTGGGTTTGATTCTCATAACTCCACTTGTATACTGTGTGACTGTGTGCAAGTCACTTAACCGTCCAGTGCTTCCAGGTTGCCCTGTATAAAGGCCTTCTGCTCAGTGGGCCTTACTCAGTTACCAATAAATTAAAAAGCAGAGTCTGTAGTTGAGCAAACAGATAATTATCCCAGATTCCTGGGGTGGAGATCTGTGACCTCTGATCCATTTTGAGAAGTCTGTGGAGCCAGAGACTTGGAACTGCATAGGCATCACCATATTTGTTTACATTTTGTTTTGCAGGGCAGTCTCTTGCTGTTGCAGCTTGTGCTGCTTTTATTTTAAACCCTTGTGGCTACTTTATGTATACCCTGGTCCCACTACTTACTCTGGGGCCATGACTACTTTATCTTTAGGGAATGTAGCCCATTGCAGAGTTGGAGAGTTGTGTGGTTTGAGAATGCAGCTCAACATATAAAGGGAGCTCCTGCTCCTTTGAACATACCACACGTGCAGCTCCCCAACCCTCTAGTTCTCTGTGGACTGGAGACACTTGGTGAGATGCACTTAGATGTGGTGGCTCCTATCCCTTTCCTGACCACAGTGCTAGTACCAGGGCCAGGGACATGGGACTTGATGTTTTGCTTTATCCACAACTGCAAAGGTGTTGGACATGACTCCTGTCCAGGCTCCTGGAAGGAGATGCTGCATTGCCCTTCAAGTGCCCCCACACCAACAAAACAAGACATTGGAGGCCAGCGGTTGAAGTTGCATGGCAGCCCAGATCAGCTGGAGAGAAAAGAGGGAGGGAGGGAGCACTGGGGCCTGTAAGTCCAGAAAGGTAAGCCACTTTGAGAGCGGGAGGGCTTATACATTCAATGAGCAAAAGCACTACTACTACTACTACTAATGCGGTTCAAGTTTAGGGATAGTGCTATGCCACTTTACCCTACAGTGATATTTATTTAAGCACTTATATGAGGGTCTTTAGTGCTCTGCCAACACCATGAAGTCTTAATAAAAACCTTTAAAGTGAATTTGTCACTTTAATGAAAACGATTAAAAACAATATTTAAACACAATTTCTGTATTTCTATTTTTTTAGTCTCTGTCAGTAGGTTGTTTTAAATGGAACTGAAAAATCCTCTCTGCAACAATTGATCTGCTCATAGTATTTAATCCTTTGCTGAAGTCACAATATGTTGTTTATGACATCAAAAGCATTGTCACAGCAACACAGTACATTATTACCGATGGGATTATGATTTCAGCAAAGGCATAAGCAGCCAAAGCAGATAAACTCTAGGGACAAGGATACTATTTCCATGAAAATTAACCTTGTGATGAAGAACACACTCAAATTAATGCAGACAATATGTAAAATATAAGCTGAACAGTGTCCAGGTATTTTGTTTTCAATGTTATATATCCAAAGTGAAAACAAATTCACTTTAATAAAGGCTTTCTAATCTCATAGTGCCGTTGATGACTGCATAGTCCTTTCAATGACAGCAGACTGTGAAATTAAAAACACATAAACTGTGACATTAGTTGTTGACAATTAGATATTTTAAATCACAGATGAAGACATATCCTCTTGTCAGACAGCAATAACTTTGACAAGGTTATTTCCCCAGAATATGGGAAATTGAATACGAGAATTAGTAATGTAGTAAGTTAATGTCAGAAGGGACGCAGATAAATCATGTCCACCCTCCACCCCCACCCTTGCTTCATAAGCAGGGACAAAAAGCATTCAGTTATTGGGACATCAGTTTCAAAACATAGTCCGCTTACTGATACGGGACTGAAAACCACAGCTTCTAAGTGCTGTGGGATTAACAGGTATAGTATGCCAGCCAAAAGCTGCCTTTATCAAGCACTGGCACAGTGGTAATTATAACCTTAGTTGAAGTCTACCATAAAATGTAATGCCCCCACCTAACCAGGAGCTCAGATTATCTTACTTTTTCTGTTCACGCTGCCGCACTACCCAAGCACAATGCTCCTTTACATACAGAGCCTCATCCTGGTACAATTAGCTTCCACACCTGCTGTTACCAATGACACTACCCTGGGCACTTTCAGGTGCAACCTGCATCAGCACCTTGTCACAATAGTCTCCTGTGAATGTTTCTCCTAACTAAACTTACTCTCCTTCCTCTAATTCCCCCCTTTAAGTCCCTCCCACCTTTACCCCACTATCTCCTATCTCCTCCTTTTTATTTCTCCACTATTATCTACATTCTCTCCCATAGCTTCCTCTACACGTATCTACCATCTCTCTAGCAGTTTCTAATTTATTCTAGTGAACCATATTACAACAGTTTTTATTGTACATATGTTCTTGAATAATATGCACAAATTACTGTAACTTAACATACATACTGTGAATCATTGTACATATTACAGTAATTCCATTGGAAAGCTTTAATGTACCTGACAAAGCCTATGGCTGCTTGAAACTACTGTACTTGTTATTGTCCTCACTATGTTCTGTATTGTTTCCCGACATGGAACCTTTGTAAAAGAGCCTTGGCTCAAGGTGTCTTCGAAATAATAATAAATAAATAAATAAATAAATCTCAAAAGTAAAACAATATGTTAGAGCTTTGTTAGCCAGAAAGGTTGCTAGACAGTTAGACTGACTGGGAGCATAGGGCTGCCAGTATTTAAGTATTTTGTTCTATCTAATTTTTATGGTTTGCATAACAAGAGCTAAAATGCTAGAATTTCTTTTTAGCTATGCGTGGAAATTGGGCAAATGTATTTCTTTCTCAAAATGTTTTTTAATGGTAAAATGTTGATCCTGGCAGTCAATAACTAACCATTATAGTACAACAAAGTAAGTTTTCTTCTCATTTGGAATAAGATTGACTTTCTCCATAGTGGCTGGTGACAGTGTTACATTGGCAATCACTCCTCTACTTCTATAACATAATTTTGAAGCTCATCAGGCAAGGTTGGTGTTGATATCACTCCTAACCTCCTGTCCCTTGCCCCAAATAACATTGAGCAGTGTTGGAAATGGAGAACAAATCTCTAGGGCAGGAGTTCCATTGGGCAGTAGCCCACCACCACCTGTGCCATCTTTCTTCATTGACTACTATAGGAAAGTTCACATACAAATGGCATTTCCTCCAACTAGAAATCTGGATACAAAGATATCCCCCACATAAACATTTCCAATTTAACCACTGCACTAGGGGAACCTAACAGCTTTGATGTAATCTCACAGGGTCTGAAGACATTTTTTTAATCTATGTTGCATTTAACATTTGCATGCATTTAGAAAGTACATTTTACATGTGAGTAGTCATTCTCCATTTCAGTGTAACTTCCAAAACTGAGTTCCTTACTTTCTGTATGTAATAAATTCCTAGTTTTTACAGCTGCATAGCCAGAGCTATTCATGACGTAGTGCAGTTACATTGAGAAAGGGTCTCTAGAATGTCTGGAATGTTGTGAATGCACCACAGCCTGACTCATTCCACCTAGTGGAGCTGAAGCACATCTCTGCATCCTTTCCATTCAGTATAGTGTGGTTGCTTCTCTCTCCCCCTGCCCTGTGACACTGTTTTCTTGTTTCATAAACTGTGCCTCTATAGACACCAGGGAACATTTTTCTGTGACATGGCTTGGTGATCTGTGGGACCAATGGACACCAAGAAAAGCTATTTTACACAGTCAGGTGAACAGGGGTTTAGGTGGTACTCATGACATGGGGAAATGAATAACATTAATGTCTTGGTTTATAATAGTAATTGCTCATATTAGGCAATATTCCTTCTGAGTCTACATTCTACAGTAGTAGCACCGAATTAGTCAAAGAATGACAGTGAAAACCAGGGATACCAAACGAATACTTCTGCTCAGTATTCACAAAAGAAAGGAGGGGAGGTACCTAAATCAAAGAATGGAAGCACTCTGGATAGGAGGTCGATACCAGTCCATTCACAGAAGAAAGGATTCTGAAAGAACTCCTAAAACTGAAGGTGGACAAAGCAATGGAGCCTGACTGGATTCATCCAAGAATTCTAAACGAACTATGGTAGAATGAGTGACACCACTGACTACCATTTTAACAAATCATGGGAGGATGGTGTAGTACTGGAGGACTGGAGGAGGGCAGACATGATTCCCCTCACAAAAGTGGGAGCAAGGCAGAGGCAGGAAACTACAGACCTGTTAGTTTGACCTCAGTGGTAGGGAAAATGATGGACTCATTTCTAAAGGAAAGAATTGTTGAGTTCCTAGAGGACAGTGGGGCTCAGGACCCAAGGCAGTATGGATTCACAGCAGGAAGGTCATATCAGACAAATTTAATAGATTTCTTTGACTGGGTGACCAATGTGGTGAACCGGGAGGGGCAGTGGACATGGTCTACCTAGACTTTACAAGGCATTTGACACAGTCCCACACAAAAGATTAATATACACGTTAGCCAGCCTTGGAGTGGGTCTCAAGGAGGTGGTAGTCTGGGTTAAACATTGGCTGGATAACAGGATACAGAGGGTAATAGTAAACAGAGTTTACTCTGAAGAAAGGGGTTACTAGTGGGGTACCACAGGGTTCAGTACTGGGACCAGTCCTCTTTAATGTCTTTATAAGTGACATTGCAGAGGGACTGGAAGGAAAAGTATGTCTCTTTGCAGATGACACAAAGATCTGCAACAGGGTTGATACAGAAGGTGGGGTGGAGATGATGCAAAGGACTTGGCAAGGTTAGAGAAATAGTCAAATATATGGCAGCTTAGATTCAATGCAAAGAAGTGCAAAGTAATGCAACTGGGAAACAAAATCCAGGGGAAGAGTACACAATGGGGGGTGAGATAATAACAACAACAGAAATGGAAAGGGACCTGGGGTAGTCGTATCAGATGACCTTAAGGTGGACAACCAATGTGAGAGGGCAGTAAGGAGGGCTGGTAGGATACTGGGATGCATAAGGAGAGGCATCACCAGTAGAAAGCAGGAAGTTGCTATCCCTCTGTACAGACAGTTGGTAAGACCCCATCTGGGTTCTACATCCAGTTCTGGAAACCCCATCTCTGCAAGGACATAGACAGGATGGAGGCTGTCCAGAGGAGGGCAACTAAAATGTTGCATGGTCTGCACCAGAAGACATATGAAGAGAGATTAAAGAAGCTTAATATGTATACACTCGAGGAGAGGAGGGAGGGGAACATGATAGAAACTTTCAAGTACATCAAGGAATCAACAGAGTCCAAGAGGCTAGCATCTTTCAGAAAAGAGATGTGCAAGAACAAGGGGCACAATTTGAAGATAGAGGGGACGGCTCAAAGGTAATGTGAAAACATTTTTTGTGGATAGGGTTGTGGATACATGAAACAGCCTTCCTGAGGAGGTAGTGGACTCAAAAACAGTGGGTGAATTCAAGAATGCATGAGACAGACATAAGGCAATTCTAGTTGGGGGTAGGAGGAAGTAGTCTGTTGGTTAACTAGGATCTGCAGCCTATGCATTCGATAGGAAATGGGCAGACTTGGTGGGCCAAGTGATCCTTATCTGCCGTAAATTCTATGTTTCAATGATTTTTAAAAATCCTATTGAGAATTGTGAAACCTTTATATAGGGATTTTTTTGTTTGTTAGTGTGTTCACTGCTACCCAGAGAGGGTTCTCTCATCTGATAGTGCAGTTGAAAATCTACCAGATCTTACTTAAGTACTGTAATAGGAACTAGCCTCTTTCTGTAGGTATAACAAAAATAATTTTAGAGGATTTTTCCCTACATTTTGTGAAGGATAAATAGGGAATCTCACAAAACTGCTTGACAAATTTGCACTACTATGTAGTTGCTGCCAGCGTCTTTGCGCTGTTGCACTTGTATATTTTGATTGTATTTGTATTATATTTATAAATTTCACCAAGAAAAGGCATTGTTAAGCATGCTTATTTACAAGAAGGTCCTGCATAGGACAGCACACTTAGTTTAGGCATAGGTACATGTTTCAGAGATATTACAGGAATATACAAGACATAGCAATATCCACCAAGAAACAAGCTCATAGACTTCATTTTGAGATATACAGACTGCCATATTCACAAGAAGCAACTTTTTGCACAATGATGCCATAATAAATGTGGATAAGCCATAAACAGCTATCTCTAATAATGTTGCATATTTGCCAAATACTGTAGAATAGGAAAACGTGTATGGTTAAATTTGTACACCTCTGTTCTGTTGTTGAATAGTGCAAAGCAATTTTGTGGTCCACTAAACTAAACAATGCGCAATACTTACTAAGATGACTCCGCTTCGTGCTTGTCAGTATACTTGTCAGCATATGGTAACTGTACCTGGCAACTATAATTGTAATTTGATAACTTGATTGACAGCTGATTGACTACAACCTGTCAGATCCAAATCACTGTATAAGTATTCTCTTTGCCTGCACTCAGTTTGCCATCAGTTTGCTGCTGCTGCTGTTGACCTCACTGCATTATCACGTACTCTGCTGTGTGCAAAGCCCTGACCATTGCAATGTCACTACTGCAATGGTTGGAGAGATCAGAAGCCTAGACGAGGACTATTAGTGATGTTACCAAAATTACAGCTGATGCCTTTTATCTGTCTGCAGATATCCCGTTCAGGCTGGCAGACAGCATTTTATTGAGCTGCAGTGCACCTCCTCCTGCCAGAAAACATCACTGCAATTAGTACATCTTTGTTCCTAATGTCAGATTTGAGATGGGAAAATATGCCATTGAAAATAGAGTTATATATGCAGTCTGATTTTACACTGAAAAGTGTGACAGCAGAATAAATGAGGGTACAGTGTACAAGCAGGGACACTGGTTTACTGGGATTGAGAAAGGACAAATTCCATTTTGCACATTGTAAAAACTGGTATTGTCACTGGTGTCTGCTAAGCCAAAATCTGGTTTTACTGGTGTTTGGTTTTGTGTACTTTAGTTAACAATTTTTAACTCTGCTAACATGCATTTTAGTAATTTTGACCTCCACTATTGCACATCCTTCCATCCTTGTACAAGGCTACCTTGCAAAGCTAAAGTTTGTCTATGACCCTAGCAAGATAGCCCTCAGCTGCCCACTAAACCGAATAACATTTAAAAATCATTCCCAGCATGAGGTCTGAGGGTGAGGTTTTCAACACAAGGGTGGCAAGGGTAGTGATTTCTATAGCAAAGAGGATAGTATGTTCAAGCAACCCCAGCAAATTCCAGAATGTGGTAGCACATTAACATTCAGCAAACAGTGATCAGGGACATTTCTAAATAGAATGAGTTATTGCCACCACAAAGGCACAAATGCCTACTGAAAAACACCATCTGACCTTACAGAATTAAAAAATAGAGTTTTTGAATAGAATGCAGACTGCTGGAAACAATAGTTTTGAAGGCAATGTGTACAGCTTACGATTAACAAACACAGTTTGTGAACAATGATGTGTATGAACCATTGTTTCACACAGTTTCTATACTTTTACATACTGTTCATTTATAAATGTATGGTAAATAATTAATACATATTAAATAGAAATGTCAGTTACATAAAACATTAACTGTCATTGACAATCATTTCTTGTATGAAGTGACTTTTTTCCTGTGCTTTACATTTTGAAAACAACTCCTAGTCTGGATCAATGCTATTTTGTGTATTTTCTTTTCACTTTCATCAGATTCATAAATATCATTTGTAATATCATTTAAAGCAAACTGAACTCCACACAATACTTTAAATGTCACACCTGATGGCACCTGCATGCTTTCTTCATGTCTTGCATTTTTGTCTGGGTGGACCACAAATTTTTACAGCTGCATAGCATAGCATTTTTTTAGTAATGCCGAAAAAGTAGCATTGCTAAAAAATCCCAGATAGAAAAGCACACAATAATAGATAATATACTGGAAGGGTATGGGGGAGGGTGGACTGAAGCCATTGACA
This sequence comes from Neoceratodus forsteri, assembly GCA_016271365.2. Classification (NCBI taxonomy): domain Eukaryota; kingdom Metazoa; phylum Chordata; order Ceratodontiformes; family Ceratodontidae; genus Neoceratodus; species Neoceratodus forsteri. The sequence continues at coordinate 673,538,701 of CM057459.1, read as the reverse complement.
CGGTATACAAGAGCTGTTATTTTCAAAACTGATCATGGGCACAGATATTCATCATTCGGCTGAGTAAGAGTCAGTGCCATTTAAAAAAATAGCTATCATATTTAACTCTGCTCCAATGCTACAGACCCTACTGATCTGATGGATTCTCAGAAGAACCAAACTGCAAAATATACAAACTGTCTTATTCAGAGATAGCTCTGTGTATGTCATCACCATCTACCACCACCACTAAGATATTACTGTTGATGCTATACAATGAGGAAAGCAAACATAAAAAGATTGAAATGTAGCCTGAAAGAAAAAATATTAAAAACACATTCAGCTTCATGTATCTAAATGGAACTGTAAACTACCACTCCTGCTACAACTTACTGTACATACCACATACTATAGTACATAATAATATCTTGATATAACAACAGTAAACCACAACAATCCATAGCCCATTCATCCATTATCCATTTACTACTTCTCTTATGCACCTCTTTCACCACCATCAATATCCTCATTTTGCTGCCATATTGGCTCTGACCAGAGTTTGTTGTAAGAGTGCCTACTTTTGACAGTGGCTTCATTCTTAGAGAACAAGCTGGCTGTCTACTTTAATATCCATCATAGGCGTCTTGAAAAATGCTATACTTTAGACTCTGGCATTACGTCCATAGGGTTTTCATGTAAATTTTCTTGCTAAAGAAAACAGACTGCCAACAAAACTCTTAATACAGTATATTGCACAAAGTCTTGGGAGATTATATATTTTCATCTGACTGAAGCATTTAAGAATAAATATAAATCCAGTATTAAAACAGACATACTTTTTACTAGCTTACCAAAGACATGAAGTTAGTTGAAACATGTTCTTGTCTATCTTATTTAATTTAAAAAGTTGGTAACTGGGAAAGGTACTCAGAGTTGAGACTTGTTTTTTGTTTTTTTAAATAAAAATCTGTGGAAGTGTTACATGGAATAAAATACTATATAAAATGGTACAAAATAAAACATTGGGACAAAAGACAGTACACAATGACTATAGCTAATACAGCAGATAAAAGCATAGTACCTAGCTATGCAAAATGCATATACAGTACAAATACATTGGTTAAATTCTGCAACAGGAAGAGTGCAATATTCAAAACACAGTAAGCCTGAAATAAAAACATGACTATCAAATACACTGGAATGGCATTATGTGTTGATTACAGCATTGTGGATGGGATGAAACTATCCAGAGAGGTACTGTATAGAAATACAAAATCATAGAGCAAACTAGGACACAGTGGCAAAAAAAAGGAATGAGCAATGGAGACGTGTAGAGATGTTGCAAAGTTTCAATTCATGGCTAAGCTGGTGTAACTTCAGGACATTTTCAATTAGTGAAGCTTTGCAAATTTTACAGTGGGTGCACCAACTTTGATAATGAATTTGTATATTTTCCATAAAAAACTTTCAAATTTCATAAAATCCCTCCACCCACCACTGTGACATAATTCCACCCCATCCCATCCCACCTCTCAAGCATTTTTAAAATCTCAACCCCTCCCATTCCCCACTACCAACCTTCTCCTAGTCTGCCCTGATGAATATATCCATAGCTATAAGTTCTTCTGTACCCTTCCCCACCCGTGTGCAAACAAACTCTCCCAACCTCCCCACCCAAACACACCTTATTTTATAAAAACCCATCCAACCTCCCAACCCCACCACCCTACTCCCCCACCAGCACCCAGAAAAAATCTGCTGTAATAAAGAATAGAGGAGGGCAAATAAGATGGCACAGGGGTTGTACACAAGTCCTATGAGGACAGGCTGAAGGATTTGATATGTACTCTCTGGAGGAGAGGAGGGAGAGAGGGATATGATAGAGACATATAAGTACCTTACAGGGAGGAACAGGGTACAGGAATACACTATTTTCCAGTGAACAAGATGTTCTAGGACTAAAGGGCATAGGATGAAGTTGGAGGGAGGGCAATTCAGAGGAAATATGAGGAAGAATTTCTTTAGAGAAAGGGTGGTGGCCAAGTAGAACACTCTACCAGAGGAAGTGGTGGGGCTGAAACAATCACAGGATTTAAGAATGCATGGGATAGACACAAGGGAATTCTGGAGGTCAAGTGTAAGGGCAACAGACTTCTAAAAACATAAAAGAAACTTACAAGCTCAAATGGGCAGACTAGGTGGGCCATAGGCCCTTATCTGGCAACAGTGTCAATGCATCTATGTAAAACAGTCCCTGGTGCAGAGCACCTGCTCTATTCAGTGTCCATCTCAGAAATTGTGCTAGTGTATCAATGAATGGTGATGTCTTTGGTCCTACTGAATTTTCAGCCATTCTGCTTTTACAAGGAGCAAATATATCAAACATCACCATTCATCATTATTCATCATGTACCAGCATCATTAGTTACCAAGGATACAGAACAGAGCAGATTTTTCTGGGTGCTGGTGGGGAGGGGCAGAGGAGTTTAGGAGTTTGGGAGGGATCATCATGTTCAATGTGGTGTGGTCAGGTGGATGAAGGTGGGAGAGTATGTTTGGCATGCAGGTATGGGGAAGTACACACAGTACAGGAGAACTTCATTTATGTATATATATTTGCCATAGCAAGTTGGAAAGGAGGATGGAGGGTGCTACCAGGGATGGGAGGATGAATGTTAAAGTGCTTGGGAGGTGGGAGGGGTAGAATTACATCATAGCAGGTGGAAAGCATGATCTTATTTAATATAACAACAGCAATTTATATTTTTTCACTGGTGAATTGCCTAAATTTGCACTGTGGAACCACGCAATTTGCTAATTCACCCAAGAACTGGCTATTTTCATAGCTCTGCCATGGACATTTTAGGCAATTCACAGGGCAAATAAATAAATATGTAAATTGCAGTCATCAGTGAAGTGAATCTGCCAAACTTCATGATATTTTTCATTGAGTGAATTTCGGAGCTTCAGACACTTCTAGTACATTGCAGAGTTACATGTCTTGAATCTGGAAAAACTGTACAAAAAGCTACAGTACAGAAAACAACACAACCTTAAGGAGGACAAGTCCTGGAATGAAGCAGGATAGTGGCAGTCTGACATGTATAGGAAGTAGAAGCATGCTGCCTTCTGTATTAAGGCCATACATGTGCTCTTCTGGGTTAAGGTTATGCATGGCATTGAACTATTTTTTTAAGAAGTTATCTTAATTACAAAATGAAAAATAAATCCCTATATGAATATTCTAATTGTGAAAGAGTTCAGTACTGTAGTAATCTTCCCTGGCTTCCAGAAATACAAGAGTTTCCTAATCAGTTGGGACAGTAAAGGGATCTATAACTCTACTACTTCCTGTCTCCCACCCAAACTCACTCCCCTTTTTTCCTGTCCCTCTCACTTACTCTCCCGCTCACCACCTTTCCCTTTGTCTCTAGCCTCCTTTTGCGCCTAATGATTACCCTCTCCCTGGAAGTTTTCTTAACCTCAAATTGTCTACTCGCTTGAACCTGTTATAGCTTGTTTTCTATGAAACTTAAAAACGTTACTGCCTTAAACTGTTAATAGCAAATTTATAATGTAACTTTCCTGTCTGGTTTACCTGTAATGTGTATCGTGCTTTGTTAAATGTTCTTTTGACTGGAACCTTTGTAAAAGAGCCCTGGCTCAAAGGTATTAATTCCTAGACTAATAAACTAAACTAAACTAAAATAGCCAGTTTAGCCCTCAAAATGAGAAAATACATAGAGGATAATATGACATAATCTACTGGACTAGCATTCAAAACTACAGTTCACATGCTTTGGGATTATGTGGGTCCCTTCTGCAGCTGTTTAAGATTATGCTAGCATTTTTATGTTAATAACTAGAATCCCACTAATCCATTCTAAATGACCCCATATGCATTTGAAACGGATTAATTAACAAAATGACATAGTTTGTTAACCAGTTTTAAGGACTTACTTTGCTGACTGCATTTTCTTGATTATGCATTTTATTATTTGTTTTTGCCCACTGAGTCCACCTTTCTTCCACTCTTACTTATGACTTTTTCAGGTGCTTGCCTGTTGCATGGTAGCATACCTTTCCAGTTTCTACAAGAAGGAAGACAGTATTAAAGCTGGTGATTGTCAATCAAGACATGATTAAGGGCATTAAAGATGAGGCCCAATTAGCCAGAATGACCATTTCATGGAGAAATTCAGCATGAGGTTGTAGTTGCAAGAAATGACCACTGAAACATGTGTGCTGACCTTTAGGACAACAGATTCAAAGAAAATAGGGAGAAATGCAGGAAACACTCATGAACTCCCATAAGATCAAAGTGTGGTTGTGATGTGGGCAGCATTACTGGAGGCTATCACAGAGGGCATGAAAGACTTTCACAATGTTAAAAAGTCCATATAAAAATAGGGAACCAATCTTCTTATATCACATCATATCATATTATATCAGAAATATATAGAGAACAATGGATAGGCAGCTCTGTGTTATGGATTGTTTTACATACCCAAGGTATGTGATGACCCATAAACCTCAAGAGTGAAGCTCAAGAGGTTTATCAGGTCATCACACATTGAGGCTATGTAAAAACATCCATAAGAGCATAGTTGCTTATCCTTTATTTTTATAATTGCTGGTGCAGGGAGCTGTTCTGTCTCACACACATACAACACACACACACACACACACACACACTCTCACACACACACACTCTGTCTGTCTTTCCCTCTCCAGTCAGCCATGGCCCCCCACATATAGCCCATTCCTGATCACAGTCACAGTCTCCGAAGCCCCACCCAGAGCATACAAACACCAGGATCAACCAGATAGATTTTTAGTTGTAAAGGCAAGATCAACCAGATAATACTGAAAAATAAAAATAAGATGCCTGTGATGAGAGTAAGAGGAAATGATCAGTGTCGGTCCTCGGTAATGAAGAAATGGAGCAGCCATGTTTTTGAGGTATTCAGCCCACCCTGCATAGAATAAAGACCAATGAGGTCGCATGACTAATGTAACTGACAGAAGAGGGAAAATAAAATGCTGTAATAACCAGATTACCCAGTTATTACGGCATTTGAAACAGTGATCGAGACCATGCTTTAAAGGGGGTCACCAGTAATTATACAGAAAATAATAGATGGAGTGTGGTACATTATGAGTTCTTTTTCACTCACCACAGATGTGGAATACCATAAAGATTACAAGTGCAAAATGTGAGTAGTTTGTAATGGCGTTACACACAGCAAGGGTATGTAAAAAATTAATAATGTAGTAGGCCCACCAACTTTGTAGTAGTGCTACCACGCACAGTACTGATGACTTGGGTTCAGAAACAGCCCAGGAAGTCAGAGGGCCAGCCAGGGTGGGGGAGAAGGCTGAGCATCCCAAGAACTGCTTGTCTTTTCCAGGGAGAGAGGGAGGAAGTGGCTCAGTACTTCACTGGCCCCAGGTGGAGGCCCAGGGTACAGCAAACACCAAGTTGAACATAGGGGAGGATGTGATGGACATTGGTGGGCATGCCTTGATGTCCAGGGCACACATCATGTCCACAGAACAGGAAATGCTTTCCAGGCTCTGAGAAGATGAAGCACCAGAGCAGACTTCAGATGGCTCACACCCACCTGGCCAACTGAGATCCCTACAAAATCAGAAGTGTTCAGGGTCTAGCTGCCCCACCTCATTCCCACCTGGGGAAGAATCATGGTTCCATGGGTGAGCTGGAAGGCTGGAAGGTAAGGTGACAGAAGCAGGAGCAAGACTCTACTGGTGTTGCAATGATGCGGGGTTTGGAGAGAAGGGGAGGATAAAAGATAATTAAAAAAATAATTAGTAATGTGACACCCAGTCTTTATTTTATATAATTGCAGGTTGGTTTAGGGTTGTCTGTTAAAAATGACCATTTTCCTTTTCTGTAGCATTTTATTTCTATGTGTTTGAGGTGACAGTAGCTTTCTCATTCACTGGCTGACACCCATGCCACAATTATCAGGTTCCCTGAGTAATAACTGGCCACTTATTACAGCATTTGAGAGTGATGTCAGACCAGACAATAAGTGGGCTCACCCATAATTATTTTGTCATATATCATATTACATTATCTTCTCTTATATCATATAATATATTGGTGCACACATATATAGATATTGGATATGAGAGCATCCCATTAAAAGAACATTTTTGATGTCCTAGTTTTGCCAATTACATTCAATGGTAATAAAGCCCATTTATTGAAACATTTTTTTCCAGAGTAGTGGTACAGTAGATAGTCATTATCACCTCTAAGTGTGCTAAGCCTGATGAATCGTGGTCTAGTTTCCTCATTAACAGTTACTAGAAGTGAATGGGTGTGTGAAAGATACCCTATGATGAAGAAAGGACACATTCTTTCATGGTTAGCTGTGACACACTGAATAAACTTTACAACAATGCTCTTATTGTTTGTGCAAGAGTTTTTAACAAAAAAGCAATATTAAACTGCTTTTAATAATGGTTATCTAAAACTGGTTTGTGCCCACTTTCATTATGTTAAACATAGTTTTACAAGGATGCTCACTATTTTCAATAAAGTTCCCTTATACTGTAAGAAAATCAGGGTTATAAGAAAATTTTTCCTTGGCATTTAGGGTCTGCTTATAACTGGCTACACTCAGATTATTTTGTCTGCTTATTATTCTGATTGTATCATATGCTCATTTATGCAACAGGTATAGACTGTCAAGGTCACTGATAAGCATACTAATCAGGTCAACTATATGTATAAATCAGTGATGATGTCAGTACTATACTAATAAATTTGTGGTCACAAATGTATAAGTATAGTACTGACGTTATCTCGATTTATTCATATAGTACTGTTGTCCTTATACAGGTCACCCTCCCCAGCCCACCACCACTACTACTTTGCACACAACAAAATGAAGATCAGAAATCCCAGAAGCAATCTCGCACTATAGGGATCGGGTGCTACTGAATAAACACTACTGTGACATAAGAAAAGAAATTCAGAGCACTCACAACCTGAAAACATAAAGCACTAGCTAGTGCAACGGCTTTTATTACACTGGTATCTCAGGTACAAACAGGTGCAAACAAAATAAAATCAATGAGCTTTACTAGGTATCAGCTGCTAAAGATCAGTCATAGAGCCTCATTTCTCTCATTGTTCCCCAACACAGATCACTATTGTCACACTGCAATCCATAGCTTCCTTTTTACCCAATTCACAGAAAGAACTCACAAAGCCCAAAAATCTGCACCTGCCAATTTTCATTCCTGTCTGTTTCTGGTGTCATTGTCCCTTCCCTGAACCTGTGCCATGGCCGTTTGCTCATACTGTTCCTGAATCGCACCTTGCTCACTCACAGAAGAAAATGGCTTCAATGGAAAGGAAGGATCCTGGTTTCACTGAAACCACACTACTGAGAAAAAAATTCCACAACTTAAACATTTTAATTGCAGTAACCTGATTTCCTGGCTAAGTGTGGCCACAATTTTGTTTTTCAAAATCCACTTCCACAATGACTCCACTGGTGAAAATGATGTCATAGCATAAATACATTGGAGTGTCCACAGCAACCTAGCAACCCTCCAGAGATATGGAACACTAAAAGTCCAAGAATAAAAAGTGCCACAAAAAAAGAAAATACAAAGAAAAAGCAAGATATTTAAAAATGATTTCAACAGACATCTGCCACCTATTGTATAAATCTAATATGTGATGTGGGAGCTGTTAGATAAAGGATTTTTTTACTTATTCACAGTGAACTCAGGACCATCATTCATGGCTACAATTCACTTTGCCATTCATGAGGTTAATTGACTTCACCGTAACCTCACAAAAATAAATCCTTTATCTAACAGCCCCCATCACATATCCCCTATATATCACATCATATTATCACATATACTCAGCATATAAATAAAGCAACTTTAAAAATGAATAACTAATAATTACATAAAATAAGAGTTCTTTACATTAGTATGCCTAAGTGAAGGACAACATTTTCAATGTTAAATTGCATGCTGTTTACGTGTGCCCATTGTGCAGTTTATTTCAGGTCATCTACTATTGTTTTATAATTCCCAGGAAGTCAACTATGCCATCAAGCTTTGCAATGTTAGCAAATTTTGCTAGCCAGTTTTTTTGTTCCATTGTCCAGGTCATTTATAGTTTAACAAGTGTGTATTTGATACTTTAAGTTTATTTACAAGTTTTGTATGTGGGATCATATTGAATGCTTTTTAAAGTCTAGGTAGACAATATCAACTGGCTGTATTGTTACTTGTTTTCCGTGAATTAACCAGTTTTGTACCCAGTTTGTATTTGATACTTTAAGTTTATTTACAAGATTTGCATGTGGGACCATATTAAATGTTTTTTTAAGTCTAGGTACACAATATCAACCAGGGTGTTTCTGCTTAAATGATACTTTACTTTTCATAGAAAGTTAACATATTAGTAACACATGAACAATTTTATTTTTGAGTCCATATTGTGAGTTATATAAACCTTTATTCTTTAATTAAATTTTTCCATGATTTTGCCTGGCAAAAATGTTAGGATAATTAGCCTATAGTTTTCTGTCTTAGATTTTTCAACCTTTTTGAAAATGGGTACCACAGTAGCTTTTTTTCAGTAATTTGGTACCTCACTAGAAATGTATGATTCATTATGTAACCCTGTTAGTGGTGCCACTATGCAGTCTTTAAGTCACTTTAACAGTCTGGGGTGGGGTTGGTCAGGACCTGCTGATTTGTTTGTCTTTAATTACTTTATTTATTATGTGCCTCCTTGATGTTAAAAGGAGATGGTTCTGCTGGTTGTATTTCCAGTACTGGTGAGGCTACATTTAGACAATTTGTCAAGTCAAATACAAAACAGAAATATTTCTTAATAGTGTTTGCTAACATAACTGGATCTATTATCTCAGTCCCTGAGTCTTTGACTGGACCAGTGCTTCTATCAGCCTTCTTGTTAATGTTAATTTGTGCATAAAAGGTTTTTAAATTATCCTTTGCATGGGTTATTTTAAATTCTAGATTTTTTCTTTTCTGATCTAATTTGTTTGTTGTTTTTTTGCATTCCCTTAATATTTGTTTGTATTTGTTAGTGTTATACCCTGAATTATCTTCTTCATCAATTTAAATTCAGATTTTCTTTTTCTTATCTAGTTATTTTTAACTTTACTTGAGGACCATTGTAGTACCTTTCCCTTTTTGTTGTAAAGTGTTTTATCTGGGATAAAACAGACCGGACGTGCACAACATTTACTTCTGGTTTGGCAAACTACACAAAACAACAAGGTGCCAAAGCAAGAATGGCTGCAGGTCAAAGAGACAAGTAGAGGGAGCAAGGTCTCAATACTAAGTAGGTAGGCTGTGGAGGAGCAAGGTCCTGAAGCAGGAACATCTACAGTGTCCTGAGACAGGTAGTAGAAGAGAGGTCTCAGTGCTAGGCAGACAGGCTTTTGAGAAGTAAGGTCCAGAGCTTTGAATGGCTTAGGGAGAGCCAGGAAGTAAGGTCCTAGAGGGAAGGTCAAATACCAGTGGCACCAAACATTACTTAGACTGAGCCAGGGAGCAGGGTCCTCAAGAAGGACTGGTTATATGATCCAGGAGGCAGGCAGTGGGTACAAGGTCCCAATGCTAGGCAGGAAGGTTGTGGAGAAGTGAGGTCCAGCATTCTATGGGCTTGTTGGAAGCCAGAGAGCAAGGTCCCAGAGCAGAAATGTCTGTGGGGTCCAGAAGGCAGATAGTGGGGCAAGGTCCCAAAGCTAGGCAGGCAGACTTTGGAGGACTGAGGTCTGGAGTTTAGAATGGCCAAGGAAGCTAGGCAGCAAGGTCCTGGAGGCATGGTCCAAGACCAGTGGCATGGAACAGGACTTAGACTGAGAGAGGAAAAGGCCCCAATGCAGGAATGGCTGCATGGTCCAGGGGCAGGTAGTGGGAGCAAAGTTCCAGTGCTAGGCAGGCTGGCTTTGCAGGAGAGAGATCCAGAACTGTAGGGGTCTCTGTGGGCCTGAGAGCAAAGCCTCACAAAAGAGAACAGCTGCAGGGTCCAGATACAGGCAGTGGACCAAAGGTCCCAATTTAGGGCAGGCAGGCTTTGGAGAAGAGAACTCTGGAGTTGTAGTGACTCACTGGGAGCCAGGAAGCAAGACCTCAATTGTGCGAAGGTTGTCTTCTACAGAGCAAAGTCCAGAGAGGTAGAGGTTCGTGGAAGCCAGTAAGCAAGGTCCCAATGCTAGAACATCTGCAGTCTCCAGAAGGCAGGAAGTGGGACTAAGTTCCCAGTATTAGCAGGAAGGTTCTGAAGAAGCAAGATCAAGAGCTGTAGGGACTCAACAGGAGCCAGGGAGCAAGTTATTGAAGCAGAAAAGGCTACTAGGTCCAGGAGGCAAGTAATGGAACAAAGTCCCAATGATAGAAACATAGAAACATAGACTTTGATGGCAGATAAGGACAGCTTGGCCCATCCAGTCTGCCCATTTCCTACCTTTGGATAAGCTGCAGATCCTAGTTAACCAACACTCCTACCCCCACTAGAATTGTCTTATGTCTGTCCCATGCATTCTTGAATTCCCCACTGTTTTTGACCCTACTATTTCCTCTGGAAGGCTGTTCTATGCATCCACCACCCTCTCTGTGAAAAAATGCTTCTGCACATTGCCCTGAACCATCCCCCTTCTACCTTCAAATTGTACCCCTTGTTCTTACACATCTCATTTTCTGAAAGATGCTACCTCTTGGACTTTGTTGATTCCCTAGAGGTACTTGAATGTTTCTATCATGTCCCCTCTCCTCCTTTCTCCACTAGGTAGACATATTAAGCTCCTTTAGTCTCTCTTCATATGGTTTCTGGTGCAGACCCTGCACCATTTTAGTTGCCTCCCTCTGGATAAGCTGGTAGGCTTTGGAGGAGCAAGATTCAGAGCTGAAGAGGCTTGATGGGGAGCCAAGGGCAATGTACTAATGCTGTACTGACTGGTTACTGCAGAGTGAGGTCAGAGAGGTATAGAACTGGAGTTCATTGCAGTATAATGCCAGGAGGCCCTGCATACTGAATCCTTAGGGTATTGTTACATGGAAGCCAGACAGTCACAGGGGTGTGAGCTTACTGGTAATGGGGAGAGCCCAGTTAGTTGAGGGTGGGAGACTAGTAGTCAGGGAGATGCAACATATACTGAGCTCTTGAGGGCAATGCAGGTCATATGCCCTAACAAATGGCATGGAAGGCCCACAAAACTCAAGGAGTAGAGCAAAAACACAGCCATGGATGGAGGAACTGACAGGTAGGCAGTATGACAGGCAGGGCAGGGCAGCAGACAAGCAGGAGAATGAGCCAGAGCCAGCAATGCAGTGGGGAGCACATAGAGTTGCCCTGAGGCATCAGAAGCACAGGTGGGGGACAGGCGAGGGCAAGCAGCAGAGCCAAGACACCCCCCATCAGGTGGACAGAAAGCAACACCAGGAGGCACAGCAAAGACAGGCAGAACTTGTAAGCAACCAGGAAACCAAGGAGTGCAGTTAGTTGAGGAAGAAACAGGCTGAGCAGCAGAAAGAAAAAGCAGGATAGGTTAGCACTCAGAGAAGGGAATCGGGGTGGCAACAAATTCAAGTAAAGGTCAGAGCAAACAAAAGAGAACATTGTGCTGAGTAAGCTTGTTTGGGTACTCACTCTTGGCTTCATGGATTGTACTAATAAAGCAGCACTCAGCACTTTTTGAACATCAACATTGTGTTGTGTACTTTACTTATTCAAGTGTGCATATCATTCTCTTTTTGTTTGCTCTGAGCAGCAGAAAGGCAGGTGAGGGAGAAGACAGGAGGACTAGCAGCTGTAAGCCAAACTGCTAAGTGGAGAGCAAGAGAATGCCTGCCAGCAGGGAGATGACAGAACAAAGATGCCGCAGCTGCATGGCAAAGGTAGGAGAAGGGCAGGAGGGCAAGCAGGAGCAGTGCCAGAGGTGACAACAAAGAAATGAGTGTCTGGAGGATGCTTGAAAGAGATGTGTTCTTATAGCAGTCCATGGGGGGTATGGCGATGTTGTCTGTTGGCCCACTGAACCTCTGATAAAACCTCTCGATTGTGGATTTACCATGTACAAAGAATTAATATTCAACTGCAATATAAAGACTTTATCAACTGAAGATTGGTTGATATAGGAATGCAGGAGAATCCAATATTAATATATTCCCACAACATTTCTCCTTGGTGTATTAAAAATAAGGAGCTCATCCACTTGGAATCTTATTTATATTTACTGAAAACATGGGAGGAGATTTAAATATTAATATATTTTAGATTAGAGCTATTTCCATCTAAGCTAATTGAGTACAAATACAAAATTATACTTAGATGAAATCATTAAATTGAGAATGCAATTCACCTCAACTTGAGGATCTGATGCACTTGTGTTTTATTCTTCATAGTATAGCTCCCCTAGAGAGAAATTCATTTTTAAATATCTGAGCACCCCACACGTCAAAAGAAGAATTATTAGAGTTCATTCTAAACCCATTTGATGAGCAAATGGATAAAGATAGTGTGATCTATTTTCTCTCCTACTGTATGTGTATTTTGGGTTTGTAGGAGTGTGAACCTACTGGTGTCTCCTTTTAAGTGTTTTACTTGTACAATTTAGGAGGCAGTATGGCAGTGGATTAAGGCTCTGAGCTGCAAATCTGGAAACCTGGGTTTGAATCTCACAGCCCTTAGGTGCATACTGTGTGACCCTGAGCAAGTCACTTAACTTCCTGTGCTCCCAGGTTGCACCTGCAAACAAGCTTTCAGCTTAGTGTGTCTCACCTGGTAAAATAATTGGTTAAAAATGTAATTGGTTTGCCAGTGACTGCACCACTATGGGAACATCAGTCAGCTGTGTGTGCAGCTTCAGCTTTGCCTGTTCACAGGTTGCCATGGGCTAAATTGTGTGATTTAAGGTGATTCTCTATATCCCTGAGGTACGTCAGACTCGGAAGATGTATATTTAAATATCAACGGATGTGGGGATTTTCCCCGTATTCAACAGGACAGTATATAATTAGGCTGTTTCTGTAGGTCTGCACATCTGTCAGGTATATTAGGTTTAGGATATGGTAATTGGCATTTTGTGTGTCGGTATTCAGTACTTGGTAATATGTTGTTCAGGATTGTGAGCATTGGGATAACACTACATATCCCTCATTTTACCCCCCCTCAAAACCTGCTTATCAGTACACAACGTAAAAAAAATGTCAACAGTCAACATCTTGAAGTTCTCATACTTTACAACTTCAAAACAAAACAAAGCATTTTTAAACATTCATCTTTTTTCAAATACATACCTCTGTCCCAGAGTGGCCCACATTTTATTACAATTTTTCACAGGTTCCTTAAGGTATTTAGGTACCAAAGTGCTCCTCTTACTGCTTTTGGCCTATGTAAAAGCTACACTGTTTTATATGCAGTGTCCATTTACACCCATGATATTAGCTGATTTTCACCCAATTGAACCATTCCATCCCAATTATTTCCTGAACTGACAGCAAAATCTTTCTAAAATTTAGCCCAAATTAAAAGCCAGTGAAAAACTGACATCGCATTGCAGTCACTGATCAGACCTGAAAGGGCAGTGTAAACCATGCAGTCACACAGTTTTGCTACTCCTTACCACTGGTCATTTCTCCTATCAGCAGCTTTCCCCATGCCTCTCGTGCACCACTGAGTGTGACTCCATCATCTACTGCATCATCAGGCAGGTGGGAAGTGAGAAGCAGCATGCACGCAACCTGGCTGCTGGGAAAGGGAAACAATGTGCACTGAGTGGCTGGGAAGGGAGGCAATGCGGTGAGCATGCAATCTGGCAGGCAGGAGGGGAAGTCACAAGCATGAGAATCTGTAAAGTGGACACAGGGCAGTTGAGAAGGGGGTGCATGGGGAGCAGTGATCACAAACTACCACAGTCACTTCTTACAGCTGAAGGAAGGAGTAGTGGGACAAACATGGAAAAACACAGAACTAGGACTAAAAGCACAAACAGTGAAGTTGCAGTGCCACCTGCTTGCCTACAAACAGACATAACATACTAACATACTAAACTGCCAGCAGAATAGGCCTAAAGGTCTTTTGTGTCTGCTCGTTTGTCAGCCTCCACTCTGGGAACTGACCTTTGCCCCCCTCGCCCTCTGGCTCCTCCCTTCCCAGTCCTGGATATTCTCGCTGCACTGGATTTTGCTTCCAGAACCCTTCCTCTGTACCTCTCCACCCCTCTTGAACCCCTCCACCGTCTCTGCCTCCACCAGCCCCTGGGCAGTGCATTTCATGGCTTCACCACCCTCTCAGTGAAGTAGCACCTCCTCCATTCTCCCCTAGATCTCCCCCTCAGCTTCCACCCATGCCCTCTAGTTGCCTCTCTCCTTCCTTTGAAGCACCCTGACTGCTCCTCCCTATTTACCCCCTTCATGTACCTGAAAACCTCTATCATGTCCCCTTGGTCCCTTCTCTTTCAATGAGTACATATTTAGCTCTTCGAGCCTCTCCCCATAGGTCCTGTCCCCAAGCCCCAAATCATTTTGGATGCCCTCCTCTGGACCCTCTCCAGGAGTTCAATGTCCCTCTTACATGTGGCATCCAGAACTGCACGCAGTACTCGAGTGCGACCTCACCAAGCAGTTATACAGAGGAAGTATCACTTCCTTCCTTCTGCAGGTGATCCCTTAACGATGCATCCCGGCATGCTGTTGGCCTTGGCTGCTACCTTCCTACAAGTCTCTGAGTTGTTCATCTTGACATCCACCACCACCCCCAGGTCCCTCTCAGCCATCAGCCATAGAGACTTGTAGCATTTCCCCAAGGGTGTACACTTGGCCCAGGTTTCTGGCTCCCAGGTGCAGTACCTTGCATTTCCCTGCTTTGAACCTCAGCTTCCACTTTCTAGACCACCTTTCCAGAGTCTTCATGTCTCCCTGTAGGTCCACCCTCCTCCTCCCCATCCACCACTGCCTCGTTTTGAGTCATCCATAAAGAAACTCATCTCACTTCTGATACCCATCCTTATGTCAGAGACATAGCGTTCAACAGGAAGGGCCCAGGACTGATCCTGAGGACCCCACTAATGACCCTCCTTTGGGATGAGACTATCCTGCCAACCACGACCCTCTGGGTCCGTTCCTGGAGCCAATTGCCTATCCTTCTGATCATCTGGTTCCTCACCCCATTTCTTCCAGCTTATCCAACAGGACCCCATGAAGAACAGAGTCAAATGCCTTGCTGAAGTCAAAAAGAGGGCGTCCACGGTCTACCAGGTGTAAACAGGGTATTTTTCACTTGAAAGATAGCTTTTATTTTCTTCAGCCACATTTAAACTGAATTTTTTAAGTACAAAAGTAAATTAAAGTAATGATTTTTATGTTGTTATACACTAACAGCAAACCATTTTATAAGTACAATAAGCAACTCTGGGGTGTGCATTAAAGGATTACCCAGGTGTGTAAGGACACTCAGCCTTCAGTCTCATGCCTTACTATGCCCCTGGGGTGTGTATTGTTAATCCTTTAATGCACACCCCATCATGACTTATTGCTTACATATCCCACCTTATACAGTTCTAAAATGATCTTTCACACTAGAATGTGATATAGAAACACCCACTGAATTTACATTGAATTTAGTGCTAAACTGCTAAAAATTTGCTAAAAGAATTTACAAAAAAAAACAGCGATGGTATACTAGAACAATAACCAATTTTGAACCAGTATTTGAAAATAACTTCTATAAGAATGCAGGTGTGTAGGTTATATGCAGTTCTCCTTTAAGGGCAGAACTGCCGCAAAGAGTGCCATGTGGCATAACTGTGTGGAGAAACTGACACAAGTGTGTTTAAAAGTCTTTGTGAAATAGGGATCCAATTTCACCATGTGCCTGTGAGAAGTCACTATATCTGAGAATCTTGATGGATGAGTAAACTCAAGTTATGACTGATACTCAAATCACTAAGTCAGCCCTTCCTGGTTTTCATTCCCATTATTCAATGCATTGGGATGTTGAAAGATGTTTACATTATTCACCATATTAAACAATAATTGCTTCTGTTATAGGTGTTTTGAAAATAGCAGTAAAACGTTAATCATGACTCCTTTTATGTTGTCTTGCACATGCAGTGCAGACAACATATTGTGGTTTCTTCAGTGGAGAAGCGGGTTTGGAGGTGCGGTCCTGCTGCAGCCAGTGGTGCCACTGCTGTTTATGGCGGACCTCTGTTGCTCAATGGCATAGCATGCTGTCTATGACAGCAGTTCAGAAAATGCCACCACCTTGAAAGAAATTAGCCGCTGCAATCAGGGAGAGCCACGGGCGCAGTGCCTGATGCAGAAGCCAATTACTGCTTGCCTCTTCTGGTGTCCCCATCAAGCAACATGGTAGTGGCTTCCCATCAGCTTCTTATAGTCCTCACAGAAGCCGAGGGACAGCTGGCGCCTTTCACAGTCCTTTGAAAGCCGACGGGTGCCCAATCCCCTGTCAGCATGCCCCTCCTAATTTAACTTGCCAACAGGGGAGCCTAATCTGCTGGCATAATGTACCCCATTTCTTGTGTGCCAAAGGGGTGCCTAATCACCCTCGGCTCATGCGACTCTCAACTCTGTATGTGCCAGCAGGAGTGCCCATTCCCGTCAGCTACAGACCCTCCCATCAAACACACAGGTGGCATGCTGGGAGCCCAGCCCAGTGTGCCAAAATGTCCCTGAAAAAACAGTCCCACAATGGGTTTTGTTTGTTTTAACCCTGTAAAACAGAAAATGGTCCCTCATTGAGTTAGTGGGCCCTCCCAAACCCGAGCCCACCCTCCGCACACCCTGCCTCCCCACACCCCTCACCCCATACTTACCTCCGTGAGCTCCAGCTTAACGATCTTCAGTGGACCAGGAACACATCTGCACTCTTCAAAGCCAACTGCGAACTGAAGAAATGCCAGTAAGCTGTATAATGGTATAAAAGGGTTTTTCAACTTTGGTGCATATCTCGGGCATTTTGGGAATTTTGGCACCAAATTTTCAACATGTGGTTATTAGAACCACTCCTCATGAATTCAGTCACTTTCATGGTGTTATTCTGTCCTGAAAGGTGATTTTGCTGTCACTGTGCGGAATCACCTTTGGGGACTGATTAACAAAATGACAATCGACACTGTTCATGAGGTGGCTCTAAAAATCTATGTAGAAATTTATTGAAAAAATTCAAAAATGACTTTATTATGGCGTGCGTTGAGCAGTTTTCATGCACACTCGTAACTTCGCCAATTTGTAATATTTTCACTCCAGATTTTCAACATTGTCATTTTGTCACACCTCCTTATGGAGAGTGCATCTGTCATTTTCACATCCTGGCGAAATGTATTTTTGCACTACCGGTGCAGAATAGCGCAGTCGCTATGGGAAATCAGTGTTTGGGACAAATTACAAAATCACAGCAACACTGTTCATAAGCAGAGATCCTAAAATGCCTATGTTGAAAATTTGGTGACAAAGTCCATAAAATGACTATAGTTACAAGCGTGCATTGTGCAGTTTCTCGCACACTCATAACTTCAACAATTTGTAATATTCTCACTCAACATTTTCAAAATTGTCAATTTTGCACAGTCTTATGAACAGTATAGCTGTCATTTTCAGATCCTGCCCGAAATGTGTTTTTGCACAAGTGGCGCAATATGTGATCGCTGGCTTGGGAAATCAATGATCAGGACAGATGAAGAAAATCATAGTGACAGTGTTCATGAGCAGAGGTCCCAAAATGCCTTTGTTGAAAATTTGGTGAAATAATTCCACTAAATGACTGTGTTACAGTGTGTATTGCACAGTTTCTACGTATGCTAGTAAATTCGAGCATTTTTAATATTTTCACTGAAGATTTTCAACACTGCCATCTCGCACACCTATCTATGAATGGTACAGCTGTCATTTTCACATCCTGCTCAAATGGTGTTTTCCACATCTGGTGCAGAATGGCATGATCACTGTGAGAAATCAGCGTTCGGGACAGATTAGCAAATTCACAGTGCCACTATTCATGAGCAGAGGTCCCAAACACTTTCATGCCATGTTGCAAATTTGTGTGCAAATACCAACAATCAGCCAGGGCATTAGGGTTTCTAACCATAACGTCCCACCCTGTACAGACTGACAGGCATCAGGGTGTGTCTTTCCATTGGCGGCTGTCATGCTCAAGCCATACCATCCCCACCTTCAAGCCACTGACAGGCATTGAGGTGTGCCTTGAACTCTTTGGCTCCACAGTTCCTCCATTCTCCTATGCTGTACCCATTTCAGCATATGTCCTTATGAAATGGGGTGACTGTAAACCGAACACCAAAAACACATCTCAGCACTTGTCAGAGTCTGCAGGATAGGGTGAGGTAAAATGCCATGAGTGTTATGGCCAAATGGGGGTGAGCATAAGAGAAGACCCAAGGCACAACATATTTGTTGCACTGCAGGGTAGGGTGAGCTGAAATGCCATGAACATTATGGCCGATGCCCAAAGGCACACCTCAGTGCCTGTCAGTCTCTGTAGGGTGATGTGGGGTTTGACGTCACTTTCATACTTCACTGCCATTCCTATTATGCATCTGTTCAACTCCTGCTACCAATGCCAATGTCAGCAAGACAACATTCGGTATTGACAAAGAATATGTATGGGCTAATATAGTTATGTTACGCTTTATATTCAACACACAATATAAAGAACACATGCTAGCGAATGATGAAATGCTTTTGCACACAGCACATGAAATGGGGAAAAGGGAAAGGAAAAATTGTTTAACCAGGAAAGGCACACTAAGCTAAAGCTTGTTTCGGGTGTGACCTGGGAGCACAAAATTAAGTAACTTGCTCAGGGTCAGACAGTATGCAAGTGGAGGCTGATGGGATTCAAACAGGTCTCCAGGTTTGCAGCTCAGTGCCCTTAACCACTACTCTATACTGCGTCCTAATACAGCCCTAATATTGCAAGTATATACAGTATATGTAGGTAGTAATTCACAGCAAATGGATATCTGATCTAAGTCAAAGGAACTGTACCCTGGGATTTTATCTAATGGAGCAGTAAATGATATGCCCCTTGAGAAAGACAGTGTCTTCTGTCCTAACTCATGTGGGTATTCTATGGATGATCTGGTTCATGAACAGAATGGCTATGTTTAGTGAGCCACAATATTTTCATCTAAAGTACACATCTGTTGGTGAGTGACTTTGAACTGCCTTATTGATACAGGGATATTAAAGATGATATCATACCTCTGTAAAACAAAAGTATATACAGTTCTAGTTGTGTGTCCTTTACTGTTTTGTCTTCCCATCCTCTGTTACTAAGAGTTGTTTGTAGCCTTATTGGTCCTTGTACAAAAGATGAACAATGTGGTTGTTTTGATATATTTTGTAGACCAACAAGAAATTTACAAAACACAAGTTTTCAGTTTACACAGAGCCCTTCATCAAGTGTAGGGCTCCATGTAATTTCAACGAGGCAATAATAACACATGACAATTATAGTGACTACATTACAGGACATCAAATTTCAGCAACTGTATTTTTAGCAACTGCCAATATCAGCAAATTACACTGCAGACAGCAATGTCAGTGGACATCTTAATCAGTCCTGCATTTGAAAATTAAAGGCAAGCCTAATAAGTAGTCCATACGAGGATGAATTCTATATTCACCAACGACCTGGACTATGAGCTCTATTACGTCTCGGAGAGCCTCCTGGATACTGATGCTGCTGAACCAGAAAAAATCTATGCCATTCAAACCTTGGACATCCTCTGTTCCTCTTTAATGCAATTGAGGAACCTCCAGATTGTAGGGTGACACCGTAGCGATGTATTAAAACTGCAGTGCCACCCTCCACTGCATTATTGGTTCTAGTGTGCCCACCAGAACTGCTTCATAACAATGCCAGGCATTTACTGGATACATAGGTCTGCAGCATCTCAAATAACTCATTGGATGCCTGATCCATGTCTCTTCAAAATAATTGAGCAAATCCATCAAGATTTCATCATGCTCCTGATAAAAGCACTGTCTTCAACTCATCAAAATGCTTTAACATCATTCACTGGAAGGAATGCTAAGGACATCAGGCAACAAATATTAAGGGTGAAATCAGCATCCTCCACATACCTTCTCAAAACCTCTGGGTACTGCTGCACATGCTTCCACACAGCTTGTGTGAAGTGAAAGAAGCAGCCTTTACACTTGCTGTTGGAAAAGCAGAATGCACAACCCTCATTGCAGCCTTCTCAAAATCTAACATGACGGTGCTAGGATTTATTGCATCTGCCCAACTTTTCAGTCTCTGAAACACACTGTCATAGGAACTGACCCTTCTAGATGACATCAGAAAGTAAATAGCTGGTATTATGATACCTTCTGTGCGACAGCCATGCACCTGTGTATAATTGCTGAAACAATGTTGGACAGGTATGAAGCGTACCATCCATAAACCATTCATTACATGTGGACAAAAGTTTAGGCTATGGTCAGCAGCACCGTCAATATGTGATCATCAGTGCCACTGTCCCAAAAGAGTAAATGCTCACCTCCAAGTGTCACGCAGTATTTTGGTGGAATCAGTAAGTCAGCTACAGTCACCAGCATCACAGGATATACCCTATCGCTCTGTCGGATCCTCTGCACAGTGCAACGCAGCAGGCGCACATCAGGTAAGAAGCCCACTACAGCTTTGTTTGCAGAAGCTGCACTTTGTAACTTGACACAGGCAGTGCTTTCATTGCTGCTTCTTGCTCTCTCCCTCATACCTGCAAGCACATGATGAGCATCAATGGCGCAACATCAGCCACATGATTGTGGCCATGGGAATGTCAACAATGTGGTGGGCCACAGTATGCACTCTGGCAGGACAGTGGTACTTGTGACCATCTGCACACCACCAATAAACTTTGTCAGCCACCTCTTTATCCTCCGATATATGAAGCCACCATAGACAAGCAATGGCATGCCCTTTGACTTCTCAGGTACTCCACAGCCATCTTGCATGATGCAGCTGCCATCCATTAGCAATCCTATTTATAGCATAATTAACATCAGCTGCCATCACTTGACATGGGGATCTAATTTTTGTTGTGATGTACTGTATGCGGGGCTGCACCCTGCCCCTGGGGCTGTGCCCCAGAACCCCTATCTTTAGGATACCAACTCTGAAGCACACTTGGACACAGGGGTATTTAAGGTTGTGCTCACTAAATAATACTATCGCTGAAGTTTCCAATCACTATTATTACTTGGTCAATGCAATGTGGCACTCATTATAATTTAATGCACTAATATGCACTCGCTAAAATTACCTCACTGTAATTGACTCGATTGAATTGATGCTACCAGGTGTAGCAACCAGGTTCTACAGAAAACAAGCTTCTTCATTTTAAAT
Source organism: Neoceratodus forsteri (assembly GCA_016271365.2). Taxonomy (NCBI): domain Eukaryota; kingdom Metazoa; phylum Chordata; order Ceratodontiformes; family Ceratodontidae; genus Neoceratodus; species Neoceratodus forsteri. Next base: position 673,517,295 of record CM057459.1, on the reverse strand, counting down.
GGAGAAACCTATTAGTAAATATACTTTTATACATGGGCATAGCAGTTATTTTGATAAGGAAATACACTGAGACAAAAAGCAGTCTTGGAAATACTAGGAGGTTGTGAATCAGATTAATGAGGCAAAATCCTCTCCTAAAAATGGAGTGTAACAGCAGTAGGCCGATAAATGTAAGATGTTTATATTCAAAGGGCCTCCCTAAATACAAACTGTGTGTGTGTGTGTGTGTGTGTGTGTGTGTGTGTGTGTGAGGAGACACTACAATATTAATAAAACCTTATTGATGTATAAAGCACACTAAAAATATACAGTATATTAAATGTAAAAGATAATGGCCTAAATTTTCAGAGCCTTTGAGAATGGTGCAAGCCTCTGGTTCACTGATCTTTTGGTGCACGGGGCTTGCAGCATTCTCCCAGTCAGCAATCAGGATTTTCTCCGGTCTAACTTGTGCCATTTCGAGGACCCTTTTATGAGGCTTGCACCAAATATTTGGTGCTAGCTGCCGTAAAGTGTGGAAATTGTTGCAACTGTACCTGATGTACTAAAATTAGGTGCAGTTGCATTAAAAGTTTGGTGCTGCACTAAAGTAGTGGAGTTGACACATGGCTTTTGCAAGCCCTGTGTCACCCTTTAAAAACTGACAATGTATAAAATATAAGAACAGGAAATGCATATGCACATGAATGAAGAAGAAGGCAGTTGTCAGCTAAAGGAAGAAAAAGAACCTGTGGTTCACAACCCTGGGCTTGCAATGCTGCACCAATCAGAACAAATAGAAATAGAACAAAAACAAAAGGTGCGTAAAACAGCCCGGTAAAGGAAAAACGGCAATACTGACAACCAGAGATGTATCTGCAAGTAACTTATTTATTAAACTGAAGTGCACAACACTTGTAAAGTAAACAACAAGTGGTGAAAATGAATTAACCCCAGTGCTTGAACTCTTGCAGATTCTTTGTCTGGGGAGGAGTCAGCATGTATAATGGTCAGCTTTTAAATGCTACCACTTAAAGTGATAGTATATTCATTCATATTATAACATAAAGGTGAAATTTAGTAAAGCATTTTTAAAACATTTTTAACATTTTTAACAGCTTTAACCCAAAATTCAGTGGACTGAAAGAACACAGGCTAAATGAGCTTCAATAATTACTAATGTTACAAAATATCAAATAAATAATGACAGAATACTGGGATAATGTTTCTTCCAGTATTTTCATTCTCATATGTAAAGAGAATATCCATTCAAAGAAGAATTACAACAAAATTTATTTTGGAAGGTACCTGTAAAAAGAAAGGAAAGAGAAGAAAAAAGAGGACAAAAATAAATATATCCATATAATAAAAATAATAATAATAACAACCACAAGGGAGACATATATCTATCAACTTCAAACAATTTAACTTAGGCTAGGATCTTTCTAGGTAGCTATTTTATTTAAATTTAAATTTTAAAGGTAAGGGTGATCTCCCAGTTTTCATTAAGTCCTCTAGGGAAATTGCATAGCTGGAAATGTGTCTACTTTCTCTTTGTAAAACAACTTGCATTGATTTCCTCCTCTAAGAAGTGGAGGTATATGATCGATTTCTGTAAATCTAAATGATGATAAAGATTGTTTATGTTGTGAACTCCAGTGTGTCCCTACTGAGTGTCACAACATCCATGTAAATGGATCGAACATGCTCTTGTATCCACTCCTTCAAAGGGCGTGTAGTCATCCCTACATAGGGTTGGACAGTCACACCATAAAGCATGAACAACATATGAGGTGTGACAAGTAACAAAATGATACAGGCTTAGCTCCTTTCCATTTATTGGGCTGACAAATGTATAGCCCCACCTCATATAGGTACAAACATTGCAATTTCCACATGGAAAAGATCCTAGTGGTTTAGCTGGAAGTAGACTTTGGGCCTGGGAAGGCCCAGAAACAAAATGACTCTTAACTACCTGTCCTTAACTGATCTCCCTTTCTGATAAACAGCTTTCAGCAAGCTGCCAATAGTGTCTAACAGGTCACCATCAGCTTTTAGATGTGCCAATATTTCTTGAGGGCCCCTCGACTTTAGGTATCACTCTATTAAATTCCATCACATGATGAACACAATCATTATTATGGTCTTCCTTATTTTTAGGTCTCAATAGGGTTGACCTATTTTGGTTTAGTGCATACTGTCTTGCCAGTTCTAGAGTATCTGATTCATAGTCCACGGGCCTTGAATCTATTAGTTAGATCCTCAGCATGCTGTAAAATAGGATTCAACAGGAAAACAATTTCTTCTAAGCCTCAAAATTGACCCTTAGGAATTCACTTTGTCACATGTTGTGGATGGGCACTATCAACCCTAAGCAATGTGTTGCCAGAATTTTGCCTTGCAAAATTTTCTGTCTCAATCCTGCCACCTGGTGTGGCATGCAAATGTAAGCCTAAAAAGTCACAGACTTAGAGTCTATCAAATGAGTGAAGTGTAAATTTAGATCATTAAAGTTCAATCTTTCACAAATTCCTGTGCCTCCAGTTGTGTGCCACACCAGATGCACAAATATCATCAATATAGCGATCCCAGCATGTGATTCTGTCACCAAACTGGTTTGCCAGTTGTCAGATAAAATCTGTAAGTGGTGGGGAGTCACTGTATAGCTACTTTCTCCAGGAGCTCCGACCACCCTTCCTCCAAAATAGCTTAAATTTTAATCCTGATTTCTTCTAAATCTGCCAGGATAGTGACTGAAGGATTGGACGACCTCTTAAACAAAACAGAAGGGTTTATGGAGCAAAATCGCGTAAAACACCTCCTAAGCATACCCACGGCGAACTCCAGAGAAGGCGAGAAAAATCCAGGGCCTTGCCCTCTCACCCAGCCACAGAACTCTGAAGCGGAATGGGAGAAGAGGGAGCCGCTACTCCTAACAAGATCCTGGAGGAGTTTCGCCATTTAAAGCAAAATGCAGGAAATGGCAAATGAAATAAAAATCTTACTTGTGCACTGGAAGACAATGCTCGAAGAACAGCTGATAATGAAGCAAGAATATGCTCTCTGGAAAATAATAAAGAAAGGCTAGATGCCACTCTGATACAGCTAAAACAAAAAGTTAACAAGCTAGAACTAAAAGTAGAAGATCTTGAGGAAGAAGTCGCCACAACAACGGTGATTATTGGACTGCCTGAAAAAGCGGAGGGTACAGACCCGATCAAATTTGTGCAAAGGCTGGTGGAAAATAAGGGGCCTTCACCATTTGGGCCCTCATACATAATTGAAAAGAGCTTATCGTGCCCTTCAGTCCCTGCCCCACCAAATACTCCACCGCGTACTCTAATATTTCGCTTCCTCAATTATCAGGAGCGACATCTTTTCATAACGAAAGCTAGAGAAACCAAGGAGTTAAGTTGGGAGGAGCTAAGATTAGGTGGCACAGGATTTGCCACTGTCAATCCGCAAAAAAGAGCTACCTTTCACCCTCTGATAAATAAACTGATCGCGGCAGGCATTAAATTTCGCATGGGATACCGGTAAAATTTCAAGTACTGATTGGAGAAGAATGGAAGGCATTCGAGATGGTAGAACTGCCTCATCGAATTACAAATTGCATTTCTAACTTATTCAAAAATACCTGATAATCGAAGACACAGCATGGTATTACGCGGCAATGTTTCGTCTGGGGTTTCATAATTCAAAAGATGAATCTCTAGTATGTTCTATGTAGAGAGCTCGTGGACCGTTTCTTAAGATGTTTTGTTTATGTATCCAGTCGTAGATAAGGTATATGGCTTCTGAGATGAGCGGTATTCCAGCTGTGTATATGGGAGTGCGAATAGCCAGCTTTTGTTGTCAGCGGTTTGTGGAACAGAAATCTACAATATAATTATACTGCTGTATTTAATACTCAGAAGGAACTCCATGTTATTTTGGCAGAAGAAACAGAGATTATATACAAAACATGTTACTCTTTAGTTGTGGGGCTTAGCTCAAATGTGTAGTAACGTTACTCACCACAAGCAGTATTTGCTAACAAGAGCTCAATTATGGATCATACTTATGTTATTGAAAGGAAGGATGGTATTTTATTCAACAGAGGTCGGAAGCAAATAAATCTTAAGTCATCCACCCTCTAAAAGCACAAATTAAATTTATAAGTTTAAATAGTATATAAGTGAACAGTATAAATCCACAAATTCTTATAGAGGTTCCTCCCAGTGAGCTTCAAGCCAGGTTCAATATGGGGCTACTAGTTATCTGAAGCTATACAAATGGCTAAATCTCTCCAAGAACAAGTGATATAGTAATAGCAATATCTGGTGCCATGTGGATTACCAGCGAGCTGGATAATGCTAAACAACTCGTTTTACCTCACTTTGAATTAAGCAGTCACATTATTAGAAGGAAGTGCCAACAGATCAGTATTATAGGTTCGTCAATCCACTGAAAGTCCTTCACTCCTTTTAACTATGAAGAAAAATTCTGTCAGCTATAGTTGATGCCGCATCCCTTGGTGGAATGGGAGATCTGCTGAATGAAATTGCAGAGATCGGAGATATTACTGAAAACCCAGTAAAAGTCTTCACCTTTGCATGCTGCACGTTAAACAAAAAATAAATAACTGAAAAGTGTGCAGAATCTATAGAATCGCTACAGATCCAATAAATTCTTTCCACTGCAAAATTTGGCATTAGATTCTTTGTGTCTGGTTATAATGTTACCGTGCGATCTGGCTCAGCAGTACCCTGGATGTCCATGGAATTGAGTATGTGAGGCTGTATGGACAAGCAGCATGTAGTAAGGAAGCGAGCATATTTTCTACCATTCGGAGGAGGTTCGAGGATGTATTTGCTTTCGACTAGAGAACAGGCTCCTGATTTTAGTTTTCTAGGTGTTCTGGCTTGTTACTAGACTTGCTTTCCATGGCCTTAATAAGAAGAAGCACACTATGCAATTCCTTGAACAGATCAATGTGTGCACGTTATTATTAACTGCACGTTTGATTTGTACTCCGTGGATCATTTTGAGGAAAGGCCTAGGAATAGGTGAATGATGTTACTATGACTTAAAATTTCACCACAAGGGGCGCCAGACACCACCATTTAATATAACATTACGTATTAATCAGAGGATTTAATTATTTTAAATTTAGTTATGATGCTTTTCTTTCATTATCTAGTATTATAATAATGTTGGTAACCCTCTAAGCGGTCAGATTATTTTAACCTCTGTTTTCTGAGTTGCCAAGAACAGTATTGTCTAGAGCAATTATGTTTGGTATTAGGGATTTTAGGGGCTACTTGGTGATGCTCTATATTGGTGGGGTACGGATCACTTGCTTAGAATAGCATAGGGGACTAAATATGGTATAGGATGGGTATTCAAATGTTATAAGTAATATCGTGATTTATTTTGTTGTTTTCTTGTCGTTCCCTTGAGGTACAAACAGGAAAATTTGATATGTAAGGACAGCTATCCAACTGGATAGCATATATCAAAAGCAACAAGGGGCTTAATATAAACTCTTCGCTGAGCCATCCAAGAGAACTTTGTTAGGTTTAAGGGAGGATTGGGTTAGGCATTGATGGTTAAATAGTATAGTTCAATAAAAAGAATTAATAAAACTGGTTTAATAGTTACTGGGATAACAGTCAATATATGGATGGAGGGTGGGAAGAGTGGGGAGATTGGGCCAAGTGGACTGTCATCATGAACCATGAGAGCAGAGGTGGGTTGGTAAAGGAGATTCGTTCTGTATTTTGGGTTTTGGTTTTATATATTGGGGGTACTTAAGGCCTGCAAATATACTTATGGTGAGTGGATAAATATGCAACTGTCTCGTGTTATAGGATTTTACTGGAAGTGGGATGGATGTGGCAATAAAAAGATTACACTGAATGTTAAAGGGCAAGAGATAAAATCAAGCAATTCAAAATATTGAAATATATCGAAACAATGGAAGCTAAGATAATATTTCTGCAAGAAACTCATCTATTACAGGAAGAGAGTAATGCTATGAGGAGACTTCAGATTGGAAAGGTTTTTTCATCGAGGGTACCACGCAGAGCAGAGGAGTTATGTTAATGTTCACAGATCTTTACAGTTTGTCCCATTAAAGTTATCCAGGATAACGAAGGAAGATACATTATTGTTCAGGGCAAATTACAAGGCAAAAATATATTGCTTGGAACAATTTATGGGCCTAACTCAGATTCCCAGGAATTTTTCATTAAATTGCTCAAAGTTTTACAACCCTTGCCCATATACACATGGTAATAGCGGTGACTTCAATGCGGTGCTTGACCCGTCCTTAGACAGAGTGTCTAGGGCACAAGCATTCATTACCCCATCTACCTGAGCTTTCAGGAGTTGTAGACCAGCTAGGTTTAGTAGACGTTTGGAGGGTTCTTCATCCTCAGGAAAAAGCTATACATTTGTTTCTTCGTCTCATGGGTCGCTCCCGATTAGACTATATTTTGGTATCTCGCAATTTACTCCCGGGGTTCTCAGTTCATCAATTGTTGCTGCCCTCTCTCAGATCACTCAGCCATAGATTTTGGTTTTCTGCCTTCCTTAACCCGGAAAAGCAACAGATGGAAGATTAATAATCAGATGTTGAGGAATCTAAAACAGTTCAACATCTGTCAGCTCAAATTAAGGAATTTTCACTTTAACGCTCCAGAACAGACCAGACCGGATATTCTTTGGGGAGCATTTAAAGCATATATGAGGGGAATATTAATCAGCCAAGTGGTGCAAAAACAGAAAGAAAAGAATTGCTATGGGCGCATTAGAGCAAATTAAGCTCTTAGAGCAGGAATATCTCAGTACCCTACTGAAGAGGTAAAATAAAGCTAATTAGGATGAAGGATATATACCTAAAATTGCTAGGGAACAGGCAGAACTGGCAATTATCAAAACTAAGGCAAAATATGTGGACCAAAGCGAAAAAGGGTAAGTATTACTAGCGTATTTCCCAATTTGAAGCCTCTCGCTTGATAGGGTATTTTCTCAGATGAGGAGGGAACTATAAAACTATCCCTGAGGATATAGCTCTGATCTTTCAGAAGTACTTTTCCACCCTTATGCAGGCATGCAGGTAATCCGGCCTCAGGAGATATTTCCTCCTTCTTAAATAGATTACCTCTCCCAAACCTCAATGAATCAGATCAAGCAGGGCTGATTCTGGAGATTACAGGAGGAGGTTGAGGTGGCTATTAAAGATCTGGCACTGGATAAAACTCCTGGTCCAGATGGCTTCTCGCCCAATTTTACAAAATCTTAAGCCCTCAGCTTTCCCGATTCTCCTTGAACTGTTTCAATTTATTCTAACTGGCAAAAAATAGACTCCTCACTTACTGAAGCCCTTATAGTATTAATACCCAAACCCAACAAATCACCGGAAAATCCAGCTAATTATAGGCCAATTTCATTGTTGAATTATGATATTAAAATATTGGCTAAAATACTGGCTGTCCGTATCAATCGGGTAATCCCAAAGCTGATCGGTCCAGAACAAGTGGGTTTTATGAAGGGCAGATCCTCCTCTGACCATTTTAGATCTCTGGCACATGTCCTTTCGGCTTGAGGAGACTGTGATACCAATGGCTTTAGTCTCCTTAGATGCTGAAAAAGCCTTTGACAGAGTCCATTGGAACTATCTTTTGAGACTATGTACAAATTTGGTTTCCAGGAAATTTGTGGAAGGATTCGAGCACTGTATACAGATCCGTCAGCTAGGGTTATGTGTAATGGAGCTATTTCATCTGCCTTTAAATTGCAAGCCGGTACAAGACAGGGTTGCCCCCTTTCGCCATTACTATTTAATTTGTATATGGAACCCTGATAAGGAGCATAGTGGTATCCCTGAGATAGCAGGTATCAATTTGAGGGGTTGTACAATTAAGGTCACGGCTTATGCCGACTGACTTGCTAATTTATGTTTCAAACCCTGATTGCTCCATTCCTAAGCTATTGGAGATTATTCAAAATTTCAGCAGACTATCTAATTATAAGCTTAACCAAGATAAAACTGTTGTATACCCTTAAATAACAGAGTATTTAAAACAGTCATAACTACACTTGGTCTAGGATGGGAATCTAAATCTTTTAGATACTTAGGTCTCGCTGTAACGAACACTCAGGCTAATTCGCTTCAGCTCAATCTAGAACTTTACTCCAAATATCAGACTTGATCTCAAGAGATGGGCACAATTATCTCTATCTTTATGGGGAGAATAAATATTATAAAATGAATATATTTCCTAGACTTTTTACCCCTTATCTATGTTAAATATCTGGATTCCCCTCTTGGTTCAAGAAACATCATGGTGAATTGGCTGATTTTGTATGGGTCACAAGGCCAGAATGTCTACATTCTAAATTGGCAGCTCCCAAGACTTTTGGTGGACTAAGAATGCTCATTTGTGCTGTATTTCGGTCGGTACATTTAAATAAATATGGGAGATGGATGTGTTATGACAGTGCTTCCAGGAATACAGGATATACCCCACTATGGGTTCACTTAGAGCTTAACCTTATTAAAAGTCTAGCTATAAACCCTAAGGCTTTGTTTTATATCCCTCCACGCATGCCCTCCACTACTGAAAAATCGCCGTTGAACTCTCACTTAGAATACACAATCAGCTATGTAACTTTTTAAAATATGATCACATATGGGATTGGGATCAGCCTATTTGTGGAAACCCGCACTGGAAGATAGGGTACCAGACTATTAAACAGAGTTGGTTGCCTATGTTAGCCAACTGCTCCATGAAAGATTTTATAAGCATGGAGGGTAGGGTGATCTCAACAAAACAGATACTGGGAAGTTTAATTTACTCCATAAAGACATTTTCAAAATATATCAACTGCGACATGCCCTGATTCAAAGAATTGGTAGCAAGTTGGTTTACTCGCTATGTATCTCCTTTTAGGATGATCTTAACTTATTTGTCAGTGCCCACAAGCTATTTCAAGATTTACTCAACATTGTTTAGCTGGGCCTTTAAGGATAGTCCGGCACCAACTTCATACTGGGACAAAATATTTCCTAACATGTCGTGGAATTGGACGTATCTGGCAAAATTGTCATAAATGGATACAACAAGATCATCTTAGATTAATGCAGTTTAAAATACTGCATAATATTTATTATACACCTCAGAAATTGAAGGACTTAAAATTAGTAAAGGAATCGGTGTTATAGATGTGGTAAGGAAGGGGTGATCTTCTACATATTTTCTGGGCATGCCCTAACATAGCTCCTCTGTGGAATGAAATTAAAAGTAAAACAGACCAGTTACTGGGTTTAGAGGATCTGTTCACTCCGAAGTATGTTTATTAGGTGATATGTCAGGTTGCAGGGTTAAACAGAGGAAATTCCATATATCCATGATTGCTGGTGCAGTTAAAAATTGGTATTGAGATATTGGAAGAATCCTCGACCTATTTCATACTCTGAATGGTTGACGGAGCTCCTTTCCTTTCTCAGAACTGAGTGATGATTGCTATGCTGCATAATGTTTACCCGCTTTGAAAAATCTGGTCTCCTCTGAAATGGCTTACAGATAGAAAATCTTGTCCAGAGAAGTCCTTCTTTCCTTGTTTGCCTTTGATTCAACTGTTATTTGCAGTGCCTTTCTGGGGTGGAGGGTTGGGGTTGGGGGTTGAAGGATTATGGAATCATGTATTTTCTTTTCGTTATAAGTAATCTTGAATGTTGGCTTTGTGTAACTGATTGCATGTTACCGACTGTTTTGGCATTGTTCCCCATAATTGTATGTTTAAAATGTTCAATAAAATATTAATTGCAAAAAAAATCTGTAAGTGGTCATGAAACCAAGATCTGTATTCTGTCCATTATTTTAGCATCAAGAAGGCAAATAAGCTTAAGCTCATAAGCTTACCTTTCTTGTGTATTTCTGAAATGTCATTTGAGAATCAAGATGCAGAATTCAGAGATGGAGTGATCAGATTGAGAGAAATGCTATCTCACTGATATGTCAGTCTTTTCTCCTTAATGTTGTGCCTGTCTAGGTCATTTTGGATTTTATGTGGACACTTCTTGCCCTGGATGTAATAGACAACATTCCGAGATCCACGGTATAGCTCCCCTATATCTTGAATTGCTTGTTTGGGGAGTCGATAAAGTCTGAAGTGGAAATGTGTTCACATGTTGTACATTTGAAAATATTGCAGGGTTTAGTGCTTTCTGTGTTCTGTTGTTTGGTCAGATATATGTTTGCTCTTGACAATCAAGTTGGATAAGCTAGGTGGTTGATTTTGCTGTCACATTCTATTACTAAGGAAATTAGTATGGAAACAGGATATTAGCCCTGCTGAATTTCATCTGCTCCTGCTTTGTCTACCTGTGATGTGATATCATCTCCAGTTTGACACATCATAATCATTTCCATGGCAACCAGTTGTGATGATTCATGAACAAAGGATTATGACAACAAATGTAGACTCAGCACAATCACAGTTCACCAGAGCTCAGCCTGTCCTTGAGGTATGCTACCAAAGTACCGTTTGCCTAATCAAACAGTTCCAACCAAACAGTAAGCCATTACAAACTGCAGCCATTAGCAAAACACTGACACTAGAAAAGAAGATGAACCAGTTTCAAAGTTCATAGCCTCCCATTATTTGTAGGTCAATTTATTTTGTTTTCTTCCATAGTGCAAATTCAATCTGAGGTTCCCACAAATGTCAATATGCAGCTCCTAGTTCAGAAACAGGTAACCATTTCACCTTGTTTACTACACAGAAAAGGAGGCCATGAATACACTTCAAGCATGTACTCGTTGTAGCATTTCAGATTTTGCCTTCATCAGAGCTGGCTGACATCCCTGTCCTCCTCCTTTAAACACCAAGTGGGTGTCAAGTGACTGTGGCTGTCATGGTCACCTCAGGTTGGTGAAGAAGTGTAGTAATTTTAGCCACCAAAATGTATTAAATGCAAATATTAAAGTACGTAAAGTGGTTATACTATAAATACATAATTACACACATATATTAAAAGCAATGCAGACTTGCCTAGTACAAATATAGGAGCTAAACTAATTACAATAGAATGAAACAGATGAAGAAGGAATGGGAAAGATAAATACAGACCATATGTAAATTATTTATTTTATAATAACTGGGAAGCATTTTTTTCCCCATAAGGAAACTCAGTTATAATTTGCCATTATAACCAGCTGGTTATAACAGTGAACACACTCTCGGATTTCTCTCACTCCATGCATGCACCCATTGTTCTTCCTTTCCTTATGCACACAGTTGTCTGCTTTGCAGCCAACAACTCCTTCAACCTGAGTGTGGCTAGTTCTCTCGCATAATCACTACTAACATAAAATCACCTACCTGTACATCACAATTCTGTCACAGAACTGACTTTTTCTTTATTCTCCACAGAATCTATTATCTCTTTCTCCCCTTTCATCTGTCCATCCCAGGTCACATGCTCCAGATCGCTATGGAAATGCACTGCCAAGGTTGGGGCAATTTATTTTCTTTGAAATACTGTACAACTGGAGACTAAACATCTCTGTTTAAATACTAGTACAAATGTCAAACATTCTTTTGACAAACTCCACACAATTTAACTGCATCAGATGTATACATTTCAATGCAACTGCTTTAGAACAATATACAACTGCCTTATATTTTATAAATACTCTCCAGGAACTATATAAAACAAGGCATGTGATGGTGTGTAAAACTCAAATTTACATACCCTCGGTGTGGATGCTTAGATAAGAAACATAGAAACATAGAAACATAGAAGTTGAGGCAGATAAGGACATAAGGCCCATCCAGTCTGCCCATTTCTTTCTACCTTATAAATGTGCCATCGGTTGCTATGTCAGTGACCTATCTATTCATAGTCATTTGTATTGCTCCCTATGCCTATCCCATGCCTGTTTGAAGCCCTGCACTGTATTCATAGCCACTACTTCTTGTGGTAAGCCATTCCATGCATCTACCACCCTTTCTGTGAAAAAGAATTTCCTCACATTCCCCTTAATCGGCCTCCCTCTAATCTCATGCTGTGTCCTCTTGTCCTGCTATTTTTCTTATATTTAAACATGTTAGACTCTTTCACCTTGTTTATGCCCTTAAGGTGTTTAAATGTCTCGATCATATCCTCTCCTCCTTTGCTCAAGGGTATACATATTGAGCTCCGTTAATCTGTCCTCATATGTCTTCTGATGCAGTCCCTGCACCATTTTGTTGCCCTTCTCTGACTGCCTCAATTTGGATTAATGTCCTTGTGAAGGTGTGGCCTCCAATACTGCACGCAGTA